>JBAPLJ010000320.1:1170000-3570000 GCA_037832345.1 Rhizophora mangle
TCCCTTCTCCTACTTGCTATCAGTTGTGTAAATCCTATTGTCTTTACAGGCCGGCTGTGCTCTTGCCAAATCGTGTGTAATTTAAAATCTATAGCTAGGAGTGTTTTGTATATCCCAAAAAAAATAAAAAAAATTGCAAATGTTGTGTACCATAGACACAGCCGGCCTTTTTGTACACTATGTTGTTATGAAGTGCTACTTAACCTTTCTCCATGACTAAATTTTAATTCAGATTCTTGTATCATTTGGTAGTTGTTCAATGCTGAATGGTCAGGTTTTTTTTTTTTTTTTTTTTTTTGGATTTTTCCGCTATTGTTTAAATTTATAAATGTACATTATTATTATTATTATTTGGCATTATCCTCCAGGATTTGTTTGTTTGTTGTTTGTCACGACCTTATGTTATCTGCATTTGGCATTACCGTGAAATATTTGAAAGAGGGACCTGGCAATTTTGGTCATATAAATAGATGATATTACACTATAAGACTGTTTTGTCTGAAAATTCTCTTCAGAATGTAATAATTTTATAATTTAACTAAACCCACCGTCAGATTTTTTTTTTTTTTTTAACAAATAGTTTAATTCAGTAATATATATGATACACTCAATATGTTATATTAAGTTCTGCTAAATTCTTCTATATATGTATCTATATTTTTATGAAACATGCAGACGCTGACATGGCAGACAATGGTTTTAGATCTTAGATTTTACCCAGGTGAAGACCGGACAAGAAAATTCCTCGATTAAACAAAATCAATAAAAAAATAAAAACTGAACTCTGTCTCCAATTATTTAATTATATCCAATTTCCAGTGTTTTGACGCAGGGAGACTAGTGCTTGATAGACATTGGATGGTGACGACTAAAGATCTTTACAAAGAAATAAGTCGCATCGAGGTTTTGCTAAGGATAGGTGGAAAAACTAGTGGTGGATCGCGTCGTTTTAAGCAGTATAGACTACGTACTAATCAACATGTGATCTTAACCACCACCAAATATTGTATGTCTTCCTTCTTTTATTGTGTCTCACGGCATTGCTTTAATTTCTCCGCACAAAGTGTGCATTGGGGTGGGTGGGTGTGTGTCGAGGGGGAGGGGGGGTGGATTGTGAGTGCTTGCGTGACAAACGGTGATTTTACCTTTGTTTTTTTTTTTTTTTTGGTTTAATTTGTGTTTAACTGGCCAACATCGGTGTTATTGAGCTAAAAGCTCATTGATGGTGATATACCAGACTCTGGTGTGAGTAGCCCTCTCTCGGCATGGGTCTTTTCTCCAGACTGGGTTTGGGTTTGTGGGCTCTCCGAATAACTAGAAATTCACGTGTTCCAATATTAAGAACATATTTTCGAGCATTTCACACTTCATGTTACCATCCAAACCCAGGTGCAGGCAGGGAAAGCAACAATTCATGCTACTGATAACACCAAATGCCAAGAGGTTGATGAACATCCCCCGTAACTAATCATGCCCGCCATTCAAAAGAGGCCAACAAATAATGTTGAGTAACAAAAAAAAGAAAAAAAAAACCCTGAACTTACACCAGAAAATTGTCCATGGGACGGTGAGATCAGTAACAATCGGGTGACTTTTAAAATGTTACAAGAAATTCAGAATGCATACTAGGATTTTATTTAAAATGCTACCTGGTTTTCTAAGAGTCGCACCAAATGCAAATTGCATCACAGACAAATAACATAAGAGATGGAAAGGAAACATCACAAGTAGTTTAGGTAAAGGACCTTGTAAGAGCATATTTTACAATATTGGTCTTGCTGAATCAATTTTGGACAATGGATGCAACATAAAGTGCAGGGATTTGATTCAATTAGAGAAGAACAGGAAAAATTTCCAGTTTTGAAGTTTCTAAGAAAACAGAAAGTTTATGGTAAAATAAAAAAAATAAAAAAAAATCATTTGACATATAGCAATGTACAAGCAGTATTTGTTTTCACAGATTGAAAATCGGTCCAAGCACATTCTCTCTAATAAGGATAACAATCATGGCATCAACAAGTCAAACGCCTGGTCTGTATGTGAAAACATCCAATAATTGTAAGCTCTCCTGAACAGTTTAGAAAACTTAATTTTGCCATTACATGGAAGAGATACATAAATGATTTAAGATTCGTAATTCTCCCATATGCAAACTATGACTTCTAGTGCCTAAAGCAACTTCTCCAGAAATTTTTTTGGCACCACCAAAAAACTCATTATTCTCTCTTAGTACCAAAACCAGTCAAGATTTACATGTAAAACCCGCTGGAAGCAAATGTAATAACAAATTTTGCTATCATGGACAATAGAACCACAACACTAATATCACCAAAACAAATGTATCTTTGAAGCACAAACAGTACACAATGTTCTTTGCTAAACATGCACGTGTATACTGCACCCATGATTGCTTGATCATGTACTCAAAGGAAAACTCACCTCAATAACGAGTGTTATCAAACACCCAAGGTTCCTGCAAGAAAAGCTCCCGGCCACTCATTTGCACTGTTCCTGCAACTATATCTTCTGCACGTCTCCTTGCACCTTCTGCTTTCCTTGCTGAGGCATCTGCATCCTGCAAAAAGGAGATTCATGCAATACAAATCAAAATAAGGTGACCAACCTAACAGAGCAAAACCTTTGATGTGGCAGCACCTTCCCCATGACAAGATCAAGACAGTGACTATTATGGGAGAATGGAATGGCAAAAATTTTCCATACACAGGCCTCACAAAATTGCGTGTGCTTACATAGCTTCGGACAAAGCTATAGGCATCTGAATTGAGAGATACGGCAATTAAAGACTTTCCAAACACATGCCAAGAGTCAACAGGTTGCATGTGCCCCTTTGAACCATTTTTGCAACATTACTGCCATATGCCAAGAATTACGTTGGAGACAAAGCGACCCATCAATAAGCACTAGTTTTCAGCTGTAACATCAGCATGGCATACGTGCTCTCAGCTCTCTAACGGAAGGAATTGAGATCATCTTATTACTGCATACATTTTAAACAAAAAGTACATCTGACTCTTTTTCCAAGACCCCGCCTTGCAGTGCGAGAGCCGTATTATTTCTATCTAAGCCACATTATTTCTGGTAATTTAATTTTGTTAACAATTCTTAACACAAGAACAAAAATAAACCTATGGACATGTCAGAGAACGTAAAACCCTAGAAGCGGAGAAAGAGAGCCAAAAAGAAAAAAGGAAAGACCTTTCTGCGTTTCCAAGAGAGGAACTGAGCTTCTGTAATGGAATTGGGCCGTGGCTGCTCGTTTGCCTGCTTTCCTTGCTGCTCATCCTCTGCACCCATGATTTTCTCTACCTTTCCCTCTCTCTCTCGCTCCTTTTCTTTACGTTTTCTCTTCTCCCAAACAGCAATAACGGATATTGTTCGTGTATAATTGGGGCTGGGAAGCCCGTGAAACGACAACGTAGCAAAGGAAAACCAGCAATTTAAGGGAAATCTAACCTGTTTGGGAATTGAAACGACAGCGTATTAATTAAACATGCTCTCGCTACACCTAACGGACCGCAACGTTAAACCGTCAGAAAATGATGTTTTGGTCACAGAAGTGGTGTTTCAGCAAACATATTTTGCAAAAAGATTTTTTTTTTTTTTTTTGTGAAAAAAAAAAGGTGAGCTCTGGATTGATAAATAAATAGTGTTTTCATTTGAAGAATTATTTTTAATTTAATATTTCATTGGTATTTTATATTTATGATACATAATGCAACCTTCCCCAAAACATATTTTATAGTGTTCCATTTGTGCTTAGTAATTTGTGTTGATTATGCTAAATCACCATCCGGAAACGAACCAATGGTAACCAAGTCCAGAATTCAATGGCTGGGAAGCTCTGGAGGAACCCCCTCCAATGAAATATTATTTATAAATGATAGAGTACAACATAGACGCTACCAAAAATTAATACACTAACAAGCAATGGATCCATCACCTCAGCCATATGGCTACATGCCTGCCAATGCCTGGCCATTTCGTTCTTTAACCATTTACACTTTACTAAGAAGTTGGCGGTCCCAAGAACTCCCCCAGTTTATGGTAGGCTTCAATTTGGCTGATGGAAGTACAGCTCCCACACCCCCTGTAAACCAGCTTTGCAACAAGGGAAATTCTTCAACATATATAAATACTCGGGGAGTTGTTGCTATTTTTCAGTTTTGTGTGACTAAAGCTTAAGGACACGCACATTGCGAGATGGCACAGATTTACCAGCGAGGCAGACTTGTAGATCACCCGAGCACTTTTCGAAGTTCATCAGTCAATTGCCGTCGGCGGCTTGATGGCTCAACCTGCGTTAACTTCGAATTATATGGGGTCCTATCTATAGAAGAGAATTAGAATTCGTAAAACAAGGCAAAAATTGAGGTATTTTACCTTGCTTAGAAGAGCAGCGAGACCTTGAGGTAGGGCCTTCAGATCTGAAACAGATTCACCAATATTTGTTAGTTGAAGCAAAACCTTCTGGACCCGTAACTCCAGTAGCTTTTCTTCATAATTTGCTTCTTCATCCTTCCATTTAAAGAAAGCTTCATCATCCATCCAAACATCTTCTCTGCCTTCAGCAACATCAGAACACAAAAACCACTTTTTGATCAAGTCCATGGCAGATTTATGTGACAGCTGGTCACCTGCTGCATCTTTCAGAGTCTTGACCAGTGAGACCTCAGCGATTCTCCTACGTAACCTTCTGCAGAAATAAGAACGGGATTTACCCCAGTCAACAACTTCTCTAATCACCCCTTTAGCAGCCATCCTTAGGGAAGAATCGTGAAGTTCTGCAAATTTGGTAGCTATCTGAATGTAAACCGGCAGAAGCTGCTTTTCGCGAGCTTTTATCTGCACTTGTAGGGATTCAACCATTCCATGGTTCCCACTAGTCCTGGCTTCCCGGAGGTTTGCCCTTAGATTAATCAGCTGTTGATCAAGCCTACCCATACATTCCAGAAGCTCCTTTGTCCTGAATTTGATCTCAATCATTCCTTCCGGCTCAAGGACATTACCCTTAGCCATTGTATCAGCATACATTTCAATATGATCTGGGTTGATCTGACTATCTACAACGACCCATGCCCCACCACGAAGCTCACCCATCATGGGGATGTATACAAAAACAGGTTGTTTGTATGTTCTAAGGTTCTCAACTATGGTTGAACCTGCCTGGAGGATACCTTCAAAAAGGTCCCTTTGCCCACCAGAAAAGCCTCTCCAGTTGGCAAGAATGAAAAGCGGAAGCTCTTCTCTGTTAAAATCTAAAATTGCCTGTGCTGTTTTGGTGGCAGAGTCTGGAAACCATACTTGACCAGCCTGGGGTACAACCCTCTCATGGGAATCAAGCTGTCCTGGGTCTGCAGGGATCACTTGCATCACAGTCTGGGTCTCAACAGCTACTATTCCAACAGGAATGCCTCCTAGCTTTGCCCTTCCTGTCACAACCGTCCTTGCCCAGCCTTCCAGGGTCTCAATGAAGGTACCCCTGTCAAAAATACCTCCAAGCCACTTGCCACTATCATTTAGAATGCCACAAATAGCAGCACGGGGGTCACATAAATTTTCTGGGAAGTATTCCACAGGCCTTTCTGGAGGATCTGAGGGGCTTAAAATCGGAATTGCACCACCTACATGGGGAGGAATACAGCTTAGCCACTTCAAAATAGCTAACACACCTTCAAGATCATCTGAGACAGTGAGATGAACAACTCCATTGGTTGCCATAATTTTTGGTCCACCAAGTTGCATATGGGAGCTGTATACCTCACGACCAAGAAGTTTGTTCAATGCAGAGAAACCAGTCAAAATGATGGGCTGATCAAGCCTTTGTATGCACCGCATGCCAAGCCTTGCAAGATAAGCACCAATCCCCACAGTTCTGCCAGTCACATACGTTAAGGTGAAGGTTTCCTTGTATGCCCTAGAATATGCACTAGCGATTGCTCCACTACCAGATAAGTTCTCAACCCCCAAACCATCCTCCTTCCCAACAATGGCATCTATCACCCATCTGGTTTCTCCATTTGCAATTTTCAGCTCATGTGCTATCACAGATGATCCGATCTGGGCATAGTCCTTGGGACTTAAATATACATACTGGAAACCACGCTCGGGAGACAGTTCATCTGACCAACAAATCTTAAAATGGGACTTAACTTCCTCAGCCACTCCAATACGGGCACCAGAATTTGCTGCCAAATAGATTAGTGGCAGTTTCTTAGCACAAGCAAGATCAGTTACCGCAGAGAAGAAGGCATCCTCTCTTGGGCCAAAGGATCCAGCTTTGAAAGTCACATCATTTGCTACAATTAAAATTGTTCTCCCAGATGGGAACTCTGGAGTAGACATTTCCATGCACCATGCTACCATGCCAACATCATTGAGTCCAACTGGACGATCCACAGGAACAACAGGAGTACCCCAGCTACCCTTTTGGTCAGCAAATATAAGTTCTGTGACTTTGAGAAGAGTTTTATCTTTGGGTTTTCCAATTCCTGGAAACTGGTTGGCCCATATTTGCTCCAAGGCCATATTAAATGCCTGAAAGAAAATCACATCCCTAATCTCAGAGCCAGTTTAAAGACAAATAATCAAATAAAAGCACACAAGAATGGACTAACCAATGGAAAATCATAGCAATAAGTGGTGTTACTTCTCCTTGCCAACAGACGTTTCCTGTCAAGAGCTCCCAAAGGCTGATAATGTGCACTTGTTGCAATGCCATGGAGTGTACCCCTTACAGATATAGAATGGTATACTGTACTCTGTTTTCTGGTGTCCTCTAATTCCCGGTACACCTGAAAGAGACACCAACCAGCAGTGCAACTGTGATACTACATATTTGCATATGAAAACTTAGTAACTCTAGTGTGAAGAATTTTTCCAATGTACCCAGAAAAAAGCTTTCATTGAGAACAAACACCAATATAACTCGTAGCAAGAAATAATTTTCCTACCTAATTTACATTCTTATTACACATAATGATGCTGACTTGCAGTAGCCAGAAAAGATTCCCACACTAAAGTGCATTGAAAAGTAAAGACATGAGTCCATCAGTGGATTCTTTTCTTTCATTAGTTATAGCCATAGAAAGGCAAATCAAATGACACAAGTAAAATTTTGTGGCATATGACCGCTTTGAGTTTAATCAGGGCAAATCAAGAGCTTCTATCAGTCACTTCCTATATTTCATAACCATTTCATAAGAAATATGTAAACAAATGCACAGATGAGTGAAAGATTTGTTAAAAACCTGTCAATAGCATAATCACTTACATGTACAGTACAGGTGTGACCAGTCACATTTGTGACAACAACCCTCCAAGCACCATTTGCCTGTCCAGATGATGAAATCCAGAGCCTCACTTCCCATTCACAGACACCTAACCTGTGCATCCTGACACCAACTGAAGCATGGATTTCTCTAGCCAGTTCCTCCAGAATTACCTCAACAGCAGCTTCCTCTTGCTCACCATCTATGTCAACTCTCCTGGTAACAAAATCTTTAAACATAAAAACTGCACAGAAAGTCTGCCAACCTGTTGTTTATTACAACAAAGAAATCAAAAGTTAACAAGAATGTAGACATAGGTACCTGCTATAAGGCACGAGATCATCTATCTGCTGCTCACGTAAGATACAAAGGTACATATGAGCATGATCGAATTTCAGAGTAGTATTGTGTGCATTAAGCTCCAACTCCTCCATTGCAGCTACTAATGACCTCAAGATACTCCTTGAAGTAAAGGACATAGCTGATTGCAGGTGGGTTGCTTCCATATCCAGCCCTCGATAGGTGGTGAATCCTTCATTTGTTGTTGGCTGCCTCACAAGTGTTCTCAGAAACATCCTCTGGATAGGAACTGGCTTGTCTACAACAGTATACAGGTGCCATTGCCGGTCCCTAGATGGAGTATATTGCACATTTTCATAGCCTTTAAGCTTATCCTGTATCAAAAGATAATTATAAATTTTAGATGTAAGATGTAGAATAATCTCTGTTTCCCTTTTTGTATTTTTCTGAATAAAAATATGAACTAGGGCCATGAAGTTACAAACCAATTCAAGGTAAATGGATAGTGGTGGCTCTAAATGTCGCAATAGAGGCTCTTCTTCATAGTGGAGTTTTTCTGCTGACCAGTGAAAGGAGTGCCGCATAGGAGCTCGTCCTTCATCTCTCTGTATGATACAGCTAATTACCCCCACACCTGCAGTGCACAACCTGGAGCCCATTTCTTGCTCTTTGAGTGTTTTAGCTAATTTAATAATTCTCTCTTGAGCCTGATCCTCATCACCACTGCAAAAGGCCAAAGGATGAATCAAGTAAGAAGGAGAATGGAGCCAACAAGAGTTCTACTAACTGGTACAGAAGACAATCTGTGATACAGCACCATACAGAAAACAACCCACATACCTATCCTGAAGTAGGCTCATCTGATTGTTAATGCCCACCACTGCAATGTGCATCATATTACCAAAATTAACTGGTTGTACAGACACAGTAGGAAGGCTATGAGTTGTTTCCCTTATTGCAGCATCAATAACAGTTGGCAAGAATTGGAGAGATTTGATAATAACCATGGCTCCCCATTTCCTCTCACTATGCTTCTCAACATGTGCTTTATCTGATGGTTGATCTCCAGGCCCATTCTTCCTCTCAATGTGCTCCTCTAAGAACTCCCATGAGGCAATAAGACCAGATCTGTGCCACTGCATCCTCACACTTCCCTTTAAAAGGTAAGGCTGACAAGTACAAAGGTTCAATTAAACCATTGACACAGGTGAAACAAGAAAAAGGTTTGAAGAGTTGAAATATGGTACCTGATATAGCCTACGAACATAAGTCTCCACAACCCGCCTTTGAAGGGTATGGTCACTATGATCAAACAGACCAACAAGGGCATCTTCAACAGCAAGAGGATTACTCACGAGATCTTCCATTCGCTCATTAATAGCACTTTTCCTCTTGGGAGTATCCATATGTTCACCGTCCTCGGTAAACATCTCTAATTCAGAAAGGCTCCTAGCAATAGTGGAACGAAGTTCGCTCAGTTTGGTTTGTTCTAACAGTTGACTTGCCTTCAGCGCCAACTGCATGCACAGAAGACACGTCAATGTTTGACCTGATATCAATTTGAAAAACAAAACAACCAATAAAGAAACTGTGAAATTCCAAGATAATCCTGGATAGTCATGGCCTTTCACATTTCAAAAGCTGAAAAAGTGAAAAAAAAAATGAGGGACAAACAGATTAAAAACTAAAAATTTATGCAAAATTGCACTTGGTGATATAGCCAACCTCAGAATAATTTGTATGGTTAAGTAGAGAGAATCGGATTAGTTTATCCCTATATGCAGCAGGGTTAGGGTAAACCAGTTGTTCCATCAGCCGCAGTATCAGCTTATTTTTGCTCCTCACACCCTGCAACCCAAACAGGTGCAGTCTGATTATTTCCACAGAAATGCAAAAGAAACCAGGTAAATGCAACTCAAAACTTTTGATACCTGATGAGAAAGTACAATGTCCACAACCTTCAACAGATCCTTCTTATAGTAAAGTCGAAGACGTTCAATCACATCAGCCTGAAGAACAAATATGAAACATAATAATGGAAAGCACAGAGTCCTTAAACACAACAATGCGGAAAAGAATATTGTGCTAACAGATAGGAAAAATGATAGGAGCAAAGCTTGGTGTACATTGACCTTCTTAACCACCTTGCCTTATGAAATTTGACAGACAAACATATCAAGCAAACACAACAAGACAAGTCTGCCAAATTCTTGCAGCAAAAATGCATTTTGAGGAATTGGAAAACGATTGGAATGCATATAAAGAGAAAATAAAGATTGTTATCAATTAAATTACTGCCTTTCACTGAAGATACCAAATAAAGGTAATTTTACACATGAAGAGAGGACTAGATTCAATCCATAGAAGACCAAGTGAAAACAGAATGGATGATAAAGATTCACTTTATCCCTTGATCTAATTTCATCTTCCAAGGTAATATGACATAAACAGAAAGACAGTTACTTGTATTGAGAAATGAGTACATATCATATCAATCCTTTTTTTTTTTTGTTCAAATATATTACTTTTTTTTTCAATATCAGAAATTTCAAATAGACCGGAGAGATGGCAGTATTGCAAGACAAAACCAAGTCAGTATATTACCTGAATGTTGTCACTAAATATTTCTTCAATTGATAGATACTCTTCAAAAAGTGATTGAACAATGACACGGGCATGAGACTCTCTTCCACCCTCGTACGACTTGACAAGACTCAACAAAGGCTCAACAAGCCTTTCCTGGGCTCCTTGTTCTTTTTCAAGACAGGAGGATAGATGAGCCTGCAGTAAATAGCATATACCACAAGGAGTATTAATTCCCAGGAGAGAAGAGAAAGTGAAGTTCTAGCAACAAACAATGAAATGAGGAACTCACTTCGAGAACACCACTCAATAACTTGGCAGGAAAGTCAATATTCTGGGAGTTTGAAATCTGCTCAAATTCCCTGTATGTGGATTCAAGCTGAAAAGTTGAAATAAGGCAAGATCACATCATATTATGACCCAAATGCCACTACATCAGTAAGTAATCAGAGATATAACACAAATGAAAATCACCTGATTTCTGAGATCCTTGGGAAGACGAGTAGCCAGAACAGCAAAGCACTCTTGCCATTGAAGGAAAGGGAGTTGAGGGCTATCAAGACAATTAAGCAAGTTTTTCACAACCTGTGAAAGATGTTGACATTAAAAACTGTAGTCGACATAACATACTAGAATATTAGATCTGGTATACAATATTCATAAGGTCATAATGGTAGACCTCAATATCCAACAAAGTTGAAGAAAATAGCCAACACCACGATGGAAATTGCATTAGAGAAGAAAATACTTACTTCATCAATATCGTGATCATAACCAGCAAGGATCATACGGGCTGCATTCAGACTTGCAGTGCACCTCTGATGGACTTTACCAGAAACAGCAGTTGGGGGCCCCAATACTGGGAAGCTCCCATGAAAAGGTTCAGCTTTTCGGACAGCTGAAGGATCATCAAGATCCAAATTTGCTATCAGCTCACCAGCCTGAAGAAAAAAGAAGTCAGCTTCATATGATCATAACATAGTTGATTATTATTTCTAAACGCAACATAATTACCTGCATTGCCTGGCCTTCAGACATTCTAAAATGAATAACACCAGAAGCAGGTGAAAGAAGGGGCATACACATCTTCATAACTTCAACTTCTGCATATGGCATGTCAGGTTCAATATGACCACCATCTGAGACCAAATACCTCAGAAGCTTGCAAGGTGTTTCTGCCACTAACTTTGATGGATCATGATCATTCTGTAACAAACAAGTTCTTCCATCAATAAGAAGCCGACTTCCAGCCGCTTCTTCCTCAGCATAAGTCACATGACTGTTTCCATCCAACTGCAACAAAAGAGAACATTTAATGTTATATACTCGGGGAGAGACAGAGAGAAAGAGAGAGAGAGCACAGACAGCTAGATTATATATGCAAAATAAGCAATAACACTATAGAAGTGTCATGGATAAATTGAATGTTTACCTGCATCAACAAACCTCCATCACGTAGTGTGTGTATTTCTGCTTCAATTTCTGATTCATTCATCCGCAGTCTATAGCTTCCTGGCCCACCTCTAACCATGTCAATCTGTAACATTTCCAACATGTTGATGGTGCACAATATTGCAGTCACTGAGACGAAATCAGAGAATGCCCTGAATTATATTGGCTAAATACATGACAGGAACTCCCAACGCATACCTTGTATTTGCTTCCCTCAATGTTCAATGAAACTTTAGAGTGCACAAGCGATATGTGCTGCAAACAGGAACAACTGAATTTAGAAATAATAGTAAAAAATAACTGAATAAGTTAACATTCTTGGTCTCTTTACCTTTGGAGGGATTTGCCCCTTTTCCAGATAACCAACATAATCAGAAACCATAGCTGCACTACTAGTGGACGCTTTCTGAGGCAAACAAATGAGAAAGATAATAAGTGACTTAGGCATAAATATTTACTTTATTTCAATATTAACAGCCAGAAGATTATGAATATTTACTTTTAGATGCAGATACTTACATATAAAGCCCCACCAACAACAGAAAGATACCAAGGAGGCCTTTCTACTCTGACACGCATGGCAATCCTACTGTCCAACCAACCTGTGTGGATTTTATTGTCTCTATAATCTGAAGCCTGTGCACCATTTCACCTGATGTTAGTTTATAATCCAGATGACCTTTTTGTTTTCTGCTTTAAGCAAGAGATGAAGTAAAAAAAAAATATTTAGATTATCAATGCAGGGGAAATTTACATGTAAAAGGTCAATTGAGTAGTCCACATTGGTCCGAATTTCTCCCCGAATTTGAATTTCCTTCAGTCCAAGGACCATATTTGCTATAGCCAAAGCTCTAGACTCCCCAAACGCAAAAATATGTCCTGAGAAAAGATTGGGCTTAATGTTAGCATTGCTACAACAGCACAGCTGATTGAAAAGAGCCACTTTGAAAGATCAATATAGCTCTAAATTCACATAAAACTCCTTGGAAAATTGATCCAACAGTGGCCATTAACACTTTAACTAATGATGCAAACATTAAGGTAATTACAATCTGTTAATGATACAAAAAGAAAGTTCTTCAAGTTCATTCCTCTTCAACAAAAGGTCTATAGATAAAACTGATTGCCAGGTTAGGCATTGGATTCCTGGAACTAAGCAGGTGTTTAAAATAATTTTCTTTTTATAAATTAACAACTATCACAATCTTTTGGTTTCACCAAATAATGAAAAAAATAAAAAGAAAAGCTTAATCATATATGTAAGTGCCAAGCTCATTGTGGCATTGGTCGTGTAACCTAGCATAGCATCAAATTGTATTCCTGTTATATGGGTTTGCATCAGGTTGAGTTAGAATCATCCTAACAATTGGGACTAGGCAAATCCAACCAACCATGGGTGGGTGACAATAATATGTGCCAAAATTAGTGTGCTATTGAAGACATACCCACAAATTATTTAAGGTAGATTTAATCCAAACACAAAATAACAACGGAAGTACATGTATTTAGTTTTAGTAGGAGGGAAAACTAAAATTAGTGCGATTAAAAATTTTCAATGAAGTGTACAAGTTATGTCAGAAGTTCATATTACCAAATTGAGAGTCTGAGAACTCATGAATGCCTCCACCAGACTGCAGATCATGATTTAGTAATTAATGTTAGTAAATCTAATGATCTGCCAGTATTTCAATATTTAAGGTAAAAAAGTAAAGAAAATGAAAGTACCTTGACAGAGAAGTAAGCCCAAACATTTGGCTTGCTTTTAAAACTAAGCTCCTGTCCAGTGTCATGTAACTCTGTCAGGTTTACTTTAAAGCAATGAACTTCAGGAGAAACCAGGCAGCACTGTCAGAACCATACCTGTACTTTCCCACTCGTAGGCTTAAAGCCATCATCTGGATCCTCACTTGTCACACGCACAGCTACACAATGACCTTTTGGTCTTGTAGAATCTGCCTTGTCAAAATCAAAAGGCCTAGCAACCACTGAAGTTCTCCTCCAGGCATCATAATTTCCACCATGTTCCATTCCATAAAACCGCCTTATCTCTATTTAAACAAAAACACAAACCCAAATGTAAAAGAAATCCAAGTTCAATGACTAATCAACAGGCCCTTTCTAATATTTTCAATGTCATACCAGGTATCTGCCATAGAGGAATTCCCATCCCAACTGCTACCTGGGCTGCTGGCAAATTTATTTCAGCAATCCACTCAGTGACAGGGTGCTCCACCTACATTTGAAATGTGGTTGAAGAAGTTAAAGAAAATAAAAATGTTCAAAGAATGAAATCAGTCATTGATTATTTCACTCTGAGAAGACATGAAAGCAAGTTGAGGTGAGTAATATCGTCCAACATGACTTTTTCCCTGCTATAGTGTGCCAAAAAGGGAAAATTTTGTAATAATCTTGAGAGCCAAATGCTCAACTTCATTTTATTCCCCAAGGATTTTGATGGCAAATTGGCATGACTCCTAGCAGTTTCCTAGCTGCCAGCTAGTATTAATGCTTCTTTATCAACTCCAATGCAGCCTACATCTAAAACATTATGCAACTGTACTAAATGCAGCAGATAAGTTCAAAAAGGAGAAACACAACTTTGTGAAATGACAACTTAATGAGGATGACATGATTCAGAACTGAGGTCTTAAAAATTCCACACACCTGCAACCGAGGATTGAGCTCCAAAAAGTAATACTCTCCAGTGTCCATACTGTATAAGTATTCAACAGTAGCTGCTCCAACATAATTCACACATTTTGCTAACCTTCGAGCTGCTTGCTCTAGCTTTTTGACAGTCTCCAATGGTGCAACAGTAATTGGACCTTCCTCAATTATCTATTTGGTTGTATAAAGAAAATAGGTAAACATATTCCTCAGACCTTAGATATTATTAATTATCAAAAGAAAATTTGGTTGCACAGACACATATTCCTCAGAAATAATGCCATGTGTTCAGGTAAAGAACATAAATGACCCTGAACCTACAATAATGACAACAAAACTTACAAGAACAACACATCAGAGACCTTAGATATAAGAAATGTATCACCTTTTGGTGCCGTCTCTGAACACTGCAGTCACGGCTGTGCAAAGCTGCAACATTTCCATACTGATCACAGAGTAATTGGACTTCTAAATGTCGACTCTGATGAGAATACAAAATCACATTAATAAGGTCCAAGCTTCCATAATCAGGTGTAAAGAAGCATTATTTAAATTAATAGACAGTGGTAAACTAACCTGGGAAGCAAGCTTCATTATAAATATTGGTGAACCTGGAACTTCACCCTGAACTTGCTTGAACAAAGCCCTAACTTCATCGTCATTATGAACCTAAAGAATTCAGAAGATGAGAAGAATTAGTAATTCTATGGAACTATGCAAGAAAGGGTCCACGCCAGCCACTTGACTTGGTATTTATTAGCCCTGATCTTTTGACAATCAACCAAATATGCATATTGTGTCAGTAAAAACTTCTAGGTCCAAAATTTCTTAATGTTCATGCAAGAGGCAAACCTTTCTTATGCCTTTACCACCACCACCCCAGGAAGCCTTGATCATTGCAGGATAGCCAACAACTTGACAACTTGCAATTGCTTCCTCTGTTGTGTACACACATGCTTCCCTATATATTTCATCCGGGATTGTAATCAAGCATTTTTCTGGAGAAATTTTCACCTGGGAAAGAAGGAAGACCTTAGATGAGTTCTAGACTAAAAATCATAGCATAACATCTCAAGTAGCTTTCTTACATGAGAACCACTCCATGGAAGTGTAGGAACATCCGCTGCTTGAGCAATCAAAGATGAGCCTATCTTATCTCCCAATGCAGCCATAGATGTAGCTGGAGGCCCCAGAAATACAATCCCTTTAGCATTCAGTGCATCTGGCAGCTCAGGATTCTCAGATGCATGACCCCAACCAGGCCAAACTGCATCAACATGTGTAATCTCTGCCATCTGCAAACCACAAATAACAAATTGTCAACAAACCTACACCCATTATCTCTGCCATCTTCAAACCACAAATAACAAATTGTCAACAAACCTACATCCATTATCTCTGTCATTCAATGATAAAAATTGGTTAAATAAGAGCAAACTCTTTTATGCCAGTTGATCTTCTCGGCATTTTCAAATGCTTGACCCTTGCGGAGCCTTGAAGGGTACTAGAATACATGGAACATTCACATGAATTTAAGCCTTAATTTGATCCTAGAGAATCTCAATAGCATTACAAGGCATTGATTTCAGTCAAAGCAACTGGTAATTTATAAGCTCGACCAGAGTTCTTTCTTCTACGAGTATCTGACTGACTTATGTGACTTGTTTCATAGACTATGACTCAAACCAAATGAAAATCTGTGTTAACAGAGAGCTTCAAAGAACAATGTACATACCTCTGCAATGAGCTGCACATTGGCATAGTTATTATTGTTTGTCCCACCAGGAACTTCGACAAACTGATCAGCAATCCTCATATGCTCAGCATTGATCCTCATGTCTTCTGGTGTAGCCATAGCAACTAATAAGATTGCCTTCTCTGTGCCAAATGTTTCATAAGCCCATGATCTAACACTACGTATGAACTTGACAGCTGCCATTCCATTGTTTGCGATTAAGATACTGTGAATTGGTTTCGTTCCTCCGAGGGCATGGCAGAATCCGTCCACTTCAGATTTAGTAGCAGGGCTCCTCAATGGAAGTACCCCATTTATGTATCCATTCCCATGCCCAACACTCAATGTTAATGACGGTTTACTTAATACTTCCGGCATGCTGCACACACAAGATAAATGTTACCAAACGCATCAGATTGAAATGTTAAGTTTAGATGCCTTTTGGTTTTTTTTTTTGGGTTTCCACAACCAAATGAAATCTAATTGTTTAACAGAATACCATAACATGAACTAGACCACCCAATTACAGTAAGACAAACGTTGGGTTGGTCAATTTTGAACTTCACCCGCACTCACAGGACAGCGCACCATGCACTCTGGGGCTCACTGTCTAGTTGCTTTACAAATGAGGATCTAAAGAACTAAAGCGAAACAGTAACTTCTATTTTCAATTGTTTAGACACAGCGAGCCTAACAGTAACTCCTTAGTAACTTCTATTTTCAATTGCTTAGACACAGCCATCAGTGAAAAATCTCAGGTGGTGGACAACAGAACAAATCATAACATTGAAAAATGAAAGAAACTCATTAAACCCAAAATCACCCCCTCCCCCCAAAACTGAAAAAGACGCAAAATTGAATTCTTGATTGTGTTCCGAGCCAAATCTCAATCAAAAACACATGCCAAGCCACCGACACTACTGCTCACAGCCATCTCAAAGTTTCAGCAAAAACCAAAACGATACAGAGCTTCAAACAGCACGACTATCAGCTCAAAATAAGCAACACCCAATTGAAAGAAAATATTTAAAATGGTCAACAAACCTGGAAAAGAGGTGGAACTCAGATCCTGGAATTGAATTGGGGCTGAATTATGTTGATGGGTGATCAAGCGTGTGTTAAGAATCTAAACCCCACAAGGAAAAGAAAGAAAAGAGAGAGAGGGAGATGAAGGGAATCAAACAAAACAGAGAACTTTATACGTGGGTTACGTCTCTCTTGTGGGATAATGCATGAATGATGCTGTCATTTAAGTTATGTCCATTCACATTGTTGAAGCATTTTGTGTGCCTGCGTCTTTTGAGTTTGTGTGTGGGCTAGTGTGAGTGGTGTAGAGCCAGTTTTTAATGCAAAATCTTGCAAATTGGTAGGTTGGAGTTAGGGAGGATGGGACTACAAGTTAACGGGCTTTTAATGAGACTCTGCACGTGGTACCTGCCCCTCCCACACCACCCTCTCTCTCTCTCTCTCTCTCTCTCTCTCTCAATCTATCTGTCTGAAACTGGTTGCGATGGAAGTAGGTTCCTATCTAACTCGGCTGCTTTCTTTTTCCCACACCACACAATTCAACCAACGAAAAGAAAACAGCATAAATTCATTTTACCCTTAAGCTTTCTTCCCATATCCCGTTTGTTTGGCCTTCATTCGTTGAATCCGAGGTAAAAAAAAAAAAAAAGGTTATTATACAGTATTAGTGTCTTTCTATATTTGGTTATCAAACCCCCTGATGCATAGTTGAAACGATTTTTCAGCGTGTTTTTACGTAATGAATTTAGATTCCAAGCTTTACTTTGTCAATCTCCCCGAAATTAAAATAACGTTGGATGTCAACAATTAAAATAAACTTTGCAATTTAACTAAAGTACAAATCTTAAATTTTAAATTCGACAATTATTATAAAAGTTTCACTTAATTTTAATTTAAATTTACAAGCACAATAATTAACATACCAATATATAATACACTTTTTTTTTTTTTTTAAGGTGTATAAAAAAAAATTATCAAGATGAGATTTTTTTTTTGGTAAAAATAAAATGAAAGTCAAATGCGTTTCCCAGAGGTAGTTGTCTCGGAACATTGCACACCAAAGAAGGAACAACAATTAATTCTAAATTTTGTAACGCTGGCGTGAAATGTCTTGACTGTAAGGTTTGTTGATGTTGTCGACCAACCCTTCTGTCTGTTTTTCTGCCCTTTATATTTTATTGAGATAGCAAGGGAAAGAACGGCAATGCTTCCACGTATTGATTTTGACATCGTGTTTCGATTATGTGCGTGTAGGTGAGGCCTTTGAATGGTAACATGTTAGTGTATTAATTATGCACAGCAGGTTCGGTTGCGGTTGGAGGTTAGGTATATCCATGCTTCCCTCACCTCCTATTATTATTATTATTATTATTATTATTTGAATTTAATGATGCTTATTTGGCTAATAATGGAATGTTATGGTTGATATGTTTTGCTCTCAAATTGGTTGATTAGCAATAGTGGAGGACGAATGATTTTGAAATTCATGTGCCTTTAATGGATTTGATAATTCAAGTTTAGGTAAACAAATATGAACCCAAATAAGGTATTGTGATATGATAGCTTCTACTCTTCAAAATCTCTTTCTCTCTCTCTCCCACTAAGAGGAGTATAGTTACCTGGAAGGAAAGGAAGCATTCTTCCAAGTCCTTCCCTGTCGTTTTCAATAAATGATTAAATCACCGTACATAATTAAATATCAGTATAATCTAGCGGGTCACAAAAGGAGTGTGTTTCACTGTATAAGATTTCCAGAAGCAACTTTTGCAAGCATCGACTTCTTGATTTTGTTACACTAAATCCCGAGCTGAGGGACGGAAGTCGCGACACGGGCCTCGGACTCGTAGGCTTCTGGACGTTTGGTCTCCTTCCAAAGACGGCTTCCTTTTTCGAGTACGACTAGTAGACCTTCCGATATTTAATGTAAACTTTGGCGTGATAAAATTGTCTGAAATTTTAATTTTAGGTATAAAGCCTAATGACTACGAATCAAATTCTATAATAAGAAGAAAAAGAGAACCATTTTCTCGTCGCTATGCACATTTGGCCATAAAAGCCGAAGAAAACCGGCTTAAAATCCAAGCCAAATCGAAATGCACATAACCTTTATCTCCTTTTTTGTTTTCATGTCTATAAATATAGAAATTTAAATTTTTAATGCTGGGTCACCTTAGTTCCTACGGTACAAGACGGCGTGGATTTTCCCACGTTCAGCAATTCCCTCGCACAACTCAGAGCCAAAAAGGCAAATCGGTAGGAGAACTAGCAAGTAAAAAGGCCAAATAAAAGTTTATAAATAAGTTTATACTTTTCCGGGTCGCCAAACACATGTACACTAAAATAAAAAAGAAAATCTGTGGTCAACGGAGTTCCATATGCCCAACCCCTGTCAGGTCTAACCTTCAGTTTCCCATGTTCGTGTGATCTTCATTTCCGTTCCGTCACGAGTTAGCTAACCCTTTTACCCAACCTAACAACAATGCCAAGTCACTTCAACTAATGTTCCGAGTTTCAGACACAAACTGCAACTACATTAGAAAGGGTGTCAAGAGATGAAGAGAATAAAATGGTTTAGCTCATTGAAATATTGGTACAAATTCAATTTATTCGTACATTTGTTTTTTTTTTTTTTTTCAGAGCAATTTCAATTATGAAAAAATTAAAAAGAGTTGGAAGAGCTTGAATTTGGAATTTTTTGATCCTTCATTAAGGAGAAAATAATAAAAAAAAAAAGAATGCACGTACCTATACCTAACCAACATTTACCAAACATTTTGCAGAGGCTTCGTTGAACAAGGGAAATCTTAGTTCTGACCAAGGAGAGTTGGGAATGAGCCACGTGAGCTACCAACCTCATACATATAAAAAGGCTTTGATTGTGCGGCAGCCTTTCATTGAAATCAGCCACATCTTGCTGAGCTTTTGGTTCTCTCTCCCCAGTGCAGTTTGCCCCACCACATATGGGCCAGAAAATTTTCCCATGTTTAATGTTGGGAAATGCCCTACTGTTCCAGCAACTTAAATGTTTTTCTTACTTACCATTGTTCCAAACCTTAAAAAACACTTCTTTGTGTTCTGCACCACCACTGGTTTCTAAGTGCTGTTGAGAAATAATATATTTTTTAAAAATAAATTTACGTATTAAATAAAAAATTAACTATTATATAAGACTTAAATTAATTATTATAATTATTTACCCTTATATAGTTTTATATTATATTATTTTATAAGTTATTAAATTAAAATTATTATAAATAATTTTTTTAATTTAAAAATTATTTATAATAATTCATAATTTACTATTAAATTAATTAAAAAATTAAATTATTTTTGTTATTTTATTATCTAAAATGCAAATCAAAAAAAAAAAATTATTATATTTTAAGTAAATAATTATTATAATTTTATATTGATATAATTTCACACTGAAATAATTTATTAACGAAATAAAAATTATGTATATTTAAAATAAAATAATTTTAATTTATTTATTTTTATGAATTCAATTTTCATCATATTATGAATCCCTATAAACAAAAATGTAATTTCCACCCAAGGGAAATTTCTCCTGCTTGAGTGATATGACTCAGAGTTAGTTCGTTAACCCAAAGTAACCCGTTTTATTTTTTTTCATCATGGCAATTTCTTGTGCTCTTATTATCGATAAAATAAAAGTCAAAAAAAAAAAGAGAGAGAGAGAGAGAGAGAGAGAGAAAGAGAGATCGAGAAAGGAAGCTCACGACCAAAAAAAAAATTAAAAAAAAAAAATGACTATCTCGTTTGACTCTCCATGATGCTATGTTATCTAGTTTGATTCTCGAATTTGATTGTTGATGAAAATTAAAATCCAAGTTCTTACAAATGAGATGTTCCACTAACTCATTTAAAAGATAAAGTATTTTCACACTATTTATCTCCTCGGGTGAACGAGCAAATAAGAGAGAGAGAACTCACACTAGTTCCTAATGACTAGGTAATGGGCCTCGCCATGAAGATGGACCAAAGTCAGTCCAAGGAACAAGATGGGCTCCGTACACGAGCCCAAGGACACCCTCGTACCGGGTTCCATCTCAACAATCCCACTCCGCATTGAAAAAGGAATCCAGCATATGGGCAGACCAAAATATTTTCCTTATTCTGAAAATAATGGAACTCATTAACATTAATTTAGTACAGTTTACAGAGATTTAATCTCAAAATTTTTAATTACAGAGACGATTTTAGTATCATTTGACTTAAAGCTCGTTGCTATGTTTAATTTTTCAATCCCGCATGTGGACCAATATTTATTATTATTATTTTTAATTTAACACAGAAATAATTTCTGGGAGCAAATATACTTGAAGTCCTTGTCCTCAATCCTGACAAGCAAATCACAACTCTAAGTCCTTGAGAAATGAGCCTAAAGTAAAACTCCCGCCAGCTTGCCAGCTTGCCAGCTGGCCTCTTCTTCACTCACAGACGGTTTACGTGGCTTATAAAATTGGTGCAAGAGTGTCAACTTTCCAATCATAGCTGCGATCCCTCGGAGTCATCTCTCGACATTTAGCAAAGCTAAAAACGTGAGTGTCTCTACCTCATCAGTTATCCAACCCACATGAAATTTTCATTAAAAAATAATAATAAAAAAAATATAAAATCTATCAATAGTACTTGATTCATGTATTGATCAGTTGAGTTTAAAATTTCACATTATACAATCGAGAAATTGAATTTCATTCAAACAATACACATCAACATTGTAATATTTTCTTTAAGTAAAGTTTAATGAGTTGAGATTTTTTTTTTTTTTTTGGCTAAATTTTTTAATAGGAATTGTTGACATGTACTAACTGAAATGAATTATTAAGGCAGTAAATAAAATTTTATTCTTTTTGTGATAAACTCTATTTTTATCGAGTGAGTTCATAATCTTGGTGTCTGGTGATAGATTTCCTTCACCCAAAAATGGAGTAGGTAAAAATGGAGGGGTCGTGGAAACTGGTTTATAAACAGCTCTTTAAAGTTGCAGAGGCCACCAGAAGAAGAGGTGCATGAGGTGGGCCCAATCCAAACAAGTGGGAATCCAATGAGCCAAAAAGATATGGCATTTTTTGCAATAAAATGAAAAGAAACAATTGGTTGGCACAGTTACCTATAAATAGTCTAGACTTGTCAGCTGGAGTACGACGGTTCGCTTGATTGGCATTTGATATTGCAATAAATTGTAATTATTTCCGACGACCCCAAAAAAAAAAAAATATATATATATATATATATATATATATATATATTTTTTAAATTGCAATAGTGTAAAGTAACACATCTGAGGGGGGTTACTTGGGGACTGTTTTGTGGGCTGAGAGATGGAAGCTCTAGCCGAATGGACCACACCTACGGCTTGTAGTGTAGTGTAGTGGAGTGGAGCCACAGCCGGACCTTGGCTGGACCAGCATGCTCCACCAATGGAAAACATGCCTATGTTTGCAGCAGCTTAATAGGTGCCATGGTGGTGGTCCACCACAATTATTCTTTTCTTCTTACTTTTTTTTTTTTTTTTTTTTGGGTCTTAG
Source organism: Rhizophora mangle (assembly GCA_037832345.1). NCBI lineage: Eukaryota > Viridiplantae > Streptophyta > Magnoliopsida > Malpighiales > Rhizophoraceae > Rhizophora > Rhizophora mangle. The sequence goes on from JBAPLJ010000320.1 coordinate 1,192,605, forward strand.
TCACACAGTACACGACAATTATCAGCAATTCACGTTCTAGTATTTTTAACGGATGGAGTGACTACCAACGGCGGACAGTGCGGATTTCATTATTGTCCATTAATTTTGAGGTGTATCGTAATATGAATACGCTAGGTTTGAATCTTGCGTCACTCAATTATTTTTTTTATTAAAAAATATTAATATAAATTTAATTAACATTAATTTTATGTCTTGTGTAAATTTTATCATTGATAATAATAATAATAATATAAATTAAATATATATATAATTTTATATTATAAAAATAAATATATACTAAAATTTTAATTTTAATAAAATATTTAAAAAATTATAAATTAATTATTAAATTAATATTAAATACTTAAATTATGAATTTTTTAAAAAAAATTTAAAATTATTGAATATTGTCACGTAAATATTTACTGATTTTTTTTCTCAGCATTTATAATTATATTATACAATAGTGCCTAAAAACCCTGATTTTTTTTCCCGAAACGATATTACTATGCTTGTTGTAGTACAATTGTTGAATTGATCTTTTTTTTTTCCCTTTTCTTTGGGCTAATTACCAAAAATAAAAAAAAAAAAAATATATATATATATATATATATATATATATATATACGATACTCACCGAATATCTAGTCGCAAGGAATATGAGTGGATTTTATTCTAAGAGAGATCATCAATATGTGTCCGAATATTATGTTGCAAACAAGATATCGGGAAAAAATTGGTGTCGGTGAAGAAGTTGAAAAGGAAATGGAACTTGGGCAGTTGTCATTTCATGCATCTCGAAAGTGTTTCCCCGGCGAAAATTAACTTAGAAAGTATTTGTTTTTTACTGTTTAAGAAGTATTGTAAATTAGTTTAGAAAAATAGGGCATTAAGTGAATATTTTAAAAGGTTGCTGTTTAGTAACAGACTATTGACAAATGATTGATAATAAAAAAAAAAAAAAAAAAAAGTGTAACTTTGAACTAACGGCTAATAAAAGATATTTGAGTAAAATATTATCAATAAATAATATTTTAATCACTTAAATAACTCGTATTTTTTTTACATAATAAATAAAAATTGTATTTAATTGTAATATCAATATAATCAAATAGCAAAACCAAGTACTCAATAACAGGTAAGCCAAATGGGGTCTTGAAGATGCATATATACTAGTTTATTGGATATGGTGAGCTAACTGACATTTTCTATTTTGCTAAACGGTAAGCAATTATCTTAAAAAAAAAAAAAATGAAATTGTTAATCCTTAAGGATCCGTTTGTTCCGGAGATATGTTTTCCTTATTTTCAGTCGGTTGGAACAATGAAATAGCCTGATTAATAAAAAAGAACCACTCGATTAAAAGAAAAATATCATTTTTTTTTTTTTTTGTAGAAAATGACTTCCGAGATCTTAAGTGAGATTTGCCAATTCATGTACGGCAACTAAAGCAATTACATGGGAACTCATCTTAAGGCCGTGTTTGACGACCTACGAGTAGCAAATTGACTGGGAAACAAAATATATGTCCTTAAGCCAAAATCAACGCGAGGAACATGGTTTATAATAAAAAAAAAAAAAAATGTCCCTGGCAAACGGGAAGATCAGACTTTTCGGATAAATAAAAAAGGTTAGATCCGAAGATTAATTAGCTTAATGGACTGGCAGTCGCTGTCTCCATATGTCACGTTGGGGAAGACTCGAGACAGAGACGCAATGCAACTAATATTTATTTCTTTAATGGAGTTTAGGGGCATCCATGCTAATTAATTAGTGACTGATGGAGACTCATGCCACTTGCACAAATGGGGCACTTTGAATACATAACATTGGGCCAGAGGGTGTGTGCTAATTGAGGCTGAGAGAATCAACTGAGAATGGAGTTACTTTCAACAAATTACTAATTTAAAATTGATCCTTTGTTTAATTAAAGCACAGAGCTTTTTTGGAGTAATTCTCATGTGGCCATTGTTTCCTAATGCTCAGCAAAATATCTTTGGCACCCCAAGGCGTCCACAAGGTGCGCAAATGCAAAGCCAAACGCACAAAACTCGATGCATATAATTATTTTTTAAAAAAAATGAAAACCTTTTTTTTTAAAATCTGATTGACGGGAGACAGTCAAAGTATACTGATTGAATTCTGAAGAGTAGACGTGAAGATAATTTCGTTCTTTTTTGGGTCTTTATGTGAGACATTCAAATAAATAAATAAAGCGAATCAGGAAAGACTAGAAGGGTACAAAAGCAATGCGGTATGGATTAGTACATGATCATCCTCACTGACTACAAGGTTTTCAAAAAAAACAAAAAAAAAAAAAAAAAAAAAAGGAGTTCTTCCAATAGCATCTGCTGTTAGGTCTGTCCTCTCCTCCAATTAGTCACCTCAATATTCCTAAGCACGATATAGATTTCATAGTCTTTTGCAAAGATTTCACTAACTAGTACACGTGCACCCGTGAGTGGAATACGAGAACAACCACCAAAATTTCCCAAATCGAAGCGTATAAAACTATTGTAATTGGGTTTCCTTGTTTCAAACTACTGTAATCATGTTCTCTCTACCCACTTTCTAACAAGTTAACAACCAATTACACGCCATACATATGTCATCTTCTTTTCAATCTGAACCATTAACCTTTTTTTGTTCATTAACCACTGTTATTAAGAACTTAATCACTGGTATTATGAAATATTTTATCATTGCAACCTGTAATCCGATAGACCTTTCAATGGAAAAAAAAAAAAAAAAAAACAAATAATGACAAAGGCCCGATGGGACCCAGGTGACCTTGTGGGGACACTTTGTATTCACGCTAATTGTCCACTTCCGGTTCTCATTGCCTGATGCATAGTTGTATATATATTAACTATGGAAGAAAATTTTGCCTCGTAACACAAGAAACATCAAGAGCTAACTTCATGCTAAATGGTTTCCTCTCTCGAGCTCTCCTCCAAGGAGGCTGATCTCCGGGTTAGAAGCAATGAAAAAGTAAAAACAGTGATAGGTGGTCATGGTAGTAGTGATCATGATGTCCTCTGTCAACCCTTGAATTCCTCAGAAGCAGAAGGAAGAAGGAAGGTCTCATATCGAGACAGGGTTACTTCAGCATTCTCTCCCTGGTGATGAGTTTGATGCTATGCTGCAAACCATCGGAATGCTGTTGATGAAGAGGACCTTGTTTTAGACAACGAGTCTGATATTGGTTCTTCAGAGTGTCCAAACCTTCCCCTCTCTTCAGCTAAGAAGAGAGAACTTCCCGAGCCCTAGCGAGAAACCTTAATAGTAAAGTTATTAGGGTGAACTCTGGGTTATGATTTTCCGTTGCATAGACTTGGCCTATTATGCAGAGAGACGATGCAAACCATTAAGTTAGTTTGTGTATACTGCGAAGTAAATTGTATGGCAAAATCTTATCTTTAACTCTCCCTCTCTAGCCTCGCATTGGGTTGTACAAGATCCTTGTTAAGGATATTTAATTAAGAATTGTACTCGCCTTATTTACAAAAATAAAAAAATAAAAATAAAAATAAAAACTCTTGACCTCTGGTATAAATTCTGGGAAGAGAAACATATTTTGAAAATAAAATGCAATTCCCCACATAATTTCTGAGGAATAAAATAAAAAAAGCTAAAATCTCCCTTTTTAACTACTTTTTCAATGTTAAATTATAAGAAAAAGTTCCTCGTCCATTAATTGTAACGTTTTATTGGGGAACCACCGGAAGTCTTTCTATCGGTACACATCGAACCAAAAGGAAGGTCGGCGGCATGGTGGTAAAGCGATGGGATGGGAATACCGAATATCACGCTCACTGCTTTAAAAGACCAAAAAATAAAAATTAAAAACAAAATTTCTTCACCAAGAATCAAACACTATTCACACAGAAAGAGACCTAGAAATGATAATTCGTGACAACGATTTGCACAAATAGATGAAGAAATCAAAATATTGACAAATCTGCAATTTTCTTCCATTACCATTAGCGAGAGAGAGAGAGAGAGAGAGAGAGAGAGAGCGAGGACTACAATAGTGATGGCTGTAGGCAGTGGAAACACATAAAATAAGGGATCGATAAAAGCTTTAGATCTTCCCCATTTCGATACAAAATATGACCCCAGATCACAACCCATATGAGTTTAAGATTCCAGACTCGGAATATGGAAATATTATATATAGGCTATGGGTAAATTTATTATTAAGGCATGGCTGAGCAATTTCTAGGCTACAGGTTACAGCCATACTACGAGGCGACAACGGTCTCCCCCTCTGTGGGGACTTCTGGAACGGTGGTGGAGGATGTGGCTTCTTTCTTGGATGCCATCGAGCACTTCTCTTTTCTCTGGTCTTGGTTCATCTGTTGTTGCCTGCATTCCAGGCTGCAAAAAGCACTATCTCCTCTACATGAAAAAGAAGCACAAAGCCTCCGTAAGATTAGATTAGACGCCTCGGTCGATTAAGTTTCGGACAGATTCAATTAGCGTACCAATTAATTGTAAGAAACTAATTAAGAAGGTTTCGTGAAGGACAGCGATTGAAAATCCAAAGCATCTATAGTCAGATATTTTTAAGTTGGAGACATTATCGAAGTAATATAATCCAAGCCATCCAGGCCAGCACTTTCATTCAAGGAAAAGGAAAAAAAAAAAAAAGAAAAGAAAAGGAACGAGAAATAAAACACAATTAATATATATAGAAAGATTGTAAAGAATGAGAAACAGACCAAAAGTACCTGTACATATAGATGTCACGGCTAGGGACCAACCGGCCCTTGCAGAGGAAGCAGGACCTCAAGAAATGAGCAGTCTCTGAGAAATCAGCCGAAGCTCTCCGGTGGCCTCTCGGCGACACCACGGCTGTGGCGGCCGCCGGGAGCCATTGATCTGGGTGATTGCCACTAAATCCCACATAGTTTTGACTAATCAAGTGAAGACTTTCAGCCGACGGCGGGGCTTCTTCACTGTCAGTGTTTAGATCAAACTTGATGTCCGACATACTTGTCGTTCTCGCCATAGGTGGTCGTGGCCTCTTTCCCAACATCATCTTGTTATTGTTTTTCTTGTTCTTTTTCCTCTTGATTCTTATTAGGTAAGTCGTTTCTTCAACAACCGAAGCTTTGTTTTTAATTTTTTTTTTTTCGTTTCTTCTTCCTTGCTTTCTTTCTCTAAGAGGGAGGAAATCTCCTGCGACTGAGAGAGAGAGAGAGGAAGAGATGTGAAGAAGAAATGAAGATTGGGGCGGGAGATAAACAGAACTGAGGAGTGAATCTGGGCCCTTCATTATGTTTGATGTTTCTTTATTATGGGAAATCCACGTCATGTGGCCCCACTGTTTATGGTGTTTTCTGCCTTGTGTTTATTTTTTTTTAAAAGGTCTTTGTTTTCGAGCATCTAAGTCTTCTTGAATTTTTATTTTTTATTTATATATGTATTTTTTCAAAAAAAAAAAAATATAAAAATTAAATTTAAAGACAACAATTAAACAAAAATTTATATTATTAAATATTAGTTTTTAATTTTAATTAATATATTTTTAATAAATAATAATTAAAATAATATAATATAAATTTATATTAAATTTTAAAATTTAATTTTTATATTTCTGTAATAAAAATATATATATATATTCCATGTACTTACGTGTATACGTAACAATTATGGAATTCCTTGAAGTTTGAACTCGAGGGATTTACATTGTACTTTTTCTCTGTCAAAAATTGGTGAGAGATACTAACCACTCGCATGTTACCACGTCAATTTGACGACATATTTTTTTGTCTGGGTCCCCTCTTGGATTTAGACAGAACTTCGTGCTGGGCCATTGAAATGGTTAACCCAACACGTCCGGAGAAAAATTATTAAATATATTGCGTCTATACATTTAGCAGTAGATCAGAATAATTAGGGAAAGTTTAAGTGACAAATTAAAATAAAAGATTCAAAATTAATGCATGTACCAAATACTCATTAATATAGTCTAACATGAGGTGGTACTTCAGCGTGACATGTCGTTTTCTTGCCTATAAAAGTATTAGATTATAAAAAATCTCATACCACTTAGAAAAAAGGATTAAAAAAAAAAAAGTGATAGAATATCGTAGAAATGTGATTACAGTGCTTTTAAGAGAATTTCATCTCAGCTAACATTGTGCTCACAAGAGGGAAAAGGGGGAGAGAAGCGGAAAACAAGGAAAAGAGTGATTATATTCGTGTTTGCAAAATGTCTTTAAAAATTTGGGATAGAGAATTTTTAAAATTTTTCTCCTTAATTGAACAAATTTTTTTTTTTTTTTAATTTGGTAAAGAGAGTATTATTGATTTTTCTGTTTGATTCATAAAATGACCAATTTATTTATATTAACTGTTTTATATTAACATTCATCAATTTTAAATATAAAAATAAAAATTATTTATAATAAATATTAATTTTTTCTGTCACTCTCTAATTTTTATTCAAATAAAAAAAATTTTTTAATTTTTCTTCTTTGCACATTCTTTTTTCAAACAAGGACGAAAGTAATATCTATAGATAGGGATTTCCCACTTTGACCCTCACTTTAGTCTCTAATTAATTTCTTTTGACTGCGTTCTTGCCAAAACCAAACGGGACGAGTCTCGTTGTCATCCCTATGCAAGGATACTATTCAAGCCACTGATGCAAAACTTTAAATATATTATGCAATCCAACGGGGCACTGGAATTTCTGTATTTTAAGTCACTCTCCGAAGTTTGCACGCTCTGCACGCACACCCCAATTATTTTTCAGGGCAGGCCAGGGCCAGGGCTATGCACTCTGCATGCATGGTCCGGCCATTTAAGGATAGATGAGTGAGGTCGCGTAGGGCAATTGTCCTACAATTTTTCTTAAAGTTATCCCACCTAAAAAAAAAAAAAAACCAAAAAGTAAAATTTATTTAAAAGATTTAGAACATGAAAACTGGAATACTTGTAACTTTTATTATTAGAAATAGTTGATATTATTTATTTTTTAAAAAATTTTCTTATTTTTGTAATTTCTGTCGTTGTACATATAACCTGATGAAATTTTTTTTTACATCATTGCACCCACTTGTGCCCACTGTATACGCAACTAAACTTCAATTCAACTAGTCACACGAGCACCACGAGTCTTAATCCCAATGCACGTGCTAATGTCTGCTTATTCCCTATCAACATCAAGTAATAAACGACATAATAACCTCTTAAACAATAGGGCAATGGTGTTAAATTATAGGCAACGATCTCTCAAAGTGATGTTTACCTGTGTTGTTTTGAAAGAGTATAATGTAATCTCAATCAGAAACAAAGCCGCGAAAGAGAACTTTGCTCCAAAATTGAAGAATTAAACAAGAGAAGCCAAAGTTCAACGTAAGCGTTTGCTTGCCAAGTGGCCTCTTAGCCTGACGGACTTTTCAGTTTTTACTTAAATTTTGACGCGAAGCTCTGGTCGGATGAGTTTTGGTGTAATTGCACCGATTAAAATGTCAAATAAGTAGCCGATAATCATGTAATTCTTTTTTTTTTTTTTTTTTTTTTTTTATAAGAGCGTAAAGTTCAACATTCAAATGGCACAAACCCAAAAAATAAAACACCTAAAGGTAATTGATTTTCGTTATGGAACACATTAAATTCTATTATATCTTTCAAGAAATATTTCCACTGATAAAAATTTAAATTTTTATTCTTAAAATTTTAGAGTTTTAATTCTAAAAAAAATAGATATAAAATTATAAAAATAAAAATAACTATTTTTATCCTATAATTTATAATTTAATAAATTTTTATTGTACAAAAGAAAAAAATTAGGTGCCATGATTGCACAATCCAATAATCAGTTCTCTCCCTATAATTGATAAATTTTTTTAGGCATTCAAGCATTTTGAATGAAACACGTATGATTGTCCCATTGGACATCTTAACAAAGGGAATAGACCTTGCAAAACGCAGAATGGATCTCAAGTTTCACCTTATTTTTGCACGTGGGATGTCAACCAACGAGATATAGGTTAATAGTATTGAAATTAATTTTTAGAATTACAGATCTCGAATTTAAGTATTAATTGAAGTTAGTTTTTTCACTAAAAAAAAAAAAATTGTAAGTGGGATCCACTGTTTATCTGGCAATATGTTTACCGTAGACTTTGTCCACGGAAGTTTGTCCCCAAAGTAGACCTGTTTTTTCAAGTGTCTCGATTAAAATGATGACAGCTAATTGCTTTAATTTTGGTGATGCTGATTGAGACATTCAATAACTTTAAAGCTTAAAATCTGCAAGCAAGTAAAGTTGCTTGCTTTTTGCTTCTCTTGAGATTTTTTTCTCTCTCTAAGTGTCCCATTTTCATCCTTAATGTGTCTTAATTAATTAACTAAGTCACTGATTAACCTCACCTTTTGAGTCATTTAATGGGACTGTGTGGCGCTGCAGTTGAAGTTCCGACTTCAATTGTTTGTTTAGAAGTATATGCACTTGCATTTCTTGTGACCTAGGAAACATAAACTAAATGGTGGGAAATGACGCAAAGAGGAAAAAGGGCAAAAAAAATATAAAAAAGCAGAGAAAAAAAGTTGAGTACGTAAAATGTAATATAGTAAATTGCAAATTGCACCGCTTAGATTATTTTCTTATATTATAAACATTAGATTTTCCAGTGATAGTGAAAGTGATTATTTTTATATAGAGAGTGTAGACACACAACCACAAAATATAATCAACAATTACATAAATTGCAGCATGCTTACATTTCTGTGGCATGGAATTGAGCTTTTCAAAAAGGAATGTATATTCTACAGAGGGGAACTGCAGATGCTGACCGCATCACAAATCACAAGCCGAGACAAATGGCTCCATGCCTGGCCAGATGCTAGCCGCCTAATTTTATAATTCGTCTTTTAACCCGTGAGGGGTATGTGAATGTTTGGGGTTCCTTTTGACTGTAGCTTTTATCTTTTGTTAATGAAATTGATTTTAATTGCTAGGCCAAAAAAAAAAAAAAAAAGAAAAAAAATCGTGAATATAATCACACAAGCTCATCAATCAAATATTAAACAAAAAATAACCAAAAATTACCACTCCTTATAAGGATGGGTTGATATTGAAAACGATTGTACTTTGGCCATTATATGTGATTTGGAAGAAACTTTGGAGTAGGACCCTCATAAAATGAGTGATATCTGTCGTGGGTTCGGGTGTCCACGCATGTGAACAGCTGACTTGAAGTTGATGTATCCATATAAATCCACCAATCGTTGTTTTCTTCTTGACAATTTGCGAAGAAAAATCTTAAGCCAGGGGTGATTGCTAAAATCTTGCGTGCATATGCGAGTGACCATTATTTATACATTCCCGAGTTGCTGAGCAAAGAATGTGACACCCACCATCACAAAGCCAAATATCTTCGTCAAATCACGATATTAACTAGCAAGTACCAATCAATACAAGTGTAATATTTGTACCTTTACTCACACTGTTGGGGTCAGACTTACTGTTAGTTTGACTGCGGTAAAATAAACGGTAGTTAAAAACATCGAGAAGACATGATTCATCTAAAAAGTGGGCACTCACATGGCATGGGTTTGCAAGGGACTGAGATGGATGTGATGTTGGGGGATTTTTAACGCTCGCTGCGAAAAACGGTCGAAGCATCGAAATTCAATTATAAATCATAAGATATTCAAACTGTTTTTCTTTTACTTGTAATTTGTTCGAATGGTTAACTTTACAAGCGACCCTTCTTGTTTTGAGCCTTTTATTTTTTTTTTTTTTTAAAACCAAAATTTAGGCCTTTTTGTTTACATATCTTCTCGTATAAGTAAATATCAGTTTTGTCCTTTTAGCTATTAATCAAATTGGATCTTCTATGTTTCTTTTCATTTTTTTTTTTTTTTTTTTTTTTTGCAATGTATTAAAGGGATCCATTGTCGGGAAAAAGGAAGAAGCATGAGGCATGTATATTATCAGTTATGGTCCCGGAACTAAATTTTTCAGCCTATAATATTATTATTATTATTATTATTATTATTATTATTTTGCCAAGAAAAGTCATATAATCCATACATATATAAAGAAAGAAAGAAAGAGGAATATCTCCTCTTTTAATACAAGACCCATGAACGAATTGTTCCAGTGAACAGGTCTTTAATATTATTCTATCGCATTAAACACTAGAGCTTGATGTAACCGTTCTTGATCATCCACTCTAGGCTCCAATGATTGTTCACATTCTTAAGACCCCAATAAGCCCACCCAAAACTTGCACGCCCATAAACCTCTAACTGGGCTTTAGCAAATCTTTGATAATCCTCCTTGCTCGCACCTGAAACTAGCCACCCGTTCTCCTACAAAATCAAGACACTGTCATTGACCCACGTCAAAAAAAAAAAAAAAAAAAGGCTCAATATACCAACCGAAATCTTAATCCTTGCCTGGCCAAGCAATCATAAGGTAATAAAATGAGTGCCTACCGACGAAAGTAAGAGGGCCATTTGATGTGGTGACATAATTCACATTTTCTGCCCGATTCTTGTAGATGTGATCGATGTTCTGTTGGACACTCATGCTGTTGAACATGTCCGAGAAGAGATTGTAGTAATGGACATCAATCACAGATCCACTTAAACCACTAGCAAGACCGAACAACTCTTTCGGATCGGGTGAGCCTATCCTGTTGCACATCACCACAAAAGCTGTTGAGGAGTGATTGCGGACTGCACCATAAGCGGCCTTGTAATACTTGTTTAGCATGTCTGGAGTCGCTCCTGGTGCCCTAGGCTCGTTTAAGAGCTCGACTGCATACAGGCTTGGGCTCTTTGCATATCTACATGCAACCATGTTGCGACAAAACAATTAGCACCATTAATCACCGTCGATGGACTCCCAAATAATACTAGTAGGATCTGGACCCATGATTCCAAGTACCTGGCAGTTAGGAAGTCTATCACATCAACTGTTTGTTGTATATTTGCATCAGTTCGGCCCCAATTTTGAGAACCATCTCTTGAAGCGCCATGCTCCTAGCCATTTTGTGAGCCAGGGGCGGCATGTAAATCAATTATAATGTTCACGCTGTACTTCCTGCAAGCAAACCACCATAAAATCAGAGGGAATTAAAGGTACTAATTGTATTTTCATAAAGAGAAAAGCAAAAGTTAGTCTGTGGTGGTAAATGATGAAGGTGTGCATACTCTGCCCATGAGAAGGCATTGTCTAATGCGTTCAAGGACCCGCCCACGTAAGGTTGAGGAGGGTCTGGATCGCTGGCTATCCACCAGCCAACGGGTATTCTGACCGCATTTAATCCGTTTTGAGATATGAATTTGAAGTCATCTTCGACTACGAATGTGCTCCAGTGCTCCTGAGACGAATACATGCAGGCAACTTGATTACACAGGTTTTTCTTCATGTTTGGTTTTCGGTAATGCAAATGTTGCATTAGCAACTGATATGGGAATTGAGAACTTAAAATTTCATGTAAAAGTCTTAAGATTGCTTCATCGTCCATTGCATAAATTCTAATCATTTGGATCGAAATAAAAAAAAATAAATAGGAAAGTATTTCAGATTCTTGACTTTTGTATCTAGTGTATTACTTACTTTCAGAATTCAGGAGCCACACCAATCAAAGAGAAGGACGTTCATATAGGGAATTTCAACAATTTACATTCAATCACCCTTTTCGGTTTTTGAACAAAACAAACAAGTCAAAGTCAACTTATCCTGATTATAAATTGTACTGCAGCCTCAGTTTTATGGCTAGGTAGGCATATTGCGGCCTCTGAAACTTGAAGGAATATGCTATTTAATTCTTACCTTCATAACTTTTGGGGCCAAGCTTGGACCATAACCATTAGTGACTTGAAACTCTCCCTGCAGCGTTTGAGAAATGTTGATTACGAATACCGATGGATCGTCGTCTCCCCATTTACTATCACCTCCATAATCAGCTGTAACTAGCTCTTTTTTCACCTGAAATTGGAAAATAGATTTACGCCTGAAAGCTAAATGTGCACACTCATGGACCCAATCCCAACTAACCATTTTTAGCTTAGCGATTCTGGGGTACATACGTACACCACCAGTGAAAAACTGAGCCAGATCGTAAGGTAATATCCCACGAGGAAGCAGCAACGAAATTTACACAAATGAAGGTTTTTACTTCTAAACCAAATATCTGGGTGAGGAATCATATTTTGATGTAAAAAAAAAAAGAGATATTCGTAGTACACGAGGCTTCTACATGTTGAACATATCCCGATATAGACGAAAATTGCTTTGTCTTTTACTTTGCAAACTGCATAGGAATGGCCATTGCCAGGCAGCCTGCGTGCCTACATTCGAATGCAAGCCTGTGCAATACTATACTTTAACGCCACATAAACTGTACTGTCGCTAAAGAGGGTGGAATAAATACATGGAGTAAAAGATTATTAGAAGATGGATAGGAAAGTTTACCCGCAAGAAGAACCCATTAGATGCTTTGATTCTAACACGGCTGGAGTCATTAAGATTTCTTACAATCTGGAATGTCTCTGACGTGTCAGGGCTCGTAGAAACAGCCACTATGTCAGCCCCATTTCCACTTGTATCCAAACCCACGAATTGTTTGTTAAAGACTCTGAAGTTGAAGCTGGTCTGGTTGATTCTCCACAACTTCATGAACAAACAGAGCACATCACTTGCCCTAATGAGTATCTGTTGACAACAGGCAGCTTAAAATACTAGGAACCTGAACAAGGAAACTTCTAACTTAACAGTAAATGTTTCCCAGTCTGAGGCGGATGTCCGATTAGCAACTATAATTGTTCCTCCACCTGACTCCGCGCTCAGATACTTGTCAACTGTGACCGATCTAAACCGAAGACCAGTTCCATCCTGGAGAATTTGAAACAATAGGATAATCGTAGTAGTAAACTAAATGACAATGAAATTATCAAAATATACATTACAAACATGTACAAACCAAGAAATCTTTGTTGGGGATGCCGTCAAAAAGAGATGGCTTAATCCATCCTTCTGTAACCAGCCATCCTCCAAGATTAACTGCTTTAGCTTTAAAGGTGGGAGCCACTCTCCCACGGGCAATTCCCAACATCAAAGACAATACACATAAGTTGAACAGCTGAATTGTGGAGTACAACGCCATTTATGTGTTACTGTTTTTTATATTCCTTTTCAGGGATAATTTAAACCTGCAATTGCTGACCCTTAATGGCAATAAGGGATGCACATTTATACCACTACCCGTCGCAACATAGGGTTACTGAGCCCAGCAACTTGATTCAAATCGACAAACCCAAAAAAAAAAAAAAAAAAAAGTCGCATAATTATCTTTTCTAAGGTGTAAAATTGGTAGTCAAAGTCTAAAAACTTTGACCAATTAGTGGTGTAGCTGAAATGTTGAACCCACATTCTTCGTTAATCTTTCTAGTATGATGACTGGTGTCCGGCATGTACAGTCTGACGTAATTGACGGACGCATTATCTATCGGTTCCAAAAAACAGTGCATGATTGGTGCTAACATATGAAGGTTAGTTAACCTTAAATTCCACTATTAGCTGTCGACATACTCTTCAGAGTAAAGAAGCTCGGGGACAACATTTTCACTGTTTCCTATCATAGATTGCATTGGTGGTAGCTGGCACTGCTTCATAGAATTTCGTCGTTCCTACTTTTAAAATTTAAGTTTGAAGGATGCTTCGATTAGTAAGTGATGGGCGACAAGTAAGATAAGCCTGCTCTCTGAAAAACAGCTATTTCCCATTCGGTCGACTGGTGGTAGCAATTGACCTTAGTTTGTTTGTCCAACTTATTGACGGGGAGTTTTGTGCAAATCAAGGTAATGATGGGCTCAGGTTTATGACGGAGGAATATCCAATTCCATTGCAGTCATGGACATCAGTTGGGTTTTGTCTCAAGTACCCCCGTCAGGACTTTAGAAAGTGAAGGCTAACATCCAGCATCCCACATCCAGAAGAAACATAAGTTGGCTACCTTTACTCTTATAAATAGAAGTAAAGTAATTGAGTTATAATATATAGTATAAGAAGAAGAGAATTAGGAAAAATTAAATTGTTAAAACTCTATTCCCACGAACCTATAGTCCCATATTGGGTATTGTTAATTAAGTTCTTAAATCTCTTTTTTTTGTAATCTCCACTTTAATAATATTTGCTCATACCCTTAGTCGTGGACGTAGGTCAGTTTGACCGAACCAGGTAAAATTTATTGTCTCTTGTTTTGAGTTAACTTTATTATTTTTGTTATTATTTTCAAGGACTATAACCTGAAACTCATTTCTTAATAAACTGGTATCAGAGCCATGGTTTTGGTTCTTTGGTTGGGTTCTTCGAGAAAATAGCCATTATGTGGTTGGGTTCTTCGGGAAAATAGTCATTCTGGTTCAAGATGGAGTCGATGTAGCGCTGCTAGGGAGGCAGAAAAAGCCAGAGAAGATGTTAGATGAAGAGTTTACTGGTCTTGACAAAAGGGCCAGATCAGGTATCATCTTAAATCTTTCTGATGAGGTTTTAAGAGAAGTAACTAGTGAAGTTACTGTTAAAGATTTGTGGGAGAAATTAAAGTCTTTGTATATGAAGAATACAATAGAGAATAGGCTTTATTTAAAGCAAACTTTGTATATGCTCCGCATGCCTGAAAGATCATCTATATTATCGCATTTGGATAAATTTGATTCCTTACTTATGGATTTGAGTAATATAGATGTTCATATTAAGGATGAGGATCAAGCCCTGTTATTATTGTGTTCTCTTTCCCATTCCTTTAAGCATTTTAGAGAAACAATACTTTATGGTAAAGAGACTATTTCTTACAAAGAAATAAAGTTTATTTTGAAGTCGAAAGAATAGATCGACAGGGATATAACTAGGGAAAGCAGCAATAGTAGTCAAGTTGACAGTTTGATGGTTCGGGGTAGATCAGATAAGAGGGATGCAAATAGGTAGAGGTCTAGTAAATCTAAATCCAAACATAGAAATTTGGTGTGCAATTATTGTAAAAAGAAAGGGCACATCAAAGTTAATTGTTTGAAGCTGAAAGTCAAGGATGAGGAGAAACACAAAGGGAATGAGTTAGTTCAAGCCAGTATTGCAGAAGATGAGAGTGATGTGATTATTTTCATTGCTAATGATAAATCAAGGTCTGCTCATGAATGGATCTTGGATTCTGGTTGCACGTACCATATGTGTTCTAATAAGGACTGGTTTTCCACCTATGAATTTGTTGAAAGTGGAGTTGTCATGATGGGCAATGATGCAGTTTGCAAAATTGCTAGGATTGGTACGGTTAGAATCAAGACTCGTGATAATGTTGTAAGAACACTTACTCAGGTCAGACATGTTCCAGAATTAAAGAAGAATCTCATCTCTTTGGGAACACTTGAGGCTCTTAGCTACAGATACACCGGTGAAGGTGGAGTTCTAAAAGTCAGTAAAGGTGCTCTCATTATCATGAAAGCTTGCAGATCTGGAAATTTATATATTCTACAGAGAACTACAGTTGTGGGCACTACTGCAATCTCTACAAAAACAGATGTTACAAGGCTATGGCATATGCGACTAGGGCACATGAGCGAGAAGGGTCTGTCTATGTTGAGTGAAAGAGGCCTTCTGTGTGGACAACGTACTGGGAAGATGGGATTTTGCGAGCATTGCATTTTTAGGAAGCATAAGCGAGTTAGTTTCAAGTCTCCAGCAGTTCATAAGTCAAAAGGCACATTGGATTATATTCACTCAGATCTTTGGGGGCCATCTCGAAATTTGTCAAAAGGTGGTGCCAGGTATATGTTGACTTTCATTGATGACTATTCAAGGAAAGTTTGGGTTTTCTTTCTGAAGCAGAAAAATGATGTTTTCCAAACATTCAAGAAGTGGAAAGCATTGATTGAAAAGCAAACAGGAAAGCAAATCAAGCAGCTCAGGACAGATAATGGTTTGGAATTTTGTGGAGGTGAATTCAATGCATTTTGTGAGAATGAATGTATTGTTCGTCACCGGACAGTCAGGATGACTCCTCAGCAGAATGGTGTTGCTGAACGTATGAATAGAACACTTTTGGAGAGAGCTTGTTATATGATCTCTAATGCTGGGTTATCAAAAGACTTTTGGGCAGAAGCAGTCTCTACAGCTTATCATATCGTTAACCGCGCACCTTCAGCATCTATAAAGTTCAAGACTCTGGAGGAAGTCTGGTCAGGTACTCCTGCTAATTATTCTGATTTGAGGATATTTGGATGTCCTGCATATATGCATGTAAATGATGGAAAATTGGAACCTAGAGCAAAAAGGTGCATTTTCCTTGGGCATGCATCTAGAGTTAAGGGATATCGTTTGTAGTGTATTGACCCACCAAAATTTGTAATTAGCAGAAATGTTACATTTAATGAATCTTCTATGTTACATCCGAAAAGAGAGTCTTCTATGCCTTCTGATGTAGGTGAAGGTGATAGTGCACACAAGTATGTGGACTTTGATGTCATAGATGCTCACCAACAAAGTCCTCACATTCTGTCAGATTCATCAGATGTGACAGATTCCTCTCAAAACAAAGAGGAAGATTATTCCATAGCCAGAGATAGACCGAGAAGAGAGATTCAACCACCACAGAGATATAATGATTATGTTGCTTATGCACTTTCAGTTGCACAGGAAATTGGTGACAATGGCGAGCCATCTACATATTCAGAAGCAATTTCAGGTGCTGACTCATCCAGGTGGTTGGTTGCAATGAATGAAGAAATAGAATCTCTTCATAAGAATGGTACATGGGTTCTTGTGAAGTCGCCTTCAGAAAAGAGGATCATTGGTTGCAAATGGGTCTTCAAAAGAAAAGAAGGTATACTAGGGGTCGAAGATGCAAGGTACAAGGCACGTTTGGTTGCAAGAGGTTTCAGCCAAGTACAAGGTGTTGACTTTAATGATGTTTTCTCACCTGTTGTTAAGCATAGTTCGATACGTGTTTTGCTTGCTTTGGTGGCCATGCATGATTTGCAGTTAGAGCAACTCGATGTTAAGATAGCCTTCCTACATGGTGAGCTTGAGGAGCAGATATACATGAAGCAGCCTCAAGGTTTTGAAGTTGTTGGTAAGGAAGACCATGTTTGTTTGTTAAAAAAATCCTTGTACGGATTGAAACAATCTCCAAGACAGTGGTATAAGAGATTTGATTCCTTTATGCTGAGTCATGGCTACTCCAGGAGCATGTATGATAGTTGTGTCTACTTCAAAAAGTTAGATGATGGCTCATTCATCTACTTGTTATGTATGTTGACTATGTGCTCATTGCTGTCAAGAATTTGTCAGAAATTCACACTTTGAAAGCACTTCTGAATGGTGAATTTGAGATGAAAGACTTAGGAGCAGCAAAGAAGATTCTTGGCATGGAAATCAGAAGGAATCGTGTAGGTGGTAAGTTATATTTGACTCAGAAAAGATATATTAAGAAGGTCTTGGATCGATTTGGTATGAAAGATACCAAATTTGTTAGTACTCCCATTGCTAGTCATTTCAGATTATCAGCTGCTCAGTCTCCAGAGATAGATGAAGAGAAGAGGTATATGGAAAGAGTTTCATGTTCAAGTGTTGTTGGCAGTCTTATGTATGCAATGGTTTGCACGCGTCCAGATATCTCACAAGCAGTTAGTGTGGTTAGCAGGTATATGTCTTCTCCTGGCAAATCACATTGGCAGGCTGTGAAATAGATTCTCAGATACTTGCGAGGTACTTCACATATATGTTTGGAGTTTGGTCAAAATTCAGATACATTGGTTGGCTTTGTTGATTCTGACTATGCTGCTGATCTTGATAGAAGAAGATCTCTTACATGCTATGTATTTTGTATTGGGGGTTCTGCTGTTAGTTGGAAAGCTACTCTGCAACATGTTGTTGCTTTGTCTACTATTGAGGCAGAATACATGGCAATGACAGATGCAATCAAAGAAGCTTTATGGTTGAAAAGTTTGTATGGTGAGCTTAGTTTGTGTCAAGCTGCTATTACCATCCATTGTGATAGTCAAAGTGCAATTCCCTTGACTAAGTATCAAATGTATCATGAGAGAACAAAGCATATTGACGTGAGGTATCACTTTATTCGAGAGACAATTGCCGAGAGGAAGGTTTCAATTCAGAAAATCAGTACCAGAAACAATCCTGCAAATATGCTTACGAAGCCTCTTCCAGTTGTTAAGTTTAAGCAGTGCTTGGACTTAATTGGCGTGCTATGACAATTCGGGAGTTTATGAAAAAGGGTAGAGCATTGTTACTATAATTTCATGTGAAACTTGAGCCAAGGTGGAGATTTGTTGGGTTTTGTCTCAAGTCCCACATCGGGACTTTAGAAAGTGAAGGCCAACATCCAACATCCCACATCGGGAAAAAACATAAGTTGGCTATCTTTACTCCTTATAAATAGGAGTAAAGTAATTGAGTTATAATATATAGTATAAGAAGAAGAGAATTAAGGGAAAAATTAAAGAGTTAAAACTCTATTCCCACGAACCTATAGTCTCATAGGCTCCTACCCTTAGTCATGGACGTAGGTCAGTTTGATCGAACCACCTGTCTCCTGTTTTGAGTTAACTTTATTATTTTTTGTTATTATCTTCAAAGATTATAACATGAAGTTCATTTCCTAACAAAATTAATTATAAAATACTTGGAAGTTTCATGGTCGAACAAGTCTTTTTCTACTCTTTTGATGAGGAGGAATTGGTAGTGGAAAAATATTTACATGGATATTATTTTATGGTAGGGTGATTTATATATATAACAATTATATTATAATTATATTAATTTATAATATTTTATTTAAATTATAAGGATACTTAATAAATTTATTAAATTTTTAAAATTAAAATTCAAAATTAAATTTATAATACTATTATTTTTTAAATTATATAATTAAATAAATTAATTTATAATTTTTTTTATAAATTAGTGATTCTTTTTTTCTTTATTTCTTATACATTTATCTAATAATTTCATTATCTTTCAGTCACTCGTATTTATTTGCAAGTGTATAGTAATTCTTTTGGTCTTAAATTTCACTAATACTCAAAAGATTGAGCAATTAACATTCACCTGTTTTTTTTCCGTTTTCCTACTTTCCAGTAAGACGTGACAATAGTACTCAGTTGATCCCAAACGACGTCTCTGTTGTCATCTCCTTCCAAAGTCCAAGTATGAAATTGATTGGGCCAGCCCACGAGGCCACTATGAGGCCCAAATCAAGAAAGACATTCTAGACGTTGCCGCCTCCTCCGACCCTTGAAAGTGCGCAATTATCCCAACCTTAAATATTGGTTTTTTAGGTTTTAATTTATAAAAAATAAAAAGAATTATTTGTTGAAAAAGATTTTTTAAATTACGTTTATTGGATAAATTATGATTTAATTTGACATTTGATAAAAAAAAATTAAATAAAAGAGCCCTTTTTGCAAATACTGCCTATAGTTTGTTTTAGGTTCCAACTTCTTTCAATCTCGGAAGGAGATAAAACGTTACAAAGAGGAGGACCTTGAGAGAGATGCCACCGCCTTGACTCAAAAGGCCAGGTGGCAAAAATATGTTTATTCATGTAATTTTCGAAGAGAGATGCTCTGCAGGCTCAATCGGTGCTAAGCCTTGGGAAAGAATTTAAAAGATTCGGAACTCTGACCCGATCCATTCTACCGCAGCTTGAACTTTCAGCCCAGCCCTGGGAAAAAGGCCGAAGCATCGAAGCTCAAATTATAAATCATACGATATTCAACTCTTTTTCTTTTACTTGTAATTTGTTCGAGTGGTTAATTTTACAAGTGACTCTTCCTATTTTGTACCTTTTATTTCTTAAAACCAAAATTTATGCCTTTTTTGTTTACATATCTTCTCGTATAAGTAAATGCCAGTTTTATCCTTTTAGCTAGGATCTTCTCTTTTTTGTTTTTTTTTTTTTTTCTTTTTTACAACGGATTAAAGGGATCCATTGTCGGAAAAAAAGAAGAAGCATGAAGCATGTATATTATTACTTATGTCGCAGGATCAAAGCTGTAACAAATTAGATCCTTATGGCCAAGGTCCTAGAACTAAAATTTTTCAGCCTATAATCCAAGAGCTACATTAATATATAATATTATTATTATTATTATTTTGTCAAGAAAAGTCATATAATCCATACATATATAAAGAAAGAAAGAAAGAGGAATATCTCCTCTTTTAATACAAGACCCATGAACGAATTGTTCCAGTGAACAGGTCTTTAATATTATTCTATCGCATTAAACACTAGAGCTTGATGTAACCGTTCTTGATCATCCACTCTAGGCTCCAATGATTCTCTGCGTTCTTAAGACACCAATAAGCCCACCCAAAACTTGCACGCCCATAAACCTCTAACTGGGCTTTAGCAAATCTTTGATAATCCTCCTTGCTCGCACCTGAAACTCGCCACTCTGCCACCCATTCTCCTACAAAAACAAGACACTGTCATTGACCCACATCGAAAAAAAGACAAAAGGCTCAATATACCAACCGAAATCTTAATCCTTGCCTAGCCGAGCAATCATAAGGTAATAAAATGAGTGCCTACCGACGAAAGTAAGAGGGCCATTTGATGTGGTGACATAATTCACATTTTCTGCCCGATTCTTGTAGATGTAATCGATGTTCTGTTGGACAGTCATGTTGTTGAACATGTCCGAGAAGAGACTGTAGTAATGGACATCAATCACAGATCCACTTAAACCACTAGCAAGAGGGAACAACTCTTTGGGCTCGGATGAGCCTATCCTGTTGCACATCACCACAAAAGCTGTTGAGGAGTGATTGCGGACTGCACCATAAGCGGCCTTGTAATACTTGTTTAGCATGTCTAGAGTCGCTCTTGGTGCCCTAGGCTCGTTTAAGAGCTCGACTGCATACAGGCTTGGGCTCTTTGCATATCTACATGCAACCATGTTGCGACAAAACAATTAGCACCATTAATCACCGTCGATGGACTCCCAAATAATACTAGTAGGATCTGGACCCATGATTCCAAGTACCTGGCAGTTAAGAAGTCTATCACATCAACTGTTTGTTGTATATTTGCATCAGTTCGGCCCCAATTTTGAGAACCATCTCTTGAACCGCTATGCTCCCAGCCATTTTGAGACCCAGGGGCTGCATGTAAATCAATTATAATATTCACGCTGTACTTCCTGCAAGCAAACCACCATAAAATCAGAGGGAATTAAAGGTACTAATTGTATTGCCATAGAGAGGAAAGTAAAAGTTAGTCTGTGGTGGTAAATGATGAAGGTGTCCATACTCTGCCCATGAGAAGGCATTGTCTAATGCGTTCAAGGACCCGCCCACGTAAGGTTGAGGAGGGTCTGGATCGCTGGCTATCCACCAGCCAACGGGTATTCTGACCGCATTTAATCCGTTTTGAGATATGAACTTGAAGTCATCTTCGACTACGAATGTGCTCCAGTGCTCCTGAGATGAATACATGCAGGCAACTTGATTACACAGGTTTTTCTTCATGTTTGGTTTTCGGTAATGCAAATGTTGCATTAGCAACGGATAAGGGAATTGAGAACTTAAAATTTCATGTAAAAGTCTTAAGATTGCTCCATCGTCCATTGCATAAATTCTAATCATTTGGATCGAAATAAAAGAAAATAAATAGGAAAGCATTTCAGATTCTCCACTTTTGTGTCTAGTGTATTACATACTTCAAAACTTCAGGACCCACACCAATCAGAGAGGAAGACGTTCATATAGAGAATTTCAACATTTTACATTCAATCACCCTTTTCCTTTTCAGAACAAAACAAAAAAAAAGTCAAAGTCAACTTGTCCTGATTATAAATTGTACTGCAGCCTCAGTTTTATGGCTAGTTAGGCATATTGCGGCCTTTGAAACTTGAAGGAATATGCTATTTAAAATGCTGTTCTTACCTTCATAACTTTTGGGGCCAAGCTTGGACCATAACCATTAGTGACTTGAAACTCTCCCCGCAGCCTTTGAGCAATGGTGATTACGAATACCGATGGATCGTCGTCTCCCCATTTACTATCACCTCTATAATCAGCTGTAACTAGCTCTTTTTTCACCTGGAATTGGAAAACAGATTTACGCCTGAAAGCCAAATGTGAACGCTCATGGACCCAATCCTAACTAACCCATTGTACCTTATCGATTTTGGGGTACGTAAGTACACCACCAATGAAAAACTCAGCCAGATTGTAATGATAATATCCCACGAGGAAGCAGCAACAAAATTTAGACAAATGAAGGTTTTTACTCCTAAACCAAATATCTGGGTGAGGAATCATAATTTGATATAAAAAAAGAGATATTCCTAGTACACGAGGCTTCTACATATGAAACATATCTCGATATAGATGAAAATTGCTTTGTCTTTCACTTTGCATACTGCATAAGAATGGCCATTGCTAGGCAGCCTGCGTGCCTGCATTCGAATGCAAGCCTGTGCAATACTATACTATAACGCCACATAAACTGTATTGTTGCTACAGAGGGTGGAATAAATACATGGAGTTAAAGATTATTAGAAGATAGATAGAAAAGTCTACCTGCAAGAAGAACCCATTAGATGCTTTGATTCTAACACGGCTGGAGTCATTAGAATTTCTTACAATCTCGAATGTCTCCGACGTGTCAGGGGACGTAGAAACAGCCACTATGTCAGTCCCATTTCCACTTGTATCCAATCCCACGAATTGTTTGTTAAAGACTCTGAAGTTGAAGCTGGTCTGGTTGATTCTCCACAACTTCATGAACAAACAGAGCACATCACTTGCCCTAATGAGTATCTGTTGACAACAGGCAGCTTAAAATACTAAGAACCTGTACAAGGAAACTTTAACTTACAGTAAATGTTTCCCAGCCTAAGGCGGATGTCCGATTAGCAACTATAATTGTTCCTCCACCTGACTCCGCGCTCAGATACTTGTCAACTGTGACCGATTTAAACTGAAGACCAGTTCCATCCTGGAGAATTTGAAACAACAATAGGATAATCGTAGTAGTAAACTAAATGACAATGAAATTATCAAAATATACATTACAAACATGTACAAACCAAGAAATCTTTGTTGGGGATGCCATCAAAAAGAGATGGCTTAATCCATCCTTCTGTGACCAGCCATCCTCCAAGATTAACTGCTTTAGCTTTAAAGGTGGGAGCTACCCTCCCACGGGCAATTCCCAACGTCAAAGACAATACACATAAGTTGAACAGCTGAATTATCGAGTACAACGCCATTTCTATGTTTCTCTCTGTTTTTTTTTTTTTGTATTTTTTTTTAGCGATAGTTTAAACCTGCAATTACTGACCTTTTATAGGAATAATGAATGCACATTTGTGCCACTAGCCGTCGCAATATAGAGTTATTGAGCCCAGCAACTTGATTCAAATCGACAGACCCAATAAAATAAAAAAAAAACAATAGATGCGTAATTGTCTTTTCCAACGTGTAAAATTGATAGTCAACCTCTAGAAACTTTGACCAACTACTGTTGTAGCTGAAACGTTGAACCCACATTCTTCGTTAATTTTTCAAGGATGATGGCCCGTGTTTGGCATGTACATCTTTGATCCATTTGAGGGACGCATTGTCTATCAGCTCCAAAAAAAAAAAAAAACTGTGCATGATTGGTGCTAACATATGAAGCTTAGTTAACCTTAATTTCCACTATTAGCCGTCGACATACTCTTCGGAGTAAAGAACCTCCGGGACCACTTTTTCACTGTTTGCTATCGTTGATTGCATTGGTCGTAACTGGCATATGGATTGTTTCATAGAAGTTCGTCTTTCTAACTTTAAAATTTAAGTTTGAAGGATGCTTGGATTATTAAGTGGTCGGCGACAAGACAAGCCTGCTTTGTGGAAAACAGCTATTTCCCATTTGGTCGACTGGGTGTAGCAATTTACCTGTCCCCAACTTATTGATAGAGAGGTTTTTGCGCAATTCAACGTAATGATAAGGTCAGGTTTCTCTGGTGGAGGAATATCCAATTCCATTGCAGTAATGGAAATCAAGGTAATTGTAAAATACTTTGGACTTTCACGGTCTGACGAGTCTTGGGTGAATTTTTTTTTTTTTTTTCCGTTCAATTTTGATAGATAGATGTTAAGATTAATAGAGAAAAAACACTTACATAGACACTATTTGGTGGGGGTGACTTACATATATAACAATTATATTATAATATTATTAATTGATTTATAATATCTTATTTAAATTATAATTATATCTATTATAATATTAATAATCTACAATAAATTTACTAGAATTCTAAAATTTAAATTTAAAATTAAAATCTATCATAAGATTTATCATTAAATTAAATGAACTATTTCATAATTTTTTTTTATAGATTAATGGTTCTTCCACCTATTTTTTCTCATAAAATTATTTAATAATTACATTTGCCTTTCAGTCACTCAAAATTATTTGCAAGTATACAGCAATCCTTTTTGTTCTTAAATCTCTGGAAAGATTGAGCAATTAACATTGACCTCCTTTTATTTTTTCTACCTCCCGGCGACACGTGAGTATAGTACTCAGTGGATCCCAAACAACGTCACTGTGTCATCTCCTTGCAACGTCCAAGTATGAAATTGATTGGGCCGGCCCACGAGGCCACGATGAGGCCCAAATCAAGAAAGACATTATGGACGTTGCTCTGTCCTCCATCCCTTGAAAGTGGCGCAAATGCCGTGGAAGACCTTTCACCAGAGAGCCCAACTTAAACATTGTTTTAGGTTTATATGTCAAGAAGAATAAAACGTGAGATTTATAAAAAAAAAAAAAAAATTATTTGTCGAAAAAAAAAAAAAAAAAGAAAAAAATGTTTTTATTGTGTAAATTATGATTTAATTTTAATTTTAATAAAAAAAAAAGTAAAATAAAAGAGCTCTTCATTCAAATGTTTGCCTATAGTTTGTTTTTGGTTTTTAACTTCTTTCAATCATGGAAGGAGATAAAAATTTCAGGTAATAAAATTTAATCCATGGCACAAGACAACACCAATTTAACTAAATATTGTTTAATCTTTCTCAATCTGGCTTGAACTTGCCTTGTGGAAATTTGATTTAATTGAATATTCGTAAAAAGATAAGTCCAGAGTAACAAGCCAACAATTCGGATAAACCCTTTTTTTTGGGGGGGGGGGGGGGTTTTAAAAAATTTTTTTCTTAAGAGATGAATGAACCAAGATTGAATTTTTCTTTACTTTGGATAGAAAGAAAAATTTTCTTGGCAGAAAATTATGAAAATGTGAAAAAATAAAGAAATGATCATTTATTTGCAAATGAAGAAGTAACGTGCAAACTCGAGTAATGAAGTTAGTAAGGCTGAAAGACCCAAAAAAAAAAAAAAGGTTTCCTACATTAAGTAAGGAAATTTTTGATTTTTTTTTTTCCTAATGAATTTCAAATTAAAAGAAATTTAATTCTTAATTTCTTCAACTCTTGCACTAGACGCACATGCAGTAAATGTATGGAAAGTGTGAAACCAAATATCTTACCGTTGCGTAAATTTAAATGCTCACAAAATATGGAATAATTTACTACAATCCAAGCAATTATTGTCCGCATTGAATCCCCTACGCGAAAATCTATCCTACTATCTTAACAACAGTCCATGAATCCACTAATCACTCGCCAAGTCACTGATCTCAGACATCTGTCTTCCATTGTTTGAAGTTCATGAAAGCACTCACGTGTAAACGGCAACACACAAACATTTCTCGAACTCCCTCCGTCCTCGCCTGCTTTTTATCTATCCCGTGCTGTCTCGCTGCAACATTATCACATACCCATTTGGATTTCAGTTTCGCTCCGAAATCTAGGAAGATCCGAACAGATTGCCGGAAACAATGGCTCGGTTTTTGTTGGTTCTCGTTGCTCTCTGCGTGCTGCCGGCGATCGTCAGCGCCGCTCGCCCCGAAAGGAACCCATTTGTGGTTCAAGGGCGCGTCTACTGTGACACTTGTCGTGCCGGCTTCGAGACTTCCAAAACCTCCGACATCGCCGGTAAGTCATCGTGGTAGTGTAATAATCTCTCATGTTTCGCTCTTTTTATCCGTTTTACATTCTGGATCCGTCTTACGTTTTCATTGGTACTTGGTACATTTGATCTGTTTTGTCTTTTACTTTCTCTGCTCTGTATGTCAAAGGCAATTGACTTGTTTTCTTAGATCTGGTCAGACACCGCCTTCCCCCCGACCCCACCAAAAAGTAAAATAAGTCTTGATTTTAGTACAGTTGATCCCCAAATGGGTTCCGAAATTCACATTGGTTTGGTTCCCTTCATGCCTAGAAAATAAGACCGTCTTACTAAATTTCATCAAAAACTGAAATGTGCAGCGATATTCCGTTAAATTTTGATTGGAATGTTTGATCGGTGATCTTGACGTTGTGGGCAATTTCCGATTTCATGTCAAGTATTGTTGAGTTACAGTTCAGATGGATGGCAATTTGATGATTGTTCAAAGCATCATTCATGTTGTCATTGTTTTTGGTTGAGACTAATATGGTATTTTATACTCTGTTTTATAAATCCAAAAAAATTTATCTCGAACTCTCCGCTGTCCCTCTTAATGCTTACAAAATGCAATTATCAATGCAATCTTCATATTCTAGCTGGTGTTATTATTATAATATTTAAGTTAAAGATTGAAATTGAGCGTCTTTCTGTTTTTGGTAAAATATTTTTTTTTTTTGTTAAATTTTTTCCTTTGTGTTTGGAGAATTGAAAAAGGTGTATTTAAGGGAAAAAAAAATTGTAAAGTCCACGGAAAATAAAACAAGTTTTTGCTCAAAATAAGTGAAAATCATTTTCCACAAAAAAAAAAGGAGGGAGAGAGAGTATGAGTTAGAGGGAGAAAATGTTATTTTTGAGTTATCGTTTATGTCTAATTACTGGTCAACTTTTTTTTTTTTTGGTCATTTAGTTACAAAATCTCCACTATCTTGTGATAAGTTAGCTGAATTTTTATGTATATTTTCTATAATAATAATTGATTAGTGTCAAAACTTTGACTCATTCAGGTTTTGTTTTGCAACAATCAAAGTCAACAAAATATTTTTTAACAACATAGCTAAGTAATGAAAAATAATCTCTTTTTTTTTCTTGGTAAAGGTTCTTTTCGGTAAATATTTTTCATAGACAAATTATTTTTCAATAATTAAAGACCTGAGTTAGATCAATTAATTTGTTGGGAGATTTTATGCAATTATGGTGTCTTTTTGTTTTCTGATAGGTGCCAAGGTCAGACTGGAATGCCGAGACAGGAAGACAATGGATATTGTCTTCAGCAAGGAAGGGACAACTGACTCTAACGGACTGTATAACATCTTTGTTGATGAGGAACATGATGATCAGCTTTGCGATGCTGTGCTGGTTAGCAGCCCCCAGAAAGACTGCAGCATACCCTCCGCAGGTCGTGAACGTGCTCGCCTTGTCCTGACCCGTTTCAATGGGATTGCATCTGACAGTCGTTATGCTAATGCCATGGGCTTCATGAAGGACGAGGCTGAGCCTGGCTGCACCGAGATTCTCCAGCAATACCAGGCATATGAAAATGAAGATTAGAGTTTCGTGCAGTTACTTTCAATTCATTAGTACTTGATTGGCCTATGGTTTCATACGTACTGTTACTATTACTTACAATTTGGGTTGTGCTTTTGTACGAGTGTTTGCAAAACCGTAATTTATAAACGTGAAGTGTCTCCGTTATGACTTGTAATGCATGAAAATGAAGACATTTGCCTGGATTTTGTTTTGTGCACATCTTCTCACCGTAATACCACAAAACCCACACGTTGGTCCTATAACTGTTTACAGGGGAATGTTGGCATGGCTTAATATTTGATGCCTATGTTATTAGCCGGTGAATTTCACTACACAAGTTTTGGTATTGATCTGCTTTGCTTGAAGCTGGAATTTGGATCTCTTTTCTGGTAGCAAGTCGTTAGTCCGAGCCTCTGAGGATAAGCACTGAGTTTGATGTACAACCATTGATCGTGCCACCTAAGTTCGCAGTCCAACTAGAGAATTACAGGTCCTGTTAACTAGTCTGCTCTGCTTGCGGTCCGCGCATGGGGGGTGGGGGAACTCCCATGGTTCAAGGCATGCGCATCCAGCAAATTGGACACGAGCCCAGTCACACAGGCCCTTTTTCAACTAATATTGTCTCTTATCATTGGAAACCTTGAACCAGTCGATTACCCCACAATCAGGATGGAAATGGGCCTTCAAGGTGACGATAGCCAGCCCATGTTGAATTCATGAGCCATGGTGGGCTTGGTTTATTACTCTGGTATTTCCGAAGATTATTCCCCAAATTTGCAATAAATTTAAATGCAAATCTCTCTATCTGTTTTTTTTTTTTTTTTTTTTTATATTTAATCAAGTTCATCTAACACATTCCAAGAGTATCATGGGAAAACGTTCCAAAAGTAACATGGGTGAAACGGGAAAGACAGGGAAGACCCATACAAATATCACTTGTCTTTAGGTGGAAAAACAAAAACCTATCTCATCCCACATCAGCAGCTGCAGAATAATGAAAGGGAATATTCCTTACACGACAATAACATTTAGTGCACCTTTCTTTTAGGTTTTGTCACGTGACAGCTTTTGCAATCTTGGCCATTGAAATTCTCATATTAAATTTTAAAAAAAAAAAATTATGGCTTTTAACGAATCAAAATTCTTGGTCTAGTTGAAGTATGCGTCTGACGGGTACATGGTTCTGCAATGGAAGACAAAAGCACGTGTTCCAATCTAAGGACCCCCCAGAAATGAGGCGATGGGGTTAGGTGGTGCTGTCGAGGGGACCTTTGGAAGGCCGCATTTTGTTTGGTGATGGTTATTTTTATTTGTGTTGAAAATGGTAGGAGGGGGTTTGGTCCCTTGTGCTTCGCCAAGGGTTTGTTGAAGAAAACTTGATTGTAACCTGCAACTTCAAGCTCTACAAATTATTGGGACTCTGGCAGTTGCGAGCACCAATGGCCAACCAACCCTTCCACCTGAATCCGTGCATAAAAATTAATTTTTTAATGCCCCGTTTGGAGGGCGATATTAATTGTAATAATAATTAAAAAAAAAAAAAAAAAAGGGTCACACCACATTGTGAAGAACACTGTAATTTACACGGAGCTCACACATTGGATGACCTTTCGCGTTCTAGTATTGAAAGTTTGACTTTGAATCCCAACTTGGGAAATGATTATGGTGTTTTTTTCGATAAAAAAAAAAATTTAAAATGATTCTAATACAATTAAAAGAAAGTTGGTCGAATACTTTAAATTTGACTTGATTTTTAAATTTGTGAAAATAACCTAATTTTAAGTCTAAATATAGACGAAGTAGAAATTTGTTTAAATGTATGAGATTTTTAATTTTACTCTTTTTAAAGGGTGGCCACGGTAGTTTAATATCAATATAAGAAATAAAATAAAATCAATTAAAACCCACCAAATATAAAATTAAGTGATTCCCTCACTCATCCGGAAATAGTGAACCAATATAGAACATATTTTTAAAAAAATTTTTAAACATGAAACAAATATAGAACATTAAAGTTAATTGATGATTATTAAAGTTAATATATATATATATATATATTTAAAAAAAAATGTAAAAATCCTCTGTCTCTCTGTCTCTCACTCTCTCTAGATTTTATCGAAGGCAAATTTTCAAACCGACAGGCCACCGGACCCATGAACTCAAATAGCCCCAAATGCCAAGAGGGAACCAAAAGGGTTAAATCCAATTATGTAAAAAGCCCACACCACCACCAACCTCCGTCCGTCGCCAACTGGAGAAAGCGAAACCTGTCACCACATCCCTCTCTCACTTCTCGTTATATAGCCACGTCTTTCAGACAAAAGAGTCGTCGATTTGTTTTACGTTTTTGTTCATCTTACATCTGACCAATACATATGTTTTCGAAACTTTGATATGCCATTTCCACTTCTTGTTTTTGTCCTCTGATTTTAAATGTACAGGTAAAAAACCTTGTAGGGGTCGAAGAAATTCGCGTCATCATCAAATCTTCTTGAAATCAACCGTCTTTTCTTGACAATTTCCTTTCCTTTCCCTCGTTTTTGTCGCTTGGAATCTATATATCCGGGTAAATTCTAACTCCCATTTTCACTATGGTCTAGACTCTAAATAAAGTTTACATCTTTGTTGCTCTTCGTTCTCGGCATTACTCTTCTGGGTTTGTTCCGTTATATTTGTTTCTTGCTGCAAGGATTGTTGATTAAACCATTGTATTGGGTTCTAGAGTGCTTTTATTTTTCACGTATTAGCAAATTGGTGCTTTGTGCATTGCAGTTTGAGGCTTTTATTTTTTTGGTTCTCCCGATGTTTTGTTCTCCCTGGTTTAATTGTTGGCCTTGTTGTAGATTGCCAAAAATGATTTTGATTGTGAAGAGAATAATTGTGATATTGTCTGCATGACATTTCTGCAAAATTTCATTTCTTTCCTCGCATTTTTCCTGTTCAATTCTGACTTGTGGAAAAGGAATATGCTATGTTCCAATGGCTGATGCTAGAATTGAAGTTGAATGATGTCTTTTCTCTTGTTCTGAAATCAGTGAAGTTGGTGCTTCTTGTTAAATGAGTGAAACCCAATTTGATGAACAGAGATTTCTCTTACATTATCGCTTGAAATATTTTGATTTTGCAGGATGACAAGTACTATGTTTCACCAGGCCACAGGGTGTCTGCAGTCCCATCGCCATCTCAATGAAATGGGATTTCATCTGGAGTTCAGAAATGGCTCAGTCAAATTGATGTCAAAAGGTCTTAAGGTTGACATGGGATTTTCAAGGAAGACTTGTAGCTCTAGTGACAGAAAATGTGCTGTTATTCAGGCCTCAACTCAATCCACTTCAGTGATTGAGCACGTTTCATCCTCCTCAAATAATAGTACCAATGATCTGCGAAAGAAATCAAGTAAGCTAGTTTATCTGACCCACTATGGAAATGCTTCCTCCATGCTGAGCTGGAAATATTATATCAATTATGTTAAGTGTCTGAATGCATAATAATGTTGTCTGCCTTTGATATTCATATGTGTTGGCCCATACTAGGCGTTGAAGGTGTTCCTGTATGCTATTTCTTCTGATACTGTATTTTCATTTTTTTCAGGTGAAGCAGCCCTCATATTGATTAGGCATGGCGAGTCACTGTGGAATGAGAAGAACCTTTTCACAGGTTGTGTTGACGTGCCATTGACGAAGAGAGGTGTGGAAGAGGCAGTTGAAGCTGGCAAGAGAATCAGCAACATACCGGTTGACATGATATATACATCAGCCTTGATCCGGGCACAGATGACTGCCATGCTTGCGATGACTCAGCACCGTCGCAGAAAGGTTGTTGAGGAAAACATCTCATATAGACCTGAGTTTTGTTGATGGTGTGGAATCTTTGAAGCCAACAACATACGACATGCAACATGCATTAACATCTCTGTTGTGCAGACACATTTTTAGTCTTATTGAACACTGCAACATGCATTTAACATGATAACATCTCTGTTGAATTATGCAGTTTTTCAGGTCACAATAAATTCATGTCCAGCATATTTGTTTTCTAATCTGGCAAATCATCACACTGGTGCAGGTGCCTATCATTATGCACAATGAGAGTGAACAGGCTAGGGCATGGAGTCAAGTTTTTAGTGAAGACACAATAAAGCAATCCATTCCCGTTATAACAGCTTGGCAATTAAATGAAAGGATGTATGATATCATCTCCCTTTTGCCAATTGTGCCCTTCTGCCTGTAACCACACTTTGTTTATTGTGCAACTTACCAACTGGGCTTCTCTAGGTATGGAGAATTACAGGGCCTGAATAAGGCGGAAACAGCAGAAAGATATGGGAAAGAAAAGGTTCATGAGTGGAGACGAAGTTATGACACACCTCCGCCCAAGGGTGAGAGTTTGGAAATGTGTGCTGAAAGAGCTGTCGCTTATTTTAAAGATCATGTACGCATCACTGTCCATCTCTATACTTGGTTTCTTTCTGTTCTGATTGCTCTTACTTTGATTTTGTTTTTCTTCCTGGAGGTAAAACTATTCGATAGATGATTCATCATTCATTAATATCTAAATACAGAAATCTTGTGCTGCAGATTAAACCTCAACTTCTCTCTGGAAAGAATGTAATGATTGCTGCCCATGGGAATTCATTGAGGTCCATCATCATGCATCTTGATAAATTAACTTCTCAGGAGGTTATAAGCTGACCTTGATATTTTGGAGTTCTGCATGGTTCCTTCTTTTATTTGCTTGATAGTAATTTTCTTGTTTGTTCCTATAGGTGGTTGCTTTAGAGTTGTCAACAGGAGTACCTATGCTTTATATATTCAAAGAGGGGAAGTTCATCAGAAGGGGAAGCCCTGTAGGACCAACTGAGGCAGGGGTCTATGCATATACAAAGGTACAGCGTTCGTCACTATGCTTTTTAATCTCTTCTGGCAATATGATATTACACGTCCTATTCTGTTTAATTCAGTCAATGAATCCCTCCACCAGTCACAGATTTATCCATCAGGACATAAGACATGTTATCATTTAACATTAACTGGAAATAATCATGCGTTTGAATTCAATTCTGCCTGTTAGTGACATAACCTGTGTTGCTGAATTGCTGTGTCAGTGTTCAGTGCAACTCTCCTGGTTGAATAATTCTACTGAAGAATTACCTCCATAGGCAGACTGAGGAAACTTCTTGGACTTCCCATATGTTTTTGATGTTAATTTACAGGGTATAACTTTTTTTGTTTAGAAATTCATCTGCAAGCATGTCGTGTCAAGACCTAGGAATAAAAAACTAGGGGACAGCTGAGACTGGCATACAAGGATAAAGTTAAACATGAATATGTTGCAAAAATCTCTGTTATTTGCTGACAGTTTCCCCATTTACCTTTTAAGCATTTCTTCATCATATCTGTCTAGCTAATTTGTGACATGATCACTCTTGCTGCTTGACTGTTGCTGCAGAGCTTAGCTCTCTACATACAGAAGCTAGACGACATGCTGAATTAGTGTCCCTCAAGTGTGGGTAACCTCAACAGCTTGTTAGCTTGGTTGGTTGATCTCAGTTTCTACTGCTGCTCTTAGTTGAACCATATCTCAGGGGGCTATGTTCTGTCACATTGCAAATCTTCATTAACCACCATTGTCATGAATCTAAGCAAGAAATTGCAACAAAGCTACCTAGTTATGGGATGCATATGAATGTTGTCCTCAAGTAGAATAACACAAAGCTGGCTACTCATATGTGTAACTTCTGTAGATCAGGTCTACTTGTTTGAACTCATGCCCAATGCTGCTGTCAGCACAGATAGATGTATCTGTTAGCAAAATGTCGAATAGATGGATTGTAATAAAGAGTACCTTTAGTGTTAAGCCATTACAATGTTAGATGCCAGACGGTGTGGTTATTGTCATAATTTTTTCCTGTAGCGTTATCCATGTGTTCCTGGGTTGGTGCCTTTGCATGTCAAAAGGAGAGGAACTAGGTTCCAATTTAAGGAAGTGCACATTGGTGACAGCATACTTACCCGCTACTTTTGGCCCAATTTTTATTTTTACAGGTAGACTCTGTTGGAAAGATGAAATTCCAGGATAAACATCCGGGAAAAATATAATCTACACACAAGCAAATATTATGAGTTACTTGGTATCTGACACATCCTGTTGACACAGGAGCTAACAGATGCGTTTGACATATTTGATTGTTTGCACATAATATTAATATATAGTTTGTAAGAATAATTAAAACAAATGGTCGATTCTGAAAATAAGATCCACTGAACCAGTTTAATGGACCAGGATGACCAGGTGTTGCTTATCCAAGCAGGCACCAAGTATCCTCTTAAAGATTTTTGTGGTCCACATGGAGCAGCCCAGGCATGGACAACAGAATAAATCCAAGGATATAAACTTTGACACCGTGAGAAGTCCGGACAGCATTGTTATATGAGCCATCAAACCAACCCGACAGCCTACTCTGTCGGCCATTGAACATTAAGTGCTTCTAGGTAGAAGCTCACGGGTACACTTACCAGGTATTGAAGTTGTTCCACAAGACTGAAAATTTTAAATTGCAATTTCAGTTGAAGCCAGTAAAACAAAAAACAAAAATTATGTCTCAAGGTTTTTAATTTGAATTCCAATTGGAGCCCGTCAAACAAAAACAAAAATTGTAAAGGTAGGAATGACAAACAAACACAGCTGCACATCAAGTTCGTAGCAAAGTCATAGGAACCAAATGCATATGGACGAGGCACTGGATTAGTGGAATAATAAAGGGTTGGAGCAGTCATTAATAAAAGAGAGTATCATAATAATTCTAGGATAATCTCAGTGTGGTTAAGCATTTTATTCATCAGAACAGAAAGTCATCCATCATTTGATAACATTTAAGGATAATCGCGAATGTTGCATAAAACACAAAGGGACATGATTAGGATGCCTGCTATGGTCGCCATATCGTGGACTCGGCAGAAATCAATGGTTGAATTTCCACGAAGCTGCTAATACAATCCGACATTAACTAGAGAAATTGAAGTCGCTGAATACCAAGGACAAGTCAACTGTGCCAAATCCACAACCAAAGCTATTGCAGGTCAGCATTCCTTGGACAAAGTCAGGCGTGCGCTTTATTTTTGGGGATCGCATCTTCACACTTATCTGTTTCTTCAGAGCCTACCATTTCCCGATCAGCAGTTGGCACATTGTTGCCTGGGGAAGAGGTCACCGAATCCATCTCATGAGGCTGGAAACTGTCCATTTTATCACCACTGGAACCATCTGAATCTGAGTCTAAGTTGAGAGAATCCAATGATGCAGCAGTTGCCGAGTCCAATTGTGGCACGGATGATGGAGCACTTGTTTTTGTCCACAAAGAAGGGATCCTCTTGTCATCCTCTTTCATCCTCTCAGCATACTTGCTGATGTCAAAACCTATATTATTTTTTCCACCAAATGCATACTCAAGTTGCTCTATATCAAATACATCCTCCATTATTTTCACAGTGCTGGGTTCATCAAAGTAAACAAACTTGACTTTTTTGTAAGTCTTCGGGTCAAGAAAGGCTTTTGCTGCCTGCAACAAAAGAGTCCGCCAAATGTTACAAACTGATCTACCATAAGGAGCACAAACCAAGAAGCAGCCCAACAAGCTAAAATCCAATGTCAAAACCAGGTAAATTGTTCCAAATTTTTGTGACATATATCAACTACTGTATTTTGGGTAATTAGAAGTACATAAATAGTTGGCCCACTGAATAGTTAGTTGTCGTTGACCCTCATAAATTAGTCTTACTCTCAATCTTATAATTCCCCACTGCTGCCAGCAATTAGTTCCATTCTAACTCTGCCCTTGCCAACAACAGCAGCCAGTGCCGGCATGATAAGCCTGATACCATAGACAATGCACACTGAAATATTTCCTTATTTGACCATCTGGGGCATAATCTACAACCAAACATTTATATCTGTGGAGACAAACAGCACATGACATGCAGCAAATATTTTATGTATTTGATTCTCTTGCAGAAATTGGAAAGACACTGGAAAAGGCCATAATGGGCTTACCATCCAGAATGGTTCAAAAAATTTGGGGGGATTGTACAGTATTGCAAGACCAAGGCGTTCTGGATAATGATCTTGTAAAATATGGGCTGTTTCACGTGTCACCTTCAATGAAATATTTGATAAATTGAAGCCATGGAAATCAATCAGCCAGACCATCTGTTCCTGGTTTGGTGGTAAGTTCAAAATGGCATTCTCCAAGCAATACACCAAATACTTTATCTGTCCCTTAGTTGATTTTGTGTTCTGCATTGAAAGCGAAGTGTAAGCTACAAAAGCAAGCAACATGAGTTTAACTACATTTCTTTTGACATTGATCTTCTCTAGCAGGTGATATGGACTGTATAACAAAAGATCACACAAAGTCTCAACCTCAGATCCTCCTTTGGGAATTAAGGAAATTAAATATCCTTTAAGAATAGCCAATACACACAACGTACATCCAAGATAGCATCCACCAGAAACAATATACGAGTGAAAAGTTTTGTTATTCCTGACTCCTTATCCATGAGCTAAACAGTGAAAAAGTCTAAATTGAATGAACATTACTTGATCAGTTGAATATTCAATGGCACAAGAACCATAAAATGAGCCATACCCAAAAAATTTTACTGCATCTTGAGAATGTCTAAAAGGACTAAAGTTACATTAGAATTTTGAATGACTGCAGCCTTTCAAATTACAGAAGACATAGACAGTACAGGGAAGATTGTCAGATTAAACCTGGCAACTAGGTCTCATGACTAGAACAGTTCTCCCAAGCTTGTCAGTATAACTTGCTCTGTAGATTTTCCCAGTCTCTGCCTCGTGAGCAATCTCTTCCTACATGACAAACACAAATGACAAGAATGAAAATTGAGGACTAATATCATAAAAGGATAAAAGTTGACCAGAGCCCAGAATCCAAACAGGCTGAAACTATTCCAGTCAATCTGCCTGAGACATTGGTGGAGCTTGTTGGCAATTGGATGGACTCAGATAATGAATAATCGTTTTGGGACATTTGTAGGCCTTCCTATTGTGTCTGTTACAAGTTAAACTTCTCAAATCAAACTGTTTAAGAAAAAAAAAATGGAAAAAAAGAAATTATTCTCCATTTTATGCTAGTCAGGTGTTTTCATAAACTGAACAGAGGCTTTTTCTGAGTGCACCAGGAGACGTACAGAGAAAGTATGCACACAAGTACCCACTTGCATGCTAGCACAAGAAGATCATAAACCATCTTTGGATTATTAATTGCCTAACTATACCAACCTTAAGTAAAATAAACATTATCCTGTGCATGAAAAAACATACATATGCCCCTCAAGGGGCATCCTAGTGTTTAAGAACATAGACCTCTATCTAGAGGTCTTGAGTTATAATCCTGGAAAAGAAGATGTCCCTCATAAGCCATCATTGGATTATTAATCACCCATATATACTATCCTTAAGTAAATAAACATTACTTTGTGAATCAAAATCAAAGGCAGACCACTTTCCACTTAAGGATTCAAATTCCAAAACCATAATTCATCAGAATAGAGGATACAAAGAAAAAGTGTGATTTACCCAACGAATCTCTTCTGGTTTGTATTCTGCTCTCCATTTCAGAGTTTCTTTAAGCATTTTAATTGCCTTCTTGACATTCCAGCTTCGAGCCTTTAAGTGTCTTGTGATAGATGCATCAGAACAATAAATGGACAACTTATCTGGCAATTGCCCTATCAATCTTCTCACCTCATTAATCTGCTAACAGCAAAACATTTCATGCTTAAAAGGTCTTCTCTCCAGTATGAGATGCCTCAACATAAAATCCATAAAAGTAGCTGCAATGAGTATCATAGTAAACTGGAAGTCTTTGCCTGTCAGGTTTACCTTTGCCTGCTGCTCTTCAGTTGTCAAGGCCTTCTGTAAACCATTTGAAAGGGATTTTTTTACACCTTCGCTCATTGTAAGATTCTGTGTATGTCAACAGCTGACAAAGTCAGACTTAGTGTGATGCTCCAGCTATTCTACCTTCATAAAATACACACTTAGAATTAGAATAAACGCATAGAGAAGCATTTAAAAGTGAAGAGGGAAAACAATTATGCCTATTATCATATTTGATTTCATTTAATTGCAGACAAAAAGGAGTCAACTTAACTAGGCACATTGATAAGTAAAGGAACTCCTTATGTGACAGGGAACATAAGCCAGCAAATAAGAAAAATTCATTTGCAAAGATAAACAATGTTACAAATGTCAAGTGAAACATTAGAATGGTGGCTGGACCTGGTGAAGGTTACATTATATCAATACAAACCTTCTACATTACGTCCTAGATCATTATGTTGGTTTTTCTAGTAATCAACAGGGAGAGGAAATTCTGACATTTGATTTTGAAGAATGGTCACTAAGTAAATTCTGTTAATATGCCCGCAAGCTTCGATCCACCAGTTGATTCTTCATTGAAATTCTGAGAATTTTGATAGGTTCAAGCCACAAAACATTAGTTTGCCAATTAGAATTTAACATCTTGACCTCTGTGTATATTCTGGGTACTACAAAGTCAGTTACCCAGCAGAAACAAAGTTTTAAGTCAATGTTGCACTGAAAGCAGTGAGCTCAATATGAAAAGGCCAGCATGTAACACATCACCGTACAGTCAAACACAAGCATTGACATTTGTCAAACAAACCGTAAATTTAGATCATCCTTTGCAGTTTCAAACAGATCACCTGAAGGCCATTTCTAGTCCTTAATAGAAAACTAAACATCCAGTCACCAGCAGAGTCGTAAATAAAATTTCACTATTCATTTCGTTGGCAACAACGACAGAGAGGTGGTTCAGTTAGATTTAACAAAAGAATACATTGGCCGAATTGTTTTACAAACCACACATGTTCAAAGCAAATAAAATTGACAATTAAAAAGCTGTGAATCACTGAGATTATTAGTCATAGCCCCCAAATTTTGAGAGCATTTACAGGTAAAGCTAAAACCCCACTTCGAATCACAATCTCAGCAGATCGAAAATGGGTTTCGATCAATTCAAGACAGAACTGACCCACAACTTCATTATAGTCAATTTCAACAACCATCTGATCAAAATCAACCTCCTTAACAAACAATATCCGCGAACTCAAAACAAAAAACCATAAGCCGAATAAAAAAAGGGCTCAAAAAAATTAAGCAGAGAACAACACTACAAACCTGATTGATTCAGCAATTTGGGGGCCAACAAAGCAGATAAAGAGCGATTCTTTAGGAGAGAAAAATGGCTCATTCACTCCTCAAACTGCCTAAAAACCATAGAAATAGGCTCAGGCGAGAAGGGGTTGGGAGAAGGGGGTGGTCCTTATTAATAGAGATTTTGAAATGGGATCTGATATATATATATATATATATATAGATGGATAGTTGTTAAATTCAAAGAAAGTTGCTTTCTTTTGGTTTGCACTCATTGGACTCTCTTTCTCTCTCTAAACTCTAAACATTGGTTGAAAGAAAGAAAACCGGGAGAAGAAAACAGAGTTGGTAATGGCGTAAATGCATTTTCCTTTTTTTTTTTTTACATTAAGAATAATATTACAAATTATTAAAGAATCTTTTCAACGGGTAACAATATATTATTTTTATTAAAATAAATATTTTTTATATTTTAATAAATAATTTTATTTAATAAAAAATTATTTATATTAATAAATAATATTTTTATAATAAATTAATAATATTCAACATTAGTCAAATATTAAAAATAAAAAAAATTATTATTTTGTTATTTATTTTTATATGGTTAAGACGACTTCCAAATATTTAGATGCTATTGTGGCCATCGGTCAATTCAAAATCTTTTTGAATCAA
Organism: Rhizophora mangle; assembly: GCA_037832345.1. Taxonomy (NCBI): domain Eukaryota; kingdom Viridiplantae; phylum Streptophyta; class Magnoliopsida; order Malpighiales; family Rhizophoraceae; genus Rhizophora; species Rhizophora mangle. The sequence goes on from JBAPLJ010000320.1 coordinate 1,232,057, forward strand.
GGTTTTAAATTTTGGACCGGACCGATAAAATTAGAAATCGAACCGATTTGATTAACTATAAAAATGGTTAATTTTAAAATTTAGTAATTAAATTATAAATTTATAAATTAATTTTAAATTTTAAATTTAATTAATTTAAAAAATTATAAAAAAATTAAAATAATTTTAAAAATATTTTAAATTTATGAAAAATAAAAATATATTATTAATTTTTTATATATATTTAATATTTAATATCAGTTGAACCGGTTTGATTCTCATTAAACTGGTTAAATTAACTAAACTGGAACCGGTCAACTTTATGGTTCAAAGGGCTATTCGGTTTTGAAAACTTTGTTTTGAAGACGTATTAAGTTATTGATCCTCCCGTAGTTCAAAAACGAAAAATTTCACAACCTAGAAAGGAAAGAGATACTCTTTACAACGTGCAATTTGGCTTTTCAAAACATTATCTTTACCTAGTTGACAATTAAAATGAACAAAAAAAAATATTAAAGTGGAGAGTAAATAAATTATATAATTTTTTTTGTAATTCAAAAAAACTTACCATATTGAAGTTCAGATTTTAAATATAAATATAAATCACATGGTTTTCTTAGCCACCATTTGGATTCTATTTTATTTAATTTTCTTTTCAGAAAAGCATACCAATGGCGTCTTGTATCGCACATGCCAGGCGCAGACTTTTGTCCACAAAACATCGCAACACGACAGAGCGCACTTTCTGACAGGATCATGTTTTCAAATCTTTAACATCCGAACATACGAAGTAATGGTTCAATAAAATTAGGTTGAAGTTCCTTAGATAAATGCGATTTTTTTCCCACCCAACTGAGAGACACCACACACATTATAGAAAATAAAATAAAATAAACATTGTCCTCTCACCGTGAGCTCTCGCGCTCACCGCTCGACCCTTCACTTCTTTTATTATTAATCATCCAGTACAGTCGTCCACAAAATTTATCAAAACTTCCGACTTTCAATCCTCTCGGATCTTACTCAGGGAAGTTTCTTCGAATCAGGGGCCTTTAAACGATGACGAGTTCAAAATTTACTTTATTTCCAAATTGGACTCCTGTTAATTATCTTTGCGTAATTCAATTGGCATTGGGCTCTTGATCTTCATCAGTTACAATACTACACGTGAAAAAATGATCACTCCATCTCATCAGAAGAACCATCTGCTAATTTTTAGCAGAAAATGCAGCCCAAAAAGGTCTCCACGTTATGTGAAGTGCAGACCCGGAAACAACTCACAAGTGCTATTCAAGCAGAAAAAGCGATAATAGCACGAGGGGCTGACTCACATGCATAGCCTTGAATTCCAGCTTGAAGCTTATTGGCCAACTGCATATATTCCATTTTGGCCCAGAGAGCTATGTTGAGATTCAAAACATCATTTAGTACCACCCCCGCTCCCCAGTCCTTGCAAACAGTCTTGTGTTACCACTGGGCACCAATGCTTGACAATTGGTCCCATAGCCAAAAGATTAGCACCACATGCTTTTTGCATAATGCTTTTGCCTCCAAATGGTTCCTGGGTATTCACAGTTACATTATAAATGAAACCATATAGATTCAACATCCAAGAATCTCAATAAGCATCCTATTACATGTTTCTTACCTTTGAACCTGTATGCTGGCAGATTAAGGGTATGACCTCCAAAACCCTACCCAAAAGGCAACCGACTCCCAGCATAGACATCCAGGGATCAATCCATTTGAATCTCACCTACTGGAAAAGTGATCATCTTTGCTTATCCACTTATGGCAACCGATACCAGAGAGATCAGATTCTTTCAAACACTGTTTACCTGACAAGTCCAAATGAGCACTTCATCCAGCCTCTGTTTACCTCAAGTGATCTGCATGAAAGTCAATGCTCCCAGGGCATTCTAGAAGTGGAACACAAGTCAACCTGTTGCAGACTAAAATAATGCTGCAAGGCTGCCTCAATTTCCCAAAAGGTTTGCAGACCAACCACAACAAAGTTAAGAGTCCCTCTTCCCCACAACACCAGAAGAACTTTGCTTTCTCTGTGTGCCATACTGCCAACCATCTCTTGGTTTGTCACCAAGTTGTTCAAATTCACCTACTGCATTATCGGCTGGCAGTTTAAAAGGCCTATAATTACCATTCCTACAGATTATTGATGCACCTGAATTTTCATCCTCCTCTGATGCCGTTCCTGATCTGGATTCCACATGCAGATCAAACGATCTATGTCTCTGCCCACCAGATCTCAACCCCCTCATGCTGGATGAACATTTTCCCTGCATCCCCTTGGATGCAAAAAGTTCTTTCGGAAGAGAGTCCATATCTGTATAACAGTTCCTGGCTTTAGCATCAGTAATCAATGCAGCCCAGTCATCAGACTGCATCAAAGAACTACCATTACCCATAACCTGTCCAAACATAAACATTATTAAAGTCATGCCTTTATTTGATAGGATTATGTGATCATCATGGAATATAATAAGGAAGCAATAAAACATGAATAAAGGACAACAAAGAAATTACCCATAGAGATCTTCTTGCACGAGTGAGAGCAACATTCATTCGACGGATATCAGCAACAAAGCCAACACCATGATTTGAAGCACGTACACAAGACATGATAATAACATCACGCTCCTGGCCTTGGAAAGCATCTACAGTATTGATATAAATATCTTTGCCATCTTCTGACTTTAAAACAGCAGAAAACTCATGCTGAAGGCATTTCAGTTGCAGCTTGTATGGAGTAATTATGCCAACCGAGATTCTCCCCATACCTAATGACTTCAAAGTTTTCTGAAGATGCTCATACAGCTGAAGACAAAATTGTGCTTCATGTATATTCTGATATGATACAGATCCACCACGATGTGACTCTCGTCCATGAGTAATATCGTAGAACATATAAGGCCTAAGCAGTGAGTCCTTGTAGTAATCTTCATCTGGTAGATTAGTGACACTCTCACTGTCAGTAAGGCGTCCTTGGTAGAAATAACGTGAAGGGAAATCGCGGATTTGAGGATGCATCCTGTACTGTACAGACAACAGCATTGTTGGGCATCCTGCTTGCTGAAACCTTTCGAAAAGACTTCTACTGTATAATAAAGTTCCAGCAGCTTTACTGATGACAGTTGCAGGAAGCTGCTGGGGATCACCAACAAGAACGCAACGTGCCGCACCAAGCGCAAGGGGAGGAAGAACAGCTACTTCACTGGCTTGGGCTGCCTCATCAATAACTACCATATCAAAACCATGTGTGAGCCTGGAGAACAACTTGCGGCCACTGCTTGAAACAGTAGTGAATACAATCTCAGCCTCATTAGCAAAACTTGCTTCAAGACTAGAACGAGCTTCTTCCAAATTGAAGTTGCTGCCTGACCGAAACCTGGCTTCGAGAATGAGAAGCCGAGAAATCTCAACCAGTACTTTATCCCTACTTTCAACAGCTGCAGCAAGGCTCTGAAGCAATGCATCTCGATTCTGGTCCCGAGCCATAAGGACATCAGGGTCAACACCAACAGAACCTTGGGTACGACCATCAGCAGCAGCAAAATTAAGCTTATTTTGGAAATCTGCTATTTGAGCAGAAAAATAAGCTTCCTGACCTCTTAGATCTTGCATCCACTTAGAAATTTCTTCACGATTCTTCATCAGGAGTAGTTCTGTTCTCCGCTCAACAGAAACTGCTTGGGCAGCACGTGACTGTGAATCAACCCCAACTCTAGCCACATCGGGTCTGTAGACTTTCATTTCACCGTCAATGAATCCACGATCAAGAACACGTGCGAGGAGTTCATCAGTGGCAGCATTAGAAGGCGCACAAACTAACATTCTTGGTTTTGGGCAAAGTTTTGATAGAGAGCGATAGAGATTCTGGTCCATGCTATGAAGTACTTCATCAATTGATCCCAGAGCAATGTTGTCTGAATTGCTCTCATTTGATTGCTTATAGCTCTGAGGTGCTAACTTCTTAAGCAAAGAAGTATAGTAATGCTGATATTGAACTAGATGGATGACATTTAGCATTCCCCAAACAGTGTGTGTCTTACCTGTCCCTGGGGGACCTTGGACAAGAGTAAAAGGCCATGGATCTTGCCTCTTTGTTGCCCCACTACTTGTACCAGCAGCTGTATGCATTGCAGCCCATTGAATTGCAGCCAATTGGGGTCCATTGAAGGTCCTATGTAAATGGTCAACAAAATTCAGGGTGAAGCATTCAGGCATGGTTGGTGACTGCTGCTCATATTTTGGAAAGTGTTCTGGACCAGGTTTTAGGATTGCAGTTTGCATCTACAGTAGGAAGAAATCTCTGAGTTTCTAATAAATAAAAAATATTATCACCCAGAACAAACAATTCTAAAAATAAAATCTGCTATCACCTGTAAATTGAGACGGCAAAATGCATGCAGGGCAATGTACTCCCGCTGTGTGGTTGCAAGGGAACCAAGCACAGTAAGATACCAGATACCTCTAGGCTGAAGTTTCCTTAAAATATGATCATCATCAACCTTGCTGGTCAAAGAAAGCAAAAACAAGAAAAGAAGAAATGAAATGAATGAGCAGAGATTTTAGGGAGTCCACAAAAATCCAAAGAGCATGAACAATCATTGAATTGACATCCAATAAGTAACCTGAAAGAATCATACGAGTCCCCAACATAAAAATGAAGGATTGCACCATGTGGATCACGAACATCAACAGGAATATGTCGTCTTACAGTACCAGCCACACGTCCACTGACCTCAGGTTCATCATCATCTTCGTTTGATGAAGTGTTGCTCCTTTTCAGTCTAACTGATGTACCTGACAAGAATAAATACTTCTAAATTATACAACCAGAAAAGCACTTCATTCGAAGGTTGAATCAGAATAGATGGAACTTTATATCAAACCTGTTCCAGGCCTTGGTGTTGAGAGTACTGCAACATCACCCTCCTTGAATGTCCATTTCCACTCATTTGCTGGAAGGACTATCACATCATACCATCCTATGCTCCAAAAACAATTAATCAGCCAAAAGAGTTGGAAGATGTGGATGTGACAAAATACTACTGATAATTTGCAATCATACCTCTTTCTCGCCTTTCTATGCTCTTTATACGAACCATTACATGTGAATTTGTTTCTGCTAACTCCTCCCATGAGCTGTAAAGCTGTGCACGACATTCCTCAAACAGCAAAGGCTCAAATACTTTGACATACTCTTCCACTGATTCAAACCGTCCGGGAACACATTGGAGCTCACAGTCCTCTGCTGCACAATAGCGTTGTGAAATAACATTTGAGCAAATGACAGGAACAGAAATATGAAAGGGTGAGAATATGGGGGTACAAAGGGGATAAGGATTAAATACGAGTTTACACTAGGAAAGAAAAGAACAAAATAAAAATAAAATCACCAAAAATAATGAATGCACAAATATGGCAACTACACTTAAACAAGTACAAATGAAATGAAAATGGTGCAAGTAAATGTAAATTGGCAAACAAAACTCTATCAAAATTTTTACACACAGCCAAACGTGAATATCAGATTCCTTATGACCAGCAATCAGGATTTCTAAAGTTTAGAAGTACACCACAAACACAAATCAAGGAATAAAGGTGTTTATAACATAACAAGCATATTTCGTGGTTCAGTCAATCTTCCATCCAAAAGGCTCCCAAGGCAGTTGGATGCCCCCACCACATGAAGCTGTGGATCAGGATGGTTGAATGCCACCCAACTCAAGTACCTGTGTAATCTCCTCTGCTATGCGTGGGCCTGAGCAATACAAGCATCAACTTTTACTTATTGAAGGGCAAGAATAAAAAATAATCTTAGCTGACCCACAATTTCATATCCCAGTGGGAAATGAGAATAATTAATATAAGTGCACATGACCAACAATTCCAGTCACAAAGAGATCATGAAACTAAAGCTTGATGATGAGACTAATTTATTCATTCTACTTTGTCACAAATCTTGAAGAAGAATCTCTTCTTTGTCCATTATTTTTCATCTCTTGCCATTCTCTTAAGGATTTAGGTAACAAGACAGTGAAAGTCCCATTCTCTCTTATTATAAGTATCCAGGCATATATTTTATTTTATTTTTTTCCAAAAGATTACAAAAGAAAAAAAATATTCATTCAAGAAAGGAAAAGGTCATGCAGATAATAAAGAAAAAACATCATATAAAATTATATAAAGAAACAAGAAGGGCACCACAGATACCTATATATGCACAGACAAAGAGTATTTAATACATCATTCAATTGAAACATCATTTTTGGAAAAATAATATGGATGACAGCAGGTGCAAACAATAATATGCAAGGCACAGATGAGAGTATTTAATACCTGGGTGATGCCAAAACTTCTCATTAGTCACCTCCCTTATGAGACGTTCCACTGATGAATCTTGGTATGATGCACTAACTATGGCTGGCTTCTTGGGAGGAGGATGCTTCTTAATACCAAACTTTGAATCAAGGGAGCTTTGGCTGACAACTGCTGGCTTCCTATTAGAGAATTGTGAGGGTTTTGGCTGCCTTGAATCACCAGGCTGCTTCCATGAACCCTGTCTTGGAATAGGTGGGAGATTAACCTCTGCAGAAAAATCAGTTTCACCATTCACCTTCTTAAACTTAGCCAGTCCAGAATTTATATCCCCATTACACTCAGTCTTGAGTTGAAAAGACTCCACAGAGGTGCCCCCTTCACTACATGCTATGTCAACTTGTTTCTGATCCTTAAAATTCTTTTCTCCAGAACGTTCAGCAGGTGGAACAACACTGCGACTTTCTCTCACAGTCCGGGTGATGAATGGCTGCCTTCTTGGTGTTGAAGCTTTCATGGTGCCAGCTTGCTTGACTTCATCAATGTTTATTAACATGGTTTGCCTATTGCGCTTCTTCCCTAGCATTGCTTCCTTCTGCTGGTCTATCTTCCTTTTCCCCAGGGCATTTGATGACCGAAGTGCATAACTCGCCTCTATGCCTTTAATATGTCTTTGTTTTTGACCCAAACCAGCTTCCGCTGGGCCAACTGTGGATGTGTCACCATTGCTATTGCTGTCTGAATTTCTGCCACTATTATTTTTCTGATCATTCAATCCTTGATCCAATCCCGGAGAAGCATCACGTAAATTATCCATAGCCTTGTCACTTTCAGATATTTTCCTAGAACACACCAGAGTTATCACATTCCATTGATTCAGATGTCCCTCTAGCTCCTGAAGTTTTGCCCTGCTCATGCACATTACAACCTGCATAGCCATCTGCAGATCCATCCATATCAGACCACTCCCCTTCTTCTTTTTCTACGGCTTTATTATCGACCAAACTTGAAACAAAGGATGGTTCTGCATGTGTAGTGTCACCATTGCATGCTTCTAGTCCAGATGCAATCTTGGGATTCTTATCCTGTGCCATCTTCTCATCAACACCCACTGCAGGGTCATAGGCAACCTTGGGCCGCACAAAAGGCTGAAAACCAGATGCAGATGATGCATGAGAGAAGGTATGAGAATTTGTCATCCCCTGGAAACCAAGTGAAGTTGCAAGGAAGTCAGAAGTATGAGGATTTGTGAACGGAAGCACCTTATGTGGTGGTGAGGGGGCAACATGGCCAGTTTCCTCAGCATCTTCAGCTGGGGGCTCATTAAGATCAAATAGGAACCTTCCTCGAGAACCCATCTCATATGTTGAGGCATACAAACCAAAATTTCACCCCAATATTGTTCCAATGGCTGTCTCTGTGTTTTCTTCTCAGCAAAGATGGTCAAACTTAATGACATAAAAAAAATCCCCTGACAGAAGGACAACAATAACTTTTTAATTACCAGATCAATGAATGAAATTTGCAAGATAAATACTCCAAGGAAACATAATAAACTCAGATGCAAGCACTAATGGGAAAAGCATCAAAGAATAGTTGCAGGATAAGAAGACATCACAAACTACCAGACTATGACTGAGATGCTGCCTTAAAACTTCACAATTTAAGAGCCTCCTTACAGGAAACTAGCAGGGGATTTGCAGCCATTATCCAAATAAATGCACCCACATACTTTTAAACTTGTCACAGCATCTAAAACAATTTCAGGCAAACACAAGGATGACCTTGTATAGCAAGATGTAGTGCGATGACGCTTATGGAAAAGGGCAAAGCATAGCAATTCATTCAATATTACTGAAATCTAACTGTATTTCTCGTACCATTCAATATCCTGTAAATAATTCACAAAACAAATCCAAGGAAACAAGCTCCCCACACAGGAAGCCAGAGCCTTCCTCAAAACAAAATCAAACACATCAACTCTAAATTCCAGTAAGACTTGGAAAGAGACCCTAGATCACACATGTCTACAAAAGTCAACAATATTTCACAGCCACGTGCACGCAATCCGAATATAACAAACCCTACCTAAGATGAACAAAAAGAACAGACAGTCTGACAAGAATACCAAAATCGACTCACAGGGTGAGACACAAATCAAACAGAGATCCGAAACGCTAAATTTTCCATCGCCAAAAAATCCCTAACAAGCAACCCCGAGGCAGTTCCTCCTAGGTTTACCCCCACTAATGTCCCAAACCAAACACAACCAAATCTGAAACACAATCAATCGGAGCCTAAACCTACAGATCAATCCTCATTATCCGTCGGCATTAATCTCACATCCAAACACGCGATTTCATGGTTTCGCTTCCTCTCCTCCATAGTTTCATTACCATATAAATTGCAATTGTCAAATAACCAAAATAAATAAATAAACAAATAATAATAATAATTATTATTATTATATTTAAACGGAAGTAAAATCGAAAGAAAGAGAGAGACAAACAGTTATATTTTACCTGTTTTGAGGCTACTTGAATCTAGATAGAGAGGGGAAGAGAAAGAAATATATAGAGAGAGAGAGAGGGTACAGTAGCTATCGCCAGAAAGAGGGAGAGAGAGAGATAAAGAGAGAGAGAGATATACAAGTGTGATGGGAGAAAGGGAGGTGCGCATGGGTTTATATAGGAATATCGAGCCGACGTTCACCGGCCGTTATTAACGCCGTTCACCGTTAACGCTCTCCGGGCTGGAGTTGGATTTTTTAGAAATTAAAATCCAAATCAAACCCTCCTTTTCTTTTTCCCTTTTTAAATATTCTTTTTATCCTTTCAAGGCCTTTGAATTCCCCCATTTTCCTTATCGCCCCCTGGAGCTTGCCGGTAATTACGAATTGTGCCCTTATTCTTTAGTGAATTTACTGGGATAGGGCTACGATGATGTAACGGCCCAAGGAAGGTTTTGTCATGGGGACAAGGGTTGAATTCGGGATTTTGATTTTTTTTTTTTGGGTATTATTATTGATTAATAAGGCGATTTGGTTTGCGTGTGTGTCACTTACACGGAAGAGCCACGCCCTTCCGGTACTGATGGACCGCCGATTTGAGGTGGAGGGGTGGGGACCCGCAAATTGCCACGGGGAAACATGAGCCCTTCTGGATTCAACCGGCCGTGCTTTCTTGGGTTGGATGTCACACGTACGAAAGTGACGCAAAAGTTTGGTAATTTTTTCGTAAATCGTGAGAGTTTCGAGGTATATCTGAGGACTCGAGAAACGGAGAAAGAGTGTTGATAGCAAGAACGGGAGGGGTCGGTTTTAGTCAGTTTAACCCTCGTATTCGAACTAAATTGTTATTAGTAATTTAATTGTTTGAATCACATATATATATATATATATATATATATATATATATATATAATATTATTTAATCATTTAAATCATAAATATATAATATTTTTTATATTTTTTATATTATTAATTTACTTAATAATTAAAATATTTGATATCTAAAATTTAATTTTTTAAATATAAAAAAATAAAATTTTGCAAAAAAAATATTTGGATAAACAATTAAAAACATGATAAGAAAAAATATATAAATGATATCTATGTTTAATATGTTAAGTGTAAGAGAGTTGTATATTATAGGAGATAATTGAGTTTTTTTTTTTTATTTGCGTTATCAATATTTTTATAAAAAAAGTATATTTGGTATTAAAAAAATAATTCAATTTAGTTTAGAGGATTTTAAAATTTCTAAAACCGAATTCAACAGTTCATTTAAATTATAAATCATATCTAAATCACTTACACAAATTTTGACAATTTCAACTTAGTTTTAATTAGATCCACAAGATTGAGCAGATTTAAGCGGCAAGATGAACAATTAGAATTAGCCGACCCATAACAACCAAAACATGGATCGCGGGATTTTTACAGGAACCATTTTGCCAAAGCTGATTTACTAACTTTGCAATTTGGTTTGGTACAATAAATTCTCTATTGAGGAGGAGCAAATAATTTCTATTAGTGCATTATTAAACTTATTTATACCAACGTTCACGAAAAGAGCAAAATATAGCAAATAGTAAGGAGAATTCGTACCAATTGGGAAACATCCGTTTGTTTTACAAAAACTTAAAGTTAAAAAAAAAAAACATATTTTCACTAAAAATGAGTCTAACTTGTAATTAACTAAAGTGTCCATTTAAAATTATATCAAAGTAAATTTGAGATATTAAGAAAAAATAAGATAAAATTTTTTTAATTAAAAAATTATTATTATTAATTATTTTATTTAATAATTATTTTAAAAATAATAGATATTATTATTTTTATAATATTAAATTATTAAGTCAAATTCAAATTTATATATTTGTAATCTTTTATAATTTTTTTCATTCAAACAATAATAAATAATTAATATTTATTAAAATTTTTAATTTATTAAAAATTAATTCTTTATAAATAATTATTAGTAATTAATCATTTCAAAGAGAGTAATTATATTTTTTATGTTTATAATTTTTTTATTTCCTATCTTTAATTGCATATTATCTTATGTATCAAAGTAACATTTCTCATTATATGGTATCAGAGTAATTTTCTTAGAAATTTCACTTATATTTCATATCTTTACAAAAAAAAAAAAAAAAAAATTTTATCTCATCATATCTTTAAAAATTTATTTTTTAAAATTAAATTAATTTGTATATTAATATATTTATTTAAAAATGTCTTGAACTATTTAATCAAATTATTTTTTTACAATTTTTGTTAATCATTAAATAAAAAAATTTATTATTAAATTAAAAAAAATATAACTTATAGATATTAAATTAAATAACATTGTAAATAATAAAAATTTTTAAAAAAAATAATATTTATTTATTATATAAAAAAAAATTATATAAAAAAATTGACTAAAAAAATAATTAATTGAAAAAAATTTTTAAAATAACACTAATTTGATAATTAATCTGAATAAAATAATTAATTAAAATAAATTTTAAAATAATGTTAATTATAAAAAAAATAATATAATATTTTAAATTAAAAAATATTATTATCAATAATTTTATTTAATATTTATATTTATTATTTAAAAATTATTAAATATAATTATTTTCTTATTATTAAATTATTTATATATTTATAATATTTCATAATTTTTATTTAATCAATATTTAATTAGTAATATTTATTAATATTTTTATTTTATTTTGATATTAATTAATAAAAATAATTATTAAAAATTAAATTTTTTAAATAATTAATTTTTTATAATTTTTATTATAAATTTTTAATTCTTTATCAATTAACATAATGATTGTTATCTTTGATTTACTTCATGATTAGTGTTGCTAGTCATCGACACCAGTCGTTGGCTTGCTCCATGTTCAGTTGTCATGTCAGTAATCGTATTCCTTGGCCTTTTTATCGTTGTCGCAAATAAACCAACACACACAAAATTAGACTTAGCGTTAATCAACTTGGAAAATCGGCCCTACGCACTTTTTTTTTTTTTTGTGAAAAACAATCAATTTTTACAATTTATTTGTATATTTTAGTCTTACTTGTGCAAAACTTGATTTCTCTTTGTTTTGGTAAATATTTATATTTTTGTTTCAAAGATAAATATTATAGTAAATAAAAAGACTAATTAAAATTATTTTTTATGTTAGTTTTCTTTTTTATGATTAATTTATTTGTCACAACGAGAGTGTCAGCAAACACAACAATCAAAGTGAAGACTAAAAATTTTTATGGGGCCCAAATATTTTTTTTTCGTTAATAGCAATGCATATTTGATGCTATTTTATCATTAACGTTGTATTTAGTAAATAATTACTGTACATTGAATACAAGAAAATTTATTTCAATATTATAGAGAAACAATGAAAAATACTTTTTTTTTTTTCAAAAAATTTATTCCAAAAATATTTAGCAAAAAGCAAAACAAACAGACCTTTCGGCTTGCGGATTTCCATTCAACTCTAAACATCAACAAATTATGTATTTAGCAAGTTTTTTTATTGTCTATTAATCGATAAAGCAAGCACAGAACATTAGCTGATTATCTAAAAGCTACTTAAAACAAAATACGTAATCCAATCGTATCTTAATTAGAAAATTCTTTTGTCTCTACTCGATTGCTAGAATATCCCAAGAGATTAGAAAGCTAATCTGAAAATTGAAATTCTTACATTTGACTTTTTCGCCTTCAGAAGTGAACTTTTGCCGTGTAACAGAGTCATCAACCAAATCACGACAATCAGGTGTTGCTTGTCCCTAAACCATGGACTTTTCTTTATTATTTCTCCACAACCAACTTCTTTATTCTCCATAATGGCGGATGTATGGGCAAAGATATGATGGAAATGGAAATCTAACTACAAGAAGAAGGGGAAATGAAAACTAAAAATTTTTTTAAAAAAAAAAAAAAAAAAATTACCAAGGATTGAAGGACTACTCATATTTGTTGTCTAATTTATGGAGGTACTCCAAGTTTTATCTCACAATAATGTAAGAATATATATATATATAACGGGAGATACGTAAATTATTTCACGATTTATATTTTTTATTTAATAATTTTTTTAAAATTATGCTACATTAATATTATTTATTGTATTATTTTACTGTATTGTCACAGCATTTAAAAAAAACAAAAGTCTTAATACACTGAATCTTTGGAACGTGACTCTGTTCTGTCCTTTTTATAAAAACTTTGATGGGAAAAGTTAAGGTAATTAGCGTTATCGTTATTAATATAATTAATTATATTAAAAAAGACAAAAAAAAAAAACCATCAAATCTAAACGAGCCGATTCGATTTTTTCGGGTGATATTCCACCACGTGCGTCGTAAAGCACAAGGTATGACGTCTCATCAAAAATGATGCAATATACGAGATTGCCATTCGGGGGGGGGGGGGGGGAAGGGAGGAGTTTTTGGTTGGCGTGCACGCTCCGTTGAAGAGCGTGGACGTAGCGGCGGAAAGAATGGCAATTGTGCTGTTGTTCACAACTGGGAAGGCAAAATTCATGTACGGCTGCCAGGCCCATTCCCTTGCACTCCTTTCGGTTCCTTTGGTAAATTTTCAATCATTACTCGTTTACTCGGATCATTTGTCATTAACCTTATTATGATCGTTCCTCGTTGTTAAAATTTTAAATTCTTATTTTACATTAAAAGTGTAAAATTTATAAAAATAAAAAAAATTATTTTTATCGTATAATTTACCGCTGAATAAATCTTATCGTTAAATAAAGAAACAACTTGAGTTACAACCTAAATGGATGGATCCGAGTTGACGTTTCTGGTTCAAGTTTCTAGATTTAGTTCAAAAAATTGTTTTCTTGAAAATTTAGAAAATTCTCAAAACAAAAATTGTAATTATTTGTGCTAAAATTCAAATTTTTATGAAATGAATTTTGAGAAATAAATTTTCCGCCGAATAAATGTCGCCTAAAAACTAAAAGATAAAAAATATATTATATAAAAAAATCCTAATTATTTGGCAATAAAATTTAGAGTTATAGAAAACAGATTCTTTTAGAAAATAATTTCTGGGTTTTGCTAATTTTTTCAAAAATTAAAAATCTGAATATGAGTCGTAGACATGTCAAAAAGGGAGGTCTCTCCACAAAAATTGTTTCCATTGAAAAAATAAAATGATATAAAAATTATGTGTATACAAGAACAGAATGGCAGGTTGAAGCTGTACGGGGGGAAGTTGTAGGAACACTTTCGATCTGTTTTCCACCAAATAGCTGGGATTGCCAAAGCCAAAAGATGGGCTAAATGACACTTTTTATTTCTGTGGTATATATAATCTGTATTTTTTATATAATGTATGAATTACAACTGCAGTTGGGTTTACTGTTTATTTTCTTGAAATTTTAGATAGAAATCAAAATGAGAATAGGTTGCCAAATATTTAGAAATCCCTCCCCTCTCTGTATATCCTCAAAAATTCCTACTTAAACTCCTTAATTAATTTAATATTCAAGATAAACGTTTTTTTTTTTACATTTTTTTGTTTTATGCGTGTGAGTTAATATTTTTCTTCGATCAAACAAACCTCTTTCTTAATAATTGACTTTTTATGGTCCCACTACCTCTGTGGAATTTTTTTTTTCTCTTTTTGTTATTTTTTTATTCCTAATAATGCTTTTACATATTTTAAATTGATTTTAGTTCCTACGTGTACATACACCAAACAACTATATAGAAAGCAATTTTGATTCTACCATAAGTCAATTCTAATTTTGTTTAGGATACCAAACATACCCTGAAGTCTCTAAACTTAGTGCAGAAGGTGTTGGTTTTGTCTCTATATAATATTCTGTAGTGTTGGACGTTGGCCTTAATTTCAAGCAAAATGGAAATTACCATTAAAGTTAGCATAGAATGGGGGGTTGTCTGGCAAATACAATTGAAACAAGCGTTTTTCCATGGTGCGTGACAATGGTTTTTTTTTTTTTTTTTACAACTGAAGTGCGTGACTTAGTTCTTTAAGGTTTAGTGACTGTCAGCAGGGTTCTTCGTCTATCTCCTGACAGACAGAGGTGGAGTTGTGATTGTTGTGGCGGCTTGAACAAGCAACTCGGGTGACGATCTGTGGTTAGTTGGTTGACGATTTGGTCGGCATTCGGTTTAGATGATTATGTGCCAACAGCTGAGCTACGGTTCTAAGGTTGCTCAGACCTCAGAGCATCTGGTCAGTTGCTAAAGCAAGGGATTAATGAAAAGTGACAAAGGAACTGGTTTGATTCAATATGCTGTGATTAAAATCATAATATATACTTCCTTAAAAAAAAAAAATGTGTTAGAAGATGATTTGGATTGTAAATTATTTATATTTTTTAATATTAAAATTTGAGGGCTCAAAAATATAAATTTAAATTTTAAATCACTAAAAAATTAGTAAACCATAATTTTAATCTTACACGAGAAATATGCAATGAAAATGGGAAATTATTGGTTACTGTAGTCGAAGCATGGGATGCCAAGCCAGAGCGGAAAAGCGAACACTCCAATAATTCCCAGGCCAGATAAGTCTGGGCGTCCAATTCAAGAAAAGCGGCGGCACTCGAGTTGGAATCTTACTAGTCACTACTGTTTTTACACGGGAATTTTTACTTTAATTTTTTAAATAAATATAATTTATTTATAATTTTATATTATATAATAAATTAAGTCTATATAAAATAAAAATAATAAAATAAAATTATAAAACATAAAATCACAAATAAATTATACTAATAAAAAAAATTGTAAAAACATAACAGGTAACTTTCATCTAATATTATTTCATTAGAGTTTGAACCCTTGGTTCTGCAACTAAATCAAATTGTTTAGTTCTTAAGCATGGTTGGATGAATCATTTTGTACCCACATGATTTGCATAATTTTTTTAATTAATTGACTTTAATCGCAATTCAAACTCTAAATTCTTCTATAGGTCACTTTAATACCAGTGAGTTATATAACTTACTGATCATGAGTTAATAGGTATATTAAATTAGTTTACTACGTTTAGTTTCTTCTTGATGGGCATTTGATACAGAA
The DNA here is from genome assembly GCA_037832345.1 of Rhizophora mangle. Taxonomy (NCBI): domain Eukaryota; kingdom Viridiplantae; phylum Streptophyta; class Magnoliopsida; order Malpighiales; family Rhizophoraceae; genus Rhizophora; species Rhizophora mangle. The sequence continues at coordinate 1,247,958 of JBAPLJ010000320.1, forward strand.
GTAAAATGATGAGTTAAGAAAAAAAAAAAATGTAACAGAAAATCCTCTCCTATATTAATTATAATTATTAGAAAAAAAAAAGTGACCGAATCTAAAACCATTTGAATGGAACATAAGAGAAGTATTTGTCAGAAAATAGCATCTTCTTCCGATTTTACAAGACGAGCGAACATTGATTTATTTATGATAAAACAAAAAAAACTTAAAAATATATATATATATATTTTGTTTTCTTTGGTGACTCCTTTTCAGTTCAGAAAATGCCGTATATATAATATATAAATTAATTAAATTTATTATTTTTGTGTCCATTTTGTTAATAGGTATTGTATCGATACAAGCCGGTAGTGATTCGATGAGATGGGTCATTCTCCTCGTTCCCTCGTATCAGAATCTGACGGACATCACAAATGAAACAATTTTAAAGCTAACGAACTGCGGCGGCCCAACCAATTGTGATGATTCGTCAGACCCGGGCTCTGGAAGCGGGCCTATCCGCCAAAATTCCTACAATGAAACGACGACAATTAATGCGACAACAAACAATGTCGGGCCCCCGAAGATCCTCGGAGTCGGAGTCGGAGTCCACGCAACGACAACATGCTCTCATCCTATCGGCATGGAGGCCGCTGCTGCTCCTCACGGTCTTCGCCTTCCTCGTGTTATACGACGACTGGGTTTGCACTCCTTCCTGCAATATCGTACCCCGCAGCACGGGTGCAGATCCCACTGGCCAATTCGACGTTGGAGAATCCCAGAACCCGGACGACCTGAAAGTCATGATTGTCGCCAATCTATTGCTCCTGGGTTCCGAAGCAGGATTCTTTAACCTCTATTTCAGAGAATATTACATGTCCAAATTCTTTCGGGTAATCTTGCATTTTTTTTTTCTTTCTGTCTTTATGTCCTGTCTGATTCAGATCGTGTTTTTCTTCTTTGGCGCTGACCAATTTGTGACCAATAACGAATAAAGCAGAAATCTTTCGATAGTTTGAAGCCCGATATGCTGCTAGTACTGGGGGATGTTTCGGCCAGAGGATCGGAGTTGACAAAAACGGGATGGGTTTCCGTGCTTTATCAGTTCCATAGAGTTTTGGGTCCGTTCCTTCAGCTTCCTTATCACGTTGTTCTTGGTGACAGGGATGTTGGGCAGTGCAGTGGGCTCAATACAAATTCTGTTCATAGGATAGCTAGGAATTTTCCTGGGCTGGACTCGGCTGGGTGTGGTGCTTTTGAAATAAGTAATGTTAGCTTTGTTTCTCTCAATGCCGTTGCGTTGCTTTGTGGCAATAATAAGTTGCGGTTTAGCGTTGAAAGGGTAATTGAGACTGAAAGCATTCACATGAAGATGGATTTGGATGGTGCAAAGGAAGGAACGGGTGATTATGAAGAAATGGGGGATGACTCTGAGAAAATTAAGATTGGGATTGAAGGAACATCTAAAAGCTTTCAATGGAGAAAGAATGTCATGGAATCTGGATCTGGTTCTGTCCTGTTACTCCATTTTCCATTGTACAGGTGGCCAACAAACAATGGTTGTCAAGAGATCGACATTTCTAAGAAAGCTGCTAACCCATGGCAACAGGGTTCAGAAGCACTGGTCAACTGGTGGACGTTTTATTCCTTATATGCATTCCATTTTTTCCTCGTATGCTACAACTGTACCATATTTTAATGTTGGCTAGCTTGTTGCTGATTGTTGTAAAGCATACAATACAGGTTAGATGCAGATTGTTCTCTGTTGCTTAGATGGAGAGCTAAGTGTTTGATACTAAAATGTTTCATTCCCCTAGAGATTATTGGGTGCCGTGGTCAGGTCATACTAGACTGAACAATTTCTGCTTCCCACAGTGTTGCCTGTGATATTTATCCTATTCACTAGCAACTGATTGTTAACAACCAAACTGTAAAAAAGATGTTTCTCAGAGACTATGGGAAAAAGTAGCCCTACATTTTGTGGTTTAAGTTACTGCAGTGCTTATTTGTTTTTCCATAATGATTATGACTAGTGCATCTGCCTTCTTTTGTCTTTTGAATTTGCTCTCCCCTATATTGCTGAAAATTTCTTCCTTATGTTTCCTTGATCTTTCCTTCAGGAGATTTACTAATACTGGACCCTACGAGTTATTGCACACTACCACCAAACGCCACTGAATACATTTTTCAAGCTCTCAAGCCAAGGTTGTTCAATACTGTTGAATCTCAGATACAGTCCTGTCTGATTTTTTTATCTTCTATATATTGTACTTGTGTGCCGAATCTTTTATCTTTGTGATATCAAATATTAGTTATTGAGGAAAGGAGAGCAAGATATTGATCATATATTTCACTTATCATATATATATATATATATATATATGTTTGGAGCATATAGAAATGGAAACTTTTATGCCAAGAGATTAATACTTTTCTCCTTATTGTTTATGTTTTCCTAAATCACAGTGTATCCATGCTTCATTATCTTTATAGCTTCCCAACTTTTCCATTTTCCTTTAAGATGATAGTCATATTATCCTTTTCTTTATATGCAGGATTGTCTTCAGTGCACACAGCCATGCATTTTGTGATCATACTCATTCTGATGGGACACGAGAGGTAACTGTACCTGCAATGACTTGGAAGGTGAGGGATGACCCTGGTTTCATTGTTGCCACTTTTCAGAGTGACAGAAATGCCATAAGTGTGAGCTACTGCTCGCTTGCTAGGGAATCTCATGTATTAATAGCATATACTTCTCTTCTGGTTTTGTTACTGATGCCATGGCTTGTGGCAAACACAAACACACTGCATTTTAAATGTTTAAGATGGTGAAAGCAAATTCCTCTCTGGTATCACTTGTTGCACATTATCTGAGTTGGAATTTCCAATAGTAGATGTCTGTCAATGGTACCAACAGCAAGGCAGCCCTTTTTTTTTTCTCCATAGTCCACACAGTGTATGCTGTTAGAGATCTGGGTTATACTTGTTGGCTGACAACATTTCTTATGTCATTATATTTCTCTTCAAATGAATTCAATGAGCAAGTATGAAAACTTGTCACAAATTTGTACATTCCGTGGACATTGCATCCGTTGAGCATAGCGAAAAAACCACAAAACCATTTTCTTAAGTGGCATAATTACTTCAATGAAGCCATGACCAGATGTTTTATAAGACTATAAATTGTATCCAGAGGAATCTCAAAAAGTCAGAAGATGGCTTAGAATTTCTTTTTGTGGATGACTGCACACAATGTCAACCACTGCAACTGAACATGGTAGAGCTCATTGATATAGTGCTTTAGTTCCAAACCGGACAGATGAGTGGGCAGGGAAGTGAAAAGGTTCACCTATCTGGTTTGGTTCCTTTCTCGTATAACTGAAGTATATAATTCTCTGTTGTGCATTGACCTGTTTTCCTCCTAGTCTTTCCAACATTCAAATTATCTTTATGTTTTATGTGACAAGTAATTGGTTGGCTGGATTATTCAACATGGTTGATGCAGCTTAGAGCATATGTTTGAATCAGTTATAGGGTGCACAGCACTGTTGAAACTGGTTCCTGCCTGTTCACTAGCATTCATGTGTGTGCACCTGAGTCTAGTAAAAGTCCAGTATTGGAGCATCAACTTTTATTAAGTCATGCAAAACAGTTTTATTCGGCTGAGGCATCTGGAATTGGTAAACCGATGATGGAAGCCAAATATCTGCCAGAACACTGATTCTAGTTCATAGCCTGATTATCAGACTATAATAATATTGGGCACTCCTTGTCACCAACAATCAAGAATTGAGTTCCTTCTTCGATCACTATGGTACCTTGCTCATCAGCTCTGCCAAGGTGCTTACAGGGGTTACGCTCATATACAATCATGGCATCCTTCCCTGCATATAATTTCACGGTTTGGAATCCGACTAACCTTTTGATTGGCTTCCCACCCCCAAGCTCGGCTGGCCTTACAAAAAGCATAACTAGATGCTTACCTGTCAATTTTCAACCATTATTAACTCTGACAGTTACTGCAAACTTACTTTTATCGTACAGCTCTGTGACCAAATCTGAAATTGCCCGTGTAAGAGTTGAGTTCTCAACCATTTGGCTACTTGTTGATTTAAAGTAAGGCTTTTCTTGGGTGAGAGAGAGAAACTGATAAGAATAGTTTGAGTGGCTCAAACTATAGCCAAATTCAAAAACTGTTTTGCCTCTATAAAATCTGCAAGTGCGACCAGGATAGTCTGAAGATGGTTCAGGCCTTATCCTCATGTCTGTCATTGGCACCTTGGTAAAATCTTGTGGATACCAAGTCATCGGTAATCTGCCTCCTGTAAGGCACCACAATGTGGGTCACTAAAAGAGAACCAGTTAGCTGTAAAAGATTAAAATGTTCCTTTTTTTTCTTAATCGAAGAGATGTTCTAGATGTTGTCCAAGGATTATGATTCAAGTTCACCTAGGCTGTGGTCACCAAATATTATTTCTGCAAGTGCAAGTTCTCCAGCCTGGCCTGGATAACCAGCCCACAAAATGCATCCGATTTTGGGATTGTATTTGGCGAAAGATATGTCTACTGGGCCTCCACAAGAAGCACCGAACCGACACTCTTCTTTGCTGCTGTTGCAACGTTGGTAATCAGCGTCTGCTGCTTTCCGGGAAGCACCAACTCTAAGCGATCCCGCTCTTCCTTTTCTTGAGTTTGGTCCAGTCTCATGACCAACACAACTTTGTCTGCCACTTACTGCTATTTTTACTGCCTTATCGATTTGTGCTGAAGTACATTCAACTGTGGTGCAACCCCAGTGGTACCTTGTGTCCCTAACATAACTGTCCTTGCAAATGGTGTAATGGTTTTGCACAGGGGACCCACATAGTTTCCAACAAGCGTCTGTGCAACACTGGCATTGGGGCCTACAAAATGCAAGGGATGAGGTTTTTGATTTTGAAAGAGGAAGAAGCCCATCAGAGTTTTTTAGCAGCACCATGCCGTCTCAGGCTGCTTCCAGAGCTAGTGCCTGATGCTCGTCAGAGCAAACTTGCTCTGCACCAATGCTGCCGTAAGGCTGTTTGGTTAGATCACCATTGAATAGTCCTAACCTCATCCTAACAGAAAAGAGATCGCGAAAGGGCACTGCTTATTTCTGATTGATTGAGGTAGTTTTTTATTCTCAACTGCCGATTTAGTGTGCTCCTTCAAGTAAATACCGCAATTCACATCCATTCCTGCAGTTTGTTGACTTCCAGACATTAATCACTGAAAGAATCAGAATACTCCCAGAGTGGAATGTATTTAGTGGTTGATTAAGACAGTGAAACATTATGCATGTAGGCTCTAGCTTTTGCTTGAGTGAGGAAAATGCCACTTGCTAGCTCGTTCACTGCCACTTACTACTGGTTCATCGTTTCCCTATGTAGTTTCCTGCGATCTGCTGCATGTGCTCAGTGGACGGTGCTTGTACATGTAGCAATTTTAAGGCATCCATGTTACTATCCTTGATCATCATAAATCATAAATTATGGTGACCGCATCACAATCTGAATCTGATGTACCTGATTATTGTCGAAATAGAGTAGAAACTTATCATCATCATCTCGCGTAAAAATCCATTAAGGCTCTTAGTTACCTTATTTTGGATGTTACCCGTTGAAACCCCACTGTTCTCTGGCTCTTGTAATCTGCGCAGTTGGGAACTCCATTAACGCCATTATAAGCACACATTATCTTGCTGGCTCTTCCTTCTTATATAAAACATTGGAACAGAGGTTGATACGTATCTGCTAAGTCCTGTGCTGTGACCTGAACCCGGAAAATGGGGTTGGCATTATAATAGGAAAAACCAAACTATGCAATGCTAGAGCGAGTTTAATGCTTTTTGGGTCAGTTATCGAGCCAAAGCTTTTAATGTGCTACCATTTGTTTGCTCACAGAGTCACCTAGTCATATCCGATTCAAAAACTGCTGGGCTATTTAGAATTCTTTTTCCTGGGCTTTTTTGAGCGAGAATCAGGTGATAATGGATCATTCAAGGCCTTGAACATCAACTTTTCAATACAATTTGTAGTTTACACTCCATTATCTCTAATAATTAGTATAATCTAAAATGTCTAGGGTCAGGAAAAATTTCTGCGCAAAATGTAATGAAAAAGCTGCGTATTTTTTACAATAATAATTTGTCAATCATTTTGCTACCCCCAATTTTTTTTTTTTTTTTTATATTATTGGGAACAATTAGGAGGCCATAGCCCCTTTTGCTTCCTTTCTCTCCACCCCTCTGTTTTCCGTTTGTTGACTTTTTCCCATTTTCATTTTTAGTTGAAGGTTGGGGAGCCGCCCTTGTAGAGGGAGGCCTCGGTCCCCAAATTTTTTGATTATCTTGTGTCAATGCCCGGGAGGGACCATTATATTTTCGTGCTTTCAATCAAGTGTACATTCTTGACTCAGACCAAAATAAAACGTCGTGCAGTCGACATTATTTGATTTGGATATACTTTTTTATTTTTTATTATTGGTCACTGTACCCCTTTCTGGTTCGTATCTGAGACTGAAAATGAGAACTGCTCCCTACCATTGGCCATGCTGCGATTAGCCGAAGACCATGGATCCAATCCCATTCCTCCCACGAAGCCGTAGGGGCGAGGCTGCGATGCTGCAGTCCCTTCCACACACACACACACATATATATATATATATTGAAAAAGGAAACTCGTGACTAATTGGTCGAATTTTTCTAGTTACAGAAAAAAAAAAAAAGAGAAAAGAAAAGTTATAGTTAAATCCATCAACACTTAGAATCTTGGATCCAATTTTAAGGAAAGTACCACAAGAAAGTTAGCTCTTGACATACCTGAGCATCAAACACGAACCGATTAATGCCATTCCAGCTGTCCAAGTCAAAAGCAGTGAATTGCTTGCAGCAAGCAGAGGCTTGAAGATGCTCTCCAACCTTCCCTCCTTCGAAAGAGTCTCCTTGGAGTCCTCTTACAAATGACATTGCATACTTTCCTGTCACCAATGGATCTTCTCCAGGTGTCTGTTGCCTTCTCCCCCACCTCGGATCCCCGAATATGTTGATTTTTGGAGCCCAAAACGTCATCCCAGTAGCCTGTCCCGCATTGTAAATCTCTCTGGCTTCTATTCCAGTCGCCTATTGAAGACAGGCGCATACAGCACACAATGTAAGAAGCATTTGACGACGTTAATGTTTATTATAATGAGTGACTTACTAGACCAATGCGATACCTAAGATGGGTATCGAACGAAGCGGCGGAAAGAATGACTTGAGGGAAGCTTGTGGCGGACCGGATGGTTCCATTGAAATGGATGCCTTGGTTCACAACGTCCACAAATGCGACACCGTTTAAGGCTTCAGACCACCACTCGTAGATCGGGATGCCGAGCCGAGGAATCCTGGAGGACGCACCAACGGGTTCGGATATCTGTTCTTCTAACGGTAGCCTGGAGACAATGTCCTGGACCCTTTGGTTTGTGGCTAACGGGGTTTCGCAGAGAAGGTACGATCTTGTTGATGGTTCGGACGAGTCACAGGCGAATGGAGGCCGAGTTGACTCAACTACGAGAAAGGCTGATACTAAAATGTCGATGGCAGCCATGGCAAAAGAGGCTCAGACCTTTCATGTTGTGGATGAGACTTTGAGCAGAAAAATGGTGCTCCTGTTAGTAATAATTGTTTAGAGTAATGCACAGGAAGAGAGAGGATTTCTGAAATCTACCCAAACTTGGGAAGGATAGACATTTTGTATTTATTGTCTCTGATTTATATTTTATATTACTTATTTTAAAAATTATAATTGGTAGAGTTTTTCCACGGTGTGGACAAAATCCTCTTCCTCTGAAAAATTTAAATGTTTTTTTTTTTCTTTTTTAGCTAGAATTCAGACCTTAAAGAATTTCCAATTTTCCTGTACAAATGAATGAATCCAACCATTGCTGTCAATTTCAGTTGCTACCTAATAAAGACAATTGAGTATATGCCGTGTTTTGCACGGTGACTTTTATTGACAAGTGTAGACTCCTTCAGATTTGTTTTTTTAATTCCCTTCAATCAACTTCCATCAATATAACAATTTGAGACCTTTAACATTAAAGGGAAACAATGCTGTAAAGGAATGAGGGATAGCTTCTGTTATTTGGAGCTTAGATTCACCAACTTGGACCCATCCGAATACATTTGCTGCAGCCCGCAACCTGGGTCCTAGTAATCAGTAAACAGCAAAATAAAAATGGAAGTTTACATAAAATTAATAGCTGTCGGCCAGGGAGTGAAGGGCGACTTATGTACCTATTTAAGGTTTATCAAGCTGGAAACAACAGCTTTTATTTTTAAGAAGCAATCTTTCCAATTAAGCTAGGATGGAAATTGCGTACTCGTCACCTCCTACAGCCAAGAAATGTGTCCCTTCTTCCATTATCATCTGACCATCTTCGTTAACCCTACTCAAGTGCTCACAAGGCCTCACTTCGAATTCAATTTCAGCTCTCTCCCCTGCACTTAGTATTACACTCTGAAAACCAATCAACTGTTTCCTAGGCCTACCATTTCCATGCCTTTCCTGCCTCCCAAATAACAGTACCGGATGCCTACCTGCCATCACCCCCTGGTTCTCAACTCCAACTCTCGCAGCAAACTTGCTTTCCTCGCAGAATTTTGATCCCATCTGGGAGACTAATGTGTAATGGATCGAATCTGATTTGTCAATTACACGCATTGCTGCAGACTGATTTAAGTAAAGTTTGTCTTTGGTGGCATAAGTAAGCTCATAAGAATACTTTGAGTAGCTCAGACCATGACCAAACTCAAAAACAGTTTGGCCACTGTAGAATCTGTATGTGCGACCAGGGTAGCCTGAAGGTGATTCTGGTCGTAGCCTCATGTCTGTCATTGGTATGTTGATGAATTCTTGTGGATACCATGTCATTGGTAATCTCCCCCCTGCATGGTGTCTCTGTTTCATTTATCATTCAACAACACAAATTATTTTCTTGTAATGCATTATTTACCTGGATTATGATCGCCAAAGATGATTTCTGCAATTGCAATCCCGCCAGCTTCACCAGGATAACCAGCCCACAAGATGCTTCCAATATTCTTGTCATGCTTGGCAAAAGACACATCAATTGGACCTCCAGAAAGAAGAACTAGAACAACTGGATTCTTTGCTGCTTTTGCAACTCCAGCGATGAGTTCTTCCTGCCCCCTAGGCAGCACCAAGTCCACACGATCAAGCTCTTCCCTCTCCTGAGTTTGGTCCAATCCCATAATTAATACTACGTAATCCACCTCCTTTGCTATGTCCACTGCATTTTGAACAGAAGCCGAAGAGCACTGAACTGAATCACAGCCAGGGTGATATTTAACATCTTTGACGTAGGTCTGCAATGCTTGCAATGGTGTTATGGATTTACATGGAGGACCTGCATAGTTCCCAAGAAGAGTTTGTGCAGAATTAGCATTTGGACCAACTACAGCAAGGGACACAGTTTTTGATTGTTGAAGTGGGAGGAGTCTTGCAGAGTTTTTTAAGAGGACTATGCCATTACGAGCAGCTTCAAGGGCTAGTATCTGGTGCTCTGCCGAGCACACTTGGTCAGGACCAATTTTTCCCAGTGGCTGTTCTGCAGGATTTCCATCAAAAAGGCCTAATCTCATTCTTATAGCAAAGAGGTTATGAAGGGCTCTGTCAATTTCAGCTTCTGGAAGTTTTCTCTGCTCTACAGCTGCTTTGGTGTGATTCTGTAAGTATGTTCCACAATTGAGATCCATGCCTGCAGATATTTGCTAAAGAAAGTTCACGTACGTGGTAACATAAAGCTACTTGATTCTATGAAGTCTCTCAGCATGCATCATGGTTACAATGATAAACTATTACGCTAGGGTTCTATGAGGAAGTGTGAATATGACTGAAAAACCATGATACTAAGCAATGTTCGAGCACCATAGGCAAGGCCACCGTGAGTCCTAGCATATACATACAAATGGGAAGGATTAAGTTAAGAAGATGTCTGAGAAAAGGTCAAATAAATGCAGTCTAACCCTGCTTTCACAAACAGGTTACAGACTGCAAAATGAACGTGACCTGACTAAAGCTTGCCCTTCCACATTAAGAATTAGATCACGGGGTTTTTTTTTTTTGGACTAGTTCCAGAGAAAGAATTGGTACCATACTATAATCTTTATGGTAATGAGGACTGAGTTAGATATGGATAGAATACACTGAGCACTCAATCATACACAGAAGACTCCAAACATCTGAAAAAAATGATGAGCAATGGTCCACTTAGACGGCCACCATAATTGGAGTGATGGGCCAATTTGCCTCGAGTTGAACGGCTGGACCATACAGATCATAGTGTCCAAAATTCAATTCATGAGATGCTGAAAACAATAATTAACATTTAAAAAAAAAAAACCAAGCTGTAGACCTAGCGATAACCACACCACAAGTCTGCTTTATGACAAAGCGAAAACGGTTCAAGAAATAGGCCCCATACCAGCTTTAAGCACATTTGTGACAGCATCTTCCGGTGATCGTGCATATCCTTGATCATCATACATGATAGAGACCGCATCACAGTCTGATGTTATGTACCTGATTTTGTGTTACAGGATTATTATAAAACCAAATAATAATTGCAAACTGTCTACAGTAAAATGATTGCACTTTTAATACCCATGGAAACCCCAATTGCCCCTAGCAGTTTTGGATAGAAGATTGAAATCTGCGCAGCTTGGAATTCCATTAACTCTACTGTAAGCACACATGATCCCGCTGGCTTCCCCTTGTTGAACGCAACTCTGAAATGGTGGCTGATATGTGTCTGCTAAATCTTGCACAGTCACCTGATTTCAAAGTCGGACAATAAGTGAATGTCCTTGCACAAGATAAGTACTTAAACAGCAGCAGATCACCACAGCAGACATTAAATCAAATTCACTTAAGGGGAAAAATAAGTGGGCGATCCTAATTTTCTGAAGTCATTGTCACAGAAATCTGATGCATCAACATAGGCTGATGCAAAACTTGGGCCAGGCCAAATTTTACTGACGATCATAATATAAAGGAACGTTCATAATTCACTTGAAAGTTGAAAAGATGAAGCATCTTTGAGATTGAGTTCCAAAAAGGCCCCAAATTTAAAAGGAAAACAACAAGAATTATTGAACAAAATCCGGAAGAAGGGCAACTGGACTAAAACTTACGCGAGCATCAAAAACAAAGCGGTTCACGCCCTTCCAGTTGTCCAAATCATAAGCAGTAAAATGCTTACAACAAGCTGAAGCTTGAAGATGACCTCGAAGCTTCCCTCCTTCAAAGGCATCCCCTTGAATTCCTCTCACATATGAAACCGCATACTTGCCAGTCACCAATGGATCCTCACCAGGTGTCTCTTGCCCTCTTCCCCATCTTGGGTCCCTAAATATGTTGATATTTGGTGCCCAGAACGTCATGCCTGCTGCTTGCCCTGAATTGTAAATTGCTCTAGCCTCTTTCCCAATCGCCTTCAAACATTCAAAACATCCAAAACAGAATTAAAATAAGAGACGTTGGTAATTTAATCTAACAAACAAAAAGTAAAGATCTGGACTTTGGATGAGCAAGTACTAATTACTGAGTACCTGACCAATGCGATACCACTGGTAAGCATCAAAAGAAGCGGTGGTCAGAATGACCTGAGGGAAGCTGGTGGCAGCCCGAATAGGGCCATCGAAATGAATGCCGCGGCCCACCTTGGCAACCCCATGAAGGGCCTCGGACCACCATTCATAAGCCGGGATGCCGAGCCTCGGGATCGCCGGGGCCGAGTTGACGAGCTGGGAAACCTTCTCATCCAATGTGAGCCTGGAGACGAGATCACCGGCTCTCTGAGCCACGGGCAGCGTGGTTTTACAGAATAGGTACGTGCTCGTTGATGGGGCTGATGGGTCACAAGAGAATGGAGGCTCAGCCGAGTCAACTCGGAGGACTAGCAGTGTGACCAGTAGGATGCTAGTGGCACGGACAGCAACGAGTCTCCTCATTATGACTCTTGTTGTTTGTTGCTGGAACAGTGCAACGAGAGTGAGAAAGGCACATGTAAGAAATGGATGCCAACCTGCCATTGAGCTAACAAAAAAGCACCGACACAAACTACTCTTCTCGTCCTGTTGGTGTCATCATCATCCAATTGAAATCTTTCTGACAATTCCAGGTGTAACCATTTTTTCTTTCACTTTATCGATCTACCAGCCAGCCGTGCACTTACTGCTTGTCAGTTAGAGTTACATCGTTCCTTACTAACTAAATTGATAATTGAAGACAGAGAACACGAAATTATAATCGTACTGATACTTGTCGACGTTTTTTGACGAGGAAAGAGAAAGATGAAGACGTAGCTTTCTTTCTTTATTTATTTTTTTGTTACGCGTTTGCTACAACATTCAATTACTTATTATTATAAATTTTATATTTATTTTTAAAAATTAAAATTTTAACCTATAAAAATAAAAAAATAAATTTTAAATCACAGTACTTTTATTCTTTGACATTGAATTTTTCTCATTCCAATCCACCGATTTTTTTTTTTTTTTTTAAACTCAGCTGAACTAAATCAATGGTTGGTTCATAGGATTTTCGGTTCGATTTGATTTTTAAAACTACGGTTGAATGTTCCAGCTGGTTTGTAGAAGAAAGTGAGCCTTGTAAAGTACCAGAGAAGCAACAATTTGATGAGGGTTACAGTTTCATGATGTAATCGCCTTCTCCGTAGTCCCAAACAAAGAGAATAAATGGACGAAAGTCAGATGAGAGGGAGAGAGCGAGTTTCTCCATCGTGTGAACTCTTAACAAAAGTAACTAACAATTCCTTCAGGAGGCGGCCAATTATAGAAAATGTGGATAGGACAACGACAAAAAGATGCCCTGATCACATCACTTTCTCCTCCACTCCTTTTATTGTAAAAAAAAAAAAAAAAAAAAGAAACAGACAGAATTGTGGTACGTTGCCAACCTGATAACCAATAGTATAAATGCAATAATAATTAACCTAACAAACCTACCTGTCTCGTACAAATGTGTCACATGCCTCGCATATATCTTATTCATTAGATAGCTCGCAAAAACCCCACAAGTTTTCTAATTATTTCTGGTAGTGCAATCATTCCGGGCTCCATTGTATTGCATGCAGATTCCTTGCAATAGTAGTAATCTGCTTTTTCACAACTTTGTCTTGTATACCTCTTTCCTTGCACTTGCAACTTGTGGGCCAAAACAAAAATGATACATCCTTGGAGAGCAAGTTGGATTCCTTTCTAGGCTTAAATAAAAAATTGCCCCCTCACAATATCATATATTTTTATTCAAAATATTTTTTTAAAATAAAAGTTTTTGCATTCATTTTTTTTTATTTATTTATTGACTTCATCACATTTCTTTCAATCAAGCATAACCCAAGATTTTGAATATTAACTGAATTGTTGATGTAGTTTTTAAATTTTTTTAAAAAATATATTTTTAATTACTAAACTTAATTTTACAAAAATTTTAAAAAAATAAAAGGAGAAATCATATTCTCAATAGTTAAAAAAAATATTTTAACCATTTTTAATAACAATTTTTTTTTTAAAAATTAAATTTAATAATTTAAAATATGTTAACATTTGATACTTTTTCTTTTTTAAAAAAAAAACAAAAAGTTCCTGAATAAAAAAAAAAGACGTAATACAAAAAATAATTCTTAATTTAAATATACTTATTATTATTATTATTATTATTATTAATAAAAGACTAATGAGAATAATTTTTTAAATTTTCATAAATTTCATACTTTCTTTTAAAATTAAAATCTAAAATTTTAAAAATATAAATATAAATTTTTAACTATTCTAGTATTTTTTTAAAGAACTTTATTCTTATATATTGCAACTTTTGTGATAATATTAAGGGTGGAAGTCTACGTGTAAATATAAAATCAATGGTTTTAAAAAAATAAAAACAATCAAAATTATGAAAAAGACTGACAAAAAATATATATATATATATATACACAATCCAATTCTTCAAATTCTTTCTAAATATGAATTTTCATATTGATCATGAGTAATATTGCAATTGTTATATATTTCAAGAGTCACACAAAAATATTTCAAGCCATCTATCCACCTTATCACAGTTATTTAAATACAACTAGATGGTGTATCAATTGAAATGGATTTCCACTCTATTTTCCAGGAAGTGATTTAATAGAGCTCGGCTACGTTGCATTCCCTTTTATCACGGCCATTATGCAATGAACGTTTATATCTTGCAGCTTCCACATAAAATCATTATGATGAACATGACCAATTTTCGGTAACACAAATATCAGAGACAACAATAATTTTATTTATGTCACGGGGCCTCAAATTTTCCATTTTTTCCAAAGTTGCGGATGAAAACGTCCCTTTTCCTTCTCCCCCGTACATCCAAGCGATAAGAGGTTCACTTTTTTGATTCCTCTTCAGTCCCCATCCAAGGCTGGGGCAAAATTCAAGTTGTAGTTGGCCTCCCGAGATTTTGCATATTTTTACATTTGTGCCCATGCTTTTAAGAGCAAAGATTTTAGAGTAACTTTATTTATTTATTTATTCTGTTTAAATCATTTTTATTATCTTTTATCTTCGTGTAACGGCTATGGATATAAATAATAAAGTAAATCTACCTTATTCAAAAATTAAATCACCGTAGAAGACAACCCCTCGTTTGCAAAAGAATGTGAATATGCCAACCCCCACCCACCCCCCATCCCCATCAAAATCTTATTTTTCAGAATGGGTTGTCCACCTTTTATACCTTCATTATTCAGTTGTTTATCTTCTCTAAGATTCATAAAATTCATGTTAATTCTCCTCTAGCCCCCCCCCCAACCCCTCAATAAAAAAAAAAAAAAAAAAGAAAATGGAGGAGCTAGGAAAAAAAAAAAAAAAAAAAAAAAAAAAAAAAAAAGAAAAAAATTCTTAGGAAATAGGACATTTCTTGTGAATTACTTGACTACTAACGTATGTCTACCAAAGAAACATCAGAAATGAGATTCAGATCTTCTCAGTGATCTTCCTTTAGGAATGGGCAGATAACTATACAAATTTTCTATGATAGATCCTGATGTTGAAGCTGGCACATGTGAAAAATAAAAAATCCTCAAAAAATAAACATATACTTACTTCGTACCCATAACTGTAATAAAAAAAAAAAAAAGAAATTTAAATTTGGAGATTGATTTTCCAACTTATTTTTAAAAATAAAGAAAGTTGAAAGATAAAATCAAATTTTGTCATTGAAACTTGGATTTTAAGAAACAACTGGATGATTTCTGCACCTTACAAGACAACATAGAAAAAAATCCAACAAAGGAAACCATGTCTAAAATCCAAACTGGCATGCCTCATAATATCATTCATTAACTTGTTTTTGTTCTATTTTTCGTTTTAATTCAAGAGTTACCCTCGATATTTTTGATTCTGCAACAAGTCCATTCCTCCATGGGTTCAAGATTGCAACAAGGAACCTGTAGA
The DNA here is from genome assembly GCA_037832345.1 of Rhizophora mangle. Classification (NCBI taxonomy): domain Eukaryota; kingdom Viridiplantae; phylum Streptophyta; class Magnoliopsida; order Malpighiales; family Rhizophoraceae; genus Rhizophora; species Rhizophora mangle. Next base: position 1,263,475 of record JBAPLJ010000320.1, read on the forward strand.
CAAGATTAATGAATGGCAATGATACAATTGGAAGAAAAAAAATTATAATAAAAAGAGATGGAAGAATATATGGTATTGGAAACGGATTGGTCAATAAAGGAAAGGAAAAGAGCTTCCCCGTCTTTCTTATTATTATTATTATTAACTGAAGCACAATAAGTCAAATAAAAGAAATGATTACTTCAATAGACAAAATATGCACTTAAATAATTTAAATTTTTTTAAGTAATTTGTTTGAACCATCCGAGGTAATAGCTTAATAATAATTCAATTTGTTTTTCCTCGTTAATTTGAGTTTGAATTTCTTTATTGTTATTCGACTTCAAATAAATGAGAGGTTTTTGTTAAAACACAATGTTAAATTTTAAACTCTTTAACATTAATATCAAATATGAAAAAATTTTTTGTTAAAACTCAGCATTAAATTTAAAATTTATTAATAATAAAATTAAATATAAAAAAAATATTAAAATTTAATAATATTAAAATATTATATTCTTTGCTTTAATTTATAGATGGGATAAGTAAGATATTAAAAAAAATTTTTTTTTTTACTTGTTAAAAAAATTTTTTTTTTTACTTGTTAAAAAAATTATAGTTTTGTTTGATGAGCAAAGGTTCTCGATTGTTTGATGGGAGTAGCCAAGCTAAACTAAAAGAAACGGCCCCCAAAAAAAAAAAAAAAAAAAAAAAGGTAGTTTTGTTTGATGAGCAGTGGTACTTGATTGTTTGATGGACTTAGCAAAGCAAAGCTAAAAGAAACTGGCCCTTAGGGAAAAAAAAAAAAAAAAAAAAAAGATAGTTTTGTTTGACGAGCAAAAGGTTACTTGATTGTTTGACGGACTTAGCAAAGCAAGGCTAAAAGACGCGGGCCCCGTTCGAGCAAATAGGCGAATTTAGCCCATGATTTCTGAAAGTTGGGAAAAAGAGAAGAGGAGACACTGGAAAACGGAGGCTAACCAATAACCACAATTATCACAGTAAACAGTTTTTTAAAAAGGGACGACGGCCGTTAAACGTCATCGTCGGCAATTGTGACCGGCGTGTTGCAATCAGGACCTGTCAAATCTTCGAGAATCAATGCACTTGAGCCTAACACGTTCTAGATGATGGACTTTCGGAGCACTTATATTGGGTCCCACACGGGTGGAGAATGGTCCGATTCATTGCCTGTGGTTGAACTTTAAAATTCATAATCCGGTGACCCACCATTTTTACGTGGTATATACTTAACTTTTTTTGAGTTAGTTTATTTAAGGATCCAATTACATGAATGGTTTATTTTATCCTATTTATCATATATTTTATATTATTTATTACACATTATATATATATATTTTTAAGAAATAAATAAAAAAAAATTTACCCGCAAGTCTCACTAGCCCTGTCGATCTCTTTTTTTTTTTTTTTTTTTTTTTGTCTCTTCGTTCACTAATGGTTTTCATTTATTTAAATGAACCCTCAGGTCAAACGTCGGTGGAGTGGAGCCCATGGGGTCGTCCGACCTGGCAACCGGTTGGCCTTTCATTTTTCTTTTACAATTCTACGGAGACACGGCTGCGGCTGTGGGATCTCCTCAATCCGAACACTCTAACTTCGCCCCCTACCCCACCAGCCAGCCGCTTGCCTTTTTGAAGCGGAGATATTGAGCTGTATCTAGGCACTTCCCGTTGCCTTTCTTCTCTAAAATAATAGCACGTACAATACAATCCTCCTTTGTTTGCCTTTTTTTTTTTTTTTTTTTTTTTGTTGTGTTTTTGCATTTCCCGTTTGTTTCCCGGAAATATTTCGCTTATTACTTTCACTTACACCAACCTCGGCGCCGTTTTGTATTTTGCACCACCTGTTTGATCCTTTTTGCTTTGCAAAACTCGAAGAAATTTCAAGGTAATGTAACGCATCTACGACCAACTTCTATTCGGCTGTACATTCTCTCAGTTCTTGTTTGACGTTGTTTGTCTTGATGTTGAGTAGCCACTATTCATTCGTCACATGTCGGGCAATTTTATTTATTTATTTATGTAGTTATTGGATGTTGTGCGAACTCGCGCGTTTGTTTGAATTGCAGGATAATGGCAGAGTTCCACGGCGACGATCTTGAATATGTCGACGACGGTTATTTTGACTATTTTGCAGACGATCCCTTGGACGAACCCGTGCCTCGAAGAAGCAATAACGATTTCCAGTCTGAGGACTTGGACTTTGAAGATGACTTTGAATTGGTAATATTGCTAATATTTTACTGTAATTTGAGTTACTTTTTTGTTTGTTGGTTTGTGTTTTCTTTGCTTTGCACAGTAAGGATTAATTAATTTGTTATGTAATAATGGTTGTGTGGATTTCAGAGTAAGCCAAAGACTGACACATCGGCTGTAGAGGCGAGAAATGGAAAGGATATACAGGGGATACCCTGGGAGAGGCTTAATTTCACCAGAGATAATTACCGACAAGTCAGATTGAGGCAGTCCAAGGATCACGAGAACCTTTATCCTTCTCACGAGCAACGCGACAAGGTTCCCATTTTTATAATCCTTTTTATTTTATTTTATTTTTAATTTGTTTGTTTTTTCATGCTCTAGTTTGGAATTTAGTTCCGTTACCTTAAATGACAAAGTTTCACTTTAGGGTCATGCGTTAACTTGGATTAGATGGCCGAGGGAACTTTGGTTATGTTACCTAAAATGACAAAGTTTCATTTTGGGGTTATGTTTATTATATTCTATTATGAATCAATCTGCTTTCTTTTCTCGGTTTTTAGTTGTTGGAAAAGTGTTTTCTTGGCTTGAAGGAAGTTATTACAAGTGGTGATGCAAACTGATTTTCCCCAGATGGTTTGCATTGCCCTGCGAAAGGGTGCAAGTCATTGAGATTCTGTTATTGTTGTCCATAGTTCTTATTGTTAGTAGTTCCCTAATTAAGCGTTTGATGACCCACTAGTTTCCTATTATGGAATAAAACTGTGAGTTTTTACCATTTTCTTGTCCAGGAGGGGTGTGAAGAAGTTTGATAAGGCTGCTGATATTTTAATATATATATATATATATATATATTCACGCTCTAATTGATGGGATCAAATGGCTTATGTTTTATCTAAAAGATTACATATTGGCTAACATGGATAGATTGTTATTTGTTAAGGGTGTGCTTTAATTTGTGAATTGAAGCTAAATATGTTCTGCTGGCAGGAGTACTTGCAAGTAGAAAAGGGAAAGAACTTTTATGATTTTCAGTTCAACACAAGGCTTGTTAAATCCACAATCGCGCATTTTCAGGTGCATGCTTTTACCTCACTATGCTCTCAGCTGTTTTCTTGTTTCCACCTTTCATCAGCAGCGAAAGTATAAAAGAGTTCCCATGGGCATAGGAGGCACATGCATCAATGCAACTTGTGTCTAAAGAATGTGTTGTTTATTTTTTTGATTCATGTTTTTTGGTCTGTGGTTTTGATGGTCAGGACGAGCATGAATGTTTTAGACTTAATGTCTATCAAGCTGGATATCAAATCATTTAACACATCTAAGTTTAAAGACCTATAAGGAAGCCCAAAACAACACATAGATAGACCCCTAATAACTCGACCCAAGGTCTACAAAAGATTTGTTGATCCCATCATTTGTGAAATTCATGCTTGACACTACATTCTCTGGACTGCTTATCAGGTGATTATACTTGTCTGCCAACTATAATTTATCTGTGTAGCTAACTCTTATCTTCTCTGACATTTGGTTTGAGCTTTGGTTATACACATCATTAATTGCATAGTTTTGCTGGTATAGTGTGATATATATATATATATATATATATATATATATCTCCTTGTGGATCTTTGTATGTGATATTGTAGCTCTATGCTTGAACTTGTTGGAGGTATGGTATTTGAAATTGATCTATCTCATTTTTGGTTCAAATATTTGTGGTTGTAAATTGTAATTATTGATTTATGAACCACTAACCTAAATTTACCAGATTAAATTCTCTTCCAACAAGGCCACTGTCAATTCATCTCCAGGCCTCCAAGCTGTGAATTCATTTCTTCCTATCTGTTAATACTACGCTTTGAAAGTTGACTATATGTCCCAAATGTGTCTGCAACTATTGACAGACCTCTTGCATTTTTTATTTGTCCCCGGTTAATTACAACATTTCAATATTATGAAGGTGATTAGTTTAATTACAGCTAAGTTCAATAATTTTTAATAATATTGAGATGTTTCTATGGAGCTACAATCAAGAATTTTTGTTCTCCCAGATAATTATTTTAGCATTGATAAATTGATTCCAAACAGAACATGCCTATAGACTGTGAATCATTCCTTGGGAACCTCATTCCTAAATCCCAACTATGTTCATTCAGGATTTCAGAGATACCATTGATAGATGTTGTCGCACCTTTTGCATCTGCAGTCATGCACACACAACTACATTCATGCAAAAAATTTGTATGCAGTCATACTTGGATGAACAAATAAAGACAAGTATATATTGGGCGTTCTCATGCACTTCCTTCACTGTTTTTGTACACTCACTAGCCCCTCATGGTGTCAATTTGGAGAGTGAACTTGTTGTAACTGGTTACTATGATTTAGAGTATGCATTGCTAATAGCATGATGCATCTGACATTTACTTGTACATGGCATGGTTCATATTTATTCCCTTTGATAATCAATTTGCTGGTTTCTCTTTTTCCTATGATGGCTTTGGGTTTTAGAAGGGCTTGTATGCCTACATTTGCATGATGGATTTACTGCTGGTATTTGGAAGTCTGCTTGTTATGCTGAGCATCAGATATAGTTTTATTGAATGTTAGTTTCCTCAGATTGTGGGATATATTGTGTGGCTTTAAACCCTACATGACAGTTAGGAACCTTATCTCTGTATTTCAGCCTTTTACGCAGAATGGTGGTTATACCCAAGCTGCAGGTGCAATCAAGGATACATTTTTATAGTACAATAGGAAATATTCTGAGGATTTAAGAGGCCTTTACCAATTGCTTTTGTTCAAGTATGCCGGATGTGTCATGATTGAGGGGCCCACTGACACAAAATCTGCTTATTTGTGCTTTGTATTTCACTGGACCCATGGGATGCATGAAAGCCTGTTTCTAGCTCTTGCAACTTCATTGCATAGTTTTTGTCTTGTTTATATGCTCTGGTTTTCATCTTTTCTTGCTCTAGTATGTGGAATCTCATTATTGTTGTGGTTCATCTTTTTAATGCTTGTTAAATGTGCCCATAGTAGAAAATTTTGTACTTGCATTACTGGCTGCTGATGGCTCTTGATATTGTTCATAGCCACCCAGAGAAAAGAAGCATTATTGCATTATAAAGTTGATATTTAGAAGAAGCCCAGTTTCTGTTTACAGTACTTAGGAACTTTGCTGTTTAGTCATACAATGAAAATAACATGATGGTGTAATCATATAGGCATTCAACATTTCGTAAAGACGGGTAATGCAAAACCTTAAGGTCCTAGTCTAATCTTTGTTCCCATTTCTGTTACTGGGAAAAGTTGGTCGTAATTGTATCAATCAACTCCCTGGAACTTCTGTTATCATATGGTTTATAGATATTTGTTGTTCTAAGATAAATTGATGTTTATATTTGTCAGACTACTGAATTTTTTTAGTAACGTACTTGCCAATTTTTATTTTCATTCATTATGCAGCTGAGGAATCTGCTATGGGCAATGTCAAAACACGATGTGTACCTTGTGCAAAATTACTCTGTGATGCATTGGTCATCATTGTTGAGAAGAGGCAAAGAAGTACTCAATGTGTCCAAGACTATTCATCCTACCTTGGTATGTGATTTTGAGTCCAAGCATGCCCAAGGAATTCACAGTTGATGTTGTCAAAACACTTATGTTCTTATTTATAATGATCCATGTTTTTTTCAAAGCAGAAGCAGCCAGCATCGTTGTCACAGTCAATGTCTAGGGTACAAATAAGCACTATGGCCATTAAAGAAAATATACTGGTGGCAGGCGGTATTCAAGGAGAGCTTATTTGCAAGGTACAAAAGTGGCTGCATGCACGCTGCCTCCTTTATAACATACTGCTTTTAATTTCTTTCCTCATCTCGGGTAGCTTCTTCATTTGGCCAGTATTTGAATCAGCCTGGAGTTGCATTTTGCACAAAAATTACTGCAGGTGACAATGCCATTACCAATGCGGTGGATATCTACCATAACCACAAGTAAGGAACTTGTCCTCAATTTAAAATTGGGATCCCTTATTTGCTTTTGAAAAGGACACTGAACCATCCTATTGCAGTGGCTTGCTGAGAATTATGATTGCCAACAATGATGCTCAAGTTAGATTTTTTGATGTTGAAACTTTTGCTTGCTCAAATTGTTTCTCCTTTGACTGGTCTGTGAACGTGAGTTGCCTTGAGCACAAGCATATTTCCTGAGAGTTGATTACGATGTTTCTTGACATGCTAATGTTTCTATTTTAATTGTGCTTCTCAGAACACGTCTGTTAGCCCAGATGGTAAACTGGTAGCAGTTCTTGGGGACAGTTCTGAGTGCTTGATCGCAGATGCCAGTACTGGGAAAATAACTTTTAGCCTCAAGGGGCATTTGGACTATTCATTTGCATCAGCTTGGCATCCTGATGGCCGAATTTTGGCCACTGGTAACCAAGACACCACGTGCAGGCTGTGGGACATAAGGAACCTATCCAATTCCCTGGCTGTGTTGAAAGGAAATATTGGTGCCATAAGAGCTCTGAAGTTCACCTCTGGTGGCCGTTTTCTGGCTATGGCTGAGCATGCGGACTATGTTCACATCTTTGATACAGAAACTGGGTATGCCAAGTGCCAGGAAATCGATCTATTCGGGGAGATTGCTGGCATATCGTTCAGCCCTGACACAGAGGCTTTCTTTGTTGGGGTTGCTGACCGCACTTATGGTAGCTTGTTAGAGTTCAACAGAAAGCATTACAACTCGTATTTGGATTCGATATTCTAGTTAAGTTGGAGTATGGTAGAAACCCGGCTTCTGAGGTCTCACCTAACCGGTGCAACCGACTGTACTGTGTACAGTGTAAATTATTAAAAGTTTAAGTTTGCAAGTATGTCTCGGAATCTCATGCCCTGTCAAAACAGGGTAGCCGGCGGTATCTCGCCTTGGAACCTATTTCTGTTAGGTTGAACTCTTTTTTTTTTTTAGGGCCGGCAGAATTGGAACTAACAATTTTTGGTTACTTGAGTTGCTTTCTTCCGATGTATAATGTCCCCAAAAAAGTTACTAAAAAAAACAAAAAAGAAAAGAAGAAGAAGAAGAAGAAGAAATCAATTCGGTTCCTGTGAAGATGTGAGAAACTTAGATCCCTAAAAATCATACAACAGATGCATATTTTATAATTTTCCTACAGTTCATTAAGTTGGTGCGAACTTGGCCTCCAACTCATTCAAGGTTTGTTAAAAGGAACGTACGCATGGATTAGTCACGTTTAATTGCCAACAATTGTTCAAAATTCAATCGTTAAATGGTGTCGATTCCACGCACTGGGTTTCTGACCAATCCAGATGCAAACAAAAAGAAAGGAAGAGCGCCTGTTGTCGGCAAATTAATTCCTCGTCTCCTTAACGTTGAGCAATTCCACGTACTGGGTCTCTGATCAAACCACGTGCGAAGAAAATGAAGGCAAGAGCCCCTGTTGTCGGCAAATAAATGCTTCGTCTCCTTGACGTTGAACAATTCCAAGTAATGGGTTTCTGATCAATCCGCGTGCAAAGAACATGAGAGCAAGGGGCTCCTGTCGTCGGCAAATTAAAACCTCATCTCATTGAAGTTGAACAATTCCAGGCACTGGGTCTCTGCAACACTGCGTCGTGTAAGGACAGACTAGTTTAGGATCAGCCCAGAGTTCTTAATTTCCATTTGTATGGTGTGGGAGAGAAGGAAACGCTGGCATACTTCCCCGCAATTTCTGGATATTCTAATTATTAATCATTTGTGAAACTTAAAACATTTGCTCGGTTAACAATAATTAAGAATGGCCGTGGTATAGACGAGCAAAAAATGGGTTACACATGTTTTTTTGTGTGGTTAAAAAATTTACATTTTATGAAAATAACATACAATTAAATAAATTTATAAATTTAAACCCCAACTTACTTACATTACATTGCTTGGAACATTGATGCAAACTTATATATATATATATATTTCGGTTAACAAATTCCGAGTAAAAATTAAATTCAAAACCTCCAATTATAAGAAGAACTCTAATACGAGTAAATTAAAACTAACTAGTGAAACTTATGTCTATCCTACAGGAAAATTTCACAGCCCCAAAAAGCGCACCGAGAAGATATACTGCAGAACTCATTCTGTGAGGTCCCCCACCATATAAATTGCCATATCTGTATTCCAATGACGCGAAGCCACTCTGAAAATGACCATTTCGACTTTTCTTCTTTTTCCAACCCAGCTTGCCCTTGTTTCGGGCAACGTGGAAATTGAACTTCAAGCATATTATATCATGTGCTGTCTTACTCATTCCAAGTAAGAGCTCGCCCCCAAAAAATGGCTCTTTTACACGAAGAAAGACCCCGATTGACATTTTCAACCAAGAGTTCTACAAATTTATTTAATATTATGAGTACCGCCACATAACTACATTTATTGGGATACATAATCATCAAAAATAAAAAAAAGAAATATATTAAAATATAAACTTTTTACTTTCAATTATAATTATTTATGTTAAAAAAATATAATTAATTCATATATTTTATATTTATTATGTATTTGTATTCTTTTTAAATATTATATTATACAATAAAGTATTTCTGACTTTTTTTTTTTATTATTTATCTGTGAGGACCAGAAACAACTAAGCTAAAAGTAACACGCAAGCAATGGAGGATCATAGCGAATGAGAGATGATCCCCACTCGAAGGGGCAACAAGTCGAGTTTCGAAAGCCCATCTATCAAATCAAACAATTTTCAAGCTGCCTTCATTCAGGGGGAACCCACTGGGGTTGTTAAAATAGGAAGACTTCTGAGCACGTTAGATGACTAAACCCATTCCTACTCTGACCCAAAACTCGCCTTCCCTGGAACTCGCCCAAAACGCGTGAGAATTCAATTCTATGCTTGTACAATAGAATAAGTAGAAGATAAGACGGTGCCCCTGTTATCCCTTTTAGGCATCCCGGAAATCAACGACCTATTCTCCCGAGTTTTTACCTAGACGGGAACGCCAATCCCTAGGCAGATTCCAGGGCTCTTGCATTTACTAACATTGGAAATCATGGAACCCCCCCCCCCCCCAACTCTTTTTGCCTATCTTTCCCACTTTTTACAGCCCAATAAAAAAAACCGCCATTGGAATCAATATTCACACCTATGGGAAAGAAAAAGCCTAAAATTCTCTCACGGGTCTGACACGACACAAGTTGATATTTTTTTTGTTTGTTCCATTATTCTAAATTCCGGGGCCTGCTTTGCATGTGCTTCTTAGATTCCCCATATAGCACATAGTTTTCATTAACCCACGTTGTCTTCCGTGGTCGACATTTCACGTTAATTTTGCTTGTTCCAAAGCGAGCGGCTGCGATAACTAATAGTTACTATTCATTTTTCAAATGCAAAAACCAATGTTCCATGTGCAATCTTCAATGTGAGAATTGGACTGCTGGATACTGGGTAGCGTCATTTTCATTCGTCTTGGTTCTTGATGATGATGATGATGATGATGTCGACGACGACGACGACGACGATGAGAATATTTCGCTTTTCATTTGGATTTTATCATTGACCCAATATTTCACATGAAAATTATTACCCGATTGTGTCTCTCGCGGAAGACTCTCTTACCATTAAAATTTATAATACTATGAATTTATTGTATTGAAGGATATATGTATATACTCGAAATTTAATTAAAACGCGCCGGAAATTTAGAAGTTGTATATTTGTATATTTTAAATCTATAAAAATGTAAAAAATAAAAATCATGAATTTTAAATATTAAAGTGATTAGAAGTGCGGATAAAATTCAAATTAAGGAACATTGAATTAATAAAAGATAGATCATAAAATAAAGATGGAGAAGAAGTCTGAAAAAAGAAAAGAAAAAAGAGTTGACGGGGCACGAACTGGAACAAGCGTAAAGAGCAAGCGAAATGGTGCTATCCTTTTTCTCTAGAATATATATGGCGGGACCCAATTCAATTCCCTTTGCTGTCACGCGGTTTCCAGTCAGTCGACCCTCTCAAGCTCAGCCGTTTTCTTTTTGTTTTTTTTTTTTTTTTTTTTTTGTGTGCTTAATTTCACGCGGTATGGCCCTTTTTCTATTCTAGCAACTGCTAAACTTTATTCTCTGACGACTGCAATCTTTATATATTTCCACGTAGTAATTCATTGATTAGTTAGTGCTGCGGCGGTTTTAAAGCACTTTTAACTCTCACGACTTGCCTTTGTCGAGGATGATGTGATGCATGTTTGCATATGTATACTTGTTATGTTTATTATTTATTTTTTAAATATAATTAATCTATAATTTTATATTATATAAATTTCTTTTATTTTTTATTTTAAATTAATTTATTTATTATACAATATAAGGAAAACATAAAAACGTTCGAAATATCGATTTTAATCACTAATGCTAACGTATAAGTGGCGAGCGAGGTGTAGACTTGGATTATATAATCTTTAGTTTATTTTTATTAAGGATATAATGAGAAAAGGATTAGAGTATGGTTTAGCCTTCTGTGGTGGTGGTGCTGTGCCCTTTGTCTCTCTCTTAACTCGAGATTAAGTTTATAATTATTGTTTTTGCATGCTACACACTCCCCTGCCTAATAAGAGTATGGTTTAGAGAATGGATTAGAGTAGGGTTTAGCCTAATAAGAAGAGGTTTGTTCTTATTATCCCTAATTAAACAAACAATTTGGATTATGGGATCCACTAATAAAATCTTTAGTTGGATGAATCAATCAACCACGATTACACCCACAATTGCCAATAATGTATTAATAATCCAAATATATATCATTACTTTGCCCAGAAACCGTTTCATCCACTGCCTTCTTTGCATTAATTAAAAGAAAGCTGCCCCTCACCTTCTGCACAACCTTATCTTACTTAAAATTAAAAAATTAACGAAATCTTTTGATTAACTTGTACTCCATCCTTAATATTTGTTGACCCCCTTTTTCTTTTTTTTTTTTTTTGACTCCATCCTTAATAATTTTACTGGATATAAAATAAAAAAAAAAATAATGTTTTTAGACGTGGTAAAGTGATTTAAACTTAATATTCACTCAAATATTGGTTAAAGTGGATTTTTTTTTTTTTTTATGAAGAGCGTCTCGTGTTGGGATAGGCTGGCTGAGTGATAGCGTTGCTTTTAGCCTCCCAAAAAATAGAATGTGAACGCGCAAAACAAAGTCGACAAAAGTTAAATTATATAATTCGGGCGAGGAAAATGCCGGCTTCAACTTGCCAGTGACACTTGGCGATTAGTAATTGGCTGGTGAGTGAAGAAACTACAGAAATAAGTGCACGTGTCGCACATCGAGTGGCCTGATAACGTTAATTAAGCAAGTCCCAGAACGTCATTAACAATACTGGAGTTAAGTAATGATTAATTAAGGCTGGTTGGAACTTTTTACTTTTTATTTCTTTTCAGTCAGATACTAAATTTTTTTTTTTATTTGCCAGATACTCTTTTATTTTTATTTTATTTGAATATAAAAAACTTTTAAGCAAGAACAAATTAAAAAACAAACAATCAAGTTGTTTTTTTAAATTTAAATTTTTTACAAATTTATCTCTTCATATTTTTTTTAAAATAAAATAATTAATTCTTAATTTTGACAAAAACTTAAGTTTTAAATCTTAAATCATAAATTTTATACCTAATCATTATTAAAATATATTTAATAATTTTTTATTTTTTTCATCTCTGAGCTATCATTACACTTTGCTTCTCTACATATTCATTCACATTTCTTTTCACCACTTTTTCTGCTGTCCCATCTCACCTTAGATTTTATCTTTACAAACTCACTTTCTATGTATAAAGCGATAATTTAAAATTATTTATAAAAAGTTAAAAATAATGAAACAACACAAAAAGAAAATAATAATAACAGAGAGAAAAAAAAAAAACAAAAATCACCGACAGAACCAAACATAACACAAGCAAAGAAAAATGCAAAATTTTTCATAATTTTAAACAAGAAATAGAAAACGACAAAACAGGATTTTGGAACGATAATTCTGGGTCCTCACCTAGTGGCCTCTCTATATAAAGGGACCCTCTGCGGCTTGGGCCAAACAAGAGAGGCCGAGAGTTGTTCACACTAGATAAAACTGTGGGGGAAAATATAAAAAAGAAAAAAAAAGGAGTGATTCTTGAGAGATCCATCGCTTTGATTCTCGAATTCCAAGTCTGGAGTCTTCCCCTCTTTCTGTAACACCCCGCTTCTCTGAATCCCTTTCTGTTAATCATCTGTCTTTCAAGTTTTCTGGTGCTTTTAGGTTTGTTTTTTGGAAGCAAATTATGGGTAAAAAGCAAACTTAAGAAGGATTTCTTAGAAAGCCAGGTATTTTCAGAATCGAGATCCGGGTTTTTTCTCAATTATTTTCTTCTGATTTGTAGCTTTTTTTTTTAATTATTTGTTATTTATTATTATCCTTTTTTTTATTTTGTAGTTTTTTTTTTTGTTTCTTTTTTAAGTTGAATCTGCTTGAAGGGTTATTTTTTTGTCCCTCAAGTTTGGTTTTGTAGACCTTTGATTCAAGAGGGGTTGTCTATTTCTAAACCTCTTTTGATCCCTTTTATTTTATATATATATATATATATATTTTTTTTTTAATCTTGTTAGAAAAGCTTAAATCTTTTCTTTTTAGTCCCTTGAACAAAAACCTATTCTTCCAATTTGTACAAGAATCAGGTTGTTGTATTTTTTTTTTTTATATAAATTCTTAAGCTAGTGCAAGATTTAATATTTGATAGTGTTAAAAAAAAAACAAAAAAGAACATGGCAGCTGCAATGGATGTGTACGAAAGGAGACAACCTCTTGAATCAGAATCTTATGGAGGTGGTGAGTTGATGGAGGCGCTTGAACCTTTTATGAAAAGTGCTTCTTCATCATTAGCCTCCCCATCTCCTTCCGAATCAGCTTCTCTTTCTTTTTCTTCATTTTCTTCTTCTTCAAAGTACCTTCCAAAACAACAACAGCAGCAGCACTTTCTTTACCCAGATGGCTACTTTGCTCCGACCCCCAACCCATTTTCAACTGGGTTCTTGATCAATGACCCGTCGGGTCTTCAGCAACCGAGTCTGATCGGGCGTAACAACCTTAGCCATGACCAGATCAACCAGATCGAGACCCAAATGCTTGTCCAAAGCCAGAATAATTTTGCTTTTAACAACCACTACCATCCTCCTCCTCATCATTATCCTGCGTACCAACATAGCCTGAACTTGTTAGGACCGACACCCGTCCCCATGAAGCATGTGGGTCAGCCAAACAAGGCTACCAAGCTCTACAGAGGAGTAAGGCAGCGGCATTGGGGCAAGTGGGTCGCCGAAATCCGACTCCCGAAGAACCGGACGAGGCTCTGGCTGGGTACTTTTGACACGGCGGAGGAGGCGGCCTTGGCTTATGATAAGGCAGCTTTCAAGCTCCGAGGAGACTTAGCTAGGCTCAACTTCCCCAATCTCCGGCACCAGGGGTCCAACATCGAGGGCCAGTTCGGCCAGTACAAGCCTCTCCCATCTTCCGTGGATGCCAAGCTGCAAGCCATTTGTCAAAGCTTGGCGGATTCACAGAAAGGAGGGAAAGCTGAGAAGCAATCGAATTCCTCGAGCAGGAAGAAGACAACCCAGATGGAGGTGGCGGCTGCGGCGCCGGAGCAGCTGCAGCCGGAGGTCGTCGGTAACAAGTGTTGTAAAGTCGAGATGCCGTCCCCGGCTATTACCGAGAGCGAGGAGTCAGCGAGATCGTCGCCTCTGTCGGAACTGACGTTCCCGGATTACGAGGAGGCGCCACTGGACGTGGATTCCGGAAATTTCTCGTTGGAAAAGTATCCCTCTTATGAGATAGACTGGGCTTCTATTTTATCTTAATTATTACATCATACTATTCTCCCGGGTTACGATGTACTACTCAAGCATTGTGTCATTTTTTATTTTTTAAAAATTTTCTAATTGTTCTTCTCGTTAAGAGAAGATTGGTGTAGGTAAACTTGGCTACTGCAATGAAGTTTTTGGCAGTTGCAGAGTCAAGTGTTTAGATGCTTAGCTGTTGATGTTGATGATTGCATGTAATGTAAATGTAATGATGTACATCTCCATCCCCAATGGTCGGCTGGTTTTTTTTTTTGAAGTCTTGCCGGACCATGTTGTTGTTTCTATGGTAGTTTTGTAACTGTTTATTAGTTCTTGTTAATAAAGAAGTTTGCTGTGTATGTTCTTTTAGTAATCTCGATTTCTTGTTGGTTGTCTTGGCTTTAACTCGTATGTCTCTCGGTGTGGATGTTCAAGTGAAATTAGTTCGATTTGCGACGGAATGGCAAAGCTCTTTTGATTTTAATGCTAGGTCGTCTGGGTGCATGGACGTGTCAGATTTCTTATAAAGTTCAGAAGATCGCAACTAGTGGTGTTTTTAATCGTATTCCTTGCTTCCGTCTCTTAGCTTCTCTTCTCTTTATGATAGTCACGTTCGCAAACTCGCACACGACGAGAGACCAGCCGTTCTTTATCAAAGTCACGTTCACACACTCGAACAAGACAAGAGAGTGATAAAGATAAAGAATTAATTCTGAAAAGTCTTAGCCCTCGGCTGGCAGTCGAGAATCCAAAATTGCATTCCATTTTTCCTCTTTTGCTTTCGGAAAATACAAATAAAAGAGATATATTCTCAGGTAAACTTTTAATTAAGGCCTTCAGTGTTCTAGCCTTTTTGTGCATGTATCAATTAATCACTTAACCAAGTCTCCCAGAGCATTGGCAGATCAAAAGCCACGATTGTAGAATTATACACAAAATTGAAATCTGAACAAAGAAAAGAAAAATATATTGCACAAATTTTCCATAAATATTAATAAATATCCCTGATTTTCAGCAAGAGAAAATACCCTGAAACTAGGATTAACATTGATACTTTAACAGCACTACTCCACATATAAATCAATCTAAAAGGTAAAAGGCCCCGGAAGGGCACATTGAGACATTTCAATTCTAGTACGATTGGAATCACGGGGCTGATGTAGTTCATTGGTCAGCCAAGGTCTCAAACATCAGGAATTGCGAAAAAGCATTGTGTTCCGATCAGGCTGGCCAGCTCAAAAAGCCCCATCCTACTTGGGAAGCCTGTTACCGGCAAAAGCCACAGAGCAGCAAGTTGTGAAACCAATAGAAACCCTTATCAACTAAATTTACCAAGCTCCATCTTCTTCTTGATTGCCCTTTGACCATGATATATAAATGAATCCAATATTCCCGACACTGTGAAAACACCTGATCAACAGACCAATAAAGATGCTCGTGAAATGCTTCAGTAAATGCAGCCAACGCAAAACATAAAAATATATATGTAAGGGTAGAAAAGCTGAATGAAACATACACAATAACTTCACAAAATTTTTATTTTACTGCTTGTTGGGAGACATGCTATCTCATAACAACAACCATAATAAAGCCTTAACGACAATCTTCTCTCATCATTTGGTTCCATTATAATTTGAGTTTGATGACATGAGGCGTAAATGTTTTAAATGCTTGTTAATAAAAAATTCTCCAATCAACTTAGGTTGCCCTCTTCCTCTTCTCCCCATCCACCTGAATTTCAGCCTTTCCTAGACATATCTCACAAAACATACAATCTCCTAACTGGTAATGAGGACATGAGTCTAACTATTAAGGAAATTGATGAATCATAGAAACAGCAGACAACTAATAACTTGGCAACACTTTCCATGGGCCTGCCACTTCATATGTTCCATTAATACTTGCAGTCTTGCACAAAAGCAGATTTGTGGTTTAAAAAGCAATGATTTCAACCAATGACAGTGTCTATCAGACATTATGTGGTCTGTATAGGAATGCCAAATTGACTCATAAATGAAAAAAGAATATAGAAAATAGATGGAACAGTGGTGATGAAAAAAATGCTTTTACTCATTATCCAGTCCAGGTGATGCATGGAATTAATATAGGCAAAAAACAGTATCAAACATGCTTCTCTTCTGCTTCTGTTGAAACAAAAAGGGTTAGTTCTTTACCCCCAACAATAGCACAGACATTTGTTAGAAAGTGCAAGAACGGCACATGCTCCTCCTTAAAAGTCACCTGCTAAGTGCAAATAAGATATACACGTGGAAATCAGGAAATAATTAAAATAAAAAAGTTAACAGAATTAACTGGAAAATCACAGACACACAACCATCATCAATGTACCAGATCTTGTATTGCTCCATTTGAGCTAAAAACCCACCTTAATTGGAGAAAGGTCATAAAAGAAGAAAACTCCGGGAAGGTACTGAAAGCGACCTGCTTCAGCATTCCTTAAATGTTCAGTCACAGAGAACTGAAAAAAAAAAAATAATAAATAATACCATGTCACTTTCCAAGTATGATGGAACATCACATTGAAAATGCTATAAAGAACAACTGTGAACCCTTACCTGATTTGACCGGATTGTGTGACCACTGACGTTGGTGTATACTGTAGGTACAACCTGCATATATGAGGATTCATTATGGTTGAGTACTGATTAATTTCCTTGCTCATCCTTGAAGTGGCAGAATGGTAAGTGAAAAGACATCAGTCCAGAAAAATGACCTTGATAAAGTACTGGTACATGCTGTTTGGTGCTTCTTGTCTCCATTGCACACTGAAAGGTGAATAAATGAGACATATGCCAATGTACATGATGCAATGTATTTGATCTGAAAACAATCTGAGCTTCATGGTAGTAAATACATAATGAAATGCACTGCACTGGACAAATGATTACCCATCAAGTGGATTCACAACACCAGGGAAATATTCTCCAAAAGCTAGCCTATTAATCTTGTGAGTTATCTGCATCACAATTTACCAAATAATCAGGCAACTTATAAATGGGCTAAGAAGAATCTGATAGTTTCATTTTCTTCATAGGCATCTAGTCCAACAACACATTATAATCTTCAAAGAGAGGCCATAGGGAGTAGATTCATGTTGTCTTACATTAAAACTATCCTTTTGAAATGCCAGCAGATCATGTACATGAACATTTGATTGTTGAAAACTCTTCCCAGGAGCAAAGTGGAAATTTCCTGCCACCTTATTAACTTCCAAGAAGCCATAAATGTTGCATCCTTCACCTTCTTCTTCCTTGATTCTTTGTAGAAAACCTTCTATTTTGCACTGAACAATTTGTAAAGAAACATCCAAAACATGGCATAAGACACAAATGTTGTAGTCCACAAAGTAGATGGGTTTATTAACATGTGATTAGTTTGCATCGGAATATTAAGAGAAGAAAACCAGCTCATTTATCTTTGATAACTTAGTAACGTACCTAGTAAATCACCAATATTGAATATTGCAAATTCTGCCCTGTTAGCTATGAAACTTTCACTAAACATAAAACCCAACACTATGAGTTACTAAAAAACTAGAAGTAAAGAGGAATCCTTGCAGATTTAGTTTGAATATAGCAAATGCTAACTGACATGTAATAAAACCATTGACTAAGGACAGAAGAAAAGTGGGAGCAACACTTGGATGAACAATTGAAATACTCAAACTTTGAGTTTCATTTTGAGGATCTTGATTTGCCTATGTACTAGGCACATGTATGTTATTGCATCACTTGAACTTAGTTGGAGGATAAATACTATCTGCTTCATCGCAAGCATGAATCAAGGGAAAATTTCCACCCAGTTACTATTTGTCTTGACTGTGGCAAAAAATTCAAGATACAACTCAGAACAATAAGTCTCTGAATCCATCCCATTATTCATCCCTTTCTGTCCTCGAAAGTTGGATCTAGGATATGTGTAGCTTTAGAACAGGATATGAAGAAATATATGAAAGATCAACAGACCTGGTCAATCAAATCTGGATTTGACAGCGCCCAGCCTTTTTTCCTATATGCTTCACGAACTTCCTCACAGGAATTACAACAATCCTCAACTGACTACGGTATCAGGAGAAAGAAGACAGAAAACATGGGTAAGACTAATAATTTCATCAAAATTATCAGAAAATACTCAAGAAGACAGAAAAACCATGGGGAAGGCTAATAATATCGTCAGAGGGTAAGCTGACAAATTCAGTGTATATTCCAAGAGGGCTGTGGGAAGGAGCCAGGAAAATAGTATATCAGCATAATGAACATATATGCCTCCATGTCTTTTTGTGTGTTTGCAAAATTATATAGTCATTCCTATAGCGGATATGTAGACAGCAGTCACATGCCTTGTGGGAAAAATATGTATGGACATAAAATTATTAAATGTAGAAGGAGCATTTAGTACAAACTTTCTTAAAAATAAAAAAAAAGTCTTTTCTTCACGTAGCAACGCAAACAAGAAAGCTTACTGCTTCAGCACCATAGCAGGAACCACAGTACGTCTCATTGTGCTCAAGTCTGCCCCCATTTCTCTGCAAAGGCTTCTCAATCTGCAGTAACAAGAAGTTTTAATAAGTCTAAACAAAGAATAAAACCTAAGGAAATAAAATGCATAAATGAAGATAAAATCATTCTTCAAATCTACATGTTAAAAAAGAGTCCAAAACATAATTTCTCTACCAGCAGATGAAAATAAAAATCTGGGAGTTGTGACATGAATGAAGTTTAAGGAAAGATAAGTGTTGTGTAAAGATCTAAGTCAAAACACTGCATCCAAAAGAATCACATGAGATATACCTAAAGGGTCTCTTCCTTTCAATTCAACCTATAACGATCAAAATAAATCTAAAACTGATGCATGCAGTGGCAATCCTCAGTCACAGGCCAAAGAGAAAATGAAGATCCTAATAGTTTAGGGCATGGTGCCAACAACCAAACTGGAGCAATATAACATTAGATTAAGGGATTTAAAGTAAGCCATCCACCAAACAGTCCATCACTTCAAGGTTGTGATTACAATAAGAACACAAATGGGTCTCTGTGAAGACTACAATTAGTTAGCATGAAACCACAAAAAGTAGAGCCACCCCTGAGTGAGATAGATTTTCTCACTCATAAACCATATACCAAATAGTCAGGACAACAAATTGACAGCTCAAATACTTTCAACTGCATATGTCTACCATAGACAGCTATCAACTTTCTTTTAGAATTAACACTCAGAAAACCTCAAGAAGCAAGATGCACAAACACTATTCATTCCATGGTACACAAAATGCTTGGTACCCACAGATGAACAAGGAAGCATATGACATAACAAACCTTAGGAGCACCAATTACATCTTGTCGTGTTTCTATTACATTGCCATGAGAGTCTAGTCTTCTTTTGATTATATCATGTTTCTGCAAGGCAAAAACATCATTGCAAAGTACCATATTTAGACTCTACAAGCAACTATATTGGAAGTATAAAGCACCAAATGTGAATAAACATTGAAAATGGTAATTCTTAGTGGCAACATTACCGAGAAGTTATAAGATCATGTGGTACATACCACATCAAGATGCCGTTCTCCACTGATGTCCATGGCATCGAGGCTGATAATAGAACATGGAAGGGCAGGAAAAGTAACATCAAACTGCATTTTTAGGCATCAAGAAAGACAAAGATCAACTACTTGGGCGAGCTAATAACATGTAACTGACTAGTAGATACTTATTTAACACTCTAGAAGTACATACTAAATTAACAAGCTTAAAAAAGATGTCTTCCAAAATAAAATAATTACAAAGGTATCTCTCAGTTATATTCATACAAAATTTATGCTCTTAGGCATAATGGTTGTTATAGAAAGGAAAATATTGAGTCAAGGTTGTAGAATTTGATGTGAAAAACCAGAAATTTGATGGTTTTAAATGACAAAACAAATTATGTTTTGTGAGAGCCTGACAAAGATATTCATACTAAAAAATGTGTAGCTCCAATTAGAGACAGGTTGATGGAGCAATTTTTCCATTGGTTTGGACATGTCCAACATAGAGGTAAAAATGCTCCAATTAGGGGGAACCAAACCTAGATGGGGGAGAGAGAGAGAGAGAGAGAGGGTAACTTAAATTGACTTGAGAATCATTTATTAGGAAGATTCTAGAATAATTATATCTCATATCAAGCTCAGTCTATAATAGAATGGAATGATGACAAAAAATTTATGTGACCGACCACAAGGCTAAGTGTGCCAATTTTAATGTTTATATGAAGAATTCATATAATAAATATAATAACATGAGGCAACGCTTGATTGTGATGCCTAACATGATCCTTAATTTTTCTTTTTCTGGTTTTCACTTCCATCCTTATTAAGGGTTTGTTATTGTTGTATTGTTGTAAAGAGAAGTTGACCAAACTTCTAAAAGAAAGGCATTACATTGATACGTAGAGTTTCTGCTCTTGAAGTATCGACCATGAGCTCCGTTTCAGTTACAGCATGGAGGTATAATCCTGGAAATAGAATGAACAACTAGCAATTCAAGAAAACAGAAACTACCATCTCAGGAAAAGAATGAGAAACTAACCAAATGGATGAAGAAAAGATTTTATAGAAAAAAGAAAAATATAAAGCCTATTACTCTTACTTCATTTGTCCAATTTAGCCATGATGATTAGGCAATGAAGAACAAATAACTTTAGGGATGCTAAAATTTCTAGTATATCACGCCCATGAATTTAGGCCCGGACAAAAATTCAAAATTATTGGTCTAGGCCCCATCACATCATTCTATAGACAAGTCTTAGTACTATCTACCACTAAACATCAAACAATAAAGTAGTTACGATAAAGTGAGTCAAACTCCGCACACATCACCGAACACTGCTCACGCAAAGGCTTTTCACAATTGGCCATGCAGAAGATAACAACCAAATCGGCACAACAAATAGAGCTCTCCACAAACAAGTGTCCATCAAGAACCCTAGTTTCTAGCACGATCAGCAATTTTTTCAACGGAGAGCCTTCAAAGTTCAAACTAATACCTAACCAACCGCAAACCACATTTTTATAAACTTTCGGAGAGTACTTAAATTATATTTTGCAGCGAAGAAGAACAAAAGGAATTAACGAGCCAAACACATTCAGATTCAAATACAAATTGAAAAACATCAGCAACCGTAATTAAAACAATATAATAGTATGTAAAACGGAGAGTGCCAAAAAAGAGACATAACGAGAAATAGACAAAGAAATTAAATTAGAACGTACTGAGCTCGGAGATAAAGAGAAGGAGCATGATGACGGAGGAGACGACGGTGATAATGCCGCCGGACAGCGTCCGGCAGTAGAAATCCTCGTTGATTTTCGGATACGCGTCCAAATTTCTCAGCTTATTTATAATCCCGTCCATTTCGATTCAAGATGATCCCCGAGCTGAAACAAGAAGAAGAGAAACACCAGAAAAGAAAAAAAAAAGTTAAATAAATAAAAAGAAAGAAAGGAGCTGTAATTTTTTTTTTTTCCTAACCTCTCGACCAGACCTGACCTGACCTGCTTATTATTTCAGTTGAATTGAATTTGACCTGACCTGACCTGACCAGTGAAATGTATTTGCAAGGTCTTCTTTTTGTTTTGTTTTGTTTTTTTGTTTTTTTTTTTTTTAATTATTATTATTATTTTTTATTTATCCCGGTTTGTTTCTTTATTAAAATCTTTTTATTTTGTATCCAGTCAGCGATTCACTGGGAAGATAGAAATCTGAGGGTCCAAAAACACCAAAAGAAATTTTTAGTGACCTTAAATGTACATGTAGCATGCTCGTTCATTCAACAAAATATCTTTTGCTTGCAATGAGTTATTTTAACTCTTTTTTTTTTTTTTAAATATTTTGAGTATGTTAATCATATTTAATACCTTATACAAAGATAAAAAATAATTATTACTAATAAATTATTGAATTCGAATGAATTTAAGTTGATTTTTTTTATACTCGATTGTAATGTTAATAATTCTAAAATTTTATTATATATCTAAATATATGAATTTATTATTTCATATAACATACGCTTCAAAATAGTATAATCTCTTTGCTCGGTAGAAAAAACAACAAGTTATTGTAGAAAAAGAGAAAGGGGTGAAGAAGGAGACGAAGAATCGACCCTACCTCCAGTGGAGCCACATTGCTCTCGCCAACACAGCTACAGGCTGCTTCCTCAAAGTAACGTGTTCTCATTGATCCTAGTTTCACAGTCAAACTTTTGGAACAGGAAATAAAGAGACCGAGTAGAGTGTGAACAGGAGCCCAAGGAAACCCTGGTTTGGATCAGGATGCTGAAATTTGCAGATCAAGGCCCATTGAAAGGTTTCAAATGTTTGGGCCTAGTCATCTTCACTGTTGAATAAAACGGACGTGTACCAAACACGAGATTGAGTAAAGTTTAATTTAGACTAATGATTTGTATTAACTAAATGCATGTGATGTAACTCGTCAATTGTTAGCACCTTGGAAGCAGACTGATGGATTGTATTAACTAAGTGCATTTGATGTGTAAAATCATCTCTTGTTAGAACCTTGGAAGCATATTCACTCATATTTATCAATTGCTGTTAATTTTATTTTTGGTGTTACTATTTTCAAATACCGAGTTCATTGGAAAAATAGAGTATTGGATGTGGGGACCAAGAGATTCACAGTGAATAAACAAAAGAAACTCGATTTATCACATTCACTGGACCAGAACCAATCATTACCATATACCAAGGTGCCTCAAATTAAGGCTTCATTTTTTCATTTAATTTTAAAGCCACGGGTTTCGGCCCGGGTTTATGGGCAGGCAATCTGGGCCGCATAGCCCAACTATTTCCCCTGGCTCGTTATCGGTCTTTCATTTAACAAACCCGTCGGATAAACTGTAGAAACCCCACAATTACATGTAAATACATGACCCAATGAATCACTTGATAGACCTAAAAACGAGCTTTTGAGGTACGATTGATCATGGTAAATCCATTCAATTTCTTGCAAACTCTAGCATTAATAGATGTTATTATTGCTTAACAAGAAATTAAATATGAAAAAAAAAAAAGAAATTAAGGTCCACGAGTACGAAGCTAAGTAGGGATGATTCAAACGGGAAAACAGTAGAGGGCCCGACCATTGTACAAAAAGTGAGCAGTTCACCTCTTGAACAAGGCCAAGAAAAAAAAAAGGAACCGAACAAAAAAAAAAAAAAAATCGAAAGGGACACGCGTCCTCAATTTTCCCATTTCTTAAAATCTACTAGGAATTCGTGTGGGTCTGTCCAATGTGCAAAGTTTTGCTTTCTTACCGACTTTACGAACAAAAAATGATTCCATAAAGAACAATGAACCATCTCACCTTTGTGTTAGTTTTCCACACCTATAATATTCTCCAAGGTCGGAGGTTCCTTCTTGTTTTAAAATTGAACACGTGAAATTCTGATCCCCGTCAACTTTTGAAACTTGCACATCATGTTCCCATCTCTTTTCACTTGCCGTGTCCATCTTGTGGATAAAAGTATACACAAAAAGCTAGCCAAATTCAGATAGGATGTTTGCAATCAAATCAGGTAAATCATGCTTTTGGTTTTAATTAGCTGAATTCGTTTACCCATCGTTTCAGGTGTCAAACTGTGGTTACATGGGGGAATACTTGCGAGTGTTCAATTGAAAAGGGATTGTCAAAGTCGGCCATCTCACAACTTTTTTGTTCCTGGCGTCCATCAGTTTGACTTGGAATTTATGCAAAGAAGTCCTGAAACTCTTGTATTTGACTGTTTCTAAATTGGTAAACGAAACAAGGATAGGATAAAAATCGACGGGCAGTTAAGAGGATGAGTAGTTGGAAGGAAGAAAGGAACTGTTAAAGAAAATCTCTCTCTTTTTTTTCGCTTGTTAAAGATGGTAAGAAAATTTAAAATTTCAAGCCCTTGAAAAAATTTAAGATTCAAGGGAATATTGTTTAAGCGTTATGCCTCTATTTTTAACTTTATTATTGCCTTCACATGTGAAACTCTACAACGTTGTACATGTGAATTACTACATATGTGATAAACAACTAAAAATTAGCAAATTCAGCATCTTGACGTTCATCTAGAAATTCGGTACATGAAGCACGAGGGGAAACAGGCAAAGAAAAAAGCCAAAAAAAAAAAAAAAAAAAAGGTCGAATCCAATTCCGCTTCTAGATTGCCCAAATGATGATGACTCTGCTGATGATATGCGATTATACGTTTGTTTATGTTTAAAAATGTTGCGTGCGTTGACAGTACAGCCGGACAATCAATTTCACATTGGGATTATCTTTGCTGGCTGGCTTGTGCCTCAGCCACTAATAAGATTTCAAAACCCAAATTTAATAAACCCCCATGTCTACATTGGCAATGAGTGGAATCGGTGATTTTACTTTACCTAACTTCATTGGACAAACTTAGTATGTAGAGAAATCATTATGTCCCGAGACATTCCCATACATCTAAAGCATAAATAGATAGATATTTTCCCAAATTAAAATTTGTAAACGAAACATTAATTAAAACAACCTAATGAAAGGGATTATGCATACCATAACCTCATAAATCAATCTTTTTATTTATTTTTAAACAGGAAGCACCTTTTTATTCAAAGCATCCTTACAAGGAACAACACCCATAAAGAGTATATAAATGTGTCATACGGAATTGAGAGCAGCACCTTATAACAGGCCAGCACTGCCCCAGCATTGCAATACGAAGTTGGCAATCATCTAACTTCTATTCAATCATTCACATTTCTCCAACCATATCATAGGCGGGAAATGAGAACCTCATTGTTAAATCATCTCATCACTTTTTTTTTTTTTCACGCTAGAAAAGTGAAAAAAAAAAAATTCCCATCACTTTACCGGGAGTAAGTCTTATTTTAATTGTCAATTAAACTCAACAATAACAACTATCTGCTCATTTAACAAATTATTTTTACTTATATCAGCCATCAACTTTTGCCTATTTGTTATCATTTGTCTTTGTCTGCTAAAGAAGCAGTCCCTAAATCTCTTACCTTCTCTACCCTAATAATTCAAGTTAATTATTCTAACAATTATAATGTCCTTTATAATCTGGTCGGTTTGACATTTTTATGTGTTGAAATTAGATCTACTTTGGTGATTTTAAAGGTTACAAAAGCTTTTAAGTCCGTAAATAACTAGAATGAAAACAAGAAGATGGTAGCCAGATCACAGGTCGATGGACGTGGTGGTGGGTGGGGGCTGAGAAGTCCAGCCGGAGATGGGGACTTTCAGTGGGCTGGTGGGAACTGAGTCGACGTAGCACTAAATGGGGCATGATCCGTGGACCCTTTGATGAATCATTGCCGAGGCAAAATGACGTGAAATGTCCCAGAAGAGACCTCTTACCGGGACTCATAATAACATCTTTGACCTCTTGCCACGTCGGTGAAGAGTAATTTTATTAAAATAATAATAATAATAAATATATTTTTTAAAAATTCTTTTTAATAAAATAAAAAATTAATTAATATAAAAAAAAATAATAAAATATCTTACTAAATTAAATAAAATATAAAAAATAAAAAAACTATAATAAAAATAATATTTTATAATATTACACTTTTTATTAATTTTTAGTCTTTTTATATATATATTATATAATATTTATTAAAAAAATATAAATTATATATATATAATTTTATTATATGTGGGGTCACGGCTGACATAACCCGCACCCGTGGCGCTTTCATGCGGGGAGGAGCACTGCCAATTCCGAAAAGACAAATGAATAATTGGGCCCCACGTGGTGCAGCGTCTGGTTTTTCCCTTACTTGTGGGGTCCGTATGCATGCTTGGAAGCCTTGCGAATGGCCCCCTCTTGGGGAAATTCCTTCTGACGGCAGTTTTTTCAGTTGGCCGTTTATGACACTCTTGCATTCGCTTCTGCAGTATTTGCTTTCTACTTTAGGCCACGGTTTGGTGACTGACCAAGAACTTTCGCTGGGGTCTGAATATCAGATCATATCTATTTAATTAATAGAAAAGGTAATCCCGATTAATAGTTTAATATGGCCACTACTCGTTGGGTTTCCCTATTCGAATTATGCAGAAGATCCTCGACGTGTGGACAATGAATTTGGTCGATGACTTTGTACACTTTTTGAGAGAACCATCAACTATATAATTATTATCTTGATATTGCTTTGATTTATGGGCAAAGACAACATTTTTTCTCTGAAGATTTCTTCACTACGTGAGAAAATAAGCAACACTTAATAGTTTGATTTAACGCCTTTCTTGTGGACTAACGTCATACTGTCATCTCAAAGCTAGTCAATTATGTATATGTATGAATCCAAGCTACACCAGTGGGCTGGTTTTTCTCTAACAAGTTTGATTTCCATCATATTGAGATCCATGACAATCACTTTTCTAATGCAAATGCCGTCATTCGTCTTTTGACCGTGTTGATACCCTTTTTTAGTCTATTTATTTTCTTCTTTTAATGGGGTAAGAGAGTTCTTTATTCTATAGGTCACGACTAAGAAGCTTTTAATGGATAGAAAAAAAAAAGGGGAGTTTAACTGCATGAATTGAAATCTCATGAACTTAATTACAAACAGAGAGAAAATTTTCTTTATCTAGATTAATCTGGTGGAACCAGAATGGCAAGAATTCCCCTTGCCTTGTAAGGAAATTTGTAGCACCGTCAAAAGAATCCGCCACTGCAAGTATCTGACTCCGATAATTCGTGATTTTGACCTCGTTATTGGCACTCATCATGTCTAAACTCCATGTTTAAGCATCAGGGGGTGGGGACGGATAGAGATGTTAAGAAAGAGTTGCCAAAATATTAGTGGCTGGTTATAAAGAAAATTAGAGGTGAAGAAGTAAGTGTTTTGAGAACTACGTATATACCTTCATAATGAGTTTAGAATTCTATTAGATTTTTTAATAAAATATTTTATTTATTGCTCAATAATATAAATATTTATATAGTTCTTATTAATATATATCATTTTAATTTTATATGATTCACGTACAATATTTTTTGCAATTTAAAAGTTATCATTTATTCGGTAAAAATAAACAATAAGGATTTTTATTAAACTTTTTGTAGTAGTAGTCTCATGCATACACCAAAATGTCTTTTTATTGCTTTTCTTCGGTTCATAGTTGTAATGCAATGTCTATGATATTGATAGGGATAGTTCAGAAGGAGCCTGGGAAGACGACAAGAACCGAAAGCGAATCTCCACCTAGCAGCGCTTTTCTAGTCATAACTCGCAAGTCACAACCATTGAAAACTTGGGAGAAGGCAATTCAATTGTTGAAAACTAATACGTGACAACTGGGTCAATATTCAAATGAAAAGGTCGGCGAGAAGGCGGAGCTTCTTACGTTTGAGTCCTGAGCAAGCACAGCAAGAAATAAGAAATAAACTATCGAATATCAGGCGCACACATTTTCGAGATCTAGAAGAAAGTTCCTAACTGCAGCCTCCTACCCAATTCTCCCACACACTCCGTATAAATAAAAAGAGAGAAGAATCAGCCGACTGATGGGGATGAACATCCGGCTGTATATGAGACCGCACGAACACACTCATAGGCGTGGCCATCAATCTCCATGCACTTGTCCAGGCCCCACCACTCGTGGCCACAGTGTCCTATCGAATAGGAGGTGCCCCATCTCATTTCCAGGCTATATATTAGATTGACAAAATTATTGAGACGTTGATAAAATAACATTAAATAAAATAAAAATAATATTTTTTTTTCTCTTGTATTCCGTGTTGTTTCTATTTTTTATGTATGTGTAGCGGAGCTAAAAGAAATATATTTATAGTTTTTCAAAACCCATTCCTTAGCGGGTTTCTATACTAAAAAATTAAATTTATTAATTTTAATCTCTAAAAATTATATAAAACGAATGTGGTTATTAAAAATTAGCCCAATGTCTATCAAGTAAAGCCACCAAAAGAAAAAAACCAAAAGACATAAGAATCTCCTAGGCCAAACGCAAGCCAAGGATCTCTTGTGAATAGCAATAACACGTATTGATGCACCCTTTTTTTTATTTAATCGTTAAATGCTACTCCAAGTTAGCTTGGATGTACCGATCAACAGTGGGATTTAGGGATTTTAGAAGAATTAACGATCCATAACTGGTGGCATTTACTTGTACAATCATTATTCCTGCAGTATTTTTATTCACATTTTCTCAAGCTGTATCCAACGCACCCCAATTGACTGACTGTGCACCTATGATCAATGCCACTTAAGCATCACCGTCCCATGAATTTTTAAACCCTGAAATGGTCATGCCCAAATCATACCAAATCTTTGAAAAACATAACTGACGAGAGAGATTCCTCGCAATTATTGTTTCTTACGAGAGTAGGGAACCATAGCTGTAGAATTTAGGCCACCAGCGCACCGTGCCTACAATGAGAAAAAGCCGGGAACTTTCTGGAGCATAAAGTCATTCTGATTTCTTTTAGGCGATATTGAATTTCAAAAATAGATTTATTTTATCATAATTCACTCCTCGTAATGAAATATTAAAAATAGATATTAAGAATGTGATTTAAATTTTAAAATATATTAATTTGTTATTAAATGAAATTTAAAAAAATATATTATATTTTAACACCTTTCATCTAATCTTATCTTTTATATATATATATATATATATATATATATATAATTAGTTTATCTAACTTTACTTTCTTTTTTTTTTTTATTTTTTTCTTTTTTTGACAATCTTGCGCTACTAAACGTTTGAAACTGAGCACCTCTCTGACACGCGGCAGTGTAGGTCGTCGCTTAAAAGTAGAAAGCATCTCCCCATGGCCTCCGGTTTTGACTATCCATGGCATAAAAACTTTGACTTCCAGTAGAAATGAGATGAATGGGAATCCTCTTTATTAGCTATGAATTAAATCAAAGATGCTAATGCTAGCATATAATTTTACTTGTAGAACGTGCATATTAATGATCACCGATGAATCTTTGTTAAGCCTATTCTCTTTTTCTGAGGTCACAAACGCATCTCTGACTGTACCAGAAGGCATAATTAACTTTAAGGTTCAGCTCGATGCTTAACTTCTGTGTTAGCAATAGCACTCTCATTGAGTCTTCCATTCTACTCGAAATTTTGTCACAAACCCTTTCTTTTCGTTTTGTTAATTGTTAAGGGGTCTGAATATATTCCACTTGAAATTCATATATGCAAAGTGGGTTCGTTTGTTCGTTTTCTTACTTTGTTCACTATTATTAATCGCTTTCACCTTATTCTCAATCAAATATATAAATATATTTTTTTTTACGATCGAAAACGCTGAAATTGATACCATAAATTGAGACTTTTCTCGCCCCATCTGTATCATAATTCATTTCTTTAAAGCATATGAGCAGTCCAATGGGAACTATGATAGACCGATCGATTCTAAATAAATGAAAATAAAGTGGAGAGGCAAGGAAATACTAGTTGTAAGCTAATGGTCCCCTCGTTGATGTTTCTATTTTTTTTTCCTGAAACATCGCCCTCACAATGAAACCATACAAACAGAAAGCTACAACAACGCACCAAATACGAAAGTCACGATTATTATGAAATTTTCACACAGAACACGCAATGTCTTTTTGACCTTAATTTATCTTGTGTGCATACTAATATAATTTCAACAAGTGGCACCCATTGATAAATTTCTCCCTATAGTGGCTGTGCTTCTCTCGGAAATTATACAGACGTGCATGGCCTGCCGAATTGTGATTAATCAACTCGTTAATGAGTCATGGTAATGGCCAGGGATTTGTTGCCTGCCTACCATGAGGAAATGGAAAAGCAAAAATGTGCCATGCAGATTCGGCCGAGTTTGTATACGTGGGTCGTTCAAAATCAAAATCATGGAAAATGCCAAATTCCCACATAACTCTGCTGGTATCGATGCAAACTATGCTGTGTTTAGGTCGTTTTGCTCTACTTTGCAAAGGGCGTTCTCAATATTCCTCCTAATTTTCCACGCCAGTTTTTGTAACTTTTGGCATAAAGTCGATCGATAACAGTGTCAAAGTTGTATCCCACCCAAAAACTTAGATGCTACCAGACATGCATGGAAAACTGTGCATAATCCTTCATGTCATCATGGAATTTTCTGCCCCCATTTGTTATCCTGCTTAGCAAATTGTTTGTGTTCTCTGCACTGAACCTTAAAGTTCCAATATACCCAAAAGAATCTCCTAACCTTGACATATTTGATCTATTTTTGCCTGTATTGGGAGATCCGGTGTACCATATGTTATGGTATTATCTCGTTGCATGATCGAAAATGGTACTCAAATTTGATAGAGATTTCTTTGTATCTCTTGACCCCTCAGCTTTTGTAGGACGCTGGCGAAAGTGACCTGTTTCGCTTCTACATCTCTTGTCCAGATGTCCCTGTATTGGTTGAACGCCTCGTGGAAAGGCCATTATTAACTTTTTTTCTCTTTTTGAAATAAAGTTACGAACTTTTAAGTCCTCGACTTTAGTAAAATCGTTGAAGTGATCACGCAAAACAATATACAATCGGGTGCGACGATAATTGTTTTTTTTTTTCTTTTTCTTATTGGCTTGGAGACGACGGTAATATTTGACGAAAAAAAATTGAAAAAGCGTGTTTATTTTACGTTTACTATGATTTATTGTGCGTTTATTTTAGTTTTTCACCAACAATCTCTCTATCCCTCGGCAGAGGGTTTTGCTATTATAGCAGGCGATCAAACCATATTCTGCTACCAACCTAACCTTGTCAACCGTATTCTGAAGAAAATAATTTATCATAAAAATTACCACTTGTCAACTTGCAACAAAAATCACGAGTGTAACTTTTATTTTCCCTTTCTTGTTTTTTTTGTGGGCGGATGGGACGGATCAGGGATGGGGAGGAGTTATGATTGTTGTCTTCAGTGAAAGCTCGGCACAGAGACAGAGCAGAACAGGAAGAAACTTCATTCGATTAGTGAAATTATGGACCCCTTTTTTATTTTAAAAAAAAAAAAATTAATCATAAACCTTTTTTGGTTTTTTCTTATTTATGGAACGGGTGGAACCAGAGTTTGTTGTCTAGCACTGGAACTAAAAGTTAGCAACTCACTACTAATATTGTGAGAGAGAAAAGAACAAAAGAAAGATATTTTGTTTCGAAGAGACGAACAAAATCCAAGGTCCACTGATGGAAAAAATTCAACTCAGAATATTATTCCTAAACTTTTGGTTCAAACGTGGGGGAGTTTCATTTTCAACCGTGGAAATATTCTCAGTGGGATCGCGCAAGTGGTCCTCCAGACTTCCATCTCACAAGAATTAGAGCTTTGGGTACATGAGCCATAGTCGAGATACATTTGTGTCAGCAACATTAATTTTTCCCATTCAAATTCAAAATTTTGGTTAAAAATGATTGATGTGCAACAAGATCAAAAAGAAATGTCACAAAATGTTATTAAAATTTTTATCTACTTATTACATATTCAATCAATTTTATTACACATTTAAAACGATGATGTTACGTGTGCAATAATCAAAAGATAAAAAAAAAAAAAAAAAATTATACAATGAGTCAAGTGTTTTAAAGGTGTGCCTTTTGCCTCTCTCTCTCTCTCTCTCTCTACCCACTTTTCAAACGTCAATCGGGGCCAGGGAGAGCGTGTGTATGTGGGCCGGATTGTTTTCTTCATGAGTTGGTTGTAGATAAATTGACAGACCGCACACAACACCCCACACCATAAACCCAGTTGCTCCCCTTTGTGCTTTGTGCGATTTTCATCTTTTCTTTGAGGGCTTTATTTTTGGCCTCTTTTCTCCATCTCACTTGATTCCCAAGACCAAAACCACGTTACCATCCTTGTCCCTCCCCTGTTTTTGCCTGCTCTGTTCTCATTCTTCCTCTGTCTCTGTTCCAAAGTTTTTTCAGTCAAGCAGGTACGCACAATAAATAAATATGTTTGGGTTGTGAAAAGCTCTGTTTTGAGATTCATCTGATTATAATAAGTGTGAGTGTTAAATGTGTGTGTGTGTGTTTTCAGTATTTTCAGGTTCAAATCTAAAGCGGAAAATGACGAACCGGGACGTGGTTTTTTCTAATGACAAGCCTCGCATTGATCATTTCACCATAACAGTGTCGCTGCCCAAGTCGAGAAGGTACATCACCAGAAAACAGAAGAAATGTGCAAATAAGGTGGAAAATGGCAGAGAAGGAGGAGGAGGAGATGAAAACGTCAATTCATGGGTGGAGTCAATGAGAGATTCCTCGCCCATCCGCTTCAGGCCCACGGCTTCTCTTCCCGAAACCGATGAGAAAACTTCATGGATGGTTAGTATCGTCTTGTATATGGTTATGCAGTTTTGGCTGTTGTGTTTTCGTCTTTTAAAATGTTATTGATAATAGTCTCGTTTGCTTTGCAACTGTTGATGAAATGACATGGCCAGCTGAATCACCCTTCCGCTTTAAGCATGTTTGAGCAAATAGTGAGTGCTTCCAGGGGAAAGCAGATTGTGATGTTTCTTGACTATGATGGCACACTTTCACCTATTGTGGAAGATCCCGACCGAGCATTCATGACCACTGAGGTAATCAATTGGCTTCTGTTCTGCTCACTCCATTTTCGGAGAGCAAGTCCTGTCATATTGCCTATTTTTTTAATTGACTTCTCATTTCTGCTTTCATTAGATGAGAGAAGCTGTCAGAGACGTTGCTGGATATTTTCCCACCGCTATTGTCACCGGAAGGTGCAGAGACAAGGTACCATCAATTCTTCTTTAATAATTAACATTTTTTTTTTCTTTCCTTCTTGGCATTTTCATGCTTGTACTAACTACAAATACTGTTTTCTTCACATCTTGCAGGTTTATAGTTTCGTAAGGTTGGCTGAGCTTTACTATGCTGGCAGCCATGGAATGGACATCAAGGGACCTTCCAAGAACGACGAATACAGTAAAGTGAGTTCCCCCAAACAGTGTTGCTCTGACCAGTCAACTTTTTCAAATCCATTTTTATAGCCATTTTCAATTGTTAATAAACGTACTTTTCTATCAGGGTCAACAAGCAGTTCTTTTTCAACCTGCCAGCGAGTTTCTGCCCATGATTGACAAGGTTTGCTTCTTTTTCCCTCCAGTCAATGTGAAAGCTGCGTGCACCTAATCAAAATTGCCGACTTTTGGAATTTTTCCAAATTTTCAGGTTTACACAGTCTTGCTGGAGCGGACAAAATCTATCCCAGGAGCCATAGTTGAAAATAATAAATTTTGCTTGTCCGTACACTTCCGTTGTGTAGAGGAAACGGTATGAAAAAAGAAAAAAGGAAAAAAAATAAAAATGAAACCCTCTACTTTTCCCTTTTTTCTGCCTCTTGCATTGCAATTTACTTCAAAATGGCCGATGCCCCATAACGAACTGTTCGTTGATCATTATAACTTTGCTTTGGCAGATGTGGGATGCATTGGTTGAGCAAGTTGGATTAGTACTCAATGATTATCCAAAGCTTAGATTAACTCAAGGGAGAAAGGTATTCCACCTCTTCCACGGGCGATGGTTAAGCCTTCAATGTCCAAAGCTTAAGCAAAATTTATAACAAAACAATTGACTAATATTCTTCTTTTTTTTTTTTTTTCCTATTTTCTTACCAGGTCTTAGAGATTCGACCGATTATTAAATGGGACAAGGGCAAAGCTCTCGAATTCTTGTTAGAATCGCTAGGTTAATATTTTCCCAAAATTTTTTCGTGCCTTCTTCTTTGTCTTAGTTGCTTCTTCGTGATGAAAAATTTTTCATGTAATATAATTATATTTGCTAATGTTTTTTGTTTTTCCTTTTTTGGCTTCTCAGGATATGCTAACGCTAGTGATGTTATGCCTGTCTACATTGGTGACGATCGAACAGATGAGGATGCGTTCAAGGTATCGCATGGTCTTCGAATTAATTATTACTTTTTTTTATTATTATTCGTTAATTCAAACCTTCTAATCAATGTGTAATCAATGACAAACAGGTTTTACGCAACAAAGGGCAGGGTCTTGGGATTCTTGTTTCTAAGGTTCCAAAAGAAACAAATGCGTCTTATTCTCTTCAAGAGCCAACGGAGGCAAGTTCTAAAGTTAGAATAGAGAATCGTTTTTCTTTTCATTTTTCCTTGTTGAGCTGTAAACATAATACTTGTAACACGGTCAGTTTTCAATATTTTCATGGTGACGTAATTTTACGTTACATCAATGCAGGTTAAAGACTTTTTACGGCGTTTAGTGGAATGGAAGCGGTTGTCGCTACGAGGACCATTTAGGGTGTAAAGGAACATATATTTAGAATTAAACCAAACCACCCCTCTGGAAACAATGGTGGGTGGACTGTTGAATATGTAATTTTTCTTTTTTTCTTTTGGTCCAGTGTAAGTTTTCTTGTTTAAATTTATGCATATTTTTTATGAGAAGATATAATATGGGATAAAAGGCACTCTATTTCTCTCTCTCTCTCTTTCTCTCTCTCTCTCTCTCTCAAAGTATATGTGTGTGT
Organism: Rhizophora mangle; assembly: GCA_037832345.1. Classification (NCBI taxonomy): domain Eukaryota; kingdom Viridiplantae; phylum Streptophyta; class Magnoliopsida; order Malpighiales; family Rhizophoraceae; genus Rhizophora; species Rhizophora mangle. The sequence continues at coordinate 1,298,112 of JBAPLJ010000320.1, forward strand.
GTGTGTGTGTGTGTGTGTGTGTTTGTGTACACAGACATTTTGGTAAGATGTTGTACGTGCCCTTCCCCTAGAATGAAAAGCCAGTTCACTTTTGAAACCGCCGTCTCCCCATGTTGGAAATGTAGAAAATGAATGGAAGCCAGATAGCGGAAAAGAAATGTGTGTATCAACAAACGATTTACATGTCACATGACAAATTTTTTTAGTCAGCAAAAAAGTTACAAACCTCTGCCCCGTTTATTGTATTTCCAAGAAACAATTAATTTACTTATTATTGGTATTTGCGGTTACCTAAAACTCTCAATAAAGTTGAATGTCGCTCAGTCGTTTTGCGCCAATTTCAAGCATAAGCATGCAGTTGCGTAGCTTTTTTTTTTTTTTTTTTTTAATATTTATAGAGCATCGAGCCCTCGTTAGACGTCAATAGGTCCGAATATCTAATTATTAAATGGTCAATGGACAACTTCTTATCCTTAGAGAGGTATGCGTTACAGTTAGTTCATTTTGAAGCCTTTCCAAACATGTTGGCCATCGAAGAACTCGTAAACGCGAGAGCCTGTGCATTCTTCAAGGCCATAGTATTTTAAGAAAGAGTATTATTAATCATATGGATATGGATATGGATATGGATAGAATCTCAAAACACTCTCTTATAAAGTCATACGTTGTTCAAATTATATCTCATGATTATATCCAAAAATATACATTAATTGTCCTTGAAAACATTTTCCTTTAAAAATACAGCACTTGAAAGCAAAAAAAAAAAAAAAAAAAAAAAGAAAATTCCAGTTCTGCAAGGGAACCCAGATGACGTCACTGCATACATGGCACTTCGTGTACTCTATTATTATTCTTAGATTACCTTGTCCTCCTGCATGCTGCATAGAGAATGGAAAGCAATGCATGTAGGCATTCCTGTTTGAGAGATCTATGAGATGTAGCCCCGTAGGCGTTCTGCTTTTGTTGATTTCTCCGAGATTTGGATATGGGCTAACGCGCGAATTGTGAGCAGTCAAAACGCAAATGTAAATTTCCTGAACCTAGAGTCTTAATCTCCCCGCGATGGTGACCACACCAGCATCCGTCAATAATGGCCAAAATCTTAATATGGGAAGCATCTTTGTAACAGTTATAAAGATACCAGACAAGTGATGAGAACCAAAATATTGATTCTAATACAAATAATATAAAGTTAAAAAATGAAAGTTGTTTAAATGAAATTAAAAATAGAGGGTTCACACATCAAACTTCTGGATTTTGCCAAGCTTATGTTTTGTTTCTTTGTTGATTTTTTTTTTTTAAAAAAATTTTTTCACGTATGGCTGGCCACCTCCAATGAGATCCCATCTCATTTATACTAGGAACCATCATAAATCAGAGCGTATGATTGCAATTAAGTGTACGCCTTTGCTTTGACTGAGTGACATATAAAATTCATTTTCATTCAAAAGTGAAATTGACGACAAAAATGCAGGGGTACTACGGCCTTTGTTTCGCGATAATGTGGATTGTAAGAGTTTTAAAAATTTAGAAAAAAACGTTTATTAACAGCATGCGGCCTCTTGAAACTTGCCAACGTCGGAACGGCTTCTACTGAAATAGTTAATCTATTCTCATAGAACATTGAAATGGCAAATGAGCCAGTTCTTGATAATCGTGGAGGATGGCATAGAAATAATGAGCATCTTATCCGGATGTCCATATGGACAGGAACGATGCATTGTAGCTAATTAATACTATTTTTGGGTCAAGTACGTACTCATGATTCTAAGGTGATAACTCCTAATCCCATCTTGCCCCGATAATATTCATGTAGTACCGCTTCACCCTTGTCTCAAACAACTAGAGCAATAATTAAGGACAGATCCTAAATGTGTTAAGCTTTCAGGAAAATGGAAGCAAATTGCTGGGACCTCACATTCTTAGGGTACACATCAAAAGGAAAATGGAGATACAGAAATAAGTAAGTGAAAAAGGAAAGAGAAAAATGTTTTGGGGCAGTACGTATATGTATTTTTATAGTAAGTAGTAACTAAGCAGTAATCCCCCCCCCCTCCCCCCGGGGGCTAAAAAAAGAAAAAAGGGAAGAGACGGAGCAAATATAAGATATTAGATAGTAAGGAATGGAAACAAAGGCCATTGCATAAGAACAGAAATATAAAGGAAAGCTATTGGGCACTCAGATTTGGAAGAGCCCACCATTGTAGATCGAAGGAATCTCAAAGTAATTTTCTAATGGATCAAATTTCCAGTTTAAGTGTTGTTTTCAAGGGTTAGGTTGCGAAAGGGAAACCCACTAATAAATGAAAGGAGTCCTTGGTTGAGGAGGAGTTGGAATCCACTTAAAGTGCTCGATGTGAACAAGACATGAACATTGTATGGCGACACCCAGCATGCTTCCAAACAATGGAAAAAACACCCTCTTTGCTTCTACATCAAACGTGTAAAGAAAAGGTTCCACAACTTCCACTAGATTCAACCCATAATTGCTGGCTTAAAACAGAATGATTAAACTAGCTATGAGATGCTCCAATTATTGGTGGGAATGAGGCACTTCAATTATTAAGTTACCTTCACTTTACTGATTCACATCTAGCGGATCTCACTCAAAACATTACAGGTCATTTGCCCTGAGCCCCCCCTGAGAAAATAGACCGGTTGGATTTCCTATAAAGTAGGCGTGTGATGCTTTCTGCCATCTAGAGAACCAAGTGTTAACCACGAATTGATTATTGTTATTTAGCACTATTAAGCAATTCTTTGCATTCCAAAGCTACTGCTAATCCGGTAATGCACACCAATTGAAGACTTGTGGCCATTATACACAACAATCATAGACACTCCCCCGTGCTTTAATTAAGCTACAAGCATGCTCTGGCATGTATTAAATTAATTCTGCCCGGTGCTTGTGGTACAATCTCTCTACTCTTTGTGAATGATCCGCTAGGGTATTTAACTTTACTACAGTGACACTCAATAATGGGTCTCTAGAGACGTGTCGTTCTTACAAAATTGGTCCCCGCCCAGCTAAGGAGAGTGATGGGTTGATTTTTTCATAACAAAATTAAAGGACTTGGTACGGAATTTGAGAAATATTATTTACTGTGTCTGACCCATGTGACCTTGTCATTGGGGGCAAATGATTGCTCAGGGGTGTTTGCATACCACCTGCCACCTGATGCTATCTTCCCGAATGCGCAAAGAAATATTACCAGTGTTAAAATCGGAATTCAGTTACGTTAATTCTGATGTTGTTTTAGATAATTTTATGAATATTTAAATTTTATTATATTAATAATATTAAATAATAATTAAAAAATATTTATAAATAATATAAATATTAAATTTTCTTTATTAATTATTCTATAAATAATAAATTTAAACATTCACATTTTCATATATTACACACAAATAATTTTTATTTTTAATTTGAAAATTAGATTAATTTTAATAGTGAACATGTTTTTTTTTTTGTTTTTGCTTTTTTCATCCTTTTTTTCTTTTCACTAATTAAAGGCCCGAATAATAACACTAACGTAAAGTAAAGTATTGGGCAATATATATATTACAAGCTCAACGTATGGCTAATTATATGATTAGAAAGTGGTTTTTCTCCTTTAATTCTTTATACTCAAATGACTTTGGGCAACACAACGACTAATGTATTTATTGCGCGACATTGGAAAGAGTGGCTTTAATCACTCATTTAGAAATTACCGTCCAACCTTGACTTTTCCTCAGCAATGAAGCCTAGTCCTAATCACTTTGCCATCTAAAAGATGGCAAAGCACGCTGCCTTATCTCGAACGATGTTCTTTGTAAAATTGACTCCTGAAGCATTCTTCTTATTCGGTTCTAGTACGCTCTGGGGGCAACGGAAATGCGAAGCAAGTGTTGGTGATGGAGGGAAACAGGAGGCATTCTGCCAATGTTCAGCTAAAATGTTAGCGCTATATATCTCAGTCCAATGAAATAAACTTAATTATTTTATTAAAATCTCAGTTTAATTATTATTATTGTGCTGCTGCCATTGTCAACTGGCTGGTTGCCGGACCCAAAAGTAACAGAAAAATCACAACGACAGAATGTTTTATTACTTCACGGCACTCTCTCTTATAGCGAGAAAGTCTAAATTGCACGGCCAGAATTTTGTCCATTGACGATGAAATTTAGTTGATATGTGTGAGATATGGGGTGGATGAAATCAGTTGACAGGCAACAGAAGAAGACTTGAGTCGGCCCAGCCCAGAGCAGGTAGCAAGAATGGTAACTAGTTAGTAAACACGTAAAACAGTTGACTTTGAGCCATTCATTGGACCTTTTCCCTTAATAATAAAACAAGTCCAAATAAACAACATATAGCCAGATAATGCCATGTATGGAGTTGACCAAAAAAATTAAAAACAATGCCAATATATGGAAATGACCGAGTTGGCTCAGAACAAGAATTCGATGTGCAAAACATCTTGACCCTTTGCATTTTTTTAATTTTATGGGATGGACTGAAGGTTGGAATTTTCGTCGAAATATGATAAATAGAAAATCCTGCAACACCCCATTCAGAAAATTGGATTGGCAGTCAATGCCAGGTTGATCGCTTATGGTGCCATTCTATGATCCAAAAACTACACTCTTTAACATTTATCGCATTAAAGGACATTACACATAAGATGGATTAAATTAAACCCATTAAAAAAAAAAAAAAAAGTGCAATCAAATGGATTACTTACAAGGAATCCTATCAACCAATGATTCAAGAAATTAGAAATCTATCACCGCCACCGCCAATATCACCGTTGCAGCTCGCTAACTCATTGCCGAGAAACATTGGTTAACGCTAGCGATTGGTTTGACATTTCTGAGAAAGAATGTGCGTAACTTCTGCCAATGTATCTACCTCGAAGTCACAATTTACGACAAGATTCGCATTCCCAGTTTTGAAACTATGAACTTTCATTCTCGCTGGGACATTGATCCCGAGAGACAATGAGACATGCACTTTTGGTCGTGTGCTTCTCATGCTATTTTCTACCTCCTTAGGCAACGCAATATTTGAGCCGTTGAGGGCTATCACAATTTGTGCCGAATTTTCTGTTTCTTGATGGAAGGATGGGAAATTCCCCGTTGCGATCTTTTGTTGATGGAACAAAAGCGAAGTTACGCCGTCTTGCTTGTACAAAATGTCAGATCTTCCATTTGGATTATTAACTTCTAGCATGATGCCGTACTCTGGTTGCGAATGATTTCGTCCTCGAGAATGCTGGTTCCTGACAATGAGGCTACGGACTTGAAATTGAGGATTCCTGGGCTCAAGGAGAGCAAAAGACAGGCCTATTGCGAGGGCAATGGCAACGATAGCAATGGCAACCGTGATAAGGCAACACCAGAAGCGAGAACAGCACGTCTTATGCTTCTTTGCTTCCGGATTCAGGTGCCTTTGAGCAATCAAGGCATTTTCTGGGGGTGGAACCCGATAAATTTGATCTTTAGGGACTTGAACAACGTACGTCCCGGACTCAGAAATGGGTTCGGTAGGGGCAGCAACGGGGTCATGAGTTTCAGGGTTTGCGTCAGAAGATGGGACTGAGACCCGCTCCGCCATGGAAAAATGGCGAAGGGTGGCAAACACAGGGTTGTTGGTGTATGTAAAATGGGAAAATGGAGGTAGCTTCGCATGGGAAAGGGTGGAAGTGGCATGTGTCGGTTGGATTGGTTAGGTTAGTAAGTTAATTTTTGGTTGGGATACAAATGATAACACTATTATTAGATGTTGTTTACTGGGTCAATTCAGTAAGGTAATGGTCATCGGGGAACCAATTTGTGGTTAAGGCGCCAAATAAAGGGAACTTAATTTCGTCCAAAATACACAATTAATTAAATTTACACACTTAATTACGAGGTTATTAATGAACATTTATTCCCCTTCACTTTATACACCCGAGGCACTTATTGCATAATCATATTATTAAAGATTAATTTCATCCAAAAAAAGATAAAAAAAAAAAAAAGAAGAAAAAGAGCAATTCAAAATTTCTAAGATTAATTTTAAAATGTTTTATTTTTAACCCAATGTACAATTAATTATCAAGGAAGTATTATAAATTGATATGTATATTTATTCCACGATTTACATTTAATAATGTGATTTACTAATTTTTAAATGATATTATAGTAATTATATTTGGTATATACCTGTTTTTATTGATGCAGAATTAAGAGGCAGGACGTTAGATGACATGCAATTTAGTTGAGTAATCTCCAGAATTCTATTATGCACGCGGTCTATTTGCCTAAAACTAGTTGAGAAATGCATGTAATAAGGAATAAATCAACGGAGTATTAGCAAATTCACAACCGGATCACAGATGTTCTCACAGCCATTGGTGGCTTCAAGCAATCTTATTCTTCTTGTTGCCAACTATACTCATTTAACTTGTCTTCTCATTATATTCCTCTGTACACACTGGAGATGCTTTTCCCTTTAAACCCTGCCCAATATGGTGTACCGTACCATAGAAGAGCAATATCTGTACTCCCAACGTTGTCGTACGTATTGCACCAGGAATAAGGTACGGTACAGGAAGACCCCACTTAAAATATGAAAGAGTTATATTACGTGTTAATCATAAATAAATATTAATTTATCGTGATTATTAATTCTGTGTAAAAAAAAATATTAATTATAACAAATAATTATAATTTATTAATATCTATTTCACGTCGATCTGTAAGTCTTCTTTTAACCTTTTCGAATTTAACTAGCATTGATTAGATTAAGCAGCCAGCAAACCCAAAAAAAAAAACTGCTCTTCACGCGGGCTTATGTTATTAGACTGCGGGATCCAACTCCGGCCCATCCATTTAATGGCCTAACCATTTCGTTTTAATGTCGTTTCCAATGGGCTTGGATCTGTAATAGATCGAGACACTGATACCAGGGAGTCAACCTGAAACGATCTGACAGAGTTGAAAATTGGAAGTGGAGCCGTCAGCCAGTGGGCCACCGGCATGCGGCGGGCCACGTAAATGGCCAACCCAATAATTGCATTTTTAATTTTCTCAAATGACTGCTATAGAACAATCCAGAACATGCATGCTAGTGGATGACCAAGGCAGCGGGGACCAGGCTCTTAGATGCTTATCTATGATTAAAAGAGTCAAATAAGAAAAATGCAATATCACAGTCCTAGCTTGAAAGCACTGGCGTGAAAGTGAAAGGATAACACGTATCTGAAATCTGAATTCAACAGTATTTATGAAAATGGCCACATATGCATGAATAACCGACATCTCTTTCTTATTATCGATAAGATAAACCCCACGAATGGATAAATTAAATTTCAATTGCTTAAAGATTGATTTAATAAAATAAAAAATTAATTGATCTAATCTCGAGGAGTTACAGGAAGCTGTTAACGAAATGTAATTAATCAAAATTATTGAAAATTTCATATCGGCATTTGTATCTCCTGGAAAGGGATTGGGGCCAACTGCTACAATCAACGCAAGTTCTCTGAAGTATGGCATTCTGATAAGTCCAACCACCAATGCATGCGATCATCTCGCCGATGATAAACGTTAGCCAACAACGCGTCAAGGGAAACCAATGCAATACGTTAGCACGTAGAGCCACTCAGCCTGTGGGCCACCACTGGGCTCGCCTGTCAAATTAAGTTCTCTACTGCAGAGCTAGACTCCATCAATTGAATATTAACACGACCACAATTCTACTTATTTCTTCTTTTGCTTTCCCAAAATGGGCTCTTTTGATTTTATAATCGGAGATTTTCCACCTTATAAATTTAAAATTAAAACTAATTGGCATTAACTCAATAATATTAAAATTATTTACAAAATTGAAAATTTTGAATTCAAGTATCAACTAATAACAATTCTGAAAGAAATTTAAACACTAACTGGAAAGTACGACTTAAGTCTCAACCTTCAACGAGTGTGTTGCTCCCACCCAGATGAACGTTGACAAAGAGCTCTCTGTGCGGTTACGTACACCTAAACCTTTTTTAATTTGGTTAAAAAAAAAAAGCATAATTATTATAATTAGGGGCAGTAGGCCCCACGATTCCATCGGGTTCAACGGTCCAGACGTAGAACGCAACTGCGTTCGTGCGTACGTGCGCGCGCCCCTCTCTCTCTCTCTCTCTTTCTCTCAAAACATACGCCCCAATTCATTCGCTCCTGTGGCTGTCTCAAATCCTCAAAAAAAATCTCATCGTTACTAATAATTAATTAATCAATAAATTTAAAGACAAAAAAACAAAAAAAAAACCGTCAGTGTCTTTAAACCTGAACCTTGAATAAAGAGGACATGTCTCGGTGAGAGTATCTCACAAGTCACAACCCAAAGAAAGAAAAACACAGAGCTTCTTACACAGATTCATTTAGCTATTGTCTGATAAAATTACTAAAGCACATGTTGATTGTATGACAACATTGGAAATGGATGGCTTTGGTCGGCCTGCCGGACTCCCTGATCCTCCTGATATTCAACGCCGTCTCCGACATCAAGACCCTGATCCGCTGTCGATCCGTTTCGAAACGGTTCAACTCGCTCGTCCCGCAAACTGAATCGCTCGTCCTGAAGGTGGACTGCGTCATTTCGTCCGAGTCGGACTCTGACTCGCTCCTCCTCGCCTTCCTCAGATCGCTACTCAAATCTCTCCACGACTTCTTCCTCGCCGACGAACCCAAGCCCGCACGATACCCTCCCCAAGCCCCGACATCTCCGGCTCAGATTTTATCCCAGTTCGAACGGATCCGATTCCTCCAAATCGAGCTTCCCGCCGGCGACTTGAAGTTAGAAAAGGGCGTTGTTGTCAGGTGGAGAGCGGACTTCGGGAAGACGTTGAGGAATTGCGTGATTCTCGGGTTTGTCGCGGCGACGGGAGGCGATCGCGCCGACGTGGACCTCGATTTCGCGGGAGGTCTGAAAACGAGAGTGCTATGGACGATAAGCGCGCTGATTGCCGCATCAGCGAGGCATTATCTGCTGAAGGAGGTTGTGAAAGGGCACAAGGAGATGCGGAGATTGGTGTTGAAGGACAGGGACGGGGAGGGGACGGTGGTGATGGACAAGGAGGGTCTGGCTGACTGTAGGTCGGAGACGGCGGCGCGTAGCGGAGAAGGGTGGGAGTGGGAAGAGAGCAGAACGGTGGTGCCGAGCGTGAGTATGAGGATGAGGCACGAGCCGAGGGTGCTGCAGCTCAAGAATGGGATGTGCGTGGAGGGCGCAACACTGGTGGTGGTTAGGCCGTGTCTTGGTGGCGGTGATGACGTGGAGGATGCTGAGTTGGCAATGGTCGCGTTTGGGGATGGGGTCTACGGGGAGACCGTAGAGGCGCTGCTCAAGAGTAAGAGCTATTTAGTGGAAATGAACTCCTTCTAATTATGGTAGAACCGCTGGAGGTTGGCAGCTGCCTACTCGCCTTGTTTCTTGTTTTCTGTTTCTTACTTGTATTTTGAAGTCGCTCTTTGTGCATAACATAAAGCTTCCCTTCTCTCTTTTTTAAAGTAAAGGATAATGATACTCGCATAATATACTGGAATAAAAATGTCAACGGTTGTAAGAATACAGGCTCACCCAACCCCCCCCCCCCCCCCCCCCCCCAAGAAAAAAAAAAAAGAAAGAGTGTTTAAAATGAAAGGGAATTGGCAAAACTGAGAAACTAATTACATTCTTCTCATGCCGGGGTATAAAAGCAAAATAATTTTATCCCCACATTTGGTAGGCGTTAAGCATTGATTCATGGTCATTTCAAGCGCCCGCAAGTAATAAATTAATGGTTGAGTTAGAGTTGTTAGGCACGACCAATTTCCAAGAGACAAGATTGTGAAGACAACAATTAAATCACTCCCCGCGCCAACAGCTTTGGCAGGCTGCGGGCATGGAACTGAGCAACTCAAGACCAAAGTCACAAAAAGTGCTCTTCATGACCCTGATCTTCTTCAGGTGGTTAAATTCTACCGGTGGTTTTCGTTGGAAATTGAATGCGCATGTGAATGTTGCAGCATTCATGGTTCCTGCAAGTTGCAGGTATGACGTGGCCTTGCCATAATTGATAAAAACTGTACTTCAACTGTAAGTAGTGGAATAAGCATGGTCTGCAATAGCAACAACCCTAAGTGTGCCACGTGATCTCAAGTATGAACAAATTAAGTTTACACGAATTCCTTCTCCTCCTAATACCATTGCGCTGACAACGACTTCAGGCATGATAGTTCCAATCTATGTCATTAAATCATTCCTTGAATTGATCTTCATTGGAGTTCTCAATTGATTAATTGGTATGCAGCTTGCACACAGGAATTGACCCTCTTTCTTTCGCGCAACATGTGATACTAAATCGAGAATCAACCATCATATTCATAGCAAAAGCAGAAAAGAAGCCCCACCCCTCGAGAGAAGCAATAGAACATGGGGGGATGCAGCCGAAGGAACTAACAGCCAAAACAAACCGATAGGCCTATACCAAAATGGGTGTTGAGCGTTCTCATAAACAATTGTCACTGATATGCCAGAGCTTGCTGTCAGGTCAAATTCCATGAGAAAACTACATCGATGGGTCATCAGTCTCTTATTACTCTAAACAAAACGTCCACATCCAACTCAATTTAGCTCAATTAAATCCTGATCTTAGAGTAGTCAGGGTCAGATACATGGACAACTATGGTCTCTTCATCTCTTGTTGGGTCACACTACCTATAATATGCAGTAATTCATCTTTCCCTACTATCCTTGGACATTTTAGGCCTTGCTCTGCTTGCCACATCTCCTCCTAGTGGGATTTGATCACTCTTCCTCATTGTTACATGCACAGGCCTACATTGACCGTGGCTGAATTGTTTAAATGGTAGCTTCAATCCGCCTCCATAAAACAGAGAATGTATTTGCATTCTTAGTTGATCCTTGTACTTTATGCGTATTTTTCTTAACATTGTCCTTTCTTTCTTTTTTTTTTTTTTTTTTTTTTTTTTTGATAGGATATTGTCACCTGAATTACACTATGGCCAGTATACTAATTCTGCATGGTGTCATAAGTCATTAGCTGAAATAAACAAATTCCGGAATTAAACTGTCAAGATTGCTCGAGCATTCCCTATCCAGCCATGTACAAGCCCTCATGTTCATTTGGCTATTATTGTGGGGTTACGGTTTTCTGGGAGTGCAATTGGAGAAGGACACGACACATCAATGAGAGATTTGAGTTAAAAAAAAAACCTTAATTACATGTAGGCGCGTCTAATGAAGCCTATTAATCAACTAATTAACTTTTGGTGGAAAAATATAAAAAAAGGTTAAGTAATTAATTTTCTTTTGATGATTCGTTGATTAATAATGAATCGAAAAAGGAGTAGTAGATGAAGAGGAGGTAGAAAGAAGGATTTTAGGTTTGTTGGGTTCGGCCTGGTGGCCTGGTGACACCATTACAGACCGAAGGCCCATCAGGCGCAGGCCTTAGCGTTTCGGCGGAACGCGCTCCGTTTCAAAATGTCAGTACGAGGAACATCCGTACGGGCCGGCATTTGAGTGACGGCTTTCCGATAGAGTGCCAAAATGTATGGCATTGCGGAGGTTAATTTTGGAAAACACTTTCTTGTTTTGAGTCGATTTTTCAATACCAAACGCATCAATTTTTTTTTTCTTGATCTTAATTTTAATTTTTTAAAATTATCTCACGAATCCCACTAATTTTACTCAATCAAAATGACACAACATTCAATTTTAAATTTTGGAAATTATCTCATTAATGAGGCTTTTATTTTAAAATAAAGGTAGAAATTATAAGAATTTTTAGTGCCAATATAACGGAGAGTCTGCAAGGAAAAAAAAAAAAAAAACACATTGACATGTCCATGCAAAGAGTCTAACAATGTGTTTGGATTATGAGAAAAAGATAATAAAAAAAAACAACCGAAAAAAAAATAGCATGTCAAAGAATTTTCTCATATTTGGATAGAAAAGAAAAAATAGAAGAAAAAAAAATCAAGGAAATTTTCACGAAATTGGTGAGAAGGCAAGGAGAAAGTGTGATTTTTCATATGCAATTACATTCTTGTCCTTTCGTTTTGGATGCTTAAGAATAATTCACAAGATAGTAATGTAATTTAAGTTTACATATTTTTCGTTTCTCCTTCTTTCTCTCATTTCCAAACAAAAGAGAGTAACTTTCTACTTTCTACTTTGTTTTTGGTTTTTGTTTTTTGTTTTTCGTTTTTTTCTGGAGCAGTACTCTGCTTCTCTTCTATTAAATTCAAGGTAAACCAAGCGTTACAAGGAAAGTTAACATCTTCTCATGTCTCTCTTCCTCTCCAACTTCTTTCTCCTCACTTTCGTTCGCACTATCCGAGACCTTTTGTTACTAATTTCTAAAATCCATATTTGAAATGACATGCACTCGCGGAGCACGGTGCTAGTTATTTCTAACAATTTAATTTTTCACAATTGCATTATTTCCTTGGAACAAGAAAAAAAAAAATCTCCCCCACACTCCCCCCCCCCACCCCAAAAAAAAAAAAAAAACCCCAGAAGTTATTTTCGGAAAATTCAACATGTCTAGGCCCCATTCCAACCACCGGATAGGAGCATTTGAGTACATAAAGATAGATGAATGTCCTAAAGCAAATTCATTCCCACAAAATATTCCATGCATAAACGGGATCATCTAATACTAAAAGAAAAGGCACGAGCTAAGGGGACAGAGTAGAGATGCTGCTATCAATTATGACCGCAAAGGATTGGAAAATTTTCTTTAAAACTCGGCTTCTCTCCATCCCTACCATCTGCTCTAATCCCCACCGTGTCTCCTCGATGAATAGTAGTACAATTTTTATAGTGGGACTTGCCGCATATTTTAATGCCCGTGATCAGCATTAGGCTTAGCTTGCTCGGCCCGCATGCTTTTTGAACCCTTTTCCATAAAGTTCCACGGAAAAAGCAAAAGTCTAGTTGTTACAGGGGCCAGCTGATCTAGACGTTTGCTGCAGCCTGTCCTTTTCTTCCATCACTCGACTCGTAGCACTCCTCAATTAGTTATTCTATGAAGGCATTGGACAAACTAATTCTGTGCCTTCTAAAGCACTATAAATGTCACTATACAAGTCCATTCAGAGGAAATCTCATTCGAAAGAATTGAAGATTGAATTTTAAACAAAAGCTGATCGTTCAATTATATAATAGATTTATTCTCCTGGGTGGTGTTTGCAGGTTTGGTTACACGAAGGAGTGTATCCACTAGAAGAATTGTGATTTCCACAAAGCAAGATGTGACTTTTAGCTACGGCCCAATGAGTTCCCGTGCAACCTAATTAGTGTTCGTGTAACGAGCAAATGGGACAGAAGTTTGATTTATCATCTAGGTATAACGTTTCCAGAACATGGAGGAAAAAACGAAAGCAAAGAAACGGCAGAATTGCAGTCATTCTCTGATCCAAACTACAATTATTCTTCAAATGGTCAGAGGGAATCAAGCAAGATAAAATTGTCAAAAAGGAGTTTCCCAGGTGTATAACACAACAGCACCAAGCTAAGCAACACAATCAATGAGCATCTTGGCTTACACATCGGTTCTCACTAATAGGAAAAGAAAGAGAGCTAATCTTAACGCGATATATGGTGGTTGGCGGGGCCATCCCCCCCATGGACTCAAGTGCATGCATTATACCCTTCATTATTGCATATTCACTTATTGCAATTTTTTTTTTTTTTTTCTGTTGAAGCTTTCGGTGTGCCTTTCGTATCATTGTGAAAACCAAGATTCTTTGACTCTAAAATAAACCTTATGTTTCTGCTTTTGCTTTAATTTGGTTCCACGGGATGCAAATTCAGTTCCTGGATGCAATGGCAGCCCTATATTAGCAAGCATAAAGCTACTTGATTGATGATAAGAGCGGAAAGGTCTGGTGGTTGTTGAAAACTGAGATAGGGAATCATTAGTAATTTGGCCAATGGGGTTATTTAAGTCCCAAGTTGAGGGTATCATTGGATCATGAGACAATGCTCGTGGGTTTCTACCTTTTTGCTCGTCTTCCTTTATTTAGTTTCTATTATGTATGGGCAAAGCATTAAAAAATAAAAAAATAAAAAAATAAAGTAAAGGCTATGAAAGAAGCTCATTTGTGACCCCATTTCTAAGGGGGCTCAGGGTAGGAAAAAAAAGTGTTAGAAAATTGAACAAACTGAAGGTAAAGAGGAATGTTGATTAAAAAACAGGCCAACAAAGTAGTTGAAAGCTGTCAGTCTCTTCCCTACTTTCTTTTAAACCATCCATCCAATGAAACCTTAAAATCCCAAAACCATACATTTCATCGACTCCAAAGATCTCGCCAAAGAAGGCTGAGCTGAGAGCCAGAGAGAAAAGAAAGAATCAACATGAAGCGAAGAGAAGGCAGAAGAGCACAATCAGCAGATCTGCTAGTCTGTTTCCCTTCTAGAGCCCACTTAGCCTTAATGCCAAAGCCCATATGCAGTCCTGCAAGACCGACAGAGCCCAGCAAGCGCCACCATAGCCGCCATCCCCACCACCAACGCCGCCGCCACCAGCAGCCGCAGCAGCACCACCACCATCTTACAAGGAAATCCAGCACTAGAATTGGCGCTGGTCAAGCCAGCCCCCTCCTATGGTCCAAAAGCAAGCAACTTGGCTCAGATATCTCAGAACCAACCTCACCAAAGGTTACTTGTGCTGGGCAGATCAAAGTGAAGCACAAGAACACAACTTGCAAGAGTTGGCAGTCAGTCATGGAAGAGATTGAAAGAATTCACAACGAGAAGAAACAAAAGAAAAGATCAAGTTGGATGGAGTCACTTGGATTTAAGAAAGAGGTGATGCAATTCTTGACGTGTTTAAGGAGCATAAGGTTCGATTTTCGATGCTTTGGATCCTTTCCTCAATCGGACATTACCACTGATGATGATGAATATGACGAAGAAGAAGATGAAGAACTCCAAGGAAGCCATGTTAGAGGTAAGGGAAATGATGGAAATGGGGCAGCTTCAAGAACTGTATTCTCTAGGTGGTTCATGGTATTACAAGAGAATCAAAACAACGGCTTTTGCAGAGAAGAGGAAAGAGAGAAACAAAGAGTTGACGGTGATGAGTCCCTCGCCGCTGCACCTTCTGTTCCTCCCCAAAACGCTCTATTGCTTATGCGCAGTAGGTCTGCCCCGGCTAAGAGCTGGCTTGAAGAGAAAGAAGAAGAAGAAGAAGAAGAAGAAGAAGAAGATGGTGAAGAAGAAAAGAATAGTAAAATAGAGGAGAGGAAAGGGAAAAATCTGAAGAGCTTAATGGAGGAAGAAAAAATAAAGGACAAAAGAGAGAGCTTGCTGCTTATGGGACATGACTGTGATTTCTACAAAATATCATCTGATATCGCCAAAGAAACATGGGTTGTTGGAGGAATGAGATCGGATCCCTTTTCAAGGAGTAGAAGCTGGAAGAGATGATAAAGGTGGCTCTGGTAATAGTACTGCAGCCATTTCCCGTTGACTCTCTGGCGTCTTCAATTAATTTCAATTCTCTTTTTCAATAATTTTGGTGCACTGCCTTCCCAGAGAACATTTTTTTTCTTTCAGATTTTACGGTGAGGGACGGTGAAATCCAGCTCACCATATATATATATATATACTTTCCCATGTTTTATTCCAGTTAAGATTTCAACTTTTATTTAGATTTGTACAGCTTTTTCTTTCTTTTCCCAGCCTGTATATGTCCTGCCTGTATTTGCTGCCTACCCCAGTTGAGAATCTGATAAGCTTCTCTTGTTTGACATTGAGTGCTTTCTTCCCTGTGTTTCAGAGATGATGTTGACGGTCGAATTGTTAACTTGATCAGAACATTTATGTTTCTTCCAATCATCTTTTCATGTGTGCGTGTGCAGAGACAATTGTGAGAGCCACAATCTCACATGCAATTTTAGCCTGATTCTCTCTGACTATTGGATATGCTCGTACTTGCCTATTTGGAGTTTCTTGTCCTTCGTGCTATTCTCCGTTGTGTTTGCGCCGGAGGAAAACTTAGACCGAATAAAAATTTCCACCATAGGCCCAAAAAGCAAAACAGAAGGCCGTAGATCCAACCTGCCTTAAGAATTTAAGTGGGCCTTTCCACCGCTTTTGGAATGTGATAATCCCCAGATGGTCCAAATGGATTACACAAAACAAAGCTCATTAGCTGGTAGGCATGTGGATATGCATACACATCGAATTCTGCGATCTCAAAGTCTCTTGCATCATTGGCGTTGCTTTGGAGGGATGGATATTACCCAATTGAGAATTTGATTTTTCATTCAACGTCCTTAATTCAAGGAGTCAAGAGATCAAAAATCCTTTTTTTTTTTCCTCTTTAATACATGTATTACTCTGTGATTAACTTGTTAGATGTTAAATAAAAAGGACGGTACAATTTAAAAAAAAAAAAAACTGCAAGAAGTGCAATGCCCGCATTGTTGTGATGAATGTTTAGAGATGTGGGAGTTTAATTCTCAATTTTTCCCTAAAGTAATGATCTTGTGGCCAATTAAGCTGGTCCATTTGGTTAAAAAAAATCTAAATAAGTCTTAAATTCGATAATTGCTTGTAATTGTAGATCACATGGAGACGACAATATATGTCTTCTGTGTGGCCTCGCCTCTCCTTGATTTAAGAACACACTTTTTCGTTGGTCCCTGAAGACAAAAATTAGAATTTTTCAATGTTTAAAAACTTAAATCCTTATTTTTGAAATTTTATATTATAATTGTGATAAAAAAATTATATTTTTTAAAAAATAAAAATAAAATAAAATATTTTATTCTATAATTTATAATTTAATAAATTTTTAACTAAAAAAAAAAAAAAAAATTGTCCATCTCTTTTTGAGTCGCTAGGAGCCCAAGACAATAATGTGCGTTGGGAACGTAGGTACGGGTGACGGAAACAGGAAACTGCTGGGATGTGAGCCGGCTTTATCCCGTGCACAGCCCATAAAAGGAAATTGATATTTTACGACGTCGTTTCGCAAAGAGCCAGAAGATATGCCACGGTTACCAAGGTTATCCTTTATTATTAATTTATAAATCTGGCACGGAGGTAGTAAAAAGTTTCTACGCTATATTAAGAAAATACTGAATTATTCCTATAAATTTCATCCGGTATTTCCAGGAGTCATTTTTTGGAAATAGAATATTTAAGAGAACCGCTTTCAACTCTGAGTCAAAGAAATTAACATATAACATGGAGTTGTTGCCTGTCAGATTAGTATTTAATGCATAAGTTCTTGGCCTTTTTTTTTCTTTTTTTCGGTGTTCAATCTGGCATCTTATATTTTATCTGATTTAATTTATATTATATTGTAGAAAACAATCGGAAAAAAAAAAAAAAAAAAAAGTTTATTATACTGAAGAACTGATTTAATTAATACTTGTAGACGTGTGTTTGGCAATGAAGACTTCCGTCTTGTCTTGTTTTTAAGAAAGTTGTCGGTGGCGTTGGATTAGGACTGACAAATGGTTCTGAGTCTGACCTAGTCCAATGCAGGGGCAACCATTCAGAGAAGTTTATTAGGCCTATACAATAAAAATGATTTTCTTTTGTAGATTCTACAGCCGATGCCATTTCTTTGTCATGATGCTGACCCTCTTCCTGACACCTTGTAAGTTGCATGAGAAAGATTGATGGGGCTTTTTTCAACTACTGTGCAGTCTGACTAATTTTTCCAACAATTCTCCGTCGTTGCCTGGAATTTCTATGGCCTGTGACCCATTCTTGTATATTTTGAAGGATGGAAGAGACGTTACGCCCTCTGATTTTGCCAAGCAGGTTTGGTCTTCAATTTCAACCTGAGAACAACAAGACAGCTGTTAGACGTGTCCTAACTTGTTACTGATTTTCCGGGTTTGCACCTTAATTTTGATCTAGTTTAAAATGGGAAATCTATTCTAAGCTTGCAAGCAAACCAACCTTGAGAAAGTTGACAGATGGGAATTTAGTGCAAATTTGCGCCATATGCTGCAAGGCTTGCTTATTGTTGTCTCTCTTACAAAAAAGAACCACAGACATCCCTGTCAATTACGCAGTAGAAAAGAACGAACAGCAAAAATAAGTATCTTGTAGTCTATACACATCGTCACAAAATAAAGCTATTTCAATGGTTCACAAACAGGCTATTTACCTGGAGAAGTTACGAAGTGTCTGAACCGTTCGTTGCTTGATATGAACACCAAATTAGAACCAAATTGCAGGTCCTTGGTGGATTCACCTTGCTGCTTCTTTAGCTGGACCTGGGCCTCTAATAAGGCCCGACCCACCTCCTCGTCTGCTGACCTCTCTCTTATCAATTCCTCATAATCTTGAATGGAAGCTTCCCATCTTTGTAGCTGATCGCGCAATAATCAAATTAAATTGAGCAGACTGAAAAATGAACAAAAAAATCTAGAAAATATCTCAACTAGGTGCAAATTAATCTACCTTGGCATTGCAATCAGCCCGTCTTAGCTTAGCCTTGACATAATAGGGTCGGACGCGAAGAGCTGCTGTACAATCTTCCACAGCTTGTTCAAATTGGCCAAGCTTGGATCGGCAAGCAGCTCGGTTGCACAGCAAAACTGAGTTGTGGGGGTCACGTTCTAGTCCTTGACTGTAAGCAACACAGGCCTCAGCGAATTTTGACGTCTTGTAAAGCAAGTTGCCATTCGATCTTGCAAACGCCAATGCTCTAACTTTCTTTACCACGGTGCTAACTTCCTGATTGCTAGGATTAAGTCCAGCTGCTAGCTGAGCCGCCACAATAGCATCTTCGAACCTATTAATCAAGATGTTAGTTCTCTTTCATTTTTTTCCCTCTCTTTTCGTAGCTTTTTGCTGATTTGGAATTGGAAACGATTTATTACCAACCTGCCAGCAGCCATGTAAATCTCTGCCCCCGTCGTCAGGAACTGGGCAGAAGCCGCCGGACCAAAGAGCTTGGCTAAAGAATATATAGTAAAATTAGAACCCTTTTGGTAGGCAGTGTAGGCCTCTCGACGTCTGTTCAGCCGCAGTAAAGCCTCTGCTTGCATTGTGTATACCTATACACAATGAAGTCAAAAAGGGATGATAGTAATTTTTGCCAGTTATCATAAATAGACAAGAAATTATTTTAGAGTGCTAACCTGCGGAGCAGAATCAGCACCTGAGGAAATTGCACTTTCTGTCTCCTTCAGTAAAATAACCCATTCTTTTAATTTTAGAGCTTCTATACACCCTTTCAGGTGCTTTTGAAGAGCCTGAGCCTGAGCGATGTCTTTATGGTTGACAATTGACCCTGAGAGTTTGTAATGATACAATGCCTTCTCTGCTTCTCCCAGTCTGACATATAGTGTTGCCAAGCGGCGATGAGCTCTTTCATAAGAAGGATCAATCCTAATAGCTTCTTCGCTCTCAAAGACAGCATCCACGAGATGGCCTAATCCAATCAAAGCAGCACTTCTATTGCATCGATATGTTGCCTTACTCGGATCAAGAGCAATTGATCGATCGTAAAAAGCCAAGGCCTCTTTAAAATTTCCCTGTTTGTACTTTTCATTTCCAAAGCTCTTTAGGACTTCAGGATCCATCGTAGTCATCTGACCTTGAGACTGTCGAGACTTCACACTCGGTTGCCTCAAAATGTTGCCCATGACGCCATTCCCACCAATTATGCGACGGTCATTACTGGCCCTGGGTGTTGATTTTACTTCCTGAGGATTCCCGTGAACACTACCGACATTCCCATTTCCCTGCTGTGATAGTTTGCCCAGATGGCCTAATGGCAATACGTTGCTTGAAGTTGCTCGAAACAATGATTTGCCATCACTGCATTTTTTATCGTTAGTTGTGGCGACTGGAACAAGCTCCCTGGAATCACTATTGGGCGCCCTCCTTGGCTTGGCCTCATTGGGTTGTGATAAATTTGTTTGAACCGAACTCCCCGAAGATGATGCTGACCTTCTTGCAGAATTCGAGGCTCTTCTGCTGCCTTCATTCTTCTGACCAGAAACAGGATGATTTGGGGAGAACAAACTGTGCCTCCCGGAGAGTTTTCGGTCTACTCTCGGTGAAGATTTAGGCAAATTAGAGTCAAGGGAAGCAGTGCAATCTTTTGTTTGCCGCTTCTTGGAATTATGGACAGGAGGCTTCTTCGAGTTATCAATCATATTGTCGCCTCTTGCGGTAAGCAGTGAATGTACAGATGTTTTTCGCATATGGAAGCTACGGCGACCGAATATCGCCCCCATCAGGCCACAACCGAATTGGCCGCCATCACGAGAATACTTGGACACTTCTTCCATGATTCACTACAAATATATTGCCTCTTCGGCTGAACAAATCCCCGAAGAGTTTCTGAAACAGAGAGAATTGTGTGTCAATGGTTGGCCAGAGTGTGAAGGATTCAATGCAATAGGAGGGAAATATGTACATAATATATAAAATCAGAAGTCTATAGCGCGAAACCGACTTGGTATCTTTTTAGATTTCGAGAGTTGGGGTCTCGACAAGAAAAATAATCACAACTTGGGTACAGGCAAATAGCATTTTGCTCACAAAAGATGCCCATTGTATCGTTGAAAACTCTTTGCCAAAACACGATTTTCCTACGCGTTTATATTAACACAAAAATTAACAAGAAGCACCTTGCTTGCCCCACCCTTTACTCAACCAAACTAACAGTAGTAATAATAATAATAATAACAATAATGATGAAAAAGAAAGAAGAATACAAAGAAAGGAGCGCTTCTGTTCAAAGATTGCACATTGAGCATACTTTTAGTACATCTCTGCCCAACGCAGTGGGCCCAATGCAATATCCTGTCTGATTTTAGTATTGGATGATACACAATTCATGGCTAATATAAATATATATATATATATATATATATATATATACCAATCCATGTTAGAAGTCTAAGTTCAAATTATGAAAAGAAGATTTGGGATTTATTTAAAAGGAAATACTTATTTTTGTTGCTAACCGGTACCTTCCTATTTCGACTTTAAGAACTTGACACCTACTAATAAGAATGCGATGCAAGAAAATTGTTAGTTAGAAGAGTGCCAACAACAATTAATTACTTGCTCCGATTTCATCAGCCTGCTCCCGAAAAGCCAAATCGAACAATTAAATGCGGCTATTTAGTGCTCAATTTTAACGTGTTAGATCTAATTTGTGTCAGATCGTGCAAGTGAACAAACCAAAAATGTAAAAAATGGTAGAGTGAATTTTTTGCACGGCTACATCATGTGCCAATTCGGCCTCATTTTCCTTGTTTGATTTTGTTGTCAATTTTCCTTGAATTCCATTAAGTTCACATGAATCCTTTTTTTCTTTTTATTTGGGGCTATCATATGATTTTTTTTAAAAGCATTGCGAAACCCTTCAAGGCGGTTATGAATTTGAAGACTGCCTTTCTGGTTTGGAAGCTCCCCGTCTCCTCGCCGGAATAAAATTAATTTAATTTGTTTTTTTTTTTTTTTTTTTTTTTTACGTTAGGGCTAACACACTCTAGACAAAAGATAACATCATTCCCCGTAAGAATTTTTTAAAATAAATTTAACAATAAGGGTAGCAGTCATTCGTTGTCGTATTGTGTGACAGTAGTATTGGTGGAATACGTTCAAAGACAATTGTGCAAATAGGCTGGAAGAAAAAGAGTCTGTATCCATGCCCTAAATATAATAATGATTTTCATTTGAGATTTTTTTTTTTTTCAAAATTACTTGTCCACGGTATAAATTTTTGGATTTAAGGATTTTTTTTTCTTTTGTTGTTGTTAGAATTGCTTTCCATGTTAACACTATTTATTAAAAATTTTTTTTTTTTTTTATTAAATTTATCATTTGACTTCTAGTGAAACATTATATTTATATCAATTAACATTTATATCTTACATAATATTCAACTAAAAGTCATGTCATGTGTTGGATTTAAAAAAAAAAAAAAAAAGACAAGAATATTTTTAATTAACAATATTAACACAAAAAAGATAATTCTAAAAAAAATCTTAAATTAAAAATTTTATAAGCTAAAGGAGCAATTTTAGAAAAAAAAAATTCTAATAAAAAATCATTATAGTATAAGAAAATATTTCTTAATTTAAGTGGTATAATAACGTTTAATATGTTTGTGTATTGTTTTCTGACTTCTCCTTTCATGTTTCTGCTAAAAAATAAATGTCCAATATGTCTTCATCAGTCGGTGCCGGCTTTTAAGTTATGAGCCTTCTGCCACAGGCTAGTAGAACATCCCGTCTCTGGACGGCACAATAGGATTTGACCACA
Organism: Rhizophora mangle; assembly: GCA_037832345.1. Taxonomy (NCBI): domain Eukaryota; kingdom Viridiplantae; phylum Streptophyta; class Magnoliopsida; order Malpighiales; family Rhizophoraceae; genus Rhizophora; species Rhizophora mangle. The sequence goes on from JBAPLJ010000320.1 coordinate 1,320,400, forward strand.
GCCATAATGTATCAAAAAATTGGATTAATCATATTTATCGAATTCAACATCCCTATCAAAGGATTCTTAATATCGGATAGGTGGCATTTATATTTGGATGTAACATAAAAAGTAGGGCAGAAGAGATTAATACCACTTGTCTTTTTTTTTTTTTTTTTTTTTTTTTTTTTTTTAAAAATCTTGGCTAGCAGAAGAATGTCCAGTAATACTAGTTTATTGTGTGCACGCAATAGTGTGAGAAAGGGAACATGTAAATTAAAGGAAATTATGCGGATGCTAACCCTAGTGTAGTCTCTCAAGTGTCTCTCATTCTTTGCACATTCCGGTTAATTCAGATGTCTCTCTTTTTTCTGTTCTGTTTTGTTCTCTGCCGACAAAACCCGAGATTTTTTTTTTTTTTTTCTGGCCCCCCTCGTTCTGTTTTTGCATCCTGTGAACAGTACACGGGAAGACTATGCACATTAAAGCTGCCGGGCAGAAGTACAAAACAACCAGAAAGTTAAATTTCAGACATGTTCAAAAAGTTTTAGAGAAGGCAGTCAAAGTTTGCGACTAATTGTGGGGGAAAGGAATTGTCAGATCCACGCTCGATTTACTTGTCCTCTGTTAAATTGTCGGCATACGGAAGATTGGTAGCAATAGGGCAGAATGTTTACCATAAGCGTGCGCTGGAAACAGGGACCTCTAGGCCTCCCAACAAAATGGTTCTGCCTACTAGAATCTGTTCATTCCCTCTTGGTCATTGTCTTTGCATTCGCAATTCCGGCTGAGTAGGTACGGGTTTATAAAAGTGCAATTATAATCATTCTGTTATATTTTTGTATTTTTATATTTGCCCACTATAATAATAATAGAAATGACATTTCAGTTGATTAATTGATTAATTTCAATATTTCAGTCAAATCGAATGAATGCCTGTGTCGCCTGCCATAATTTGATGATTAATAATGAGGCCAAATCGCCTACATCAGTGGCTTGCACCCGTCATCTGCTTCCTTCAAATTAAAGTGATTATTTGCACTACAGCCGGTATGCTATCCTTATCAAATATGGAATCAAATGCCGCATACAACTTTCAGGGATTTAAAAGTGTGCCGAAGTTGCTTATCAAATATGAAGTATTTAGCTCTTCATGACACTCGCTGGTGTGGGGATGGCCACACCACTCCATATTGAAAACGCAATGTTATTCAATATCGGGAAACAAAAAGAAGGATCGAATCCCATTTTTTGTTGGGCTGTCCTCATACTTTTGGTGGCTTGGCCTTTCGATTCAACATTGTGCCATAGGCATGTATATATATATACCGGCCTTTTAAAAATTTTAAAAAAACAAAACAAAAAAAAAAAAACAGAGAGAGAGAGAGCAGAACAGAGAAGCGTCGAGAGAGTGGAAAGGGACCCACGTGTATTTTACACAAAGGAAAACACATGGTCAAGTCACGTGATTCATAGCCCCCGAACCTTGAATTCTCTCCAGAGCTTGAGGGGTAACGCAAATGGATATGATTGGCATTAGGATCAACCACAACAAGACGTTCTGTATCATGTTGAACATCACACAATGTAAAGCAATCAAACCATACAAATCGAACACATTTCAAATTATCATGTGAAAATTCGAAGAGCAATGTGCCAATTAATTAGTCAAATCCTAAACTAATCCCTCGCTGACTCGCTGGTACAAACTTGTTACCACGTGGGAATGGACCACTTGTTGCCATTCCTGAAAGAAACTTCACTGGCTAAAGCAACAGCAGGGTCCTTTCCATCAGAGCAAAGGCTCATCTTGGTAATGATAATTTTGCATAAGAGCAAGCAAGTGTAGCCTCAGCATTCACCTGCTGGGACGAGAAAACTAGAATTACTTGTAGCTGCAGTTGATGGAATTTCTGACTTGAACTACAATTCAGCACAAAGTTTCATGATTCGCAGTAAAGGGAGCCGTTGTGTCTAATTCAGAGCCAGAGAAGGAACATTGCAGGTCGCACAATGCGCTTGCAGCTAGTAATAGTAAAGGCAAAACCATAACCAAAAATCTGAATATGAGAAGGTGCAACATTTTTACAACAACAACAACAATAATAAAACTTTAATCTTAAATTCAATTGGAATCCGTCACACAATGAATCTCTTTTCTAAATTTTGTTTTGCTCCCAAAAAATATTTTTTTTTTCTAACAAAAAGAAATGTTAAGAAGATATGCAGCTAAAGAAACAAGATGGATGCTTCTGATAAACGAGCAAACAACTCTATGGAACATACTGCCGAAGCAGTTCTACGAAGTGGGCAAGGGCCTGATTGTGACAGTTCTGTCGCTAGGGAGTAACAGTTTAAGAAGAAGAAGTACAAGACCAAGTAATGCCTTGAAATCCAAAACCCATTTACAGAAAAAGGCCTCCCCGAAGCAAACTACCCTATCCGGGTAGTCTCATGCTGTTTGGAATTGGACGAAAACTGGCCCACTGGCCCTTTTGGAAGCTTTGTGGTCCGCACCCTGTAGCCCAGACTGCCCGGAATAGTAAGATAACAGCAATTAATTATTTTCTGTGACATTAAACCCCATATATATATATTCATTTTTTTTTTTTTTTTTTCTCTCTTTCTCTTTCACTGGAGAGCAATTTAGCCTCAAGAAAGCAAAAAGCTGCGAAATTAGACCTATTAAAATTTGCTAGCGAGCTTTCTCAGACACCAATAGTTTAGATTCATGAACCAAGAGGCTCTACACGTTTTGATGGGAAAAGAATATACACAACGCGGAAAATACAATAATGGTGATTATGGATGTCAATATATAATAAAAGTAGGGACTGGTAAAAGATTCCCTGACGTTGCATAATTATAACTTGGATTTTGTTTCCGAGCTTTGACATGATCAAAGGACTCTGTTTGGTTAAGTTGCTGATGTATCATTACCATCATATATCGTTCCTATAAAAAAATTTATGATATATAAAAATAATAAAAAATTAAATTTTTAATGTATAATTGATTGATTGTTGAATTTAATAATTTGATTGATTAATTATTGAGATTAAAATAATATTATATATTAAATATTTATTTTTATTAAAAAAATTATATAAAATATGTATATATTAAATAGATAAAATTATTTAAAATTTTGTTTTTATAAATTTAATATTAATTAATATTATATAATAATAAAAAATATTAATTTATTAAATTTATAATTATTAAAAATATAAAAAATTAATTATTTAATTAAAAAATTATTGAAATTATTTTTTTAATTTAAATTTTATATGAATAATAAATTTTATTTTGAAAAATTATTTTTAAAAAAATTTAAATTTTTAATACCTTATAATTATATATTAAAAATACATATTTTTATCTATTTCTAACAAAATTGAATTTTTGAGACTAGTTTTTCTTAATTATAATCATATTAATATATAGATACTTTTTCTACCCCAGATCATATTCAACGGTTGGTATGATTTTACCTCTCGAGCAAGAGAATCATTTATTGCTACCACACGTATTTAGCGCTAGATGTGAACCAAAACGCAGAGAATTTTGTTACAGTGACCTTTCTTTTTTTAAAAAAAGAAAAAAAGAAAAAAAGAAAAATGCGTTTCAGTGACAGAGACATTGCGCATGATAATAATGAATTTTGTAGCATTTGACTTTATTTCGGCTGCTCAAGAATGAGATAAGTTTTAAATCAGTCACAAAATTCTTTAAGTTTTTTAATATAATTATTATTATATTTATTTTTTTATTTTTTCATTTAATTTTTTATATTTTTATTTTTTAATATAATAAATTTATTTTTTTATAAAATTTAGTTAAATTATTAAAATAAAATATTGAACTAAATAAAAAATAATTTGAAAAAATTTAAATTTTGTCTAAAATAAATTTAAATAAAATAAGATATAAAATTATAAAACTAAAATAAAAAAATAAATTATAATAATATTAAAAAAATTCATAATGATTTACAACACATATATTTATACCTTATCTCGCTGAAGAACCTACGCTCTACTTTTGTACACTGTCCTAATTTATATTCCTTTCTTTTTTTTTTTTTTTTTTTTTTTCTTGTATTCTCGTCTGTATTTCCCAAACTTCAATTTCACATCGTTTTCTCGCTTTGACACACTCAACCTATTGGCCATCTCTATCTCTCTCTCTCTCTCTCATATTAACTTTGAGTTTGACCCGTTGCCAGCCACCGCCAACTCTTTCTCTACTCCGATGGAGACCCCAACCTGCAGTCTTTGTTTTTATTTAGCGGAAATAAAATTGTTGAGGCCTCTTTTTCGGAGGCTACTAGAACAAGGGGCTTAAATAACCTCTTCTCTCTTCTGTCATTTCTCTCTTTTCCATTTCCTTCTCCCCCACGAACCCTAATCACAAGCACAAGCCTACAATAGTACTATAGAAAGAGGCAGCAGGAGAAGAAACGGAGAGAGCGAAAGGTCTTTCTCTGTCTCTCTCTTTCCCTTTCTCTTTCTCTTTACCCTTTTTCTATGTTTCTTTCCTTTCTGCTTTTCTATCTCTTGTTGATGATGGCCTTCTTACTATTTATTAAAGGCATGCGCTAGCTACCAGAGAGAGCCAGATTCTAGTGCAACTTGGAGACCCCAGTACACATATATCTCTATCTCTTTCGAGCCATACGCCATGGATTCTGGGAATAGCAGTGGCAGTACGCAATCGTCGAGTGGTGGTGGTGACGAGGAGTATGATTCGAGGGTTGAGTCAAATGTGTCAGCTTTCTTGAATCCTTCAGCCCACTTTGGTTCTCTATCAAACCTACAACAACCTCACCAACACCACCAGTTGCAACCTCCTCATCTGTATGATCCACTACCAATTCTTGGTGCTGCTTTCTCTCAGCCTCCATCAGACCCAATTCCAAGTTCGTCTTTGCTAAATCTCGATGCCTTTCGGTCAGAAGGCTTAAGATCCCGCCCTGGTTACATAGAGCTGGGGAACAACCTCCCTGCCTCCTCGACCTCCTCTGTGTCATTATCTTCATTGTCAAGTCAGTCAATCTTGGCTGCCCATCAAGGATCAAGTCAAGGTCTACATCATGATAATGGAGCCCGCGTTTCTCAACCGCCTGATCAAACTCAACAAGGGGTAGCCCCCAGAAACCCCAAAAAGCGAACAAGGGCATCGCGGAGGGCACCCACTACCGTTCTCAACACGGACACCTCAAATTTCCGGGCAATGGTGCAGGAGTTCACGGGCATCCCATCGCCGCCATTTTCCGGCTCACCATATTCCCGTAGGCTCGACCCGTTTGGGCCTGGCTTGGGTCTGAGTTCTGGCCATTTGGAACCATTGGGATCTGTCTATCCTCTCCGTCCCTCGGCTCAAAAGGTTCATCCACAATTCCAATTTGTTTCTCGTCCTCGTTCATTTTTTAATCAAAACACTATGGTCGATGCCGCTAGTATTGCTAGTACAACTTCTAACAATGACAATACAATTAGAAGTACGGCAGTCACAACTACTAGTAGTTCTTCCAATCCCAGCAGTTCCATTAACTACCAACTACCTTCTGATCTAGGAGGCCTACCCAACAAACAACCTCAAAATATGATGAACATGCAAAATCAGATGTTGCCATTTCAATCCCTTCTACAACCTCAGCCACTCCACTCTTCTTTTGATGTGCCAGCAGGCATGGGAGCAAAGTCCACTGCAAGTACTTTGCCTTTGCCTTCTTTTGAAGAATTGGGTATGAGCCATGGACATGTGGATGCAAACCTTGGTGGATTACCTAGTCATGTCACGACAACAGAAGGGAATATTATGCGGCTAACAAGGAATGACAACACGTGGAGGGATCACGAGAGGGAACAATATCAATTGAGGCCGTTCGATGTGAACTTCATGAGAGGGAACAATATCAATTGAGGCTGTTCGATGTGGACTTTGGCAACAAGAGTTTGGAGAATGTTTCTACAAGAGGTAAAGGCAACGTTGATCCTTGGATTTGCCCTTGAATAGTATAGATCAATAAGCTTAATAGTTCAATACATAGATTGCATGGAAGTAAGCGGCTAGAGTATCTCAAGAAGTTGCAATTACCGTAATGATAAAGCCAAGGAGGTGATGTTCTTGGTCTTGATGATCAGAATAATTTCAGCAACAGTTCAGCACTGCATGGGTAGATTGTGGTGGCATCATATCTCCATCTATATTCTGTCTTTGCAAGTAATAATTGCAACACCTTTAGCATCATATTTAGGGACGCTACAGTGTTTAATTAAATGTAGAGATAAATAGGTATGTCTTTCTTTATCATGTAATTGGCTTCACAGTTCACACACTTTATTTTATTTTATTTTTTATATAAAGTATAGTTTTTTCTTAATTCATCGTGTCATAAATTACACAAGAGAAGTACTTTTATTTTTTTTTTTTTCCTCTTACATAAATTCCAAACCTTTGCCAAAGATTTGAGCACGAGATTTTAAGGAGATTTCAAGGATCAATAAATAAAAGGTTCAAATGGTATTTCACATCAATTTGTGCATGCATATTAGATTGATTATTTTTTTTTTTTAAAAAAAAAATTCTATAGTTGAAGGTAAATTAATCCATAAACTAAGAATATCTACAATGAGAAACTCTTGCAATGCTGGCCGTTTACACTCTGTAGCTTCAACTATTTGTTTTAATTGCTTTACATGCTTTGGTTACTGCTGCAAAGCTAATTTCATGTCCAAAGTTCAATGGGTTGTTCCTCGGACCTTTATCTATATGAAGAAAAAGCATACATGTCGGTGCGCGATATTAAGGGCCTTGTCTGCTGGGGAAAGCATTTTGCTGCCATTTAAATATCTCGTGTGGTCGAATCCTTGTTTTTTCGTGGACGACATGTCCTACAATGCGTCCAGTTTGGAGAAACCAAAACATCTTTGGAATGTCCGCAAAGATTGTCTCCAACAATAAAGTTCATGCGTTTAATATATATAAATGTGAAATTAATTATAACTACAAGTGTTATTCTGATAATAAATTCAAATACTTACTAAAATATATAACCAATTATTATAACCATAAATATTAGTAGGCACATAGAGAAATGTGCATGAATATAAAATGTACGATGATCAGAAAAACAAATGAATTCGAGTGATATATATCAAATAGTGTTTCACACGTGTCACTAATGCGTTATATTCATATATCTATGTAATTAGTTTATTATTATTATTATTATTATTATTATTATTATTATTATTAAAAAAAAAAAAAACAAGGTTCAATTTATTCTTCATTCGACTCCGTATATTTCTTACCCATGTCACTTTATTAGTTGGAGATTATACGACCAAGTCAATATAGTGCCAAAGGATTACACCTGCCGCAGCCATAAACAACAATTTGAAATTTTCCATATCTTTTCCCTTTATTTTTTATGCTGTTTTTATCAGAGACACAACTAATAACTAAGAAGTCATGCAAATGTGCAATAGATCAAGTGTCTTGTCTTTCAGGGCTTCTTGTTTTTCAGAGGAAGAAAAAAAAAAAAAAAAAAAGATGTTCTTTAGTTCTCCATTTCCATGCCATTAGATGCAGATTTGAATCTGTAATTAGCTTCTCCTAGACATATTGAGAAAACAAAACTTTACAGTATATGACAAAGGAATAAATAATTAATTTTACAACCAAAAACAAAAGGAGAGAATCGATGCAGATGAGATGGATTTATTGTTCAACATATTATGAGCCCGTGATCCACTCTACACGTTTATTAATGTGTTGACCGTGCATATGTAGACACTATTCCATGTCATGTCATGCATTTTAGACTAGGTTCTAAATGTCAAAGAACAAAAAATTAGGTGAAATAAACCAATTTTTATAGGAAATTTTACAATAATCTTAGTACTCCATTCTTCCAACTAAGCATCTGAACGATTGGTGGTCTCAGCATAACTTATAGCAGCTATGTGGTTCAAAAGGTTCAATACTTTCTCACATGACTTTCTTCTTTAAAAAAAAAAAAAAAGGAAAAAATTGTTTTTATAAGTCAAGGTCAAATTAAGGAAACATGAGCCTCTCGCACGTCTTCCATAAGAAATTTCAAAATTTGAAATTTAAACAGGCACTTGTGACGTGTGATATATTAATAATTAGTTCTTGTACACCACCGGATACCTAACTCGGTGTACCATGGACATGAAAAATGTCTCCATTTTCATGTTTTGAACTTTTAATTTCATAGAACTAATCAAATGCTTGTGACCATCATGCTCTGAAGGGTTATTTTAGGAGTGGTGCAATTATCAACGGATGTGATTAAATAGCAATAATCGATTTTCTATTATGTCTATATTGGAGCAGCGTCACTAATAGATGAAATAACAATAAGCTGGAAAAAGAAAAAAAAAAAAAAAAAAAAGAAGACAAAAGAGGTCCAATGATCACTTTGTCAATTCCATTTGTTAATTGGTTGTCCTAGATTTCATTCACATGGTGTATCTTTTATCCCATAAAGAGGTTTGTGGATTGTAATATGAACAGCTGAGATAATAAAGGCCAAGATCATGTAATTATAGACATGAAAATCATGTAGCACGAGAAAGAAGATAGAGAATCCAATACAAAACAAATCAGTGTAAATCATCCCTTTGGCTAGAAGGATTAATCAAGCATAAGAATTAGGGAAAATGGTAACAAAAGGAAAGAAAAAAAAACATTACACCCAAATGCAGCACACAATAATTGACACAAATTTTGGGGTTGAAAGTTGATTAGCTATGGTTAGTTGAAGGAGATGAGGACATAATTGAGAGAGGAAGGGGAAGTGTAGTGACATGTGACACCTCGCTCTTTTGGAATCATGGTGGCCCACGCCAGAGAATAATCTGGTTTTTAGCAATGATGACTGTTTTCTCTCTATCCATTCACCCTCTCCTTCTTACTCACTCAATCGTCCCCCAGCTCCGTCTGTCCATCACTGATATAATCATAAACTGCATCTGTGCATTTTTTCTCCTCTCACTTTTTTAATTATCTTTGGGGTACAAACACTTCACTTTTATTAAAAATTTTAACTTTATCTCAGTTTCAGGCCAAACCCAAAAGTTCCAAGCCTTTTTTTCTCAACCTGCCATGTCCACTACTGTCGCCAAAAGCATGCATCTGTGTGCTAAATGCGACAAATCATTGTTATGCATAATGCAAGTATATATGCATCAAAAGGTTGCTCCCCAAATTAGGCAATTAATAATTAGAATAAGCAAGCATTGTAAGTGTGTGTGTGTGTGTGTGTGTGTGTGTGTGTGAGAGAGAGAGAGAGAGAGAGAGAGAGAGAGAGAGGGATAACCAATCTCTTAGGGAGCATTTCCCATCTTATATATATTGCTTGTTATATATTCGATTCATCAATAACCAAATAATAATAAAAAAAAAAAAAGCGATTAACATTTCAAGTTAGTATCGTGTAATTGATGGGAAGGTCTATAATTTCCCCTTAATTTCTTTTTTATTTGTTAAAATTGTTCATTTGTTCTCATTTTGTCTCTTGACATGTCTCCTGTATTGGTATAAGCAAGTGTACGTAAGCAATGATGAAGGAAGCTTGCAATTCTGACGCGAGGAGGGATCTTTCAACAATCGGAACACAAGACTCGTGACCTGGGCAGGCCTGCAATTTTAGACCATTTGGCTCAGAGTCTTCCCATTGCCTTGACAATTATTCATTCTTTTGTAGGTAAGAAGAACGGATGAAGGAACCGAATGGCACATATGACTTGAAAGTTACATGTGCATAAAGCACGATTGACGGCTTAATCAAACCAAAAGAATTGGCAGTATCAGTTGGCGTAAGAGATGGGAATAGGACATAAGTTGGGCAGATGCTAGCCATGTCTTCATCCCCAGCCTCCTAGGTGCATGCAGTTAGGTAGCAAACTAGAGAAAAGTCCTTACCCTGAAGAATGGGACATGGAAAAACTACATGTACATGCATATGTAAAATAGTGTTATTTGATTTACCTTCCCTAGCTTGAATGGGCAGAAATACGAAAGGTGGTCACAATGTAAAGAGTGTCGTCCTTGTTAAAAAAGGTCCGAAGTCAAAAAGCACGATCTCATTCCAAGTATCCAACCCCCTTCTTCTGGATTCTTTCCCCAAGGCCCAAAAGGAGGGGCATCAACAAAGTTGGTTACAATGCAAAGAGACTCCAGGGATGCTTAAAATTTTGCGGAAATTAATGGGGCTCGCGCTGACATGAAGACATGACATTTCTCTCCCTCAGTGGGTCTTCTGTGATTTTCAGGAACCCCACCTGTCCTCCACTTACATTTTTTTTCTTCTTTTCTTTCTAATCAAATAGCTGGAATTAACGGGCCTCTGCTAGTATGCGTATGGAGAATAAAAGCAATGAGTGTGGTACGGCAGGAGGAATATTGTCCGCTGGAAATTGTCGTAGGATCCCATGCAAATATGAGGGCCACCTGGCTGTGGGCAGTGGTGGGGGTTGGCTTTCTGTTCTCTTCTTCTTCTTCTTTCTCTCCTTCCAGGGAAAGGATTTTCAATTCTTCCCAAGCCAAACTAACAAAGATAATATTCCGTATGGCAAAAATACGGAATCATGTTCCCTGCCAATTACCTTGTTCCCTGTCACTTTGCTTTTTTATGTACAGCCTAGCTATACGCCTGGATTTATACCTATTTTATTTTGAATTTCTTGTCTAGGCTCTGAATTAATTAATCTGTCCGTACCATCGATTTAGCCCTATCTTTCCCCTTTTATACATAAATTATTTTTACAAACAAATCGTTAGTCAACAGTGACACATCCGTGACAGTAAAAGAAAATACAAAACACATTTAATCTCTTCGTGATGCTCAAGAGTTAAAAATTTATATTTTTATATTAGAAATATTACCTTTTAATTTTATCGGGAGTATAAAATTTATAAAGATAAAAAAATTATTCTATTATATACCTCAAGATTTAATTAATATGTTAATTAATTTAAAAAAACACATTTAATTATTTTTAGATCCACTGACATACAATACATGTTTTGTTTAATTTCATGTCAAAGTTCATTGTTCATCGTTCGACTCTTTTGACAAAAAAAAAAAACAAAAAACAAAAAAACAAAAAAAAACCCGGGGCGTAGTCGAAACTCTCGCCCCAGTGTGCGGCCATGGAGGACGGTAAAGTGACGCAAACGAGACGTCACTGGCAGCTCATGCTTGCAAACGACGGAAGACACGCACCGCACGGATCGCCCGAGGGCGTGAATCAAGGTAAACGCGACACGTGTACGGTCAAAAGAGGAGACCACGTGGGCGATATAACCATTTGATTGGGGATTGGCTACAATCGGTGACGTTGGGGGTCCACTTTGCTAAACATGGGGTGGGGGCCGCCGATCTCCTCATCTAAACTTGTACACATCGCTCAGCAGCAAGCCACGTTAGCCGTTTTTCACTGGCAGTAATTAGTAGCCCTCAAAAACATGCCCTTCTGCTTCAGGGCCCTTTTGAGGGTGAGGATCCTCTGCGGCGCGCCTCAACTTCATCCACTTTCATCACTTTGTGTGTTTTCTTTTCTTTGTTTTTTTTTTTTTTTTTTGGAAGTTATATTTGGAGGAATTGTATAACCAGATGGACCCACAAAAATCTAAAAGTTGAGACCGGAGATAAGCTGAAAGGCCCAATATAATGGGCCGATGCTGGGTCTCGGCCTCTTGATCGAACCACCTCTTGATGTGGTGCCACTGAATTTTTGGTTCCTAAGTAGTGAATGTCTCTATTTTCATCTTTGAATGTTATTGAGCAGAAATCCATTTACAATCTGCATCAAGTGCAGTGATCCAAATATACCTTTGTCTTAGGTTTCCTGAAGGACATATTTCAATGCTAAATTTTGTTAATAACGTCACGTTATTTTCAATAAATTGAAATTCTCGTAATTCTAATTTGAGTTATTACGTATTATTATACGAAGAAATGAAATGTTACGTTGACAAAAATTATACATGTACATTTTTAATTATAATATAAAGATTTACTTATAAGTTTATATAAAACTAAAGGCTTGGATACCATCCATATATATATATATATATATATATATATATATATATATAAATTTTCAAATCATTTTCAACCTGAGTACAAGACTCAATATAAAATTATATTATATTTTTGGTCTTTAATTTAATTAAAAAATTACTATTATAACTTGGTAATTATTCGAAATAAAATATGAAGGTGGGCTTTGAAATTTAAATTTCAGATCAACTATAAATTAGAGGCTGGGCTGCGAGGCCATTGTAGCCCAAGCTGGTCCTGCAGTAGGATGCTTCGCAGCTCAGCAATCCAAGAGGCTAGAGTGAAGACTTGGACGGTTCGCAAACAAGTATGGACTGCGGTAGTCCAAGGATGAATATAGGCCCAATAAGGTAAACAGAGCATCTTTCTGATCTGCAAGGCATGTACGCTTTGAATTTTGATGATTTGATTGGTCTCCCCAACCCGGCCACTCCATCTCCACCTCCATCCAAGGGGCGCTGATTCAGAGATCAAGAACCCAAAAAGGAGTGGTAAGAAGGAGCAGAAATGAAGCAAGAGACTTTGACTCTGATTCTGGTGAATCTGGCAGGGATAATGGAGAGAGCAGACGAGTCGTTGCTGCCTGGGGTGTATAAAGAGGTGGGTGCTGACCTGCACGCCGACCCAACTGGACTTGGCTCCTTAACTTTGCTCAGGTCTATTGTTCAGTCTTCTTGCTACCCTCTAGCTGCTTATTTCGCGGTTAAGTACAACCGAGCCCATGTTATTGCCGCTGGTTCCTTCCTCTGGGCTGCTGCCACTTTCCTTGTTGCTTTCTCCTCCACTTTCTTTCAGGTGGAACCCTTTTCCCTTGCGTTCTTGTTTGTTTTTGTTTCTGAAAAAAAAAAAAAAAGAATTGTTTGGTTTCTGGGAAAATTGTGGGAAAGAAAGAAAATTGGAATTTTGGGTGTTTATGTGGTGATGAGAGAGTCAAGCTGACCAAGTCATGCCGTTGAATTGGGCTCACTTTTGGCTAATTGTCCATTCTTAGGTACGGTTAACAATTAATTTAATCCCTGAAATTGCAATAACGAGGTCCTTAAGCTGGAAATTACGACTAGAGCTGTCATTGTTGTTTTGGTTGGATTGAACGGCGAACGGAAGTATATGCTGCTGTTTCGCGTATGGTATTCTATATTAGGTTTTGATACATTCTGTGCTAGTGACTAGTGACGGAGTACTATATGCCTTGAAATCAGTGGCATTCAGGTTTCCATTGGAAGGATTTGGGTGTGGGAATATGTCATTTGATTTTTATAGAAATTTAAGCAGTAGTCTCAGGTTTGAACCTTTTTTGCGGCTCAAAATTTGGAAATTTAGTTCGTACAAGTTCCCTTATATCAATTGGGTACTACCGCCAGCTGTGTTGTCCAATGGTTGAGTTACTGAGTCTCCAGCATCAAGTTCTTTCCCTTGTTGCCATCAAAATAATTGACTGGTACTGGTGGAACTTGTTCTTCAGTCCGATTTTAGGAAAAAAAAGAAAAAAAAAAATGAAAAAAGAAAATATACTGAAATATTTATGTTTTGCACTTCATGTTTCCCTCTTAGCTCCTTGATCCATAATATAAGGAACAAGTTGGTGAAAAGGAACCAAGTGAACTTTATACAGTAATATAAGATTCTTTTATTTACATAGGATTCCATTTAGATTCATTGCATTGGGCGAGGTGAACTTTTCAAGTGGATTTAGTCTGTATTCATCAATAACATGACTAAGAAAATGATCTAGGCTCTAGGCTTATATCTACAGATAACGTTGCTCAACCGAATTGATGGATTTGTACTTTGTGTTTGTGTCCAAAAATGTAATATGACTGAAGAAAAAAAACAATGGAATGATAAACCTCACTAACATTGCTATCTGACTGAGATAGCATGAGTGTAGCGTGTGGTGAGTAGATTTTGCTGTCCATAAAAGATTCAATTGAGAAAAATCTGACGGGAAAGAGAAGGAAGGGTACCTTCCATTTCTTGGACTCAAGATTTAGTCATGTGAGGTCTGGAGTTATTTAGCTAGCAATAAGAAGAGTACAGCAGTCCTCAGCTTATGTTTTCACATCATTCAGCTTTTTTCAAACAGGTGGCTGTGTCTAGAGCCCTGAATGGTGTTGGCCTTGCTATAGTTACACCTGCAGTCCAATCCCTTGTTGCTGATTCAACTGATGACAATAACCGTGGTACAGCCTTTGGGTGGCTACAACTAACGGCAAATTTTGGTTCAGTTGTTGGTGGACTCTGTTCATTGTTAATAGCTCCAGTAACAGTCATGGGAATCCCTGGTTGGAGGATAGCATTCCATCTTGTGGGCTTAATTAGTGTTCTAGTAGGTATACTGGTCTACCTCTTTGCCAATGATCCACACTTTTCAGATGATGGAATGAAAGTTAGAAATCAAGACTCAAGTAAATCCATATGGTCAGAAATGAAGGACCTTATTGAGGAAGCTAAGTCAGTTATAAGAGTTCCATCTTTCCAAATCATTGTGGCTCAGGGTGTCACAGGTTCATTTCCTTGGTCAGCTTTGTCATTTGCTCCCATGTGGCTAGAGCTGATTGGTTTCTCTCATCAGAAAACCGCTTTCCTTATGGCTTTATTCGTGATTGCTAGTTCCATTGGAGGGCTATTTGGAGGCAAAATGGGTGATATTCTTTCCACTCATCTCCCAAATTCTGGAAGAATAATTCTGGCACAAATAAGCTCTGCATCTGCTATTCCTCTAGCTGCATTGCTTCTGCTGGTTTTACCTGATGATCCATCAACTACAAACATGCATGGGATTGTCTTGTTCATCATGGGGTTGTGTATAACTTGGAATGCTCCAGCTACAAACAAGTAAAGCCTTTGAAACTCCTTCCCCCACCCCCATCCCCACCCCAAAATGAAACCTGGTCCAGAAAATTCTATATTTCCTTTCCTGCTGCAATCTCATTTTCACATATTGAAAAATTGGTTAGATATGAATCACAAAGGACATCATTTTGATACCAAAGCATTTTGTCATGGAATGGATGTGGGCACTATGTTGCTTGCATAAAGGGGCCAGACATAGAAATTGTTTTGGAAGCACACAATGATATACAAAGTATTCTTCTACCATGAGCTTTCTAATGCTAATTATGCCATTTGTGCAGTCCAATTTTTGCAGAAATAGTTCCTGAGAAATCCCGGACAAGTGTTTATGCTCTGGATCGATCTTTTGAGTCTGTCTTGTCATCATTTGCTCCCCCAGTTGTTGGAATACTTGCTCAACATGTTTATGGCTATAAACCTCTGCCTAAGGAGTACACGAAATCTGAAGAGGTTGCCACTGATAGAGGGAATGCTGCATCATTGGCCAAGGCTCTATACACAACCATAGGACTTCCAATGGCTCTCTGTTGTCTCATTTATTCGTTTCTTTATGGTACCTATCCAAGAGACAGAGAACGGGCTCAAATGGAAGCACTGATAGAATTAGAGATGCAACAGCTGATGTCAGATAATTCACCTAGAAGTGGAGAACATTCTAGAGTGGAGTTCTCTGAAGCAGAAGAAACTTCTGTTAATGACAGAACTGTCATTGATATAGATTATGAAGGCGAAGATAGTCTCGATTTTGATGAAAACGATGAGAAGACGTTGCTTTATCACCAGCTCACATTTGCCAATTTAGGCAAATAGCAGAACATAGCGTTTGTCAATGATAGTGGTGGAAAACTGGTTAGTATTCTCTCATTTAGGTAACTGTTAACCAGCTTAAGCTGGCTTCTGCTACAACTGCAGGAACACGTAGATTGTGAGAAATTTTAAATTTCACATTACTCGGGAAGACTCAAAGGCATACGATAAGCCTTGAAGCAAGCATAGAGAAGAAGTATTCATTTGACAGCAGAGTTTACACATGGAGATACGAATGATTAAGGAGAACCCATTGAAGTGTGTTGGTTTTGTCTAATAGATCTTGAATTTTTGACTCGGAGTGTAATCACATTTGTAAAGATCTTGTTGCAGATTTAGATTACGCTGCAACTAGAAACCACACAGCCTCGCTCGCCCATGGGCTGTTGGTTTCTTGGTTGAACGCAATCCATGAAGATGTTACATCATAATCTCTTATAGGCCTGTATCGGCGAAACCCTTTTCCATTTTCTTGGAGAATGTTTTGAAATCTCTCTTCTGGACATGATTGATCCCATTTGAAGCTTCCTGTGGCTGTTTGGGGCCGGATAAATCCAAGACTTTTTAAAACCTCCGAGATTCCTTATTTAACGGTTTCACGAACCCAACTCCGGGCTACGACGTGCCTTTGAAAATTTTCTGAAAATAAATTTAGATGTGATCACCGATCACACGAGCGGATTCTGGTGCACTGGAAATCGATTCTTGTATTCTGATCTCAACTCTCGTTTGATTATACGCCTTTTGATACTTCGAGCACTAATCCGAGCAGAGGCGGTAAATCGAACACATCGAGTCGGTTCTATATCTGCCCATTTAGGATTTCAATTCATTTGGATTTTGGATACGTTAGGTTATGTTCCGAGTTTGTCGGGCTTCAATTCATTGGGCTTGGGTTCTGTTTTGGATTTTGAGTTAATTAATGTAACGTGTTCTAGGTTTGGGTTGCTCTAAATCATTTATTTCGAATTTTAAACAAATTTTTATATTTATAAAATAAATTATTTATTATATGATATATAAATTAATTTTTATATATTTTTTATTATGTTAATTATTATATTTTATATCTTGTTTAAAAAATTTTATTATATATTATATTATTAAAAATAATTTAAATTAAATATTAATAATTTAAATTATTTAAAAATATTTAAGTATTATATTATGAAAAATAAATTATTATTGTTAATATGATATATAATAATTAAAAATAAAAATAATATAATTAATATGTATTTTATTTTATTTATATTTTATATTTTTAATTATTATTATTATACTATAATGATTATATTTAATTTATTTATTATATTTAAGTATATTTATTTATATTTTTTCTGCAAAATAAATATATAAGTATATTAAAAAATAATTTAAAAAGATATATTAGAAATTAAAAAAAATAAATTTCTTATATTTTTATTGGATGTATTATACTAAAATTATTTTAAAACTATTTATATATAAATTAATAATAATATATATATGTAAATTTGAAATATATAATTGTAATAATTTGATCTCATAGAAAATAATTAAAAATATATATTAATACTCTTATTTGTATAAATTTTCGAATTAGTAGGTTGTATATATATTTTAATTATATTATAAACAACTCTTTTTTATTGAAAAAAATGTAAAATTTTAATTTTATTCTAAAGTTTTGTAAATTGTATCACTTAAAAAAAATTAAATTGAATAATTTATATTAAATTTATTTTAAATAAATAATATGATATAATATAATTTAAATATTTATACAATAATTAAAAATTTAATTATTATAAATATAAAAATAAATTATGTAATAATATTTTTAATTAAAAATAAAATATATTAAAATTTTTAAATTTTTATTAAAATCAACAAAAATATCGAGTCAAATTTGGTTTAAATTTATTAGAGTTGTTTTAAGTTCTGTTTTTTTTTTTTTTTCTTTGTGATTGGAGGAGGGGGTGCTTTGGGTTATGTAGGCTTTAAATTTAACATTTTTAGTCTAAATAAATTGAATTGAGTTAAATTTCAAATAATAAAATCAAATTATTTGGGTCGGTCAGTTTTTGCCAGCTCTAGTAGTAAGATTTCCAAAGGAGCAGATACCTTGATGCGAATATAAGTTTAATGGACTTCTTACGTATATAGCATATAAGTGTACACTTCTGTGTGCTGCACGACAGCATGACATTTGAGGTGGCTTTTATACCGTTACATATCATCTCATTTATCATTTTCTAGTAGAATAGCTGCTCGTATGAAACCGTAGACAGTGTGGACAGTGTGGAATACTCAAGCTCAGCTGGGTTTTGTAGCAGAAAACATCACAAACTGCCTGTTCCTCGTACATGTAAAACCAACAAGCCCACAGGCTGTACAGATGTCTTCCAGTTCACGTTCACTCAGGAAGAATTGAAAGCCCGATATTTGTGCAAAATTCTACAACGAAAGAAATTAGTCAGCACCAGAAATGGTCAACGACAACAAATGTAAAATACATGGAATAGCATGGCACCCTTCAGTCAAAGCTCATTAATTGAACTTCAAAACCATAGCTTTACATTGTTCTCAATTCAGGACAGATAAAATGTTGTTTTTATTCAAATTTTCTAGGAATGGTTCCCACAATTGAGCATCAAGCAAACATGGATAGGGGGATTCAAGCATAGTTGAAACCCCAATACAAGTACCGTTGATAACAGAGAATTGCTTCAAAGAGTTATACTTTCGTTGGAGTAAAATGGTTCAGTTGAGCTAATTCCTTATGCACAGTATCAAACTAGAAATTTATACCTGACGAAGAAGCCCTAAAAATGGGAAAAAATTAAAAGGCCCGTCGAATATGTAGGTGCTAGCAACAAACACTCCTCCAGGTCTCAGAACTCGACATATTTCAGCAACCTGCAAAAGAGCATATCCAATATCTCATGCAGCCCATATAATGAAAAAGATAAGCAAGATATTTTTCTTTCTGTGCAACGAGCTAACCACAAGATGAAAGATCTCCAAAAAACACAAATAGAAGATGAAGCATAAAAGAGGTTACATGCATGGGAGATGCATCTTAAAAATGTAGAAATTGAACTTGTTTGAAGAAAAATCATCATCCCACCAACCCTGCGGAAAGGAACAAAACAACGAACCTCCAAGTTTTAAAAGTACCAAAAAGAGGGTATAATTAAAAGCAATGATGAATAAACGGTAAAAGGTGCATAAGAAATTTGCTAATCATATCTCTCTAAAGGGAAGGCTAGTTTACTGTGCACGTGCACGTTCTCTCCACTAGTTATTCATATGCCAGCAATGTGAGAATGTAAGACAAACAGAACTAATCCGTTGAAAAAGCCAATGTCAAGAAAGTATTACAGCTGTGGACGGCGAAGGCCAACAATGTATAGCGCAACCAGCGTGGACAGCGTCAACAGAACTGGAAACAAAGGGAAGTCTAGACACATCGGCTCTGACCAATATTAAGTTCCTGAAACAAGGAAGCGTCTTGAATGATTGATTTGACTCAACTCAAAATGCATTCATATAGAAATTGTGACTAGTACCAGCTAAAATCTTGCCAATTCAAGATGAGATCAATATCAGGTAAAGAGACGAACAAAATTGATTCAAATAGAAAAGTTCTAGTCATACTCTTTGGGGAAGCTTTTCTCCTGTTTGATAAATTCATAACACTGACTTAGCATGCCTTCCGAATAGTCCAGAGCGACAACAAGAGAAAACGAACCACTCTTGGCAAAAAGTCTTGAAAATAGCCCACTACCACAGCTAGAGTCAACAATATTTCCGCCTAAAACTGGGTTTAGGTAATCCTTCATCAACTCAAACTGCAGTTCAAATCACATCAAATAAGTGAAGTTATAGGGTGAGATAATTTTACACATGTTGGCATTCCAAACAAGGTCGCAGCAATAAACTATCCATCCAATAAAGTTCTTCGAACAAACTAATAAATGGCAGGAAACATCCATCTAAGAAACTGTCAAATTACCTCTTTCTCCGGGCCCGGGAAACCACCCCATACAAAATTTTGACGCCAACCCCTCTCATAGATAAATGACATCAAAGGAAGCCTGTTTCAAGCAATGACACGATAAGGCAAGACCAAAAAAAAAAAAAAAAAACTTTCTACAGCACACAAAGTGTCCACAATTATTCTGCAGTGGCTGTATATGCCAAGCAGAAGAGAAAATGTACTAGAGCACTGTAGAAGAGATCTACATGAGGACCATTTGCACTTAACTAGGGGACATCTTAGTCACATTTCTGCATTCGCACCAAAGAATCAAAGAAACTAGGATATGAAATCGTTTTTGCTCTAATTGCACGAGCATATCAAGATTCTCTCTCCACCATCCATAAAACTTAAGAGTAAGATATGAGCTTCGAATCGCAGACTTCCCTCCTATGCTTAAATCTCTCTCGCCCAGTTCAACCGGACCAAAAACAGCTCAGTAATTTCCACAAAACGCAGTCCAAGTCACAAGAAATGCATCAAATACTGATTCCACACCTGAAAAACTCGGTGGCAATTGGCATGGCATCGCCGTACTTCTCGGCGCCGCTGGCTGCTATCAGTTCAAGATGTGTTTCCTTGCCAGAATAACTCTTCTTACAAGTTTTGCATACCAAATTGGAACCACGTGCAGAATCTCTGTAACAATAACCAACGTTAGCAAAAACAAAACTGCAGAATAACTCTCCTTTAATGTCCTGCGAAAGAAAAGAATCATTCCTTCTTTTCGGTCTGTGACTGAACTCTGAAGTTAACTTACACCGACAGGAAGACATGATCCCCAATCGAGGATAAGCGGTCCATGCATACGGGACAAGCTAAAATGTTCTTGGTGCTGCTACTTGACTCCTTTTCAATCACAATGGGATCCTACAAGAAACGAGAATCACATTCCGTTGAATGGAAACAATAGACTGCGAAATTCGATATATATATATATATATATAACAGCTCAACCAGAGCGATTTTCAGAGGACTGTTACAGAGCAATGGTTTATACTCAACTATCTTAATTTTATTAAATTTAGTGAGGATAAAATTGAAAGATGGAAAAGAAATTGTTTTATTAATAAAATAAAAAAAAAAGGACGAGAACCGTTGGATCTGCTTTGAGCAAGGCGGCAGAAGAGGCGCGAACAGCTTTTGCAGCGAAAGGGAGTTTAAAGAAGGGAGCGGCGTACGGCTTCATGAAAAGGAGGTTCGAATAGGCCAATTGACTAGGAAGAAACGCCGACGACGCGAAACCGCTCATCTTCATGGATGACGCCATGGCCTGTGGTGAACTAGGAATGAAATGAAAAGACAGTATTATTATTATTATTATTATTAATATAAGTTGTTATTAACAGCTTAGATTTGCGTGTTGAGTTTTTTCACTTTTAGTCATGCGAAATAGATGATTCGGTTTGTTGACTTGCGTTCTGTATGAGTGGTCCTTGGGCACACAAATCGGCGTGAGAGGGGCATGTCGGATTTCTTTTCCTTCGGGATTGAGGGAAGCTGTGTCGTTGGTTACTTTTCTAGTTGGGCCTTGTTCTGTATTGGGCCGGGCCGGGCTTTTCCGAGTTGGTGGCTTGGTTTCTAGAAGCAGTTCGGGGATGAACGTAGTAGGGATAGAAAGGTGCGTTGAGTTACTCCGATAGTTTTTATTTGTGTCTGGCATGGACCGATACTTTTGGAGTATAATTCATACCTGCCCGTGGTCCGATTCTAACTGGCATGGTCTATGATGACCATAACTTTGACTGCTAAGTTTGCCAAATTGGGAAATTAATATTTGAAAGGCAAAAAAATCTCGTTTGGTCCTATACGGACGATATTGAATAGGTGACATTACATATTTAATAGTAAATTAATGAAAAATGACCTAAATCATTAATGAAAAAAATATAAAAAAACCAAATTGACAATATATATATATATATATATATATAGTGTGACTCAAAACTATAAAACAACATGATTTAGAGGACTAATTGAGACTTTATTTTTGTCATATTCGAAACTATTGATCATTTTTTTTCCTGCCGACAACCCTTTTGTTGGCTTGATACGTACACAAGTTTGAACTTTTCTAAACCCATCAAAATCGATAGTTTGATGACAATGATTTCTGGTAGTCAATTTGATTGATAATGTCACCTTACCTTCTAATTTAACAACGTTGATGTCGCCCTTGAGTGAGGGGAGAAGCCTTTTTTTTTTTTTTTTTTTCTCCTCTTTAGGTTTTTGTTATCACGAGACGTATACTTCATACCTTCTGAATTTAGTCTTAAAAATGACTACAGCACAAGTAAGCCAAAGGTTTTTTTTTTTTTTTTTAAGCGTAATTCACTTCTTTACCTTCTTAGAATCGTGTTGGGCTAACGTGGCTAGTGGAGCGGAGAAACGACAAGATTACCAAGCGAGCGAGTGACATTTATTTAACAGAAAATAAAAAGCAGAATTGGTGCAACTGTCAGACTTTCGTTTTGTTGGGGGTTTTGATCTGGCCCACTCCCATCACGGCACATTTAGTGCCCACATACTTCAACGTATTATTTATCGTACACTTTAACACGATAATAATTATTGTCTCGATATTTGCAAATTTGATAGTCAAGGGGTTCGGGAGGGGAACATGTTCAGAATTCATATCTTTCTCTCCCGAGAATTTCGCCGATAAAATTAGGTAATAAATATATATATATATTTTTTAAAAAAGAAATGGTGCGTGAATGCATCATTCAGGACTACCCAATGAAGAAAATTAAGTTTTTTTTTTTTTTTTTTGCTACAAAATGTCGAAGCATTTACAGCGATGCTCCTTTCTTTGTTTCTATGTTACCCGAAATGAATAGTAATTATGTTAAATCTTCTTCTTCTTGTTCCGATTCTAGGGATGAGTTCCGCTTGTATGTTTTCATCCTTAATAAAGTTATAATGAGCTATACATTAAAAGAATACAATTGGTCTCCCTATATGCAATCTAGGGACCAAATCAATGGGCAAATAAGCACTTGAGATCAGACTTTGAAATGCAAAAATAGATCAAACTTCACGAACCCTCTTAGAGAAAAGAGCAAAAGCTTGGTGGAAAAATTACAGATACTGTTAATGAGATATTGTTGCAGAGTGTCTTCTTCAAATGATCCTTAAGGTACTTTTAAATCCTTAATTTTGGGACCAAGCCATGAAACAACCTAGTAAAGTTGCTTTATGGCTTCCTTATAAAATTTCAAATTTTTTTTTGTTATGTATACGTTTTAAATTTTTTTTAAGTTAGTAATCAAATTAGTAGTTTAGTATTTTTTTTATATTGTTCTAAATTTAAATATTTTTATTATTACTTATTTTTTAATAAAAAATTTTATATTAAAAATATAATATTAAATTTTTTATGATTAATATTAAATTTAAATTAAAAAAATATTTAAATATGAGGATTAGAAAGACTAATATATTAATTTCTAAGTTAGGTTACACGGCACGTGGGACCCGTTATCATTGTGGTGCGTCCGGGTCCACGTACCATTCCTTTGCACGTTCAAAATTCATTTTATTTTCTTGCTGAATCCTTTGGCATGGTAATTGGTAACGGGTGCAGTTATCTTCATTTCTAGGAATGTCACGCAACCATTTCCATGGAAATGTGAGATTCCCATAGCATTACTATGGGGATATTCTAGTAATTATAAGTGTAATTTTATTTATATTATTTTACTGTTTATGTTGGATATTTTATTAATGTCCTCTTGTATGTATCATATGTGTATTTTGGGTAATTTCCATTCATATATTATCGTTTATTTATACCAGTTGACGATGTTTCGCTTTGGAGACGCCTATAATAAAGCGTTAAAAAAAAAAAAAATTCTGTCTCTTTCACTGGAGCAGGGCTCCAAATCATTACTTGTTTAATCTTTTTGGTAATCAATTTAGATATTTAAGTATTAAAACAAAGCTGTGATGATGTAAAAGGTTGAAAAAGTTCATGCAAATGTGTCGAGCCCAGTGGAATTCATCAACGTACTTCCCACTTTTTGGAGAGTAATGATTTGACGGGCATGTTTTTATAGGAAATGGGTCTAGGCCCAGAAAAGAAAAAGAAAAGATCAGGGAAATTTTTAGCCGTTAAAACTACAAATTAAATTTTTAAAATGGCTTAAAATCAGGGTTCCCGTGTTGGAATTGGATGCTTTGGGGCTTTCGCCGGACGTGGCAGAGGTTTTGTGGTCTAACGGATAGCTTTGTTATTTACGTCAACCGTATAAGTACAGGTGAATCAATGTTCCAAGATCAAAATCAATAATTTGTTGGTTCAAAAAAAAAAAAATAATAATTTGTACGACGAAATAGAACCTCAATCTATCCACCTGGCCGACTTGCTTCAATTAAAGGAAAACACTTTCCCAATGCAGATATAATTGATACAGTTAATACAATAATAATAATAATATTATTATTATTATTAATTAATAAAAATAAAAAAATAATTAAAAAATTATTTTATTTTATTATTTTTACTTACTTATATTTATCATTTTTATATTTGTGTAATTACTTCTTTAATTAAAAGAAGATTATTATGTAATAATGATTATTAAGTCTCATAAAAAAAGAAGTAATTTTTTTTTTTTTTCAGATTTAGAACTTCATTTATTTCAGATGTAAGAAAAATGTAATTGGTGCATATATGTACTTCAACAGTTTTCAACCAAATTTTTTTTAATTGAAAACAAGAGTTTGGATACACAAACATAATAAATAAACACGGCGAAAAATACTTTTATTAAAAAAAAAAAACATTAAAAGAGAAAAGTTGCAAAGAAGGAAAAGAGAATATGGAAAAAGGGTTGTTAAATGCGTACTTGGATTAGAGAGAACTAATGTGATAAATGGTCAATTGGTGCAAATGGGTTACCTAATCCACCGGACCCGCACGTGAAGCTTCTACACAATGACCCCGCAAAAATGATTCGGCTTCAAGTGTTGAATGGGTCACAAATTCTGATTACTCACATGGGCAGGTAAAGTGTAAATGTGCTTTTCTTGCAACAAAAAGAGGGCGAAGTCCTCCAAAAATATCAATTTCCCTGCTGAGTTGTCATTGCCGTTGCCTCCAATCTCCCTTGCCCCTGAGCAAGAGCGAGATATCTCCTCTCAAGCTTTGACGTCTTTGCCACTGAGATCACAAGTAAAGGTTTATCGTATGAAGAAGAAGAAGAAGAAGGGTGAATAGACACAACAACAGAGCCTGCCAGTTGCAAGTTTGCAAATACTGTCACGAGCATTCTGCTTCAAATCATCTGTGTGGTGGCTGCATTTTCCCCTTGATTGCGTATCATTTCGGAAAAAATGTGATCACGTTGCTATCAATAATAGCACTAGTAGCTAACTCTCAGCTGGGTGTGTGAGTCCCATGGTACAAACCCTTTTTTCTGGATCAAATATATGGTGCAAAGTTGAATGTTAGACAGTCAACAGCAGCATACGAACGAGGTTCCTTTTTTTTTTTCCAATTTGAACTTTTTAACTGTGAATGTCAAATTATAATGTCAGGCATTTAAAATATCTTTGTTTGCCGCAAACCTTGTGTTACAAGGGTTTGGAATCGCTATATCCAAGCTCAAGATTTAGTTAAATAAGATGGAAGCAGAAATGAGCATGGTTAAGACAATAAAAAATAACGATAAAGAGTATTATGTACCTTTATTTATAATTACAAATTTTTGAGTAATATATTGTACTGCCCAAATTACTTGAATTTATTAAATAATATTTTTAAATTAATTTTTATTTCTTTAGAGTTATCAAACAAACTTAAAGACTTCATTTATATCATGTAGGTTTAGGTATAGAAAATTAAACTGTATTGAGTATAATTATTTTAATGAAATTACATCATTTTTTTATTTTTATGAAAAAGAATAATTAACAAACTCATTCGAAAGAATATTAATGTTTCCAAATTTCTGGCTATCCAATGCATGAATTTTTTTTTTTTTTTTGGCACACAAGGAAATAAAATTATTTTTGAAAATAAAAGTAAAGCCGTGACCAGCTGCCAGCCATTTTAACGCATATGTAACGGAATGATAAGACTAGAAAAGGGCGGCACCAGAATTCAAATCCTCGGAGGGCCCTGTGTCCCGCTGGCTGCTATATATTTAAAAGCAAAATATTTTATAGACAAATAACATTAGAAATATTATATAAATATAATATACAGTTATACCATACTAATATAATTTAATATTATATAAATAACATTTAATATTACATACTAAATTTTTGTGTAGAATTTATATAATACTAAATGTTATTCATATATTTAAAATAAATTATATTATATTTCCTAAATAACGTGTCTACCTACTCGGATTTCAGAAAACAAAAAAATCCCCTTCATTTTCATTTTCATGTTTTTTTTTGGTTATTTTTCTTTTACTTTGCTTTTAAAACAGAGCAAAACGTTTGCAATCCAAAGAGTACCTGCTCAGCTACTCTTCTCTCCTGCTCCCGTCTCTCTCTCTTTCTCTCTCTCTATATAACAAATATTAAAATCCACTATGAAAAGCAACCCCGGCAATTAAAACAGAAACTTCCAGATCAAATAGCTGGTTTAAGGGAAGGACATTTTCGTCATTTCCCTCCATGTCCAATCCACCTTCTTCCACTTTCAAAAAAACAAATTTATAAAGTGGAGATAAAAAAAAGCCAGCAATCGTCCTTCCACTTCCACACTCACACAGACGCACAGCTTTGATAGACATTTGTAGCTCAACCGAGGGTAAAAGGAAGGAAAAGACTACTCAAACCTTACCTCTCTTTCTCTCTCTATCTTTCTTTCTTCTAGCTCTTACTCTGTTTTTGCCAATTCAAGAAAGCTTGCGTGTTCCCTGGAAAAGAGGAAAGAAAACAAAAAACAGAGAGAGAGAGGAAATAATAGTTGGAAAATGGAGAGGAGCACTCCGGTGAGGAAACCACACACTTCAACGGCAGATCTGCTCACTTGGACTGAGAATCCGCCGGCTGATTCTCCGGCCGTTTCCTCCGCTCCTCGCCCCGCAGCTCGGTCCCACCAGGTACCTTCATTTTTTTTTTTTTTTTTTTTTTTTTGTTCTTATTTCTGAAGAATGTTGATTTTGTAGCTGATTGAGTGCTCTCTACGTTGATTTTTAGCCGTCTGATGGGATCAGAAAGGTGGTGTTCGGAGGTCAAGTTACGGATGAGGAAGCTGAGAGCTTAAACAAACGGTGAGATCTGCTTCTTGGGGCTGTAAAATAACTAACATGAGCGGACTTACTGGATGGTTTTTTTTCCTTTTACTTTTTTTTTTTTTGTTTTTTTGATTGTTGTTGTTTCAAACTACTTTTGTCTGCTTACATTTCGGGGATTTTTTCAGTTTCTTGTCTTTTCCTCTGTTTTGTTCATTTGTGACCTGATATTTCAGACAGTTATCATGAATTTCCCTAACAAATTTGGCGTTGCTGTTATTATTATTATCATTTTGATCCACAACATTTGTAAAAAAAGAAAAATCACTTGTTAAAAGTTATATTCTTTTCTTCCAATTATGAACCTTCTGAAATTGCCTTCATGAAACAAGATAGTGGAAGGATAATTTGCCTCTTTCCCAAAACTAAATTTTATTGATCTCTTCAGCTCGGACGAGCAGATCTCACATTTGTTTTCTTCATTCCCACAGCCACGTGGTTTTGTCTTACTAATTCCTTTTGTTGCATTTAGATCCGTTAGGAAAGATTTGGTGGAATGTTCTCCAATGAAAGTTCAATCACTTGTTAGAGTCAGTATGGGATATTTTTCTAACTGAGGTCCTTTTAGTTGGATTAGAATTCAATTTTTTGACTGCTTACCATGAATTCATCATCTCCGTTCTTGTGGGGCGCACAAATTTAACAGCTCTCTTTCAATCATTGAACAATGGACATGTTTTGTGAAAGTGAGTCAATTTCATGTCCATGGATTGCAACATTCTGAAATTTATTTGTATACTTCCTTTTGGTATGTACCCAAATAGTTTCCTATTTCAGCTACATGAAGTAGCGTTCTTTCGGGTTATCAGATTTTGTAGGATTTGAGTTTCATATCCATAAGGTTTCTGTTATTATTGTTACACTAAGTAACTTGCTAAGATTTGGCCTTTTACTCATGGCTAACCATTTGGTGTTTCTCCATTCTCATGCAATTTGATCCTTGTATAGAGCACCAGTTTTATGTTCTTGTGATTTTATCCTCATATTTAATTGGGAACACTCTGGTTAGATGCTGATCTATATTGTAGGAAAAAAAAAAAATTTGTAAAGTATGACCACAAAGCTGTCATTTAATGTTATTCTGTGTTTTGTTATTTTTACTTTTAATTTAAAATACATCTAAAAAATTCTTTTTTCAGGAAGCCTTGTTCCGGATATAAAATGAAAGAGATGACTGGAAGTGGCATTTTTGTGGGCGATGGAGAAGTTGACGCACTTGAATCTGAGCCCACTCCAAATAGCAAAACTGGAGTACGCATGTACCAGGTATTGAACATTTTGAATTTCATGGGATAAGGCCATTTATTGCAATTTCATGTACAGAGACTGGATCTGGTAACTGATTCTTCGATGTTTCATATTCACAGCAAGCTCTTGCTGGAATCAGTCACATCTCATTTGGAGAAGAAGAGAGTCTTTCTCCCAAAAAACCTACTACTCTGCCTGAGGTGGCAAAGCAACGTGAATTAAGTGGGACTTTAGAAAGTGAGTCAGAGGCTAAGTTGAAGAAACAGCTTTCTGATGCTAAGTGCAAGGAGCTTAGCGGACATGACATATTTGCACCTCCTCCAGAAATTTTACCGCGGCCAACAACTGTTCGTGCTTTGGCATTGAAAGAAAGCATCGAATTGGGAGAGCCTGTTTCACGTAATGTAAGCACTTCTGTCAAATTCTCTAATATAGTTTGTGTGGTTTGCATGAACAAATCCCAGCCTATATGCTTTTCATTGTCTGTGCTTGGATGCTTTCAAGTGTGTGAGAGAGAGGGAGTGGGGCAGTGAACAACCAATGGAATGAGGATTTTGGGACTGAGACAGATGTTGCTGTGGTTGTCATGGGTATAGGAAAGGATAAATCTGCTGGACTGATGTGTCATGATGTCCTCCATAACCCATGTTTCTAAATGTGAACTTGGGCATGTGGGATGATATTATGATCCAGTGGACTGGAGTTCGCATGTTAGATTATGGTCCAGGATAAAATGAATTTATTAACAGCTGGGCTTTGTTTTCCTGGTGTTGTCACTGCACTGCAGGGTATTTGCTGATGTCTTTAGTTTTATTTGCAATGTGATTACTGTCTATTTTTGGTGTTGGACCTGCTGTCTTTTATGATTTTTCTGTCCACCAAGACGTGTGATGTTAAATGTTCTCTTAACTTGAATTTGAATATTTCATCTGATTTGTGTTTGCTTGGATTTCATAGCCTGCTTTGGGAGAGACATCTAGCGAGCTAACTGTGAACAAGACAGCAAAGAAAATTTATGACAAGAAAATCTCTGAGCTCTCTGGAAATGACATATTTAGGGGTGATGTTCCTCCATCATCTGCTGAGAAACATCTAAGCATGGCAAAATTGCGGGAGATGAGTGGGAGCGACATCTTTGCTGATGGGAAGGTAGAGTCTCGAGACTACTTAGGTGGTGTACGCAAGCCTCCTGGCGGTGAGAGCACCATTGCCTTGGTTTAACATCTTAGGTCTAACTCTTGTCATCAGTTTGTGTCTGGTTTTGCTTTCCTAGTCGGGACGTGTTATTATATAAATTTGACTCTGTATTGGGTTTTGGGAGTCATCTCTTAGGGTTAACGTGTCAATCAGTGCGGTGGACTGCCTGCTAATTGGAGTTTATGTCCATACTCATGTGTTTTCTCGGTTTTTGCTTTAGACTGTCCACAAGTTTCATTTTCTTTCTTTGTCTACATTCTTCTTGTTATTATTTCACATATAGCCCAATATGTTGTGATAAACTCGATCTTGGTTGTGCCACATGTCCTTATTGCTTTCCTGAATTCTTTTAATTTTTTCTTTGGCCGAAATTTCAATTAGATTTTTACTAGTTTAGTAGCTTCTTTGAGATTCTCTGTCAATTTTGTTCTTCGATTCGGCTCCTTTTGAAGAGCTGAATTGTAGCTAATGAGACTTCGAAATAAAATGTCCACATGGCAAGGTTTATGGAATGCAAAAGGGCTGTTACAGTAGCAGCAGCAGCAGCCGATCCCCGCCCATTCAGTTTCGTTCTTCGAATTTCCAAATGCAATTCATTGAGAAGACTGAAGCCTGGTTTAGTTGTGCCAAGGTGCCTACACTTGTCCAATCCAATAAAGTTTTGAGAAAATGTAAAAAGCACAATCCAATGATACATTGTGTTATCTGTCGCATTTTTCTTTATCCTATTTTGTCAATTAGGGACTGTTTGCTTATGGTCAATCACCGTGGCTAATGACCAACGTTACTCGCAATGCCCAGCACTGCGGCCGCTGCCCTTGGCACGGATGTGAAGCATTTATAATATTAAGGATTTAGGTTCGATTGAAAAATAAAAAAAATAAAAAATGAAGGATTTGGGAAATTTAAAAAGGGGCTAACCCTTTTCTTTTATGCTATAAATTAGATTGTTAAAGAAAATACAATACCGTGTCTAAATGATGGGCCACCGGCTGCCATCACTGTTTGACCTTTTATGGTATAGCAGTATTAGTTTGACTAACGACAGAGAAAATGCTAAAAAACAAATGAGAATAAGCCGCAACGTGGCAGCAGAGAAAAAGTGATACTCGGCTTCTTACTTGAGCAGCAAGAAACGGTGTGTTTCTAACTTTCTATATACGTGCATTGCTTTCGAAATTGCCAATCTCCTCTAACTAGAAATTCCCCACATGATGTAGAATTCTCTTCCAACCCCAAAACATACAAATACAAGGGATCTTCAAAAATGCCATTTAAGTATCTAATGGAAAAGAAAAACGCCAACTTATTCTTCCTTTGCCCGGGAATTGAGAAATAAGATTGGCACATGATCCTTTACACAGCAAAAAGCATCTGATCGATTGGGATATAATTATATTATTATCTACGGTTGACTTTTATTAGCTTGAATATCACTTGCTAAAAAAAAAAGAAATTTGAGGAAAAAGAAAAGAAAATAAATTTGGGAAAAAAAAAAAAAGAGGGGAAAACTTATAGAGGAAGTTGTTGTTGATCTTGAAACAAAGTCAACATCCAGTGAGAAAATCAAGGCGATCTGTTTTACTTAAAAAGATACTGTTAACAAACAGATAAGGCAGAAATCAACATATTTATTAGTAAAATCCTTGAAAATCAAATAATTAGTAATAAAAGCAATGTTAACTTTTCCCAAAAAAAAAAAAAAAAGTTTCTTAATAAAAAAATCCTGTCTCTCTCTCTCTCTCTCTCTCTAGCTTTCTCTGTGTGCGTAGTGCCGACTCGACTTCATTTGTAATGGCGTGAGAGCGAGAACGGTCAGTGACAGGCCCCGTACACCACCACCTCACCACAAAACCAGAAACCGTCCAGAGAAAGAAAACCCAAAAAAAAAATTTAAAAGAAAAGCACAAAAACCCTTTCGCCTGTACGTATTCTATATTCCATCCCCTTTGTCTTGAATCCTTCTCAAAAAGTCACAACAATACCCAAATCCCAAAATAGATTAAAAAATGCCATTGCCAACCTTAAATTCTCTCGCAACACCGACATTCCACCATCATCCTTAAAGCCCTCAAAAAAAAAAAAGAAAGACCACCTTGGACTCTTCAAAAGCATATTCTGTCTCTCCAAATCGATTTGTGATGTGGGTTTTGGGTTTTTGATAAAGGGGTTCTGTTTTTTTTTTTTTTCTTCTTCCTTGTTCGTTGTCTGTGACTCTGTATACGTAGCTATAAATATTTATAAAAATATATGTGTGTATGTGTCTCTGTGGGTTTTGTAGTTTGGTGTTTTGTTTGATCAATGTTTAAACTAGGCGAGAAAGAGAAGAAGAGGATTGTAGAAAACATGAAAAGGAGTGAGGAGTTGTTGAACGAGGCTCCAAATGTCCCATATCTCAGGCTTCTTCATCAACAAAAGCCTAAGCCTCTTTTGAATGGCTGTCCCGTCAGTAGAGTTTCTCTGCTTTCATCGGAGGACTCTCCTTCTTCAAGTTCTTTCTCAAATGGGTTTTGCTCATCCGAGGATGGTTCACCGAATAGAGCTTGTGCATTTGAGGAGGCTCCTCGGTATCAAACCCAAAGTTCCCATTATTTGAATGGACTGTGTTTGGATTCTGGATCACTTCATGATGCCCGTAATGCCAATGGGAAGTTTGTGGACGAAGTGGGGTTGGTCGAAAATCTGCGTAGGATGAATGTTAGAGATGAACAGAGTGGTTGTGGCACCAAAATGAAGGGATATCTGATGGACCCAGATGCTTTGGGGATTGGCTTTGGTGGTGATTCTCTGGTGGGTGGGAGTGTACAACATGATGCTAGAATATGATCCGTATGGTTGTTTTAACGCTTGGGTTCCTGATAATGACGTTTTTCAAACTTCCCTTCATAGAGTCTCTTTGGGTGCTGATGAAAATGTGACCGGTTTGAAAGGTGGATTTGAAAAGGGTGTCTGGGACCCAATGGGATCGTTTCTTGCTCGTGATCAGTCCAATGATGTTTATTCTAGCTTTGGCTGGTACAGTAACCAAAGTGATAATCTATTGGATCTGAAGGAGCAGGGAAGGACCTGGATCAACAGAGGGATTCAAAAGCAAAAGTCATCTGGTAGTTGCCCTCACATGAATGAGGATTTTGTGCGCTCTCAAGGTTACAAAATGGATCACATTGGAGGCAGGCGCATCATGGATCCACTTGGTTCCCCTCAATTAATGCATCACGCACCAGATTTGAATACTTGCAATCAATTATCTAAGAGTTTGATTTTAAAAGAAGGGACTAGAGCAACCAGAAGCAACGGGGTTCCTCAATCGCTTTTGTCCGTGGAAGGTGCTGGAGATATGGAAGGCACTGACTTTGTGGATGGTTTTATCATGCAGGAAACAGGTTTGAATCGTGCTAACAACAAAGGACTTGGCCATTCAAGATGTCCCAAAAAGAATTCTTCCAATCATCTTACTGTGCAAAACTTGAGAGGGAAAAGCGTTAAACAAGATAGTTATACATTTGAGGGAGGAATTTATGAAAATGGTGAGAGAGTCAGTTGTTATAACCCACTGCCAGCTATTCCAAGTATTAGCTCCTTGCCTGAGATTCAGGGCTACTTATACCTAATGGCACAAGATCAGCATGGTTGCCGGTTCTTGCAAAGGGTTTTTGAGGAGGGAACAAGCCTGGATATTCAGATAATATTTGAAGAGATCATTGCTCATGTTGTTGAACTGACGCTGAAGCCATTTGGCAATTATGTCATCCAGAAGTTGTTGGACGTGTGCAATGAGGAACAAAAATATCAGATTGTGCTTATGGTGACCAAAGAACCGGGACGGCTCATTAGCATCTGCTTGAACACATATGGGTAAGTCCTCTTGTTATTCATAAGTTTTGATATTAATTGCTGATTATTTTATTTATTTTTTATTTTTTATTTTTTTGAATTGTTTTTGTATTATGGCACAGTACACGGGTGGTACAGAAGTTGATTGAGACTCTCAAGACCATGCAGCAGATTTCGCTTGTAGTGTCGGCCCTGAAACCAGGTTTTCTTGACCTTACTAAGGATCAGAATGGAAATCATGTCATACAGCGGTGCTTACAATGTCTTAGCAATGAAGAAAATAAGGTCCACCCTTTACCTCGGTCTCCTTTTTGTCATACCTTTAACTCTTTGAAGATACAGTTTTGCTGTTACTATATTCTTAGGTGATTTTGTACTGTTTCCACCCCACGTTGAGCAAGTAGAAATTTCTGATGAGGAAATTTCTTTTTGTGCATAATTTCTGCCTATAAATACAAGTTACATAACATAACTTCATCCTCAAGGTATTGGCATTTGCATTTCCAATTTTTCCCTTTTCACTTTGGAGTTAAAAATGTTCAAGCCTAGGACCAAACAAAGAAAATGATCGTTGTCTTGTCACTTGTGTTAAAGCTCAAGGGTGAGGTGTTGAGGCTCTCCAGGTTGACTGTATGATTCCTTCATTTTAATTTGGTCATTTTGGAAGTTTTACAAGTTTATGAAGACTGGCTTTAATCAACTGAGGGAAGCAGTAGTTCTTGCTACTGAGGCTGGCAACTGAAGGCCTGCTTAACACCAGGTCAAGCACTAGTAGGCAGCATCATCTATTGTAGGCCATCCATCTTGGCCATCAAATCGTTCTAATCACCCTAATTTATGGGATTTGTATAGAACAGCTAGAGCATGCATTTGAGTTCGGGATATGTGTGGACAATGCTTCAGGTGGTTTGGCTCATCTTGCTGGTTTTAACTAACCAATGAAATTTAAATTGTATTTTTAAAAAGGGTGAAATTTACTTTACCACAATGCAGACAATGTGTGAGTAGATTCCTAGTTATGGTGAAATGTATTTTTCCAGTACGCTAGCAATATGTGAGAATAGATTTTATGTTCTTGCTGTCATATCATGCACCCATGTAGCTCTGGCATGAAAAATCAATTGTCAACAATGACTATATAAGCATATATGTATCTGAGATTGTCTAAGGACAACACCCTGACCTCAAGTTATTCATAGAATTGGGATTTTCAAAACTGCAATTCCGTGTGGAGGATCAGCCGTCAAGCATCAAAACTTTGCACTCTGAAGCCATTTGGCTTATTGAAATATTAGCTCAATGAATCTGAACTTGCCTTGTCCTCACTTGTTGATCTTTTTTTGCAGTTTATTTTTGATGCTGCTGCAAACTTTTGTGTTGAGATTGCAACTCATCGACATGGATGCTGCGTAATGCAAAAATGTATTGCACATTCCACGGGGAAACATAAAGAGAGGATAATAACTGGAATTTCTGAGAATGCACTTCTTCTTGCTCAAGATCCTTTCGGGTAACTCACTTTAATTCCTTGACTTGTTCAAATTTCTCATCTCTTTCATTTGCTGATGTATTTGGTTTTTTCACACTACTATTTTAAGACAAAGATGATCTTTCATTTTTATAATGTAGCAAAAATGCTTATGCTACTGTATTTTTCCCACTTTGGATATCTAACAGTATTGTTTAATGACGTGGTTGATTTGGCTCAAAAGGTTGAAGTCCAAATAACCAATCTGCTTATTACAATATCTTTTAATATTTTCTGTTTCTTGCATGCTATGGGGGAGATTTATTGTTATTTACATGCTACGTGGGACATTAAAGCGCATGTACATGGTTATATGATGACACAGAAACCAGTGTGTTCATTGACAGTGTTTGTTCTGATGTCAAGGGCATTGCACATTTGCATTATTCTTCCCTGCTGTGAATAAATGTGTTAAATCTTTTTGCATGATGTGTCTTAAATTTTTAAATATTTGCAGATATGTTACAACTGGAATGCAAATTAGATGTATTGACAAGTCTGAGCTTTAGGTACCAAATGTTAATCATGTCACAATGTCAAGTATATTGTTAGAGACCCATCTTCATTTGCTATAACTGTATGACAACTGATGGGGCTTTGAAATTTATTGTGAAAGTCAAATTCATGCATATGAAACTAAGCGTAAATGCTTTATTCTGTTATCCAAATAATAAGTAAAAATTTCATGTCAGAAGTGGAATCTTTTATTCATTTATATGGGATTATCCAAGAAGTTGAAAACCATAGTCTAGCTTTCTGACTCTGAATCCTTTTGTGTTGCAGAAATTATGTTGTTCAATATATCATAGAGCTAAAGAGCCCAGCCGCTGCTCACAACTTGCTTTCTCAATTTAAAGGGAACTATGTACAGCTTTCCATACAGAAATTTAGCAGCCATGTGGTTGAGAAGTGCCTCAAACATTTTGGAGACAGCCGGTCACAAATCATTCATGAATTGCTCTCAGTGTCTCACTTTGAACAACTGCTGCAAGATCCCTATGCCAATTATGTCATTCAATCTGCTCTAGCTGTTACCAAGGTCTGTAACTAATACCAGCTTAAACATCACTTCTACGGTTTCATACTTCCATACTATTGTTATATAGTTAAATCTCACCCTACTGCTCTCATATTCCTCCTCTCTAAAGCAGGGTCCTCTTCATGATTCCCTTGTTGAAGCAGTTCGACCTCACTTGATGTTGCGCACCAGCCCATATTGCAAGAGGATCTTCTCCAGGAACATATTGAGAAAATGATGTATATTCTCTGTGGTAAGAAATGTTGCTGTTGTTTCAGAATTGACAACCTTGTTCACCCCAAAATAAATTTGCTATCTATCCTGGAATGTTAGACGTAGGCTGTCTATCAGATCAGAATCGGCTTCAGATATTGCAATCAGAAGTTACAAGCTAGGCTTCTCTGGATTGTGGACGACCATGAGGACCGTAAAGAGAATTTTGTTCGAACTAGTTTATCAAGCTGACACATGTAATACTTTGTTGTCCTGTTGTCTTGTTCATCTAAACTTTATTATGTATTGTATCACGTTTCACTTGGACAGACCTTCAATGTCCGCTTCAGAGACCAAAGTTTTGTAATATGTTATGTCTGAATTTCTTTTTTAGCTATCTCTTCTTTGATTGTGAAACTCCTACTAGCAGAGTTAGCCACCTTGTCCTTTAGCCAGGGAGAAGACTTCGATCCTCAGCCTCCTCCCCGAGCAAAGCCTTACCAAAGACAGAAAGAGAAGAAGGGAAAAACCCAAATATATTGTTCGTCTGACTCTGTAGAGTATGGCACCGAAATTTGAAGACGACTTCCTTTAAGAATGCTCTTGTTTGTTTGACTTATTGATCGCAAAAGAAATAAATCGGCGCCGTTTGGCTGTCTTCGATGAGTTGCTGGTAATGATCCCAACCGAATCATATCATATTTTGCTACTTTAAGCAGAAGAAAAATAAAAGGTAAAACAAGATGCATTCCAAATTATACGGGATTATTCAAAGCACATTGTTGCGTTCGGAAAAGTTTTCAGAGACAAGGCTAGCATAACCAATGACTGAACAAAACACATCGCAAAACATAGCAACCCACAATCCACACGAGACAAGGCAAGCCAAATATAGGTCAACACTCATAGATAGGTAACAGATTGCATCTTGACAAAAACCATGTCTTGGGAAAAGTTAATCATATCAGGCATCCTCGTGCCCTACAAGGGCTAGCAGCATTTTTTCATAGTCGCCATGGGTGTCCTTGCCAATGGCATGGTCCAGAGTAACACTGTTTCTTCGTTGGTATTCATCTGCTATGA
The DNA here is from genome assembly GCA_037832345.1 of Rhizophora mangle. Classification (NCBI taxonomy): domain Eukaryota; kingdom Viridiplantae; phylum Streptophyta; class Magnoliopsida; order Malpighiales; family Rhizophoraceae; genus Rhizophora; species Rhizophora mangle. The sequence goes on from JBAPLJ010000320.1 coordinate 1,357,543, forward strand.
TCTTCAGGTCAACCTCAGCCCTTGTGGCAATAACTCTAGTCAAAGCTCCTTCATCAGTTCCCCTCTTGTTGATTGCCAGGCGAAGAACTTTCTCAAAATACTTTTCTGGGCATGTCAAGCACTTAACAGTGGCCCTCAGTAGTGCTAGGTACTCATCCTTTGGATCAGTTTTCAAATCCTTCACACGGAAGAGTCCATTCAAGAATAAAATATCAATGCATGATTATTGAAAGAAACCATATGTAAGGAATAAGATATCTTAGAAAACTGGAATGTCAGATTATTTGATAACAGAGCTTGTTTCTTGCATACCTTGTTGATGTCATTTCCAAATTCATTCTTGTAATTATTCAGAGTAGCATTAACCTGTGCTTTGCTTCTAGTAGCCAAAATCCTGATGAAGTCTTCATCATTATAAGCCTTCTTTTCAATCTTCTCCCGGAGTATCTTTGCTTCTGATTTTGCCAGGGTCATGTTCACCTCATCTCCCTCGTACCGGAATGATGTTACAAGAGGATACAAAAGCTGGGTACACATAAACATGAAGTAAAAGCAAATAAATGCTTTACTTTCACAGCAAGGGCGCGACTAAATTGAGATGTTAGTAACTTAGAAATGAATGCCAAAGCTTTGCTTTAAAAATCTTTATGAGGTTTTTTTTTTTTTTTTTCTTTTGTTTTTGAAGAAACAAAAGGGTGTGTGCAGATTAGAGAAATGAGAACTCAATCAGCTGTTGCTAAGCCTAGAAGTGCAGAGGCTGTACCTTGCGGAAGTCCCCAGTTGTGTGTTGGGCAACATCCTCTTCTAGTGACTTCTTATAGCGAGCATGGTAAGCCAGCTTTACCAGATAGAGCTCATGTGATGACCTTGTGCAGGCAATTTCCATAAGAACCTGATTGCTCGAAGTCCATCTTTTTTTTGCCTCATTAGCCAACAATGCATCACGTTCAGCAGGATCAAGAATCCAAAGCATCACAAGCCTCTGAGGACAATAATTTGAGATAGCATACTTGTTAGCTACATAAAATTTTTCAAACATCCCAAAAGTTCCACCGATAAAAATGAGATCATAGGAATCACATATCATAGAGTGTGCCTTTCTTCTGTTCATTGCACAGTCATTTTTGGTTATCAGTTGGAACATGGAAAGTGATGAGTAAAAACAATATCATCAGCATAAACAGGAACCAGATAATCAGAACCTGACCTCAAAATCATTTGTGAGTTCCTTGTACAGTGCTTTGAGAAGATCCTCTCCATAAGTATCAGCATAGGTCTCTCGAATCAGCTTGCGTTGCAAAGCATTCCTGTGGCCCAATATGGATATGATCAACCCTTCATTTGTCCCCCATCCTGAAACAACATTTCTAGGAATGATTAAACAAACCCCAGGTTCTTAAGCAAAAATTGCAATGCATTGACAAATCTAAGTTCTGTAGACAGTGAAATTCTTATGCATATAAAGTTAGATCAGGTTTAACCAAAAAAATAAAAAAAATAAATTAAAAAAAAATCACAATTCCACATTTTGATCATGATCTCAAAGAACGGAGATCCAGAATGCAGGTTCCAATAGTACTATTAGTTTACACCTAAAGCTATTAGTTTAGCTGAATAGCACTGGAATCATCTTCAGGTCTGAAGGTCTCGAATTTGAATCCCAGTCCGAGAAAGCTATTAGTTCAAAGGAATTCCACACGAAATAATCCCGTCATTGTTTATGACACTGTACAACACTGTAACTTAAATATCGAGACCCAGAAACTTGAAGATCAAGATCATCGCAATACAGCACTATCAATAATCACCAACATGAGCAGATCATCTTTAAAAATATCAGAAAATAAATAAAATACAAGAGAAAAGGGCTAAAATCAGAAAATTGATGTAAAAAAAACCCTTTAACCATAAAAAAAGATCAAACTGAAAAGAAGAAGTGAACATCGACGACAACCTTAGCCAAGAGACAGTGATTAATCACTCAAATATAACTGAAGACTGTAATGACAACCCGATGGCGAGAAAAGCGTTCGCAAGTATTACTTCTTCAAAAGAAAGGGAACACAGTACGATCCAAATAAAAACATGCACAAATGTACGAACAAGACGAGGCTTCGTCGTTTTTATCTTTTCTTTAAAAAAAAAAAAGATACATCTGATGAAGAAAGAAAAGGAAAAACGATGAACCTGCAAAGGCCTTTCTGAGCTGCTCACAGTCATCGGCGACGGGTGGAACAGGCTGAGGAACTCTCAAAGTGGACATCTTTTGTTTGTTTTTTGGCTGGAGTGGCTCTCTGGTCTGGAAATACGTTGGCAACTGGCAGTGGGATGGCCTTTCACCTTTTTGTATCCGACTTCTTGTCATAGACAAACGAAAAAGGAAATTAAAGGGGCCCTTAATTCACGGTAAGTTCTGTCTCTCGGTCTCAGGATTTGCTAGTATTTAATGTTCAGAGACCCTTTTGCCTATTATAAATCTGGCATTCATTAAGTTTATAAATTAAGGTTATACTCCTTTATTTTTATTTAATTTTATGAATCTATTACTTAAATATAATTACTTAAATGTTATCATATTTGAATAATTTTTTTATATTTAATTTAAATATTAACAAATATAAAATTAAATCACAAAATTTACTAGATCAAATATCGACTTAAATTTAAGTCTATACAGAACTCCACGTCCGAACTAAACCACCGCGTGCAACGGTTTCAAAGGCCCCACAACATGGGATAGTTTTGTGTTAGTGTATTTGTACGCTACAGCCGGTATTATTATTATTATTATTATTATTATTATGTAGTAAATAGGAATGGCAGTATGGAATTGTAATAATATAGTGTGATTGTTAGCATGGTTCCGCGTGGGTGTTGCATGCAATTACGCGCAATGGGGTGAAAGCAATTGGTTGCTAAAGCATTTCTTTTTTGTTCCCTAAAACGTTTCTGATCCCTATAGGATTGCATCCCACCGCGTAAATTGTGCAATGAAGTTAAAACACGGTACATATACTCTAATGCTAAGGATCATTTTGCTCTATAATCAAGGCATACACCAGAGACTAGGTACTGGTAAGTTTCTTGCAAGCATGACGTGTTATGTAGACTTCTAATTTCAATTTTTGGAGCGCCCCCCGGGAGTCAAAAATTAATCTGAAAGTGAGAATATGGGGTTGAGTGAAGCCGAACTCGACGCATTTTTTGCCGCTTTTTGCGATCGGTTTGAAGTGTTCAAGCTAAATATGTCGCACAATAATAATGTAGAAAAGACGTAAAAATTTTAGATAAAAGGCTTTATTTTCCCTCCTAAAATGTGGCATTGGTGTTGATGGTTGTGGAAAGGAAAGCTAGCTGGTTTAGCAAAAGGATAAGAAACCAGAAAAAATGACTTCCAGGGCCAACACCCCAACGCAGCAAAAATATTGAATGTCTTGTATAACTCAAATCGCCATTAATAATGATAATCATAATAATAATGAATTCCTTTATATTGGTTTCTGTATTTTTGTATTTTCATCAGTATGCACCGAGGTCCCACTAGATCATACAGTCGTGCAATTAATCTATTATTTTTCAATTTTTTGGCTTCGAACCGTCCTGAACAAAGCGTTGCCAGAACCAGTGGTTCTCCCACACCGCGTCCATGGAGTCCAATGCAATTCCTTTGGTCTCCGGCAAGAAAACCGCAACAAAGATGGTCATCATGGCAATCCAGCAGCCATAAAACAAGAAAGTGCCATACTTCAAGTGGCATAGCATGGCCAAGAATGACTGCGACAGCACAAATGTGGTGGCAAAATGTACGGCCACGCTTATACTTTGGCCCATGGGTCGGATGTTCATTGGGAAAATTTCACTAGGAACGAGCCAGCCCAGGGGCCCCCAAGACCAACCAAAGCCCGCAGCATAGATGCACATAAACATGAGCATTAGTACCGCATGGTCCCGGGACATCGGATTGCTGCCTGAGACACCAGTTGTAGCTGCCATCAGCCATGCCATCGCGATCTTCATAACATGCGCAACAAAATAAAGTTGATCAACAAATGATCACAAGTTCCAAAATAAAATTTTATATGATGATCCAAAAAAAAAAAAAAGGTACGATATGCAAATAAATCCTATCCACACAGTGACTTCAGCTATTTATTAAGAAAGAAGAGTTGACTATGTTATTCAGCCACATTCCTAATATTCTTTTTATACAAAATAATTTAATATTATCATGTCATGCTAGCTGATAGAAGATTATTTTAAGGATGTCTACATCAATCATAAATTTTTAAATCTTAAAAATGTTATATTTGTTAATACTCTCAATTTGAGAGAACTAAATATTTATTAAAATTTAATATATAATTTATTATTAAATTTTATTTAATAATACAGATTTTTAGATTGAATAAATTATATATTAGACCCTTGCGTTGTCATATGAAAGCCTTTGGTTTGTATTGATGCATACCTCACATATGAACATTTGTGTCCCACCAAGTATGAACAGGAATCTTCGACCGCGTCGATCAACCAGGGCCGTGGACACGAAGATGGAAAAGACATTAACCAATCCTAGGATTATGGCTGCTAGCAAAGCTCCACTATTTCCAAAGCCAACAGATTGGAAAAGAACAGGGGCATAGAAGGCAACAACGTTAATCCCAGTAATTTGTTGGAAGAATGGAATCGCGAATGCCATCACAAGATGAGGTCTGTACTGTCTCTGCAACAGTGTCTTAAAAGATCGTTCTTGACTTGCAGCTGCGGCCAATTCGCTTGTCTTAATAAGATCATCAAGCTCGGCATCCACATTGTCGGTTCCTCGAATGTTGACAAGTGACTTTCTCGCTTGTTCGGTCTTGCCTCGTTCCACCAGGCTGCTAGGCGTGTCCGGGATGAGGAGCGCGCCTATTGTCATGATAGCAGCCGGTACCATGGCAAAGCCAAGGGCGAAACGCCATCCTCCACTGTACTTGGCCACAGAAAAGTTTACGCAAGTGGCTAAGACCACCCCAACGCCCAAGAAAAGTTGGAACCCTGTGTTGCACGCGCCACGCCATTTTGGCGGCGCCATCTCTGATAGGTAGATCGGAGTTGCCTGGATAATTAATACATACATGCATAAAATTGTGATCCAGTTGGCATTTATACGAAGCTATGTGCAACTATGTAAAATTTTGATGTCCAATTGACCATGATCGTCGGTTCTTTATTCATCGAAAATATAAGAAAGGAATCAGTGGTCAATCCACAGATCTGAGTAGTGAAACCAACTCCGAAACCCAGCAAAAGACGGCCTAATATAAGCATGGCAATGTTGGCAGCAAAACCATTGAAGGCAGCCCCGACGAAGAATGTGCAGCCACCAAGCACCATGGTGTTCTTGCGCCCCAATGCTGCAATCAGCCTGCCAGCAGCAAGTGACGAGACTAGTCCGGCTAAGTACAGCGACGAGGTAAATGCAGTCAAAAGCTGGCTATCGTAGAGACAGTATATGTTCGATTTGGCCTCTGCTGCTTTCTTCAGAACTGATGGGAAAAATTTCTGGAGAAATGGTAACATGGTCGTAACACCACCTGCAGGTATTCAGTTGAAGCATGCTGAGAACAATGAAATAACTAAAATTTTAAAATTGTAGAATCGAATTCGTTCATATAAGTCCTGATGGCTGATGGATGACCTTTTAGTATCAATATGATAGATTGGTATTCTACCATTCTGCTACACAATTCCCACAATAATTTTATAGGTTGTGCCTAATTGATTGGACACTGAAATTGTACTGTGTTGCACAACATTTTTCGATTTCTAACAATGTAGTACCTGAAATACCGACGTCATACCCGAAAATGAGACCACTTGTCGCAGCAACGATGCATGTGACCACCACCGAAACTGTTATCTTTCCATCCGAGCCAATAGCCGGTTGGTAAGCCATTTGGTCCATTCTTTGTCGGAACCCAAATAGAACTGGGTCAAAGTCAGGGCTTAAGACGGAAAGAGCTAATTTCACTTTTTGTGTCCGACTCTTCTCGATCAGCGTCAACTATCAAAATCACAGCGGAATTATGGGTAAGATTTAAGCCTTCTAGCCATTAATCTTGGATATCGTTTTCTTTTGATTAAGGGTACTTAGCTTAAATTTTCAAGTCTGCAGAAAGCTGTTTAGTTATTATAATTTATATTTCTATGAGATTACCCTTAAATTTATTAACTAATATATATGGCTAATTGATGGTATTATAGATTCCGATCAGGGTTGAAACGGGAAGAATTCAACGTGTGCCATTGCGCAACTTCATAAGATTAATCTTAGTCATCTATTTCTTATTTTTCTTATATTTTACACTATTGATTTATTTTTTGTATTTTTCTTTTTTTGGGGGGGGGGACAAAGAAGCTAGAATAATAGAAGCCACTACACTTTTGCAAAGCGAATGAATAAAAAATAAATAAATAAATAAATAAAACCAATATAGTTACCAGATAGAAGCTCTAAGTATCAAGTCCACTAATATGGCATGCTAATGTGCATGCAATTTGCCGTGCCTATGCTGGCATCCCCCACGGCCGCCTCCCGTTTCTTCTTTCTCAGGGGAACTTTGGTTATCCTTTTGGATGAAATTAAATACAGCACTTTTCAGCAACCTTGGTTTTATATATATATATATATATATATATATATATATATATATATATAAAGCAACAAAAATTGTACCAGAACAGAACACCCCATAGGTTTGTTCGTTGCAACGTTTTCAAAGAATGCAGAACTCAAGAATGTCCACTTTTTTTAAAAAAAGAGGGTGTAATTGAATACGAATCACCCCCAAAAACCGTAATAATGAAGTAAAATTTTTGAGCTATACAACGAGGTTAATAGCTTTGTGGAGAGAAGAAAATAAAAAAAATAAAGATTCGCTGCCAAAAGAAAATGGTGTTAAGGCGTTGCTGGTCCTCTGGAAAACTCACCCGGAATTCTTTTTTTTTTTTTTTAGGTTGCAAAGGGAATATGAAACAGGAAGTGCATTGCAAAAAATAAGAGTCAATTATTCTTAATGACAGAGAGATTTTCTCGGAGAGGAAAAAGGATCACCCATGGCGCAATTGCCATATATGTGTAGTATTTTTCTCAAGTACGTTTTTGGGCTAAAGAAAAAAAAAAAAAATTCAGTTATCCAAATATATACTTGAGTTACTACTTTTTTTTTTTTTTTTCCCTTGAGTTTGAACAAGTCTCTTTCTACGTAGTCCCACGAATTGTCTAATTGTTTGGACTGGCTATTTTAAGAAGGCAGGATGTATCCAACATAGAAATACATATAGTTAAAATGTTTAGCTTTTTAATGAATGATTTGTGCATAACATTTGTTAGGTGAGCAGCGGGGTTGTTGGCCAACAGGAAACCCGGTAGCATCCCTTCTTCACACGTCCTGGAGGTAGGTTTATTCCTGGAAACGTTTTGTCTACATGACTAACAACGTGTAAGTGCCGTGGGACGTGGACTGCCAACTGAAACACATTATCTTATTTAGTTTGGCACTAAAGTCTACTCGGGATTCGTTTGTAGGAGAAAAATCCATTGACAACAATGCAAAATGTAGTGTTATTTAAAACTGCTCCGCGATAGCGTAAGAAAATGATAATAGAGGGTAGATGAGACATAAATTTGATTAGTCAAACGCCCCGTTTGGGATGGCGGCTGCGTTTGTAAAACTGGAGTTGGAAGCAAAACGCAATATTATCAAGGTTTGGTGAACACCAAGACCCGTACCACGATTTATCACCGAAACTTAAGGCGAGAAAGTTCACTTTTAATCGAAATAATTCAATATTTTTTATTATATTTTAATTTAAAAATATTTTTATTCACTGCATGGGAGATTAAAATGCATTATTAAACAAATTTGTAGAACGTGGGTTATAGGACAACCATATGTATTAGATAATCACATGAAATTTATTTAAAATTTTCAATTTTTTTAAAAAAAATTTATTTATAAATAATCTTATTTCTTAATAAATCTTAAAATTTATACAAAATATATTAAAATAAATCTTATTCATTTTATAAATCTATTTTGTTCTTATATCTACCTAAATCTTAGACTATAAAGTATGAGCCTTCTCTTACTAATTTAAGTTTATGTGATTTATTTTTTTTATTAATTTTTATATAATAATAAATAAGTATTTAAAAACATATTGGTATTTTCTTAGATGAATTAATACTCAATTAACTTATACAATAATATAGCACAAATAATAATATTCTTTAAATTCATTATTTATTATAATAGTTATTTAATTCACAATCTATTATAGTAGTTATAATAGAAAATGATTTAAGCAATTAATTATATTTTTTAAAAGAAAATTTTAGAATTATCAACTTGCTAATTGTATTTACAAAACTCAATAATATTCTCAAACAAACTCAAAATTAAATAAGTAGATTGGAATTATAATAAAAATAATAATTATTATTATATCATTTATTTTCTACGAATACATGTACTACGCTGAGTTATTGATACTGGATGCTGTTGATGTTATTTTGAGAAAAGGTGGAGCTAATCTTACTTCCGCAGATAACTTTAATTTTTATTTATTGGTTCTGTCAGTCTACATTTATGTTTTACGCTTATGTTTTTGAGAGATATCGAAGTAATTAAAAATTTCAATTTAAAATTTGAAATTTTAATAGTAAAAAAGAAAGATTAAAGTTTTTTAAAAAATAAAAAATTACTTTTATTATATAATTTATATTTTTGTAAATCTCATAATAAATAAAAAAAGATTTATGTTTTAAATTTTTTTTTGCGGGCAGCCATTCACTTTTTTATTAAGAAACCCGTTAAATTATAAATAAAAGTAACTCTATTCGTTTATATAAATGAAAAACTAAGTTATTACTCACCACCACAATTCGGTTATGAATCAGACTCCAAACTTTCTTGGTGGTTGAGCCTGTGCATTCCAAAGTCCGAAAGCAAGCTCCTTTTCTCTCTCTCCGGCCATTCTTCTCTCTTCACTTGAGCGAGCAGAAGATGGCTGTCGGTAGTTTTCAGGTTGATGACAGGCCGGCCGGCGACTTTAATGGCAAGATCACGGTCTCAGTGGTGATTACATGCATCGTTGCTGCAACAAGTGGCCTCATTTTTGGATATGACATCGGGATTTCAGGTCCTGCCCCGAAACTATTTTAATTAGCAGAGTTTTGTTCCGTGAGTAAATATTACTAAGCTCTAAATTTCTTAAAGTGAAACTAGCCAACTGATTCCTGTTCTAAGTAACTCACTAGCTTCTTCAAGTTTCATTAATTAGATGGGGTGTAAAGGGTAGAAATGGAACGGCCGTACCCACGTTTTTTTGGTAGCATCGGAAAGTCTTAGTGGCAATGATTAAGTGCATCTAAATTCTCCCTGTATACACTTTTCACGAATTCATCCTTAGTTTGATCTTTTGGATTTGAATGGCGTTTGAGGGATAGAAACCCATTAATATAATTGGTTGACTCGACCTTGAAGCCTTCATTTTGGAACTTTTCGGCATAGAGAATTTTGCCGGAGGATAGTAGAATATCCAAATCATTCGATGGAAGGGCTGAAAAGTTAAGTTAGATGGAAAGTCTGCAACTTCTGTTCCTTGTATCTCACACTTGTTCTTACCATTGGTTTTAGAATTTAGATGATAAATATGGTCATTTTGTTTGTTTTGGGTAGCTTGGTAGGTGCGGAACTCAAAATCCGTGAGATCCGAATGTTTGTAAAAATGTAGAAATCGTAGACTGGTTGGTAGGCGATGGTCATGCGCCTTAAAAGAGTCACTGGGCAAAGGCTAAAAAACAAAAGCTTTTACATAATAGCAAAATATATAATTATTCAGTAATTTCCTCTCCCTTTTTTTTATTTTCTTAACAAGATCGCATCGTTTTTCCCAGAACAGTAACTTAATGCCACACTAAATGTCCAACCTCAATTCAAGAAAACTGCCCTCATAAAAAATGGATTGTTACAAATGCTAGTGCTCATTAGCTGTTTCCCACATCAATTTTGTCCTCTTGCTTTTGAAAAGTGGGCCATCACTGACCATCTGTTGTATCCGGTGGATGATCGTTTGTCGGCACATGAGAAATTGGACTTGTTGACTTTATTTATTTATTTATTTATTATTATAATCATCATTATTAGTTTTAGTAAATTGGGGATTTAGTAATTTTTAGCTGGTTACCTGATTGTTTCTGAGGGTGAGGCCCGATTGGCGACGTTTTCGGATCTTCAAACGTGCCTTTGGGCTCAAAGTTGAACTGAAGTACACTAGTCTTCTGATGATTTTTGAAATCTTATTTCACCAGAGCTTGTGTCATTGTGTCTCGTAGTTTTGGGCTTCTGGCCCAACTTATGCGTAAAAAAAAATTAAAAAAGAAAAAAATGTAGGAAAAGCCCCCTTTTAGATTAAAAATTAAGGAAAGATCGACCAAAAGAACATAATTCTAGACCATACACACACATCCAGTTGAAACATGTGATTCCTTCCTTGGCGATTGATTAGTACAAGTGAAATTTGTCTAAAGAAAATTTATCATACTTTACCCTGAGCTCCTGAGTTTTTTTTTTTTTTTTTTAATATATATATATATATATATTAATCATTTTAAGGACCAGTAAAACCGGAACGAACTAATTTAGACTCCTGTCCACTTGAATTGATCTATTATGATCATATTTGCCTATGGGCGCCATGCAATAATTCAACTTGCTAAGGCATGAAAATTGCTAGCCGAGCTCACCATGGACTCCTGTTTTTTGTCCTTCTAAGTTCTCACTAGGGTCCCATCAATTTAATCGCAGGGGGTGTTACAACAATGGTACCATTTCTCAAGAAATTCTTCCCATCGGTACTAAGAAAGGCATCAGAGGCCAAAACAAACATCTACTGCGTATATGATAGCCAGGTTCTGACAGCATTTACATCATCACTTTACATAGCAGGGTTGGCTGCATCCCTTGGAGCTAGCCGCCTGACTGCAGCAGTGGGAAGGAAAAACACAATGGTGCTAGGTGGCTGCACTTTCCTTGCTGGTGCAGCCATCAATGGCGCTGCTGCCAATGTTGAAATGCTTATCCTAGGCCGCATCTTGCTTGGTTTTGGGGTTGGTTTCACTAATCAGGTCAGTGGGTCCTCTTAGATTATAAAGCTGAGTACTAATTTTTGCAGAAACTCATTCCTGACTATGATCATTCCCTTCAGCAGAGAAAATACGTTTCACATTTTGCTGATGTTATGCATAATGCAATGCAGGCAACTCCAGTCTACCTATCAGAGGTGGCGCCACCTAAATGGCGTGGTGCATTTAATACAGGCTTCCAATTTTTCATCGGCACGGGAGTGGTAGCAGCCAATTGCATAAATTTTGCCACGGCTAAACACAGCTGGGGTTGGCGCCTTTCCCTCGGCCTTGCCACGGTGCCTGCTGCTATAATGACAACGGGGGCACTCCTCATCTCCGACACCCCGAGTAGCCTTGTGGAACGTGGCAAGATCGAGCAAGCTCGAAAATCCCTGATCAAAGCCCGAGGAATAGGGAACAATGTGGATGGAGAGCTCGCTGCCCTTGTCAAGTACAGTGAAGTGGCCAAAGCTGCCCGTCAGGAACCTTTTGTGAACATATTGGAGAGGCAGTACAGGCCGCACCTAGTGATGTCAATTGCCATCCCCTTCTTCCAACAAGTAACAGGGATTAACATAATTGCTTTCTATGCGCCGGTCCTTTTTCAATCAGTTGGCTTTGGAAATGATTCAGCTCTAATAGCGGCTATTATACTAGGAGTAGTCAATCTTTGTTCAATTCTTGTGTCTACTGGGGTGGTTGATCGTTATGGCCGAAGATTTTTGTTCATATTCGGTGGGATTCTAATGTTCATCTGCCAGGTAACAAATTGGTTCAAAGCAATTGGAACGCTTCACTTGTAAAATTTTTTAATGTCGCAATTTTTTTGTAGGTTGCTGTGGCTGTAGTGCTTGCTGCTGCAACAGGGGTCTCAGGAAACAAGCAAATATCAAAGGGCTGCGCGATAGCAGTGCTTGTTTTGATGTGCATCTATGCTGCTGGTTTTGGTTGGTCTTGGGGCCCCCTAAGTTGGCTCATTCCAAGTGAAATCTTTCCCATGAAAATCCGGCCCACGGGCCAAAGCGTAAGTGTGGCTATCAATTTTGCCACCACATTTGTGCTATCACAGACGTTCTTGACCATGCTATGCCACTTCAAATTTGGCACATTCCTATTCTACGCCGGTTGGATTGCCGTGATGACGATCTTTGTCATATTTTTCTTGCCGGAGACCAAGGGAATTCCACTGGACTCGATGTATGCAGTGTGGGAACGGCACTGGTATTGGCAACGATTTGTTAGAGAGCAACGATAAGCAGATTTTGGATTGGATGTTCTATGACGCTGGCACCAAACGGTCTGCTTTGTTATGCGGATCAAGTTCCTGTTACATTGGAATGACTTGTATACACACTAGCAGCTGTGTTGTGGACAGCAAGTTGGAGAAACCTACACTTTTCAAATATGTCACACTTGTATCCAATTCCCACGACCTACCGCAATCTTCGGGTTGGGCATTATCTTTCTCTTATGTATGCAAGCAGCTGAACATTCTCTAACGCCTTGACTCTCTAGATGGTCCCATTTCCTTGTTCATGTGCATGTGTTTTATTTTATTATTATTTTTTTTAACCTTATCGGCTTACTTCATTGATTTATGTGTTTAAGCAGACAGGACCCACACAAGCTTCACATTTGGTCAACAAATATCGGACTTCACCCGAATCACGTTGATTGGGTTAACTGAATGACAAACATCTGTCGTACAAGGATAAATGAAGAGAACAAAAAGGAGATAATTACTCGAATAACATAAATTGATAAGAGAAATTAATAATAAACAGAATAACTATCCCATCTCTCAACAATGCCTTGAACAGAGAACCTAAAATTTATAATAACTGATCCTTAAAAATAGATCTCCAGGGAGATTGGTTGACTGAATTGGGAGGCATGTCAAAATATGATTCACGAGAAATTAAAGACAAAAAATGTAAAAATGTGATACCAGGAAGTAAGGAAAATCACAAAAAAAACTGAGAAAGAGAGAGAGATTATAAAGTAATTATTATTATTATTATTATTATTTTCCTTTTTGGTCAGAAGTAATTACATTATTATTAATTTGTTGTTCCCTGACGACATGGAGGAAGCCAATAAGTGGTAACTTAAGGAAATCCACCTTTATCTGGCAAACGGCGTCAAAGTCGTGATCATTGATGTATATGCAGTAGGCTCGAAGAACTTGTTTCTATTGGCATAAAAAAAATCAATATATATATATATATAATTTTTTAAATTTTCATAAATTTTATATATTTTTTCTCATTATTAGACGATATCCCAAATATAAAATTCTACTGCTTAACCATTGTTAAGACAAGATCAAAGAATTAAGTGAGGCTTGAAAGCTCAGTGTCTTATAGTCCACGCACAAACAGTTTAGAGCCGGTTTGAGTATAAATAAGTTTTAAAAAATATAATTCAATTGAATTTTATTTCACTTAATTCATTTGTTGGTTGTTGTTACACTCTAAAAAATATACTATAGTTCTTGAATTCATCTGGCCTTTCAGGATCCTTTATCGTTTCTCTTTGGCACAAATAAATCTTGGGAGACTAGCCAGTAGGTTTATCGTTTTAGTCTTGATAACATTGATGACAATAATTTTTGACACTTGTTTCTTTTTTTTTTTTTTTTTGTTGATAGAGGCTAATTCTGGACCGTCACCTCCAACCTATCAGAGAATTTCACCTCGGTATTCGTGGCCATTCGGGATAGCATAAGTAAATCAATGGCAATCTTCTTTATTTGTAATAACCAATATATATATATATATATAGCAAAAACGAATATAATTTTGAAGACAGAGAGTTTGGAATCGTCAGAATAATTTATATTCCTTAAATAATTCCAACCCATAATAATTTCAAGTCAATTCTCAATTTAATTTAACTGTTGATAGTACACTTTAACCAAAGTTGCAAATCGCAATTTGAAGAATTTTGGAGGTAATTAATTGTTTGGTGATGCAAGTAGGTTCTGACAGTTGATTTTTTATACGCTATTTAAGCGAATAAATCTTTGAAACAGAGAAGGGAGAGAGAGACATAAATGAAGAGAAGGAGTGGTGGGTTGAGAGCATTTACAAAGGAGAGCGACGAGGAAAGAGGGTGATGAAAGATCGGTGTTGGTGTTTCAATTTAATGGTCATCCTTGAAGTCTGCATTCAAGGGAATTCAAGATGAGTTAATGACTGGTAGCAATGAAATAGGTTGGTATTTATGTGATATTGTTGAGTGGTCCATTTTGGGATCCCTCATCAATTTCCATTTGGTCGATGAATTTCCGCCGAGAACAAAACTTAAAACACCCCCCTTCCATGCAAATGAACATTTTTTTTTTCTTTTTTATGAATTTAATTTTCATTTTTGTTGTCTTTTATTGAGAGTGAAAATGGCATCTCCCCCGTCACGAGTGAAATTGAGAAATAAAACTATGGCAAAGTGACCAACTACCTAAAACAGTTGGTCACTGATTCTTTGGTCAAGAGATGAGACATTGATTTGCATTTTGCCTGTTTCATTCCCTCTCCCATATGGGCTCGGAGTCTCACCAAGCCACCAATCGGTACGTTGGAGATAACTTTCCAAAATTATTTGACAGTGTTTCAAGAGATTTGTTAGGATCGTATATAAAACAAGGGAGCTTTAGGAAAGAACCATTCATTTTATTCACGTGACTCAACTTTAACAGACCAAAAAAAAAAAAAAAAAAAAGAAGATATACGTATAAATCCATGTACATGAATGTTCATTAAGAACTCTTATAAATGCCCATGAACGAAGTTGCTGTTATTCGAATAATGACTCATAATAAGCAATTTGGGTGTTTAATTTGTTGGTAGAAGAAGATAAAAAGACTATGGCCAAGGGATTAGAACAAAAGGGCAATTGGGGGAGAGAAGATATAAAGAGAGAGGAATAATCTAGGATATAGTTCTTGGGGGACGTTGTATTTTGTGTTAATGGTGGGGATGTGTTGAGGAATTTTAAAGGTCAATGAATTTTAAATTTATTAATATTGAAATTAAAAATATTTATTTAAATTTAATAATATTTAAATAATAATTTTTTTCACTGTAAATTTTTTTAATGAATTTTATTCATAAAATATGTTAAATATAAACGTTAAGAAATAATTTTACTTTCGCTCCATAAATACAATATGGACGTATCCTCAGAGCATTTAGTTTTTCTAGTTCAAAAATACAAAATAAAAAATAAAAATTATAAAATTATAAAATTAAAAAAAAAAAAAAAAAAAAGAAAAGAAAGTAGTTGTTCTGTTGAGTGAACCAATCGTGGAAGTTGAAGTTATGATCTCTTAAATATCCACAAGCATTGAAGACCTTCTTCAACTGTATCCAAACCACCAAACATTTAATGATCCATCCGCACCTCTCCCTCTCCCTCTCCCTCTCCCTCTCTCTCTCTCACCGCCTCTAATTAAATAGTATGCCAAGATAAGTATCGCTTTTTGTTGAAATATAGTAAGTGTCAAATCCCACCTCAGAAAGAAATATAACGAGCGAAAAACATACAAGTGATTAAAAATTCATAACTTAATATTTTAAAAATTTGAATAAAAATTGTAAAAAAAAAAAAAACCTTAATAAATATTTGTTTTTATGTCCAATTTTTAATTACTTAAAAATCAATAAGTAGTATGAGAACAAAAATAATCTTAAGGAGATGCCAAAAAAAAAAAAAAAAATATATATATATATATATATATATATAGACACGGCCGTTGAGAAGCAATGCCAAGGTGAGGATTTACTAAATGAGGTAACAAGTGCTGTGGACCAATAGCTATAAGATAGACTCTATTAATATTCATGGAATGGACTGATTGTAAAATATTACGCATCATGTAAATAAGAGAGCTTTTATAATATTTTTAACATTATTCTACGAAAATGTCAGTTTTGTTTAGATAGAACTCGACCAAGAAGAGTCAGTCAGGTTGTTGACAATCATCAATATTGGCCTTTAATTTTGGCTTGGAGCAGCGTGTGTGGTAAATTGAAGAGCCAACATATAAATAGGACGTCATGCATAGGTGGCGTCTTTTGCCTTCAAAGTTGCTCCATTAATTAGCTCCTCCCTTGCAGTTATGTGCCTGATCACTCGGATCAGCCTCAGCCTATATAACTGCCCCCAACGTTGTGTGAGTTCTATAATATTGATCGCTGCGTCCACTTAGCAAAGAGAAGGGAGAGAAACGGATAGAGGGGGAAGGGACAGAGAGAGTTTTCGTAAGTCTCCCTGCCTCTGATCTGAATTCGTTTCTATGGTTTCTTTTCAAGCAACCCCCGGCCCATCTCCAAATGGGAGGAAACAAGTCATGGAGCTTGATAATTCAGCGAAAAAGAGAAGGTTGGAAGAGCCGAAAACTGTAGACTTTCTTGAGCTACACCTTGACACTCCGTTGCCTTTGAAGTGGCAACGTTGCCCGGATGTTCAGGTAACATTTTGTAGCAAGCAATTTTTATTCAATCACTATTCGGTATATATATACTCTACGCAATCCATAGACGCATGTACGTTTGATTACATATGCATGGAGCAAGAGAAACAAAGAAAGCATGCTTATAGCTACTCTGGCGTTCCATTTTCTGGTGCATGCAGTCAGGTCAGACACCCTTGTATACCACAAGGGCCTACAAGAGAACATCGAGGGACCCCAGCCCGGAGCCACCGAGTACTGGTCATAATCACATGAGCTTAGACCTTGAGCTAAACTTAACATGTGATGCACATCGGAAAGATCAAGTAAACAACAACGTGACAAGGCGTACTTCTTGTAGATCAACAAGGCCAGCGCCGGCTTTGGGTGATTTCATCCTGGATTCTAGCAAAGTAGGGAATAAGATTTCAGGGGGAGGCCTAAAGCCGCCGTGCCCTTCGTGGCTGGCATTTGAGAAGGAGACGGATCAACAAGACATGGTAGCAACAGTGTGCACGAGGTGCAACATGTTGGTGATGCTTTGCAAGTCCTCTCCTGCTTGTCCTAACTGCAAATTCTTGCACCCGCCAGACCAAAGCCCTCCCAAACTGTTCAAGTAAAAGGCTTAGCCTAGCCTCTTGTACTAGAATTAATATTAGATACCGATGTCAGAGGGAATACCAAATCAAAGCCCAAGTTTTCAGTACGTGATATCAATCCATCCAGAGCAACACATGGTGAAGTTATTTATACCCTCGTGTAAATGCGCTAGCGGGGCACAAGGTTTATATATATGTTGACTCATGTAATGTACATTCAAGAGAACATAACGTTATATATAATTAGACATAAATCCACCTTCGTAAGGTCTTCACTCATAGCTGAAGATAAAGGGAAGCAAGAAATGTTCAAAATGGTAAAGCAACCAATTTAAAGGAAATTACACGTCGGAGTCCATGTGGGCTGGGGTAAATTACATCATTTAATTGTCAAGCGTGGGATCCCCAAGGTACTAATCTCGGCAGTGATCTGCAATTAATTTATTCCTATTAATATAAGGATTTATGTAGAGTGTACCATATTATATTTTAAATTTATTAAAATTAAAATTGAGTTAAAAATTTTAATAAAAATATTAATAGACGACGTCATATACCCGCGAAATATCTTTATTCTTACTAAAACCAAAAAAAAAAAAAAAAAAAAAACATCTGAGCGCTGCCGTTGCTTGCCGCAGGATGAAGTATTTCCGAAAAGAAAAAGGGCTAACTTAATGGACATGCCGTGGATTGTGCAGCTTTCCGTTCCCTGCGTAGCCCAGCCAGATGGCCTGTGGGGTGAAGGATTGCCATCACACGGTCAAGAGGCCTTTTAGGGGTTTCAACATCGAATCCACCACGTCAGTAGAATCGTTTTGCTTTGAGTTTGCACCTTTTTTGTTTTCGCAAAATAATCCTCGACGAGGACGTGATGGGCCCAGATAGACTGATTTATTAACCCATTCACCTCATGGGCCTATTGTTGATTACTTGGATCTAAATTCAAACTACAATTAAATCACGACTCCATTCGTTTCAACTTTATCGTTTCACTCGACGCCTTTCGTTTGCTCACTGGAAAGCAAATCATTTCTGGTTTATCCGTTTTATTTTTGAGCATACCTTTCAGCGACAGAGGCCTTAAAACTAAAGAATAATAATATTTATCACAACTCAAATTTTTTTACTTTTACATGCTGAATTACATGAAAAATTAAAGATTTTTATAAAGTGTTTCTCTGTCTGAATATGTAGAGTTCGTCCCTGCTAAAATTACTTTCCACATAAAATAATCAGAAAAAAAAAAAAAAGGAACTTTGGTCTTACTTTATCAGTATAACGCATCTTCTTTGCTTGATCACCGTGCAAGGTTTGACCTCTCTGCATTAAGATCTCGGGCATGCGGAAATACCCAGAAAAAGGGAAATATGATTCTGCCGACTTAGATCTTACTTTGAATCTGCCTGGGGATGCCATATCCGTTAAAACTACCCCGATAGGGGACCACTGGGCCTCCATTGTGCGTTGATGTCTTCAGCAACGGGTCGGATCCTGGCTTTAGCTTCGCCGTTGCTTTCAACCTACAACTATGGCGGTGGGAATATTAATTCGTTAAATGTTCAGTGGAATTAATTGTCCCAAGTTATCATCAGCGAGCATGACCTGTCCTCAACGACAGCCAGAAAATATCGCAACGGAGGTGTTATTATGCCGAACTTCTACCCGTAAGTTGCGGCGACAACAACGACATTAGTCTGCCGAATATGAAAATGTTAATAGTTGAAATTTCACGACATATTACATAAAACAAAAATGAAGAGACCAAGATGGTCCTACTAGAATTTAATCCTTATTGTTGGAAATGTACTCCATCCGAATTATTTTAGACGTCCCTCTTTTTTTTTTTTTTTTTTTTTTTTTTTTTTGCTACTGACACAATTTGCAATCATTATACGTTAATCCCTAGTTCTACAGCTACATTTTTGACAAATTTTCTCCGAAAAAAAAAAAAAAAAATATATATATATATATATACTAATTAATATATAATTAGTTATAGAATTGTTAGGAGAATATTACTGCAAATCCCGGATTCTCATATATTGAGGCATTATCCTATGAAATTAAGTCTTTTTGAAAAAATGCAAATTGCTCTCGTTTCATCTCACTAATCATATACTTGCATGCCAATAATATAGTTATAAATATTAAACTTAAAGAAAAACAGAAACAAAAACTACAAGCCTACACACCAAGGATGTGGACAAAATGATAATTAAAGATGGAAACGGTTTTGGTCCCAGTCTACGTCCGACGTTCGTACACCAGTCTTTTTTTGGTTCTTTCTGACTTCAAACGTGCGTATTGCATTTAAGTCCAAATTAGGAAGTAAGTAATGAAATATATTACGATTTAATTTTTTTTAATTTATTATAAAATTTTATTTTTAATGAAAAGAATATTATTTTATATTTTAATAAATAATTTTATTTATTATAAATATTTATTTTAATAAAAAAAATAATTTTTTATAATAAATTAAAAAATTAATTCGTAATATATATTATTATTCTCTTTGAATATCAGCTACAAGTCTCTTTTTTTTTTTTTTTTTTTTTTAAGTTCACCGCTTCCGACAAAAGCAGCCATTTCTATAAGGTTCGTACTGGCTAATGGCAAAATGTTCGAAATGCAGCCACTCGGGGGAATATTTTTATTTTCTTCTTTTTGGTCTAATATTCCAAAAGTGCCCCCAGAATCCGAGTGAAAAGTGACTTCCCTCACACGTGTTTCCCATTTATTGGTCTTTGGATGACCTCGAAGCCAAAGCCTACTTGTCTTCTCTCTCTCTCCTTCCCATTCTTTCAAAAAGGATTCCCACCAAGGTTTTTGCCTGTTTTGTTCTGTGTCCTTCACCACCACTCAATCTTCTCCCTCTCCCTCTCTCACTCGCGCTCTCTCGCTGCGCCGACCCCCTGCTTTCAAAACTCCCACTTACTCCATGTCGCCGCCGCAGTCGCCCGGCGACGAAGAATCCTCTTCCACCGCAGAAGCCGCCGGTGGCGACGGCGATAACAGATCCCTTGGCCTAACGGACGTTAGGGATTGCAGGGGATCCGATCGTCTTTCTATATCGTGTTCTTCTTTTTCTGGATCCGACTCGATTCCATTGACGGACTCGGAGAAGCTACGGCGGATTGTTACTGCTTCGGCGAAAGGATTCTCTATAGGAGCTGGTCTCAAAGGCGGCCTTGCTTTGTTTTCCATTCTCGCCAGGTTGCGTCGCCGCACCAGAACATCATCATCATCATTATCCTTCAGGTGCATCGCCTTTTATTCTCTACTTTTCTTAATCTTTGATTCTGCGTACGTTAAATTCGGGAATAAAATTGGTTTCTATTCGGTGACATTAGGAAAGTTGAGGTGTTTTCGAATAGCGAAGCTATTACTTTAGCCATAAACGAGACACTAAGATATGGGCTGTTCCTTGGAACCTTCGCTGGCACATTTGCTTCTGTAGATGAAATTATAGCTTCTTTGGCGGGCCACCGTAGGTATGTTAGCCAATTTTGCGTTCATTTTTATTCTTTAATTTTGTTTAGAAACCATGTGAATTGGAGGTTTGGTTTAGTGGAGTTGTTAATTCCTTTTTATAGGACTGCGAGATGGAGAGCTTTGTTTGCAGGCTTGATTGCTGGTCCTTCCATGCTTCTTACGGGTCCAAACACGCAGCACACAAGTTTGGCAATCTACATTCTTATGAGAGCTGCTGTGTTAGCGTCACGCTGTGGGATCAAAAGCAAGCGGTTTGGAAAAATTTGTAAACCACTTACTTGGAAGCATGGCGACATATTCCTAATGTGTCTCTCCTCTTCTGAAATTTTGTATGTGCTCAGATCTGCCGAAGCAAGTTGTTAGCTTACAGTTTTTTGTTCCAAATTACCAGTTTTGTGTTTTTTTTTTTCTTCTCTTTTAAATGCCATTTGCGGTTCTAAATTATAATTGCTGTTGTGCCTTTCAGTTTTTTCCTCTCCTCTTTTGCCATTATGGTAAATGTTGCACACTATTTTATGAATCCAATTTTAGATGATTGAGAGATTGTTGTACCCTGGGGGATTGGGTTCTTTGGTTTACTTCAGGACTTGAGCCCACCATTATTTCTGTTCAGAGTTACTTCTATGGTTTAGTTACTTTCAACAGACTCAGAGTTTTGCTTAAGCAGAAAGTGCACTTTACAGATCTGCTTACATACTGAGGCAGGAGAGTTTGCCTCCATCATACAAGTCCTTTCTGAACAAACATGGTGGAAAGGATCTTGCCATCCTTCAAGGTGTGAAAGAGATTTCAAGTGGCTTGCCATTCACTAACTTGGACGCAATAGAGAAATATTACAAGTCCACAGGCATTGATGTTAAACTTGATCCAGAAATGAAAATCCCCTGTTCGGTATGTTATACTGTTTTCTCATAAATTTTGTTCAAAAAGCATTAAATTTTTTTTATCTTGTCGCGTTTAACGTCTTCTGTACCTTCATCCTCAATTGGAGTGTTCCCAATTTTTTTTGGCACATGTTCTTGTTTCTTCTTTCAAAGGATAATGTTCATGTATCAACTTTTATTTACTCTATTATTCACTACTGGTGTTCTTGTGTTTAGTAGAGGTTTTGCGGCACTAAACATGAGGATAACATGTATAAAACTATTCGTGTAGGTTGGAATCGTGTTGAAACTCAAATCTGCTTGAGAGGGAAAATAATGTTGGAAAACAAATTTCTTAGCTATGTTGAGCTTGTTGCTTCAGTTTTTCCCCCTTATTCTTTTTTGAAAATTTTGTTTTAAATATTCAAATATTTTATATTCATTAGTGTTTTTTTTGAAGTAATTTTTGTTGCTCTAGACAGAAGCCTTAAAGAGGAGTAGGAAGAACAAAAAGGAAATATATGTATGGATACTGGATCTGATGCTTAAAAACTAAGTGCACATTTCAGCCATGTTGGCAGAATACATCAGCCTAAGTCTATCCTTGAGCTTTTTCCCAGCTCTGCTGATTTGTTTTAATCATTACGCAAGCTATTCTACCTGCATATTTTTTTCCATTTTTATGCATTATATATGCATGTTACTTCTTGTAAAGAAATTTGATGGTTAAATATTCTCATCATAAATGCTTTTTTCCGTGAAGAAATTTGATGTTTTATTATTCTTGTTTTAATTGCTGTGTATATATTGTTCTAGAATGGGATATGTGCTGAAGCTAATGGCTTTATTGTTCATCCAGCCATTACTTAAATAATGCTCAAAGCAATTTCTTCTGAGAATTCTCACTAAGTTTTGAAGCTTTGTGCAGATAATACACGGAAACCTGTCATGCAATGCACATCTTAGTTCTTTTTTTGTTGAAGCGTATAAAAGAGCATTGCCAGTATACCTTCCTGTCTATTTGATCCCTGCTCTGATAGTTCATCGTCAAGGCCTCTTGAAAAGGTAACTCAGTAGGCCAGGCTACTATCACTTATAACAGTGTCTATTCTCATTTGTACATGAAGACATGCTATTACAAGTGGTGTGTGGTTGAAATTGTAAGTAGTTCAATTACCACGTGGTTGGCATATAGAATTTTCTTGGCAGAGAATTTTGACAAATCTGGTTTCAGGTTAGTTGATTGTCAAGTGGTATTGTTACTGTGAGTTGCAAGTTGGGATGGGTATTAAAGTACTCAGTACAATTCCGGATAGATGCCTGAACCAATAACCTGTGATGTTGTGACTATTTTGCGAGGTCCATAAACTACTTTAATTATAGTTCACGTATCTTTCTGAGCCCTAATATGGGCAGCCCTTGCCCATCTCACAAGTCAGACTGAGTAATGAGTATCTGTAATTTGATTGCTTCAGACTGTAATTAAACCATAAAACTGTCCTGCTTTATATTTTGTATAAATAGCGATTCTCCATCCGCTGCAGTTGGATGTTTCCAATGTTATTTCTCTTTGGACCTAGTGCAGGCCTTACACCATATTGGCAAAGGGTCTTTTTGGAACTGCAAGATCAAGCTTGTTTCTGTCTATCTATTGCTCATCTGCCTGGTTAGCATTCAGTCCATTATTGTCCATTGACATTTGACTTGCATTGCCTCAGTTACTTTGAACCTGATCATTGAAAACATCTGTTGGCCCCAATTTTTTCCAGAAACAAGAACTTTCTGTAACTGAAAAGCTGCCCTCTTGTTCAGGATGTGGACATGCTTGCTTTTTAGACTCTTAAAGAGATGCAGTATTCCACTGGTGGCAATGGGGACGGTATAGGACCTTGTTTGAGAACTTGTTTAAGTAACCAAGCAAGATTTTCTTTCTTTTCATGCAACAATTTGTGCATTATGCAGTTTCCGACTGGCCTGGCCCTGGCTATAGAGAAGAAGAGCAGGCGAATTGAGATATCACTCTACTGTCTTGCACGGGCAATCGAG
This sequence comes from Rhizophora mangle, assembly GCA_037832345.1. Lineage (NCBI taxonomy): Eukaryota > Viridiplantae > Streptophyta > Magnoliopsida > Malpighiales > Rhizophoraceae > Rhizophora > Rhizophora mangle. Next base: position 1,381,171 of record JBAPLJ010000320.1, read on the forward strand.
AGCTTCTTCACATGCATGGTTGACAGTGGGTATTTGCCACAGTCCAAGAAATTCAAGAGAGCAGATGTAGTGATTTTTAGTATCTCAACGGCTATAATAATGCATTGCTACGCACAAGAGAGGGAAGTGTTTCGGTCCAAATATCTCAACGTTTTAGATTGGGTCTTTGGTGTTCCTCCACCTCCTGATGAAACCCCACGCAAGAAAGATAGTTAAAGAAGAGTTTTTTGGGGCTTCTGAATTCATGGGAGACTTTAAATTCCTCCCATTCAGAGTCTCCCACAGAATCATAAAGGGAATGTTTGTACCCTACATTTTACATCTAGACTTGCTAGATTGTTACAGATGATACGGATTAACCCATGCTGTGTTGACGATTGGGTATATACTTCATTGATAGCTACACTTTCGAACTAAATATGGTGGTTTACAGTGGTGTTCACCAATCCTTCTGCGTTTCTAACCATGTAAGTTGTGGGCATGCTTTGATGTGAAAACGTGTAATGTTATTACAGCAAAATACGGTTGCCCTTCTAGCATAATCCTACTAATCGAGGTTGAGCAAATGAGAAAAATGGGATGCAGTTAAAAGCTCCATCCTCCACTGAAGAGGATATACAACTCTAAACGGAAAGGGTAGATAACCTCTACTAAACCAACCAGAAAACTGTAACATTCAAGTCAACTGCAAGATTAACCTCAGAACGCAAACATCAAAATTCACAATTTTTGACATTCCTAAATCAACCCATATTAGATTTTGCGGTGTGCCCTCAGAATCCAAAACACATATCCCTCAAAACCAAGCACCTACAGAATAACAATCGGAGTTTGGACGTGATTGCTACACCTCGTCTTCATGAAGAAGCATATTGGGAATCCCCTTATTAACCGGAAACTTGCGGCCTGTCTCCGGACAAACCAAAGCACCTTCCTCAAGGTGGAGCTCTAAAAGTGCATGGTGAAACTTCCTCAGAAACTCCTCGGAGCCGAGCATCGAAGAGTCAACCTCATCGGGAAGCTCCGCGTAGCCCAATGTTCGGGCAGCATCAACAAGGGCTTTCCACTCAACCTTGGAAAACATATTTTTGAGAAAATCCAGGTTGAAGTCAACTTGCTTCTCTACCACTCTGTCTGCCTCAATCCGGAGAGGAAACCCGTTGGACACTCCCTTCAGATTCGATGACAGCATGTTGTGGGTAAGCAATCTCATCCTTCTCTTCAAATGTAACAATATCCAGAAATTAAAAAAAAAAAAAAAAAAATCAATCAGACTATGAGTTGACTGAGTTTAGAAAACAAAAATTTGTGCTTTCCTGATAAGATTAAGAAATTGAAGAAAATTAAACAACAAAATGTTGGAATTACCTTCAAGAGTTTGGAGGAAGTTTAAGGTGGGGACAGCAAGAGAAGTTGAGGATCTAGCCGGAGGAAGGAGGAGATTCTGTTGCCCGACGGACGGACGAGGAGAGAAGCGGAGGAAAGATAAAGAGAAAAGGGTGCTGCGATTATAGGGTTTATGGCTTTGTGAAAACTCTTTAAAAAATAATAATAATAATAAAAAGAAAATAAAAAGTCAACTTAGCAATTCACGATAATTTGGGGACTACCAAAATTAAAAACGTAAAATAACGTCTGAAATTCGAATACCCAGCTTCACCCGTAATTAAAATTCCTCTCACTTATTATTATTATTATTATTATTTTCACCGATGTCTGAATAGTATATTCCTCCTCGCTTGTCTAAAAAAATTAGCATTATTCACATGTCCAACAGTAAGTCTATTATTATCGGTGAAATCAATGTTCAATCTTTCGAGCTGTAATGGACTCATCTCATTTCCTATACAAATACTCTCCCCGGGCCCTGCAGAATTTGCAAAATCGGTTTTAAAAACAATTGAGAATATGGCATGCAAAACGGTTAACAATCCGAGATGTCAAATCGAAAGTCTCATGTAAGAATTCAATGTAGCTTTTAGCTATCATGGTAACAACAAGGGAACATCGTGACCCCAAGTAACAGTACTCTAGTTCACAGAAGCATCTTTTCTGTAGCAAATCTGGCAGAACAGAACTTGGGGCTCGCTGTAAAGCTCCCTTTTGTTCAGATTAGCTCCAGTTTTCCAGTAGAGCAACGATACTGAATCAAATTACATGTGATCAACATCAATCGCTAACTCTGTAATTCGTGTACATGTACATGGGTGGTTTACAATTAGCATTTAGGACCATGGCAACAGCCATGTAGAGCAGCGATATCTTCAATTAATGGTCACAAAACATGAAAAGTGAATCCTAGAAAAAAAAAAGAAACCCAATAACAGTTGATCAGCTATCTTCAAATCAACCTTGATAATTCACCACTTGTTCAATTCGATACAAACATCCACCACTTGTACAAGGCATACCCATAAAAGGTTGTGTAAGCAACCAACCTTAGAGGAGTTATCCTATTCCTGCACAGGCAGATTAGATAAATATCAGAACACAGGACTCAGGGCAAAGATTTATGTAGCAGGTGTCAAAGGCCACCTGCAAACAGTGGTTGACTAAACAGACGCTGGGGATTGGACTTGGAAACAGTTTCACTTTCACACTTCCATTACAGATTGGAGGTAAGTTCTACAATTCAGAGAGGTTCTTCTTTCAAGTGAAATCCTGTTTTCAAATGTTCTTCTTTCACTTTTCAGTGGGTCTAAAAAATTCTTTGCAAGTGGTTAACAAAAAAAAAAAAACCTCAAATTAAAGAAGGGAGAAGCATCTTAATTGAGAAAAGCCATTAATAGGCTGAGCAGAAAAAGGAAAAGAGAAGGCAAGAAATAGAGAAACGAACTTTAGCCCAGATCTTTGAGCCAAAGCCACCTTCTCTTCTTCAGTGACAGGAGAAAACCACCTCGAGTAATCTCTATCAAAATAATCCCAATCAGGCAAAAGCACCCCAGCAATCCCAAGCACACCCACAACATAAGTCACCGCCATCTTCTCGAATGACTTTGTATATATCCATACCACCACCATAACCGCGGCCAACCAGACCAGAGAGGTCCTGAGAGCAGCATCATTGGCCATCACAAGACAAGTATGATATCTGCTTAATTTGTTGAGTCGGCAAGGCAGAAATAAGAAAAATATCAACAATTGGAGAATTTGGAATGTGTAACTTTTTAGTATTTACTCTTACAATTACCACCCGTGGCAGTAACAAAAGAAATGTAATGATATGGAAGCATTAATGGCGGGCTGGCCCACTTTTGTGCGGCTGATGCACACAGACGCTTTTGGGGTTATCGCAGGAAAATGTGCAGACGTCTAGTAGTTGGAGAACTCGTGTGGTATTTAAGGCTGTCATAATAATTCGTTGTCTCTAACATGGTTTGGTGATGGCAGAGGGAAATTGTCTGGTAGATCAGGTTCTACTCATTAGATACTCGAGTATACAATTGTCAATCAACGAATGACACGAACGAAGAGGTTTCTGAAAAATTATTTAACGATTTTAATCCTTCCCCTTAATTTTCTTTTTTCTTTTTTCTTTAAAAAAAAAGGTTTATTGGTTCACATCAACTCGAGACAAGGTCTATCTGGACCTGGTCCACAGCTGATTTTCTTTTTTTTTTAATGTTTCTTACCCTCGATTCTTGGGCTTCGTCCAATCGGAGTATGCTTACAGCTTAGGTGAGCAAGCCCAGTTCTTGCACTAAACACTCTCCCGGGTCATATGATAAAATTGGAACGATACAGAAAATTTTTTATGTTCAAGTTAAGAGAGGACCAAAAACTGGTTATTAAATTGTTGTATTTGGGTCGGTAGAAACCAGAATATGGGTAGACTTTTGAAGGTCTTCCCTTCGAAAGTGTGTGTTTTGGGTTTTTGAGCTTTTTCTTCTTTTTTTTTTTGTGTTTTGGGTGGGGGGGAGGCGTAAAAGACAATTAAGAAATCAGAAAACTAGCATGCAAACAAAAGCTAAACTGCAGACAGCAAATCTAATACACTCTCGTTTAGATTCTCTGAAAGCGTTTCGTTTGGAGAGGTGCTGGTGGAACTTCGACACCAATCGCGGCGTACATTTGTTTTAGAAAATTGGTTTGATTGGCAAATTGTTGGTGGCGCTTTCAGAGGAGGGTCAGTGAGACGGGAACCAACATTGGACCATCATGGGTACTGGCAGTGGCATACAATAGCTAGCGAGTTGACGACGAATAAGACGGGCCACTCCCCACATGCAATGTGCCAGACATAGCGCTTTTTACAATTATTGAATAATTCTGGCTATTACCATTAGTCCTTTGCATGGCATAAATACCAATGCCTTTATCTTCTGGTTGGAACATGTTTTTGATCCCCTTTTGTGCTAAGAAAAGTGGGCACGATTGCTTGACTACTTGCTTGGTATCTATCAATCTCCTATCAACAGGTTGATTGCCCGTCAGCTATAGTTTTACCCCAGGTACAGCTTTTTAAAGTCTTGCCAGAACGAAAAATCTTACATTTGTAAGCGCAAGTAATCTTAGGTATTGGTTCTATTCAATTTTAGGTCCAGATTCAATAATACATGAGTAAATACCATACCCCAAAAGAAAAAATTCACGATTAAATAGGAATTTTATGGATTAGAGATTAGGAAGAAAATTTTTTTTTTTTGATCAAAGCTGTTTCAATGTAATTTAAAAAGGTTGGTTGTATTTAGAAGTGATGGACACTATTAGAAATTATGAATAAAATAATACAATTTTTTAAATTTTTTTTTTGTTTGTTAATTTACTTTTTATATTATCATTAGTCATAATTAGACTCATTAGTCATTGTGTCTTCTATTTCTGTGTAGTTCCTTCCTTGGATGAGTAGCTAGGGATTAAGCACTAGCCATAATTCTAAGACACTTTTTTTTTTTTTTTTGGAGAACATAATTTTAAGCCACTTGATTTTTGGGTCGGTATAATTTTCACCATAAAATGTGTCGGTGATAAGACGATAGATTGTAACCTCGTACATTAGTTTCCTTCCATGGCAACATGTTAAAGCTATGTCGGGGAGTCTGGACCATTTCTCCTAGGACCTGGTGGCTTCTCTCCTGGAGAGATTGAGCTTGCGTGCTGTTTGAACTCTGGAATTCTAGAAGGCCGATCAACCATCGCAATCTAGTTTACGGTTGGTATGGGAAATCTTGCGTTGTTGGCCGTGCACCTTGTCGTCAGCCTATTCATGTGATTTTCTACGTCCTCGAATTTATCATCAGAAGTTGCATATCTAATCGTGACCAATGAAATTGGAGACGTGACTCCATGCAACTCCGACTTTGGTCTTCGAAAAAATTTTGCTATGTAATTTTTGACTATTTACCTCATATACCACTTGTTTTTCATAGATAAAAAATTCGAATAACGTGTTTATTACAATAGTCAAATTCTCAGTAATTCTGATACATTGTTAAAATTTTTATGTTAATTTAGTTGGGAATTCATGAAGAGAATTGAGAGACATTGAGGTAGTGAGAGAGACGTCTGAGTTGCAAAACTCGTAAATTCTTCCATTCACTCTTCTTCAATGTAACAGCTGAGTTTACGTACTCCAGCTCACAACAAATCTGATCTTCGATTCAATTAGATTCGTAGGATTAAACTCTGGCAAAGTCATGTCTAATCAAATATTAAACAAGTACAAAAGACTAGAAACAGCTTTCACAGAATCCGTAACATTTAGATGCCGAGGAACTTGCTAGTTTCTGCTTCTTTTGGCTGGAGCGACTTGAGTTGCCAGGGTTGGACTTCTGAATCTCCAAGCTCGGGTCTTCAAGCTTCCACGCCGTGCCTCAAAAAAATATCCCAGGACAGAAAACTTGTCAAATCTCGAACCTTCATAAGAAAAGCCTTTTTTTTTTAAAAAAAAAAATCTTAAGAAAAGCAATTTAAAAACAATTAAAATAGCACTCGATCAAAGCATGTTCTTTTTATTCATGGGAATTAGACCTTCATTTTGTGAGAATTTAAAAGAGGTGCAGTTTGAATGCCAAGCCTGGTTACAAAAATTTCATTCTTATGACTAACCGAATTAAGCGAAAATTGGTTACTCGATGAAAATATTTGGGAGATATGAAAGTGGATCAGCCGAATTTTTAACTAATTATATACAAATTATCAATTTTATTAAATTGAAAGCAACATACAATAATTAATTAATTAAGAAATATATAAAAAACATAGACATTTGTTTTCAACATGAACCTAATTGAGAGGGACTCTCGGGGCAGTTCTCTGTAGAATTACAATCAAACACGAATGGACCATTGCATTACATTATTGATAGTCTTATGGTAGATGCAAGCATCCAGCTTGTATGTAAGTCATATGATAACGAAGACATATGTGTCAATTACTAAGTATAATTTGGTTTGAATTGACATTTGAAATTTGAATCATAATTCAACCGTTAAAAAAAAAAAAAAAAGCATGCCCCACTTTGCTCATAAAACCAAAAGTGGTAATTTCCAATTGGAGAGAATACGATTGTCTATTTATTATAAAAGAAGAACCTCAAGATCATGTTGTATGGTGAGTTTGCTTGGTTACAGGAATTAAAGTGATAAAACAAAACTTAAGCTTGTTTAAGTAATGGGTTTCTGTTAGGTAGTCATTCAATCTCGAACCTTTTTGGACTAATTATTCCGAGAGTGATTCATTTCTGCATGCCATGGGCCTTGATTATTTTCACATAAACCTTCCAGTAATTAGTGCTTAAAAGAGTCTTATAATTTACGTTTTCTTCTTTCCAACAGAAATGACTACTTCATTTAATTTCAATTAAAGTCTAATAATAAAAATTACTTGAATTCTTAATTTCAGTTATAGAATTCAATCGAAAAATTAATAAACCTCTTAATAAACAAAAAAAGAAAAACAAAAGTTCCTTTCATAATTTTCCTTTTCTTTTCTTTTGAGCAGAAATGTTCCGTCCGTATTTGTCATTTTGCCAAAAGTTTATTTTGAAGAAGCTTAGGAAGATTCTATGCATCGAATAAATCGTCTGGAATATGAACTTTTCTAACTAGTGGGATACCGTATCTCCCGTTGTTGAATTATGCTGCACTTAAAAAAGACATTATTTCCCAACACGAGGCAAATATAATTATTTCATATCTAGTGAGCCGTTGTGCTGCATCTCCTGAGACTTGATTACGAAGGAAAGTCTTATTCTTCTCGAACTGGAAAATTAAACATAATTTAATAGCATCTCATCTTTTACAATTTTTTCATTTTCCTTTTGGGCAACCTCACCATATGACTTTAATAAAGTACAAAGACACCGCACCCCCCCCCCCCCCCAAAAAAAAAAAAAAAAAAAAACTAGGGTGGTTCATTTAATGGTCCCTGCCAATAAAATTGGTTTCTTCCGGGAATAGTAACAGTTGTTCATGCATTATGCTGAAAAGGGGCGTTGTCAAATGTGACATTGCAGTTGCACCCATCGAATTGTACTACGACATAACTCCAACCAAAATAATAAAACTAAACTCTGTTTGAATGCTGCAATTATTGTAAAATGTATTTAAGAAGAATTTAACCATTACTAACGATGGAATTATCACAAAAAAAAAAAAAAAAAAAACTCAGGCTACGTTAAACTTTGATGCTTCATTACATGTAAGTACTGAAAGGGAACAACTCCTTCCACTGACATTATAAGACCATGCTTAGTATAATCCAACCAATCCTAAATGCCTTAGAGGGAGAGACAGGGAGATAGAGGGCAAGATCATAAATCTCTACTAAAACAGTGACGCATAAATGGAATCTAAGCATTTATGGAGAACTCCAAGCAAAGGACTACGGCCTACTTCGGGAGGAAAAGGCCAATTCACCTAGTCATCAAGCCTATCTCTCTGCCCATTCTTTGCTGTTCCCTTCCAAAGTCTCAGCTTCCAATTCAGTCCCAAATTTAGCTTATCGAAATTTCTAATATAATAATACGCCTAAATAGCAAAAACCCATAAGCAGAATCAGTTGCAAGCGCAAATTCTGCACAAAGTAAAACCCAATTTTGCCCTTGCCCGTCTCAGTAGAATCAAGACCATGGTTTTTGATAATGACACGTATGTTCCCTTCTGTGCTTTGTCCGTATAATCTTAGGCTTCTAAGATGACTTTGAAACAGGAAATGAGAAGAAGAAATTCCTGTAGGTAATTAGACCACCATTCATTTCACTAAATGACACATCCACACCGTCAAAGAAAGAGGATTAGAGAAGGAACTGAAGGGGTTGGGTGGGCCTTGTTGCCTTTAATGAGATAAGATGAAAAATAGAAATCTAGAAATCAAAAGTTGTGGCCGCAAATTGCCTATCAACTTTGTTCTGTGCCCCACTCCCATTTTACCAATCATGTTCTCTAGCCATTCAAAACCCATCTCCCCAACTCCATTCCATCTCTCTCCTCTCTGAAAAGCCCGGGACCTTGTGCTTGCAACTAGACCAAAAGGCCTAAAGACTAAAGTACCCGCGTTTATTTCATTACAAGAGTCAGCAGTTATCACCCAATAAATTTGGAGCAATATCCGTAATAATTAGGATATACAAAGCAAATGGAGTAAAAAGATAACTGCTAAATCTGTTACCCACCAACCAAGATCGTAAGAACCTCTTTTAGTCTATGTCCTAGTTGCCCAACTGTCATGTAACCCAAAAAGTAGGTATAGGCAAAAGGGAAAGAAAAAAGATAGAATTTTTTTTATTACCAAGTCCATGGGGGAGCATCAAAAAGAGAGCTAGGAGAAAGAAAGATGCGAACTTTAGCTGAAATTTGAAGCAACAGGCAAGGTCTGGCTGTGGTTCCCCTTTGAGAGATGTCTGGTGGTGGGTGCAGCATAGTTTGGTTCAGGAGAGATCTGAGGGTGGAGGATAACCCAGCGCTTGCAGCTGGTGTCAGAGCTGGTGCTGTTGTTGCTGTCTTTGTCTGGGCTCCTGAAGAGGAAGGCAACTACTATCCTGGAAGGGTCTCAAGGTGGTGGCTTAAGAACAGTTTGGCCCATCTTGACTCTTCTTTGAGGAGCCTTGGCACTTCCCTTGTCACCAAGAGGTCAACTGATACTGTTTCGGCTCTCCTCGAGGTTGTCACATCCACGGGTGCTACTCAGCTCTTCTTCAACCACTTATATGGTCAGTCGAATTTATATTCGTTTTCTGTTCTATTCTATTTTCTTTTATCTTCCTTTTCAGATCTTTCTCATCCACTTTAATAACTCAATATCATTGTAATTATTATTCGTTTGCAAGGAGATTATGAAAAATGTTGGGTTTAGCTTCATTTCATTGGTGTGTTATTTTGAGCTTTTCTTCTTTCCTCTGCCTTTTTGGTATTTTCATTTTAGTTCACCTTTCATTTCAAGGGTCTCACCCACTTGTGAAAGTTGTTGGATTGTACTTAGAAAATATCCGGATTATTTGTGTATTGGATGAAAATTCTGGTTTTCTAAGTAGCTGATTGATTATTCAGTGAGTGCTTATATTATTTGATGCCTTGCTTTACATTCTCTCAAAGTAAAATTTGGGATTCAAAAATCTCGTACTCCTTCTTGTTACTCATTGGTAATAAGACGAGATAAAGTATGGGAAATAAAAATGATGTAAAAAGAAATATTGAGAATAAAAGTTATGTTACTTAAAATTATGTGTTAATTAGTAATAATAGTGAAAATATTATGAAAAAAAAAAAGTAAAATTATAAATATTTGATAAAATATTATTAAAATATATATTAATATATAAAATAATTATAAAATATTGTTAAAATTTTATTTTATTTTTAAAAATATAACAATTATTTTTATATTTCAAATTATATATTTAATATTAAACATATCACTTATTATTTGTAATATTATTATTATATTATATTATTTAATTTGAATAAATAATTAAAAATATTATTTTAGTTTATAATAATTAAAGTAATTAAGTTAAAATAATAATTATTTTGAAATAAAAATTAAAAAATAAATATCATATCTATTAAATGTTAAAGTTTATATTAACTCTATATTTAAAAAAAAAAAAAAGGCAAATAAAGAGTTTAAGAAAAACTAAACAACCTTTGGATTATTAAGGATATTTTTGTTTAATATATAAAATATGTTGTGATTTTTGCAATTTTTTATGGTTTACTAAAAGCATTTCATTGCTTCTTTTCCAAAACTTGCATTCTAAAGGAGGTGAGGTGAGAAAGTATAAGTATGAAAAATATAACTAAACAATTTTTTAATTTTAAAAGTACTTCTACTTATCACAACAAAGGAAAACTCACTACCAACGATAGCTTTAGATTTGTAGTTTCTCTTCTGACCTTGTCATGATCTTTCTGCAATTGAGTGATGTTAGTATTGACCTAGTGCCATGCTGCCTTTATAATTTTTATGTCTATATATGAGTCTCTTTCCTATGATACATTTTCAACATTCACAAATATCTGACAATTGACAATCAGGGAAGCTTGCTAGCACAGTTTTAGTAAAGAAAATCTTTCTTCAGTTTATGAGTTCCTAAAATCCTCATTACATAGCATGAAGAGAGTTTTATACATCAATTTTCATTTACAATTTATTGTTTTCCAGATCCCTTGTCGCTGGTTAGAGATCACCGGGCCAAGGAGGTTTTGACTGCACATGGCATAGCTGTAAGATCCTTCAACGCAGATTTGCTCTATGAACCATGGGAAGTTAATGATGCCCAAGGCCGCCCCTTCACAACCTTTGCTGCGTTCTGGGAAAGATGCCTTAGCATGTCTTATGACCCGGAGGCTCCTCTTCTCCCACCTAAGAGAATTATTTCAGGTCTGACTTACTCCAACTCTGCTTCTGTCTTTTTGCCCCTTGGATCAGCTTACTGATCTCCACTTGCATGCAGGTGTATAAATTGAGTGACTATATACATTATAGCTTGTCACAAACATTAATCCAAGGAGACTTGAAATGAAATATAATACCATGTGTACAATTATATCTTAGTAGCATTCACTACAAGACAAAGTAACAATTTCACTTTTGTAGGTTCTCTAGTAGCAGGGCAGTATCTGAAACGTGAAAATGTTTTGAATTTATGCTTGCAGAAGGTCTTAGATTTTTGTAGCAGAACTACTTGTAGAAAATATACAGAGACTTAAGATGTCTGAATAGGGTCCTAGCCAGTACTGGTAGTTACTCTCACCACCTGTCAGAACACTTGCTTTTGTGATCAGCACTTTGTTTGTCAGTGGCATAATCTAGAAGGTGTCCCTGTGCAAGAGAGGGAAAGTTTAAATGTATGCAGTCTTACCATTACACAATGGAGGAACCACTTGATGAATTCCTAGTTTCGATTATTTTCTCTATTGTTTTTAATATGTGTAATGTGTTATTTCCGCAAGATAGTTTTTTCCCTGCATTTTCAGTGTAACTTATAACATTTGAAATCTGCATTCAAACATTGCTCAACTTATTCCAGGTGATGTATCTAAAGGCCCTTCAGACACATAATATTTGAAGATGAATTAGAAAAGGGAAGCAATGCACTTCTAGCTCGAGCATGGTCGCCTGGGTGGAGCAATGCTGATAAGGCTTTGTCCACATTCCTTAATGGACCACTAATTGAGTACTCTAAGAATCGTAGGAAGGCTGATAGTGCTACAACCTCATTTCTGTCTCCCCACTTGCATTTTGGGGAGGTTAGTGTGAGAAAAGTTTTTCATCTTGTTCGCATCAAGCAGGTTCTGTGGGCCAATGAAGGGAACAAGGCTGGTGAAGAGAGTGTGAATTTATTTCTTAAATCCATTGGTCTTAGGGAATATTCAAGGTACTTGAGTTTTAACCATCCATTCAGTCATGAAAGGCCCCTTCTTGGGCATCTTAAGTTCTTTCCTTGGGTTGTAGATGAAGGCTATTTCAAGGCATGGAGACAAGGTAGAACAGGTTATCCATTAGTTGATGCCGGGATGAGAGAGCTGTGGGCCACTGGTTGGCTGCATGACCGGATACGGGTTGTTGTCTCTAGTTTTTTTGTGAAGGTTCTACAGCTTCCATGGAGATGGGGGATGAAATATTTCTGGGATACCCTCTTAGATGCTGATTTAGAGAGTGATGCCCTTGGTTGGCAATACATATCTGGCACTCTCCCTGATGGCCGTGAATTTGATCGCATTGATCATCCACAGGTGCAGACAGTGCCTTTTAGGTGCTTTTGTACATCTTGATTCTGTAAATGAACATAGTGCATACCCTCATACAGCATATATTTGGTCATGCATAATATTTTCATTACATTTAGTAGCTGGATTCTATTTTATATCTTTAATACATTTCCAGGTTTTGAATTTAATTTTATTCAGGTCGATAATTTTTCATGCCATGTGAATTATATTTGGAAATAAATTTGACTTTTGGTCTCTGCACTCCCTTTCTCTCTTCCTATTGTTTGTAATTATGAGCACTTGCTTGTAGATTTTCTACTCACATCTCCAGCAACTTCGATAATCTATGCATACAGATCTAACCTTGAACAGCTGTTGTGCCCTCAGCATTAAAAGCTTTGCAGAAAAAAATTTGATGATAATCTGCCAATTATACATTAGTTGTTTTTCTCAATAGATCTTTTAATGCCAATTTCTCCTTTCACTGGAAGCAATTTCAGTACCTGCACAAGTTTTAATGCTGCATTTCAAGTATCTACATACAAAAGTCATCTACAGCTTCAACCTGCAAGGAAAATATCTCATTCACTTATTAATATTTTATAGTTTGAGGGATACAAGTTTGATCCCAATGGAGAATATGTACGCCGGTGGCTGCCAGAACTTGCCCGGCTGCCAACTGAATGGATACACCATCCATGGAATGCACCTGAATATGTCCTACAAGCTGCTGGAGTTGAGCTAGGATCAAATTACCCACTCCCCATTGTGGGCATAGATGCTGCAAAGGTCAGATTGCAACAAGCACTTTCAGACATGTGGCAGCAAGAAGCAGCTTCGAGAGCTGCAGTTGAGAATGGGACTGAGGAAGGGCTTGGAGACTCTTCAGAATCAGCCCCAATTGCCTTCCCTCAGGACATACCAATGGAGGAAAGCCAAGAACCTGTGAGGAACAACCCTCCTGCTGTAACTCGGCGTTATGAGGATCAGATGGTCCCAAGCATGACTTCTTCCTTGGTAAGAGTTGAAGAGGAAGACACTTCTTTGGATATCCAAAATATAGTGGAAGATAATAGAGCAGAAGTACCAAGAAACATAAATGCAAATCAAGAACCGAGAAGAGACCATTTAAACCATGATGTTACACATAATGTTCATAGTAACAACTCCTTTCCACCTTTGAACATTATGAGAGGTCTAAGAGATTCTGAAGACTCCACAGCAGAATCTTCAAGTAGCAGCAGAAGAGAAAGGGATGGAGGCATAGTTCCAGTTTGGTCTCCTCCAACTTCAAGCTACCCTGAGCAGTATTCTGGCGATGACAATAGAATTGGCACAACTTCCTACTTGCAGAGACATCCACAATCTCACCAGATAATAAGTTGGAGGCGGCTCTCTCAGACAGGGTAATAACTCCTTGAATGATTAATGTGTGATCCAATCCTGACCTCATCCAACAAAAAAGATTTTGGTTTTGGTGGTTCTTTGATATGATATCATATCAAAACCTATAAAAAATAGAACACACCAAGAGTTCAAACTTTTAGTATATTTTTTCCCCTTTGACGAATGATTGAATATCTAGGTTACATGGTTGTTAACTGCAGAAGTCTTTTTGTGTCCCACAAATTCTTTCTGTTGCTAACACTTTTTGAACCGGAAATTTGTGCCAATTCTAATACTGGGTATTGTAGCTGCTATGTGACAAATGTTGGGTTTTTAAAAATTGCTCTTTATTGGCACGTGCTAGCCACTGTCAACTTTATTGTACATTTGAAGAAGTAAATATGAAATATGGTGATGATTATTTGCATCTGCAGGCAATTTTGATAACTTTGGACTTCTCTGCTTTTTTGTTGTTACAGGTGAAAAATATGTCAAACTAAAGGAAAGGATTGGGCAGTTGATGGCATGTGATGCTCAATCCTGTGGGCGAGTCGACTGGATTGACAAATCATAATCCCTTTTATATAACTGTTCTTTGCTTTTCTCAACATTCTGATCTGATCCATGTTTTAAGCTCCCTTGTGAAAGATCCTCAGAAATGACACAGGGAGCTCCTTTGCTATCCATTTCAGTTCTTGTACCATAGACATAGCTTTGCTGTATAGTGTCAGATGAGAGACGAGAGGGATGGTGGAATTGCATAGATCCCCAATGAATCATGCTTTGTGCCTTGTTATGTAACCGATTAGGTGTATGATTTACCGTGTATCTTTGGTGGTATTGCGAATTTCCCGATCCAACAAATCTGATTAATTGGACCAATGCTTTCAATTGTTGTATTTTATTGCTATTGACAATTTTGAGAGAAAATGGATGCAACGAAGAACAGAACGTAAAAGCAAGAGCAATAATGGGCAGAAACTAGTGCGTAGTTTCCAATATTTAGTCAAAGTGGAAAACATTGTGGGCCATAGAAGTTAGGCACTTGTCATGTCTAGTGTCTATGGAAATGATTCTCTCAACGTTTCCAGGCGTCAGTGGCTGTCCAGAATAAGCCTCAACAGAGTCTCAATGAGGTTCATTGCTTTCGGGAATATGTCAGCCCGTGGCTCCCCCATGTCTGCCTGATATTTTTCTCCCAGAACGCTGAATTTAAATAGTTGAGCATGAATGGTAATAAAAGTAGTGATGGTTCCCGTGGTGGATTGGTGATCGGCAGAGGTCTGGTCATAAATTCTACAAACGGACAGAATCAACGAGTTCAGGTGATATAAAACACAATGTAAAAGGGTTTCAAATTCAGTCGAGTGTGAAAAAAAACCTACTCAATCCAAGCACGATCAACAAGCAAAACTTCAGTTTTTCAAATATGGTGATGCGTTTTTTCCTCCCGCATTCTCGATGCCGGATCGTTCTGTTGGTGGTTTCTTACAATCTTCTGGAACCACACCAAGAAGCAGAAGAACAAGAATCGTGGGATATGATGTGAAGCCTAGGAACTTTACTACCCTTACGGCTTCACCCTTTATCAATTATATGAATTTTGTTCATTTTCGGTTTTCGATTCTGAAAGGAACCGCTGAAGGGGTTACTTGTTAGAGAAGACCAGATTCATTTTAGAGAGTGCAGCCAAATCTTTTAGGGGCAAAAGCATCGGATTCAATATTAAAAATTATTATATTATCATTTTATTCTTATTATTTTTTTTTTATGTATTATTATTATTATTTAATATTTTTATGTTTTCAAAACCCTTTAAACACTGAAGGCCTTTTCTTTCTTTCTTTCTTGTTTCTCTTTTTCTTTTCTGGTTCATTTGTTTTCAAGTGAACGATAAATTGCCACTTTCTCTGTGATTGGGTTTTTTGGTGTCCAGTCTAAAGAGTTGCATTTGGGAGTAGGTTTTGATCCAATTCAAAATATTTCCAAGTTCTTTTAAATTTATTTTCCAACGGGGTCAATGTGCTCCATAATTTCATAAATTATGACATGCATCAGCACAATATATACGATCAGTTGTTAATAGAATTTGTCTAAAAAAAAAAAAAAAAAAAGGCTAAAAGTAATTCCCAATGATCTCCTCGAAGAAAATGGCAAAAAATCTAGAAGAACATTTTTTTTTTCTTTTTTTTAAAAAAGGCAATTATTTATGCTAAAGGTAAAGAAAAATCTGTTTTTGGCACATCACTCTAGTAATTTTGTAAAGAGAAAAAGAACTGTGTTCACTTTTCTAAAAAAAGAAAAAAAAATGGAAAATCCAAAGCAACGAACACACCGAAACAGGAGAGTCAGTGAACCCCAGAGCCAGAGGAGTCGGCTTTTACAGGGGCAGCTTTTTCTCTTCTTTTTTAATTACCAAATGCCACTCGTTAAGGTAGTAAAACCTCTGTCTCTCTCTCTCTCTCTCTCTCTCTCTGTGTCTGCGCAAAGTCAAAAAGTCAAAAAGACTCCCAAAACGGTTACACGATTATCTATAACTATAATAAGCTACAGAGAACCAGTCCACACTGCCCCAGGAAATTAAATTAATAACAAAATATTTATAATCATAAATTCATAATACAAATTTTTTTCCCCCTTAAGGGAAAAAAACAATTTTCTTTTTCTTTTTCTTTTTTCCAAAAAGATCACTGTTTCTTTATTCCGTTGCTTGTTCAAAGAAATAAGCAGAGGAAAAAAAAAAAAAAATTGAAACAGGAGAAACAACCCTTCACCAAACGTTAAGTACAAAGCAAGCTAGACCTAATTTTACTTCTTTATTGGATTGGCACCGGGTAATTTTCCTACACCCAGTTCGTTTTTTGGCTTGTTTGGTGGCTTTCTTTTTAGGTTTTTCTTTCTTATATTCAATTTCCTGAGGTTTTAGGGTTGTATTTTAGTTTGTAGGGTTTTTTCCCTTTTTTTTTTTTTTTCTTTTTCCCTTTGCTTTCTGTGACCAAGTCTGTATTTTGACCCTGCAGATTGTGGATTTGGAGAGGTGGGTTTGGCTTGAAGTTTTGAAATTGGAGGTGAATATACAGGTGGATGGTGAGAATTTAATTGAGGGAGCTGGAGGTTTTGTACATAGCCTAGCTTCTATGGATAAGATATGCTGCTTTACTCCCTCCTACTCCCGGGTAAGGACATGGATTCCCTTTTTTCCTCAGTAATTGTTTGTGATTTATCTACTGGGTATATATATTAGTTTAGAGGCTTGCTTCATTATCAGGCTTTTAAACTAACACATAAACATGGGAACTACAATTTATGATTGGCTGATTTAAGGTGAAATATGGGATGCTATTGGATATGCATAAGATGACCTATATGTATTGAATTGACTATTTATATGAGGAGGGGGGTTTCAAATGGATGGGCAATTCTGTGTTGATCTTTTAGAGTTTCCTACCTATTTAGAGGCAATACTTCTGGTTTATTTGGTCAATACAGTGCCCTGTGCCCTGGAGATTTTACCTGCTTATTCACTCTGTTCTACTAGCAATTTTTTGGATATAAGAATTATATGCTATGTCAATGAAATTTTTCTCCAACTTTAGATGAATCTAGGAGTGAGTTTATTATTTGAATCAGCCACGTCTTCAGGTTTCCTTATTTCTTTTAGTTACCATTTTGATATAATTTCTTATGCTTTATTTGCATTGCATGCAGAATCATGTTACTGAATATCATTTTTGTATTGTTATTCCCTCTGTCTAATTCTAGTATATTGGCAACTAGATTATAGTTTTGCTTGCTTAATCAACATATCTGCCTCCACATCATGTGAGATTTTTCCCTATGTAGCTAGGGGGGCGTTCATCATCTAGTGCTGGTAGGGGAAAAAGCAACAGGGGTTTTGTCAAGTATGGTTTTAGCCTGGTAAAAGGGAAAGCTAACCATCCCATGGAGGATTATCACGTTGCAAAGTTTGTGCAGATTCAAGGACATGAACTTGGGCTTTTTGCCATTTATGATGGCCATTTGGGAGATGGTGTTCCTTCTTTCCTACAGAAGCATCTGTTTTCCAATATCCTAAAGGAGGTGTGGTAGTTACCTTCAAACTGGGACCATGGCCTAAGTTTATTTTGGTTTAGTTGCATAATCATTTGGAAAGGATATGTTTTTAACATATGATCATTTGAACTTTCTAGGAAGAGTTTTGGGTTGACCCAAACAGATCTATTTCCAAAGCCTATGAGAGGACAGACCAAGATATCCTCTCTCACAGTGCCGACTTGGGGCGAGGCGGGTCAACAGCTGTGACTGCAATCTTGATAAATGGTCAAAAATTGTGGGTAGCCAATGTGGGAGATTCAAGAGCTGTCCTTTCAAGAGGAGGACAAGAAATGCAGATTACTATAGATCATGAACCTAATACTGAACGAGGAAGCATAGAGAACAGAGGCGGCTTTGTCTCAAACATGCCAGGTTTTTCAGAACTACCTTTTTCAATAAATCTTTGGTAGAATACGTGGCTATATGGAGGTTCATGGAGATGGATAGCTTCCATGATAAATGATAGTAACCAAATTTTGTTAATCATCATCACACTGAAAAGCAGCTTTAAGTATCTTGAACAGGTCATTGTTTCTGGTATGGTGATGTGAACTAAAGTTCCTTTAACATCTCTCAAGTTTCGTATATGATCATTTGTCAATAATTTGAAATTGTTGAAGTTACTGAATTAGCTATAATATCACTGAATACCTCAGCTTGTCAAGAATTAAGTTAGCTCACAGGTCGTAGTGGACGGTTGACAGTTGGATTGATGCTAGTTCACTTTGATCTGCTTGATGTGCTGATGGGAATTTTTCTTTGCATTTCTATGTATAGAGTGATCAGTTTCATTTCTACACTGAGCATTAAGAGCATGCCAGCTTCTCATCCTCCTACTCTGAATTCCTGTGATAATATTTACATTGATGATCTTATTCTCTATAATTTGGATTTTTGGTAGAGTTATCTAAATTCAATGGATACAGTGAAGTTTCCTTATACCATCCCTTAACTTTGAAAACCTGAAGATATCTCTATAGATTTCATGTTGTTTTATAACTGTCTTGGAAGGAGAATCGGCCGCATACAGCCTGGTGGGTCCAGCTCTTAGGATGAGGTTGCTTCAGTAGGAGGATGGGAATTTATATTTAATTAGTCCTCATAACCTCAGGATAATGTTGCACGCACTTCTGACTCAAATGAAATTCTTTAACCTTCCTGTAAGATGCTCTGTGTTCAGGGTACTGCATCTTATATTCATTTTCTTTCCTTTGACAAGGCATCAGCTTTGATTTACAAGCTTGGGATGTTGAACATGAGAAGGAGATGCCTTGAATTTCTGTGCAACCAAAGCCTTAGTGAAATATGATCAAAGCAGTGGCTGATGCACAATCGGATTAGGTTGCAATGAGGTTTAAAATGATAATCTCTGAAATAGAGTGAACTGGTGACCTTAAATTGCAATTTCTGGCACTTGAAAGCATTCCCCAGGAATTGATTAATGTTTTAGCCTCAAGGATCATTTGGAGATGGGTATGCTGAACTGCATTATTCTGTTTATTATCAGGGCCATTCCTGATTGCTGTTACCTGCATCATTTACTTCTATCTTACACCGCCTTACTGTCATCTTGAACAGAAGATAAACCACTGCCCTCAAATAACTCATTTTTCTGGATTTAGTCCCAGTCTCACTGAGGCTGCATGGATGACGGTAGACATCCAATTCCATGGGATATTAGCCAAATTCTCATATATAAGTTCTTGCCTGCTTGCTTTGTCTCTTAAGCAAGCAGAGGAAATTGCGAGCCTTTTTTTTTTTGTTAGCAACCTGTATACTATATAAAAGAATTAACATAGAATATTCACATCATCAATGATCTAAAAAGAAAATAATTTTAGAACTAAATTTTATACATACATACATACATACATATATAATAGAAATATGGTCAGCAGAGCTGTTTTCTCGTATGCATAAAGGCCTCAAAATAATTGGATTAATTGCCGTAATTTACTTTTTCTCTCTAAAGATGTGACATCTGAATGTGTTCCACATGAAGAGTTTGCTGTCATGGTATCCTTTGTTGAGCAGTAAATGCCCTGTGGTGTGTACTTTCCAAATATTGATTGTGTGATCTTGCTGCTGTTGCCTGTGAAAATTGGCAGTCGGTTCAACAGGTTAGTATTTTGCCAATGGCATTAAATAGACGTTTTGCAACTTTTTGACAGGAGATGTCCCTAGAGTCAATGGGCAGCTGGCCGTATCTCGTGCTTTTGGTGACAAGAGCCTGAAATCACATCTGCGATCAGACCCAGACATTCAAAATATAGTCATGGAAGACAATATGGAAATCTTAATTCTTGCAAGTGATGGTCTTTGGAAGGTGTGGTTACATAAGATTATTAGCTAACTTCTCTTGAGTTATTATTGGACTGCTACATACTGTTTGATGTAATGGTGCTAACTTTGAAAGTGATCCATCAATGTCTCCTCATTTGTTTTTCCTTTTTCCTTGAGGGCAATGCAGGTGATGTCAAATCAAGAGGCTGTTGATATTGCAAGAAGGATTAAAGACCCCATGAAAGCAGCCAAGCAGCTAACAGCCGAGGCTTTAAAAAGAGACAGTAAAGATGATATCTCTTGCGTCGTTGTTAGATTTAGGGCATAAAATTGTATCAGCCCTACTATTCTTACCAGGTGCCAGTATATATATACTATAAGAGCTTTCTATACGTGTTGCCAATTTGTGGGTTAGGAAAACAACAAATACGTGAGGGGGATGGATGGGGTATTTCTCCGGCTCCGTGGTAGTTTGGGACTTGCTGAAGGAGTTGAAAGAATAGGAGGGGTTCTGCATTTGTAAATTTATGTTATTTGTTAGGTTCTGGTGTTTGATATTGTTTGATTCCTTTATGGAAGTAAATTAGAGATCTGATATCTTTGTCAATGGAGATTGGAGATGTGGTTTGGTTGCCATCATAGAGACACTCGGACAAGTTCAATGAAACTAGAAGGGAAAGGGCATCCATCTAGACATGTCCCATTGTTTTTAGCTCAAGTTCCCACACATATATGTCTGCAATTGGTGAAGGATAAAACGAAAAACTACCCTTGACCCCATGTATCTGCTGCTCCTTGAAGTATGGTTTTCTGGGTGAAACCAAACATTAACCAAGTCGAACCCACCGGGCAAACCAGAATCATATAGAAAACCCCTTGAGTTTTGAAACCACAAAACGGGAAGAAGAGCGCGAGTGTGAGTGTGTTCTGGAAAAGAGACCGCCTGTCAGATTGTACTTTAATAGAAGAATAGTGGTCCAAGCCCAACTAGTAAGCTGATTAAGTAATTTTTAAGGTATATCGGTTCTTTATTACATGTAGATGGGTTTTGTTTGAGAGTCCCCAGCTCTTTAATTTCATCTCCGTGCCAGATTTTCAAAATCCAGTGCCATTGTGTCTTACTAATTTTTTTTCCCTCTCTTCTCTGTATTTAAATCTCAATCTCTCTCTTTATGTTTTGTTCTTTCTTGGTTCTATTACGTGTTATTTGCCTCTCCTTTCGGCTGCAAGGGCTGAGATCTGAAGATCAATTTCTTGACGGCTTTGTTCTGGAGGCATATATTAAGTTTTTCCATCTTAAGGCGGGGTTTTGCAGATTATTTGCAGTTAAAGCATATGCTTTTTCTGGCTCCCCACTCTACTTTGGTACAATTCGTTTTGTTTTTTTTTATTCTTCTAAGCAGAACTTCCTTGAGGAATTTGGTGAAATGCAATTGTTGCATTCTTGTCCAGACCAGACTGCGAGCCAGGATGGTTATTTTTCAGGAACGGGCCGCAGATCGGTCTGGAAACCGTCTGTCTTTTTCATTCTGATTATTTTATTTGCCATGTTTTCCTATTTTGCTTAGCAGTCTCACCCTCAAGGTTAATAATTTTTATATTAAATTTTTCAATCGCAAATTTTAAAACAAAAAATGAAAAAGAACACTGTCTTTCGTAATCAATTCATCCTAGCATTTCCCTTTCCCCACTTGTTAATAACATTAATCGAGGTTGATTTTGCAGTCAGAGCTCCACTGTCAGAAACCTTGAATCACTAGCGACAGTTAGTACAACCACAATTGATGGGCAGCCAGCCCCAGCGATCTGTTCCCCCCTCTCCTTTTTTAAAATTTTCAAAACGTTCAGTAAAAATTAAAAGACGACAACAGAACAATTTAACACCACCAGTTGCCAAATCATAATTCAACATGACACGCCAACATTGGCCTAATCACACAAAACGCAGTCCCACTTATACATCAAGAATATTTCTGTAGGATTTTGCCAAAGAAGACACAACCGGGTACATTTCACAAATCACAAAGACCAAAAGGGACTGGAACTACGAATTTCAAACGGACAAACGGCAATCATAAGTAGCAAAGTTAAATTATGTTTGAGGAAGGATAAAGGATAGATAAGAATGGTCTACGCTCCCCGCTTCACGCATTCCTACTGAAAAGGTAACTAGCTCGTTTTCTCCTTCCTCACCAAACCATCCTCGACACCTCCTTTCTTCTGCCCCCAACTAATTCTGCAACACCAATAACCAGAACACACAATTAAAAGATGCCTGGCAGATCTGTTGACATGTTCAAAATTAAAACCAAGGAAACAAGTATGCCAGAGAATAGAATTCGGATCAAACCACAGGATCAAAACTGTAACTGGTGACATCAGTGGCTATTATTGACAAATCAAATGACTCTGAAATTCCACTCCACAGGGCTCTATCTAGTATCTTTACACTAGGGTTGAATCAGTTAAAAAGATTTTTGTTGCTCACTACAGTACTAATTAACACCATTTTTATGTAGAATCTGCCAGAATTGTCATAAAAACCTTTACTGTAAAGATTATTAGTCAAAATATATGTAAGATTCCCCTATCATCAAATATGTTCGCTTTCACCACAAATCTTCATCTTTAGAGATGGTTCTGGATATACCTGTGTATCCCTACATGTATGCTTTTGTATATTGCCAAACCTCAAATTTCACTTACCTCTACTTGGGGTTCATCACCTTTAGAATGCTCACCTGCCACAGGAAGTCAAAAATTTTTAAAGGGCGTCGGTAGACATCACATATGAAAGTCAATGCGCCTAGGGAACTGTACGTAATTACTTCATCAAGTACAACGCCCCCGTCAAGGGAAATAAAAATAAAAAAAAGAAACAAAAATCTGAATCCCAAACACCCAAAGAAAGAAAACTTCATTCTACAGACTAAGGACAAAATTCACTGCAACTTCTAGCATTTTCACTGTGCATCTAGTATGACTCACTTTGTTGTACCCAAAAAATTTACCCGATGGAAGTATCAATCCCATTCTGCAGCTTTCATTAGAGAGCAAGACACCTTATAACCTAGTAAACTGGATAAATTACCAGAGCTAAGGACATTTTAAACCCAAGTAACTTTCAGAATTATGATCGTCCACTAATCTCTATCTAGTAAGAAGATAAGATGACTTGAAAAGGCTTCTAACAGCATCATATGTGCTGTCAAACTATATTTATAATTGCAAAATTTGTCTTATTTTTGTGCTTATTTTTGTTACTCCTTTGAAGGACTAGAACCCAAGTAAAGTAAACTTAAGCTATGTTCCATAGACCAAAGACCAAAGAACAATTTTCTCCTAACAAACATTTCAAAGTCCTCTGATTAATGCTCATCAAAGAAAGAAAGAAATGCAATTACCTCCCTCCTCTGGCAAATCTGAGGTCCATAAAGTGAGATTATCCCTAAGAAGTTGCATGATGAGTGTGCTATCCTTGTAGGATTCTTCATTTAGGCTATCAAGTTCTGCTATAGCTTCATCAAATGCTTGCTTAGCCAAGTGGCAGGCCCTGGGCAATAGTGGTTGAATTTGGAATTGCAAAACAGGTAGCCATTACAAAAACAGGGAAAAAAAAGAAGCAAATTCCAATATGCATCTGCTGGGTGGAGAAACAAATGGTAGGCATTTTGAGGGAACCAGCATCTTTACCTTTCAGGGGAGTTCAAAATCTCATAGTAGAAAACAGAGAAGTTCAGAGCTAGACCAAGTCTGATTGGATGAGTTGGTGGCAGATCTGAGGAAGCAGTAGAAGTGGCAGCCTGCAGCACAAATTAAATGAACAATTATCATAACACTCAAAGACTCAAGCTTGATAAAAATGGGAGAGAGAGCAACTATCAAATAGAAGAAGAAGAATTTTGATGACCTCATAAGCCTTTAGTGACTGATCTGCAGCTTCCTTACGATCACTACCAGCTTTAAACTCAGCCAAATAGCGGTAATAGTCTCCTTTCCTGCCCAAAACAGAAAATAAGAGAATCAACTACAAGCACATAGAAGCAATTACTCGATATCAAAATATGTAACATGCATGCAAATGTTGGTGGTAATCTGATAGAATCATTAAGAGAATTTGGATCATATGTAACAAAAATAGATGCTATTCTAACAAATAGATTGACAAGATATGATAAAGTCCATGTAATGCGTTCCAACCCTTAAAAGCCTTACCTTTTTCACCCTCATAACAACACAACAGTTAAACAAGGGAATAGAAAGGTCAAATGAATCTCACATCTTATGGTAAAATACAGTTGATTCCCCTGTTGAGGAGGAGGGAAGAAGATGCTGATCGATAACAGATAATATGTCAAAGCATATCTTTGAAAGTTCATCTTCAACTCTCTGCCTATAATCCTTTATACTCTTCACATGTTGCTCGTTCCCTCTGGCCTCCTCCTTCTGTTCAATGGAAGACAATATTCGCCACGAAGCCCTTCTCGCCCCAATGACATTTTTGTAACCAACTGAGACCAAATTCCTCTCCTCAACAGTCAGCTCAACATCCAACTTGGCAACTTTCTTCATTGCTTCAACCATCTCTGCAACAGGCAGATTTGAATTTGATCTATCAAATGCTCTTGCAAGGAGATTGGGGAAACATGAGAATGCTTTGGGTATCCAAAAAATACAATTGTCTGATGTTGAGATGCGTAATGTTATGAGTGCACTGTGCACATTAGACAGCGAGAGTCACGTGTAAGCTTTTAACAGTCCTTGAAAAAACACGAATCTATTGTTCCATTTTCTATTTGAACCACCACGACAATGAATCAAAACTCCACCTTCTCATCAATTTTTGAGTACTTCTACCTGACTTGCCTACTTCCCATAATTTTTATTTTGTTCCGATATAAAATTCAGCCACTTAAAAAAAAAAAAAAAAAAATACATTTAAACCGTAAGAGACCATAAACATAAAACCCACAAGACAAAACCCCAGGCTGGTTGTCTGAAAAACATTTCAATAAAATTAACAGTCTTAACCTATGAATGAACGAAAAAGTAACCGCTCCTTTAAATACTGCACCGATAAAAATCAACCAAAAAAACATAATCGCCCATTTCAGACTAATTAAAAAAAAAATTCAAAAAAGAATTTTAGATTAATGTGAGCATACGGAGAGCGGACAATACCATCGTATCTCTCGGCTTGCTCTGCCAGCCTCGCCGAATAAACCAGTTGCTCTCTCTCCTTCTCCATCGCCTCTCTCTCTCTCTCTCTCTCTCTCTCTCTCTCTCTCTCTCTCTCTCTCTCTCTCTCTGCGCGTCTGAGAAGAGGGATTTCGGGAGCTAGTCAACTGCTAAGAAAACCATATTGCGTTGGTGCTTTGGAGATGGACCGTTGGATTTGGTGTTTGTGTTTTGGAGGAAATCCGGCCGTCGGATGGGAATTTTTAGGTGGCAACATGGAGAGCGATGTTGACTAGTAAGACCAATTACGGCTGTCCGATGGGTTTGGTTGACAACCAGCTCACGGACATTTGGCAGATGCCCTTTGATTCTTTTTCTTTTCTTTTTTTTTTTCTTTTTTTTTTTTTGGTGTTCGGGGGGGGGGAGACAATGTAATTACGTAATTCCTTGGACGACACGTACAAATTGCACACGTAATACTTACATTACGTGAGGTACATGTCCAAGCTTTGTTCTCAAACTAAAAAAAAAATTTATTTTTTTTTCTTCTAAGAAAAACCTTATGAAAATTCCATGAATTTAAATAAATGTAAAATATTTTTTTGTTACGTCAACTTATATCTATCAAATTTTTGTGTTCATATAATTGTTTATTTTTTTTAAAATAAGAAATTTATTATATCGCTACACCATGTTTGCTCAGTTTTCTAAAAAAAAGTCAATTAACCTCTTCCTTATTTTTCTCTATACACAGGAACACGCATACCCAAAAACGAAGACGCGGTTGTAGAATCTTAGACCTGCTCTGTGCTACAAAGCGTCATACAGCAGAGGGGGAAACCGTGGGCATGCGTTTTCTAACATTTTCTTAATTATTGTTTATTTCTTTTGCTCGTGATTCAACGGCTTGTATATTTTACGTCTGAAGAATCTTGTTTCCTACATTATGAAGACTGTCAACTAAAAATGAGTTCTTTAAAAATCTGGGTGTGGGACAGTTTTGTCTATTGATTCCCAAAAATGGGTTCTTTTATTTTTTTTGTTCTCTTTTCTATTTTGAGATGATTATTGAATTTTCCATTTATTTGAGTAAGTAATTTTCAGCTAATGGTGTTCGGGACTTCTTTTGAATGAGGCTGTCAGAACCCCCAAATCGGTTTAGTGGGAACTGGAATTGTTTCTTATGTCTGTATTCACAATATGTTCCATTTATGGTAGGAAGGTTTTGAAGAAACATGGTTTGAGGCTGCTGCTTGTACAATTCTGGCCAACATTTCGGTGATATTTGCTAGCTCCGGAACAGGCGTTGGCCTCTTGTTTTCCGGTTCTCAGTCGTCGTCGTCATCATTAGTCCATTGCACGCATTCATTGGTTTGGTGTCTTCCCATTGATTATGGCTAACTTTTGATTGAACCATCTGCTCAGGATATGGTCCCAGTTAGCCTCATTTAGAGATGTAAACCATATCCGAGGGCATGAGAAGAGCCTGAGACAATAAGTAGATTGAAAGATTAAAGAGTGTCTTACTTGGGCTCCTTTTGAGAAATTTAGTTTTGTTCATTGTTCGAGATGGTGAAACTTGGTTGGTGCCTTGGGTTGACTGGTAGAAAGAAGGATAAGAAGGTGAGAATCGGCCATAAATGGGATTATACATGATTTTTCTGTCTGAAGTTCATTGCATCTTGTGATAAACTTGCTCCAACTTCTCTTTCATTTGATTTTAGGTTGACAAGGAATCATTGAGATCTGCTGACTTTAAACAAGGCACTTAGATCCCTGAAGGTCAGGCCTGAAGACACAGTGAGAACTGTTGAAGGTTATGAGTTGAAAACAATATCTTTCAGTGAGTCAGTGCCTGTTGTCACCCAGAAAGATTTCTCAAGTGCCAACCTGATAAGCCATGGGACTGCTGCTGGAAATGAAGCAGCAGAGGTAGCCTACAAAGGGGAAGATGAACATGAAGAGAATGCCTCCATGAAGAGGGACTTATCTAACTTTGACCTCCATTCCCAAGTGACCAATTTAAGTGAATGTCAGTTTACTCCAGTAAGCAAAAGTTTGGGCTACTTTGATTCATTTGAAACTGTGGTGACTGAACATTATGCAAAGAAATCCGAAAAGGACAATGGAAAGGGTGTTGCTGATGTGATGCAAAGTGGGCATGTTAGTGATCCCGGGATTCAAAAGACTGAGTCCTGGGGCCCACTTAAGCTTAAGCGGTCTTGTTCTAATTTGGAAGCAAGCAAAGTGTCAAAGGAAATGGCAGGTAGGTTGCCCCTGCCAAAATCTGTCTATTCCCGTGAATCACAGGAAATACCGGAGAAATGGAGGGGACCAGGCAGCCCTGCATCTGTGAGAAGCCATTGCAGTGCTGACAGAGTGATGCTGAGGAAGCATTCTTCAAGCCAGGTTTTACCTTCCAGGAGCAGAAAGTTGTGGTGGAAATTGTTCCTCTGGAGCCACAGAAGCATGCACAAGTGGACTGTAAAACTGCCACCAAAACCTGGTAGTAATGCTTTGAACCAACAAGGTGGGTATCATTCTGATACAGTTGAACCAAACAGAGCTATGGAATTGAGCACAACACAATCCCCTGGGTCAGTTACTGGAAAACCTTTGAACAAGGGCCATAACCATGATGGGGATATTAATCAGAGCTGGGATGATCTTCAACATGGTTTTTCTGGCTTGTTGCCCCTGAACCAGTGGGTTGCTTTCCCAATGGAATCGTCCTCCTTTTCAAGAGTTGATGAGTGGGTCAAAGATCTCAAGTCTCAGCCCCTGCCTTCTGATAGGGATGACGATAGCAGTATTGAGGGCATTGACTTCACACCTTCTCCTGAGAATGGCAGATCATCCCCGAGAAGCACAGCCCTACAGACTCGATGTCCTGAAACCAATGTCATGGAGGATATTTTACTTGCCAATAATGTGATCCAGTCCCTGAATTCTTCCTCAACAGTGGCCCACTTCTCGGGTATTGGCTTACAAGCTATTCCCACCACGTCACATTTTTCCAGCCTTCGATCGATTAACCTATCGAATAACTCCATAGGTATGCCCTTTAGCTAAAACAAAAGATGCTTAATGGTTAAAGATTCCATTATCATGATTTTAAAACTTTCAGAGCAAATGTTAAAGGTACTTATCGGTTACCATTTGTAAAACCTTTGCACCAATAAAGATGATTATCAATATTAAGAGTTGCCTGTTGCTGCTCTTACTTGCTTTGCAGTGTGCATTACCCCAGGATCATTGCCAAGGGGAGTTCAAATACTCAACTTGTCAAGAAATAAGATCAATGTTATTGAAGGACTGAGAGAACTTACCCGGTTGCGAGTACTTGACCTCAGTCACAATCGGATTTCTCGCATTGGACAAGGTTTTGCATTTGATTGTAAGCCTAGTAATAATCATATCTTTTGATTAATTTTTTTCCCGAGAATTCACACTGTGCCCCCTCTTTTGATTTGCGTGATGTCAGGGCTGTCAAATTGTTCTGTAATCAAGGAACTATATCTTGCTGGGAACAAGATAAGCGGTGTTGAGGGGCTGCATAGGCTTCTGAAGCTTACAGTCTTGGACTTGAGCTTTAACAAGATAACAACAGCCAAAGCTTTGGGCCGGCTTGTTGCCAACTATGACTCATTGCAAGCTCTGAATTTATTGGGCAACCCAATCCAAAGCAACATCAGTAATGAGCAGCTTCAGAAGGCAGTTTGTGGTCTCCTCCCGAAGCTAGCGAACTTGAATAAGCAGCCCATCAAACCTCAGAGAGCAAGAGAAGGTAGTGTTGCCAAAGCTGCTCTGGGGACCAGCAACAAATATTCCTGTCCCAGAAAAGCAGCAGAGAGAGTGAGCTCCAGCAGCTCAGCCTCCAGTGTTCACAGGGGAAGTAGTGGTGCTGTTCATAAAAGCAGGAATGGGTAAAAGAGCTGCACTAATCGTTGGAAGACATCATCATCTGCACATGTCTTTTCATCCCGGTAATATATTTCTCCATTTACTAGTTTGCGTTTGTAGTGGTGGGAATGCCTCCACTTTATCTACCGTCACCTGGAAAGTGTAAAATTTTCTGCCTCCACAAGGCATTTTTTTTTCATTTTTCCTTTTTTTTTTTTTTGGGTTTTTGGTACATCCGTGAATATCTTTTCCTTTTTGGCCGCACTTATGTTATTTGGTAACCGTGGCTTGATAAGGTTCCTGATATAATAATAAAATCAAATCAGGATGTTATATGGCAAGTAAACTTTGGCATGTGGTTTATGTTTCATTTTTCAATGCTTGGGACATTGAATGCCTGACTGCTGCTGCATTTGATTTTTGGCGGGACTTCCTAACAATCCTTTAGGATGGGTGCTTTTGACTTGGAGGATCTTTTTTCCCTCTTATTCGGACAACACACTAATAATTCTTTAAAATAGAGTATGACGTTAAGACTGCATTTCACGCACTAACTGGCTCCATGAATTTTGAGAGAGCTGTCAGGTGTGCGACGGGAAAAGTTAAAAGTTTTATAACCTGTAGTCCCTGGACTTTACAGTTTACGGTCGGGCTGTTTAGTTTGGTACCAAATTCTAGTTGCAATACACCCCCCATAGAGCATGACTCTACTAGCCAAAATCGAAGGAGTTTGGAATGATTATGTACCAAGATTACAAAGACTAATCACAGGGCTCCAATGGCTACACTGGGAATTCTTTTTCCTTTTTCTTTGGGGGCGAAGGGGGTGGCGAACTCTGGGGATTCATGATATGAGAATTTACAAATAGGACAGCTTTTCTTACTTCCTTCAGGTGAACAAATATCCAAGTGAAGAATGACCATCTACGATAAGCAATCAAGTGAAATATGGCATGCTTCACTTGTATCTTGAAAGAATAGTTGATGTGCTTTTGAACGTTTTCAATTATAGAGTCAGACACAAGAAATGGCTTGAAAATTGGCATAAGCAAATATGGTTGAACAGGAACCATGTTGATAGAACTCTTCTTTCTAGTGGCACTCTACATGTAGCATTTCCAAGTTTGTTATTCGCCACAAATAAATACTAAGAAGCACCATGGACACAATCAATATTCAATTCACTTGCCATTAAGAGCAAACCTGTAACAATCAAGGACCACATTGGCTCAGAGAAAGTTCCCAGATATGTCATGGCTCAGAGATGAATTAGTAAGACTTTTAGACTTTTAGCAAAGGCAACAGCTTTTGCAATAACAACATAGCGATAAGAGTGCACGAGAAATTAAGATGTAAAATGGTCTTTTCTTCACGTGCAGCTCCATGAGGCTTAGACTTAAGACTTTTAGACTAGTTCTGAACCTGAAGCTTGAAATGAGTATGGTATGACCATAAATTGGAAAACCACAAAATCCAAAGTCAGTGCACCACATAGCCCTGTGAAGAAATTTTGCCTCAACCACATAACAGCTAGTACCCACTATGATCTCTCCTCTCCCACCTCCACTCAATCCCACCCGCCCAACCATGAATGTCTCAGGTGCTGTGGTGAAGAACATTTCATATGCTGAAAATTGATTGTTCAGGCTATCACATTTAGATGTTTTACAAACATAATTTGTCATAACTGCCAGATGAATGAAGAAAGGCATAGACTTATGAAGTATAATATATAACATCAAAATCTAAATGTTAAAAAGAGAAAATGATAGTACAATACTTGGTTCTTGGAGTTAAAACAAGTGTACAAGATAAAATTTATAGTAATAATGATAAAAATAATAAAATATAGGACACAACAGCAAGCACTATATCCACTTTGTCCAAAGTAAGAAGACATCGACCATAACTTGTTTGGGCATCATATGCAGTATTCTCAGAATTGGTCTAATGCATAATGAATCCTACCTACGTGCCATTGGCTTCATATGTAAAAATGATTTCATCCAACCACTGAACCAGCCAAGAACTAGCCAACATTTCAGTCCCATCAACAGCTTTAATCTCCCATTCATCTAAAACCTTTGGCTGTGTATAATAGATCAATCACAGCTCAAGAAAAAGTCAAGCTCTGCAACATTTCATTCATAGACTACAATTCAATTCTCCTTCCTTCATTTGAGCATACTTATACAGCTTCTCATTAAAAACCACCTGTGGATCCTTATGAATCAAATTCCCATTCTCATCATAACCATCTTTCAAGAACACAACCCAGTTCATTTCAGTCCCTGCAAGATAAAAAGTGCGGGGTTGCCTCTTAAGCATATCATACGTATGCTTGGTCAAGCAAAACTCTTCCTTAAACTCAACAATATGATGTATGGATGCTCTTTTCTCCAAAGTCAAGCTCAAAAACTCGTGCAAAATCCCAAGTCTATACTTCTCAGCCTCCAAGCTCCAAATATCCAACTTGTGGCCATCACTATAAGGCGAAACCAATGGTAAGGTATTCAACAAATTCAATCTCCTCATATCATCACGATCCAAATCCAAGTGCTTTGCATGCTTCATCGGAAACTTGAACGCCCTTTTAGCTCTATCCTCGTTAATCATAAACTCTCTCTCTAGTTGGCTCACCGCCAAATTAGAATGCCAATGCACTAATTCCAGCACTCTCTTGCCATCGTTTTCAACTACAATTTTAAAGTAATCGGGATATTTAACTACCCTATCTCTAAAATCATCGGGAATGCCGAATAATAACCTACAATGGTGAATCTTACTCAAAGGAATCCGCTTGTCTTTGGACATCATTAACAATTTACGCACCTTGTTAATGCGATCGCTTTCCATTGAGTCCGCGATGGCTGCCTCTTCCTCGAGCATGTCTTCCATAAAATCGGTGAACCCGAGCCACATCTTGTTGTCGGTGTGGCGATAAGTCTGGAAGATGAGCGGATGGCGGCGAAGGAAGCGGGCAATCTTGCGGCCGCGGGGGAATCCAAGCTCGCGGTGGAGCTTGCCGGCGTCGTCGAGGCGGAGGACGCGTTGGGGCTCTTGGGAGAGGAAGAGCTTGGATCTGGTGAGGAATCGGAAGTAGATGTCACGATGAACGAGGGATTCGAAATGGGAGTTCTGGGTCGACGGGTGCTGTACGGGTCGGGTGCGTGCGGATTCGGGCTTTTTGCGTTTTTTCCTGAACTTTTTGGGGATTTTGGTGACGAGGAAGGATGTGGAGTAGGAGGCGGCGGCGACGTTTTGGAGGAGTGATGGTGGGGTTAGGGTTTTCCGGTCGGTGATTCCGGACAGGAAAACGCGCCAAGCCATCCAATTTTAACTTTGGCGAGACTGCCAGAAAGCGAGAAAAGTGACGAAACGAAGCAAAGCATTCACCTCACTTCACTGGGTTTATGTTTTCGATTAGAAAAAGGGATAATTTGAACCGTTGATTGATATATGAGCATGAGACTAAATGATAATTTGACCATCCGATTCCGATGGATGGGTATTTTTTAAAATTAATTTCAACTGAAACTCAAATTTAAAATCGTTAATTATAAAAACGACTGCAACAACAATGACATGCTTATTCTGTAATGATCTTGACAACCTTAATCATGTGTTGGTCGTATTGTTATAATTTTCAAACATAGTATGGAACTTGAAAATTAACTCTAATTCTATACTTCTGGTATGCTCTGCGCCTCACTCAACCGAGTAATTACAATGTCCCTGCGCAAGCCTTACGGTTTTGCAGGACTCAGTGGCTGGTTCCACCAGTATTCTCTTGTCTCCTCTCTCTCCTTTGCTTCCTGATTTCTTCTTTCTGTTTAAAATCTCAGACTCTGCTTTTCTATGGCTGAGCCTTATGGACATCAATCAAAGTAACCCCTTCTCCCCAAAAAAAAATACAAAAAAGAAAAAGGAAAATGAGTAGCCCGGAACTTCATTTAGGTTGCTTGTCTCTTCAAGAACGGCTTTTGGCAAATAAGGAGTCTCTCTTCGTTGTTGCTTTCGATTTCAATAACCCGAGCCTCCCACTTCAGCCGTGTGGTTAGAGCTCTAGCTGATTCTATGAGTGGGATTGTGTCGCGGATTATCACCCAACCCTGCACCAGCAAGCCAATATCAATAAACTAGTAAAAAAATGGGCAACTTTGCAAAATCACGGTTCTGTAGTGTTTTAACTATTGGACTTAATTGCCAAAACAGAAGTCATTTGTTTATACAACAGAAAGTGTCTGAAGCAGCTCGTAAAGTTCCAGGCTTTAACAGCAAAAGAGAATTGAAAACCAATAAATGCAAAGTTGATAGTTTAGGAATATTCATGCACATGCTTCCAAGGTAACAGGAAACTATTGCACAAGATCGTTGAAGGGGGCTGCTTTGAAGGTTATGATTGCAGCATTGGAAGGGACTGGTTAATGATGTCCATTTTCAGTATGATTGGAACTAGACAAATGAAAGTTGAAAATTTCTGTTATAAAACAGATCCACAGAAGCATTAGCCTGCCACGGGTAGATGCAAACAGGGATGGCAGATGCCATATTCATCTTTCCACATTTGCAACGTTGCCTGGCCCCATAAAAGTGTTATCTTTGGTCCTAACATTTCAACTTTCTTACAATTTCTTGAATCTACCATTCCCCCATAAAAGTGTTATCTTTGGTCCTAACATTTCAACTTTCTTACAATTTCTTGAATCTACCATTAATAATTCATCACAATGTAGTACACATTGCGATCATATGATATCCATCCAATAGTGGCATAAGAGATTGCAAAGCTAGCCAGAGAGCAAAACCAGGTTGTTGGTAATTTAACTAAAGTGTTAGAGCTGTAGTTTGTAAGGTAGCCCATGATCGTCCAAGATAAACAACACATAAGAAACACTTGGCTTGTAGCTTAATAAAACCACAACCATAAGAGAGCCAAGATTCAGAAAGGTAATAAATTGAATTGGGTACCTCTGGACGAAGTATGCGATCAACCTCAGTGAATATATCCAGCATGGTGCACATGCGATGCTGAGCAGTTTCAAGAGAGAAAATTCCTTTTGCATGCACCAAATCATAAGTTCTGGGGTACGTTGGGAATGCTTCACACCTGACAAAGGAAATACTCATTTAGTACGTTACTAAAGATATACATAACAATAGCATAAAATATTGAAAATTTAGAATACACAAAAATGAGCATATGGATAAGTGAATAATGAGCTTAATCATCTCTTTCTATTAAAGAGGATGAGCTCCCGACCTTTTTCTCACCAAAATTTTTGTAAAGTTTATGGTATAGTACAGTTCTTATAATTTACCCTCCGTAATCACTTAAAAGCTTCTATAATTAGACCTCATAGCAAGCTTTATTCATAACAGGGTCTACAATCTAAAGTATTTCTTGGTTCTACTCAGAATAACACTCCAACAGGAAAACATGATACAATTGAAAGACAAGGAGGTGGTAGGGTGTGGACTGTGGACAAAGACAGATAACCAAGTATGCACAGGAGACTTTCCTCAACTGAGAAAGCTAGCCTTTTGTAGCACAAATTTATTGTTTATAAATGGTCTTACCAAAGGAACTGACACCTGCAAAATTTACCAATGGAACAAAAAAGGCCAATTGCTCTAATATGTTCTAGTGACAAGAAAAAGAAATAAGTGGCTGATTGTTGCACTTATAAAAAGAAATGAAGATATTGATTTTCCCAATGAATTTAATTTCAAATGATATGCAGATCAAGGAACATCCATGCAGAAATGATCACCTATGGATGCAAAAACTGAAAAGAAAAGCAGTTTGATGATAGAATTACCAATCATGCAATACACCAACAAATCCCCTGTCAAGCATTAAGGGAAGATGGTTTGGTCCAATTGTTGGCACCACATTCATAACCCAAACGGACTTGCCAGTTTCCAGTAGCGCAGAATTAAAACCACCAAAATGAGCATTCATGTCTAGCACATTTCTGAGCATGTTATAAGGTGGAAGAGGATCCTCTTCACCAGGTCTCTTTGGATGATCAGAGAATATCAAGGGCGAAAGAAGAGACCAATAATTAGTGACAGCTGCTTTCCAGTTGTCAGAATCCTCTGCAAACTCTTCTGGATGCAGACCTGTCAAAATGTAGAAAACCAGAAGATAAAAGGTAAGGCACGGATGTATGGGGCAAACATTTGTGTGCTAGGTTTCTGATTGTTCAAATGATGATTACCATAAATTGCAAGCTCATTTTTGTTTAAGTAAGACCTAGCAGGCCAGGTTTTTTCTTCAATAGGAATCCACCGGCGACTATTTGTTCCTGCTATACATGCTTCAATTGGCCTATAATAAGGACTTTCAACATCATGTCCTTTATTGCAGAGAGAAGGGCCTGAGCCCAACTTCCTGGAGACAGAAAAGTTTATGTCAATGATTATACTCATGTAGAGTGTAAAAATTTTGCATATGATAAAATTAATCACTCCATCAACATTTAGTATGCAAAAACAAACATAATCCTTCTTCCAGTAACCTTACCGGGAACTATAGCAATTTCTTTTACTAGTCTTTTTCCATACTACAGTTTCATCTTGTTGTGACATCATTTCCCAACAGATATTCTCAGCATAATCTTGAACAAAGTTCCATCTTTTTTGATTCTCTTTGTTCTGAGCATAGGTAAGTGGTGAAGTCCAGACAAAATATCCACCAGGCTTCAAAACTCTATCTACTTCAATCAAGAAAATGCCATCTGTATTGTGTAACACAACTATCCAGTTAGTAACATTGACAAATTTCTAGCAACAAATGCACAACCAGGAAACTGGAGTTGAACAGAAGATGTGCTTAAAAATTTGATGAACATTAACTTTTCAATATACATGCCATTAGTTTGAATATTGCTTTAACCACTAAATCAGAAATAATAATAATAATAAAACATTTTTTTATGAGTCAATACTTAATTAATAATTAGTACCTTTTTGGTCCCAATCGATGCCACATCGTGAACAGTGCAACATATCAAAGGAAAGAGACGGATAAGGCAATTGCTTGGAAGTAAAAGAACCAATCATTGCGGGAAGACCTCTTTCAAGTGTAAGTTGAACTTGGCTGCCTGAAGCCTCGTAGTTAGCAATGCACATAGTCAACAGTTGTTTAGAAAAAAGATGTGCTCCAAAGCTACCATAACCACATCCAATGTCCAAAATGGTTCTTATCTGCAAACATTAGGAATCCAAAGCCAGTTACAAATCACACAGATAGCTGCAGAGTGTTATAGTAGTATCATAACTTCTAACTCTGGGAGCTGTCAACATCAATCATCATAAAATTTTGATAAAGGGAACTGCCATTGATTAATCATGTTTTGGGCTGCTACAGGATTTTTAAAACCACCGGCATCATTTAACAGAGGCATATATTTGCTATATAGCTGCAGAACCATTCTTGCTCAAATTAACCAGCACAGGAAATAAATGAATGTGGCTTGCATATTGCCAGAGTTATGTCTTCGGTAAGAAGATGATCAATGCAAATCAACCACACCAGTAATCTCATTTTCTTTAATTCTAAACAGAGTTGTTTTATATCCTGGGGGCAATTTATTACACTGCAATGTGCAGAGAGTAGAATTGTAAACTGGGAAACAGAATTTTGTCTTAGTTTTAGAAATAAAGTGCCAGATATCCACTAACCCCTGCTTGAATAAAATTAGATTCATTTCGAAGACCAATCATTTCAGCAATTTGATGTGAGTAATCTTCAACACCATCAAACATGAGGGAGGCTGAACGAAAGGAAATCTGCTCTTCATCCAGCATCATCATCCTGGGAAACATATTAAACAGAAGAATCAATGCAAGAACATCAAGATAATTATATCATATTACCATAAAATTTGTCAAAGGGGGAAATGGTCGTGCACCTCTTGGTCAAACTACCAGAGGAAAGTACCTCCTGTGCAGTAATTTTGACATTTGCAACCCAGATGACATCCCTTCCAAAAGGCCACCGAAGAGGGATCTTATAATTTACTGGTGGAAGCACTAGACAGTTTTGCCTTGACCCTTGGCCACAATAACGGTCATTCATGTTAATATTTGAATCACCAGAGGCAAGATCATCAGAAGAATTGAAGCAAGGAACATAATTTGCAGACTCCTCAGTACAGAACTCCACTCCTTTCGGCCTTGAGGTACCGAGAGACAGCTCGCCAATATCCCAAAGGTCTGAAACAAGTTGTTCTTGGAGTCTCCTGTAATTATGCACTATTTGACCTCTTGACAAAGTCGAAATTGAGATAGTCCACCAGAAAGATCCAATAAGAGCAAGAACGATAAGCAGAACTAAGCTTAACTTCAAAAGTAGCAATGCCAGTTTGTGCTGGCTCCTCACAGTTCCAATGCTGAATGTATCAGACGTGTAGCCGTTTTCACTGATACCATACTTGGAGGAAGAATTATTATCAGGAAAAAGTACCCGAAAAGGAAACCTTAGCGCTAAATCACTTTGATCAGAAGAACGAGTCCTATCCAAATCTTCCTTTTCGGTTTTATCTTTCATTTGGGAATCATATAAATCATGGCTGTTCACGGAGATCCGTGTCCCCGACATGCCCCGATGCAGAGGCCTGGACATTTTCCGACCTGCAAAATACAACCAAAATATTACATAACTGCAAACAGAAGTTCTTGATCAGACAATATTTTCCATGACCAAAACAGAGAAACAAGATTAAAACTTCAGACAAAATTCTCTTCGGCCAAGCTGAGAAACTGATAACATAGATACCCAGAAGTGTTGTTTTCACGAGCGAGCTGAATCCTAAACAAGATACCAAGCTAAAGCTAAAGATCAAGCCAAACGGAAGACATTTTTATTCTGAAAAACTGAAATTATTCTGAAAAACTGAAATGAAAGAGGATTGACAGAAAATGGTATCCTAGTTGATGATCAATTGTCAATTGGTGATGCTAGATCCGAACATCGCAGAATTAAAAACATTCAGAGGGGCAAAAATTAAAAAAAAAAAAAAAAAAAAAACAAAGCCCAAAATAACAGACTGTCGAGATATTCCTCCAACAAAACATAGTAAGGTCAAAAGAAAAGGAAAAAGAATGAGATTCAAATAGGGAGGTAAGGGGCAACAAGTAAAGAAGATTCATTTCGGGATAAGAAAAGAAAGTAACAGAATGAGTTTTAGTGAAATCCTTGAACTGGAAGAAGTTCATTTTTACAAATTTACAATACATGACACCAGAATCTAAGGCGAGCGTGAAAGTATTTATAAAGATCAGTCAAGCAGATAACAGGAACAAGAGAGAAAAAGCCATCGTTTCCCAATCTAATCAAATCTTAGCACAAGAGAAAGGGAGTTAAAGGAGCGAAGAAAAGAGCAAAAACAACCCCTTTACCACTTTCTGAGGGCACCAGGGCGAGACTAAACGGAAAGCCCAGAATACCAAAAAAAAACACCCCAGAAAATCAGCAAATATTCATGCATTATTTGGTTGAACCGACAAGCAGCATTTGTTGTTATTCTTCTTTTTAACTTATTTTTTAATCTCCCCAACACTTCAACTTTTCGCTGTTGCAACACACTCTGCAAGATAGAGCGAACAGAGAGAGAGAGAGAGAGAGAGAGAGAGAGAGAGAGAGAGGGATTTTGTACCGATTCAATCAAGAGACAGGACTCCCGTGAGAAGTAAGCACAGAATGCCATTTCCTTTTATACGGTACTTTCTTTGAGATTTGAAAGGAAGACGCACCCAGCAGATTATGATATAAAATAATCAATAGTACTAAAAAAAAATCATACAGCACATAGCTGTTCATAATTAATGTATGTGTTTAATTCACTCACTCCGATTAATTAATGTGCTCCCCAATCAGAAAATTACGAACCCAACTGTAATTCTGCAATTAAGACTTGTTTTTTCTCAATGGAATTTACAGTCTAAGTTTTAAAATCAAATTAGACCGATTTATCATATGAATAAAATTATAAACTAAATTATAATATAATTTAATTTATTTTAAAAAAATTATGAATAATTAGGTTGATAAATCATTTTATTATTTGTTTAATTTTAAAAATTTGTCAAAAATTTTTAAAAATAAAGTTTTCTATACTTTAATTTTCTTAAAATAAAAAATTAGACTATTTTATAATTTATTTAAAAATTATAAATTATAAAATTTTAAAAAATTTTTATATTCTGTATTTATTTATATTTTAATAAAAATATATAAAATTATATATTATATTATTTTTTATTTTTTAATTTAAATTATTTATATTTATAAATATATCACATTAATTAATTTTTTTAATCATATTATATATAAATTATAAATATATAATTAAATTATTTAAATATTACATTATAATATATAAAATAATTATATTTTGTATATAACCACATTTTATCTATTAATATTTTTTATATAATATATAAATATTAAAATTTATTTATATTTAATATTAAATATTAATTTTATAATTTAATTTTAATTAAAATAATTCTTAATATTTAATAATTAATTCAATTTTTAAATCCTCCATTTACACTAAGAATAAGCTTTCCCAACCTGAGGTCATTAGCAATCACCTCCAGGCTTCAATATCTGGCTGCCCACCGTCCCTCTCTCCGTGACATTTTCTCGGGATCTAATCTAAGCTGATTGCGAAGGTGGGAGACAAACAAACGTTTGAATTTTAGACCATAAGATATGTTTTAATTAATTAATGTTATAAATAACTAACGTGCGCATGCCTGTTGCCATGTTTACGAGCCCGTGTTTTGACTTGCCCCCGAAATTACCGGTCAGGTCCCACCATGAGTGTACAATTTTTTATTTTTTTCTTTATGCTGACTAACCAGATGCTTTACGCTTGCATT
Organism: Rhizophora mangle; assembly: GCA_037832345.1. Taxonomy (NCBI): domain Eukaryota; kingdom Viridiplantae; phylum Streptophyta; class Magnoliopsida; order Malpighiales; family Rhizophoraceae; genus Rhizophora; species Rhizophora mangle. The sequence continues at coordinate 1,421,064 of JBAPLJ010000320.1, forward strand.
AATGCCGCCAACTCTTTATATATATATATATATAAACTAGCTTTCCTTGCGGATTCGTTCGGCAATAGTGTGTGATTATTTTATTCATTGTTTTATAATTCGTTGCAGCTAAAGAATCTGTTATAGAGAATGCCAATGAAACCAACAGACGTTATTGTCGGTTGATTTCAGTTTGCAATTCGACACGAGTCCTTCGTATGGTTCAAATCTATGAAAATTAGAAAAAAAAAATGAAAATTGATTAAAAAAATTGTTTAAACGTTTAGAAATTAGAAAAAAATAATTTTTTTTTTTTTGAACAAGAAAAGCAATTTGATTATAGATACATATATTCACAGCTATGAATGGACTGCTCTAAGTGTCCACTAGATCGCCGTCCATAAAAGAATAGCTCGAGAGGATAAAATGTAGAATTATTATTAATATTTTTGATACTTTAAAACGTAGAATTATTATTAAAGCAAAGATGATCCTGTCTTGCCTGCTTAAAAAAAAATGATTATCCTATCTTGGGATGATGATGTTTTTAACGAAATCATGGTCATCTTGGGCCCAAAAGGCTAGACAGATTTTCCACCGTAATTACTGACGATAATTACGCCAACGTCTGGATCAAGTGCACTGTCCAAGGTGCCAACTTCCAAATGGCAGAACAGCGGCACTCAGGTTTGCCAATTTTGTCGGCTTAGCACAATGAAAACAAATTAAGATGTCGAATAATGGGACATGTTCACACAGTGAGTGGAAGAAAAACAATTTAAAAATAAAAAATAATGAAAAATTCTTCGACGTCTAATTTCTTTCTTGGACTGAATTTTCATAAACTCATTTGTACTTAAAATAAAAAAATTATATAAATCCTAATAAGGTCTACTCTGCCTGCCGCCTTTTGAATCGATGGACTAAATCGTTGACGTGCGATGTGTAACGTTGACGAGTTCTGCATCAATGTCTTTGAAGACTCGCATGCGGTTCGTTGCGTGGCTGAAATGGCTGGAAAAAAAACAAAAAAAGTGATGGGTGCGTCGTGGTGTAACCCTATGTGCGGAACTAATTGGAGGTTGAAGAAACAAGGGCCTTTCACACATGGCAATTTGGAAATGGACTGCGTTACGTCATGGTGACAAAAAAAAAAAAAAAAAAAAAAAAAAAAAAGGTCAAAACCCCACTAGTAGCTTTTGTTTGGGATAGAGTTAGAATCCCATTTGAACCAATGGATCAAATTTTGCTGTAGTAACGGAAATTTAAAAAAAAAAAAAAAAAAATTTCAAATCCCTTAATAATTACACATTATTTTTTCTTTTTGTATAAACCAATTTTAAGTGTATTTTGCTCTAATTTTAGCTTATACATTTCCATGTTTCTCGTATTTTCTAGTTTTTCACCACATGGAATTAGCGAAGGAGAGCATCTCTAAACGTCTACCGTCACAAAATGCATAAGCATGAATTCCCATTTGTTGTCCTGCCCCTTCCAACGAATTAAGTGCAAAACCTCGGTCTACCGCGTGGAATCCAATTCAATGCATTCAAGAGGAACTTATATTGTACTGAGGTTAACGAATGAATTGAAGTATTCGCTAAAATATTATTAAGTTCAATTCATTGCATATAAATATGTATAGGTTTTAAATAAAAAATTAATAATTTTATACATATAAATTAAAAAATAGTGTTTTTAATTTTGACTCAACCTTGAATATAAAAAAATTTTCATTACAAGTCACAATTCCAAAAATAATAAAATAAAAAAAATAAATAAATAAACGAATTCATTAACTATATATAAACTATTTTACACTCATACAATGAAATCAATAATCTCTAATTTGTCATAATATTTGCAAAAAAAAAAAAAAAAAAGCTCACGTAGTATCATAAGTTTATATATTATTTGTTATATATTTAAAGTTTTTATATATGATTATAATTAATATTAAAAAATATGAATATATGTTTAACACTTAAGAAATTTGTGCCCTTCTCGCAGCTAATATTCGAAATAATTATTTGATTTTACTACATAGAAGATGTAGCCGTCTATAATTTGTTTGCAACGAGGATTACAAAAGAACCCGGTTCCAAGACAAACAGTAATCTGCTAAGAGTAAGGAGTGGGCAAATCTTTATTTCTCTCTGACTAAGACGTTACGACTACCATCCACTATTAACAAAATTGACCCTGGCGTCGTAGTTGAAGGCCATGCACTATTTCTTATTAATTATTTGATTTTTGAGTGCTATTATATTAATGCTGGGCGTAACTTTGGTGTGTCACGTGCCTTTCAGTATCCAGTATTATTAATTTGTTTATGCTACTCTCGGTTTACTAGCCGAAGACAAGTAGAAAAATAATGGAAAAAATGAATTTTTGGGAAGTGGGGTTGCTTGCTTTAACTAATTGTTGTATATTTTCCAAGATTGAGGCATCCATTTTTCCAGGAAAATTGGCATTCACGGGGATGATCATGTATTTCCCAGAAAGTGCAACTTGTGTCCCGAATTTGGAATAACATTTACGTTCGTACAAAAATTTTCTACCACTTTGTAGTTCATAAATAATTTAAATATCCGATTTACATCGTAGGATTGTTCCAAAGAAACCCGTGAGAGCTGCAACTGTGGGGTTGCTTTTAGCAGCTTGCTGGTTACGATTCTTTCTTGTCTTTTTTCTTTTTTTTTTTTTTTTTTTTGGTCCTCTATGTATATTGATACTTTTTATTGCCAGAGAACTTTACAGGCTCATACAGGAACTGAAATTGAGCTCTAATAATATTAATATGCCATTTTCCTTTCCATCTCCTTTCAGATTCTTTCATGTTCTTTATTTTCTTTCATTATAAACACCACGGGTGCAAATTGTTCTCTTTGATTCCCCTTACGGTCTTGGTCAAGCATACCATTTTATTTTTCTTTATCTCCTTTAGATTTCCTGACACGTATCATAAATTTCCCATTATAAAGTTCATTATCACTTTAAATTCTTGGATTCTTACTATGACATTACGATTGAGAAATACACCGTATAAAACCTTTTCTTGGGTTTGTATTTATATTAAAAGATTAAAATCCCTAGTAGAGTGGTTTGGAGTCATGAATATTTTTTAAAAAAATTCTCCCTTGTTTGTGTCTCCATTCAAGGTTAAGGCAATAAATTTGATTGAGGGGATCCATAAGAGTTGATGATTAATATCTCAAAGTGAGTGCATAGACTATATACCCATACCGAACTTAAGTTAACATGTCCAAAACCTAATGAATAGACCTTGATTTTTTGTTGGGCTCCATTGTTCTAGATTTTATGGCAACAGCATGGGTTCTAAAAATTTAAAAATAAAATAAAAATAATTTGACTCAATTAAGATATTAGTTTGTATGATTTTGGTGACGGAAGTCCAAGTATTTCAGCCAAGGTCGGTGTCAATCCACCTTGAAGTTGGATTTGCGTCTATTTTGTTCTCGCTATTTCCAAACCTATTAAATGTTAGATCTAACTCAAACCTACGTGTCAATGGTAGATCTAGAACACTTTTTGAGATAAGACAATTTATGAGTGAAATGAAAAAAAAAAAAATAAAAAAAAAAAAAGCGTATTTGAGTTTTTAAAATTCAAGACCTCAGAAGGGACAAAAGTTTCTCTACCACGAAACTAAACGACAATTTAAGTATAAATAAGTACATATATATAATATGGAGTGACAGGTAAGTGGAACAATTGCCACCCACCCCACCCTTCGACCCCCCTAAATCTGCCCCCGTCTATCGTAAATTCGTTCACAATTTACATCATTGTTCCCCGAATCTATCAATAATATGGTTGGCAAAATTGAAATTAGATTGACCCACACGAAGAACATAGTTCCTTGGTCCCATGTATAGCATGATTAATTTGTCACGCACATGACTATAGTGAATAACAGTCTAGCGACCAAACAAACTACTGTGAAAACCTTCTTTTTTTTTTTTTTTTTTTTTTTTTTTTTTTTTTTTTTTTTACTTTTGCAATACTTAAAAAAGAGGAATGCCACAGTTGCAATGGCCGGAATACTTTTTCTAATTGGCATACGGTACTAATTATTGAAGATTAGCTAGCTGGAAGAGGGGCTAATTAGAAAGAAATGATCCATTTAAGTAAAAAAAGAAATGGAACCGGGATCCGAAGTGAATCTCCATACCTCATAGTACGAGATTTTCTAATTCTTATGGAAGAGAAATGGTGATAAAAATCTCCCACAATGGCAAATTCTGAGGCCCTCTGTCCCCTCTCTGGTTCGTTTTGACGGGGATGTCCGTCTATCCAAAGGTTACAAAAAAAAAAAAAAAAAAAAAAGGAATCGTGATAACATCAGAATCATCAAAATGATGTAATGCTTTTTATTTATGTAGTGGCATGTGGAATCGTGCAATTTTTTATTTATTTATTTATTTTTAAATATAGGTAATATTTTATGCTTGCCCTCCACCAGTATGGAGGCCCCTTTTGGGTCTTCATATGATTAGTTATATTACTTTATAGCATAATCTTTCCAGCAGTCACCGGCTTCTCTTTCTCTAACGTATGAGTCAGGAAACGAGTCCACAAAAGGCTTTTAATTTTGTTAATGTTTAAAAGTCGAAGATGAACCAAGTTAATATAACTAACCAACCAACCAATTGTAGCGTAATTGGCCATGAGAGTAAAGTTCAGGTTAAGGATTAAAATCTCAACTCTTTCAAACTCACAAAAACAAAAATAATAATTGACGGGATATTATATATTTACACTTTACAGCACTATTGTGAAACAAAAAATAAATATAAAATAACCCCAACTAACGACTACCGGAAGAGATCTCATTTCAGAGAGAATATTCTGAGAGGAGAGGTGGGACAAGCATGCCGCATTACAAGACAAAGAAAAGGGCAAAGTAATGGAGACTTGTCCGGGGATCCTAGAAAGGAACAACACAAGCCCGTTGCTCTAATAAATGGGTTGACTCAATGCCAGACCCTCTACGGCAGGAGACCATGTGACGATTATTTCATTTATAATCTACTGCTAGGGTCATTACATATTTTTGAGTTGAAACCCACGTCCAGAACACCCACAAAAGACGAAAAACAGTAAGTGCCTTGCACTTTCTGTTACAGAACAACGGAGGTAGTAAGTAAATTGCCCGTCAAGATTTCCAAGAGTTCGGTCTCTCTCGACTACTAAAAGAATTTTCTTTATAATAAGTGAAGAATAAAAGAATTATTAGAGAAAAACCGATTAGGGACTGCCAAATTCAATAACAAGTAACTGGTGCTTGTTACGTTATTCTTTTTTTTTTTTTCACTCTTACATTTGATAGTGAGTTAACTTTGAAGGCTAATCATTGTAACTTGTTCTGTTACGAATTTAGAGAGACATCCTATAGCTAGTGGAAGATGATCAATTACCCACTCCTCAGGATTTGACGGTAAAGGATCCTTCCCATGGCCACAATGCAAGCTGTTGCTGAAATTGGTTATTGCTGATTAAGAAGCACATACTCAAGTTACGACAACACGAACATAATACAACATGAATATTGTAACATGTTAACTTAAAATAAAAAATTATGAAACATACACAACGTGAATATACATGTAAAATGTATGTTATATTTTTCAAATTTAAATATTTTTAATGATATTAATATTCTTTTAAACTTATAATTTATAATAATGTTTATAATATTTTACATTATAATTATTATTTTATTTAAAATCATATATATATATATAATATAATATAATATTTTAAAAAATATAATTTAAAGTAATTAATATAAATCATAAAATAAAAGATATTTATCTTTTACTAACACATTATTCATTGTATTTATAAAAATTTTATTATTCATGGTATTTTTAATAATTTTTTAAATTAAATTTATTTTCAACTAATATGTATTTAATTTATTAATATTTAATATATATTAATTAAAATTATTCAATATATAAATTAAAAATATCTAATATTTATATACAATTTTTTTATTTTCATTTTTTAATTGGATAGATTTTAAAATATTTGACACATGTTAAAACATGTTAGGTGTCGTATACAAATACAAATCCTTTTCAAAAGTGTCGGTGCTATAAGGAATGTGATATTTGATGACCACAATATGCATCATCAAATCAAGTACATTTGCAACACCCATGCTGCATAGATAATTGAAGTTGCCAGAGTTGTGTCATTTTGCATTGCCACACACAACAATAATTCCGGTTGTGGGAATTGCAAACCATGGGTGATTCAGGATTGAGGTCCATCTGCCTACATAACTAGAGCGTATGAATCGCACATTGCATGTGATACGCTTCAATGCGAGCATTTGTTATCCTACATTTGATGAGTTTTCTGAAAGCAAGAGTCCCGTCTCATGCCCCTTCACTTTCACGAGGAAAAAATCTTTTCTTTTTTTGTCCATGTGCCCTACTCACATCAGCTCCCTGCAAAGGACCACATGCCCACTTGAATTACTATTTAAATGAGTTGCCATCGTAAATTCAAAGTAACCATTAAGAACCACCTGTATGTTAATTAAAACTATTTTAAGACTTGTTCCAATTAGTTTGATAACCATTAATAGAGAATAATAATCGACAATTAGAAGTTAACATTCACTCAAATTTGATAAAAAACACACTATTAGATGACTCCACATATGCTTTTAAAAAAAAAAAGTTTAGAATCGAGACAAATGGATGTTGAAATTACACGAAATCTGAATTTTTGGTATAGGTAGACAGTTTGGTAGAGGAACAAGTGTATAGGATCTTGGCCTATTATTTCAAGCTGGAGTAAATCATCCACTGCCTATAAAAACTAGGAAATAATTTGATTTCACCTAACCCGATCGTTCCTAAGAAAAAAGACAAATTTTTTCGGGAGCAATGCATAATATAATAATCTCTGACATTTTTGAAAGAAATAAGCAAAGTTTCAACTGCCACTAGAACAATTTACTGAAATGTTCTTGCTTCTACGTATGGGGAATTTCACTGCCAGGAATGTTCCTGAACTATATATATCCATCCAAGTTCAATGCGAAGGGAGCTCGGACTAATGGTGTGAGAGGAAACAGTAACTCCTACTAAGTGTCCCATAACCTATGCAATAAACGTAGGTGTGGGAGCCATTGAATTAATGCAAGTTCATTCCCTTGGCGGCTGTGCAGAATGTGATCTATCACTGCTTCTACATGTATGGCATGTGACCTTAGAACAACTTGCTTTTTTGGATTTGCCTGACCTGGTACTCTTCTGGGATTGCAACTGTCGGCTCGTTTTTACGATCTAAATTACCCCTTTAATCGAAGCTAAAATGTTTTTTTTTTCTTTTTTTTTTCAAAAAAAAAAAAAAACAATTTCTTTCACATCATTCATGGGTCGAGATCGGAATCAATTAATCAGTATTCAGTAGCGGCGAAGCGATAGATTCACTGTCAAGTCAGGGACCTGTCCCTGTAGACAGGTCCAGCCGAAGAGAGAGCCAAAGAAAAAGAGAGAGAAAAAAAAAAAAAAAACAGAGAGAGATGCGAAAGCAGAATGGTTCTACACATTTTTCATATATATATATATATATATATATATATATATATATATTAAAGAAATATGTAATGTATATATATAAGTAAGATATGTGTATATAGAACATATGATATGTATATATAAACAAATATCAATTTTGTGTATATAAAATTTGTTAATAATTTTAAAAGCATTTTAATTTGCTTATTTATATATTTTATTTTAACTGTATCTACATGTTTAAAAAATAATAATAATAATAATAAAAAAGAACATAAAATTCACACGATACCCACGACTTCCGTCACCATTGCAGCGTGAGTTGGACTAGCTGACTGCAATTTAGAAGCTTAGGTGGCCACTGCATGAATGGTCAGATTGTGCCTCCGGAGGATTAAGATTTCAGAGATCAAACCAGCACAAGTGCCTAGGATTTCACCATTTTTTTCTCATAAAAAAGGCTCTTCACACGTATGGAGACACGTAGGGGTATGTCTCCCCCAAGATTTTTTTTTTTTAAATTAAAACAAAAATTCACCCGTAAATCTAAAATTTCATTAACATGTAGACAATTGTTATTTACATGAACGAATTCGCTTCATACAAACACAATAACAAAGCAAGATGAAACCCACAAAGCTTTGTGTTTGCATGTATGAAGTGTTTTTTTTTTTTAAAAAAAATAACGACCATCTAATATTTAATGTGAAATCCAATGAAAAATTCCACTCATTCAAGATTTCGCTTTAACATTCGTTCATCCCAAGTGCGCATTTATTAAGTACTCCAGCTCGCTTCAGTGAAAGCCAAAGGGTGTTGCTAAAAATTTCTTTTCTCTGGCTCGGTAGAGAAGTGCAAATGTTTGTCTTGACTGGCGTTTTTTTTTTTATTTGTCTGTTTCTCTTGTTTATGTGATTCAAAATTGTCAATTTGTTGTATGCCAAAATTTTTATTAATTAATGAGAGTCTGTTATATACTCAAAATACTTTTTTTTTTCTTTAATTCAAATATTATACTAAAATTATTTAAATTATTTATATTTAGTTGAATGCATATATGAAAATGACATATATAAACAATATAAACTAAAAGTCTCAAATAAAATTAATGCATCGTTATGAAAATTATGGGTTCGTGAAAATGAAGGGTACAATTAAGTTTGATCGTTTACAATTAACTTGTTTCCAAGAAATTATCACATTAAAAATAATTATTTGGTTCTACTTTTGAGGTATCCTCCCTACACTCCTGACTATGGGTGTCACCAGGTTACTCTCACTTTCTCTTCTCTCTGGAAACGAGTTAATTGTGAAAAACAACAAAAAAAAAAAATGTGGCATTATTATTTTTTGGGGGGCTTGCAGGTTCTCTATAACCCACAAGCTCAACAGCCTCAATTCTTTCGGCAACAAGTGTACGGAACATCATCATCATCATCATCATCCACCATGGCCTCACCATTCTACTTTAGCTACAATTGGCAAGTTCCAAGTCCAAGGGGACCAATGTCTGCAGCTTAGGGGCAACGCCTTCCTGCAGGGCCTTCCTATCTCTACTATCCAGGTTCTCCAGAGGGGTCCTTCTCCACATTTCCTTCCCAACCTTTTCAACCCAGAACAAGACATCCATTCTCAGCCTCTTCTACTGGTAATTCTTTTTCTCCTCTTATTCATTTATTTATTTTTATTCTCATTAGGCTCGATGCAACACATTAATCATATATAGATATTGTTGAACGCATAAATAGAGTTTAGGTATCATTCATGGGAGCCATAGGGGGCCACATGGGCGACCTCAACCACGTGGATGAGCTGTATGGTTATTGTTATGACCCAGATAATGGGTCAATTGTGTGAAGTGATGCCATAGAAGCATCTATCGTCTAAACAAATAGTGGATGCCTGTGGTTCCGGTGTCAAGATGATGGTTGATTCTGAAAATAGCCGTCCAAGTGGACGAGAGGGAAGGCCCACTGCATCAACTACCATGTTATATAAACTGCCCTGGTTTTAAGTAAATTAATTGAGAGACAAGTATCAGTTTTGGCAGTGATGACAATGGTATACTACTGCATGCTTTGATGATTAATTGTCATGGTTGGACAAAATGAGATTTTAACATAGGACTAAGATTCGTTTGCTTCTTTTCGAGTAGATTATATTTATGGTAAAGGTAACAAATTGAATGATTAAGATAAATTTAAATTAAATTAGTTTTACTCGGTTTTCTAGTTGTTCCAATTTAAATATTTTGAGTTTTAGTTATACGGAGTTTCAATATACTAGATTTATTCGAGCTATTTTAATTTTAAATAAACAAGATTTCGGCTCATTTCACCTCTAATCTATAGTTATAGGCTGCAATTGTCTGTTATGGGTTTACTCGTGCGAAATATATTCATGTTTGGGTGTAGATTCCCAGACCCAACAACAGACCACCACAGGAACGGAATCTGGGGCCGTTACTTCAGAAAATCCAAGTACTTGATACTGCGAGAAGTAGAAGAAGAAATAATCAACGTACACATGCTTCGTTGAAAAACGTAATTTTGTGTATAATCTCCAAAGGGGCAGCATTGGGGTGAGCACTATCGCTTCAAAGAAACGATCCAGCATTCTCCGTGGACTGTAGGTGCAGCCTGGAAACATGGACTATTTAACAACCTTATGCAGAGTAATCCCATTGACAGCAGAAGGCATGAAAACAAACAAATGAAAATGCATTTTTCATTCTGACAATCAGGTAGAGAAAGAGGTAATATATATATATATATATATATATATATATAGTTTTATAAATAAACAAATAAAAGATTACAAGTCTTCTATTTTTTAAAAAATTAACTATTTTAAAATTTTTCTTCTGCAGAGATAATTATAAAAATTGTAAATAAATTAATATGATTTTTGTAAAAAAGAAAAAAAGATAAAGTATAAAATAAAATAAAAAAATCAAAGAATAAAATCTGAATTGTATTTATATATTTTTTTTTTGAGCTATTGACTGAATTTAGTAAATGGCTTGACCATATTCAGAAATTACTTGCCTAATAGTAGAGAATGACATGAGAGGGGTCCATAATCACAACACTAGTAGGGTCTTTTTGGCGTTGGTGTCGCGGGATCGATTTTCCTTGTTTTTTTTTTTTTTTTTTTTTTTAATAAGAAGTTGTATTTTTTTTATTTTAATTATATATATAAGATTAAAATTTAAAATTTTTAAAATAAAAAATTAAATTTTCAATTATTAAGATTTCTCGAAGGATTTTTTGCTTTTAATTCGAATTCTCGTGGAGGGGTGAAATCATGACCCTGAATGGAAACAGCTGCTGGCTAGGGAAACTCGGGCACCTGTCTGAGAAATAAAAAGGGATTGTTTCCCATCGCTACTTTCTGCCCTATAATGAGCCCCGGTTGTTCGTACCGAAAAAGGGCTCCACTTTTCTTTCGGTGGGTGTCACTAAGTGCATAAGCCACGATTCCACGATGTGGTGGGCTAATACCCAAGTGATTGATGCAGGCTGTCAAGTCCAATCCCGCAGGCGCAATGTTTGTATGCCGGTTCTACCGAGGTGATGCAGTGCTTGGACTTCAAATTGGAAGACTTCCTGAAATCGGAATATGTATATAAAATATTGATTTTCGACTACTAGTCTTCTCTTTCCCCAATGTTGTCTGTAAAACATTTTTCAACGCATTAGGTTTCCCCAATATGACGGCTCTTTTCATATTTTTCATTCTTTTCATCTGTACCATATCCCAATAAATCCAATATTCCATATACTAGTATATTTCTATTGGGAATTTAACTGAAATGGCATGAGAGAAATATCCAAGGGGCGATGTACCAACGCCAAGTCTCAGTAGGATTGAGTTTCTAGTTTAGAGAAGGAAAATTAAGACGATGGGGTGTTTATAGATTAGAAAGGGATTAATTCTATTATTTCTTGTGGCTCCAATGTCAATTACATCAACACCAAGATTAATATTAATCGGTTTCATTAATTAGTTAGTTAATAAACACATAGCTACGGTGATTAGAAACATATCTAATTTAAGTTTTATATGTTATCCATAGTTTTAATATTCAATTATATATGTCAAGTTGGATAAAAAAAAAAAAATTTAGTCCATTTAATTCATATGAAATAATTTATGGAACAACCTTGAAGTAGGGACAATGTAGCAGAGAAATGGGACAATTTATAGCCATTATAGCCTAAGACGACTAGCATGCTTGGATTGCAACGGCCAATGGCACCAACCCCTTGACATTTTCCAGGACAATCGTTAAAAGCTGCAAAGTAAAGGTCACGTGGCTATAACCGGACAATCATTTTATGCAGTACCTGACAATGGTTTTGTTTGTTTCTTCTTCTTCTTTTTTTTTTTTTTTTTTTTTTAGTATTATTTATAATGTCAGAATCATGCAATATTTTTCCTTGAACCAAGAAAAAAGGGGAGAAGTAGTCGAGAAATTTTTTATTTTTTTCCGTGCAAGAATTTCTGTTATTTACAATAGCTTAGGTATAGTGCGTAGTTTTTACCATGCCATTCATTGTTTGTAGAATTATATTTCTAGTTTATTCTCGTATATTTTACAATATTAATATTTAGAAACAAAAAGTGAGTTAAACAAGAAAAACTATAAACTAGAAAAAATGACTATAAAACTATTTCACATTAAATTATTAAATTAAAACCAAGTTTAGGATGAACCCATAATGAGATTAAATAAAATTAGTCAATTAAAATTTGTAAAAGTCAAATGGAACGAAGAAATAATAATAATAATATACAAAAATATTTTGGTTACATCCAACTCAATAGAAAGAAAGTTAGGAAATAACTACATGTTTTAAAGAAAAAACAAATATTTGCATGTTGGCACAAAAATTCTCAAGAGATTCGAATGCATGATAGAAGCGATCAAATGCATGTTTCGAGCCATTAGATACCAATAGTTATAAATATAGAAAATTTTTGTTGACTACGTAACATATTACTAAAAATGAAATTTTGCAATTAAACATGCCAAAAAATTCACAACCGAAGAGATATTGAAATATGAGTTTATTAGAATTATGATGAAATGTTAATTAGCATAAATATCAAATCTTGTATAAAAGATGAAGTATGATTTTTTTTAATTTGAAAATTCATTAAATTATGAATTATATAGTATGATATTAAGATAAAAAAAAAAACTATTCAAGCAATTCTTTCTATAAAAAATTTTTATTTTGATTCTATTTTTTTTTAGTATAATTTGTTGATAATTTTATATTATATAATATTTAATATTTAATTAAAATAAAAATATTAAAATAAATTAATAAAATTAAAAATTATTAAAATTTTATACTAAAAAATAATAATACTAGGGAGCACTCTTTCTATAAAACAGGCATTGCGGCTCATCTATGCCAAGGTGCAGGGAAGGAGCAGTACTAGAGAGAGAGAGAGAGAGAAAAAAAAAAAAAAAGAGAGATATCATGGGTACAAGGCCAAGGCCCTGACTCTCTGCCCATTCCCAGCCCAAGGCCACGTAAGCAGAATGATAAAACTAGCAATGCTTCTCCACCAAAAGGGCTTCCACATAACCTTAGTTCACACAGAGTTCAACCACCATCGCCGCCTGAGATCGAGAGGCCCTGACTCTCTCATGGGCCTTTCTAACTTCCGGTTCGAATCCATACCCGATAGCCTTCCGCCATCGGACGCAGACTTCACCCAAAATGTGCCATCCCTCCGCTACACCACCGGGATCACCCGCTTGGCTCCTTGCGGAGAACTCCTTTCCATGCTCAACAATTCTTCCTTGTCTGGTGTTCTTCCAGTCACTTGCATAGTTTCCAACTAGATCATGGGCTTTACCCTCAAAGCTTCTCGCGAAATGGGCTTTCATAATGAAAATTTTTGGACTCCCAGCGCCTGTGGCTACAAGGGCTACATGCAGCATCGTCGTCTAATGGAGAAGGACTTTGTGCCACTTAAAAGGTATCATCGCACTCTTTTCTCCTTGCTTTGTGTACCGTGCAGATCCAAGTTACCTGACAAATGGATACCTGGACAGCGTTATTGATTGGATACCTGCCCTGGAAGGCATACGGCAGAAAGATTTTCCAGGCTTTATAAGGACTACGGAGCCCGAAGAGTTTATGGTTCACAAAGCCAGTGAGCAAGTGAAGAGTGCTCGCAATGCTTCGGCAGTTATACTACGGAGCCCGAAGAGTTTATGGTTCACAATGCCAGTGAGCAAGGGAGAGTGCTCGTAATGCTTCGGCAGTTATTTTCAACACGTTTAATGAATTGGAGCATGGGATTTTAGAGAGCCTTTCCTGAATCCTCTCTCCAATCTACACTCTCGATCCTAATTAACTACTCCAATATCAGGTCCAGGACCACGCTTTGGATTCTGTTGGGTTCAATCTATGGAAAGAACAGCCTGGTTGTCTTCAATGGTTGGACACAAAAACAAATGGTTCAGTTTTTTACGTCAAGTTGCGTCACGGTCATGTCACCCCAACAACTCATTGAATTCGCCTGCAGCCTAGCTAATAGCAAGCGCACATTTTTGTGGGTGATTAGACCCGACCTTGTCATAGGCGAGACAGCAATAGTGCCACCAGAATTTCTGGCGGAAACCAAATAAAGGGGCCTGTTGCTTAGCTGGTGTCCTCAACAAAAAGTTCTGAGGCACCCTTCAGTCTCAGTATTCCTGACACATTGCGGATGGAACTCAATAATAGAGAGCCTGTGTGGTGGTGTGCAGAGGGTCCTGAATGGCAGACCATGGCATGCCTCCAACCAGCTGTTAATTATCAAGGAACGGCCCCCTGACTTGGCTCTGTCAGAGGTTGATTTCTCTACTTCACCACTATGGATTCAAGTCCATGGTTTACCCTTGAACAAATTAGCCGGGACAATGCAAAGAAGATTGGAAGTATGTAGGTTTGCTGGAAATCGATTTCACTCTCAATAATGCGCTGGGGTGGAATGGTTACATGCAACTACGGTTAAAGCAAAGGTAGACAAGCCCCTGCAGACAAGTTTCCAAAATGGGAGAGCTGAAGGTAGCATGACATGGGTGAGTTTCCAATATGAAAAACTTCTGGAAATTGTTAACAGTGTTTCTTAAGTAATGAAAATCTTCTTCACTTGTTCAATTTGTCTATTGCAATTGAAGCCAATATTAATTCTACTTGGCAAAAATGTACCGAGGGTTGTGACGAATGAATTAGCGTAGACGGTGCTAAACTAGGAATCAACTTACTGGTTTGAGAAGGCCTATGCATCAATATTTAGGGCACAATGAAAGAAATAAAATATATAGCTCAATCATAATTTTATGTAGTCTAATAAATGAATAAAATTGAATATATTTAGTGCTCATTTATGTCTGTTATATTTATTACTGTTTAGTACTCCTTGGTTGGTTTTCACTCTACAATGGCATATCTCTCGCCACACAATGATTCTGTCGTGAGTAAAGTTGGGCTACCCCCAACTTTGCCGTTTCGCCGCAGAGAAGAGACTTTCATTTTATAACCCACATCAATTAATTGCTAAGTAGAAGAGCTAAATCGATTTGATTGGCGAGCTAAACATAAAGAAAGGATAAGGATGAGAACCTTCTTGTGGTACATTGTCTGGGTTATGCGCACACCATGATGGTGTTTTTCATATTGGTTTCCATTTTCAAATCCTATCATTCCACGCCCTTAAGGACTTTCGAAAAATTCATGCTACATTTGAAAAAATTTAAAAAGTTCATGCTTTTTTTGCGTATTAACCAAATTCTACATAGAAATGTTAGCACTCAGCAACAAATCCATTTTGCAATCCCCAAATTATAGTTTCAGCTAAATGGTCATGTTGTCAAAGATTCTTAGCCTCAAATATCTAACAGCGATACCGGAGCAGGGAACGCCCAATATCAGCTTGACGGTAGCAGAGAAAGCAGAGCTAAGGGAGCCCTGGAAGAGAACACAGACTATTAAACCCTTGGAGACGAGCCTAGGGCATTATGCCACCCTAATGCGTCGTCTACAGCAATTTTGGTCTCTTTCTGATCATCTTGAACTAATTGACCTTAGAAATGATTTCTACCTAATCATATTGGAGTACATGGCTAACTATGGATACATTTTGCTCGAACGACCGTGGGTGATAGCTAGTCAATATCTTACGGTCTGGCAGTGGAAACCGGATTTTGATCCGGAGACTGCAGGGATAGAGCTGGTGGGCGTATGGATTAGATTCTCAATAAAAATCTAATCTCGTGGAGATACGAGCACCCGAGTAATCATGTGATTCAAATTAAGGTAAGATGAACCTGTGGGGCAAGTAGTGGCGTCTTCCGCCAATGTCTTCCACTCCATGGCCTTTTTCTTCATTTCTTTGCCCTTTTCTCCTTCCATTAACTCTCTGACGAGGATCTCAACTTCGTCTCTCTTGACATTATTATTTATCTCCATGCCTATGCCCCATTCCATGCAAGAGTACCTGCAATTGGTTGGTTGCTCGGCGAAAAAGGGCCAACAGATCATAGGCACCCCTGCAGAGATACTTTCGATTGTGGAATTCCACCCACTGTGTGTCAAAAAGCCTCCTATTGAAGGGTGGTTTAATAGTTGCTCCTGATGGCACCAACTTGCTAAAAGACCTCTGTTTTTGGTCCCTGTAATGAATTCTGGAGGTAGAACAGCGTTTTCACCAGCGACAAGGTCGGACCTGATGACCCACAAAAAGGTTTGATTGCTGTTGGCAAGCCCCCAAGCAAACTCAATTAATTGGTCGCTTGTCATGACAGTTATGCTTCCAAAATTCACGTAAACGACCGAGTTGGGATGTTTTGAGTCGAGCCATTCAATGCACTCGGATTCTTCTCTCCATAGGTTTGATCCAATGGAATTCAATTCACCACTGGCAACCTCATGATTCACGAGATGATGAAGAGGACCAATTGAATATATGCTCGGATATATCGAATTAAGTCCAGTTAATTCTTCTTGCTCTAAGGCATCAAATGTATTCAAGACAATTGCAGAGGCCTTTCTTGCTCTTTCAGTCTCTCTTATGAAGTAATGTAGCATAAAGTCGTCAGAAGCTGTGGTTCTAATGAAAGCTGGGATATCCCTTAGACGAATATCTTTCATGCCTGGTATCCAATCAATAATCGTATCCAAATAACCATTTGTCAAGTAAGTCTCATCTGCAAAAACGACAATATATACCAACATCATTGACGGCAATACGCAACGAGCAGTCTGTGTCACTTTGGACAAAACTATGGTGCATAATTATAACCGATAAGGGCATTGAAAATTAAGGAATTTGCCTTTGTCGGATGAGTTGCAGAACAGAATGGTTAAACTTGGGAAAATGGAAAGCTAGCTCGATTGTTTGAGTGTTTTAAAAGATATACCTTTGAGCGGCGTGTAACCTTTCTCAACTAAATTGCTATAGTGGGCATATGCCAGAAAGCCACATGCACTGGTTGTCCAAAAAATGATTTCAGGGACACCCAACTCCTGTGCTGCGTCAAGAGTGAAGGTCATGGCCCCATCTGCAACTATGCAACTCACGGGAGGAAAGTTGGATGAAGGGGTGTCATTAAGCTCAGAAAGGAGGTCCCTAAAAGGAGATAAACAAGTATTCATGGTGAAATAACAGAGGGATGGAACGTCCTGGGTAGCATCGGCAACAGTCTGATCAGGGAGTCCGTCAGGAATGGTTTTGAACTGAAAAGCAGGTACGCCGTCCAGAGAATTGGGGCCTCTTGATTTAAGGAGGCGATTGTGGTTGTATTCTGTGTTAACAAATGTGATATGGAAACCCCTGCAGTGGAGTAGTTTGGCTAGCATTAGCATGGGATTTATGTGGCCTTGAGCCGGGGCAGGGACGCAAACTGCATGACGCTTCTCGGCAACGCCAAATGAGCCCATTTCTCTTCTGTATTATCAGCTTTGGGTCTTTCTTTGGGAACTCAAATTAATCACAATGGATGGTCTATGGCTCTTGGATGTAGGGATTTTATAGGGGATAGCATCAAAGTCGTACACTTTCCCGCTATGTAGGGCAACAAGGGCTGGCAATCAATAAATGTCTCATGCATTAAAACTGGGGAATGACAATAGCCTAAGAATTACATTCAAGCTGGATCAATAAAGAGACTGGTTAAGTAAAAATACAAAAGCGGTGAATTCAAGTAAACATAAAAAATTAAGAAGCAGCACAGAAACACGAGGAAGTGCACATGGAGAGGAGGGCGGCTTCTTGTTGTTTTTAATTGATCTGTTTTTACACTGCTATTTTACCATCGCAGAGTAGGGGACACGATGTTTGAATTAGGACCACAATTTTTGAACTTTATGTTTTCTTTGCAGTGAAACTTTGACAGATAGTCACGAGTTGTCACTACAACCAACCGACGGCTGAAAGATCCCCACTTCCAAGTTCAATTTTTTTTTTTAATTAGATATATATTAAAATATTTAATACATGTTAAACACATGTTAGGTGTAGTAAACAAATACAAATACTTTTTGAAGTGTCGGTGCTATAAGGAATGCGATATTTTATGACCCACTAGAAGTTGCCAGAGTTATGTCATTTTGCATTGCCACACACGACAATAATTCCGGTTGTGGGAATTGCAAACCATGGGTGATTCAGGATTGATGTCCATCTGCCTCCATAACTAGAGCGTATGAATCGCGCATTGCATGTGATACGCTTCAATGTGAGCATTTGTTATCCTACAAAGATGAGTTTTCTGAAAGCAAGAGTCCCGTCTCATGCCCTTTCACTTTCACGAGGAAAAAATCTTTTCTTTTTTTGTCCATGTGCCCTACTCACATCAGCTCCCTGCAAAGGACCACATGCCCACTTGAATTACTATTTAAATGAGTTGCCATCGTAAATTCAAAGTAACCATTAAGAACCACCTGTATGTTAATTAAAACTATTTTAAGACTTGTTCCAATTAGTTTGATAACCATTAATGGAGAATAATAATCGACAATTAGAAGTTAACATTCACTCAAATTTGATAAAAAAATACACTATTAGATGACTCCACATATGCTTAAAGAAAAAAAAAAAAAAAAAAGTGTAGAATCGAGACAAATGGATGTGGAAATTACACGACTTCTGATTTTTGGTATAGGTAGACGGTTTGGTAGAGGAACAAGTGTATCGGCTCTTGGCCTACTATGTCAAGCTGGAGTAAATCATCCACTGCCTATAAAAACTAGGAAATAATTTGATTTCACCTAACCCGATCGTTCCCAAGAAAAAAGACAATTTTTTTCGGGAGCAATGCATAATATAATAATCTCTGACATTTCTGAAAGAAATAAGTAAATTTTCAACTGCCGCTAGAGCAATATACTGAAATGTTTTTGGTAGGGGAATTTCACCGCCAGAAATGTTCCTGAACTATATATATCCAAGTTCAATGCGAAGGGAGCTGGTACTAACGGTGAGAAAGGAAGCAGTAACTCACCTATACAATAAACGAAGGTGTGGGAGCCACTGAATTAATGCAATTTCATTGCCTTTGCGGGTGTGCAGAATGTGATCTATCACTTCTTCTGCATGTTTGGCACGTGACTTTAGAACAACTTACTTTTTTGGATTTGCCTGACCTGTACTCTTTTGGGATTGCAATTGTCGGTTCGATTTCACAATCTAAATTACCCTTTTAATCGAAGCTAAAATGTTTTTTTTTTTCCTTTTTTCTTTTAAACAGAAAAACAATTTCTTTCATATTATTCATGGTGTCGAGAAATGTTGAAAAAAATCTCACACAATGGCAAATTCTGGGGCCCCCTGCCCCCTTCCTGGTTCGTTTTAACGGAGCATGCCCAAACGTCTTCTGTTGGGCGCCTGGAAATGGGATTAGTTCCAATTGGTATGTGTGAAATAATGAACATGCCTTACTAGTCTAGCCATGAGAGTTGAAAGTGAAAATGGCAGGCATTGGGTGTCACTGAATGCACACTGATTGATTCTCTCTATTCATCATGGAGACAATGTCGCTTTCACCTCCACCAGTGAGAAAATAAATAAATGAGACGGAAGTAGAATCGAATTAATACACCAATACTACATTGCAGAAGAAAAACAGCAAAATGAAGAAATGAAAAAATAGTAGGGGCCTCAGGATAATTGAGCTATGACTCTTGGGCCCTGGGCTTATGCTTCAATTAGCCCATTGAACAGGCTCACGCTCAATCCAATACTGGATGCCCCATGACACGAAAATACATTGACAAGCAGCTATAAAGGTTGATGGATGCTATTTACACGGCAGGAGTGACTCCATGCACATAAATATGAAGACTCCGGAAAATGCGTGGGACACAGAGAGAGCGAGCCGCCCTTGGGTGCAAAAGAAAGCAGATGGAAATCCAGCTCATTGTTGATATGACCCCAACGTGCAGTGCTACTGCCAGTTCGGCATAAAATAATTATTTGAGGGACAAATCCATAAAATAATAATAATAATAATAATAATAACAACAAAAAAGAGAGATCTCGTAGAGACTTATAACTTTGAAAAATATATGACACTTTTTTTTTTTTCCTTAAAAGAAAAGGTGCGGGGATTAAAATCCTCCCACATGATTGACTTCAATGTGAATGCTATTGATGTAATAATAATTTTATATAAATGTCATCCACATTCGCTTGTTTTAGCTGCCGCCCGAGGCCTGTTTTTACTGTCTTGGTCAATTACAACGGCAATTTCCTTTGGTCAATAGCCGCTCTCCCTTACTCATTTATATGCTTGACCATTCGTTTTTGAAGAATTTTTAATGCTTTTTTAACATACGGTTGTGATCATATTCCTAAGTTTAGAGAGCTTTATGCTTTTTTGACGTTCCTAGCTGCCGTTGATACCTGAAAGCTCAACTTATTGATGGGAGTGGAGCTGTGGAAGTTAATTAAGGTGCACGTCTTTGGCACATACACCTGTAACAAGAGCAACTTTAATCATAAGTAGAGTGCTTTTCCAACCCATCATTCAGTGTATCGTCTACCATTAACCACAAAAAAAATCAATAGCCCAGTATTGGATTGCCATTGACATATTTTAATGTGTGGACCGCAATGGATATAGACTGACAGTTTTGCTTTCGTTTTTGTCATTATGGTTGGTTGTCGCCCATCCATCGCTTAGTTGCACATGATTTGCTATGTCAACAACTTGTTGCTCGACCCTTCTGTAGATGGGTGCGTTTATCTGATTCTAAATAACTGCTTTGATTCGTTTCTTACTTGGCGTCTTCACTAATCAAGGTCAGAGGGTGTCCTTTGGAAGAATAAGTTAACTAGATTTGCACGTGGCAAACCTATGTGCTTACTTTTTATATTACCAATTAAGAAATTTTTATTTTAGTTTTTTAAAATATAATTTATTTATAATTTAATATTATATAATAGATCAAATTTATTTAAAATTACAAATAAAATAAATTTATATGATATAAATTTATAAATAAATTATGTTTAAAAAATTATAAACATAATAAAATTTTATTAATTAAATTAGAAGTTTAAACTGCAAAGTTTAGAAGTGTCGAGAAAAATAGAGGGAAAAAGAAAACAAAGTTGCGAGGGGACACGATTAGCTGGTCCAACTGGTTCAAAAAAAGTTGCGTAGAGACAGGATCAGCTGGTCCAACATGCAGTTACTTTCCATTAATTGAAGCTCTTGATTTGTGCCTTGAATTTTATGCCCATTTCTGGCCCGAATTGTGTTGTGAATACCCAACTCAATAAAAAACACTGTTTTATATTTCCTTCTGCACAATTGAGGCCCCAAGGGCCCATCTCCGAGTGTTCTTCTATAAGTGCAATACATTAAAAACATGAAGGAAATGGCCAACTGCTCAAAATCAGAGTCAAAGCTTCTGTTTATGGATAGACGGAGGGTATTGCCCCAGTACACTTGTTGACTGCTATCGACGTTTATGACAAGGAAATTTGGCATTGTTATGACTCATGAAACAAATAAAATTGCAGAGTTATCCGAATGATGATTTTTTTTTTTTTTTTAAAGTCCTTTGAGCATATATCTGAATGACATCTACTGGATTTGAGAGTTTGATTATATTTGTGACTTGGGTCCGTAAGGCATGCACGATGCATCGTTTTCTCCCATGCGTTTTTTCCCTTCTGTCTTTTTCTTTTTCTAGTAGAACGATTGAAACCATTTTATTATTACACTAGCAAAGGCAAAAACCATACATCAATAGCAAGATTCATCTATAAGACAAGCCTGTCTTGCCAGCGCATGTGTTACAATGTATGCTGCCGACTTCACATGTCTCGCTAGGAGCTGATCCAACGAGCATGTCCCACCTACAAAACCATCACTGGCAATCCATGGGATCGGTAGGCTTGCCACCAGCTTAATTCACCCTTAACCTCAACGACATTGCCTAAAGAGCATCAACCCAATATAACCGTGAAATTATTTGGATAGTGCTACAACAAGATAGTGCCTCGTAATCCCCAAATAACATAAGAACCAAATTCCAGCTACAATACCTCGAAACATGAGTAATTGTCTCCTGGCACATCTCTTGCACACATGCGTCTGCTGTGGCACCTTTTTTTTTTTTTTTTTTTTTTTTAATCTTTTTTGTCTCAATTTGGCTACTTTTTTCTTTGTACCTCTTTCAGTTTAATAGTTAAAAGTTTTGTTCGTATCAGGTCAAACATAAATTTGAATTTTTATTAAAATATTTGGAAAAGTTAAATATATTTTTAATTGCATAGTTATAAAAATAACCGGAGACTATAAAGTTTATTTTCTTATGACTTTAGTCCAGAAGGCCTAACTAAGAATACGGTGCGTTTAGAGTAATATAATTTGACGAAATTGTAGAAAATCATCATAATTTTTTTTAAAAAAAAAAATTTTGACAAAAACATGTGCGAGGGTTAAATA
Source organism: Rhizophora mangle (assembly GCA_037832345.1). Taxonomy (NCBI): domain Eukaryota; kingdom Viridiplantae; phylum Streptophyta; class Magnoliopsida; order Malpighiales; family Rhizophoraceae; genus Rhizophora; species Rhizophora mangle. Next base: position 1,443,573 of record JBAPLJ010000320.1, read on the forward strand.
AGGTTCATGTAAAAGGTCACACGATAAAGCGTGGGATAAATGAAATAAATGTCTCATTCCCACTACATAGCAATATCATTATGCCGCAGCCTCTCGTATCAATCATTTCTGTCAACATGGAAATTGAGTCCATTTTGACTGCTCAAAGGGAACCAGTATGGCACAAATGTTGGTACAGCTAAGAAACAGGAGAAAATCAATTTGCGGGTAACAAAGGGACAAGTAACAATAGTCAAATTAAGGACGAAACATTCTTAAAATTGAGTCTAACCTCCGAACCTCTGATCCCAAAGGCAAAAAAATGTGGGGGAGAGAAAGTAAAAATAGAGAACCAGCAGCATAGGGAGAAACGCAAAAAACAAAGTAAAGGAGAGATGACAGAGGGGAAAGACTATTATTGATTGGAGGGTGGGAGAGTCTACTAATGCAGTGACAGAGAGGACAGGTTACAAGTGCTTATTCATTCACCCACGCAGCTGTCATTCGATATGACAAAGCAAACCCCTACCCCCTTCTTTTTATTTTCTTTCTCCGACAGCAAATCAGAGTTTGCAAGCGGTTGGAGCTCTCTCCCTCTCTCTCTCTCTCTCTCTCTCTCTCTCCCCTTCTCTCTGCCATTTTGCTCTTACCTCTTTAATTAACGAACACACCCACCTTTGCTTACCATGATATCAAGTAACTACTAGCATTATATCTGTCACTTTCTTCCTCTCCAGTATCCTGCAATGATTCCCCTTCAGGTGATTGGCAACCAAAACAAATGAGATGGCAGTAGGGGCACGCACAGAGGAGATGGGCATGGCACAGCCACTGAGCAGGGAAATTGCGAGAAGATCGATGCAATGAGTTGATTATGGGAGTGATGCATTAATTAAAAGTTGATGACTTGCATGCCATGGCTTATCCACATTATCGATCCCAGTTCGGAGACACAACGTTTACTAAAGTGTTTGTTGGGGGACTAGCTTGGGAGACCCCAACTGAAGACATGCGCAGATATTTTGAGCAGTTTGGAGAGATTCTTGAGGCAGTGATCATCACAGATAAGATTACAGGCAAATCTAAAGGCTACGGATTTGTAAGTAAAATTTCTTTCAATTGCTAAAAATTGTTGTACATTGTTGTTAAGGTCTTCATTTTCAATCATCATCATCTTGATTGTTATCAATAGGTTACTTTTCGGGACCCTGAATCAGCGAGAAGGGCTTGTGCTGATCCAAACCCTCTAATCGATGGAAGAAGAGCAAATTGTAATATTGCTTCACTTGGCCGGCCCAGACCTTCACCGCCACGAGGTCCAATCAGATGTTGTTTTTTCGACAGACATGAACACAGTGTTAGAATAAAAACTAATATAATATAAAATAATATAATGTAACATAGCACCAATGTTGAATTTGATATAATTCTTCTGAACAAATGAACACCCATAGTGATGACAACAATGGTTTCTAATTGTGCAGGAGGAAGACCCCAAGATGGCAATCAATACCAAGCAAATGCTCCACCGGGTGCACCACCACCGGCGTACAGAGGAGGGGCAACACCATTACCGCCGCCGCCTCCACCCCCTCCTGTCTTGTATCCACATTACGGGTTAGTTGTTTTTTTTTTTTATTTATTGAAGCAGGTTTTATCGTACACAATTAGGAAACGGAGATGCCGTGCGTCCAGTTGAGACGCTGGGCCCAGCGGTAATGTGGCTTGTGGATCCCACTTATAATAAAATAATATTTTAAATATATATATTTTTTAAAATAAAAATTACATTTTAAAAAAAATATATATATAGTCTGAATGAAATATTTATGAATACAGGTAAAAAGTGAAATATTATGAAATACTATTATTGATGCAATTTTTTTCAGATTTTTTTTCATATATTTTGTTTGGTTTATTTGTGCATCTATATACATTAAATAATTTTTTTGTCAAAAATTTTTTTTAAAAATGAAATGTTCATCATAATATGACGTCACCCCAACGGGCCTATATCAGATCTGCGTCTTTATTGTGTATCCCAGCGGTGAAAATGGTCCACACAACAAAAAGAGCTGGACGCAGTTTTCTAGGCCACAGTTTTGTCCGCTCATTACCGTTGGTGACAGCGTGTAAACAACGTATCATATGACTTAGCAACGTGCCACCACACAAAAATTAAGCAAACAGAAACAGAATCGATATATCTATGCACAATAATGGAATCTGGGGTGATTTGCAATTGCAATGCTTTCATTGGGAGGGCACAAGCTTTAGACGTATATACTTTACGACAGCTGCAGTAGTATACAACTGCCCTCTGATGCGTGGGCCATCTTCTATTTCATTGAACATATGTTGAGTCAATGAATAAAATGAAAGGGAAGAAAAACAAAAAAAAACAACATAAAACAACTGCAGAAACATAGATCTAAGTTTAATTGTAATTGAATATAGTTTAATTGGATCAGCTTAATTTCAATTTATACTACCGCACTTCACCTGTGTGTAGATCGTGACTTATAATAAGAAGTCGTTTGTTCCTTGCCTTGTCGTCCATTCAGGTGGTCCTGAGTCAATTAATCTAATGTGGATAACCAACATGCCACTGCGCATTTATTGTGTCCCCCAGCTCGCTTCGGTGAAAGCCAAAGGGTGTTGCTGAAAATTTCTTTTCTCTGGCTCCGTAGAGAAGTGCACCTGTTTGTCTTGACTGGCATTTTTTTTTATTTTCCTATTTCTTGTGTTTATGTGATTCAAAATTGCCAATTTTTCATATGCCAAAATTTTATTAATTACGAGAGTCTGGTTTGCACAGGAATTTTTTTTTTTTTTTTTTTGTTAATTCAAGTATTATACTGAACTGATCAAAAATTAGTTGAGCGCGTATATTGAAATAGCATATATAGACAACATGGACTAAAAGTCTGAAATAAAATTAATGAGTTTGATTGTTTACAATTAACTTGTTTCCAGGAAATTATCTCATTAAAAATAATTATTTGGTTCTACTTTTTTGCAGGTATCCTCCCTACACTCCTGACTATGGGTATCACCAGGTTACTCTCACTCTCTCTTCTCTCTGGAAACGAATTAATTGTGAAAAACGATAACAACAAAAATGTGACTTATTATTATTTGGGGGGCTTGCAGGTTCTCTATAACCCACAAGTTCAACAGCCTCAATTCTTTCAGCAACAAGTGTACGGACCACCATCGTCATCATCCACCATGGCCTCACCATTCTGCTTTGGCTACAATTGGCAAGTTCCAAGTCCAAGGGGACCAATGTCTGCAACTCAGGGGCAACGCCTTCCTGCAGGACCTTCCTATCTCTACTATCCAGGTTCTCCGGAGGGGTCCATCTCCACATTTCCTTCCCAACCTTTTGAACCCAGAACAAGACATCCATTCTCAGCCTCTTCTTCTGGTAATTCTTTATCTCCTCTTGTTCATTTATTTATTTTTATCCTCATTAGGCTCGATGCAACACATTGATCATACATAGATATTGTTGAACACATAAATAGAGTTTAGATATCATTCATAGGAGCCATAGGGGGGCCACATGGGCGACCTCAACCACGTGGATGAGCTGTATGGTTATTGTTATGACCCAGAAAATGGGTCAATTGTGTAAAGTGATGCCAGAGAAGCATCTATCGTCTAAACAAATAGTGAATGCATGTGGTTTCAGTGTCAAGACGATGGTTGATTCTGAAAATAGCCGTCCAAGTGGATGAGAGGGGAAGGCCCACTGCATCATCTAGCATGTTATATAAACTGCCCTGGTTTTAAGTAAATTAATTAAGTGACAAATATCAGTTTTGGCAGTGATGACAGTGGTAGACTACTGCAGTAATCGATCTGAGCCGTGGCCCCAAATTATTTAATGATTTTTTCTCTGGAAAAACAATACTTGCAGGGTATTTTGGATGTGATTAGGCCAAATAACAAAGACAACATTTTATGTAAATCAAATTAGACTGCTATGCATCATGACTTGATGTGCTTGGCATGACTAAAGTTGCTTGAACCTTAAAAACCGAGTAGGTCTACCCAATTTATGTCCTGTTGTTAACCTAAGGCAACCTTTGAGTCAGAAACATAAATTTCATTGCTTTAAGGCTTCCCCAGAAGTAGTGGATATGAACCGGTTCCAATGAAATTGATAAACCAAAAGAATAATAATAAATAAATGAATAAATCTTTTTAGGAACCTTAAATTTGCCTAAATCCTTTCACTTCATGTTTTGATGATTAATTGTCATGGTTGGACAAAATGAGATTTTGACATAGGACTATGATTCGTTTGCTTCTCTTTGAGTAAATTATATATATGATAAAGATAACAAATTAATAGTTTAAAATAGATTTAAGTTAATTTAGTTTTCGTGACATTTTAATCATTTGAATTCAAATATTTTAAATTTTAGATATATCGATTTTTAAATATATTAAGTTTATTAAAATTATTTTAATTTTAGATAAAAAAAAATATTTAGACTTATTTCACCTCTAATCTATAGTTTTAGGCTGCAATTGCCTGTTTTGTGTTCACTTGTGCGACATACATTGATTGTTACGTGTATTCATGTTTGTGTTTAGATTCCCAGACCCAACAACAGGCCACCACAGGAACGGAATCTGGGGCCGTTACTTCAGAAAATCCAAGCACTTGATACTGAGAGGAGAAGAAGAAGAAATAATCAACGTACACATGCTTTGTTCAAAAACGTAATTTTGTGTATAATCTCCACTTCAATCTGATTTGATCTCCCTCATTTGATATATATTTATATTTCTTTTCTATGGGTCCAAAGCGGCGGCATTTGGGTGAGGACCATCGCTTCAAAGAAACGACCCAGCATACTCCGTGGACTAAAGATGCAGCCTGGAAACATGGACTATTCAAAAACCTTATGCAGAGATCTTTTATTAATTTTTCTCCCATTTTCTTTAACTTTAAAAGGAAGAGAAAAAAAACAAGAAAAACAAATTTTTATGTTAATTATTTTTGTTTAATTGTTTGACTTTGATCATTCATGGAGATGGAGAACAGCTCAACATATTTCACGGTCGTATCAGCATTTAGTCAAGGACTGATGGAGGTGGGCCCATATATATTTTTTGTGTATAAATTTGTAGAAAATATTTTCTTAAATTACTTTTTGGTCCCTCAATTTATGTTGCCCCATTAAATTTTTTCTCATATTTTAGAACTATTCGTATAAATGACTTTCTATTATAAATTTAGTCCATACTCATTTCAAAAGCATTATTATTTTTAATAATAAATTATTGATAATAAAAAATAAAGACAAAAAAAGAAGAAACTAATATATAAGTATTATTTCTTAGGAAATTTATGTGTAAATTAATAATATTTATCTTCAATTGCCAAAAGTGAATATACACTAGAGACTATATAAGAATTAGAAAAAAAAAATTCTTAATTTATTTGTTTTTCAATTATACCCAAAGTTTACGACTAAATAAATGAAATTTAAGATATTAAGTTAAATTGTTTTTTAATTTCTTATTTAAATTCAATCCTAAACATGAAAATAAAATTTTAAAAAATCAAGTAATATTTGATGGTTAATTATATATAAAAGATATATTTAATAATATAAAAATTTTAAACTATAAAATTTTGAATTAATAAAATTGTAATATTTATTTTTCAAGAAATATTTATTATTTTATTTATTTATTAAGTATTATTATTATTATTATTATTATTATTATTATTATTATTTGTTTTTTTGGACGATGGCGCTTACACATTTGGCCCCTCCGATTTTTATTTTTATTTTTTCTGGGCCTATCAACTGAATTTAGTATATGGCTTGACCATGTTCAGAAATTACTTGAACGAAAATGCCTAATAGCAGAGAATGATCTGGAAGGGGTCCATAATCACAACACTAGTAGGTCTCTTTTTGTGTAGGTGTCACGGGGATTAATTTTCTTTTATTTTTTTTTTTATTAAGAAGGCGTATGTTATTTTTATTTATTTTCATAAATTATATATATATATAGATTAAAATTTTAAATTTTTAAAATAAAAATTTAAAATTTTAATTATTAAGATTTCTCGAGGGATTTTTCGCTTTTAATTTGAATTCTCGCGGAGGTGTGAAATCATGAGAGCCCGAATGAAACAGCTCGCTAGGGGAACTCAAGCAGCCGTCCGTGAAATAACAAGGGATTCTGCCCCATCGCGAGCCCCAGTTTGCCGTAACAAAAAAGGGCCCCACACTTTCTTTAGGTGGGTGTCAGCAAGTGTACACCCACGGTTCCACAATGTGGTGGGCTAATACCCAAGTAATTGAGCCTACTCCGATATGCAGGCTGTCAAGTCCAACCCGCAGGCACAATGTTTGCAGGCCGTCAACTCGGACATCAGTGACTACTACTAGTCTTCTGTTTCCCCAATGTTGTCGGTAAAACACTTTTCGATACTATTAAATAGATTTCCCAATACGATGGTTCTTTTCATATAATAATAATAATAATAATAATAATAAAAGAGTTGAGCAAAATCAATAATAAAGTATAAATTCGGAAGTGCCCTTTCTCAGGTAGAACAAAATGATTTCTTTTTTCTTTTCTATTCCTAAATAATATTTTTGTTTGGCTTTTAAATGTGAATTGATGATTATCAATAAACTTTATGGTTGAGTTATCAATTTCAAATGGCATAATGTCTTTCTTGATAATACTTTCCATTACTAGTTCCATAATGTTCAAATCATTCTTTTCATCTATACTATATCCCAATAAATCCAATATTCCATTTACTAGTGTCTTTCAATTGGGAATTTAACTGAAATGGCATGAGGGAACAAGGGGTGATGTACCAACGCCAAGCCTGAGTAGGATTGAGTTTCTAGTTTAGAGAAGGAAAATTAAGATGATGGGGTGTTTATAGATTAGAAAGGGATTAATTCTATTGTTTCTCGTGGCTTCAATATCAATTACATCAACACCATGATCAATATTGATTGATTTCATTAATTAGTTAGTTAATAAACATATAGCTACGGTGATTAAAAATAATTACATCTTCATATTTGTTCTTATACACAGGCAATTACTGCATGAACACGAAAACAAAAATATTCTTTACCAACAATGACTGTGGGTGTTAATTTATATCTTCCAACCAACCAACCAATAACATTATTACTTGTAATGAAAGGGCAAAACCTGAACGAGAAGGTCCACACGGACTTCCAGAATTGGAAATAAATCATCATAATTCTGCAATGCATATATTAGTCGCCTCGAGATTTGCTTCAATGTAAGTGAAACGTCGAATTCGTTGTTGACTCTTGCAAGTTAATCCAATTATATATGTAGACCCACCTGCCTTTGGATTCTAACTTTCTGTATTGCAATTCTTCCCGAATTCAGTTGCCATGGGCCATAGAAATTAAGGCACTTTCTCTTTCCATCCCAATTGTGGGATAACAGAACCATCAGAGCAGAGTTATTAGTCCCCCCTGCCGATGGTCCTTTTCATTCAACTAAAATAATTCTCCAGCCACCGTTACCTCTACCACATTTTCGCTGACGCATCGCCAATCAAGCATGGCTACAATCTCATTATATATAAACCTGCGTTTATGTCAAAAAGATGCGTCATTGTAAGACATGGAGACTTTAGAGACTTCGTGCAACTCTGGTCCCTTGGCTTCTTCATCCACTAACCACTTTGATATCGAGCTACTTGATCTTTTTCCAGGAGCTAATTGTCATGATTCTCTTGATCATTTTGAGCCTATGCCGACGTTGAGGTCGTCAGTTGGCTTAAAGGGGGCTTCACTGACTGAAAACCATGAAGCGGGAGCCGAGGAAGAGGATGATGCTGTGGCCTTGAAAATAGGCCTTCCGAATTACTCCCATAGCTACCCCAACCCAAGTGCAAGGGACAATAGCAATATAGCGCCTGGACAATATTGGATACCAACTCATGAACAGATCATGATCGGCTATACTCATTTTTCTTGCCAAGTCTGCTTTAAGACCTTCAACCGCTACAATAATCTTCAGGTTCATCAAGTCCATTAATATGTCTACGTTAGTGTTACCCTTTTATTTTTCTTTTTTATTTTTTATAATATTGTGAAATTTCATGGTCTATTTTAATTATATATATATATATGGCAGATGCACATGTGGGGTCATGGATCGCAGTACCGCAAAGGACCGGAATCCTTGAGGGGAACCCAGCCACGAGCTCTCCTGAACATTCCATGCTACTGCTGTGCAGAAGGGTGCAAGAACAATATAGAACACCCAAAAGCAAAGCCTCTGAAAGACTTTCGGACTCTGCAAACTCATTATAAACGAAAGCATGGAGTCAAACGCTTCATGTGCCGCAAGTGTGGCAAGTTGTTGGCTGTGAGAGGCGATTGGCGAACCCATGAGAAAAATTGTGGCAAACGTTGGCTTTGCGTCTGCGGTTCTGACTTCAAGCACAAGAGATCGCTCAAAGATCACATCAAAGCATTTGGGTCGGGACATGGCTCTGATCTGCCTCCTTCCTTCGATGATGGGGTTGAAGTCGATCTTCTCGAGGATACCGACTCTCCTCTTGATTAAATATAGTATGAGTCTAGATAAACCATCTTTGTGGAATATCTTAACAGCTTAACATTGGATGTAAGCGAGTGCTTAAAAGAAAAAAAAAAATCATTGTTGGTTTTTCACTCCGATGCCTTGTTAATCATCTTCGGTTTTTTACTACGACGTTGGGCTGTGATGGTCCAGGATGGTTTGAATCGATTACTTCATCAGTCTGTATATTTGGCGAAAGCCCTCAACTGTACCGAAAAGAAACGGCAAAAGATAGTAATAATAGCAAATTCATCAAACAAGCAGCGTTTGAGGTTTACTATGAAGACTAAATTAAATTATATATTTAAGGTTACTAACTATATTATATGCAGTCAAATTTGCATTTTGTTTACGAGTAATAGTATACAGTACTATTCATTTTTTTTGATTATTTTATGTATAAAATAATTATAACAAGAAGAGACCCTACGGACTAAAACAAAAAGGGATGTTTTTGGTTTTTCATGTAATATTATCTGTAAGAATTAAGGGTTTTTTACAGTAATAAATGCCATTATTCTTTTGTTTAAAGGGATATTTTTGTAATTAAGATTTTAAAATTATAAATTAAATATTTCAATTTTAAATTATTATAACGAGTTTGAAAAAAAATATTATTACGTGGATTAACTTTAGTATATCTACGTATTTAATTTAAATTTTATATGTTATCCATAATTTCAATATTCAATCATATATGTCAAGTTGGATAAAAGAAATTTAGTCTATGTCTTTCATGTGAAATAGTTTATGGAACAACCGTGAAGTAGGGAAAATGTAACAGAGAAATGGGATAATTCATAGCCATTGTAGCCTAAGACGACCAGCATGCTTGAAAATTGATCGAGTCCCAGAAGAAGCTTGAGTCAAACTTTGTGATGTGAATGAAAGGGCTCTCTGGACAGGTACACGTCACGCTAGAATCCAAATCCCAAGCTGAGGTCCATCCACGGTCTGCTCGCCGTCGTGCGGAGTCGCCGCAAATGCTCTTCGCTCTGCTTTTTGGGCCACAAGGTTCAAGACTTCAAGTGTTCAACTAATTGGTTCCGACTTGGGCCTACGGATAATAATATTACATTCTTAAATTTTCTTTAATTGTAGGATTTATCGTTTCCTTTTTATTAAATGTTTATTTAATAAAAGTAAATTTCAATTTTTTTTACAAAAATTTATTCCTTCCTCCTCTCAAAATTATAACTCAATATTTAAAAAATAAATGTTTAAATTCTTAACTCTTAAGTTGTTTCTGAAGGTCATTTATCTTTTTTCAAGGACAATCGTTAAAAGCTGCAAAGTAGATGTCACGTGGCTGTAACTGGACAATCCTCATATATTTTACAATATTAATATTTAGAAAGAAAAAGTGACTTAAACAAGAAAAACTAGAGACTAGAAAGGATGACTGTAAAGCTATTCGGCTTCAAACTTTTAAGTTAAGACCGAGCCTATAAAATTGGTTGACTAAAATTTGTAAAAGTCAAATGTAACGAAATTGAAATAATAATAATAAAATAAACAAAAATATTTTGGCTTCATTCAACTCAATAGAAAGAAAGTTAGCAGGTAACTATATCTTTTAAGAAAAAATTATTTGCATGTTGGCACAAAAATTCTCAAAATATTCGAATGCATGATTGAAGCGATCAAATGCATGTCTCGACCCATATTATTAAAAATGGAATTTTGCAATTAAACATGCCAAATAAATCACAACAGAGGAGAGACATTGAAATTTGAATTTATTAGAATTTTGATGAAATGTTAATTAACATAAATATCAAGTGTTGCATAAAAGATCAGCGTATGATTTTTTTTTTTTAAATGTGAAAATTCATTGAATTATGATCTGCATAGTATGATAAAAGTATGATGTTAAGATGAATAAAATACTATTCTAACTACTTTTTTTTAGGATATTTTTATTTTGATTATTTTTTTTTAATAATAATTCGTTTATAATTTTATATATGTAATAAATAGAATCTAATTAAAATAAGAAATATTAAAGAATTTTACATAATTTTAAATTATTAAATAAATTATACTAAAAAATAATAATAATACTAAGGAGCACTCTTTCTATAAAGCAGGCATTGCGCGCTCATGTATGCCAAGACGCAGGAAAGGAGCAGCACGAGAGAGAGAGAAAATATGAGATGATGGGTACAGAAAAGTCTCGGTCTCATGCTGTATGCATCCCATTCTCAGCCCACTACCAATGCTTCTTCACCAAAACGCCTCCTGAGATCGAGAGGCCCTGACTCCCTCATGGGCCTTCCTAACTTCCGGTTTGAATCCATTCCCGATGGGCTTCCGCCATCGGACGCAGACTCCGCCCAAAACGTGCCATCCCTTTGCTACTCCTCCGGGATCAATCGCTTGGCTCCCTCCGCAGAACTCCTTTCCAAGCTCAACAATTCTTCTTTGTCCCGTGCTCTTCCAGTCACTTGCATAGTTTCCGACTACATCATGAGCTTCACCCTCAAAGCCTCTCTCGAAATGGGCCTTCATAGCGTAATTTTTTGGACTGCCAGCGCCTGTGGCTACGTGGGCTACATGCAGTATAGTAGTCTAATTGAGGAGGACTTTGTGCCAAAGGTTATTATCGTACTCTTTTCTCCAATTATTGTAAAACTTGGTTTTTAATTCCTAGCTTTGTGTACCGTGCAGATCCAAGTTACCTGACAAATGGATACCCGGACAGCGTTATTGATTAGACACCTGCTCTGGAAGGCATACGACCGAAAGATTTTCTAAGCTTTATAAGGACCGCGGACGCCGAAGAGTTTATGGTTCACAATGCCAGTGAGCAAGTGGAAAGTGCTCGTAATGCTTCGGCAGTTATTTTCAACACGTTTGACGAATTGGAGCATGGGGTTTTAAAGAGCCCTTCCTTCATCTTCTCTCCAATCTACACTTTCGGTCCTCTTTAGCTACTCTAAGATCAGGTCCAGAACCACGCTTTGGATTCTACTGGGTTCAATCTATGGAAAGAACAGCCTGGTTGTCTCCAATGGCTGGACACAAAAACAAATGGTTCAGTTTTTTACGTCAAGTTGCGTCACGGTCATGTCACCCGAACAACTCATTGAATTCGCCTGCAGCCTAGCTAATAGCAGGCGCACATTCTGTGGGTGATTAGACCCGACCTTGTCATAGGCGAGACAGCAATAGTGCCACTAGAATTAATGGTGGAAACCAAATAAAGGGGCCCGTTGCTTAGCTGGTGTCCACAAGAAAAAGTTCCGAGGGACCCTTCAGTCTCAGTATTCCTGACACATTGCGGATGGAACTCAATGATAGAGAGCCTGTATGGTGGTGTTTAGAGGGCCCTGAATGGCGTACCATTGCATGTCCGACCAGCTATTAATTATCAATGAATGGCCCCGGATTTGGCTCTGTCAGAGGTTGCTTTCTGTACTTCAGCAGTATAGATTCAAGTCCATGGTTTACCCTTGAACGAATGACCGGGGACAATGCAAAGAAGATTCGAATTATGTTTGCCGGTTCGCTAGAAATCGATTTCATTCTCAGTAATGCACTGGGGTGGAATAGTTACATGCAACTACTGGTTAAAGCAAAGGTAGACAAGCCCCCTGCGGACAGGTTTCCAAAATGGGAGAGCTGGAGGTAGCATGACACGGGGTGAGTTTCCAATATGAAAAACTTCCGGAAAAATATACCGAGAGTTGTGACGAATGAGATTAGAGTAGATGGTGTTAAACTTTGGCACAATATGGACACACCATAAAGAAAGGATAAGGATGAGAACCTTTTTTTGGCACATTATGGGCACACCATGATGGTGTTTCATATTGGCTTCAACTTTCAAATTCTATCATTCCACACCCTTAAGGACTTTTGACATATCAAAATTAACGACAATAAATTAACAAGGACAAAATGTATGAAAAGACTTTTTAGCTCCCTATAAAGAAAACAATAGGAGGACAGGGAAATAATTCTAACTCCAACTTTCCCTTTTTCTCCCTCAGCTTAATCCTTCTTCTTTATTAAGCGAACAAATTTTGATATTTATAAATATAGTGAAATAATTTTTTTTAAATAAAATTTTTTAAAAAATATAAATAAGCTTATTTTTTATATTATATTTTTTAAAATTATATTATTTAATTCAATAAAACTAATAAATAACGTACATATTTAATTTATTTTTATTAAAATTTTAAAGATTTTATTTAAAATTTTATAAAAAATACTTTATTTTATTTTCATATAATTAAATTTATTAAATATATATATTTAAATAACATATTACCTATAATATTTATAAAATTCATTAAAAATATAATTTAACTCTAAATATTAAAATTATTATACTATCACACTATTGAAAGGAACTTATAATTTTAATAATATATATAAAGTCAATAAGTAATTTATTATAACTCAAATAAATCTATTTCAAATAATTTTATATTAGATAAGTTAGTTTTCGTCATTTTTGATTATTTTCTATAGGTATTTGGGTCATTCCCCTCATTATAATTTTTTTTTACTATTTTTTTGTATTTAAAATTTTAGTTAAATGATCAATCAAATTTATTTTTAACTATAATTTTTAATTATACAAAATTAAGTAATATCATTTCATTAATCAACTATTTTTTTTTATAATTTAAATATTAAACAAATATATTTATTCATTCTATTGTATAATTTGCTCTTAACATTAGTAATAGATACATAACTACTATAATATATCAACATTTATAGGGTCAATTTTACCTACAATGAAATATCTATTAAAAAATTTATTAATCAATTTACCCCTATATTAGTCATCTTAAGGCTATAAATTCAAAATTTATAATCAATTAAGTAATATTCAAAAATTAAGAGATTTTATATCATATAAGTTGATTCTTATCATTCTTAATTATACTTTATAGGTATTTATCTTTTTCCCGCTATAAAATTTCACTAATTTTTATCTTTAATAGTTTAGTTAGAATATTAATTTATCTTTAATTATGTAAAATTAAATGGTATTACATCAATAATCAACCATTTTTAATAATTCATGTTGAAGAGCTATAGTCATTTACCGACAGGGATGCGACTTTCATGTTATAACCCACATCAACTAACTGACAAGTAGAAGAGCTAAATCGGTTTGATTGGCGAGCTAAACATAGTGAAAGGATAAGGATGAGAACCTTTTTTTGGTAGATTTGAAAAAAGTCAAGAAGTTCATGCCTTTTTTGGTATTAAGAAAAGGTCTAAATAGATAGCACTGGGCAACAAATACTTTTTGCAACCCCAAATCATAGTTCCAACTAAATCGTCATGATGTCAAAGATTCTTAGACTCAAATATTTAACAGCGATCCCGGACCAAGGGAACGCCCCAAGATCAGCTTCACGGTAGAAGAGAAAGCAGAGCTATGGGAGCCCTGGAAGAGAACGCTGATTATTAAACCCTTGGAGAGGAGCCGAGGGTATTATAGCTCCCTAACGCGTCATCTACAGCAAGTTTGGTTTCTTTCTGGTCATCCTGAAATAATCGACCCTGGAAATGATTTCTTCCTAATCATATTGGAGTACATGGCTAGCTATGAATACATTTTGCACGGAGGACCGGGGGTGATAGCTGGTCAAATCTTACAGTCGGGCAGTGGAAACCGGATTTTAATCCTGAGAATATAGTGCGGGTGGCCCTACGGGTTAGACTCTCAATAAAAATCTAATCCCTTGGAGATAGGAGCACCCGAGTAATCATGCGATCCAAATTAACGTAAGATGAACCTGTGGGGCAACTAGTGGCGTCTTCTGCCAGTGTCTTCCACTCCATGGCCTTTTTCTTCATTTCCTTGCCCTTTTCTCCTTCCATTAACTCTCGCACAAGGATCTCAACTTCGTCTCTCTTGACATTATTATTTATCTCCATGCCTATGCCCCATTCTATGCAAGAGTACCTGCAATTGGTTGGTTGCTCAGCGAAAAAGGGCCAACAGATAATAGGCACCCCCGCAGAGATACTTTCGATTGTGGAATTCCACCCACTGTGTGTCAAAAAGCCTCCTATTGATGGGTGGTTTAATAGTTGCTCCTGAGGGCACCAACTTGCTAAAAGACCTCTGTCTTTGGTCCCTGTTATGAATTCTGGAGGTAGAACAGCGTTATCACCAGCGACAACGTCGGGCCTGATGACCCACAAAAAGGTTTGATTGCTGTTCGCAAGCCCCCAAGCAAACTCAATTAATTGGTCGCTTGTCATGACAGTTATGCTTCCAAAATTCACGTGAACGACCGAGTTGGGATGTTTTGAGTCGAGCCATTCAATGCACTCGGATTCTTCTATCCATAGGTTTGATCCAATGGACTTCAATTCACCACTGGCAGCCTCATGATTCACGAGATGATGAAGAGGACCAATTGTGTATATGCTGGGATATATCGAATTTAGTCCAGCTAATTCTTCATGCTCTAAGGCATCAAATGTATTCAAGACAATTGCAGAGGCCTTTCTTACTCTTTCAGTCTCTCTTATGAAGTAATGCAGCATAATGTCGTCGGAATCTGTGGTTCTAATAAAACTTGGGATATCCCTCAGACGAATATCTTTCATGCCTGGTATCCAATCAATAATCGTATCCAAATAACCATTTGTCAGGTAAGTCTCATCTGCAAAAATGACAATATATACCAACATCATTGACGACAATACACAATGAATAGCTTTAATTGCAATGAGCAGACTATGAAAGTAATTCAGTCACTTTGGACAAAACTATGGTTCTTAATTATAACCGATAAGGGTAGTGAAAATTAAGGAATTTGCCTTTGCGCGATGAGCTGCAGAACAGAATTGTTAAAATTGGGAAAAAGGAAAGCTAGCTAGATTATTTGTTTGGGTGTTTTAAAAGATATACCTTTGAGTGGCGTGTAACCCTTGTCAACTAAATTGCTATAGTGGGCATATGCCAGAAAGCCACATGCACTGGTTGTCCAAAAAATGACTTCAGGGACACCCAACTCCTGTGCTGCGTCAAGAGTGAAGCTCATGACCCCATCTGAAACTATGCAACTCACAGGAGGAACGTTGGATGAAGTTGTGTCATTAAGCTCAGAGAGGAGGTCCCTAAAAGGAGATAAACAAGTTTTCATGGTGTAATAACAGAGGGATGGAATGTCCTGGGTGACATCGGCAACAGTCTGATCAGGGAGTCCGTCAGGAATGGTTTTGAATTGAAAAGCAGGCACGCCGTCCAGAGAATTGGGGCCTCTTGATTTAAGGAGGCGCTTATGGTTGTATTCTGTGTTAACAAATGTGATATGGAAACCCCTGCAGTGGAGTAGTTTGGCTAGCTTGAGCATGGGATTTATGTGGCCTTGAGCCGGGTAGGGTATGCAGACTGCATGACGATTTTCAGCAACCCCAAATGAACCCATTTTTCTTCTGTGTTATCAGTTTGGTGCCTCTCTTCGGGAACTCAGATTAATCACAACTGGATGGTCTATGGCTCATGGATGTAGGGGATTTTATAGGTGATAGCACCGAAGCTGTACACTTTCCGGCTATGTAGGGCAACAGATGCTGGCAATCAATAAATGTCTCATTCCATAGCCTAATAATTGCATTTAAGCTGGATAACCACTGGTTTACCTTTGTTAACCAGAGAGGTGAGTCATGCATTAAATTCTGACGGGACGGAATCAGAATTAGGACCACAATTAAGGAATCTTTCCTTTCTATGTGGGACGGATGGTCACGACCCCAGCTTCCAAGTTCATGTTTCGGATTTTTTCATTGATATTTTGCTCCAGACTCATAGATTTTTGCTTTGTCATGTGGTGATTTGGTTGATTCCGTTGTGCGGTTTAAGATTCATGGGATGTGGGCAGATTTTTCTCTTGCATTTTACTTTTTTTTGCTTATTTTAAGAATGAAGATATTGAAGTACAATTAAAAAGCTTTAAAAAATAAAAATATTGAGTGTGCTGAAGGTTAGCACATGTTGCCAATTTAGTAAAAAATAATGTCAGATACCACAATAGAACAAGCAAAGGTATTGTAACGAATAGCTACTGCAAACGACTGCCGGTAGTTATTTTATTTTTTTTTATTTTTTTTCAAAGTACATCGTTAATATTTAACAATCATCAATTAGGGCAGTAATGTTGGCTTTCACAAAAAATGAGAGTGTTTTCAATGGATTATTTTATTTATTAAAAAATTTATTAGACTTTTAACTATGTAAAGGATTAATTCAATTTATCCCCATAAATTTTTACACCAATTTAAGAAATTGATAGGTCACGTTTTCATGGTTTGTTTTATTACTGAAAATTAAAATTAAACAAGTTTATATTTTACAGATGTGTCGTCCCAGCTGAACTCCCTGTATGACTATGTCTTCCACTTGAATCGCTCCGCCGAGCGGCCTTTGATCCAAAAGAATGAACAATGCACTGCCTCCCATTAAAGAAATAAGTAAAATAGAATAATGATATTCAAAACTCAACATTTAAAAAAAAAAAGTTGAATTTCTAATCATTCAAAGTAATTTTTTTTTCATTTTCATAAGTTTCACACATCTATTCTTAAAAAGTAAATTTAAAATTTCAAAGATAATGATCTAGGAAGACTTTTTAATGAACTATTTAATATAGGCAAAGTGGAGTAGCCAGGCAACTAGTCCATGGTATGGGCGAGGAAATTTAAAAAGGAAGACAACTAGTCACCGGCGAATTGCCCGGTCCAAGATCCATTATAAAAAATAAAAAATTATAGAATTGCCCGTATCTAATATAGTGTCCCCGTTAACTAATGCAAAGAGTTCTCTACTTTAGAAATGCAAGCATCAGCCACTATCCTATCCTTGAAATCCAAAATTATCTAATATAATAAATATGCTTTTTTTTACGGGAGACGAATGATAAGGACTTGTCCTCTACCCACAATTATTTCTATAGAACGACAGGTAAAATTATTTTGATGACTGCAAACAACATCTGAAAATTAGTTGGATGATTAGACAAGGTAAAAATTTTATGCAAAAAATATACCAAATTATTAAAGACATATCAAAATTAATGATAATAAATTAAATGGATAAAATATGTGAAAAGACTTTTTTGCCCCTTATGTACAGGTGGACCGGCAAATAATTCTAACTCCAATTCCTTGAGCTTGATTCTCGTTCTTTACAGGGATGTCGGCGTCGGTTTATGGAATCATTGTGGAGATTTTCAAGCATATCATTAATTCATCCCAATTACCAAACTTCGTATTACTGCTCACAATATCTCGTTCACATATAATTGTCAAACCCCCAAAAGATTTTCTACAACCTTCGTCTGTTTTGTGTTCACGAAAGTCTTCTCTTGCATTGAGATCACGGTTGTTGGCATATGTCTGGCTCTGTCTTATGTTGCTATTGCATTCTAAACCAACCCTATTTCGCTCAAATATGAGATAGTCGCATCAGTTCATGTTGGCATTCGAGCTTGTAATTTTTATTTTTTATTTTTTGGTAAGAATTAGGGGTAGAACCATATACTTGAAATTAAGAATTTATGTAACCCTACTGCTAAACTTTATAAATAATTGTTATTTGCTTATAATTTGTTTCCCGTAACATAAAATCAAAAGTGAACAATTTATCATGAGGGATACATCAAGATTTTCACGTTTAATATGTCATTTTATATAAAGGTACGTTGAGACAACCCTAATTGAGGAATTTTCTCATGGTACAATGACATGGACACCTAGAGGTAGGTATATCAGCGAATTATGTTAATTTTGTTATTCTATAATATTTCTTTCTTCTCTTATAATTAACAATTTGCATTCTATTACAAAAAAAAAAATTAATAATATAATATAATAATATAATATAAATAAATTAATAAAAATAATATTATATTTAAAACATATTAATCACTATTCTTAAAAATTATTTTCAACCCTATAAACAAATTGTCCTAAGGAGTTGGTTATAATAATTATCCTCATAGAAAATAACAGATCATTTTACTACTGTGTACTTCATATAACGAGATAACAAAAATAAGTTAAAATTAATATTAACTAATAATAAACCATAAATTGTTTAAAATGATATTTTTTTACTAAAAAGAAAATGAGACAGTTTTATAACAATTTTATTTTAATAACACATAATTGATATAATATAGAATATAAATAAAAAATATTAATAAACAATTATCATTATTATAATATTTAATCATTAATAATAAATATATAATAGTTAGTAATAAACATATAATAACTAAAAATAAATATATAATAATTAATTTCACATTTAATATGTGAATTATGTCTTTTAAAATCTATTAATTTGCAATAATCTCTCATTATTTTTTTTTTTTAAACTTTATTTTGTTGGATTAAAAAGTAAAATATAATACATCATTGTTGGTGTCTTTGAAGTTATGAATAAAAAATTAGGAGTACAAACTTTGATATTAATAAGTATGGTAAAATATAAATTTTTATAAATAGTAATTTGTTTATAAATATCAGTGAATTATTTTTCATATTATATTTTCTAAGATTATTTTGTTTAACGTGATTAAACACTATTAAACAATGTGCACATCTAACTTATTTTCATAAGAGTTATTAGGATTTTTACCTATAAGAACGATTCTACTTCACTCTCATATAGTTGAATTTATCAAGTATGTATTTTAGTAATATATCAATGATAAGATCTGCAAAATTCATTAAAAATGTAATTCAACTTCAAATATTAAAATTGTTACACTATCTATACTATAGGAAGAAATTTTTATAATTTTAATAATGTACATGAGGTCAATAAGTAACTTATTATTACTTAAAAGAACCTACTTTAAGGGATTTTATATCATATAAATTAGGTTCCCATCACTTTTTAATTATTCTCTATAGGCATTTGTTTTATTCCTCTTAATATAATTTTTCACTAGTATTTGTATTTAATGATTTAGTTATAAGGTAAGTCAATATCATTTTTACTTATACAAAATTAAGTGATATTACTTCATTAATAAACTATTTTTTATAATTCATTTATTAAAACAAATATGTCTATTTTCTCTATTATATGATTTTCACTTAATACATGTAATAATAACTTGATTATAATAATACATTGACATTTATGTTGTATGTTTTATTCCCAATGAAGCATCCATTAGAAAAATTTATTAGTCAATTTATCTCAACATTAGTCATCTTTAAAGTTATAAATATGAAATTCATAGTAAACCAAGTAATAATTATTGACTTGATATACTTCTAAACTATTATTCCACTTTAATGGATAAACATATCTCCTCTAAATAAAAAAAATTTAATTAACTTCATTATACTTTTTCTATACAGTGAATAATTCACTATAAAATATGTCTTAATTTATATATATCTCTCAAATATTTTAATATATTTTTTCAAAATAAGCATAATGCATTCTTATAGTCAAATGTAAATAGTTTATTATTATCATGCATATAAGACCATATTAAAGGCTAAAGTATGTGGGAGAATGCATACAAAATAATCATATATTTTTGCGTTACAAATTAACAAGTATTAGCTAAATAAAACCTTGCTTATTAATTATAAGTTCACCATATATTAGACTTGCTTATGAAATATTTCTCATGCATTTAACATGGATTGTAAAGAGAATTGGGGTTAACATAATATAATTTCACGTAATCATGATTTTTAGCTTTAAATTAGTCTTATTAAATATTGACAACTTGCAATACCTCCATTTAATGGATAGGAGTTAGCTTAACAAATGACTGACAACCAACATAAACTTGATCAAAAATATCATAAAACTAGTACGATATATCCAACTTGCATGCCTAAATATGAGTATCCATTAACTAAAAAACATGGACATGATTTTACTTTCCCTTGTATATATGAAGTATAAGACCACAATAGTCAATAGGTCAGCTCCCATATGATGTCGACTCATTTCTATGGTTCATTTGAACCAAAAAGTGTATAACACTCAAACTTTAACTTTGTTGCTAAACATTCCTTTAAGTTTGGCAAATTGTTTAGAGAAGCCAATGTTGTAATTACTTCTCTAGCTAAGAGTATCATCATCCCATCAAAATTAATATCATTGATATGAAAACATATAATTAATGGAATGCTTGAAATATTCTTATTTCCAAATGACATGATATTGTCAGATTTGTGAATTATCTTTCTTTGATATCATGTATGATCTCGAATAGAGAGGAGAACACATCAGTCTAATGAACAATAAGAATTTGTATCTTGTAATGAAAATCTAAAGCACATTCAATTCAAAATTTAATAAAGCATGTAATTATATCTTCGTTTGTGTATATGATAACCGACACACCCATAAGTGTTTACCCATGACATAAACATCAAAATAATCCCCTTTATATGCTTGGAATTTAAAACAAATTATCTTAAATTAGAAGACATTTGCATACAGTTAGAAAGACCACTAACTAGCATACAGAAGAAGATTACATATTGCCAAATATGAAGCACAAAAGTAGGTATTTAAGTTATTAATCATAAAATGATGTGAAAATTTAGAATCCTATTATGGATGAAACTATAATTAGGATTAGTCATGTAAAATAAGAAACTATCCTTAATAATTTAGGTAGATAATGAATATAATAATATAATTTTACAACAAGAATATATTAACAAAAAGAATATCATTTTGAAATGTATTAGATATTGTATTAATGATCATTTTAGCTATTATGAACAAATTATCCCATTACACCATATTATAGTGATTATTCTCCTATAATATGACAAACTTTCAATTAGTATACTTTTTATGTAGTAAGATAATAGAAATAATTTAATTTTTTTAATTAACTGGGTAGTATAAATTGTTAAAATTAGTAAGTTCAATTAAAAATGAAAATAAACAATTTATAGTAATTCTAACTTAATAACTCATGAAGTGTCATAATAAAAAATAAAAAATACAAATTACTTACTTCACATCTAAATTATTTGTTTTGTATATTATTTTTTTAAAATTTATCTAATAAAGAAATAAAATAACATTAAATAATTTTTTAAATATAAAGTCATCATTTAAATTAAATAGATATTAAAATTATATATAAAAATTTAGTATAACTTTTCACTTCCTCGACAACACGTGGATAGGGTAGTTTACCTAAAAGCTAATCCCCATCTCTCACTCAATTGGGAAATACGTGACGCATAGCCCTTCTTTAAGATATGACAGTTTGAGAGGCAATTGTTGCCCTTTCGGCGTATATCAATAGGCAATTAAGCTTGCACGTTACAATCTACTCTTTCCACCACGTTTTCTCCTGAACAAGAAATTCCGACGCCATTGCTGTACAGAAATATAAACACGGCTTTATATTCAAACCTGCCGTATTTGATCTATAATGCCGTCCGGTAAAATAAACACGGCATTAACAAGAGTAAAAGTCCATTCTTGCGTGCGTTAAAACAAGGGAAACGCGGGACACTTCTATCTATCATACTGTTTTTTTTTTCTTTCTTTCTATTTCAGATAGAAATATACCTTCATTAATCATGATAGCGAAGCGTGCATCAGCATCAATAATTGAAAAAACTGAGGGAAGGTTGTGTTTGCATTAAGTTCCAGCAACGAGAGACCGAAGGTTAATGAGAGGATGAATGGTCCGTTGGGTTTAAAGAGAGTAAAAAAAATTCTGCAATAATGGATTTTGGAGCTGGCCTGAATTGACCGTAGCAGAGAATGGAGACCGGAAGGTTTCCTTCAATCAAGGCGCCGTTATGGTAGGTTAGCGAGATGGGTGGAGGTCGGTATAGTGCAGTCAGCTTTCTCGGGCGTAGACCCGAGTTGGCTGTTAGGAGGAAAATAACAAAATGGCTTTGCAAAAGGAGGTTCAAAATTCAATTATTAATGGACCATGGGCTGCTTGTGGTCAATGCTTTTTTTGGTAATTCCGAATTCCCAAGTCCACGCCAATATTAGATCTCATCTATGTTTTGCATTGAGTCGTGATTATGCCTTTAGCCCCTCAATGAAGTGGCAGCTTTAATTTGATGCATGTCCCCAGAATCTCAGTGCTCATGTTTCTCTCTCATTAAGCTAATAAAACATGGGGATCTCGTGGTTAGAGAATTTGGAAGGTCACCATTATCTGCAACAAAATGCATTAATTAACCGCTAATTATATGTTTAGGAAAGGCTTGAGGACCTTTTTTTCTGTATCTTTTCGGTTTATAATAAATGTGCCAAAGAATCTGTTCACATGTTATACATCTCATGTGGAATTTGGTTCCTCCATCTACCAGTTTATCCTCGGTTGCACGTCATGGGATTCCGAGACTTTTGCTTGCTCTCCCAGGAAAGAGGATATCTAAAAAGCCCACCATTTTTGAAATCGCAATCAAATGAATTCATCTGCTACTACACCCTCAACGTTCAACAGTAATAACATTATATTAAATGTGAAAAATATATTCATAAATATTATAAAAAGATAAATGTCATTTACACACCGAATCAACTAGAGATTCACCGATTGTAGCGTTGACCCAATCTTCCGCGCGAGTAAGGCCCAATTTTATAACACATATCAGAGTAATTCTACTAGTGCAGGTTTGAAGTAGACAAGATGCGGCATGGTTATGTTTGCAAGCATGGGAAAAGAAGTAAGCTCTCAGCATTGGGACAGCCTGGATGCTCTGCCCAAATTCATAGGACTTGATTGGCATCCATGGTGACCGAGGGAACCCGTGGGTAGAGGCTAGTGGTGGAATGTAATATTATGTTAGAAATATTTTCAAACGACGAATGCAGTAATTTAATTAAGAAAAAAGTAAATTTATGTGTTCGTCACCATTTTCAAACCGAGGGAACCGTGCGTTTCTTATCATCCACTGTTTGACAGCGATATTCATGTTTCTTTATACTTGCACGGGGTAAAAGCTTTGACCGTTAAGGCTTGCTGCCGGCTTTATTTTTTTTAATGGAGTGGGTTATTTGAATTGCTATTTTTTGTGACAGCCACTCTGTATGACATAATCAATTCTTAGAGATTCCTGGTTGATCTTGGCAAAAGCCCATTCACATTGTGGTCAAGCTAGTCGTGTGATCATATTGCAAAAGCAACTATATCTGTCATCAAAATTAATAAAAAAAGAATAAAATTATAGCATTTGGCCTTGTCAATGCATTGAATGTGATTCTTTTATCAACTTTGCAGAACTTTTTTTTTCTTTATCCTCGTTTTAACATGTTTTTCTTATCTTTGCTATGAATGAACAAAAATAATAAGTCGTCAATACGATAGATTAAAAATAAAATTAAAACATAATTAAGCAATCATCATTAATCCAAGGGTATATATAGGTTATATTTTTGTTACTACAAAATGATTATCTTAAAAAAAAAAAAGAAAAAAAAAGACAATTACAGAAGAACTTATGCAGATTCAAGCGGCTACAAGATGCAATAAAATATATGGATGAATCGTAATTTTATTTAATCTAATAAATAAATGAAATTGAATATATTTTATTGCTTTTTTATGTCTATTATATTATTTATTAAGTATTACTGTTTAGTACTCCGAGGTTGGTTTTCACTCTACAATGGCGGATCTCTCTCGCTTCACAATGATTTCGTCGGGAGTAAACTTAGGGGACCACCCAACTTTACCGTTTCGATGTAACCAAAAGCCACGGAGATGAGACTTTCATTTTATAACCCGTATCAATTACATGCCAAGTAGAAGAGCTAAATCGATTTGATTGGCGAGCTAAACATAAAGAAAGGATAAGGATGAGAATCTTTTTTTGGTAGATTTGAAAAAATACAAAAAGTTCATGCTTATTTTGGGTATTAACCAAATTCTAAATAGACATGTTGGCACTCAGCAACAAATCCTTTTTGCAACCCCAAATTATAGTTTAAATCCTTGCAGAGGAGCCTAGGGCATTATGCCTCCCTAATGCGTCGTGTACGGCAAGTTTGGTCTCTTTCTGGTTATCTTGAACTAATTGACCTTGGACATGATTTCTTCCCAATCATATTGGAGTACATGCCTAACTATGAATACATTTTGGCACGGAGGACTGTGGGGATAGCTGGTCAGTATCTTACAGTCAGGCAGTGGAAACCGGATACTGGAGGGATGGAGCGGGTGGCCGTATGGGTTAGACTCTCAATAAAAATCTAATCTCCTGGAGATAGGAGCACCCGAGTAATCATGTGATCCAAATTAACGTAAGATGAACCTGTGGGGCAAGTAGTGGCGTCTTCCGCCAATGTCTTCCACTCCATGGCCTTTTTCTTCATTTCCTTGCCCTTTTCTCCTTCCATTAACTCTCGCACAAGGATCTCAACTTCATCTTTCTTGACATTATTATTTATCTCCATGCCTATGCCCCATTCTACGCAAGAGTACCTGCAATTGGTTGGTTGCTCGGCGAAAAATGGCCAACAGATAATAGGCACCCCTGCAGAGATACTTTCGATTGTGGAATTCCACCCACTGTGTGTCAAAAAGCCTCCTATTGAAGGGTGGTTTAATAGTTGCTCCTGAGGGCACCAACTTGCTAGAAGTCCTCTGTCTTTGGTCCCTGTTATGAATTCTGGAGGTAGAACAGCGTTATCACCAGCGACAAGGTCGGGCCTGATTACCCACAAAAAGGTTTGATTGCTGTTGGCAAGCCCCCAGGCAAACTCAATTAATTGGTCGCTTGTCATGACAGTTATGCTTCCAAAATTCACGTAAACAACGGAGTTGGGATGTTTTGAGTCGAGCCATTCAATACACTCGGATTCTTCTCTCCATAGGTTTGATCCAATGGACTTCAATTCACCACTGGCAGCCTCATGATTCACGAGACGATGAAGAGGACCAATTGAGTATATGCAAGGATATATCGAATTAAGTCCAGCTAATTCTTCATGCTCTAAGGCATCAAATGTATTCAAGACAATTGCAGAGGCCTTTTTGGCTCTTTCAGTCTCTCTCATGAGAAAATGCAGCATAAAGTCATGAGAATCTGTGGTTCTAATAAAACTCGGGATATCCCTTAGACGAATATCTTTCATGCCCGGTATCCAGTCAATAATCGTATCCAAATGACCATTTGTCAAGTAAGTCTCATCTGCAAAAACGAGAATATATACCAACATCATTGACGACAATACACAATGAATAGCTTTAATTGCAACGAGCAGACTATGAAAGTAATTTAGTCACTTTGGACAAAAATTGTAACCGTAACCGAGAGGGCATTGAAAATTAAAGAATTTGCCCCTGTCCAATGAGCTGCAGAACAGAATTGGTAAACTTGGGAAAATGGAAAGCTAGCTAGATAGTTTGTTTGGGTGTTTTAAAAGATATACCTTTGAGTGGCGTGTAACCCTTGTCAACCAAATTGCCATAGTGGGCATATGCCAGAAAGCCACATGCACTGGTTGTCCAAACAATGACTTCAGGGACACCCAACTCCTGTGCTGCGTCAAGAGTGAAGGTCATGGCCCCATCTGCAACTATGCAACTCACAGGAGGAAAGTTGGATGAAGGGGTGTCATTAAGCTCAGAAAGGAGGTCCCTAAAAGGAAATATGAACAAGTTTTCATGGTGGAATAACAGAGGGATGGAATGTCCTGGGTGGCATCGGCAACAGTCTGATCGGGGAGTCCATCAGGAATGGTTTTGAACTGAAAAGCAGGCACGCCGTCCAGAGAATTGGGGCCTCTTGATTTAAGGAGGCGCTTGTGGTTGTATTCTGTGTTGACAAATGTGATATGGAAACCCCTGCAGTGGAGTAGTTTGGCTAGCTTTAGCATGGGTTTTATGTGGCCTTGAGCCGGGTAGGGGACGCACACAGCATGACGCTTTTCAGAAACCCCTAATGAACCCATTTTTGTGCCTATCTTTAGGAACTCAGATTAATCACAACTGGATGGTCTGTGGCTCTTGGATGTAGGGGATTTTATAGGCCATTGTACCAAAGTTGTACACTTTCCGGCTAGGTAGGGCAGCAATTTATTACGACAGATAACATCAAGATTTTCACGTTTAATATGTCATTTTGCATAAAGGTATGTTAAGAGACCTTAATTGATAAATTTTCTCCTGGTACAATAACACGAACCCATAAAAGGCAGGTATATCAGCGAATCTTGTTGTTCTATGGTATTTCTCTCTTCTCTTTTAATTAATTATTTCCATTATATTATAGAAAAAAAATTTAAAAAAATTATATGAAGCATACTAATTACTACTCTTAACGACTATACTTTCAAAATAGCCCTTCTTCCAAAAAAAAACAAAAAAAAAAAAAAGGAACAATGCACATAACGGTAAGAAAGTCAATTTGTTACCATTATTCTTATAAATTTTACACATTTATTCTTGAAATTAAAATTAAAATTAAAATTCAAAGATAAGAATTTAGGAAGACTTTTTAATAGATTATTGAATATAGGGAAAATGCTGTCAGCCAGGCAACAAGTCCAAAGCGTCGGCGAGAAAATTTAAAAAAAAGAAGATAACTTATGAACGGCGAATTGCCCGGTCCAAGATCCATTTAAAAAAAAAAAAAAAAACAGACGGTCAAAGCACATGCCACGTAGCTAAGCCGTATCTAATATTTTGTCCCTATTAACTAGTGCAAAGATTTCTCTACCTTGGAATGCTGGCATCAGCCATTATTCTATCCTTGAAATTCAAAATTATCTAATATAATGTATATGTTTTTTTTTTTCCAAGGTTACTTCTCTTTTTATTTCGGACGAATGATAACTACTTATGTCTACTCACAATTATTTTTAAACGACAAGTAAAATTTTTTTTTATGAGTACAGATTGACGCTTGAAAATTAATTGGATGATTAGAAAAAGTAAAAAATTTATTCCTAACATACTAAACTTTATTTTTATTACAAAAAATATACCAAATTATTAAAAATATATCAAAATTAATGACAATAAATTAACATGGATCAAAATGTGGTAAAAGACTTTTTTTTTTTCTTATATAAAGAAAACAATAAGAGGACCAGCAAATAATTCTAACTTCAATTTTCTCTTTTTTTTCTCCTTGAGCTTGATCCTCATTCTTTACAGGGATGTCGGCGTCGGTTTATGGAATCATTATGGAGACTTTCTTATATCAAGCTTGATCCTCATCCCAATGACCAAACTTCATAGTACTACTGCTCACAATATCTCGTTCACATAAAATTGTCAAACCCCCAAAAGATTTTCTACAACCATCATCTGTTTCGTGTTCACGAAAGTCTTCTTTTGCATTGAGATCACGGTTGTTGGCGTATGTCAGGTTCTCTTTTGTTGTTATTGCATTCTAAGCCAACCCTACTTTGCGCGCAGGTAGTCGCATCAGTTCAAGTTGGCATTCGAGCTTGTAATTTTTTTTTTTTTATTTGGGTAAGAATTAGGATAGAACCTTATACTTGGAATTAAGAATTTATGTAACCCAACCACTAAACTTTATAAATAATTGTTATTAGATTACAATTTGTATTCCATGACATAAAATCAAAAGTGAACAATTTATTATGAGGGATACATCAAGATTTTCACGTTTAATATGTCATTTTGTATAAAGGTATGTTAAGAGAACCCTAATTGAGAAATTTTCTCATGGTACAATAACATGCACCCATAAAAGTAGTTATATTAACCAATTATGTTAATTTTGTTGTTTTATGATATTTTTCTCTTCTAACTAATAATTTGTATTATAATGTAAAAAAAATAATTAATAAAATAATATAATAAATTTATTAAATTAATAAAAATAATATTATATTTAAAATATACTAATTACTAATAATAATAATAATTTTTATTTATATAAATAAATTATCTCGAAAACTAATTATAACAATTAGTATCTTAAAATATAATAGATCTTCTTATTGGTATGCATTTCACATAACTAACAAAAATAACTCAAACTTTTAATTAACCAATAATAAACCATGAATTGTTAAATATGGCATCTTTCACTAAAAAAAATAGATAATTTATAATAATTTTATTTTAATAACAAATAAATTGATATAATATAAAATATAAATTAAAATAATAATAAATAGTTACTATTATTATGTTATATATAATAATTAATGATAAATATATAACAACTAATAATAAACATATGATAATTAGTAACAGACTATAATAATTAATTTTATATTCGAGATATGAATTAAATTTATTAAAATATATCAATTTATAATAATCTCCTCCTATTAAAAAAAATTTATTAGACTAAATAACAAAATATAACACATTTTGGTATTTTTAAAATTATGAACTAAAAACTGATAAATATTGAAAAATAAAAATTTTTATAGATAATAACATTTTTATAAGTATCAATAAACTTATATTTCATGTTATATTTTTTTAAAATTATATTATTTAATACAGTTGGACAATATTAAGTAATATACACACCTAGTCATAAGTACTCTAGAGATTTTACTTAACAAGTCATAGAAACGACCTCATTTCATTTTCATATAGTTAAATTTATCAAGTTTGTATTTTAATAACACACCACCCATAATATTTATAAAATTCATTAAAAATATCATTCAATATCAAATATTAGAATTATTACATTATTTACATTATAAAAAAGGACTTATAATTTTAAAAGTGTATACAAAGTCAATAAATAACTTATTATTATTCAAGTAAACTTGTTTTAAAGAATTTTATATCACATAAATTGGGTTTTCATGGCTCTTAATTACTCTATAGGCATTTACCTTCTTCCTTTAAATACAATTTTGCACTAATTTTTTTTGTAATAAATAATTTAGTTAAAAAATTAATTAAATTTATTTTTAACTATATAAAATTAAGCAATATCACTTCATTAATTAACTATTTTAATAATTCATATCTAAACAAATGTCTATTCTCCCTATTATGTGATTTGTTCTTAATTCCGGTAAGCTTGCACGTTATGCATGCCTCTTTTGTGAAAAAACAAAAAAAAGAATACCAAGTGATGACAATTGTGTTGCTATTGGTATGACGGCATTAATTGCGGCCATGCGGGCTCCGAGACGTCTTGCACTACATTTTCTTGTGAACGAGAAATTCGGACGCCACTGCTGTACAAAAATATAAACACGGCTTTATATTCAAACCCGCCGGCCAAAAATAATCGCTTTGAATTTGAAATTTGATCTATAATGCCGTCTGGTAAAATAAACACGGCATTAGCAAGGATAAAAGTCCATTCTTGCGTGCGTTGAAACACGGAAAAGGCGGAGCACTTCTATCTATGATATTGTTCCTTTTTTGTTCATATCGAAATAGAATTTCATTAATCAAGATAGGGAGGCGTATATCAGCATCAATAATTGCAAAAACTGAGGGGCAAGGTTGGGGCAAATTCGAAACAACCTATCTATGATATTGTTTGGTTACTAATTATCAAGAACTATTTACTTCGTAGAAAGAACGATTTGCCGTATGCGTTCACCGTCCAGCCAACATTTTTCAGCCGGTTGGACATGAGAAAACAATTGGATTCGAAGGCCCACGATGCATTACCAATTTCATCTCAGCAAAAATGAGAAACAATATTTCATGGGCCATCCACGACAATGTCTCCACGGGGCCCATCTAAGCTATTTAAATGTACTGGAGTCTAAGCCAGCCTATACCGCTGGGCTGGTAGGAGCGTTCAATTTTCCGTGGGTCCTGGAGCACTCGGCCGAGTAAGCAGTTCCCCAGCCGGTGACTCGAGTTATCCAATATGGTCTAGATTCTGGGGTCAGCGTTAGCCTTTCCCAGTGGTTAATGTGGGCCAATGGTGTTGGTTTAAATATGTTATGCTGTCTAGCAAAATACTCTTTTTTGTTTTTTTTTTTTTTTTTTATCAAAGATAAAAGCTCATATTTTGTAGGAATGTATAGGATACGAGATTTAAGTGTGCAATCTTCCCTAGAGATTTGCTTCTATTACCAACGTTACACCTAATTAGTTTTATTTAGCAAAGGACTCTTTTGAAGTGGTAAATTATGCCTAGTATTATTAAAAGTATTGCTTTGTCCCATTTTGGGCTTCGCCTTTCATATTTTAGGGTCTTGTTGGGCTTCCTTAGTGCATTGTGATGAAATTTATCTAATGTATTAAGAATACTCCTTATACAATTGTAGTTAAATTACACTTAAATTTTTTTTTATATTTTTATATATAATATTAAATTAAAATTAGTCAAATTAAAAATCATCGTAATTTCATTCACAGGTATATACGCACACAAAGATAGCAGGTTAAGTATGCCACGCCATCCCTTCGCTGCAATTGCAAACAATCGTAGAACAATGAGAAGTCAAAGGGCTAAACAGAGCCGGTAACAGGTTGACACCCACCGCCTTGTAGCTAGCACCGGGGCTGGAATCCACTGAGAGCTTCCCAGCGTAGGCCAGGCACGCTCTTCCCGTACACTCCCGGTCAAGCCGAAGCCGCCTCCGGCGACGCGCCAGCCGAGCCTTGATAGTACCCATTCCCAAATGTGTTCGCCACATTTCCGGCCGAAAGGCTTGTTGTATACACGACCATGCCATCGACGCCAATGTCGCCGTTTGGAGCGCCGAGTGGCAGAGTTTGTGGTTAGTTGTTCGGCCGGTGAAATGGCCGCGCGCATTGTCAGGGACACTGTTTCTTCGAGTCACCGACCCAGATAAAGGCTGAATTGTGTTTAGCGTTCAAGCCATGGTTGCCACAGTTGCTCATGCAAAACCCTTCAACGGGCAACGTCTTTGTCTGTAAAACCAGGGCTAAACCGCTGATTGTCGGTTCATTTCCTTGCTGGCTAAATCAATTATCTGGGATTTCTTCAAGTCTTTGCCTCTTGAGCAATTTGGGTCTGATATTTCGTTTGATAGGTCCAAATGGGTCTCCTTTTTACCTCTTTTTTCTCGCATAAGTTTGCATTAAGTTCCAACAATGAGCGTAAGAAAAGTTCATGAGAGGATGAATGGTCCGTTGGGGTTAAAGAGAGTAAAAAAGCCTTCAATAATGGATTTTGGAGCTGGCCTGAATTGACCGTACCAGAGAATGGAGACCGGAATGTTTCCTTCAATCAAGGCGCCGTTATGGTAGGTTAGCGAGATGGGTAGAGATTGGTATGGTGCAGTTAGTTTTCTCGCGCCCTGGCCCGAAAATGACAAAGTGGCTTGCAAAAGAAGGCTCGAAATTGAACCATGGTCTGCATGCGTTCAATGCTGCTTTCGAGGCAATTCCGAATTCCCATGTCCAGGCCATTATTGGATCTCATCTATGTATTACATTTAGTGGTGATTATGCCTTGAGCCCCTGAATGCTGTGGCCGCTTTAATTTGTTGCTCGTCTCGAGAACCTCGGTGCTCGTGTTTATCTCTCATTAAGCTAATAAAACAAGGGGATCTCGTGGTTAGAGAATTAGGAAGGTCACCATTAGCAGCTACAAAATGTATTAATTAAGCGCTAATTATATGTTTAGGAAAGGCTTGAGGTCTTTTTGTCTGTATCTTTTCGGTTTATAATAAATGCGCCAAGGAATCTGTACATATATTTTACATCCCATGTGGAATTTGGTTCCTCCATCTACTAGTTTATCCTCCGCTGCACATCATAGTTCCGAAACTTTTTCTTGATCTCCCAGGAAAGAGGATATCTAAAAGGCCCCCATGTTTTTGGGTCCCTTGCCATCCCTTTTTATTTTTGGCAAAATTATAGGTAAGTTCGCCGTTAACAAGCAAAAGCTACCCGCTTATTTTAAACTAGTTTAACCCCATCAGCTTAAACTCATTGCAAAAGAATCGCTGTGTGAGGGGGTGACTTAATTAGTTATTTGATGTGTCTATTATTATTATTATTAGATGAAGTTTGAGTTTGTTGGTTATATACAAAATAAGTTTAAATATTTAAATATATATATTACAAAATTTTATATTTATTAATATAAAAATAATTAATTTAAATTTAATAATATTTAAATAATAAAATTTTTATATAAAATAAGTTAAATGATAATAAATAAAATAATTTTAAATTAAATTTAATAATTATAATAATTTATTTATTTATGATATTTTTTTATTAAATAAATAAATAAATTTATTGTAATTTATACACTTTTTTATTATTTATAATTTTTTTAATTATTCTTTCAAATTTTACCCTATAATTTAAATTATATACTATCATTACGGATTAAATTTAAAAGTTATAAATAAGTTTTATAATAAGTATCATTTTTTAACACTTTTATTGGATTAATGATTTAGAATTTTTAAATGAAAAAAAAATATTACTTTTGACTGAATTTAAAAAAAAAATCTAGAAAATGATTTTTATAAAAATAAAAACTTTATTTTATTAGTCTATTAGGATGTTTATTGTGTGTAAGACCATACAATAATGGAATAGTTGAAACCAGGTGAAACCTCAATCCAAGGACTTAATCCAATTAACGATCCAAGATTCAATTGAATAAGGAGAAGATTTAGGATGGAATTAGAAAAAACCTGAAAAATTACAAAACATGTTTATCTTCAAAAGCAATACATATATATACACTTTTCTTTGGTTCATTACAAAATTCATTGGTGGCACTAGACTATTCAATAGAGCAATTATCCTTAGTCATTAAATTTTCCTCAGTTAATCAATTGCCTTCAAGAAAGCGGAGTTTACGAAGGTTTCAGTGAATTAAATCGAGTAGATAGCAAGAAAGATAAATTCGAGCTTTCAGTACTCCATATCGCTCACCATAGCGTCAATGCCGTGCAATGATGGGTTCTTTATATGACCCTTTATGTGCTCAGCCAGAACACTGAACAGCGATATTAATTGCTTCTCGCAGCAAGGAGCCACAGTCGCTTTCAAGGCATTGGCAATCGCAAGCATGGGCAGGCATATCACCCATAGCGACGTAACACAGCTTGGTTATCTGTAAAATTCAGCTAGAAACAAAAGGATATGTACGACAATAGAGATATGAAAGAAACAGGAAAAAGTGATGAAGACGTGGATATAAAGATTAAACCCGACCGAACTGCTCGAGTGGAATCACACCCCACGTGGAGCCTTTTCTTCAAAAATATTTAAATGATCGACCCCATGACCTGACATGAGAATTTTTCTCTTTTGATCAATCTAGTTTTTTATTTAAAAATTTTATACCAAATTTTTATCACTAAACATACCTAAATCTAATAAAAATATAATTTATAATACTTTTAATGACATTCGTTTAATTTGATAGAAACCCTCGATAAAAATTTAAACCTATAATCTTTGGCATTGCAATTAATGAATTCATTTACTATTACACCCCATCGTTCAATAGCCATAAAATTATATTAAATGTGAAATATATATATATATATATATATCAAAAGATAAATGTCATTTACACACCGAATCGACTAGAGATTCACCGACTGTAGCGTTGACCCAATCTTTCGTGCGAGTAAGGCGCAATTTTATAACACATACCAGAGTAATTCTACTGGTGCAAGTGTGAACTAGACAAGATGCGGCATGGTTGTGTTTGCGAGCATGGGAACATATGTAAGCTCTCAGCATTGGGACAGCCTGGATGCTCTGCCCGAATTCATAGGACTTGATTGGCATCCAATGTGACTGAGGGAGCCGGTGGGTAGAGCCTAGCGGTGGAATGTAATATTAAGTTAGAAATATTTTCAAACGACGAATGCAGTAATTTAATTAAGAAAAAATAAATTTGTAAGTATATATTTGTTCGTGCATTTCTTATCATCCACTGTTTCAACAGCTATATTCATGTTTCTTTATACTTGCACCCAGTAAAAGCTTTGACTGTTAAGGCTGGCTGTGGGTTTATTAGTTGGTAAAGGTGAAAGTTGACTATTAATAAAATTAGAGGAATGGATTAAGATTGTCGCGTACCGATAGTTGTTTGAACTACTCACTGACAATTTCGATTATTAGCTGTTGGAAGCCACAAGATTCAAGGTGAAATTGTAGCATTTGCCTTGTCAATGCATTGAATGTGCCTTTCTTGTCAACATTGCAGATTTTTTTTCCCTCCTTTTAACATGTTTCATCTTTGCCAAGAATAAACAAAATAATAAATTGTTACTACTACAGATTAAAAATAAAATTAAAACATAAATGCGCAATCATCAATTATGGATACATATAGGTTAGATTTTTGTTACTACAAAATGATTATCTGTAAAAAAAAAAAAAAAAAAGACAACTACAGAAGAAATTTCGCAGCAGACGAGGAACCCATGATGCTAAGGAAATTGAGTCAATGTTTTGAATGCCTTAACATTACACCTATTGTTGGGTTAATATCTTTGAAGTTTCCACTTACACAGTAGACCAAGCAGCTATAAGAATCATAGTAAACTTATTTGTAATGTCTGCAAGCATGAAACAGGAAAGGGAAGCTACAACCCAATTGATGAAATCTCAATTAGACATGTCGAGAAATCTCTATTTTGACCAGCGGAAACACAGGCCATTGTAAGTGGACTCACTGCCAAGCATTAATCTGGCATTAATTCACGTGTCGCCCAAAGAAACCACTATCTCGAATTAATTAGGTAAGAACATCTGCAGGACTGCCTCGTGAATGCTGGGTTACAGACATTTTTTTATACATTACAGGACCAAACTCGTTCTTACAAATCTTTGAGAGAGAGGGAGAGACCATTTCCACTGCCACTCCATTACACGGATCCAATGTCAAGTATTCAAGTTCAAACTGTCCGAAGCTGGGCGTTTAATGTTTGTGGACAAAGGCTCGACTCCTTTCCAGTCCACTCCCTTTGAAATAGTCCAGATGGCCATGCGATGAAAGCCAGCTGGCTCGCTCCACACCTCCCAAGGAAAATGCAAATCCTGCCTGTCACTCTAATTCCTATCCCTTTTTCTTTCCTTCTTCTATCCCCACTTCCCCCGCGAACAAATTTCATGGTATTTTCGGCAACTTGCAAAATGTAAAAGAAACTGGGACCCGTCATTCTTATCGTTTGGAAGATTTTTCTCTTCACTGACTCACGTGTTTTTTCATGTTTGACTTGCACGCTCCATACTTAATGTATACAAATAAAAGAGTGCTTGCTCTTCCCGTGAATTATTCTTGAAAAAATATAATAAAATAAATTTATTTTAATACAATTTATTTATAATTTTAATTTAATTAATAAAAAAATTTTATTAAAAATAATAAAATAAATTTCTATAGTATATAATTATAAATAAATTATATTATTAAAAAATAAATAAATATTTATTTGTTTATTTATTTATTTATATAAAAAAAAACGCGCCTGTGGCTACTCTTATCTCTGATTTCTTGCTGGCCAAAAGCTAGATGGATCCCATATCTTCGACTTTATTGTCTTTTTCTGAGCAAGTTCCCGTTACTTTCTCCCTCAAGTGACCTCTGGTGCCAGGAGTATATAAGTAGCCTCTCCTCCCATTACAAGCAAGGTAAACCAGTCATCTTACACAAAAACGATTGAAAGCTCTCTCTTAGCTTTGCTCTCTTTCATCTCTCTTTGCAAGCAAGACTTTTTTCTTTCTAGCAATCATCCTTCTTTGCCCCTTGTGTCAAAGGCTAAAAAAAAACACAAAAAGATGGCTTCTTTTGCCTCCCAATGTTTTGTGAAATTACTCCTTGTAACGTCTCTCTTTCAAATCTCATTTGCTGCTAGGAAACTCAATGAGCTAGTCAAAGACGAGCCCCAACCGCTGAAATACCACAGTGGTCATCTACTTTCTGGTAAATCACAATCAACATCATATGGTATGGCAATTTCAAGCCGTCGCAGAGAGCTATCATTTCAGACTTCATCACCTCACTTTCAGCTTCATCACCATCGCAAACCAGCCAGCCCTCTGTAGCCAACTGGTGGGAGATCATCGAGAAATACTACCACCTCGCCTCCAAAAAATCTGCCATTTCCCTTAATATGGGCAAGCAAATTCTCGATGAAACATATTCTCTTGGGAAATCACTCACAAACATGCAGATTGTAGAGTTGGCCTCAAAGGGCGACCAGCAAAATGCCATCAACGTCGTACTGACGTCCTCGGATGTTGCCGTTGATGGGTTTTGTTTGAACAGATGTGGGACTCATGGATCCGCTGTGGGGTCCAAAACTGGCGGCGTGACGAGCAAGAACTACAAATTTGCCTACATCTGGGTTGGCAACTCGGAGACTCAGTGCCCCGGTTACTGCGCGTGGCCATTCCACCAGCCAATCCAGGGACCACAGAGCCCACCATTGGTCGCTCCTAACAATGATGTGGGCCTTGACGGTATTGTGATCAATTTGGCTAGCCTTTTCGCAGGGACTGCCACAAATCCATTTGGAAATGGCTACTTTCAAGGTCCACAGGAGGCACCATTAGAGGCTGCCTCGGCTTGCACTGGTGTCTACGGGAAAGGGGCTTATCCAGGTTACGCTGGTAACCTCTTAGTGGATTCTACTACTGGTGGTAGCTACAATGCAAATGGCGTTAATGGCCGGAAGTACCTGCTTCCTGCTTTATACGATCCTTCTACTTCTTCCTGTTCAACTTTGGTGTAAAGTTGTTGGGACAATAGTTAGATTTATCTTAGAAAGGAGGAGATTAGTGGATTGTATACGTCATGACATAAGAGTAGATGAAGCTGTACTTCATTTATTTGTTAGACTTCTGTTTTGCTTTTTATTAAAACTAATTAATTTTTTTTTTTTAAAAAAACTTTGTCAGCCTGTCAGCTTATACGTAAGCAGCTTTGCTTTCTGGAGACGTCAGATTTTTCGACTTTACCCCGACTCACCGTAGATTTAAATCGAGAGAGCCAATTTCAGCGTTGGGAAAATTTACATGTCCGTGATCCTATAGCTCTGGCAGCCATTTAACTATTTACCGTAATGCTATTATGCCCCTAGTCCCTGTTAAACGGTTCTTTTTTTTATATATATTTTATTTTTACAAAAAACGTTTAAAATAATAATGGGCAATATCCCATAGGTAAAAAAGAATAAATCATTGAATCCATTGCAAGGGTACACTTGTAGTAGCAGTGTCTTTGTTTCCATTTCACTTGCAGCAATTCACAATCTCCCTTCTCGACTCTGCCCGATTCGTTAATTCACTTGTTCAATCTTAATCTAATGTTAGAGGTATGGTAATGAATGCCCCCATGTGTTCGAAATTTTATTCTCATCAGTTGGTGAATAAGATTGAATTTTCTTCTATATCAAACTAACAATGAAAATTGCCCATTATAAAAGAGAAAAGACGTTGGTTGCTTCATTCTGCGTTTGTTGTGTATCTCGTATGCGTTGATTTATCATAAATTTACACTAAGCCTTTCAACAAAAAGACGAGACTGCCCCGTTCGATCGCCGATAATCACTCCGAACTCCGAAAACACCGAAATGGAGGAGCCCAAAGAGAACAAGCACCGCGTCTCGCCGAGTTCCCCCACAAACCCTCCTCCTTCCTGCACCTCCAACGGATGCAGCAACTGCGGCGGACCAACCACATTCCCTAAGTTCCCTATGCCGCCACGATGTCGTTGTCGGGAATCTCTCCGCCCACTTTCTACCGTCCAATCCCCGCTCTGGCCATCATCCTCCCTCCCCCCACAGTTCTCGAGGCATAATCCTGGCTCCCGTACCTCAGGCCCAAAAGGTACCCACCGTTTACCCGCCCTACAATTTCCAAGCCCCATCCAAGAGAATCCAATCTTCGGACAACGTCCGCCGCTTCCCCGACTCCGATTCTGGGAAGAACTTCCTCGGCTTCGTTGTTGCCCTCTCCGATTCCGTCGGCGGCTTCGTTGTTCACTCCCACACTATTCCCATTATTATTCCAATTTGCGCATTCATTTGGAATTAGAACTCCACTCTCGAGCCCTTTCAGACTATAGCAATGACCATTGGATATACAGACAGCACTGCTGTGCTTGACTCACTTGCAGCTGCTGGCACTCCTGAAGGAATTCCAGAGCAACAAACTGCTGATTCGAGCAGCCAAGATTGCTGACTTTTATTCCCAGCTAAATTCTATGGCATTCATCCCGCCGTACCTGCTGCTGCTGGCACCCCGGTGATCCCAAGAGGATGTTACATTGTTGGAAGAGGAGTTCAGAAACTCTTTTCTTGTTATCTTGCTCAACAAATTACCACTTTTGAAATTGACTGTGTCATGTGTGGCTGCCTAACTGAAGGCAGCCCATAAATTTGAAACTGAATTTGTTAATGGTATTGAAAGTTTGAATTCATTACTTGAAGCAAAAATTGAAATCAACATGAAGATTAAATTTAGAACCCACATGTTTTTAAGTGAGACATGCTCCATGGGATGTCGCCAGATTGGTGACATCCCTGAAAATAGTGGTTTTCTTTTTAAGCTTAGAGCATTTAGTGTAATTTTAGTTGCCTGTTTGAAGTCATTGGGTTAGCACAGTAATTTAGCAGTGTCATTGAAGTCGTCCATTGGGTGCTTATTTAATTTCAGAGAAAGCAAGAGTCCACGAGATGGCAATATCAATAGATTTCCCATGTTCATTCTTTCCTGCTAGAGGTTTGTAATTGGAATACCCTTTTTACATTTTTTGCCCAAACCACAGAGTGATAACTTGGTCTTGAGTCAGTAGCTGGAAGTTCCTAGTTTTGTTTGGTTAAGAATGCAATTAAAATGGTCCTTTCTCTCGTTCCTTCTTTGATGCATCCTTTTGTTCTCACAGGATGTTACTGAATAGATTTCTCTGTGCTGTCTGACAGAGACGACGATGATGATGACTATTCCCTGTTTCCATTGGGTTCACTTTGGAAATCTTCATTTTCTTTTTAATATACACTTTGGAATGTTTCAGGTCACATGTATGTGAAATCTGGTAATTGCTTATAATGGAATGAATCAGTTTTATTCAGTGTTGTATTGTCAAGTTCAAAAAACAAGGGAATCATTTGGGTGGAGCTTTTAAGAAAATTCAAAGGAGTTCTCTTGATTTGTGCATCAAAATTGTTAGTTTTAACTTTACATATAGTTCTTTGCTTGGACGACACTTAGTAGACTTTTTCACGTAAGATCCTTGCATTCACCATTAGAATGACTTTCAAAAAGTAGCAAGTTTAGTCTCTGCACCATCAAGTTCAATTGCTTTGTACACTCCCTGTTACTCGGGTTGGCTTAAAAGTGCAGTTGTAGCTTGTTCTCCATACTGCAATTTTGTCAATGAGTTTTACAGTTCACTTTTGCATGCACGGCGTAGTAGTGGCTTGTGTGCTGTGAATAAAGCGGATCCACCTTCCACCTGGTTTCATCTCAGATTGCAAATTGCTGTGCATCTATTCCCTTTAGACTCCCTTTCTTCTCCAGTCTCCCCTCCCTCCTTGCCTTCCTCCACCCCGCTCCCATTCCCCCAAACCCAAATTTTGTTTTCTGATTCCTTCCATGATAATGGGTCACTCATGCAATTTTACGCTACTGTCTTGCCTTTTCTCTATAAAAACCTTGTGTCTCATGTTAAAAGTTGCTGTATTATCAATAGGATGATATTAATATTTCAGCGTGAATCAAGAGCAAGCAAACGTCTTCATGGTTTTGATCTACTGCAGTAAACTGTATTGACATGTAAATAATTCCAAGTATTGCTGTAAGGTATCTTTGTATCCCCCAACCTTGTCCATAATAATACCTACGTTTGGTTGTAGCATTGTCTTTTGCAACTCTGAGGACACTTTTTGATTGATGCTCTCATGGCACTCTGATTCTGTTTCATAGGAATCAGTCTGCATGTTTATTGTAATGTTCTGATAAATGCAGCCTTGTTTACATCCTCCTCTTGCTTACTGGAATTGTATTCTTTTTATATAATGAGTTTTTCTCGATTGAGTTCACTGAAACCTTTCTTTGTTCTAATCTGACAATGCCTTGCGAAGTGAAAAGGTTAAAATATTGACAAAAAGACGAACAACTGATGTTAGTCACTCGCTGTTTTCCTTCGGGGAAGATGAACAGGAGAGGGGAACACTATGGCCTTGTACTTAAGTTGTACATTAGTAGGTGAATGATAGGAGTCACTGTCCACTGTTTTTCGTGCAAAAGGCAAACCATTTATGCAAAATAGTTGCAAATTGAGATTTTAGGGGAATGAACGAAAAGATTACTCTTTGTTGTTTATGGATACACTTTTCTCTATCAAATGACAGCTCATCATTTACATTTAAAGGGGGTTAAAAATTGAGACCCTTTTGCTATCCTGAAATATAGAGATTAGACGAGCAGCATTTTATATTATTTCTGTTTATCTGTGTTTTTCAGTAATAGTATATCTCTGTATCCTGTGGATCCTTTTATCCCCGTATTAGAGGTTTCGATTTGGGATGTCTGGAGATGAACCGCAGTTAATTATTGGTGGACCAGAAAATTGTCCTCTCTCTCCAAACCATCCATTAGCCTGGACTGTGGAATTGGGAACTTTCACTTGGAATGATCAAAACAAAAGGCCACACAACATTAACATCACCGAAACAACATTGCCGTAACTAACAAGAAAGCCAATCCCCATCTAAAAACAGGTCTTCAAACTCAATACCACCACTTCTGGAAGTGTGAAAGGGAATGCTCAGGTAGCCGTAATCATCAGTTGCCTCACCCCAACCAGAAGAAATAGAAGCCCCCTTATTGTCCATCTTGACACCCTCAGTCAAGAAATTAAAATCAAAAATTGAATCCCCACTTCCAACATCTTCCTCTATAAAATTGTTTCGACTTTGGACAGCAGTGATAGAACGAAGCATATTGAAATTGTGACAATAACGGGTTTTGCTTGGAGCTGGCTCAATATTTGGAACCATAAAATTATTAGAAGGAGCATGATCAGGGAATCTAGTTCCATCAATAACAGCATCATCCAATTGCAAATTATCATGGTTGTCTTCTGCAGCAGCATCTAATTTATAGTTCTCATTGTTCACAGCAATAGTGGCAGTTGCAGCAGAAGTAGAACTGTAAGAACCCTGAAACTGGGGCAACTGCATCTGCATCTTGGTTATAGCTTTATCCCTCAAATTCTCTAATGCCTTAGCTAGGGCCTGCATCTCCTGAACTTGGTTTGATTTCTCCAGCTCTTCAAGATCCATACGAAGCCCTTCAGGAAATCTGTTCCTAATCTTGTTGATCTTGTGGGTACAATTTTCAAGCTCCATTATTGCTTCCCACAGAGAAAAAGCCAAGTTCTTATTTTTATCATGATCTAGTTCATCATCAAGAACACGATTTTCAAGAAAAGTATTAAACACAACATCAACAGAAGGACACCCAAAAGAGTAAAACTTCTGTTTCAAAGAAGGTAAAGATGAGACTAAAACAGCAACACGAGTATCACAAAGCATGGAAATTTCCGAGGCTTTGTTGAACAAACCCTGACGCCTCTTGTTTAAACTAGTAGCCCTTTTCTTTGCCGTTGGAAGCTTTCTTGATTTCGCCATTCTCTCGTAACTTAAACCAAGAAATTGCGAAAGCGCAAACTGGAGCCAAAACCAAAAGGAAATAATGAAGAATGACTCGAACGTTCTACAGACAAGCGGCATTTAAAGAGCATCTCGATAATCACCACAATGTGGATTTTCTTTTTTCAAAAAAAGAATTCTTTGGGTCAATTTTTTTTTTTATTTTTGTTTCCCTGTTCATCCGAGTCTTCCATAATGGGTCCGAAAATCTTGGGGTTCAGAGATTTTCAAATGGCAATGCCGCTAGTGCCGGACACAAAATTACTGTCTTTGACAAATTGGAATTTTTATTAGTCAAGCATTGGATTATATATATATATATATATATATATATCAGGAAAAAATAAAGTGAGACTGAGCAGCCATTTTGATAGCCAACGGTGGGAGATGAAGTTTCGCCGGGAGATTGGGCTTGTGGGCTCTCGTGGACTGTAACTAATTGTCCAAAATGTGCTGTCTGATGATCAAAGTTGCATAATTTCAGCACAGTCGGCCCAACCGATGCGTTATTTTTCCGAGATTTCTCGAAACTGGATCCCGTTTTCTGGTCTTACGAACTTAGTAGACGGATTTGAATCAAAGAAAAATGCAAGTTCATTTTCTTTCAAAGTAATTGCCAACGGTCTTTATTTATTTATTTATATATTAATTACGAAGCGGCCGAAAGCAAGAGAGAATAAAGTCACTAATAAGAAATTAAAAAATTTTAATACGTGTGTCCCAACCAATTATTGTAAAAGTATAGAATAACAAGTTTTATTCTTGGCGTGTGTATTTCAGGGTTGTGTTTGGGCAGAAGAGCCCCCATAATTTGATTCTCTGAAAACCCATGGTGCCAATTCCGATTGCTAAGCCATATAATTTCATTCTCTATTTTCCCATTTATCCAAGGTATTTTCCCTTGCAGATGAAGAAAACAGGTTGACTTGCGCGTCATATGTACACATGGATGAAACTGAATATGTTAATGATATTGAAAGTTTAAATTGAAGCAAAAATTGAGACCATCCTGAAGTTTAGTTTTAGAATTCACATGTTTTTAAGCGGGATATGGTTCACGGGTTGCTGCAAGATTGGTGACA
Source organism: Rhizophora mangle (assembly GCA_037832345.1). Taxonomy (NCBI): domain Eukaryota; kingdom Viridiplantae; phylum Streptophyta; class Magnoliopsida; order Malpighiales; family Rhizophoraceae; genus Rhizophora; species Rhizophora mangle. Next base: position 1,486,803 of record JBAPLJ010000320.1, read on the forward strand.
CGCCTGCAAACAGTGGCTTCCTTTTTCAGTTTAGAGCATTTAGTGTATTTATCGGTTGCTTGATTGAAGCGATTTGGGTGCTTATCTACTTTCAGAGATAGCAAAGATTCCACGAGATGGCAGTGGCCATTGACTTGTCCAATGTTCATTTTTGCCCGGTAGAGGTTTGTAATTGGAATGCCCCTTTTACATTGTTCTGCCCGGGCCGCAGACCGATAGCTCGGTCTTGAGACGGTTACCTGCCATTGGAAGTTGCTAGTTTTGTTCGCTTAAGAATGGAATTAAAATGGTTCTTTCGTTCGTTCCTTTCTTTTATACATCAATTTGGTCTCGCAAGATGTTACTTGAATAGTGAGGTCTCTGCGCTGCATGACAGAGACTGGTAATGATATGACTATTTCCTTGTCTCCGCTGGGTTCACTTTGCAAATCTCCATTTCCTGTAGTATTATATTTATCAGCGACATCTGCATCATGTGCAATGGAATGAAGCAGATATGCGATTTGGGATCTCTGAAACAAACATTTGGATTCGGCGAATTGAGTTCCATCAGGTGAATTACATCGGAATCAAAGTCAGTTAATGCAAATTGATGGCATCAAGAGATGGACTAATTCGTGAAATTCAAAACCCGCAATTTTGGTTTTGACTCGTAAATCCTGCCAAGGCGAGGGAGCCAAGCGGAGTAAAGGGACAGAAACAGTCTTTTAATTTTTTTTTTTCCTTTTTATTTATTGTTGGCTTATGGACTAGTATAGAAATACGCCTCACTCCGTGCTCTGTTACTGCTGTTTCATCTCCAGCAGAGGCAACCTGTAAAAGATTAAAGAGTCTTCACGTGCTGTTCAAATTACCCTCGTCGTGCTTTTAAAAATTTCTGAGGATTTGGGTTTATTCATATATTCAAAGAAAGTATAATATTATAAGCCAAAAAATATAGCATAGCATTGTTCTGGTTATTCATATATAGATAGGTAAAATATTTCTACGTCAGTTGCCACTTGGTAATTTGGTAATTTAACTCCTCCCAAAGAAGACAGAATGTTGAAACGAAGATCCTAGATCTAAGCTGGCTTTAATGCAAGTGGACATTAATGTCAAATCTCTGTTGATTTAACTGAAAACCAACAAAACGTCCAGACTCAAATCAAATCGCGAACATGGATTGGATTAACTTTGATTGAAACCGCAGACCCCACCTCGGGTAAAATTCGAAATGACACTAGGGGCGAGAAAAATATGCAGTACAACAAGCCAAGTTATTGAAAAAAAATCCTAAAACTCGATATTTATCCCAAAAAATAACTCCCTCATGTGGATGAGGGCCACCGTTGTTGTAGTCGGTCGGATAAAAAAAAAAAAAAAAACAAACAAACCCACTGAATCTGTGAATTTAAGTTCAAAGCTCAAAAGCAAACTCCGTTTGTGCTTAATTGCTCCTCGACTGTTTGTTTCCATTAAGGACCCGAGCCAGTCCACATGGGGCCCCTTTTTAGACCTTCACAACTTTGGTGTCGGTGCACGGCGGGTGCCTCTCAACCCGAGGCCCATCGGGAACCTCTGTGTCTTGAAGTCTGAACTGAAGTGTCCACAAATATCTAGTACCTCCCGGAAAAATCACATCTACAACTGTTTTTATTTTATTTATCAACACCACACGTAAGCATTTATTATTGGTTCTGAAACCAAACGCTTTCGTGTAAAACAAGCTTACGAATTAATCTATACACGTGGCGTTCAACATAATCTGCAATTATGCAGTTACTTCGGAGAATTTCTCTTGGGCTTGACATGTACAAAAAAAAAAAAACTACGTACATGGTAAGAGGAAGAACCACGAGCTTTTGATCCTTTTTACTATGTAAAATAAATAATAATAAATGAATAAAAACTGAAAACTCTTCTTTCACTCTCTTCTCATTTTGCCTTCCCCTCAGTCCTCTGCTCCTCATTCGTCTTGATTTTCACTGTGTTTCATTCAATATTTCTTGTTCTGTTTGGTGGGTAGATGGGTTGAGTTCCTTCTCTCTTTCTCTCTCTCTCTCTCTCTCTCTCTCTCTCTCTCTCTCTCTGTTTCTTTTCCTGGCGTTTCTGGCGGAAATATCGGTGAGTCTTTTACGAGAATCCAAATCCCAGAGAAAGAAAGCCAGTTCGAAGGCAAACTCGCTCATTCTTCCCAGGTGGGTCTGCAAAATATACTTTACTTTTTCGGTTTTTTTTTATAATTTTTTTTTCTTTCTTTTATCGTTGTCGTTTGGCTACCGAGAAAACAGAGGGGAAAAAAAAGCGATAAATATTTACGCTTTCCGGTTTTGTTTTCGCGCATCTATGGTGGCATTAGTTTCCTTATTGTACATGCAATTATTTGGCTTTCTTGATTTCATTTTTCTATATTTCCAAACAGTTTTCTTGTCGTGGTGTCTTTAGCCGAATGGATCTGTTATGGGGTTGCATTTACGTGTTTTATTTCTGCTTTGATTTTTGGATTTTTAATTGTCCCTTTTTTATTTTATTTATCCGGACTCATTAGTTTTTGTTTTTTCTTTTTGTCATTTGTTTTGATTTGCTCTCGAATTTGGTCGTTGCTTTGATATAATCGGAATGCCTTTTTATGTTTTTTTTAGGTTACGTTTCGATTATAGGCTGACTCCACCACCGTTCTTTCTTCTTTTAATAATCTCTGATCTCTATTTTACATTTACTCTACGGCTTTACACTTTTGTTTAACTATCTTCGCAGTGTATGCCAAACGATTCTGGTTCTACAATTGTCTATTACTAAATTCTTTTGAGTGTATCTTGCAACTTTAGGAAAGATATTATCTTTGCTGTTGTTCAATAAAGATTATTCACTTTAGTGCGTTTGCCACTCATATCCTCTGCCCTTTTTGTCTGAATTTGCCTAAATGAAATGAGATTCATTTACGGTCTATTTCATGCTTGCAGAATTGTTCTGATCATAAATTTCTTTATCTGTTATTTGTGTTTCATTGTGTGAGGCAGATTACATGGATGGTGAGAGTGAGCACCGCCATTGGGATGACCTCATTCCCGACGCCCTTGGGATAATCTTTAGTAATGTTTCGCTGCAAGATAAGCTGACGGTGGTGCCCAGAGTCTGCAAAGCATGGAACAGAGCAGTGGCTGGGCCATTCTGTTGGCAGCAGATTGATATTGAGGAATGGAGTAAGCATTGCCGGCCTGAGCAACACGATCGCATGCTTAGAATGTTGATCACAAGAAGCTGTGGGTCACTTCGCAAGCTCTGTGTCTCCAGCCTCCATAACGACACTATTTTGTCATTCATCGCAGAGCAGTAAGCTGAACTATACATTCTCTTTCAAACCCCATTTCAATTGCAAAACTTATTTATTAGTCTACATGACTATCACCAACTTTAGTAATCAATGGTCCATGTGCTACTGGTGGTCTTAACTTATGGGCATTTTATGACTTTTTTTTTTTTTATATATATATTTTACAAGTGCTGGATCCCTTCACACACTGCGTTTGCCAAGAAGTGGTATGAGTAATTCAATAGTAGAACAGATTGCTGGAAAGCTCTCAACTATCACATTCTTGGATTTGAGCTACTGTAGTAAAATTAGTGGGGGTGCTTTAATGGCCATTGGAAAGCATTGTAAATTGCTTGTGGGTCTGTGCCGGAATATGCACCCATTGGATACAGCACAGATGGTCACACAAGATGACGAGGCTTATGCCATTGCCAACACGATGCCTAAGTTGAAGCACTTAGAGGTGGCTTACCTTCTTATCAGCACCAATGGTGCTCTGTCGATCCTTTCGGGCTGCCCCGAACTTGAATACGTGGATTTGAGGGGATGCTGGGATGTAAAGATTGATTGCCCCTTAAAGGACAAGTTCCCAAAGTTGAAAATTTTGGGGCCCCCAGTAATGGACTATTACGAAATGGAAGGCTGTGACGACGACTGCTCGTTGGCATACTCGGATTCCTCTGATTACGAGCCCTGGGAATTTTTAGCTGGTGATGTAGGAGACTTTGATGACGACGACAACAGTTACGACGAGATGTGGGATGATGAGCAGAGGCTGGAGGAGCTTGAGCTTAGGTTCTATGAAGGAATTGAAGACGCGGGATTATATGGTTGGCCTCCATCTCCTTAGTTCTTGCACGTGGGCTTACTTCACTTTTTCCGTTTCTGGCACTTGGTGCCTCTAACCCTGTTGAGCCTGCTAGGTGTTGTATGGATGCGTGTGCTCAGGAATTGTGTTGCTTTTTTGTGTAATGTTGTGACTTAAATAAAATAAAGGTTCCTGTACCAAAAACAAGTCACGCAGGCGAGATGGTCCGCTATAGTCACTTAACGATAAAATGATGTTTGTGTGTTTTTTTTTTAGCTTAGAATTATTTATTTATAATTTTATATTATATAATAAATAATATTTCTTTAAAATAATAAAATAAATTTATAAAATATAAAATTATAAATAAATTATATTTATAAAAATAAAAATAAAAATATTCATATGATAAATAATCAGAACTCAGCTAGGTGGAGGAGAGGTGGGTTTGTCTTCTCCGTTCTTATGTCATTAACTTTTGCACCAAAAGTCGCGCAACCAAATTCGGAACAGTTAAAGTGGGCGCGGCGTGATTTTAAGAGGGAAGATTGACGTTGGATTTGTTGATGGGTCTGGCTCATTGCTGACTCTCTGGGACAGGATGCTAGCCACCTAGCCGACAGCTTGGATTCAAGTACTTTCGAATCAATGATGTCATCAATATCTGGCAAGCGCGTTGGCTTTGTCTCAGCTCTCCTCAATGATCCTTTGGCCTTCTTCTTCCGGCCTATATACTTTAATATCTGCTCGGGCCTTTACCTTTTGTTTTTTTTAATTAATTCCTCGTTTAAGAACTCAAGAGAAAAAGGGCGTTACTTTTTTTATTTTTGGAAAAAAAAAGCCCCGTAACTTTCTTCAGTGAAAATGCCATGCCAATTTTATTGAAATAAAAAATATATAATTTAAGACAATAAGTTTATTATACTGAAAAAGAAAAAGTGTAATATGCACTCAAGATAAAATACTAAAGTAATCTTCAGGGAATGAAAAAGGTTAACTGAACCCTTGTGAATTATTTTTTCGTCCATAGCAACAGAGTTCTTCAGGCTCTTTTAGGCATTCCCGTTAATCATAAAGCAAAGATTGGGTTCAATTTGAGGAGGGCTGTCCTTGAAGTCAACATATTTAGAGTTCTACAAGAATTTGACGAGTTGTTCATACAAGTGAGATGTTAAAAAATTGTTGTTGTGTTGTGTGTGTGTGTGTGTGTGTGTGTGTGTGTGTGTAATGTTTATATTTGTTTTCGTAATTATCATATTTTATTGTACATTTTTCAAGCATTTTGAATTAGAATTAGGGTAATGCTTCTAGGACTCTTGGTTATGCAATTTGTATCAATTGAATGCATAAATAAAAACTGTTATTTTGATACACTTTGTCATGTTATCTGTGTCCATCCAATATTTTTTTAAGAGCACCAATTTTTTTCTTCGATGCAATCGCAAACGTTTTTTCATATTTTGGTAAAATGTAAATGGTTCGAGAATTTTTTTTTTTTAAGATAAAAAGATTTGGGAGTGCCAGAAATACCTTCTTGCCTTGCATACAAGTGCATATTGCATAATGCATATGGTTTTGTGCGTTTTGCTCATAATACACCTGTATGTCAGCTACTTGCCTGAAACCTAATACCCCTGCAAACATTACGCCGAAAAAGGAAGAAACTACAATAACAACTCCCAAAATGAAAAAGAAAAAGAGGGGGAAAAAATAAAAGAGTTTGTTTTTTTAAATTAAAAAAAAAAAAAACTGTAGACATCAGTCAAATAATATGGGAATCGGGTTGTGGCCTCACTCATTCCTTTTGTCCGCTTGAGTGGGAGTCTTGATATCCGGTCCAACTAAACAAATACTAAGCGTGCCAAATAAAATAGAAAGAACAACTACCGTAATGCTATAAACAAATCCGACGATCAAACCCTTCACTCTTTCCTTTTTTTTTTTTTTTTTTTTGTCAAAAACCCTTTCACTTTTCATGTTTTTGCTTCCCAATTTTGTATTTGAAAAATACAAAAATAATTTTTATAGCAGACCTAAAATCAAATGAAATTAAATGTTGGGAAATGGATTCACATAATTAATTTTACGTAATCCATTTCCAAGTAATATTTTCCTTTTTTTTTCATAAATTCACTATTATCTAACCTTTTCATTTTTTTCGTTCGACATTTATGTGTGTTTATATATATACTTGAGAATAAAATGTAATTGGGAATGCTCTTGGTTTATGAAGAGATGTATGAATTTAGAAATTTCCTTTGTCTCTGACAAGATGTTTGTATTTTTTGTCTTATGAGTGAGTTCCAGAAAATCTTAGTTTTAGGTATAACATTCAATTTTAAACCTCTACAAACTGAAAAATATATTTTATGTGCTAGGGTTAGGTAAACTAATCGGTAGAGAATATTTAATTTCTAGCGGTTTCCTTGTTAGTCACATGATCACATGCGATTGGTCTCTCTCTCTCTTTGGATCATGTACTTTAGCTTAGCACTTTGGATGATTTTGAGGCAACGTTCTTGACTGCTAATATTTTAGGTTTTTAACATGGGTGTAACTACATAAACATTGAAGTAATAAATATAGTTTAATAAAATTAATAAAATAATACATAAAATTCAATTTTCTTTCTTTTCACTAACTCACCTTTTTGTATTATTATAATATTTGTATTATTTTATTAATTATGTTAATCGTATTTAACACTTATGTGTAAAGCAAGTTTTTCACATTTGACTCATTACATGTACATTATAATATCATTTGGTAGCATTACAATGAACACTTAAAATTCGAACAAGCAAGGATTTGAATCCATATGCACCGTAGATATCTCGCGAAAGTTTTGACTCGCCACGTCTGATCATTATGTCAAATTCAGAATACGGTTGCCTGAATTGTTTTATGATTTTAGAACCAAAAAAAAAAAAAAAAAAAAAAAAAAAAAAAAAAAAGAGAACACTTCAAATTTTGCTTTGAGTGTTTGTTCCTTTGCAAGGCCGAAGTAAACAAATACATACATTGGCATGTGGGCCTTCTTGGTATTCTGGGATGGCTCATAATGCTTCATGATAAACAGATACTGGTCCCCCTCCTCCTCTCTCTCTCTACCTGCAATTCTCCATCCACATGTATGACATAGCACCCCTGCCTATATTATAGTATATTTGCTCTGCCAACTTGAAGGAACAGAACAAATTACACATGCAATTGATCAGTGACCGAGGACAAAAATTGTGCAACTTGACATCACTTCTGCTTAACCTTTTTCCTCCGGTTTTCGAAGTTTACGTTGTAGGAAAATGGGTAACTGTAGATATGTGATTGCGTTCTGCATAAAGGGGGCCCATTTTGAGCATATTTCACATTGGTCCCTCTCTTCTAAAGGCAATATGCAATCAGTAAGCGAGAAGATTCGTTTGCTTCTTTCTCTTTGTTTCATTAGTTTCCCAAAGACCTAAGAAGCATGTTGAACCTGTTGAAGAACATGGTGGGGGAGCCGGAAGAAAGACCATAAATTAGCATTGTATGGTAGCTAGAGAGATCTGAACCTGACCCCAAGAGCAATTATTGGGTCACAAGGCTAATATTACTTTTTATCCTTTTAACTCAAAGCTGAAATTCCGAACAGTCAACTCAACTCTACTTAATCTGATATTCAATTGGAATTGTTCGTACCGGAACAGAAACAAGGGAATAGCTTGAGGGCTATATATTCATTTAACAAAAGAAAGTGTGAGAGGAGACGGAATGAAGTATGGACCAAATTGGGTGAAACTTGAGCCCGGATTTTTTTGATGGGCCAACATCATTTAGGCACGACGCGATGGCGGGATTCAATCAAGCCATGTGGCTGTCCGAAATCAGACAATGGAATCATCGTTTCTTGGCAAATTGCGGTATTGTTCCCTTGCAGAAGGATCGGAACTCCTCGATCGGAAGGGTCCATTTAGGACGATAAGTGGGGCAAAGTTAAGTGTAAGTTTCACCTTTGGAATCCTGCTCTCGGTAAGAACTTTTGAACAGCCTGGGCCTTGGAGCAATGGCACACGATCTGGTTCAATAAATGATTTAAATGGTTGAGGGCCCAGCAGTAGGCCCATGCTATGTCTTTTTCACTGGAGCCATAAACTAAACCGGCAAGGCCGGTGAGTTTAAGACAGAAAAAATAGGCATGGTATAGCGATTTTCTTTTACGGGTCTTCCAGAAATGACAGGGGAGATTGTTCCAAAAATTTATATTTGTGGGATCCAAGTGAAAGGATGAGAGTTCAAATCTCCCATTTGAAGGGAATGAAGGTGACTGTGGCGCCTCTGGGTGATGGTTGCTAGAACGGGTTCATTTGGCCAGAAAATAAACAATCTGTCTTTCACTCTGTTAAAGGTGGTTCAAACTGCAGACGACTTAATGGCTACAATCTCACTTGAAATAACGTTAATAAATTCAAACTCCAGTAGGCCCCCGTGCACATGTTTCGTGGCTCATCATCTCGTGAATCAATATTTTAGTTTTTGTGTTCATATTATTTTTTGGATGTGAGAGGCTTAAAGGTTAAGAAAAAAAAAAAAAGAATTATTAGGACTCGAACACTGAATTAAAAAAATTTTACAAAAATGTCTAACTAATTGTGTTGAAAGCACAAAATTCAATACAGTTCATTAGTCATATGAAATTTACACTTGCAATTTCCCAACGAGTCATCGCCATTCACCGAGAAATGGTGAATGCTTCGGCTCTAACCCATTTTAGGAGGCTTGGAACAAGTAGATATGAGCGGCTTTAGATCAGGGGGCACGTTGGCCGTCTACATTAACCAATTGAAAGCTTACTATTCGGTGATATTCTGTATAAACAAAAAAAGTCAACATTCCTTGTCGGCACCAATTAAACAAGAATGAAAAAAAATTCAACATCCCAATATTGAAATTTCAGGTTTAAATTATTGGGACAATGCTTAGTTACAAAGACTTTTTTATTAATTTTTATAAATAGTTTTAGGTGAACTAGTATAATTTGTATCGGTTCAACTTCATCTGCCATTTGTCCATTCCTTGTGCCCATTTTCATGCAAAATTTCATTAAATACTATTCACTGTTCGCTAAATCAACTTTCTTACTCAGTAATCCGGACCCCTCGCGAACGCCAACCACAGAACGCAACTACTCCAATGGAAATTTTCCTTTTTACCCTGCACAAACTGTCATTTTGAATTATAATCAAATATGTCCACAAGAAAATACTCCGATCGTTAAATATTTGCATTGGAGATTTCAGATTTAGGTTTCAACAGACAAAGCATAGGATTTCCCATTTCGTAATTAAATATTCGCTTAGTCAATTGTTGGTTGTCCATTTAATCGTCCTAATTACACATTTAGTTATTTTATGCAAAAAAAAAAAAAAAATGTGACCCACATTCTAACCACGCCAAGTTTTCTGGCAACTAATTTATACCATTTCTTATATATATATATATATATATATAAAAAAAAAAACCCCACATAACGGGTACTTCAAAATAAAATAGGAATTAAATAATTTTTTAAAAAATTCGTACGGTTCTCAATAATTTATTGCGAACCTTGTCATATCGCCAGCGATCAGCAGTCAGGATTATAAAAACTTAATTAATTAATTAATTTTTTTGGGTTTTGAATATAAGTTAGGATGCAGACAAACTTAGGTGGGGAGAAAAAAAAGTCAATCCTACCAGACGCGGCCCACAGTCAGGTTAGCCCAAATATTCAATAATTCTACTCAAGATGCAATATAAAATTTCCTAATTTTCCTAAATTTATTAAGCACTTTTGAAATAAACATTTGGTTATTTTCTGATGAAAAAAAATAATTGACACTTGTGTTGAAGAGAAAATGTTACAGGCAATTTTTGCATGGGCGGGGGCCGTTGGGGTAGGAAAAGAAGGGTGGTGCACGAAGTGGTGGGGGGTAGGTGTGGCTGACTGTGTCATTTTCCATCTCCACCCAGAAAAAGACAATGCCATTTTAAATAATTGGCCCACATGAGCTTTCTTGACGACATAACAAGGCGAGGGTTAGCTTGTAATTGCATTTCATCCTTCTGTTTGTGCCCTTTTCTCTCTAACAAACATCCTATTGGACTTTGACGGGCAAGCCACTAACCCGTGTTGAGCCAGTTTGGTGACCTCTTCTTCGCGCGGCGGCTTTGCTTCGCCCTTTTACTTTTTTTTATATATATATATATATATATATATATATCAAGCATAGCTTAAAATTATAACCACTTGTTATTATATACATTTAATTTCTTTATAAAAATATGTTATTTAAATATTATTAAACTAAAAAAATATTTTTTTATTTTTAACTTCAGTGTTAATATAAATGAGTTTAAAACTCTATCACTATATATTTAAATTTATAAACTTATTTTTACTAAGATAAAATGTAGTATAAAAATTCAAACTTAAATTGATATTAAAAGAAATATATTTGATAATAAATCACGCTACTACCTTGAGTTGCTTCATGTTTCTAGTGCTATTGTTAATTTTTCAAAAGAAAAAAAAAATAAAAAATAGAAAAAATATGCTGACAGAAAAGTAAAGGGAAGAAATAGAATAAAATTACTATTTAATTTTATATGTATCATAATTTGATTAAATTTTAAAAATTTTTAATGTTATTATTTTTTTTTTTTATTATGTCCATTATATCTTATATTCTTACAGTCAGTCATATGAGCTCATGAATATGTCAGCTCATACAATTAAGTGGATTGAGGAGATATTCCTTGAAATAAATATAATAAATTTTTATATTATATATAAAATATTTTATATTAAATTTAAAATATTATTAATTTATATATTTTTATATTATTTTGTAAGTATTTTTACCTACCTCATCTAAAAAAATATTCGCAAGCAAACTGGTGGTGCAAACGTGGAAAGTAAGTTTGGCACTAAAAATTAGGTGTAAGGATTCCTTATTTTGGTCCAAAGCACGTGCAGCAGAAACGGAGATATTATATTAACAATTAATTGAGCGGCTGGTGGGTGAATCTAGTCGGCTCTCATAAGTGGCAAATTGGTTGGTGAAGGCAATAATTAGTAAATAAACGACAAACCAGAGTTAAGTAGACTCCTATTCCCATATAAAGAAATGGCAATGAAACTGCACAAAGAAAATAAATAACTCTTCTCGGAGACGAATTTCCAAAAGTATCCTTCGTCTCAACTACCACCAACGCGTTTCTCAAAATTCAAGAACTTCTACCAGACACACACCAACTGGGCCCGATGTCCTCTTCTTCTCCTAACCCAAAAAATCGTACGTTATAAAACCCCTACATGCATCTCTCTATGTCTCTTCAGGGACATCCTTGAAACAAGGTAGTTGGAGGAGTTCCGTTTCAGATTTAAAGCAAAACAAAGAAAACAAAGAGAAAGGAAGGTGAGGCGACCAAACAAACCTCAGCATGTCTCTGGCTGGCGCTTCCATCGTTCCTGCCAAATCTTTTGTTCCCTCCAACAAACCCCAGCATGTCGTCAACGGGAGGCCTAGATCTGTCCTCCACATCACCGCTGTCCACGCCGCCGAGCCCGCCAAGAACCCCATTGTATCCGGAAAACAGACCCAACAACAACCTCCCGCAGTAACGCCCGCGAAAGCGGCGGTAACAACTACGCCCACGCCGGCGACAAAGGCTGTTCCGACTTCCGTTGTGGATTCCGGGAAATGGAGCCTGGAGAGCTGGAAGGCGAAGAAGGCCTTGCAGCTCCCGGAATACCCGGATCAGGATGAGCTCGGATCGGTACTCAAGACGCTCGACACTTTCCCTCCGATCGTGTTCGCTGGTGAGGCCAGGAAATTGAGGAGCGGCTTGCGGAGGCTGCTGTGGGCAAGGGTTTCCTTCTGCAAGGGGGAGATTGTGCAGAGAGTTTTAAGGAGTTCAATGCCAATAACATCAGAGACACCTTCAGGATTCTCCTTCAGATGGGTGCCGTTTTGATGTTCGGTGGCCAAGTGCCCGTTATCAAGGTTCGTTTATTTGACTTACTCACCACCTTTTTTGGCCGAAAACGTTTATGATCATAAGCCACAAATGCATGCATGTTGTTGTTTATCTGATTTGTCGTTCTATTTTCTGTTTGTATATTATTCTTTTTCTTTTCTTTTTTCCCTTTTTTATAATTGGTCTTGAGTTATTTGACTGATTCAGGAATTTGGATGAATTGATGGAGGTTTTTCTTTGTTCTTATAGGTGGGTAGAATGGCGGGCCAGTTTGCCAAGCCGAGATCAGATTCTTTTGAGGAAAAGAACGGTGTGAAGTTGCCAAGTTACAGGGGGGATAATGTGAATGGAGATGCTTTTGATGAGAAGTCAAGGATCCCAGATCCACAGAGGATGATCAGGGCCTACTGTCAGGCAGCAGCTACCTTGAATCTTCTCAGGGCTTTTGCTACTGGTGGTTATGCTGCCATGCAGAGAGTGACACAGTGGAATTTGGACTTCACTGAGCACAGTGAGCAGGGTGACAGGTATAATTCATATCAAGCAACTCATTTTTTATGTTTTTATTCACTTAAGCTAAATTTAGATTATTATTCATTTGAACTTTGCCAGTGGACATGAGTGAGAGCTCCATTTGAACAAATATTGGTTCTTGGCTTTTATGTTTGTCTGCAGTTTTAAGTTGGATTGATTAAGATATGTGATATGGGCCGTACGGCTATCTATTGATCAAATAAATCAGCAGATCAAGAATTATGGGCAAGGTTTTTGCCCAAGAATTCCGTATCAAGCATGTATAACATGTTGAAAATCCCTAAACTTGTTTGGCTGTGATTTACCTTTTTTTATCACCATATCAGAATTAATGTAATTGATCTTTAAGAATCTGCATTTCTGGAAATTAAGGGCATTTTATTGTGTATGCTTGTCAATATACTCTCTTTTAAATGGTTTTGTGTTTTGGAGACATGATTGCTTTTTATGTCCACAATGTTATCCAGTTAATTATCTGTATCTGGGGAAAGTTACATCTTGTTGTGATTACAATACGTCTTGTCATGAGTACGATACATCTTGTCATGGCTAAAGCAGTGGAACCATGTGCATAGTGGTTGTAACTGGCGAATCCTTGGACAATCACGTATATTGGAACATTTCCTCCTAAGTAACCATCTTTTGGTTACTCCAAATGCTCTTTAATCTTTCATTTTTGTTAGTAATAATAAATTGAAGAATAATCTAATTGCATCTCAAATGAAAATGAGTTGTGTTGGTTGTACACTTATACTTTTAAGTTTTTGCTTTCCCTTAGCCGAATTAGGTGTCAGACATAATACGTGTTTCTTTGTGTTGTATGGTAGGTACCGGGAACTTGCCCACCGGGTTGATGAGGCCCTTGGATTCATGGCTGCAGCTGGTCTCACTATTGACCATCCTATCATGACAACAACTGAGTTCTGGACATCCCATGAATGCTTGCTTTTACCATATGAGCAATCACTCACCCGGCTGGATTCAACTTCTGGCCTCTACTATGATTGCTCTGCCCATTTTCTCTGGGTTGGGGAACGCACTAGACAGCTTGATGGTGCTCACATTGAGTTTCTTAGAGGAGTTGCCAATCCCTTAGGCATTAAGGTACATTGACATTATATTTTCTGATTCAATTATCATCATCATCTAATAATTTGGCCAATTTTTATGCACAATAATTGCTACGTATTGCCACAAATGGAACCTTAACAGATCTTTTCACAGGCTGGTTTTTGGGCATCATCTTTTATTGTATTTTGTTTCTCAGACTGGTTGTTCTTGTTAAAACACATATTTGACTGTAAACTGTGGATGGATTGTGTGGAATCACCTTATAAAACAATGAAAGCATTGTTATGAATTGTTGACTGAAGCTGGCTGATGATAATTACATGGACAGAATTTTCTTTCCCTTAGTTATGTAAATGGCATCTAAATTTGAATTTGTCAACCAACTGAACTTCAATTGGAGTAGTTGACAATTACAATTCTAAGTTTATTCTTTTTTATTTGGGGGGGGCCTGTGCTTGCTTACCTGAGTGCTTTGGCTTGTGTGCTGCAGGTGAGCGATAAGATGGATCCAAATGAGCTAGTTAAGCTCATTGAGATTTTAAATCCTCAGAACAAGGCAGGAAGAATAACCATCATAACAAGAATGGGAGCTGAGAACATGAGAGTGAAGCTGCCCCATCTCATTAGGGCTGTCCGCAGAGCAGGACAAATTGTAACATGGGTCAGCGATCCCATGCATGGAAACACCATAAAGGCACCTTGTGGTCTGAAAACTCGTCCATTTGATTCCATCAGGGTATGGATACTCCTCTTTGTTTCATAAGTTGGAATCATTAATAAATTAGCAGCATATGAGGAAGGTGGAATAGTTCCTAGCTTCCCATTTATGTATTTATCATCATATCTTGTCTCATACATCTAGATTTTTTTTCTTAGATTGCCTTCCCTTTGGTCATAGAATTAATTTTCTGTCAAAAATTCACTATCGCATACTGGTGAATGCAATATTCTCATCATTTTTCCTTGCTGACAATGACCCTTTATAAACTGCACTCTAGGATTATCAATGGATATAATAATTTGATTATGCATCATTAGTGGGTTTAATTCCTTAGTTTAATCTATCCAAAAAACAAAAAAAGTTTTCAATAAAAAGTAGGACAATAGATCTACAATTGTAAAACTAAGTTTTTTGTTGCTTTTAAAGAATTGACAATTGATTTTTTTTTGAAAATGAATAGCATAAAGACAACAAAAATTAGGTGTGTAGGTGGCAAAATGACTGATTCTCAGAGGTCTTCAGGGTAGGCCCCCTGAATGAGATTTGCATGAGCATATCTTCCACGTGATTGATGGTGAGACAACTTTGAAAGGTAGTTGGTGAATTGGCGTCTTAGACAGCTTTCAAATCCATTCTATTATGTGAAAAATATCATATTCCTCAAGCATTGCTTTATGCTACGGCCTGTCTAATTATGGGAATGAAATTTGAACCCCTGCGATGGCAGTGGTTGGTTTTAAGACCATCCTCATTGTTGCTGCTCTTCTTGACTTCCTGTAAATACTTTTGCTACATCAGTTAATTTTCCATACCAAAATCATGTGGCCTGTTCATCATTATGGACAGTGTTAACCATGTGTGTTAATTGGGCAGGCTGAGGTGAGAGCATTCTTCGATGTGCATGAACAAGAAGGAAGCAATGCAGGAGGGGTTCATCTAGAGATGACTGGCCAGAATGTGACAGAGTGCATTGGTGGGTCACGTACAGTGACATTCGATGATTTGAGTTCACGCTATCATACACTGTGACCCTAGGCTCAATGCTTCACAATCTCTTGAGCTTGCCTTCATCATAGCCGAGCGCCTTAGAAAGAGCAGGATCAGATCTCAACCTGCTATGGCTTCCATGGGGCTTTAGAGTGGCTGCAAATGGCTCTGCAAATATGTTTGTTCTTTTTACCAAGTTATCAGTGCCTATTTGATGGTTCTCTTGTGTAATCTTGACTTAGTCGCGGGCATCTGTTGTGTCCTTATACCGGACGACAAGTAAGGCTTCAGACTTTGAAAAACCAAAGGAATAAAGTAGAGACTGCATATTTAAATTTACAGCTTGCGAGTTAGGCGAGTTGCGTTAATATACAATGATTGGCGAACTATTCAAGCTGATCCTAAATTTGGCTTTGCCATGGAATCACGCCAACTCCTGGAGGACCCCTGAATTGATCCGACTAACCTCACGGATGACTGTTTTGGGCACGGCCACCCGCGAGAGATGAAACATTAGGCGCAGTGGTGTTTACTAATTAGATGAAAATTGTGTGAGATGCAAGGGAAATGGAATTTGAAAATTCAGATGTATGTGTATGCAAAATCTAAGGACATCGGCAAGCCTCGAATTTTTCGTCTCACAAATTAGACATGGCCACGATTTTCAATTCAAATCGAGACTAAACTGGAACAGAATTCATCTAGAATTGAAATCAAATTGAAATTGGTTGATACGGATTTAGTTTGAATTGATACTGTAAGGAGGGACTGTCCGATTAAGATTTTGCACTTCTCGTCATTTTGAATTATTGATAAAATTGTCAATTTAACCAAAGATTTTAAAAAATAAAATAAATTAAAAATATTAAATTTTGAATTAGCAATTAAAATTATCTTTAATATAATGGTTGACATGAATTTTATTTATTAAAAACTTAAAAACATTGTTAGGACCTGCAATATGTCAAGTTTGGTACCTGTCTTTATTAAGAAACTGTTTGATCTATGCCCAACGTTCATACGCACAAGAAAAAAGTAATAGTTTTAAATAAATTTTAAAAGTACAGGACTGTAATGTGTTTTTTTTTTTTTTTTTTTTAATAAAGTTGAATTAAAATTTTACTAATCGATTTAAATTAAGACTCTATTAAAATTTTACTTTAAAAAATATTAATGTAATATAAATTACTAACTTTAATTGTAAGATCTTACCATCCGAATTAAGCTTTTTACTAACTTCACTTGTAATAACCAACTTAGGAGCCGAAGGGAATCGATACGCAAATGTGCATCCGCGTCTGGGATGGGTGGGCGCGCGCACACGGTTTAAGTAACCGACTTAAAAGAAACAGAATCCACGCCCCAACACAAAGTGTAATACTCACGCAACACGCATACGAGAATTAAACTTTTTTTATTTTGCCTCGCACTTAGAGGCCCGCTCTCCTTTGTTTTTCTGACATATTAAGAATCGAGAGAGTCTCTTATTTTATCCGAAGCAACGCATGCGAGCAAACCACTATAAAAGCCGCAACTGCAAAGGCATCAAATTTTCTATTACCCGATGGAGAATCCTCAAGCTCAGGCTTCCGCCATGAGAGATCGCCGGCCGGACGCTCTAGGCAGCCTGAAAGTCCTTCCTGACGAACTCATCTGCACTATTTTGGAGTACCTCTCTCCTCGGGACGTTGCTCGTCTCGCTTGCGTTAGCAGGTACGCTTTCTTTTGATTATTCTTTTCTTTCTTTCTTTCTTTCTTTTTTTTTTTTTTTTTTTTCTCTTAATTTCAATTAACTATTGTGATGCTGTTTATGCCGTGAATTTCGTTTGACACTGAAAGTTGATTTTCTACATTTGATTTTTTATTATACTTCCTTTAATTTCCGGAAATGTATTCGAGTGGCTACCGCAATAAGATTATTTTAATTTAGTTTACACTTTCGATTCTCAGAAACCCTACGTTTACCGTTAACGTATATATTTCCACAGAATATTGAGATAATTTTCAGGTTCAGGTGTCTGTAGTGATGGATAATCTTTTCATTTTCCGTTTCTATTTTCTTGATTTGCAGTGTGATGTACATATTCTGCAATGAGGAACCACTCTGGATGAGTCTATGTGTTAACAAAGCAGACGGTCCACTTCAATATGAAGGCTCTTGGAAGAAAACTACGCTGCACTTGTATGTGTCTGGATTTGGAATTTCAGATTCAGCTATTCTTGATATTGTTTGCTAGGATTCTAAACTAGAGGGCTTTTGTCATAGTTCTATTGATTGACCTTTTTTTTTTCCTTAACGCCTGCTGCATACTTGTTTTCTGTTTCTGATTTGTAGAGAGAATGTACCCGATGAACTCAAAGAAGGGCGTAGAAAATCACTGCATTTTGATGGTATATTATTACCACACATTTCTTTGTTTTTGTATTGTGATAGTTATTTCTAGGGACTGTTATTTAGCTCATGCTTGTTTGTTTTCTCTGCAGGATTCAACTCATTGTTCTTATATAGAAGATTATATAGGTGCCATACCACATTAGGTGGATTTTCTTTTGATGGCAGTAATGTGGAAAGAAAGGAGCTTATTTCCTTGGAAGAGTTCTACAATCAGTGTGATGAGAGAAAACCTGTATGTGAAAAAGAATTGATTTTTCTGGACTTTTTTTTTTTTAAACTATTGCACTTGCTCCTATGTATCAAGTTTCACTCAGTAGGGTTATTAGTCTATTACAGTTCAAATTTTTTCAACTTTTTGTTCATAGAGTGAATTGCCCAATGACATATCAGGTTTTACTTACTGGATTGGCTGATACTTGGCCAGCAAGGAGGACGTGGACAATTGAACAACTATCAATTAAATATGGAGATACAGCTTTTAGAATTTCGCAGAGGAGCCCTAAGAAAATATCAATGAAATTCAGGGATTACGTCTCCTATATGAACTTTCAGCATGATGAAGACCCGTTGTACATTTTTGATGACAAGGTAATGGTCTATTCCCCCAACCACTCCCAAAAAAAAAAAAAGAAAGAAAGAGAAAAAAAAAAAAACCTCAAATTTGCTGACTTTCTTTTTATGCAGTTTGGGGAAACTGCACCCAGCTTGTTGAACGATTACGGCGTGCCCCAATTATTCCAGGAAGACTTCTTTGAGGTCTTAAATAGAGAAGAACGACCACCCTTTAGATGGATTATTATTGGGCCTGAGAGGTCTGGCGCCTCTTGGCATGTTGATCCAGCACTCACTAGTGCCTGGAATACTCTTCTATGTGGCTGCAAGAGGTATATTATCATTTTTAAATCACCTTCTCTGGCACTGATTTTAATCGTTTCCCTGTGCTACACAATTAAATTCTTTAGAACTCGTTCCTGATGATGACTAACATAAAAAAGCTCTATACATATGAGTGGTTCATTCAGTTGTCTTCTATTCTTTCATTGCTTGAGCTTTACTCTGGAAACATTTGTGATCGATAAAATTCAAGAAACATAATGCAGGATTAAGCTTAACAAACTGATTGCCTTTCTCAACCAAACTGATATTTCTGCTTGAAATCTAAGGCTCTGACAGGTTTGTTCACTACTTGAATTTGCTGGGTGGCATTGGGGTTGTCTTACAGTTTAGCCCATGAGTTTGGGCCTGTGCCAGTATATTGCTCGCTTTCTTATTGGTGAATGTTCACTCTTTAAGTTGTCTATGCTCATATGCATAGCCATGTGTAGCTCCATTTTCTTCTCTCTACTCTTCTTACCCATGTCTATATTCATATGCTTATTCACATAGAGTTACCTGGCTCTCAGGAAACAGCCACTATTCCAATTCTCAACTGTCGCAATTGGCTTCCTTTCATCTTTCATTTTCATTTTGGCCCCACATAAATCCTACTTTTCATTTACCTTGTTGATACTATTTCTGATTGGTGTCATGGACTTTGCTTCAAACACCTCACACACTTAGGTCTATATTGTGTAACTGGCAGAAATGTAAGCTGTCAGAGTGAGGAAAACAGTGAATGGTATTTGACTAAGGTGAACACTTCACTGAATACATGAGGACTTTTATGGGTTGTTGGAAATTTTGAATTTCACCTATTCATATTGTGCCTCAATGCAAGCACATTGGATAAGCAATTAACAGAGTTTTCTGTTAAATGGGCACAGTTTTGTGCCCTTGATTGTTCAGTTAAATTTGTTACCATTTGCTATTATGATTGTTGTGTCATGTTTCCAGCCTTCCAATTTTGCTTCTTCTCTGTATTGATTTTTGGTAGTTGAAAAAGTTGATTTCATGGCTCAAAACATGTTTGAATAGGTGGGCTTTGTATCCTCCTGGAAGAGTACCTTTAGGTGTTACAGTACATGTAAATGAAGAAGATGGTGATGTCCATATTGAAACTCCATCATCATTGCAGGTTTTTGTTGGAGACATCCTAGTCCTTTGTGATTCCTCTTGTATGTTCTGAAATTTTTTAGAATCATATTTACATGCTTTGTCCTGTGTGTACAGTGGTGGCTCGATTTTTATCCACTTCTTGCAGATGGAGACAAGCCAATTGAATGTACTCAATTACCTGGGGAGACCATTTTTGTTCCTAGCGGATGGTGGCACTGTGTTCTGAATATTGAAACAACTGTTGCTGTTACACAAAATTTTGTAAATTCCAAAAACTTTGAATATGTATGTTTGGATATGGCACCTGGTTATCGTCATAAAGGAGTTTGTCGTGCTGGATTGCTGGCTCTTGATGAAGATAGTTTTCAAGACATTCAAATGAATAGAATCTGTGATGCAGAGGACTTGAGCTACCCTGACCTTAAAAGGAAAGAGAAGAGGGTCAAAATGCAAAAGCCTACAGAAGCTTCAGATCTTAAAACCATTAATAATGGTGCCTCTAGAGGTTATAATTTGCAAAAGCAAGGTTTTTCTTATGATATAGAATTCTTATCCACTTTTTTGGACAAAGAGAGGGACCACTACAATTTTCCCTGGAGCTCAGATAGTTGTATTGGACAACGAGAAATGAGAGGTTGGCTATCAAGACTTTGGGTTGGAAAACCAGAAATCAGAGAGCTTATCTGGAAGGTACTAATCTCTTATTGTTGGCCTTCTGATATATGTCTCCTATATGTCTGATAACTAACAAAGAAGTAAACTCTGTTGGCCTATGAGATGACCTTTGTAAGCTCTAAATTTGAGACACTTGAGCTGCATACATGGTTATATATTTTTCTTGCTTCATAGTTGAGGTGCCAAGGTTTATGGTTATATGAATCTAACTCCTTGACTAAATTGTTGGAGGGAGCATGCCTAGCATTGAATGCAGAAAAATGGCTGGATTGCCTTGTAGAAATTTGTTCCTTCCACAATTTGCCTCCTCCAACGGATGATGAGAGGCTTCCTGTTGGCATGGGTAGCAATCCTGTAAGTGTGTATATAATTATTTCTAATAAGGAGTATGTTAAGCATTATGAAACTTCCTTTTTCCTTCTACTGTGTGAAATGTCCACCTCTATGTCAAACCACCACTCTATCTGCTGTTGTTTATTTTTTGAAGTATGGTAAACAAGAGATATTTGAGAAAAGGATGATATATTCATCAATGGAGAGATAATAAAAATATGTGCTCCACACGTACTGATGTATGCACCTTGGTTGGCTGTGGTTCTTGAGTTTTATTAAAATTTATGTGGAAATCATTTGACTCAAACGAACTTTCTGAATTATCATTCTTGGCAAGATTTTAATGTGTTCCCCAAAAATGCTAGTTTTTTGGTAACTTGAAAGTTGCTTTCACTTTCTAGATGTGATTAATGTCCTTATTCATAACAGGTTTATCTCCTCGCTGATTGTGTGGTTAAAATCTTTGTTGAAGGAGGGGTAGAATCGTCAATGTACAGTTTAGGCACTGAGGTATGTTTTTTATATATATTTTTAGCTTTTCCTTGTCCACTAATTTATTGGCTCTCATCCTTCAACTTTTGAATTTTTTGTTACAGCTGGAGTTCTATAGCATACTTCGTGCATCTAAATCCCCTCTGAAAAATCACATTCCTGAAGTTTTAGCAAATGGGATTCTTTATCTTGAGAATGGAACTCATAAAATTGCTCCTTGGGATGGCAAAGGAGTGCCCAAGGTGATTAGAACATGCAATCTGATTGCAGAGAAGTGCAAAGAAGATGGTTTCTCCTTTGGGGTGTGGAGAAAGGAACAATTTGAATGTAGAACAGCAAGGTTGTCAATAAATGAACCAATGAATTCAGCTGGATGCACAACTATATGGCCTTTCATCATCACCAAGCGATGCAAAGGGAAAATATTTGCTGAAATGTAAGTTTTCATATTCATGATAGGTTATTAGTTCAAAGCACAAGTTCTCACTTCTAGTTGTGCTAGAATTAGCAATGGAGTGGTCCTTTTGGTACCAATTCATATCTGTTCTTTTGGCAGACGAGATGCGCTATCTTGGGAAGATGCTCTTAACTTGGCTTCCTTTCTTGGAAAGCAGCTGCATAACCTTCATCTGTTACCTTCTCCACCTCTTGATATGCAAAGTATCTCTGATACTGCACAAAGAGTGAAATTTTCCTTTCCTAACGGTGGCATGGGAGATATTCCTAGTGAATCAGAAATTCCACAAGAGTGGGAAATTTTCATCAGTACTCTGACTGCAAGGAAGAGGAACATTAAAAGCCGCTTGACAAATTGGTATGTCTATTCTATTTCATTAAGTTTCCTGATTCTTAATGCTGATAACAATTTGGAGTATTCCAAAGTTTCATGTGTCAAAATTTTTTATGCTTCTCTGAGGTATAAATGTACTATTTGTACAATGTAGGGGGGATCCAATTCCTAAAACACTGATACAGAAAGTTGATGAATATATCCCCGATGATTTAACAAAGTTGTTTGGTGCATACCAGGTTTCCTCTGGATCCAATTATCTCTGATTTTGATTGTTTTGTCAAAATATCCCATGTTAAACCTCTTCTAGCATATGCATATGTAGTCTTCAACAGTTTTTGGCATCTTACTTTAATCTCAGGACGAGAATGGCCTGAACAAAATCTGTAAAGATTGCTCCTGGTTACACACAGATATTATGGATGACAATATTTACGTGGAACTAGATGGGGTTGGTTATTGCTCAAGTGGAAATGTCACAGATGCTCATCTGGTGGAAAATGGTTCTGCAAATGGCTGCAGTGATGGTGGAAATGACAAATCCTGGCATCCTAGCTACATTCTGGATTTTAGTAACCTTTCTATTGGTTAGCACCTTTTCGGTTATCCTTTCTTCATTCTGTGTAGTTATTTTGTCAACATTGTCTGGCCTTAATTTGATATGTCCTTTATCTTCATTTGGCCTTAAATGCACATAAAACACCAGTTGAAAGTCCACAGTGGCACCTTAAGATTTTGAGTCATGAAAATCTTCAATAGATATATCTTTATCTGCTGCATCAGAGGAATGAAATTAACACTGCTGACAATTAGCCCAAAAAAAAAAAAAAAAGAGCAATAAAATTTTCTGAAACTGTAATTATCATGGCTTAGTTAATGCCACATTCTATTCAGTGCAATAAACAAAATTTTTTGTTCTTGAGTGCAGTGCCCCAGTGCCATTTTCATGATTAAATTGGTTGGTCTTAGTCAATCATGAGAATTTGTGTGTTTTCTCCATGAAAATTGGAGTATTCTAAAATCATCTAATTTCACAGGTGACCGGATTTATGATCTGATACCCATATACTTGGATGTATTTAGAGGTGATTCTGGTCTCCTTAAGCATTTTTTAGAAAGCTACAGATTACCTTTATTAAGAAAAATGCACGGGCTCATAGAGGATGGTGAGAAGTACATACGACTTTCATACCATGCAATGTAAGTAAATGATTGTATCCTTTTTTCCATCTGTTATTTTTCTTTTCTTTTCTTTTCTTTTTTTTTTTTTTTTCTCCGCTGAGTCTAAATGGGTCTGAAATATTAGCATTAGTTCTAAAATATCAGGTTGCCACACACTGTGTTGGTGACATTAACAGTTCCTATGTGCAATATCTAAGTGATGTCTGGCACAGTGAATGAATATCCAGAAAAGTAAATGTGTTAAATTAGACTGAGAAATTTTATGAAAGGCAACAGAATGTGGATTTTATTTTTTTCGTTGAGGTGCAAGATCTGTGTCTAGTTTGATGCCTGAAATTACTCAATATGACCTCTCTGTGTCCTGGAGAAATATAAATTAGGAAGCTGCAACGGTGGTTGTCTATATGGAGACTAGGGTGCTTCTGTGGGTAGCTCAGTGAAGATATTTAATGACAGCCCTTGGATTGAGATGAAAGCCAAGAAGCAATTTGCTGTGCTGTTGTAGTGCCTTAATTTTGAGGAGTACTTGCATTTTAGAGGAATTGTCTTTTAACCATCAGACTGCATTATGAAAGGGTTTGGTTACATGGCACATTTATTAGTCTTGCACCCACATGAAACAAAGATTTAAGTGCATTCCTGCAAAGATGTATGCTTGTATGGGGATGAATAGTTGCCCTTTGTACTTAGTGATGCTGTGTGCCTCACACAGCCCCCTGCATCTTCTTCTTTCCTCCCTCCCACCAGTTGTATTTTTCCCTCAGAGCAAGCTGCAGGTTTGATGGGTTATTGGATTCCAGGAATTAGCAGGAATTATAATTTGTTCAATGAATGCCCATCTGAGAGACCTCTTGGTTGATTACTCAACTGAGCCATCAATAATGGGTATGCCAGAAAAGAATGTTATGGGCATGTATCACACTTCCCATTCTACTACAATCGTAGTTGACTGCTTTGGCATTTTATACTTTTAGAAGCCATGATTGGGTATCTGGTCCAAAAATAAAAAAGGGAAAACCAATGGGTATAAATGCAGTGCAAGCATTTTAAGCAGTGTGTTTCATCTAGATAGTTGTGTGTCTGCAGGTGTTACTGTATTCTACACGAAGAGAACATCCTTGGCACCATTTTCAGTATGTGGAAAACTCAGAACAGCGAGTTCATGGGAAGAAGTCGAGCAGTCAGTCTGGGGAGAACTAAATAATTATAGGGGCGGCGCTTCATATTCATGACTTGTCTTTGCAGTTCACAGGTATTTGAAGTCTGGACCTATATGTACAAAGATCCAAACTGGAACACACAAGTCATAATGCTTTCCAACATTTCATTGTGATAAACTAGGAGTATCCAACAATGGCATTAACCATTGGTCTTGTGCCTTGCAGAAAGGACAAAATAACTGCAATCCAGCCACGCCTGCTGCCTAAACATGACAGCCTCGATGCTATGTGGCAGCATCAGCTTTCAGAGGAAAAAAAAAAAAAAAGAACAAAAAGAAAAAACCCAACAACGCTAGAAACAGCCCTATGTGTTCTATCTAACTTATGCAAGCAAGCCACAAGAGGGATCATAAATTTCTCCATCAAAATTCTTGCTGCTTGGTTTGCAGTAAGATTTTGCTCTTGCAGAAATTTCATATTCTTTCCTTGGAAGGAGATACGAGCAGATTTGTCCAACTGAACCTGAAATCTATCGGTTCTATCATTACCATTAAATTCTTGGTGACAGAATACTCCTCATGAATAATATATCTAGATGAAATTGTAAAATTGTTCTCTACTATCAGGGTACAGGATGTGGTCTAGTCCACTTACCAAAAAAAGGATCTTACGGCTGCAACGTTATCATTTGAAACCATTTGACTAATACAAGATAAACCATCACTCCAATCGCAAGATCACGAAAAAGCGACACTTGGAATCCCGTGATTTCAGAACCGCAGCTGCCATTCTAAATATGGAGGAGTGGAGAACATTTCAGGTGACTTGTTTGCGTAGATAAGACGTACATCGATTAGACCATCAGTTCACATTTTAGGAACTTGGTGCTCCATTCATCTTTTATTTTCTTAGACTACACTACATTGCCTTTTCGGTTAATCAGTTTCGAAATTTATCAAAGAGTTCCATTTCATGTTGGAGAATTTCTTTCAGACCTTAGATCTTGCTTCCCCGTTACTAAAAAGAATTAGATTATCCTCACTGCAAAGAACAAGAATCAATAAACTTCTCGTACAGAGAGATTACCGTCCCGACAACAGTAACTTACTTTACATTGCAAATTGAAACAGTGAATTGATCTATACTTACAACCACGCAAGCTTAGAAGTCAGACGTGGCAGAGTAGAACATCGCACAACGCGCAGAAATAGTTCCTCTAGACATTCAGCAACTTCCTGCACCTAAAGCTCGACAAAATTCTGAACTTATATAATACAAAATGCAACTAATTTTGCTACTTTGAGCTTGTTCATGACAACCCAAAATGATCTGAACCTATAATAGCCTCGTTCCAGGCAGATATCCCACCATCTCAAGTTCATCGCTAGTTCAGATCCGACTAATTGAGACTATATTCCTAGTGAGATAAATATGCCAGTATGCGTACCTCTAAGGTTATAGAAGAATGAAATGAATCTTAGTGCAACCAAAAAATGACTCAACAAATCATTTAAAATCTGAAAAAGTCAAATAGCCATGTCAAACATGCAAATAAACAACTGTCAAAAAGCATCTTTAGAACCATTCCTGGAACACCTCAAAATATGGAAAGTTTATAAAATCACACATTCATCTTGCTGTCAAAACTCAATGACTTTGAAGGAGTATTGACCTAAGCTGCAACAGATGGCTTAGATGCGGCAGACAGCCTAGACCTTCTCTTTGCTAAGCTCTCACTACGACGCTCTCTCTGCTCTTTCAATCTTGTGGTGAGGAGCTTCTGGTACTCAGCAGCCTCCGCCTTAGCCTTGGCAATTCTCTTCTTTTTCTCTGCAATTCTTGCCCGCTTCCTTTGCAAAGTCAATGGTGTCACCAACCTCTGAATTTTTGGAGCTTTACTAACCTTCTTTCCTGTAATACAGAATCCCAGTGCTTAAATCTGATGCCAGGGCAAACAGGCCAAAGTTTTTCAAGAAATAAAAATTGGACAGCCCTCTCCCCAACTCATCCCTCCCTACAATTATAAAGAAGAGAGGGAGAGAGAGAGAGAGAGAAAGAGAGAGAGGACAGATTATCATATGAAAGCATTTACCCGATTTTGTTGTAAATGATCTACGGTAAGTGTTCACATATTTCCGGACATCATCCTCCTTAGATAGATTGAAGAGCTTGCGGATCTTAGATGCCCTCTTCGGACCCCTCATTCTTGGCTTCTCTGTGTCAGTTAATCCAGGCAAATCATTCTCACCCTTCTTCACAATCACCAAGTTCAGAACAGAAAGGTCTGGGCTGACAATGCAACCACGCACAGACTTCCTCCTGCGCTCTCCATTGCGCCTTCCATAGCCTCTGAAGCAAGGGGTTCCTGTGGAGACAAAAATGAATGGACTTCATATTAGGTCAAGAAAACAGATCACCAGAGTTACTTATCTGATTGCAGTATAAGCTAAGAAAACTGCTGAGGATTTAAGAAGCATGCAAACAACGTCTAAAACAAAAGTTATTCACCAACCTCTGTGAAGCAGAAGGCGGACACGACCAGGAGTTAACACTCCCTGCTTCATGGGAAATCCTTGCTTGTCACAACCTCCCATGATTTTGAAAACATATCCCTTGAACTCCTATCAAACATACAGAGTAAATGAAAGTTAAACAAGTGCCATATAAAGAGTTGATATAGTGCAGATTCAGCATAGCAGGATCATATGATATGCATTACCTCTCCAAGAGCATCTCCACTGACCTCCTGTGAGATTCTCTTATCAAAAAAGGCCCGGCTACAGAATCAAATAGTGAGAGGTGAGGAGCATGTAAAATAAAGGGCAAGAAACTGTTGATCAAAAAAGCCAATAACTTCAATAAATTGACAATTTATAGCATACTCTTAATCATTGTCATGATTTTAAAAACAAGCAAAAAACTCTGGGTTAAAAAAGTTATGTTCAATGTATGAATGACTGCTGCCATCGTTTGGAACCACTAGCTGACAAGGATATTAAAACTACTTCCCTATTCTTACTATAAGTCCATAATATATTCATCATTAAAATGAAGTGTATAAGGCTAAAAAAACACAGCTAATTACACAAGCAAGGAGATCAGATTGCATCATAAGAAGCAAAAGCATGGCATGCTCAATAAAAGTAAAACCCTCTCTCGACCCTCCAGTGTTGGAAAATGTCCTAGAGTAGAGACAGTAGACAGTAGCTTATCTATTATTCAATGAGAAAAACGCTGTCCAAAATGTAACCCATCCGGATAACCAGATAGTGACTCCAGTTCTTCTCTTTCACACAAACATTTATCTACCTCTTCATCCAATCAACAAAATCTTAAACTAGGTTGTCATCTTCAATTCTACCAATTGCAAGACCCAAGAGCCTAAAGTACCATATCTATCAACACATAGAGACGGATACAACCACCAGTTTCCACACAGGAGGCATTAATCAAACAAGTCCATGGCAGAAACCCAAAAACAATGTAAATAGAAAGCCCACACAGCTTCACGTACAAGAGTTAATAAACCCCACAAAACACATCCATAGAAACAAATAACTTCAACAAGAGAAAAGAGCTTACAGCTTCTGGTCATCGTCGATTTCGAGTTTTTTTTGGCATCCCGTAGTGGGATTCGCGATATTGAACTGCTCGCCAAATATAACCAAAAGAAAAAATAAAAAAAAGAATTGGATTCAGAAAATCATGAAATTGAGATCTGGGCTCAGTTATTTATTTGAAGTGAAATTAATCGATCAGGATCTTTACTGTATTTGAAAAAGAATTCGTACCTTCATGTTCGCTGCTGCTCTTCGGGCAGAAGCGGCTGCGCGACAATGGTAAGAGAGAGAAACTCTGCCCTAGCCTTTTTGCCTTCTGCCTACTTAGGGTTTTTAGTTGGGCTTCACTCGATCGTATTTAAAGGGAATTTCATATTTTGGAGATCACTGTTTCTGCAGCATATCCGCCGTACACGTGTACTGAACATTTTAGATTTTTTTTTTTGTAACTTTGGTAGATGGACTGGACATTTTGCGATTAGTCTTATTTGGGTTGGTTGATCATTAGCTGATGACAGCGACATGGTGGGCAGAATTGCAATGACATGGGCCACATCCAGTAATTTCAGGCTCAGCTCCTTTGTCAAATGGGCTTTCAGGTCGAGTTTGATGCAATTCCCTTGCCGACTGAACGATCTAGGCCCAAACATAGCCAAGCTCAACTTCTTTCAATCAGACAATTTTGGAAACTAAATTAAAGGGAAATCTAAGAGGGACTTAACATTTTGGTGGACTAATTGCATTCATTGAATAAATGTTGAGAAGAAAATTTATATATATATATATATATATATATATATTAAAGGACTTGTATTTTTATTAAAAAAATTAAATATTTTTAATTGTTAAAAAAATATTTTTTTTTTTATCAAAAAATTAATTTTTATAATAATAAAATAATTATTTATTATTATTTTTAAAATACTTATTCTTATAAAAAAATTAAATCAAAAATAATATAAAAATATTTGTTTAAGATACAAAAATTATATTTTTATATTTTATTTTTTAGTTTTTAAAATTTATTAAATTAAATATATTAATATATTTTTATTTTCTCATTATTTGAAGTGATATTAGTAGAAAAATTTATTATATAGTGTAAAAATAGTTGTTGTAAGCTACTGTACTAAAACATTGTTCACAAAGATAAAAATTATTTTTATAAATAATATTAAATATGTTTCATACATCAAATTTTTATATTTATCTTAATTTTGTTTGTTTTTATATTTTACATATTTTCTTATTTTACTAATAATAAATCCCTTTAATTAGCAATTGCATTGGCTCCTGTAGTTCTTTTTCTAGCTGAGCTCTGGGGATTCCGGCAATGGCAACAATTGGCTTGCAATTCGGAGGATGTGTCTTGAATTAGATTCTCTAAATTTGCTACAAGAGCTCTGTTATGGAGTCTCTATAACGCATCCGCAGAAAGTACAGTAAGTTACAACAACTATTTAATATCACGAGGACAACAAGATTGCGGCTTTGATGGCATCATTTGCATTTACTCGACGGAAGGCTTCGTGTGTTTTATTCTTCTCCATCTGCAGTTGGAGTTAGATATATTAAATATTTAAATTGTAATTTGATTATTCGTTTTTAAAATGTAATTTTATTAATATTTAGTAATTTATAAAATATATATTTTAAAATAATATAATATAATATATATTTATATTTTAAAAATAATTTTAATTATTATATAAAATAATTATAATTTAACTATATAAAAAAAATTTTTATCTGGTAATTATTTTTTGTTTTATAATTTTTTTTATTTTTAAAAAATATTATAAATAATTATTATATAATTAATAATATTTACTAATAATAATTTTTATTATTGTCAATTTGTCAACTACAACATCAAACCTCGATTAATGAGACCCTTTAGCTTTCTTCAGGATTTGGCCTGAACTGTTCGGCAGATTCCCACGCGTTACACACCCGTTCGCCACTTTGTTCTCAACTGTTCCCACCTCCTGGGCGAGACTTCAGGCGATCATGATCTCTATGAAAAGATTTGCTGCCATAAGCAAACCCATGTTACCAACGATCATGAATGAACTCTGTAATTCCGTAGGACTAGAGACTATACCATAGAATGACACTAGCCAACTCCCGATATCAACTGCTGGAAGAAAAACCTTGCCTGATCAAATGCATAACAATCGATCAAATGTTGCGCTGTTAGATACAACGCACCCAATGAAAAAGGTTAAGATTCATGATGCCAGTTCGTTATGCTCTTGGCTCTGGATAAGAATTTTGAAACTTCACACCAAAAAAAAAAAAAAAAAATCCCATCCCGATCACGTTGCGTTATGCTATTGCTATGGATTCTGTTGATAAAATTTCTGGGATGTGATAAGGAGGCCGAGCGTAACTATTAGGTCCAATCCAAAATTAAGACCAAAAGGCCCAGCACCGAGGCGGCAAAGCGACTTGCCGGTTTTAAACATTCTCCCTTATCAGCGACCTAATGGGAAAGTCGTGGTGGTCTCTTTAATATTCGCATCAGGAGCCTAACGGTCAGAGCCCCACCTAACCCATACTTTGAAGGTCAGGTCACTTACATTTTTATTAAAACTTGCTTACTACGATGTTGCAAGAATTTGTAAGTACGCCTAGACCATTCCTTTTTGGTAAATATTGCTTTTATATTATCTGCATCTCCCTAGTTTTTAACAAGGGTATTTTACGAGGCAGAGCATACTCGCTCTCAAGTCTCAACCTTATAACTTAGACCAAAAAAAAAAAAAAAAAAAAAAGAATTACAAGAAATGGAGCACTTGCCGCGATCCTTTTACTAATTAATGTCTGAGAGGCCCGAAAATTAGCCCATATCTCGGGACAAGAGACTCAAAAGCCCAATTTTCTAGGGAAGGCCCATCTATTTTTTATTAAAATTCAAACGGCAACTGGACGGATCTCTCCGTTGGAAAGCAAAAAGTGACGCCTTTCTCAGTCTGGACCTCAATCAATCCCCGTGTGCTGCCAGCTGCCTTTTCTTTTTATTTTCTTTTTCTTTTTCATTTTTTCATCCTACGCTTTTTCTAAATTCTAATCCAACGGTCCACATCCCGTTATTCTACGATCTCCTCCACCTCCTTTCCTCCAACACAATCATTGCCCCCCCTCACCCCCACACCCGCTCACCACCCCCAAAAATTAGCACCGCCACTCCTTCGAAATCAAAATTAACCCCTCTCTGTCTCTCTCTTTCTCCCAATTACCGTGTGTGTTTGTGTGTCTCTCTCTCTCTCTCTCTCTCTCTCTCTCTCTCTCTCTCTCTCTCTCTCTCTCTCTCTCTATATATATCTCGCTTTCTCTATATTCAAAGAACCAGATCTTACCTCTGTTTCGCTAACAATGGCGGTGGCAACAACGGCACGCGAGGAGAGTGTTTACATGGCGAAGCTGGCCGAGCAGGCGGAGCGCTACGAGGAGATGGTTGAGTTCATGGAGAAGGTCTCGGCGGCCGTCGACAACGAGGAGCTCACTGTCGAGGAACGAAACCTTCTATCCGTGGCCTACAAGAACGTGATCGGAGCCCGACGCGCCTCCTGGCGGATCATTTCCTCCATCGAGCAGAAGGAGGAGAGCCGCGGCAACGAGGACCACGTCTCTATGATCCGTGACTACAGAGCGAAGATCGAGAAGGAGCTCTCCACGATCTGCGAGGGGATCTTGAAGTTGCTTGATTCCAGGCTTATTCCTTCTGCCTCTTCTGGCGATTCCAAGGTCTTCTACTTGAAGATGAAAGGAGATTACCACAGGTATCTCGCCGAGTTCAAGACTGGAGCTGAGAGGAAGGAGGCTGCCGAGAGCACCCTCTCTGCATACAAATCTGCCCAGGTTTGGCCTCCTCTTCTGTCTTCTTGATTTGTTCTTTTTTCTGTACGTAAAGTTAGCATAGATTCTCTGTTTTTGTTAGTTGCTGTTAGTTTATATTTCTCTGGGAACTTTGTGGATGTTTGCTTGACTCACCTTATTTCAGGTTAGATTTTTTTTTTTTATTATTATTTTTTAAATTGTTTGAATTAGTTTGATCATGTGGCCGTATGAGTTGTAAATTGTGAAAAATTGTGGTTATGGATTGGTGTTACCTAGTTGGAAATCTCTATGACTTCATCAGATCTTTCTGAGTGTTTTGTTCCATACCCATTTTACTGTGTATTTGGTGCGTTGGTATTGAGGTGGAGTGCCATTGTATCAGTTTAATTGTGAACCCTTTTTGGATTTTCTATTCTATATGTCTGATTGTATCGTTGATTTCGACTTGCAGGACATTGCAAATTCAGAGCTGGCTCCAACCCACCCGATCCGTCTTGGATTGGCTCTCAACTTTTCTGTGTTTTACTATGAGATTCTGAGTTCTCCTGATCGTGCCTGCAATCTTGCTAAACAGGTTACTATGAAACTTATCTTTGTAAGCTCTAGTCATATCGTGTTCAAAATAACTGAATCTGTGAATGTTGCTGAGTGCCAATGAAAAAGTTGAGTACAAGGGCCTTGGTGTTTGGCCTTCAAATTCAAAATGCTTTATGGATGTGACTTATTAGTATAATTTAGTTCTATTAATGTGTTTAACAACTTTTACCATCAGGCCTTTGATGAAGCAATTGCTGAGTTGGATACCTTGGGCGAAGAATCGTACAAGGATAGCACCTTGATCATGCAACTTCTTCGTGACAATCTCACTCTTTGGACCTCTGATATGCAGGTAGTTAATTGAGTCCCATTACTTTCTGCTTTGATATCTTCCACTCTTATCCCAGTCTTTGATTATGTATAATTTGTGTTTTAGGATGATGGAACTGATGAGATTAAAGAAGCAGCCCCCAAACCTAGCGAGGAGCAACCCTGAGGATGCTGTGGTTTAGTACTTGAACTTCTCTATAAGTTTTTAATAGGAGAAGGTGCTTGTTTGCTAATCTACTTGTTATTCCAAGTTCTTAGGAACTATTGTCTTGGTAATAAATGTTGAACGTGTTAAGCTTCTTTTTTTTTCTTTTTTTTTTTTCTCGGTCCCCCTTTTAGTTTGTCACATCGATTTGTGTTTTAGAATGCACCTTATCTTCTTGATGAATGATGATGCTGAAGGTTTTTCTGCTTTTTGGCTTTAAAACTGTCTTTTGGGCAATCTTAAATTAGATGACACACTAATCACAGCAGATAAGAGGATACAACGAATTCAAAACAAATGTATTTAAATTACTCGATCATTGGGTGTTCAATTTCGTTGAGGGCTTCTAGCCAGGGTTGCTTCAGTTTTATGAAGCGAAATGGAAGTAAACGTGGGTGGCTCTAGACTGAATTCATCAATCGGAATTCAAGACACGAACTGCGATGACTTAATTGGAGACTTGGAGTTTCATTGTCCTTTGTTTCTTTTTTGGGTTGCGTCTTGTTAGCTGCCGACTTGCCGTCAATCCCCCGTTTTAGCAAGGCACGATGATGTTCAATGGCTACATTGCTGTGTAGTGCGTTACATGCTGAACGGCTTTGGAGGAGAGTTTTGTTCCGTTTAATTGATTGGAAGCGGTCTAATGTATTCCCCATGTGGTCGCGAGGAACACGATTACAGATTACGACCGTTTTCGATTTGCCAAACTAACAAAAATTTCATTAGGAGACAAATTGTACCAGATTTTATAGAAATGAATTTTTGTGCGTCACAATTTTTTATGATAATAGATAGATATAAAATATTTTTATATTATAATATATTTTATATTTTATAAATAATATTTTATATAATATATTAAAAAATATAAAAAATTACTATAAAATTATATATATATATATATATAATTATTTTATTTTATATGATGCATCAGAATGTCTAGATTCTCTAAGTACGTATTATCCAAAAGTTGTGAACCCACCTGAAATAGTTTAAAGATTAATATACATTTTTTATAATTTTTAATTACAATAAATAATAAAAAATTATTACAATAATTTTATGTAAAATTTTATATTTATTTTACTTGCTTACTTAATAAAACTTTATCTTTCAAAAATTATTATGTTTTTGCAAAAATCAAAAGTATTTGATTTTCAATAAATACATTATATTTTTCAAAAATATAATGTACAATTGACAAAAAAAAAAATTATTGCATTTCTTAAAAAAGTCAATAATTTTTTTTTCCAGTAAAACTTCTTGTTAACACTGCCGTCATGCCAAAATCTGCTAAGCTTTTTCTCCTGTCTCGTGCCCTTCTATTATAGGATTCCATTGGAATCGTAGTTACACGCACAGACAGACACAAAATGAGAGTGACAATGATCAGCTTTTATTCATTTTACTCTAATTTTTTCACAGGATGCACGGCTCGGCAACAATATGAATCGATAAAATTCAACTCTTTTTTCCGCTGCTGGGGCAACAAGAAAAAGAAAATTTGAATTTCTTGAGTGCCAATACTCCACTGGATTCCAAATCATCACGTGTCACCATCACTTTTCTGTTCTCCATCCTTGGCCTACGGTACAAACCCCAGGATTCTTGTACGCCTAATTGCTGACTAAATCTTACACAACTGCTACTTCCCAAATTTAACAGTTGTTCTAGGTCTCTCTCACACAGCACTCGCACATACACCGAAAAATAGACACAAGGTTTGGAAAGGGAACTTTGTTAGTAACTCGACGCTTCGAAAAGAAGGACCAAGGCCACAGTTGCGGCATTTGCTATCATTTAACTCATAATATTCATGGTTCCTGATGTAGGCAGATTTGGACCATACCAGTTAGGCCGTCAAATATCCCATATTAGACCACTTTATCACGTATCATTGCCTTAGATCAATGCACAAAGCCACCATGGAATTGCCCATGTCATACTGATCCCGGCATTTAGAACAAAGATGAGACCTTAGCAATACCCCAACCCTCTTTAGAAGTTGGAAGTGTGGACAGAGCTAATGCTTTAGCTCAATCAGCAGAAATATGACTACAAACAGAAAGTGTGAAGATAAGATGAGGAATGGTCCATATTAGGGTATTAAGGTTGAGCCGCTTGTCCGCCTGGAGAAGGTGAAAGAAAATTAACGTTTCTGAAAAGATCAGCAAGCAAGGTAGAATGAATGCCTAACATTGCCCGGCATAATCAAGTAACAAGGAAACATCATCCATGGCTGTTCCCTCACTTATTTGAAATGGATATGCAGAACTAAAGGCAGCCAAAGACAACAAGCGAAATATATATATATATATATATATATATATATATATATGTAAAGGTGGCCAACTTTGGAATTCATTATAGCACAATATAGCACCAGTTCAACTTCATGGAGTCTCATTCTGCTGTATTGATATGGAGATTCAAGCCACTACCCATCATGCTCTACAGATTACAACACATTATACATCTCCAAGATCAGCCTTCAGCAGCTTCTTAATTGATGCTCCCAGTTCAAAGTGAACCTACTCCGGTGAATCTGCCATGCAGATACACCACAGCATAGTGGGTATTCACTCAACACAGAGGAATATAGAGAAAAGTGGTTCTCAACATTACATTGAGTCGTGCCATGGTATTTCCAAAGTCTCGGCAGATTTTTCAATTAAAAAAAAAAAGTAAAGGCTTCTATATAAAACCCACCAAACCACACACTGTCCTTCAACTATCAAATCTCGATGTAACAACAGTTGCATGAGGAAGAATAATTATGGAATGTAAGATCTATATGGAAGCAAGGAAGAGGACAAACAATATGGATGCATCCACTAGAAACAAAAAAATGGAAAAATCATTTTACACACAATAAAATTTGGTTGATATTGCTGAAATTAAAACTCTAAATGACAATCCAAGAAGAATTATGTAAGAAGACAAGTTGGCTGTGATTTTACCATTGGAACTGGAAAACTAAGCTGCTGGATTTTAGTCCTTCAAGTACCAAGGCACATTTGGAACTTCTCTAATAAGCTAAGCATTGTTGAAGTACAAAACCAATAGCTATTGTGAGAGACTTGCCTAGAACCAAAAACCATAAAGCCACACAGCTTACTCCCAAACTACTCAAATATTCCTAAAACCATATTTGGCAAGGCTTTCCTACAAGGTGTGGACCAAATAGCATTTCTCATTCAAAGGGCCTTAAAGTGTGCATTCAACAAATCTTAGAAGCATCCCAGAGGACCCAGCAATGTGTCTCATAATCACTTACCAACTTCAACATTAAATTCAAGCACACAGCTTTATAAATATAACCACTAAGAACCATTCTTGGGTGTTGGACCAGGTCGACCCAAGTTTTTCCCCACTAAGCTACCATTCCGCACATATCAATATAGATAGATCATCATGAGATCCTTTAACGTATTAATCCAAATTTGGCGAATGCTGTACACATTAATAAACATAATGTCCAGTAACATAAGGCTACAGGAAATGAATTTTTGCCCAAAATATGTGCTTGTTTGTGTGGTAGATTCATGGACCATTAATGGCATTACGACCCAAATCAATCGTTTCTAACCAACAGACCACATTAAGGGAACAAATTACTCTACATGCATGGCCTCACACAGCAATGCTGCCAAATTAAATCCATACGTTACGAAATTTTAAGAGCCAACATCATAATCATCATCATCATCATCATCCAATTGTGTAATTCCGTAACTTTAATCATAACATAAACATAATATCAGATATGGAATTTCCTATTTCATACGTTCCTTTCTTCTTCATACCCGTTTGACATATACCAACAACAAACAAAGTCTAATTAACCAGAGGCAGACAATTGTCCAATCCCACCACTGGTAATCCAATCAACCCCGAGTCCCGATATGTACAAAAACTGTGTAATTAAAATCCTAAGAAACCCTAACCCTTACACCCAAATTAAACCAATGAAACGACAACGATTTGTAGAGCTTACCTGAAGAGGAAGAAGAAAAGATTTAGAGACCTCTCCACGTGGGGCTTGGAACTGGCAGAGTCGGCGAGAGCGGAAACGAAGAAGGCGAAAGCAAAAGACTTTGGGAAAGCAAAGGGTATGGTGACCTCGGCGAGTTCAGGCACCCGAATGGCAGCGTCGGCGACGCCGGCAGCTGTAACGGCTGTTGTGATGGGGGAATCGTCGCCTGCTGCGTCGGTGCTGCAAACT
Source organism: Rhizophora mangle (assembly GCA_037832345.1). Lineage (NCBI taxonomy): Eukaryota > Viridiplantae > Streptophyta > Magnoliopsida > Malpighiales > Rhizophoraceae > Rhizophora > Rhizophora mangle. Next base: position 1,523,939 of record JBAPLJ010000320.1, read on the forward strand.
CTTGTTGATTATTCTGCTGCCGTTGTTGCGGAGGAGGCAGGCTGTTCCAGCGCGGAGAAACCAGAGGGGTCAACGGAGAGAATCCCGAGAACTGCTTGTTAGGATCGACGGTTGACATCGAGTTCTGAAGGTACCGCATATAAGCAGAAACCGGGGACTCTGCGGCCGTGTGAACCGCCGGAAATGGTGGTAGGGGCGAAAGAGGCGCCGGAGGCCGTTGCATGAAACTGTTGGCGATTGAGATGGGATTAAGCGAGGCGTCGAGTGGAACTGGAGGTTGTTGAGGGGGGATGGTGCTGTTTAGCGAAGGAGGCGGGCGGTTACTAACATGGGCCAAGGGCGGAGGACGGATGCGTTGCAAGCGGGAGCTAGGAGGCTTTGGTGGATGTATTGGTGGAGGAGCACTCGAGATCCTGTCGTGAGCCGGAGATCCCGTGAGCTTCTGAACCACGTCCCTGAAATCATTCTTGTTGATATTGTACACCGGCGGCTGGTGCTGCTGTTGCTGGGCCTGCAGATTCTGCTGCTGCTGCTGGTTCTGCAGATTCTGCTGCTGCGATTGATGTTGTGGCGGCTGCTGTTGCTGCTGCTGTTGCTGATGGTTGATAGGTAAGTTCAGACCAAAAGCTGGTTTCTTGGGGATGATGGGCTTGGAGATCTTGTGGGAGAGCTTGTTGAGATGTTTGAGATACTGATCTCTGTTGTCGTTGTTACTGTTGTTGTTGTTGCTGTGGGTGCTGCTGCTACTACTGGTGATGGTAGAGTCACCAGAGGATTGACAGCTTTTATCCATTATAGTAGTAGCCAAGAACACCCCCGCCCTCCCACTTCTTCTCTTTCTTTCTCTAGATCTAAAAATCTAATGATCATCCACTAATATCTAATCTGATTCTATCGGTCGGTTGATTGTTTGTTGTGTGGTGGGGATCTGCCTTCCTCTTGATGGCAACTCAGGGGCTGGCTTGCCTTGTATGGTCACCCACAATGTCGAGAGAGAGAGAGAGAGAGAGAGTCAACAAAAGAATATTAATAATTGTGAAGTTAAGGCTGTGGTCTTTGTTTGCAACGAGTCTTTCAAGACAGAGAGAGAGAGAGAGAGAGAGAGAGAGAGAGAGAGTCGGGGTGGGGAGGGGAAAAAGTTAGTAAAGGACGAATATGTCTGTGTGCCTGTGATAGTGTGTAATGGTTTGCTCTTGGCTCTCTGTTTTTTGCTGAATAGTGTGTTGCCCTCTCCTTTTGTTGAATATTTTTTTATTCTAACCAACAAAAAAGTACATCCAAAAAATGTTAATTACCGAATTTCGTTTAATATTTTTATTAAAAAAAATTATTATTTAAATATTATTAAATCAAATAAAATTTTTTATATTTAATATTAATATTAATATATTGAAAATTTAATATCAAGTATTCTACACATATTCACATTTATTTAAAATAAATATTAATAAAAATATATTTAAATTAATTTGAAAAATACATCAAAATAATCATCAAAATCGTACTTACCTTTGCTTGATATTGTTGCTTAAAAGAAGAGAAAGGACATGGCCTGTGAAAATAAACGCATTTACCCCATCTTTCCCTCTCCAATCTGTCTTTTTTTTTTTTTGTGCTTTATTGGATTAGAAGATTATCAGGTGCTTTGTCCATGTCATTATGGTGTTTTATCGTTGTTTGTTTTGGTAACACAGTCCCCCGTTAGCAATCTGTCGTGTTTCTCTTTCTTGCGTTTGCAGTGACCATGCCCAGTTTTTGTGTCGGGAGATTTTTTTTTTTTTTTTTTTAACAATAAATTGAAAATAATATTTTCCTTGTTAGGCATCTTGTTGTGAGACCGAGGCACTTGCTGACTAATTTTATTGCTCTTAAATTCCCTTATATATTACCTCAATAATAAACAACCCAATTATGGGGCTTTTTCATTTGTTTCTATAAACAAAGGTGTTCTTTTTTCTTTTTTCTTTTTTTTTTTAATTTTTGGACATCATAAGATAATTCCCACATGATTGGGAGGCATAAAAATTAAATATAGGATTATTGAGGGATATGGTATGGAGGTATTTGTTATTTTTACTCAGTGGTATCGTCTTTGACTACCACAGATTGACTATCATTAATTTCGTAATTAATTGTGCTTCCCTTTCCAAGCTAGTCGTAATTGGATTGCTCCTTTTTTTTTTTTTTTTTTTTTTTTATGTTTTTCACTCCAATTTTCCCTCCTGGTCAAACTTCCGTTACTTTGTGGGAGTCTGGAGTTTGAAAACGCATCCCATTCATCCAAGACATGACCGGGTCTCACCCTCCTAGCCTTACTGGCTTTTTTTTTTTTTTCGTTTGAAAGATTTTGTCATGTGTTCTAGATTGCAACTCAGGTCATGGTACCTATCACAGCCATTTTCTGTTGGAATTTAAATGAATTTTAAGGAAAAGCAAAGGATTACCCGTTTGGGAGTCTTACTTAAATGTGATATCTTTTGTATTAGCAGCTAATAAAATCATCTAGAGTACCAAAGTTCAAATTTCAAACCTTTTATGACTCTTGCTCCACGTCTACGGTTTGTCGGGATGCCTCTTACTCTAGAGGGGAATATGACTTGTAAAATTAAGTGCATTTACAATATTTATTTTTAGTTTCATAGCGGAGACCTAATTAATCATGGAATATGTACATAATCATTTTTTTTTTTGCTTAAAATAATTTAATTCCATTTTTGATTTAATCAATAAAAGAGTTTTTTTTTTTTTTAAAATGATCAGGACTCTAAGCTATCTATCTTACACATATATTTTATAAAAATGATATTTTCATGACTTAAATATAGTCACCATAGAATAATCTTATTACTATACTAAAATCTATATATTTTTTTTTCTTTTCAGTCAATGATCCATATATAATAATTAAGTATGTAAGAGGATCCGAAAGCTCTAACAGTAAGATCCATGTAGAACGAAACATTTTCTAGTTGTCCGTTTGAACCTAATGATACCCAATAAAAAAGTTTCAACCTAATCATTAACGATAACTTAGAGTCGGATTGGGGCAAGTCTGATTATACTAAAATGCAATTCCGTGAAACGAAAAACAAAGTATAAGCGGAACTGGAAATTCAAAGGGGTGTGACGTTTCCACCTATTGAAACTTCTATCCATACCCGGAAACTCCGTAACCTTGACGGATCAATTTTCAGCGTGCGACAGCAATTGGCATGTCACTTTTAGAAAAAAAATTAAGACAAAGAGGCAATACCTTGGCCCAGTTGGCCTTGTTGAGTACATGTCCCAGCTGTACCAGATAACACCGCTCCAACTTTTTATTTTTTTTGTCCTTTTCCGAGAGAAAAGGACAAGCACTCATCCGGCGGATTTGAATATTCTTACGTTGCAATGTCTCAGTATCAGTACTTACCTCTTTTTATCTTTGACCACCTTTTGTCTTGAGTGGCTGGTGTGTAATGCATCAAAGGTTGGATGGTAATATTCTGCAGTGAATATATAAAATAATAATAATAATAATTTTTTTATAATTAAAGTTAAATTTTTTATATTTTTATTTATTTTTTATATTTTTTAATTCCTTTCAAAAAATTTTTTTACTGGAAATGGTTAAATTGTTTATAATTTATTTTTAATCAATATATAAATTTTAATAATTTCAACTGATTTTAATCTAAAAAGACTACTTTGGATTAAAAAAAAGTAAAAAATTTTAAAATTTATTTGTTTTAGAAATAATTTTTGTATATTCATTGGAAACTAATTCCTTCACATGCCATCAATGGACCTTAGTGGGCTTTTTGAATGGGCCCTGTTAGCTCGGTGGGCTCAAAGGGATTCGAAAATAGGTTTCCCTTCAATTTGTAGTATCTTCTAGTTATCATTTCTCTTTGTTATGGTGCAACGTATAGGGTTAGCAGCTACGAAAAAAGCCATCGGATGCAAATTTTCTTTAGTATCGTTGAGAGTGTTGCCTGTGGCTGTCTCGGATTGTGGGGAATCCAGGGACTGCAACTGCAAGTCGAGCAAGAGCAACATTTGATCTAAATTCAGTGGCTTTTCTATATATTTTGGGATCCCTGTGGTGGACGTCGCCCAAATGGTGAAGAATGGCCCCAACATCCGGCTGGATAAAGCATAAGTGCTTGCTATAAAGTATCAACAGTTGATGAGTGATGTCAATTTATGTTATATTGACTTTTGAATGCTATTGTTAGGTACCATTTAATCAACTAAAATTTGTTAATGTTGTGGTGTGAATATAATAATTTGACTTTGAAATATATATATATATATATTTGCTTAATAATGAAATGCTCACAGTGCACCATATTATATACATATACGAATGCAGGGTAGGAGCACAATGGAAGGTAGCAGGGCTTGAAGAGGGATGCACAGTGGCTATGGGAGCGGTGGGACTTGCTGTGCTTCCTAAAAATGACTGAACCTCATAGATTAATCGTGTTCAAATGAAGAAGAACAAACAAGAAACATGAATTAATGGCCTTGATTATAATTGATCAATCGTATAATAGGGGATGAATCCAAGGGGTCTGCTGGAGGCAATATTTATATATTTTTGGATATTTTCAAAATTTTCCTTATAAATTTTTATCATCACCAGTTACCTTTTGCCCCCAGTAATTTCTTTTAAAGTTATCCCTATAGTTTAGTCAAAATTTAGGCCCAAACTCGTAGGAAAATAATAATCGTAAGTCGGAATGTTTATTATTTCAAATAATTAATATGATTTTATATGAACAATGTTTTTATTATATTTAATAACAGGCAAAATTTTTTATATAAAAAAAAAAAAAAAAAAAAGAGTAGTGATCGGAAATTTGAATTTTGTATCACAACTTGTTAAACATTTTATCCCTCCCTCGTTTTCTTTTCATGTTCGCCCCATTGTTGAGGGAACATGTTGCCTCATATTCAAAATTCTGCGTGAGAATTACCATTTACAGGCTCATTCTGGTTCTATCTACAACCGTCGCATTAAATCCTCAGAACAATAATTTTTAACATATATAAATTCAAAATTTGTGAAGTGGACAAAAAACAAGAGATGGAGAAATCGCGTTTTCATAAACCCATTGAAAAAAATTATATTTTTTGAAACGTAAAATTTACGGATCACTTCATTTCGTCTCATCTTATTCCGTTAGACTTTAGACTAGTCAAAATCCTTTTTCATCATATAAATAAGACTTTGCTGTCTATTATGGCTAAGTCGTGACTTTTGAAATTTGACATCAGTGTCAGATCTCAGAAACCGAAAAGAGATTTTGGGGGGGGGGGGGGTGCATGTGTGGAGAGTAGGGAACAAAATACCTGATTGGGTTTCTAATTTTGCTTTCACTTTTGCCACTTGGGTTACGTCGACTGCCTCGGCCTCCAGATGGGGTGGTCTCCTGGCTTCCGGAAGATACAATTGGGTTACTTGGCCCAGAGAGTCTGCAGTGTAGACATTAGGTGTTTTTTTGTTCTATCTTCTGGGCCTTAGGCCCTCCTCTTCTGACCAATGGACCAAAAGGAAAAAATAAAACAGAAACCGAAATCAATTTTTTCTTGTTGGGCTAAGACGTCATATTTATTATTATTTTCTCTTTAACCTCAACGGTAAGTCAGTAAAAGGTTAAAAAAAAAAAAAAAACAAAAACCTGCTCCACAAAGTCCTACCCTAAATCGAGACAGTCAAAGGGCAAAGCCATCTTCCTTCGCGTTACCATTTCTTGGCAGTGTGATATCGACGACTGAGAAAAGGCCGCCCCCTTCTGGAAGCGGCTAGCAAGCAGATCGTTTCTTCCTCCGACCAATGGCGCAAGCCGCCACTGACAAGCCCACGCTTACCCTCTCTGAGGTACCTTCTCTCTCTCTCTCTCTCTCTCTCTTTTATTGCGCTCCGATCTCTTTCGTTCTTCCATTTCTTTGGTTTTGTTCGAGTCTTCTTCGTTTCTTTTCTTTTAATGGATATCGGATCGGCTACTTTTTTAAAATGCAAATCGTGCTGTCGATACGTTTCTCTCAAAGTTCAAAAAAAAAAAAAAAATCCTGAGAAATCTGAGCGATGCGACCGACTTCAAAACGATGCAAATAACAGTAAGAAGATATTAAGAATAGGAAAGAAGCGAATTGCAATGTAAAAAGGTACCGAATTTGATGCGCTGCTTTGAAAATGATTTGCTTTTTTGGCATTCATGTTCCATTTTTGTTTCTTTTCTATGTTATAATTATGAGGGCCGGGGATGCATTGTCCTTATCAAATTGATACTTAGATCTGTTGAGCAAATTCAAATTTGTGTAGAAACTGGTGCTTTGTTGCGAGTTAAAGGACTCTTTCCCCATCTGATTGAACAGCAAGCAAGCCCTCATCACGCACGAGCTTAAATTCTGACCAGTCCAGGCTCTTAATATGGGGCTGGTTTGATTTTGATGCACTTGAACGACTTATTTGGGCATCTGTGATCTGTGACTTGATCAAGGAAATTCAAATTGAAAACAAGCTGCTAAAAGAATTACACGCCATGCAATTTTTATATAACACTAGAAGTAGGATTCTGATGGGATAAATTCGTTAGTTCTCTATTATATCCTCTGAGTTTTATTGAGCTTGGTCAAATGGAATGAAGATAGGAATTAGTGTCAAAAAGTTTGAACACACTGCTTCTTGCTTTCTATATATTCTAACTGGAAATTTTCAGCTCTGTTGCGACCTCTTTTTTTATAGATTGGTTTCGGACTATAAGTTTGTCTTTCTGTGCTTATAATTCTTGTAAACTTTTCTTCATCCTGAATCTAGCGTTGTTAAGAGTTTTACTACTAGAAATGCATAGAAGGCCCACATACTATGGAAAGCAATTGGTGTTTAGACCTTTGGGGATTTACTGTTCAAAATTCTCAAACATTCTTGTTCTTTTCTCTTTGATGTCAAGAGAAGCTAAGTTTTCTCTGGTAATCGATGGTTATTCTTATATGGTTTTTTGTTCCCTTATCTAGCAATATTTATTAAAGCAAAAAGAGGAGAAGCCAGATGTGGATTTAAAACCCACTGAAGCAAGTGAAGAAGGGAATCCAGTGAATGCTGCTCCTGAGGAAGTTGCTGCAGAGAAGACTGAGGAAACATCAGAAGCTGTCTCTGAAGTAAAAATTGATGATAGTCCTGCTGCCTCTGAAGAAAGTACAGAAACTAATCCTGCTTCTGCTGAAGATAACAGTAATACTGTTCCTTCTCCCACTGGGGAAAGCAACGAAACAACTGAAAAAGAACAATCTAGTGATGTGGAAGTCTCTGAAGAGGAACCAGAGATAAAGGTACAGTCATTTTTCTTAGAATTTAGTGTGCATGGTTTGATGTTGTAACCTTCCCATGGAAGCACAACTTCCAGTTTTATATGTACCATATCAACACTTTTGTGCCTGGCTGGCATCCAGCTTGAGACTGCACCTGCTGATTTTCGTTTTCCAACCACAAATCAAACAAGGCACTGCTTTACACGATACATTGAGTATCACCGGTACGTCAAACTTTCTAAGATTTTTCTACATTGTTGTGCATATCTTGTTTTGTCCTTGTGATTGGCACTCTCTTTGATCAATAATACCGCTTCTGATGTTTATCCAGGTGCACTGCTGCTAAGGGTGAAGGTGCCCAAGAGTGTGACAGGTTTGCAAAATATTATCGTGCCCTTTGTCCTGGTGAATGGGTATGTATTCACACATTCTTCCATACACTAAATGGTGTTAATATGTCCTGCTATCTTAGTACTTAGATTGAGAGACTTTTATTTAAAGCTGTTCAAAGCTCTTGGGAATCTGGAATTGATGTCCCACATCTCTGGGTTCTATTTGGGAAGCAGACTAGTTTGGGGTTGGATTTAGCTTTGTCATTTCATTTTCCAGTGTGCTAAAATGAAAAGCCGTCATGAATCTGACAAAGCTTCTATGCATTGTGATTATGATGTTGTATATATATCTGTTTTTCATCAGATTTTAATTGAGATACAGCTACTAAATGAAAATACTATTTCTGCACCATCACAAAGGTTTTATGAGCATGTGCTTATGTGACATGGAGATTGTGATGATTTTTTTTTTTGGTCGGGTGGAATTGCTGATTGTGTTGAGTTTTTAACTAGGAAACTAATTAATTAGTATGGTTAGTTTTGAGGCAACCTTATCAAGTCCCATTTGTTGTACCTTCTTGTTCTGGCTTATACATCTGATCACTGGAAACTATGATTAGGATTGTCTTTTATATGCAGTCTAATATAAGCGATCATTCATTTTGCAAATTAAAAAATTGTTTTATCTTTGTCCTTTGCTATGAATGGGATACTAAACAAGGTATTCCCTATCTTTAAGTTTCAAGTCAGCTTTCTGGAATTGATTACTGGCATCAGACTCATTGGTAGCCTGAGTTGATTGTGTTGATTGTTTTTTGTTTGTTAATGGTTGCCAGATAGAGAGATGGAATGAGCAAAGGGAGGATGGCACCTTTCCAGGTCCCCTGTAGATGGTGTCTTTTTGAAGACCTATATTGCCCTGGAATGGTGCCATATTCCAGGTCAATGTGGCACATTCATGAATGCTCTGGAAGAGAAGTGTATTCTCAGGGAATGTCTTATTTGAATGAAAGAGTTAATAAGAAATTTTGGAGCGCCATTAGAACTAGTCCAAATTTCAATATAGAATGTATTGTTTATGGGACAGATGCTGCTACTTGTCATCAGTCATCTGTAAGATGAAGACTTACGACAAATTTACCCACGTCTTCAACTATTCTGTGGACAGTGGCCGATAATTGTTTAGAACCCAGTAGACAACTGTAGCAATGTTTGTTGCATAATAAAGGTCTACTGCTTGTTAATCCCGTTCAAGTCTTCAAGAAAGTCGAGATCTTCTGCATGAACGAATTCAACTGTAGGCTTGCATTTGAATTTTGATCGTATATACGGCTCTTTATTTCGGACCTCTCTCTGTGTCTCCCCATTCAAGTCTCGTGAGAAGATAAATCACCGGACCATCTAATCAATATTCATATATTGTTTTGTTTTGGTTCTCTTTCATTTGTCTGTGTCGTACACGTAACATAATAACAGATGAATGTCACTTTAAAAAAAATTAGGTACAAAAATTTTATGAGAAAAACCACATATCGTGCAGGCATAGCTTAGAAATTCAATATAGTCAAAATTAACATTGAGTTCTTATGTCTTTACGAATTATTTTGGCATTTGAGACCTGATTTTGCGAAGTTACTAAGATTACTTGATATATCGCATTATATTGAATAAATTGATGTGTATTAACTGTATGCTTTCAAAAAATTTCGAAAATCATTTGTATTACTAAAAAGAAGCCCGTCCAAGGCACAGTATGAGTGTACTACTTTGGATATACAAAAGCAAATGCATCGTGCCACCACCAAAAAGGAGATAATATGAAAAGGCAATAGTGAAACGCTAATCAAATATCCTTTTTTATGGGAAGTGGTTAGAGCACTGCACTACCAATGATAAAGAATCAATATCAGGCCAAACTTATATAATAATAATAATAATAAGAAGAAGAAGAAGAAGAAGAAGAAGAAAGTCACCATATAAATGAATATAATTTTGGCCTAAGGAATATTATGGGGGTGAATATGGTATGTTTGTGTATTGTATTGTGTATCTAAATTACGTAATAATGGTAGGGCTGGGCCTAGGTTTTAGGGGGAAAGGCCTAAATGAAAATTGCGTTCGTCCTGAGAGCGTTTTCCAGGACTGACCCAGTGTGGCACGCTTAAATGTTAAAGCCCCATTTTCGTACAGCCCATGGCTAGACCCACTCATAAAATCCGTTGCTTTCTGAGCAAGTTAGACTCAACCTTTGAAAACAAAGGATGAATTAGAGTAGCAGAGGACGGCAAATGTAAAGGCATACTTGAGATTGAGAGGACAAATGCCTCAACGTCAATTGCTAACATTTGGCATGTACCCGCCGATTCAGTGCACAAATTCACAAGCTTTCTTCTTCAGTGAGATTGTCACCAGCAGAAATCTAGTTTACAGAGCCAGAAAGCAACACAAACATGGAAGTAAATATCAGGACTTTGACCAAGAATACCAATCCACTCCTTTCCGTGGGCTAAGTTAGGAGAACTCACTATTATGCTTGCTAGCTCAGGAGGGCATCTAATTAATGAGCTTGTAAGTAACTGCAAAGAAGTTTTCAAATTCATATGTAATGTTCAGCATGCTCCCATGAGTACCATGGATACATTCCAGAAAAATACAACACATGCAATGCAAGGTAGCCGCACACACTCATAGAGCGATGACGACCAAAAAACTGCCCGCCCCCCCTGCTCCGACACACGCTCTCCCCACCCCGCACCGGGCCCACCCCCCTTCCCCTCCCCCACGAAAAAGAAATATCATAACAAACAAGCCCGAGTAAACTCAGAATAACGAATCACAGGGATCGCCAATGCTATTGCAACATAGGAGAAAAGAATATATATGCTTATGCGCAGCCTGACCAGTCACCACAGAGTCACAAAACGCACCAAATAACATACCAATGTCACAAAGACACATCACCACGTACGGGAAAAACCTCCCGCTCCCAGCTAGTCCCCTCCAGTATTCCCAAACAATTATAAAAAAAAAAAAAAAAAAACAGAAAAATCTTCCCAATAGGGAGTATTATGAGAAAACAAGGCAAGGGCAACAAAAAGTGATAACATCCTTTGACAAACAAACAGAGATAGCTGGAATTGACGAGCGTTTAATCGCAGTCCAACACCATTGAGCTATTTAAGGTAAGCCGTTCCTAACCTTATTAGAGTCCCAACATAATGCTCAATTAAAACCCTATAAAACAAGAACTGGCACTGAAAATGGGAAAATCTCAAAAATATCTGATTAAGTTGCTAGCTAGAATTCAACCATCAAGAATCGCAACCAGCTGCTAAAGCCTCTCACAGTCAGGTTACAGCAGACGGATAATAGAAGCTGATCAGGCCCTTTCCCCGCGGATCCTCCTAGCAAGCTGAATATCTCTGGGCATAATGGTCACGCGCCTGGCATGAATGGCACAGAGAAAAGCATCCTCAAACAGTCCAACCATGTAGGCCTCGGTTGCCTCCTGCAGTGCCCAGATTGCATGGCTTTGGAATCGCAGATCAACCTGCGACAAAAAACAGTACGGCACATGCAGCCATTTAATTAGTATCGAAATCAAATTACCCCAAAAAAAAAAAAAAGGAGGTGTTGCCTCGGCTCGGTTTCATACAGACAATAATGAAGTGAGAACATGCCGAACGCATGAACTTAAAAAGAGGAAGATTAAAGAAACAAAACAGCACCGTATATATATATATATATATATACCTTGAAATCTTGGGCAATTTCACGAACAAGCCTCTGGAATGGAAGCCTCTTGATCAGCAGTTCAGTGGTCTTCTGATACTTTCGGATCTCCCTGAGCCAGAACATCAATTAACAATTACGTCAAATTCGCTAACATCAAAAGCAATATTCCAGTCCAAAATAAGGCAGCGATTTTATACCGAAGAGCGACGGTTCCTGGACGGAATCTGTGAGGCTTCTTCACACCTCCTGCTGAGGGCCGGAGCTTCTTGCCTTTGCCTGCAGCCTGGAGAAAACGTTACCAGCAAACAAAATCAATGCTATAAACAAGCAAATCTTAGTTCTCAAAACCACAAAAAATAAACATTACGAAGAAGCTTAGAGAAGCATGTGTATATATATATATATATATATATATATCGTTTATTATTATTGCTTATCATACTGATGCTCTTTAGTCGTGCGCAGGACGCAATACCTTGCGAGCGAGTTCCTTCGTTGGAGGTTTGCCACCAGTGGACTTGCGTGCAGTTTGCTTGGTACGGGCCATTCTTCTAATAAACAACACACAGCATTAACACCATCATGAACATTAACAATGGAGTTACTACATTTTCTTGCAAAAAAAACAAGAAGAAGAAGAAGAAGAAGAAGAGAGGGAGGAGAGGTTAACTGGCACTCCAAAATACCTTCAAATCGGCAAACGACAAAAGAAACAAATTGGGTCTTATGATCGCTGGGCTATTTAAAAGCGATTTCATGCACGTACGTACGGCCATGATTTGCTCGTACTGTGCTTTTTCGGCGCTGAATCGTACGGTTGGAGGGTTGTCACCTTGCTTTTTTTTTTTTTTTTTGTTTTTCCCGGGTCAGATTGACGGTCAAGATGCCCTCGCGCGCAGTATGCGTATCGGATTGTAGAGGGAAAATACTCGCTTCCCATTGGCTCAATTTAAACTCACTCGTAACGGAACGTTTTTTTGCTTTTGCATTTTATTTATTCGACCCACGATCGCGTCGGGTACACGGATACCCCTCTTACATGGGCCCTTTAGGGCCGATCCAAATCTGAAGCCCAATATGACAATTTACCGAGATATTTTTATTTTTTTTTTCTTTTTCAGAAAAAAATTTGGAAAATCCGTCGTCTGATAATAAACTAAACAGCAGGAGACCAGAGAGAGAGAGAGCGGTTGTGAAGTAAAAACAGCCATGGGCTTGCAGTGTTGTTTTGGCGGGACGGCTATCCAAACCCTAAAGCTGGCGGCGATTCCCGCTTCTTCTTCTTCCTCGTGCCTAATTTTGAAGCCAATATCGAAAACCCTTACCTTCAACTTTTTTCCTCGCCATGGAAATCATAATCCCCAGAGATTTCCATTTTCACTTCTTGCCAGAGTCAGAGCCCTCTCTACAGCACCGGCTGTCCAAACAGCACCGGCTGTCCAAACAGCACCGGCGGCGGATAGGATACTTGCTAAAGAAGGTGATTTATTTATTTATGCTTGCTTGTTATGTTTTCCTTGATTTTCCACTTTGTTATTATTCTGTCTTAAATTTAAATGGGGTTGTTTGGCTTTTGGATTACAGTCTCGAAGCCGCAATGGAAAGCGACGATAGATTTCAAGTGGATAAGGGAAAATAAAGATGAAGTTGCTCGGAATATAAAAAACAGGAGCTCCAATGCCAATTTGGAACTTGTTCTTGAGCTCTATGAGAAATTGTTAGCTCTTCAAAAGGTCAGGTTTCTATCCATTTTTATTCTGTTGTGTATTGTTTGCCTGAAAACTTTGACTATATTTAGTTTATCGCAGAGAATCTTGTGTCTTATTCAAGCAAATGCTGCATTATGATTGTTAAAGAGTGTAAATCCCACATTGCCATAGTATAAAGACCTCACATGTCTGATAATGTCTATGGGCTTCCTCGTCTACATGCTTGAGCTTTTGGGTGGATTTGAGTTTTGAAGTTGTTATTTGACAATGATACTATAGCATATGTTTTCATGATGCTACATGCAATGCTGGCCACTTTATGTTGCTTCTCATTGGTCTCAGTAATGCTAGTTCAATGTAGCTTTAGAAAAGCCGAGCTAAGTTACTGGATTTTTTTTCTTGTACTAGAGATGTAAAGTAGTGTCAGTGATGCTTTCCTCTGTTAGCTAGTGCTCAATGCACAAGTGTGTTGTGAGTGAGAAGCAGTACTAGAGCATTAAATATGTTCAATTTGCATTATGCATAAACTAATAATTGTAGTGGAAAATAAGCTAGTTTGCTTCTCAGTATTATCTAATGTTTACTGCCAGATAGCAGGAGGTTGAACGGCTTCGAGGTGAAAGAAATGTAGTGGCAAATAAGATGAAAGGAAAACTTGAACCATCAGAGCGTCAAAAACTCATAGAGGAAGGTATGTTGGTAGAATTCATCATGCTTAGTCACTCTCTTGTTTTCCAGTGGCATCGTAACTAGGAATGACTTTTTATTTTTTCCTCATTTATGCATTCAGGAAAGAACTTGAAGGAAGGACTCACAACCTTAGAAGAAGACCTGCTTAAGCTTACGGATGAACTTCAGCAAGAAGCACAATGCATACCCAACATGACTCATCCAGACGTTCCAATCGGTGATGAAAAATGTTCCACAGTGAGAAAAATGGTAAGCTTGCTCCTGCAATTTTCATACTTCTGTTCTTTTTTCATGTTTCTACATGTGAATGTTGGAAAGTAAGGATGCACAGGCTACATTGCAACTTCAGTTACTTTATGTCTTTTCATTTTTCTCTCTGCATGTTTTGCTACAGGTGGGTAATCCACATGAGTTTAGTTTCCCTGTCAAGGACCATCTTCAACTTGGGAAAGAGCTAGATCTCTTTGACTTTGATTCAGCTGCAGAGGTATTTCTTCTGTTTGACCTAAGGTATTAAAGCATTTCTTATAGGTCTCTATAGGTCACATTCACAACATGAACATGGACAATTTTCTTGATTTCCCATCTAAATGACCATGCTTATTGAAAGGAAATGTGCCCTTCAACTATGAAGCTGATAAGCTCTGTTTCCCAATCTGGTTAAAGCCATCACATTTTCCAAATCAAGGAGAGTAATGAAATTGGCCATGAATGCATCCTTTTATGAAGAGTTTAACCATATAGGTTTATGAGGGCAAATGCCAGATTCTTGTTTGAAGTTCAGTTGGCCTCCAATCAGAAGGCCAACATTTAGTTTAGTTTAATTGGGCCAATAGGGATTACTGGCTTAAACTGTGCATGGTTCAACTGCCTTCTTTAGCTTTGTTTGGTCCCAATCAGAACTCATTAGTGTAGCCTGGTCCCTATTATATGTATTTACAGCAGCATTGATTTCCAACAATTGCAGATAACTGTAATAGGGTTATGGTGAGGCTTCTAGGTTTCATCACTATGGTCAAAACCTTGAACAACATTTTACTTTTTAGTGGTTAGTTTTCCATTTAAGAAGGATAAGAGCAGGTTCTCCACTATTTGCATTTGAACAAGAGATCTTACTGAAAGATGAGAACTTTCTTGGCTTTGAAGCATATAATGGCTGGAAGGCATATAGGTCTCTGTGAGTGTGCTTTCCACAAGTCAAATGACGTAAATCCTCCATATTTTGCATGATTGCCAGGTCAGTGGATCAAAATTCTACTATCTGAAGAATGAAGCAGTTATGCTGGAGATGGCTTTGATCAACTGGACTCTCTCAGAGGTCATGAAAAGGGGCTTCACGCCTCTAACGACCCCAGAAATTGTGAGATCATCAGTTGTTGAAAAATGTGGCTTTCAGCCTCGCGGAGATAACACCCAGGTTCCCTGTTTTTTCTCTTTGTTTTCTATGAGCTGTCTAAATGATGCCAAGTACTTATTTTTAGAGACTCAACAGGTTTATTCTATCGAGGATAGTGATCAATGCCTCATTGGCACTGCAGAGATTCCTGTGGGTGGAATTCATATGGACTCTATCCTTCCTGAGTTGCTGTTGCCTTTGAAGTATGTAGCTTTTTCCCATTGCTTCCGTACAGAGGCAGGTGCTGCAGGTACAGCAACAAGGTAATATATCTAAGCATTATTTTTATTCTTCAGAATCATCTAGTTTGTATTAAAACCTTGCTGCCAAGACTTTATTCCATACTGTGTAGTATTATGTTTGGAGACTTACTATCATAATGGGCATGGTCATGTTTTAACTTTTAACTGTACCCTCACCAAGAAAAATTCAACGAGATATTGTTGATCATGAATGTTAAATTCACAGTTGGTGCAATACCTACATTTGGGATGTTTTTGCACTGAGCCATCTTTCTTGTATTAAAACAGTCAGACTTCTGCATGTCCTTTTAATGATTTTCTTTTTAGTGAATCTGTCTGTACAAGCTATGTTGCATAGGCTCGCTTACTTTTGAGAACAAATTACTCTTTATATTCATGATTGTTTTCTCAATCTATTTCAGTTGGCAATATCCTGTTTGGCATATTTTGTTTATTTTTTCCTCCTATGGCTTAGAACATTTTGCCACTTGGTCCCGAGTGTTTGGAACATTAATCTTTTCCTTTTATATTGACTACATTTTACTTATTTATATTAAAATTTTGTGCTGCTTTGGAAAATTTTACATTGAATGACACATTGGCATTTTTGGACAGAGGCCTTTATCGAGTCCACCAGTTCAGTAAGGTGGAGATGTTCATATTTTGCAGACCAGAGGTGAGTGAGTCCTTCCACGAGGAGCTCATCGAGATTGAAGAAGACCTCTTCTCGTCACTTGGATTCCATTATAAGTTGGTGCTACTTTATTATCACTGATTTGTTACACTGCTATATTTCCATTTGTCTGTTGTGGCTTTAAGTTTTCTACACTTCTCTGCAGAACTTTGGATATGGCTTCTGGGGATTTAGGTGCACCTGCTTACCGCAAGTTTGATGTGGAGGCATGGATGCCTGGTTTGGGACGGTATGGCGAGGTAGTGAAACTTTGCATATTATATGTTTGTGAGCTATAGATTTTGTGTTTGGTTGCCAACTTCAATAACTTAGGCTCTTTGATGGCTGAAACTTTGAGGAATGTTTTATTTTATCTGAATGCTCAGATTTCAAGTGCATCAAATTGTAGAGACTACCAGAGTCGCCGGCTTGGAATCCGGTATCGTCCATCAGAACCAACACCAGTAAATCCTAAAAAGGGAAAAGGCAACCTTGCTCCAACCCAGTTTGTCCACACCTTAAATGCAACAGCCTGTGCAGTTCCGCGGATGATAATATGCTTGCTAGAAAACTACCAGCAAGAAGATGGCTCTGTCGTTATTCCTGAGCCATTGAGGCCATTCATGGGTGGACTGGGGCTTATAGTTCCGAAATCTAGAAAAGGATAAACGGATTCTTATGCTTGAGTTGAGGCGGGGGTTTATTTCTGTGGGTCATCGTTCGGTGGCTATTTATAAAATGTCTTTGTACTTGGCCATGCATTGACATTTCGCAGCTGGAAATCGATTGGGGCCGTCAGGCCTCGTTGCGTCATTTATAGTTGGGTCAATTTCTCTGGCTTCAAGAAAAGCTGGAGAAATTTTTGGGCGAGTTTTATTTAGGTTTGAAATTGTTGTTGGCCAAGAACTTCGTTGTGACGTAATGGATATTATTGCGAAATAAATAAAAGCATTATGTCGAGGGAAAAAGATTTAAAAGACACCAAAAATGAGGCTCATGGATGTCTATACAATAATAACAATTTAAAAAAGAAGAAACAAGAAGACCTTAATTTTGAAGTTTGCGTGGAGTTGATCAAAGCATAAACACATGCATCAAAATAATAAAACAAATTTTATTGGTAATTTTCTAACTAAGGATTTGCTCTTATTTATTTATCTCCTCGGCACTATGGCTGGGCAAAACTCTGAAAGAAAATTTTGAAGTGTTTGCCTCATTAAAATGAACGGTGAGAAGTTCCAAAAATATAGCCCATCACCACTGCTACTCTTGCTGGTGGGGGAAATTTGATACTCTTGCTGCTTTTTACATATGTTAATATTGGGGTCCCTTGGGCAGAAAAGCAGAGGTTTAAGTCATTGCTGCTCCCAAATTTGTTTACTTGCAAAACTTTATCACAACTCTCAAGTAGCAAGGTATTGCCTGAATGATAGTAGTTTTATGTTCTCATGGCTAAAATGATGCGCATAAACTAACATTTGATCGTATTTCACATGCTAAGTAAGAGAAAGACATATCCATAAAAAGTTGTACACATTTTATGATAAGCAGTCAATCACATTTATAATATTAAAAGGAAATGATAGAGTAGGGATAAAAGTAAACGGATGAAACGCCACCATGCCAATGCTAGTAAGGCATTTTACATCTCTATGTTGTGGACCCCCATCACAAATAATATCGCTTTCAATTTGCATGGCAACCTAATCAATAATGCAAAAACAAAAAAAGGAAAATGACATAAAACGAAAATTAAAAAAAAAAGAAAAAAAAAAAAAAGAAAATAGGTCTCCGTGTTGTGCTTGCATTACATTAAACCATTGTGTATCACCCATCATCTGTCGAAGGCAAGTAATAAAATCAGTAAATCACTATAAGAAGCATTTTGGAAGCAAATGAGGATTAAAGCATGCGGGAAAGGGGATCAGGCGTTGCCCACCGAACGTCATGTCTACAGTTGCACGGTCCCACGCGGGCAGGCCCGAAATGGACTACAATACAAACGCGAATTAAATTAGCCGTATCTGCCCATTGCCAAAATTCTGCCCAACTCTTCCACACGGCTGAACCACCATATGAAAGCCAAGCCGAATAACTTTTCATGCTTAAATTGAACAGGCTGTCGTATGATAAAGACAGGAAAAATGGAGAAGTGCATGCAAAAATGATTTTGTGGATTTTATTGCAATTAGTTACCACGAATCAAGTACATTCCAAAAGAAAATTTCTGAAACGAAGAGGTTAATCAAATAAAGTATAACCCATGAATCCCTTATACCAACTGTTAGGAATTCAGGGCTTCCGGTTAACCTATCCCTTTCCTGCACCCAATGTCATTGTCCTTTTCTTCTATATCTCTGTATGAGCCGGGGCGGCCATGTTAACTCTCAGCATATAGGTACAAAATCCGTGTCCCCTGACACACTAGCACACTAACCCACTATTGCACAGCTGGCTCCAATTGCTTCAAAGCATAACAACTCATCAAATTTGCCACTATCTTGGCCACTACGGGGATCTTGTCATTAAGAGACATGCAATTGCTTTTGGAAACTACTAGATTCGGAGAGAAGAGTTCAGACTTGAGGTTGTTCTCTGACATAGACAATCTGGCAAAGGATTTACATAAAATGCTTCTTCTGTTCGAAACCTATCCATTCCCTTTGTTCCTGATGTGGGGCCTTTTCTTCTCCTTGGGGACCCTTGCCTACACATGAAAAGACCATACATTAGAAAATTCATGATCCACAAAATTATGCAAGTTGCGATAGATAGGGGGATCTGGCTTCTTCCTTGTAGTATAGTCATTTATTTTGAAATGCCCATCAGTTTTGCTAAAAAAACAATAACATCCCACCTATGAGTACAAGACTCTCCCATCTACCACCATCCTGTGGCCTGGTGCTATACACTGGCAGCACTACTGACAGGAAATTTAAGATAGCTTCTTAAAGATGCCCAATGCTTCTTGAATAGTGTGTTTAGCATAAATGAAATAATGAAGCAGTTACCAGCTTGGAAATTGTGGGAAGAGACCAAATAAAAGGTGTCTCCTTGGGTTCAGATTGATTCAATTTGAGGATATAGATCAAAAACCTCAGATCTATCAATGAACAATTCAAAACAATTAAAAAGAGTAGTGACTGTTTAAAAAGAAACAACCCAGTTATGAAGAGTGCTAGAAAGGATCTCAGTCTAGGAATTTAAGTGACACAATATCTACTCGTAACCATCAGTGTACAGTCTTGCTCAACTACCCAATTGACAGATAACTTATTTGATCATGTAAAGACATTCTACTAACCATCTCATATTCGTCATGGCTCAATCACATACCGTTTTTTGTGGATTTCAATAATAAAATCTGATAACTTTTTGCCTTCTTTGAGCTTTCCCCGCTCAACTTTGTCAAACAGATAAGTAAGTTGTTTCCTGTTGGAACCAAAGGAACCAATTTAGAGACAGATTTCAACAGAGAGTAGCTGATGGAAGTGTGCATTAGGGAAAAGGGAAATTTTCATACCTGTCAGGAGAGATCGTTTTTCTGTGCCCCAGAAATCGACGATGACCTTCGGCTGCTCTTGCCATGTTTCCAGAGTATGATGGAATGAACACATCACTCTCAACAGAAACAATATAGTCAAGGGCAGCCATTTGAGATGCATGATCAGCAAATGGTTCAAGTTCCTCAACAGATGCCAACTTTTCCTGAAAATAATCACATGATTAGCAGCTTTGACCCATTTTCACAAAATCAAATATTGAAGACGGAGAGATTGTGTTTGGTTGTTGATTTGTAGCAATAGAACATGAACCAAGTCCATGCCTGGAGCCTGGATGCAAGAAAGTAAAGATGACAGAGAGATTATTGGCACGAGTCAGAAGGATGTAAATATATCAGCACCAAGAGGGAGCTTGATTATCAACTTAAACTTCCACAAGTTTGTTTTCCTTGATGGAAATCTTAGTACCTGGGATTCATTTGAACAATGTGCAGCACCTTCTGTCTCAAAATTTTCTATGCCATTAATAATTGGCTTCTGAACACAAGTTGTTGCCAGTAAATTTCAGAACCGATGACAAGAAATTATGATACAATATGCACATCATTTTTGTTTTTGCTTTTTTTTAATAATGTGGCTTTTCTGAAGCTTGAAATTTCAGATCATGCTCACAAGAGACCTACAAAAGACAATCCTTTATCCTAAGCAATAGGTGGTTCAACTAACAATACAGAAAATCAAGCATATTCACACTGAAAAGTAACCTCACAAGCGCACCTTACTCATCAAGATGGGAAAACGGGATCGTAGATCGGTCATGTGAGAGTCACCTCCATATATCTCTCCTGCAGCAATGTATATGGGAGTGTCTGATGGGTAACCAAGAGCAGTCAGAAACATTGCAACCTCCTTTGGTGTGAGGGGGCAAGCACCTTTGAATCTCTGCTCTCTGGGATCAATCTCCTTCACTTTCCAATGATCAGTTTCTTCTCTGCAAATCAAGCAAATTACTTACACCACAAGCTTGGATACTGGTCATTCTGAAGGAGCACACTATATAACTGTGTAGCACCTGATCTTCTTAAGTTCATCAGCTTCATCAGGCAATAAACCATGGGTGCATCCACTAAATGCCAGCACATCCTTCTCATATCGTAGATGGAGAGCAATATAAGGACCATAGGACCTCATACGATCCACCAGCAGCTACAACAGGGATGCAAGTAAATATCTCAATTAGATTCATTGAATACACTGCAAGAGAGATATGGTCATGTCATAATTCATAAAGAGTACCCTTCCCATTGCTTCAATTTTAGGTGCAAAACGAAGAGCTTCATAGCAAGCATGACAACGAAGCTTCTGAATGTCTGGAGGGAGATTGTTATTTGCGAGGCGAGAGTCAGACTTGGCAGCTCGAATAACCTATGAAAAAATTTAAAAATTAGAGTATGAGATACAGAAACCTCAAGAAGCAGACTAAGGCATTTACGTTGATAAACCTTGTAATTCTCCCACATGCTTGCTATTGCCTCCTGGTAGTAATCTAAACCAGACCAGCTTCTAAAATGCATAACCACCTTCGGAGCTGTAGCCATTTCCTTAGGAAGCTTTTTTATGACCTTCACATCATTAGCTAGATTACTGATAAAATGATCTTCATCAAAAACATCAGAGAAATTGCTGCAGATCAAGCAGACAAATAAATTATGGCATCATTAAGACCTGTTACGCAGAGATAGGCCAACATTGTATAAATTTCCATAAAACAAACTACCTTGAATCCTGCCAAAATGATCTTTTATCCAGCTCCGGAACTACAAGAGTGGCATTTGTGATACGGGCAACGGCCACCATGTCACATATCTGTGTTCAGGATCAGCACTCTCTTCAAACCCAATAATGTAGGGTAAATTAACAAATACTATTTCATCAACTGGAATTCATTTGACAGAAGCAAGAAGAGACATTAAAGTTTACAGTTTTGCAGATGGAGAAAAGTAGATACAGACCCCAGATCGCATCTGGTTGAGACCACCATTTGCATGAACAAGAAGGTAGCCTCTAGACTCTCCAGAAGCTGCAAAAGGGTAGGAAATTGGCAAATGAAGTCCAGATGGTCTACAATAATTAGAACAAAACCAAATTCATAATTAGAACTTACAAGTATAATTAGGACTAGGCTCTATACAGGGCATGAATCCACGATTTTTTGGAGGCTTCCACAGTGCAGCGAAATCTGAACTCCCAACAGCATTATGCAACTGCAAATCTAAAGGGGTGAAAACATGAAAGATGCACTGACTGCTTTGTAGAAAAAATAAGACGCAACCCACATCAAACGTCTCCAAGACTAAACTTGACCATGACAACAGACATAATCCCATAGCAAAACTATGAAGCAAAATTCAGTCATTGTTATGATTCTTGGTAAACTAGTCATTTATCGCCGTGCTGTACTTAACAAGGTGCAAAGAATGAGATATGGAAATCACTTAAAAAGAAGGATTGGCATAGGCAATATAAACCTTGTGAGAAGTGAGAGGCCCTTTGGATTTATTGGGCGGAGTAAGCTCTTTGCTCAAACGTTGCCCTTCCTCCGTGACAGTCCTGATGCTCTGGTATTTTAATTCATATGCCACGCAGTTCATCAATTTCGATTTCAATAAAATAGAAAAATTATTATTCCAAAAAAAAAAAAAAAAAAAAACCCAAAATGAGTAACCCATTCTTAAACAACAAAGTAAATAAATAATATCTAATTATTCATTTCTTTCAACTAATATATATATATATATATAAAAGTTTGAGCAAATATATATACATATATAAAATTCACGGCCAATGAATCGACTGTGAGTAGAAGATCATGACACAGAGAAATTGAGAATAAAAATAATTTTTAAAAAGAAAATCTTCTAGAGAGAGAGAGAGAGAGAGAGAGAGAGAGATACAGTAGTGGTGGTGCTGGTGGTGGTGGTAGTGGTAGTGGTAGTGGGGAGGGTGTAAGAGTCGGGGAAGTCCGGCACTCTGGAAGAATGGAAAACGTGAAGGTGTACGGACATCAGTGCCATAATCGCTATTACGCATATGGCATACATTAGCATCTTCCTCAAAACCACCACTTCCCTCCGCCGCCGCTTCTGCTGCATCCTTCCACTTTGTGCCTCCTCCCAATAAAATTTACTAACCTCGACCCCTTCCCTCCCTCTTCTTGCTATAGAAAATGCCTAACCCAACAATATTAATTGAAGAAAGCAAAATGATAAACAAGTGGGAAACGAAATCAGGAGCATTGATGCAGAGGATCACGCACGAGAAACTAAGCAATGTATTGCGTGCTTTGTACAATCGTTATTATTTTATTTGATTCTTTTTTTTTTTTTTTTTTGGGAGGAGCTTTTGCTGTTTGGGTTTTGAACGGGTGATTTTTAGTTCAGTTATTTTTCGCTACTCTACTTGTTCAATCACTGCTTTGGTAAACAAGCACGACAGCAAGAGTCAAGAGGAGGTTGTGATTTTAACTCGTTCAATCACTCCTTTTGTAAACATCACTGCTTTGGTAAACAGGCACGACCGCAGTAGTCATGAGGAGGAATAAATAATTTCTAAGAGAAAAAACCCTACAGAGAGAGGAAATATATGTTTAGGGGAACTGGTGGAATTCAAATTCCAAATTCATTTGTTTTTATCAATAGTATAAATAAGAGTGGTTGGTGGGGCCGCCCGATTAATTGATATAATTGCTGAAATTTCCTCTTCTCATCCTGAATCTTATTATTATTATTCTGGCTAAAAAGTTTTTTTTTTTTTTTCTTTTTACCTCCAAGTTATGGTTTCCTTGGAAGACCAACTCCAGCCTTGTGGCGTGTGTATGTCTTGCAGTTGCTTGCACTCAACCCGTTACCATCCAAGAATTCATGAAATTGCCGTCCTGTCCTCTGTTTCATGAATTCATTAAATTGTATTTATCTTTTTTTTATTATTATTATTATTTATTTACTACTGGATCATGATTTACAATAGTCATTCTCTTTCATAACCATTTTATTTTTAAGGATAAGATATCTTGTCTTACAACGTTCTAACAAAAAAAAAAAAAAAAGATATATTCCTTTTATTAAATTGGAATAATGAATCAGCTTTTGCATCTGAGACAAACATATGAAAACTTTTCAAGAATACCAAAATGTCTTTTCTTTGCTAATACTTAACCTTAAATATTGTTGTCAAAGTTAACCAAGAGATAGAATTTTGATGCGTGACTAAAATTGTTAGGTATGAAACTCTGTAGGATTCAAAATTGCAGTAACAAGGAACCTCCCTTGTTTAATTTTCATTTATCTATAATATCAGCGGTTGCATGAATTGAATGTACCGTCCGCTGAGTGCAATAAAAGCTGATGATCTCCAAAAGCAATGCTTGCGCCAATTGATATATTTCGTCAAAAATTCGCTGCCCAAAAAATGTCTTATAGTCAGTGTTTAAATTACATCACTCACCTTTGTGAATTTTGTGATGGATCCTAACGATTTTTTTTTATCTTTCTTTTGTCCGGATAATGTGGATCTCATGGTGACTTGAATTGACCAAGCAAATAGCATGCATGTGCACAGGATTTATGAAAGCAGCGGACACACTAGAGCTACATTTACTCAGATAGCTCTTCCAACTTTCACTCCATACACATTCAAATTTTATTTACTTATTTTTTATACTGTTAAATCTAATGTTTCGATGTTGACATAGATTAAGAATGTGTGTGTTTTCCAGTAATATAAACCTAGTAGTCAATGGAGTAAGCACCAAACATTCTTGTTTTGGGATTAAAGGATTTCCTTTGTATTCATAATTGTTAATTTTGTTTTGAGAATAATAGTTTTAATCTCAAATGCTTAATTTTGTTTGGGTTTGAGGTTAAGGATAAGGGTTAAAAAAGATAATTAAGGAGGCTAAAAAATAAAAGAAAGATAGGATAAATTGTTAATCTTACATTTTTTTTCTTTTTTTTTTTTTAAAGAAAATATAGGTAATGAAACATAGGATAAAAAGTTGTACCACATTAACATTTTTTAAAATTATTTAAAAATAACTTTATGATTTTTGTTCTTATTAAAAAAAAATTATAAAGGTTAATGAAAATCAAATATTATGATTTTTTTTCTTGGTTTATTTTCTTGATATTTATCCTACCATTATCCTTCTTTTTTTATATTATTTTATAATTTTGTCAAAAATATTACACTAAATTTATATTGTAAAGTAAATTGAGCCATAGAATTAATCATTTGTTTTAATTGTTGTTTTAACTGAAAACAAATAAAATTGGCTGTGGCAAAAAGTAAAATATAGGGGAAAAGAAGGGGAGGGAGGGGGGGGGGGGGCGGGCAGCCTGTCACGTGGAAAGGGCTGATAGGAACGTCGGGTTGAACTCGAACCAATGGCCGAATCAGTGCTAAAATTTAAGATTGGTGGATGCAAATTCGAGTGATTTTTGCGGTCACATTATCAATTTCACCCTTCGGCAAGATCCAAGCAATTTTGGTGGATTAGGTCAAAAGACATTAGTACAGAACAACTGCATAAGAGGACAAGACAAGTGCAAAAAATCCTTTTTTTTTTTTGGTCTGGATCCATCTCCTTTTTATGCATTTTGGGCCTGTGGTCGAGTCCCTTTCCCTGCTCTCTCGTTACTCCCCATGCCTTTATGTTCGCTTTGTGCATATACTACAATGTGCTCGATGAACTTGTATGCCTAAAAAGGGAACTGCTGATAGGAGAAAGAGAGTCTGACCTTCTAATACTGCATTTTTATTCCAAACTCATTAGTTTAAGAAAACCAAATAATAAACTTTTAGGGAGCAATATGATAATCACAAATATTGTCAATCAATCATATTTCACTTATTCTCACAAATAAATAAAATTAAATATATAAAAAAAAAAATTTTATTACTCTTATGTCGTTTTATATGTGTTAATTTTAGTTCAAAGTCCTGCAATGAGGTAAAAAGCCTTGAAAAGGGAGTCCAGAGTTGGATAAGGCATCACCGTACACGTCACCCGACATTTCAAAGTCTGGTTGAAATTCAATATCATAGTTTTTGGATCCTAAAATGGCGGGTTGATGGAGAAGATAAAATAAATAGTGTGTTGACGTTGATTAGCCCGTCAACTGCGTCGAATTTTGGTCGAGTTTTGTCTTGCGCACAGCGTGAGGACTCTGACGTTGACTGCAGCAATATCATATTATGGATTAAGACCTCTAAGCGGAAAGCATGGATGCACCGCGGTCTCCACTAGAATAATGCGACCCTTGGAAATTTCTGATGGTTGGGGAAAATGACACGCAAAGGAATCAAAAGGGAGGAAATGAACGAAACGCATTTTTTGTGTTTTGTTTTTTCTTTCCTTGTTCTCCTTATTACTTATATTAATTGATGGAACTGATTGGTGAATCTCTAACTGATGTTTCCTATTGGGGTTGTCATCATCCTTGTCATCCTCTGTTTGGCTTGAATATTACACCCAATTTCTACCCACAAGCATAGGCTTCTTGACATCAAAACTTAGGTGAGGGCATGCTTATGGGATGATGACATATGTTCAATTTAGGGCGTGAAAAACGCTTGAACAGTACTCAAAAGTGGGGCCTAAATAGTGTTGCGCAATTAGTTTTTATGGCAGGGGGTCTCAAGTTTGAGATTCTACGCTCAGTTTTTCTTTGCGTGGACAGGAGCTGTTGGCTGCAAGTTTGAATAATTGCAAAGTGCCGGAGGTGTTGGTCTTCTGATGGATGATTCCACTCATTAATCATGCACACCATAGAGAAAACACAAAAAAAAGTTCGCACAAACATATTCTTGGGATCATGATTGCGCATATTTACGGTGGCTAGACCAAACACTTGTAGACAGATTAAAGAAGACACCGATTGAGGGAAATATAAAACCGATTAAAAAGGACAACAATAGAGGGATAGATGCAATTTTTTTTTTTAAAAAAAAAAAAAAAAGAGAGAGAGGTCAACTGGGGTACGACAATGCTGGGGGACTTTAATATGGTGCCATGGGAAGTGGGGTTCGTTTAATTTAGTTTCCAATGAAAGGAAGTCTACTTTTGTGGTCTGACATCTGTCTGGTTTTAAAAGACTTTTGAACCGACCCAACTCTAAATTAAAGTAAAAATAGAAATCATGAACATTATGTATTAGATGTTCGTTGTTCTAATTGTAGGTCTTTTCTTATTTAGATAGATATTATCAATTTGTCATATGATTAAAAAATTAATATAAATATTGAAAGTCATGTCATAATGTAATTATGATAACTCTAAATTATGTGTAAATTTAATATACATTAATTAGACTATAAAATCATTAAATCCATGATTAGTTTTCAGAACTTAAGAACAAAATTGTTGATGGATAATGCAAGAAAAACCAAGATGTCTGAAATCATATTTTTTTTTTTTTTTGGAGAGATCAATTAGACTACCGAATTAAAATTTCATCTCTATAATTTTTAAGTAATATATTACATAAATTTGTTGTTAATTTTAACTTCATTGTTAAATAAAATTTTTAATTTTTTTTATGTAGTTGGATTATTTATTATATGGAAACTAATATATAACATCATTAATGTTATTATATTTCTCTTCGAATCATATTCATCTTTACAAATCAGAATTGTCAGATTCAAACTGCTGAAAAGAAAAGAAAGAGAAACTACTTTTGTGGAGGTTTAGCCTCTGACATACGGGCCATACCGGATAGATTTGGAAATTTCAAATCCAAATCGCAAATATAAGAGAGTGGCACTAGTTCAAATAAAAAGGTTTACAAAGCAAGTGGGCTTGGTGGATTCGACAAAAATGTGGCCCCATGTAAATTCGAAGGATGGGCCCAGGCTTAGATGAACGCCAAACGGACCGAAGGCGACAGGGCATGTTAAACAACATGATTTGATTCCTACAGTCGAATAGCTTTTGTTTTGTTCGTTGTGTTCAATTCTCCAAATCTTCATGGGGCACCGTGGGTCGTAGATAAAATCGATATGGACCAAAATGATAGAGTGATGATTAGGGTAGGAGAAGCCAAAAAGGGAAGCAATCAACAACCAATGGAAATCTGGTTTCTAACACCAAATTCTACGTGTCCTACTTCTTTGTGACGGTAGAGAATAAGTTCGCCAAACCTCATTTAATAATGGGCTAATCCACAAAAAAAAAAAAAAAATCATAAACTTTTTTTTTTCAAAATGCTCTTAATCAATGCAAACCACGTTATACTACAGAGTTATTTAGGCCTTTTTTGAGTAATAAAAAAAAATTATCAAATTTACCCCTTATTACATAACAATTTTATATGGTACCATATGTCACTCTTAAATCTTCACGACTTAACATGATATATTTAGAACAAATTGAGAAGTTTATGATACACTTGAAGGCAAAAAAGTTGGTGATATGTTTTAAAAATAAAAGAAAAAATTCATGTTTTTTTTTTTTTTTTTTTTGAGATCGATCCTTTAATAGTTAATAATCAAAACGCATTCTCTAGCAGCCGATTAGAATGGGTTTAAAACTATAACCTTCATCGGCTGTGTCATGAAAAAACAGAATAATAATAATGCCCTTTTTTTCACTTAATTGGATTTAAGAGAAGAGAATTAACTGTAAATAAAATATGAGGTTGAACTCTAGATTTAACTCTCAAATTTTATATTTTATAGCCAGTAGTCATACTTAGTAGTTGGATATATCCAACTTGTCAATATGTTATAAAAAAAAAAAAAAGAAAAAAAAAAAAAAATATATATGACGAACGCTACAACAAATGTGTTATTTAGAGGCAAGGTTTTGGTCGGTAAACTAAGTTATAGCAGCAAATCCAAAGTTCGCCTCTATTTATTATATCTGTAATTGCCTCCACAACTAAGTTACAGCGAACAAATTGTAGTTTGCCCCTTTCTCCGTCTATTTATTGTTTGAAATAATAATTTAGTTGATAAATTAATTTATTTTTTTTCTATATTAATTTAAGTTTGAACTCTTTTATTATTATTTGTTTTCATGCATAAAATAAAAATTTATATCAAGTACACAATATTTGATTTCAAATTCATTAATAACAAATATTAATACACTTATTTAAGTTAAATAATATTTATATAATAGTTTTTTTATAAAAAAATTAAATAACCATCTATAACCTCTAAGTTCCATGACTGTCATATTCCATTAAACATTAAAAAAAAAAAAAAAAAAGGAAAATTTCCATCACGCACAAAGTCTCGGATCAAGTATGTATTAAAAAATAAAAAAAATTCTTCAACCGACAACAGGTGTCAAAATTGTCGCCCTGCGCCCTGCTAAGACCTTTGAACATTTCGGGCAAGCGGAAGCTGCGTTGAACCTGGGTACAGCTACCACCAACTGTCACGTGTGTTATCAAGATTTGATTGGCAAATAATGGTCAAAGTTCGTACCGTGAAAGTAAACTGGTTGAAGTTTGAACTTGTCTCCTTGAGAAATTTCCTGGGACCAGGAGCACTCCTGGAGTCATTGGGGCATCAGCCTAAAATTCCAGCTTGTTTCCTTGTTGCATCCTAAATTTTTGTCCCATTGATACAGAGACAGATTTACACAAAATTCTCTTTGGATTTTAAAATTTTAGACAACTACTCTCATAATTCCTTCGCAACTCCTGCACGACAGGTATGGAACAAGACATGGCATACATAAATAATGTCCAGCCTTCTCATGAGAAAATTTAAAGGCGACAATAAATATTTACAGGACTTGGTGTAAAATAAAAATTTATTACATTAATTCGCAAATTCATCAATGGTTCAATTAGGAAAAAGTTTGACCCGCACAACGCTTAATTGAAAAATATTAAATATAATTAAATTATTATTTGATATGATTTATGATTTTATAATTCGATTATGTTTTAGTAACTTTATATATATATATATATATATATATAAAACTGTATCTATTTTCTATATGCTTGACCTTGTCCAGTTAACAGGCTCAACCAATGGGCGGTACTTCCCAACCGATAAGCAAACAACCATAATGAATCCCAAATGTTGGCATAAGCAAATTTTAAGAAAATATTATTTATATTAGTAAAATTTACAAACAGAACACACAAATGTAATTCACTCAATTAAATCATGTCATAATTAATGCGAACCACCTGCATATTGTATATTTTTTTTTTTTTAGCCACCGCTATTGTTTATTTGTATAATTCGTTTGCAAGCACTATGTATTCTATTTAAATTGCTATTAAATATAAATCTGACCCACAATTTGTAAATTACTTTAGCGAAAAGACAACCTAAAAAAAGTTTTAGCATTGACCACGCCAATGTATATGAATGTATAAAACAACGTATGGATAATTCAATATATGCATATTCTTTCAATAATATTCTTTCGACGATTCACATCTTTGGATTGTTTAATAACAATTCTAATATACACAAAAAGCACAAGGGAGAAAAAAAAATAAAAAGAATCAACCTATATGAACCCTAATTTGTGATTGTCTCCCTCCCCCTCATGGTTCTAGAGTGAGCCAATTTTTCCTCTGTCCTCTCACTTCTTGGACGTAGGAACTTGGACAATAGGCCACCTTTCTTCTTCTTATCACTACGTTCTTTATTGCCTTTTGTTCTTGAAAGAAAAGCTATCGATCTGCTCTTAGTGAGCACATGCTTGCCGCTAGACAAGAAGGCCAAAGATCCCTTCCCTGGATACTCGTGCATTGGAGACGACAAAGAAGAACAAGAAGATGATGAATAATAGGAGGACAATGAAGAAGGTGAAGAAGAAGAGCAGTAACCCTTCGTAGAAGATGCACCACGGGAGCTTGCAGCTAAAAGCTGAGAGAGCTTTTCTGTTAAGCAAACGGAGCAAACGCCTGAAGATTGCTGGTGTTTGGGGTGCTTCTTGCACCTGCCGTCCGGCCTTGAACGACCTCCCATTGGCTCCAGCTTTGATCTCCTAATTGTGTTCATCTTTTGTAAGCCGGAGGGCTCATGGGGATCTATATAGATGTATAACGTTGTGCTTTTTCCGTGATAGTTCTTGGGAGGTTTCCTTGGAGACTTCTTCAAAATTGCTTTTTTGACGGTTTATGTAGGAAATTGACTAGTTGGCTCTCGGGAATGGACTAGCGGTGACGATGGAAAGATAGATTTGTGGGGTCCAATGAGTCGGTGGCTGTGATGCGTTTGCGTGGAGGAAGTGCCATGGAATGTTAATTAAAAAAAAAAAAAAAAAATCTCTTGGGGGCGGCGTGGAAAATCCACAGGGAAGCTGATCCTTTTGGCGATGTATACAATAAACAAGAGTGGACAATGATCGAAACGGCGCGTTTAGTACAAAGAAGGTACAGAGAAAATAACACTGCCTTTTAGTCGGTGGAGTAGACGACGCTTGCGCTTGGAGCACCAATCAAAACGTTGCCCCGAGCAAACCGATAAATTAGCTCTTGCCATGTCAAACGCTAAAGAAGGAAGAAGAAAAATATACGATTATTTTTCTGCTTTCTTTATCTTTTTAGCGAAGCCATCAGAATTTACCGTCCCCTTTGACTCCAGAAAATTGTTCTGACGTGGAAAAATATCAGTGAAAATGTCAAGGGTTGTTCACGAGGATTAAACTCTATCATGAAATTGAATTTCAAATTGGTAACTAAATTTGTGGAATTGGATGATCAGGAGACAAACGACTTCATTTTGAGACAACAAATTAAATACTAATAATTATTATTTATATTCAATATACATAATAAGTCATATTTATCTGAAATTTTTAAGATATTTTTTATTTTTTTATTTTTTTAATTTTACTAATGTATTCCTGTTTCTTTTGGAACATATCACAATGGAAAAATTATTCAAAGTAAGGCTTTCATGACCGAACCGATCGTTCAATTAGAAAATTAATTAATTTATAATTAAATTAAATTAATTAAAATTAAAAATTAAAATTAAATTAATAAAATTAATATTTAATATTAAATATATAATTTTTTAATAATATAATTTTAATTTTTTTAAAAATTATTATAAAAATTTTTATTTATTTTTTAAATTAATTAAATTAAAAAATTAATAATTAATATATTAATTTATAATTTAATTGACTAATTTATCAATTTTTAAAATTAATAAATTTTAAAACGAATCAAATTAGATTATAATCTGATTTTCAATTTTACCGGTCCGATCAACCGGTCTAGTTGAGTTTTCGAAATCTTGGTTGAAAGTTGGAAGTCTTACAAGATTTTAGCTACCAACGAAAAAGTAACAAAGTGAGACGATAAATGATTTTTTTTTTTTAGGTAGTATGATCCAATATTGAAACTAAAACACGCAAAAATAAGAAAAAAAAATATAATTAAGAAAAAAAAAAACACAAAAATACCAATTAAAGGGAGCAACGACCATCAAAGGAAGAGAAAAGTACTGGCATACATGTCAATCTAACGTGTCTTTCCTATCATGAAACATCGATATCCATAATCCACACAGAAGACTTGGTAAAACAATGCACGCCAATGATAAATATCATCATACTAAACTTTAAGAAGGAAACTAAAGATTCCTCAGTTCAACATACAACGGTAGACCAATTTACCAGCAATTAAAACTAAAATAAGGTTGCAGACGATGAATTTCAAGCTACCAAACAAAAGAGGGAATTTAGAAAACTCATAAGTTCAACATACATGAAAATGAACATCAACCAACATGTTTTCCAACCCCTTTCCGAAACCTTTTATTTCAGCACCATGCCAGTACATCCAACTCAAGTTTGACCAGCAGTCAGCTGACAATCCAGCAAAGAATGAAACAATTCTTCTCATTCCATTTCTTTATTTGGCTGGTTCAGAAGATTCCATTGTTTTAACTTCTCTTGGACATTGGGACACATAAGGTTTGAGCTGACAGCAGAAAGGAACAAACTCAGTCAGGCAACACATAATAAGCTTTATCATTAAAAAAAATCACTAGAATGAGAGATCCACTTATATTAAAAGGGGAATTTCCCAATCTTAGGTGCCACATTTGATATGTATTTGCAGGATTTTCTGTCTGCACTGATATCCAAGTACAAATGTAGGCCCATTTAGCCATGTATAATGAGCTGAATGCTCATACCAGTATCCACTATCTCTACTGTTTTACATTCAATAGAAATAACATCCTTGACAATGACAAGATATAGTGCAGATGCAAGAAACATTAATCTGACTCCAAACCATAGTTGGATTACTTGAATTTCTACTTTATTAACCATCATGCCAAATTTTCAAGCAGCAAATTAACTTCTTGAAGACAAGGAAGAAAAAGGGATCAACATATTTTGCTACCAGATAAAGACTGGGAACTTTTTTCTTGGTAGGTGACTTAAGAACAAACTCTTGACAAATATGTTTGATAGAGTTTCTGTAACTTTAGCACCTCATCATCAACACTATCATTCATATATTCATCCATCTGAATAACAGTAACTGCAGTTAACAAATTAGGAAAGCAAAAGCACAATACCTTGAAGTCCATCAAATCAGGAACTACATAATTGGGCAACTTCTCAGGTACAACAACGTATCCACCTGTATAACTTCACTATTAGCACCCCTTGCACGCCATTCTTCACCACACTATTTATTTGCAAATCAATTCCCAATAATTAAAATAAAAGACTTTATAAAGCTCCCACTTGTAATTCACTTCCGCCAAGATTTAAGACCCTAAAAGGGGCACAACATGCTAAATGTCTAAACTCATATGAATGAATCATAGACGTTATGCTTCAATATCTCAACTCAAATAACCTTATTTGAACCTTTTAGAACAGTTATAATTAACTCTTCAATCTCATTAAGGCCATGCTTTGTATCCAATCACAAACAATCAAGCTAGCCAATTCTAACCCAATATTTGAGTGCTTCGAAGAAATCCAATGGAACAAAAAAAAAAAAAAAAAAAAAGAAAAATCAGAGAATTGGACTTATCAAAGTTCAAATTTTGAGAAAGGAATTGAAGCAAACACTTGGTGGGCATAAAAAGGCACAAACGCCATTACAATAGAAGCGCGGGGAATGGGACCTTTACGAGTGTGGAAACCGGTGGGCTTGCAATTCTTGCCCTTATAGTAATCGCGAGGGGCACGTTTCGACGACAGAATGTCAAGCGACGACGTTCTCTTCCTCCTAAACGCCGCCCTTCCAATCCCCAGGATCAATCCCAGTGGCATTTTCGAGCAGCCACCACCCTCAATCAATAATCTATTAGCCTCTGCAGCTATTTAAAAAAAATTATCCAATTAATTGCGCAGGGAAATTTGATCTTGTTCGGCTGCCTCTGGGACTGCAGAACTGGAAATCTTGGTGGGTTCGGCCTGTTGAGGTATTTCCTGCTTAATATCCAAAAAAAAAGTCAAAGGAAACCAGAGTTATGGCCCAATTATCCGGGCCAATAGAAGCTTTAGGTGGGCCTTCTGATGGGTCCAGAAAGTCGGGTTGGTTCAAAATCATTTAGAGCTGGGTAGTGGCTTTGTCAGCGCGTCTTTCCATAAGGACATGCGCGTCCCACTAACCGTGCGATTTAGTGATAAAGTACCTTGTATTCTTAATTTTTAGCTATAAGATTCTAATTTTGGTACCAATTGGCAAAAAAATAAAAGAAGGGCATGTGCAAATCAGTAAATCCATGTTTCCTTCTCTTTTTTCTTTTTTTTTTTTTTTTTAAAAAAATTCTTTGTTTTTTTGAAATTGAAATATTTTTTTGATGGAAGATGGAGAAATAGGAGTTGCAATTCTTGATTGCCCCTCCCTTCCTCAATTGTGGGACAGATATCCAAGGCACAATTGAGCTATTGGCTCGGTGACAAAACCGGTAAGGCATGTCAACCAACGGGCTCTCAGGAGGACTCCTTTCTTCTTCCTTTTTCACGCTCAAAGATGAAATGTCACTATCTTTTGCCTCTATCCAAATTGAAGCAACAAAATGGAAAGGCAGATTCCCTCTTGCCCCTAAAGCACCGACTTAGAAAAAGCAAAAGTCCGTTTTTCCGGCGCTTGTTTTTATGACTATCGGTTTAAGTGGGGACAGCCAGAAGAAAAGAACAGCAATCCAACCTCTCAGGATTGGTCCCTCACTCAGTTCCTTAG
The DNA here is from genome assembly GCA_037832345.1 of Rhizophora mangle. NCBI lineage: Eukaryota > Viridiplantae > Streptophyta > Magnoliopsida > Malpighiales > Rhizophoraceae > Rhizophora > Rhizophora mangle. The sequence goes on from JBAPLJ010000320.1 coordinate 1,558,718, forward strand.
CATCAAATTCCAAGGTCAGTCGTCGTTTACCGACGGGTTAGTCTTTTAAAATTCAAATTAATTAAAAGGTGAGGATTTGTTTATGTAAGAAAATCAAAGACACAAACATTCGAATTACACAAAAGTCTAGCACACTTCACCAAACATGCATGCAATCAATATTCTATGTCCTGTGGCCTGAGTTTTTTTATTTTGATTTTAACTTTGAGTGTGAAGTAGAAAAAATTTGATTGGATTCAGAAACAATAATATAATTAATTTTTATATTATATAAAAAATCAAAATTTAAATTTAAATTTATCATTTTTTGAGTTCCCTTAATTAAATTCTTTGTAATATATATGTTGGATGGTTTGCTCGATTGTCCATTGTTGTTGGTTATTGCCGTACGAGGCGTCATCGCCGTTCAAGCTCTTTGTCACGGAAATGAGGAGTGAAAAATGGGAAAGACTGACAGAAAGAGAAAGAGTTGGTGGGGCTTCTAGGGATTGCCCACGCAAAACGTTCTGACAATCTGGCTAAGCTAGATTCCCGTAGCGCGTTAACAGTCAAAGGAAAAGTGACGTCGTGGGTCCCGGGGTGTCTGACACGACAAGGAATTGAGGAGATAGAGTCGCAGCAGCTTTTTGTTGTGTCTCTTTCACACTCTCACAAAAGAAAACTCGGAAAACGACGTCTCCCCGCTCCTCCTTTACGCATTCAAAAGACTTGGCCTAAAACTCCCCATAAAAAGATGTTCCCGGCGAAAGTAGAGATCTGATGGCGATCCAAATTACTTAAAAAAAAAACACAAAAAAGTTTAACGTAAACGGAAATTAATATTAATTCAATGTTCAAAAAAACAAAAACAGGATTAATTCAATTAGATCAAGCATCAATGTCCGGCAAGTATAGACTAATGGGCCACTAGGGTTGTTCATTAGATGAGAATAGCTAGTAAACTACTCAGAAATTTCAAATCTAAGTGTCCATAATTGCAGGAATCAGCCAACCAACGTAGGGCGTTGTAAATAAAAACACTTCAACGAAATTACTTGAATGATTGAGGTTGCAAAAATTTGACTGTTTTTAAATTGGCCATTAATTTGTCGTAATTCTCCCGTTTCAATTCGAACTTGACTCTGACAATGACAGACCTAAAATTTAGTTGGAGCCTGGTTTTTCAAACCCAGATTACGGTTTGATGAAAATGTTCTTTCCAGAATATGGTGATGGTCTATAGACTTAGGCAGAGCTAAGGACTCTAGAAGTAGTACCATTAAAAAGTGTGGCCGGCATGGTCTTGCTATTGAATATGGTTAGCTATGGATCACGGTCTACAATTTTACCAACCACATGCACAGCTTAATAAGTGCTCATCAGAACTCCAACAAAACAAGAAAATCGTGAAGAAGAAACTTTGGACCACATGGTTGGGTTTCGCCTTTTGTTTCCTGAGTTTTGGGCTTATGTTCATTGTGAATCACGTTATCGGTCTTCAGCCATAGCAGCTTTAAGTAAGGCATTCTAGGACCTCCCAGTTTTTTAAATTGTCCCTGGAAGAAATCTGTGTACCAAACCTTCTCTGCAGTATTGAATACTCCATGCCTTATACAGAATGCATAGTTAAATGTTACAGTTCATTTAGCGGATTAAATTTAACATCTCTCGTTCAGAACTTGACCCATTTTTTGGCAAAGTCAACAATTTATCAGACCTGTTACACTTTATGGATGACTCAGCTGCCCCTCCGGTGCCCAGGAATTTCGCCCGTTTTATGGGGCAGCAAGTAATTTTCCGTATCAAAAAAGTTAATTTCAGTACTGATGGGCCAAGCAAACTAATTTAGAAGATGATGTTTGATGGACAGCGACTTAGCAACATATGAAGTCTACACCAATAGGAAGTGGCAAATTTCACTATTCCCTCATCGTTAGGAGGGGGGTGGGGGTGGGGGTTCGGAAGGAAGTTCATATTACATAATCTCCTAAGATCAACTTATTAATTTCTAATATCTGAACATTGTCTTGGGCTTAATTTAATTTTGCTGCTCAGGAAAGTACCAATGAAGTGTGGGAGCTTGATCAACAGAAAAGAAATTGCAGGAATCCTCTGTACTAAACAAATTCAGCTCTTCTACTTTCACATGATGGGGTTGATGGTATGCTTGACACCCATTTCCCAAAATGGTTAGTGGGTCAGAAAGCTGAATCCAATTCATTAATCCATGGGCAGATGAAGCATTTATGTGCTCGGCAATGATTTCATTGGAGTAGTTATTTTCATTGAAATCATGGTTCTGACTCTGCCCTGAAACATTGTTTTCAGACTCTGAGAGAGGATACTCTTCTTTAACTTTAACTGACTGACCGCTCTCTGCATTTTCTTCCCTCAGCTTAGCTTTCAATTCTTTGAGCTGAAATTCAAGCACCAAATCAATACAGTCAGAAAACAAATCACCAGGAAAAACTGCAATCCATCAGAATTGAACCTTGACCACTACGTGATATCATAAAATTGGCTTTTTGTACTTGTACAAACCTCAAGAACTAGAGTTTCGTTCTCTTTTTCAAGATTATTGTAATCAAGCTTAAGAGCTTCATAATTGGCTTTAAGGTTGCCGTACTCTCTCTCCATTTTCTTAATCTTCCAACGGGCACGGCGGTTCTGGAACCAAATGGCCACTTGTCTCGGTTGCAGGCCCAACTCTTCTGCTAATTTCAGCTTTCTCTCTGGCTCAAGCTTGTTTTCCACCTCGAAATTCTTCTCCAAGGCCTTGACCTGATCCAAGGTTAACCTTCGTTTCTTTCCAATGATATGGCTCCCTTCTTCGGCGTAGTCTTCTTCTTCTAGACTATCTAACATTGCTTGAAATTCTTTGCTGTAACCTTGGTTGGCCTTTTGGTCCTTCACTTCTGGATACATATAAAATAGTCGAAATTCATGCTTAATAGAATTAAGGCGAGAAATAGACATAGAAATGTGGGATTTTTTCTGACCTGAGACGGATATTAAAGCAGCCAGAGAATCCGAGGAGTTGAATCGCTTCATGGCTGGAATGAACTAAGAATCTAAGCAGATAAATGAGTTCAAGTAAATTCCCAACTTAAAAACAGAATTTTTTTTTTAATTTTTTGGTCAGTTTAGAAAAACCAAGAAACAGAGACTTAACTGATCAGCAGAAGAAAAAACCTAGAACATGCCCTTTCAAGTCTCCTACTTTCGCTCACTTTCCAAGCCCCATTAAGCTGCAAATCAAGAATAAGCAAGCTTTATAGCATCTAGCTAATTATTATAGTTGTTATTATTATTTAATCATGCAAGTGCATAAGAAAGAGAGGAGAGGAGAGAGATAACTGCGAAGAGGAGACAGTGAACCCACTGTCCGCTCAACTGCTATATAAAGTCATGATCCTTTTACCATTGCGGGCCGCGAGAGTGACGCGAGAGGGACATACATTCACAATTTCGTTTATTTTTTTATTTTTATTCTTATTATTATTATTTTTTATCGTTGCTCGGTATTTGTTGGGTGGATGAGGATCACGTGCTCTAGAATTTATACGGATTTGGACTGCTTTTCAACTTTAACCAGTGTTACTTACTCAGCCTTAAGTGTATTCTTGTCGGGGCGTAGACTTTGTCATTGCTCTTTTTTCTTCATCTCATTTCATCTCATCAATGGTTCTGTTTTTTTCTTTTTATTTTTTTTTTTAAATTTTTGAGCCAACATTTTCCAATAGGACGAGACATCCTGCTTAATTGTTTGGACAGTAATTATAGAGATCTTAAATTTAAATAATTGAAAAGAGAGAATATTATGTAATTGTGCTAGTGGAAACAATGTGCCTTTTATATATATTATTATTATATTTATTTATTTTTTTCTTTCATATAGATGAACTGGGCCACAGCCCACGGTCTAATGAAATAAGAAAGCAACGTTCCGTGCTCTCCGTGCTCCTTCGATTTTAGTGTTCAAGCCGCAAAACTGGGTTGCCAATATTTGGAAATTATTTGGATTTAGAGTTATGTCACAGAGAAATAAATAAAAAATAAATATCAATTTATTATTACAATTAATTATAAGTATAATATTATATATTAATTATAATTAATAGTAGTGATGTGTTTTCTTAAATTTATTCGTAAGCAAAGTCGTTGGAAGTACTTGTGCCTCCCTCACCCCGAAAATTATAACGTTAAGAGTTTTATGTGATTGAAAAAAATAGACAGAGGAAAAATAGAGGTAATTAACATTTGAGTTCTATTATATATATATATATATATATATTGGAGAGAATATTTGAATTCAAAACATAAAAATTATTTTAAGAGCTCAAAATTTAAAATTGTATTAAAAGTAGTTTTTTTCAAAGTATGGAACTCACGTACCATTTCATCTTTGTCTCCACTCTGTTCACCAACATTTACCCTAATGTTAATGACCCCAAGTGCCGTGAACTCTTATGCACGTATGTTGGATTAGAACATTAATTGCAAATCTGTGGAATATGGAAAATAATGGGATGTTTTGCTGGGATAGTCCCTCAAGTAAAAGCGTGCCCGTAATCATCGGGGCTTGATTGAACACTCCTAGAAATATCGATCCCATCCTGTGCCTAGCCTTTCAGATTTTAGATGTTAATCAGTCAGTCTAGCAATGAGAGATAAGAAGCTCTGAGGAAGTTAGAGACTCTGCACCATCTTCTATTTGATGGGCTGGTGGCCTTATCATATCAGTAGGGGGAATAGTGAAAGTTGCGAGGTTGTCACACTGTCAATTAATTTCGACGTGAGAGAACAATGGATTAGTCTGTCTTCTGTCCGGCGGACAACTATGACAGTTGGACTCCTCGATTTATGTATGTATGTATATTTTTAAAAATATATATATTTTTTAAAAAATTGGTCCACATTTTGAGCTTGAACATGTGAATAGAACTCAACTTAGTGCACCTATGTCGAGGCTGAAATATGAGGCCGAAAATGTCGCGGCGCTTTACAGGTTAGATTTCAAACGGGTTAACAGACATAAAGATTTCCTGCTGCAACTCTCCAGAGTTTTGGAAATTTGGAGGAAAACTGCCTATCCGGTTACCTTGAGTTTATAAAGTAAGACTATCTTGGCCTGCTTTCCTCCTATTCCAGGCGGAAGAACCAAACGGTTCAATTTTAAAAGCCCTGAAGCCTTTATCATTTAGAATTCGCTTGCAGCTTTCACAAACCTCTGATCCGATAAAGAAGTTGTGATATGGCTTATTTTCAACGATGATTCAAGTTGTCAAAAATTTACACAAAGCTATAAAGAATGGAATCTTCCAAGGTTTTCCGAGGCGACTGCCCTTTGAGTTGGTGCTGAAAGTTGCAGTGGAGGGCCGACATGGCTAACAGCAGGGGTGGGGTTTTGGATGATGGGGCTAAGCAAGAGCCCCTGTCCTAAGAGAAAAGATGCACGAAATGGATGGTGCGTGGGTTTTGTACAATAGACCTAGATTTTGCATTTGGCCCCATTGTGCCTAAAAGATCATCTTAAGTCAAAAACTGCAATTTGATTGCCCAATTGACAAAAGAGAAGCAAAATTCATTGTTTCGATATGGAATTAAGGTCGTTTAAGCAAATTATTCCCGCTATCGTTAGTAAAAAAAATCGTCTAAATTTCTTTCATTACATCCACACATAACATCAGAACTTGATGAATTGAAGGAGAAGTGGAGGTTCACGCAATAGCTGAAGAGTCGTCCTGTCATGATCCAACTGTTACCATTGTTAATTAATTAATTTTTATTACATAAAGGCATGAATTGTATATTAATTTACGTTATTTAATTTTAATTATTAGTTAAAGTAGGTATTTTTTTAATGATTAATGAGTCAATTATAATTAATAATTAAAATTAAATAATATTAATTTATATTTAATTCTCTTTTATAATTTTTGCGTTCACCTAATAATTTTATAATTAATTAAGCAGTTGTCATGGCAGTACTGTGGGAGAAGAAATATTAGGAGACAAGCTGCCATTAGTTGCAAGCGTTATCCCATTGCCATCAATTTGTAATTGAAAGTCTTGGAATCTTTTAGCTGATATGGACAGCACCGTGTGCATAATTAGAGTGTTAGTGTGTGCTTCAAGATTAGAAAGAAAATCCCAATCCCGTGTCTTTTCACGAATACCATGCTGCACTAACTGTTGCATTTCTGTTTTGTCTACAAATGTTCCATCAATTCACCTGTCTTTGTGTCATCTTTGATAACATGATGCCCTCAACTTTTCATTTATTCCGAGGCTTCTTATTGCATCTTTTGCTAGAGTCTGCGAAGAATCAGTCTTCCCTTACGAGTTAAAAACCATTGATAAACCCTATCTATTGATTCACCACGCAGAGAACAAGCTGACGCTATACGTGCACCGTGCAAATGGGAATTATCATGTGGATTTTCCAACCAAAACATTAACCAAAAGGAATTTCATTAAATATTATTCCATTGTGACATAATCATGAAAATAGCTTGTTTGTTAAAAAATAAGGATAAATTTGTATAAAACGTACTTGGGGGAGCTTGTGTACTTAGAAATTTTTTTTTTCTTTTTTCTTTTTTTGACCTTTAAGATTCACTTTGTTTGAAGAAGTCCACAACTGGGCAATTTTGGCACCGACCTATGGACAGGCAAGCAACCGGTAGTCGAGGATTGGACGCCTGTCAAAGCACAAACATGTCGGCCGGAGGTAAAGTCCACGAGCCTTGTGGTGCAAACAAGGCCAACCACCCACTATTTATCTATGCTATATAGAACAGTAAACTTAGTCGCAAAAACATGGACACAGATTTTTTTAATGGGGTGACTCTTTTTGTCGATATACGTCCATTTTCACATCCCATATTAAAAGCAACGGCAAAATGCCCCATCAAAGGGCAGAGTTGATAAAATCCCATCAAACATCATATCAACCTCAATCCGCATCAACGATGATCAAAGGCACATGGCTTTAACAGCGGGCGTACTGTTAGTCCGTTGAGGAGAAATTGGGTAAGGCTAGTTTCAATCGATGTCGTAGGAGCGGCGACTTTACACATCAGTGCGAAATTTGGTGATGAACATACATTTTACTTGAAAAGTTTTTTTTTTTTTTCCCAAAAAAAAAAACAAAGTTATTTAAGCAAATTTAGTGCAGTGCATTTTATCACTTTGTGATTTCTTATTTTAATAATTGAAACCTTTCATTACAATTTCATTAACAAATCAAAAACAATGCCACTTTAAATAAATTTAATTTTTTTGCTTAAAATAATAATGACTAGGTTTTAAAAATTTAAGCATATTTGGAACGACGTGATTTTGGTTGAATTAAGTTACAAATGAATGAGATAAAAACACGAAGTAAAATGCATTTAAACGAAGCAAATTTTCAAAAAAGGGTCAACAATTTTTGGGGTTGGAGAGCTATTGCGGGTGTATATGTGCGTCTGCGTTTGATTATTTATTGGGGTTGGGTCACAGGTTCTGACGGTGGATTCTGGAGGACAATTTCACATTGTTATTTTTACTCTATTTTAAAAAGACGTGCAAAACTGAGGTTGGAAAGTTATCCAAATCGAATCTCCCTGTTTCGGAGGATTCTATTTTGTGCTCCAATCAAATCATGTCAAAATAATTGGGGGCGGGGGGGTTGAGTTTTCGATGATTGGAAGTAGCCTCCGATCCGATCGATTTGACCGGGAGAGAATGTGTGGGAAGAACATGATTCACAATTTCATGCCACAAAATGTCCCATAGGCATCTTTGAATTGTCGTGGACTTTCCCTTTGTTCTTGCGGATAGCGTTAGGAGTGTGAGAGGGGGAGACAGAGAGAGAGGGAAGGATTTTTTTTTTTTTTTTTTCATTAATGGACTCAAACCGAGTCTTAATTCGAAACCTTTAATCCGAGAGACTCCATTTAATACTAGTGACCTAGAGCTTATTGGTAGAGAGGAGGAATCCACATGTTAAAACTTCGAACATATGTGAAAAAAAAAAGTTGCCCAGCCCGTCACCTAGAAGAATATGAAACGGTGACGTTGCAGGCTATCGGACCAAAAAGTGCAGGGTTCCTTTGGGTTAGAGTAGGAGTTTCTGTCTTAAGCTCAGCCCATATCAGCCCAGCCCATGAGAAGAGGGTCGGAAGTTTACTTTAAGTGGGCCCCCCGGCCACATAAGAAGATTAAGATGCATTCTGTACAGGAACAGTAGAATGGAATTGATCAAATCCAACAAACACTCGTGTCATGTCATATGTCATGCATCTCCCAAAAATCCTCAATTTCCCAGATCCTATGCTCCGGTTCGAGGCCTAGTTCGATCCGACAAATCGCCAACCCTGCTCGTCATTTTTGATCGAATCACAGCTTGTTTCTCGGAATTGCATTGGCAGGTAAAAAGCTACTCTACAGTGCTTGGTATCATAATTCGGCTCTTTTCTGTTAATTGGCTGGCGAGTGTGATATTGGAATTGGTTTCGGTACTTTTGATGCAAATATTGGAAGATATATGATTCACTTAGTTTTGTTTCTTTTGCGGTCTCTATCTCACCATCGTAATGAAAGTGAATATGTTTAATCTTGCAGAAAAGTCTTCTGTTAGGAGTTCATGTCGAGCTTGAATTAACTGTTTTTAGTGGTTTTGAGGAGGGAGGTGCTTAAAATTTTGATTTTTTTTTTTTTTTTAAATTTTCAGGAAAGGGAGTGAGTGAGTTGGAAATATGCAGCACGTTGCGGTGACAGTTGAAGAGCAGCTGATTTTGAAAGCAATAAGGGAGGAATGTCCCTGGGAGAATCTCCCCAAAAGGCTTCAAGCCACTCTTAGTTCTAAAGAAGAATGGCACAGAAGGTTAGAGTTGGGTTCCGGTTTTTTTTCCCCCTGTTTAAGTCGCATTGCATTTCTGGTTGCTGTCGTCCTCTTTCAATTACTGAGTGTTTTTCATTCTTAGCAGGAAAAAAAAAAAAAAAAAAAAAAAAACCCCAAAACAGAAAATGTTATGCTTTTTAGTAGTTGTGCACATTGAAATGGCAAGGATGCTTTTCATTCATGACAAACATTAGTAGAATGAATTGATCATGTGGAATTATTTCACTTTATAGAATCAAAAGACCTTGTTTCTTCAAATAAATGGGTCTCTCATCAAGCATTTCAAACATGCCCATATCCATCCATAGAGAGAGAGAGAGAGAGAGAGGTCTTGTAACTGCTTTTTCACCATTCATTACCTTTTCAGTTTTCTGAATTATAGTGTGATGAAATAGGACAGAGTTAGTGCTACATTGGAGAAAATATTCAGGTGTTTGATGAAGGGGTGTTTTTGGACTCAATAATGGAAGTTTAAGGACGAAAGGTGGCTTATTGTCTGGGTTAACAGATTGTGATATCTGGCATTCTCTAGGAGTGAGGATAGTGCATATAACTTTTGCTTTCTACTTTTGTGGTGCAAAGCAGGGCTTAAGACAAGATTTGTGATGAAGGTAGTTGATAGTCTATTGTAAGAATGTGTAATACCTTTCTAACTGTACAATGCAAGTCAAGGATAATAGGGTTTACACAATCCAATATAGAAGCAAGATAATTCAAATTTTTAATGGAAAGGGTAAAAGGGCAAAAGTTTTATGCATTTCTTTAGTGTTCAAGTGGATGTTTTATGTATCCAATATTAATGGATATCTGTATCTTATAATCTATAAACTCCCTTCCCTTCATGAGATTTTACATGTCTTTTCTTTTCCCCTTGGCCTTTGGATATGCTTTTCATATTCTTATTGTTGTATCTGCTTGTATTGTGAATTTGTGCAGGATAGTTGAACATTGCATTAAGAAAAGATTGCAATGGAATACTTGTTTCGCACGCAGAGTATGTAAGGAAGGAGAATATTATGAAGACATGATGCGTTACTTGCGAAACAATCTGGCGGTGTGTGCTGTATATGAAGATCTTAATCTTTTTGTGTCAAGCAAATGTGTGCTTGAATTCACAAGATTTATTTTGCCATTCCATAATCCACATGTTTAATGTTTCTCAAAACAAATGTTTTAATACTTGCTCTAGGGATCAACTGGAAAGCAGTTGGTTTTGAGGAAGAACTGTTGTCTTTTTCCCTTTTAAAGATTAATTTGCTTATATTTGGTGGCCCATGGTGGGCTCTATTATTTGGATGCAAGATTTGGTCAATTGTAGGATTCATTTCTTCTAAATGGAACATTCTTCATAGAATTGTTGGATACTCTGTTTTTTTTTGGGGGGGGGGGGGGGGGGGGGCTAGAATGTGCTATTCCATCTTGGAGCTGCATTTAAGCACTTGATATTTGGTGCATTGCTGGTCACACAAAACTTCTAGCATTGTAGTCTTGCATTCTAATGTTTTTTAAATTTTTGTTGGATTCAGCTAGCATTTATTCACATTGGAGAGGATCTATGGGATAATTAAATATAAAGTACAATGTGAAGAAAGTCTCATAGGCTGTTGCATTTTGCACAGGGTCTCTGCAGATTACTTATTGACTTCATTGCTTGCAGCTATTTCCCTATCACCTTGCAGAGTATGTTTGCCGCGTGATGAGGGTATCTCCTTTCAGATATTACTGTGATATGATTTTTGAGGTTATGAGAAATGGTAATAGTTACTTCTTTGTCAAAACTAAGTGGGTTTATGAATTTTCGGCCATTAACTTGTATTTGATGAACTTCAACATGTCAATCATGTGGCTTGCATCAAGACCTCCAATGATTCTTATGTATACCATATTTTCTACAGAGCAACCCTATGACAGCATCCCAAATTTCAGTGCTGCTGATGCCTTGCGACTTACAGGAATAGGGAGAAATGAATTTATTGACATCATGAACAAGTGCAGATCTAAGGTATTGGATTTGAATTGCTGTATATTTTGAGATTCAGTGGATGAATATGTGTATGTGCATGTATGTTTGCTAAAACAATGCACCTGTTTGCTGACCTGTGGTGTATTTAAACTTCCCAGCATGTTGGATTGCATGACTTGTTTTTAAAATAAAACACTTGAAAATGAAAAGCAAAGAAGCAAACCTGGTATGCACTTCTGAATCCAAGGGTGCTCTCTAGCATTTGCAGGGAAAATGGAAAAAAAAAAAAAAAAAAAAGTAAACAAAAGAAAAGACCAACCCTTTTCTTGAAGATGTTATACCTATTTGCACTCTTTTTATGCCATTAGTCCAAGGTAATACATTTTTTCTATTTACTCATGACAATCATTTGATGATTCAATCATGGATGGAAAAGCTTTTAGTCCCTTTGCATGGAATCTTAATGAATTTCTTTCTGGCATCATTACTCCATTATTATGAATGTTAGGTGGAACTATTTTTTGTTTACTATTGTTTGCAAGTTATCATCTGAGAAGTTGTTAACGTTGTTATCTTACCATCATTTACGCATCTGGGGCTATTCAGAAAATTATGTGGAAGCTGAACAAGTCAATTGCAAAGGAACTTTTACCTACACAACCTGTGGACTTTGCAATTGAACCATGGTGGGGTGTATGTCTTGTCAACTTTACACTGGAAGAATTTAAGGTCAAATTTCCTTCTTCTGCCCTTTAATTCTAAACTTTGCTGGTACCAAGCACTAAACATGTAATATTTATGCACAATTCATAGATTTTGAATGTGTGTGCATTAAAAATTTTCTAGTGCTTACTGGTCAAGTCATGGATTCTAATCGTACTTTTCCATTGCCTTCCAGAAACTCTCTGAAGAAGAGATGGCGACAATAGACAAAATATGTAAAGAGGAAGCTAATGCATTTATTCTATTTGATTCTAACATTGTAAAGGGTTTATACCAACGAGGATTGATTTACTTTGATGTCCCTGTGTATCCTGATGACCGATTTAAAGGTAAACACCTTTTTCTATTTTTGGGGATCTGTGTCTTATAAATTCAGATATTTGAAATTGCCTGATTGGTTTGCATTGATTTTGGTTTTTAATGCAATTGTTTTTGTGCAACAAAGAATTCTCTTTGCATTTTAGTGTTACTTATCTATGGAATAGAATCTCATAACTTTTTGGTTTGACACAAATGGGGAACTGGTTGAACAAATTCAATATAGCAGTTGATTCATGTTTATATTAAATCAAAGGATCTTAACTACTCTGAACTCTTCAACTTGTTGCACAGCTTGAAATTGCTTTAGAATAGCTTTTTTCGTAACTTAAGCATAGGTTGAAAGTAATGAAAGAAAGGAAGGAATAATGAGAGGGAATTTTGGGTTTCCATATGACAGAAAACTAATTCATAGTTGATTGTTTGAATATTGTTGGAATAAGGCAATTTTTCATAGTTTACAGCCAACAATACATGAAGAATGAATGAAAGAAAGGAAGCAATAATGAAAAGAATGGCTGGTGTAATTCTACATTATGTAACCTTAAATCTCCAACAGTAAATGATATACCAAATTAATCTTGGGATTATATGTGATATAGTGAGCGCCTGTCCACCACACAAAGGCTCTATTTTGGGCACTGTGTATTATCCACTGGAATGCTTTCCCATTCTTTCATATCTTTTATTTAGAGGACTGAACTTATTTGGACTGCTTCAATATTTCCTTGCTCTTTGTAACATGTGTCAAACAGAATCTTTTGTCATCAATTTGTAGAGAAAATAAATGGAAAAATGTTCACTTAATGCTCTTTCAATTTTCCTCTCCATTTTGTGGAATGGGCTTATTGTTACTAATTTGCTTGTTGCAGTTTCCCGGCTTGAAGGGTTTGTTTCCAACAGGGAACAATCTTATGAAGATCCTATTGAGGAGTAAGAGAATTATTACATAGATGTGCTTTCTTCATTTTTTTTTTTTTTTTTCAAAATTAATAGCAATGGAACCAGGACCATTATGCCACTGTCAATTGTCCAGGTTACTCTATGCAGTTTTTGTTGTTTCAAGTGAGAATGCAACTGTTGCTGAACTGGCAATGACATTACAAGCTGACCTTTCTCAGCTGCAAGCTGCTGCATCTTTTGCTTGTCGACTTGGATGGGCAGTGAAGTTGATTGATCCTGCATCCATTCTCCAAGACACAATCATACCTGGATCTCCAAAAAATATTCTTAGTGATGAAGAAGATCCTGCTAATGCCCATATAAGATCTGCACACATGTCTGCTGATGATGATGCTGCTCAGCAAGGAGACTTTTTGGGGACAGAAAGCTATGTGCCACGCTCCTCTTACACCCGCGTTGCTTTTGTTGTTGATGCTACTATAACATCCTATCTTATGATGGGATCTGTTTCACCAGGTTTCTTTCTTCTTTTAATCCTCCCTTGGAAATATGTAGGAGCTAGGTCAACATATCACTCATGCATGATCATATCTCCCTATATTTCCCACATGGCCATGTATGACTCATTTCTGCCTAAAATTCTATGCACCCTTACAAGGTCTTGAATATGCTTGGTAGCTTTCTTGACTGCATGTCTATGGCGATCTTGATGCATTGTGAGAAGTCTTGCAATTGAAGTGATTATTGGTGTTCAATTTGACTATTTAAATAGTGGGATAAAAATTAGCATTGCCTTTAGTTGTTGTTTTGTAATATTTCTACTTGGGTATTGGTCAATTAAGGCTTTTCATTAGTAAACCTAAAAACAGCTCAATGCCATGTCACTTAAGGTTTCTTAAATTTGATCTGTGTGATTGCTATGAGCAGGCAGACCATGACAACGATATGAGTAGCATGTAAAAACTACAAATAAATATATCAATTTCATGACATGACTTTGAAAGTTGGGCCTCAATTACAGTGTCTCACCCATTCAGAAACAGGTTGGGGAAAAGCTGAGTTGACATGTTCAGGATCTACACTGATTGACTAATAGTTCTTTGAGAATTGTTCCATTGTTAGGGAGGTTGTTGGCTTGGCACAATGTTTTCTGTTTCCTTTTTCTACATACGGTGAAGAACCTCTTGAGTTCATTTGTTTGCAAATTCCAATTTGTCCTCTTGGTTAGACATTCTCGGTCACTTGTAGCTGATATTGGCACTAATGGCAATAACAACTTCTGATAATACTATTTTTGAGTTGAACTCAAAGTAGACTTTAGTTTGACAATTGGACATGAAAGAGTTGGTGTGGTTTTTCACATTCATCATGTTGCAACATGTCTTTCTAATTTTATTTTGTTGTTGTTTCCCATGTTTGCAGGATTGAAATCACATGCTGTAACATTATATGAAGCAGGAAAGCTGGGCCATACTAGTATTGCAGATCTTTGCCGGGACTTGAGTTCATTAGAGGGAGCAAAATATGAGGGTGAATTGCAGGAGTTCGCCAATCATGCCTTCAGCCTCCGTTGTGTGTTGGAGTGCTTGCTGTCAGGTGGAGTTGTAGCTGATCTAGAAGTGGAGGAACTATGCCATAAAATGGGCTCATTAACTTCAAGCAATGGCACCAAAGCAGAAGTGGACACTGGTGATTCCAAAAAGACAGGGTTACCTCAGGATGTTCCTGTACTGTCTGAACTTGTTTCTGACAGTGTAGCTGATGACTTAACATATACTGGGGAGTCTGAAAACAATAATACTGTAAGTGACATCACCATGTTGGACCAAAATTTCCAAGACAATGAGAAATCCATCCCTGTTGATGGAATCAATTTTGGAAAAGAACCTTCAAGGAGGAAAAGAAAATACAGCATTGATATTCTCCGCTGTGAAAGCTTGGCCACTCTGGCTCCAGCAACCTTAGACCGGCTATTTCTTCGTGACTATGATATTGTTGCATCAATAGTTCCCCTTCCGCAGTCAGCTGTTCTTCCTGGACCAAATGGGCCCATACATTTTGGTCCTCCTTCTCATGCATCCTTGACGCCATGGATAAAATTGGTGCTTTATTCAACTGTTAATAGTGGGCCTTTATCAGTTGTATTAATGAAAGGTCAATGCTTACGCTTGCTTCCTGCACCATTGGCTGGTTGTGAGAAAGCCCTGATCTGGTCTTGGGATGGCTCTACGATTGGAGGGTTGGGGGGCAAGTTTGAAGGGAACTTGGTGAAGGGAACTATATTGTTACATTGTTTAAATTCCCTTCTCAAATATTCGGCTGTCTTGGTGCAACCCCTCAGTAGGTATGATCTTGATGAGTCTGGAAGAGTTGTCACAATGGATATACCATTGCCCCTAAAGAACTCTGATGGTTCCATTGCTTGCATAGGGAAAGAATTGGGTCTGTGTGAAGAAGAAAGGTTGGAATTGGAGTCACTATTAATCTATATGACAAACAAGATAGAACTGCCAACGATGGGCTATATTCGGCTGTTAAAGCTGTTTAATGAAAGAGAATCAGACCAGCTTGCACCTGATGGCCGAAAATATGAATGGGTACCATTAAGTGTAGAATTTGGAGTGCCCCTTTTCAGTCCAAAATTGTGTGACAATATATGTAGAAGGGTTGTTGCATCGGGTATACTTCAGTCAGATTCCCTGAATGAGCACCATGATGCAATGCAAGGCTTACGAAAAAGGTTGCGTGATATCTGTGCAGAGTACCAAGCAACAGGTCCAGCTGCCAAGCTTCTTTACCAGAAAGAGCAATCAAAGGGTTTGTCTCGACAACTCATGAACTATGCTAGGAAGATGGAATCCCCTTGTGGACCCTTCTTCTCCCATATCAGGAACTCTGAGTGAGCATCAGAGATTAAAACTTGCTAGTCGACAACGTTGCCGGACTGAAGTTCTGAGTTTTGATGGTAGCATTCTGAGGTTTGTCTACATCAATCTTATTGTTTGCATTAGTTTGCTCCCTCCAATTTTCTATTTGTCATTACTCAGCTTGTGTTGTCATCAACTCATATGTGGATAACTTTCTAACCTCAGACATATTTGGCAGTCAGGTAACTGGGAATGATGCCAATAATAAAGGCTATCCAACAATTTTAAGTTCATATATTATTAATGTACGATTACAAATGTAGTGTTTGGATTGTCTTGCAAACAGTTATTAAAAGCAAAGGGAATTTATTGGAAATTGATGATATTAGTTTACTTGGAAATTTATATTCATACCATGTATGGATGACGATTCATGTAGCTGGCCCAATTAAATTTTGGATCAAGGCTTTGTGGTTGTTGTTGTTGTTGTATATTGATCATGATTACTTTTAGCTGTCTTATTGTTACCATTTTGAGAAAGCTAAACTAACGGTTGCATAATATTGCAGATCCTATGCTTTGGCTCCAGTGTATGAAGCTGCCTCCAGACCCATTGAAGAAGCCCCACTAATGAATACTACAAAAGCTGATCCTGATGAAGCTGATAGTAGAGAAGTAGTGCTTCCTGGTGTCAATCTCATTTTTGATGGAGCTGAATTACATCCTTTTGACATAGGTGCTTGCCTCCAGGGTCGCCAGCCTGTTTCCTTAATTGGAGAGGCTGCAGCAGCCTCAGTTTCTGCTGCGATTAAATAGGCTTTCTACTGTAGTTTTGCTTGGCTATGCCAGGCAGAAGACCATTTCTCTAGCAGCAAAATGGAAGTTGTGAAACGTTTGCATCTTTATATCAGCTCAATTATGATCGTTTGGATTGCCTGTTATCTTTTAGACCACTAGCACAGGTGATTACTGTGGTTCTTTTGCTGAAGCAGCTAGCATTTTCTTTTAATTATTTACATAGAGATTGATATGCACTGTGTAGTGTCGGCCAAAAGAAATTTCCATGACTACTGTTCCTATCTCCATATGCCTTTTGGCTTCTGGTTATTGGATGCTTATAATTGTTGTTTGTATTTCTTGTCCGCCTTTTTCAGACAAGATTCTCTTTCGAATGGTTCATCATCAAGTTGTCAATTCCTCCAGCCAGGCAAAACTTGATTCATAGTTTTTCATCTTTGCTTTTGTGAATGCAGGTTAAATACGTCGCGGCTTTAGCTGAACCTGATTGCTCCAGTTCAAGTTCATGCAACGAAACAAGAAAGAAGGATGGTTTGCCGTCAGCAGATGTAGGTCCATTCAAATGCAGCTAGTACATGTATCTCCATTAAGTGCCTGACCTGAAGTTGCATATAAACATTTTTTTAGGGGTTTATTATTGGTTGGGGCAGGGGTTAATTGCAGATCGTGGCGAAGAGGCTGCAGAAACCATCATAAAGAATTATATCTGGAAAAGAGACCACGTTCTTTCCGAGCTGCAAGGTTGTATTTGTCTTCAATGATAATCTACGGAATCAAAGTAGGATCAATTTTTTATGTTCACGAGATTTTGGTGGCAGAAAACGCGTGAATGAGTGGCGTCGTTTGTCCTTTGAATAAGGTTTTCCTTTTGCGTGAGCTCTTGACCAATTGTGTGCGTTGTGGCTGCAAAATTAATGAAAGATAACTTATTATCCAACAAAATTTATTAGCGTGATACATAACATTAAGAAATGCGCGTCGTTTTATTTTTTTCGTAATCTAGAAGTTATCACACCCATATGCTACGTAGCGTTGTTGATTTAATTTCTACGACAGTTAATAAAATGGCAACAGGGAACAAGAGCGTGACGCAGTGGAGAAGCAAGGAGAAGAAAATAGAAACATAAAGAAAAGCTAAAGGGAAACCTTCCCCATGACTCAGTAGGTCGGTCGATCGGAGTGTTTGACAAATTGGGCTTGTACAAAGTCAAGAATTCCCATTGCATCCAGGTCATGTCATAGTCATAGCTGAAGAGAGCAATTCGCTGTCCCAAATGAACATTCTCAATACGATCAGACAAAACGCCGGGTTCATATGATTGCCAGGCTGATGTACAGGATATGCGACTTTCAACAGTTACGCTAGTTAATCTTCTGATTCAGCTTGCACCACAAACATACGTTTCGGTTTTTGCTGCACAGTTGCAAATGTTGGATGGTGTGAGAAAGGTCATTACGGGGGGAATTACATTTTAGAGACTCTGAAAACCTCTGTATTCTTTGGGACGTTGTCTAACGCCGGACGAAAGCCACTAATCACTCTCATGCCAGTTGCCACAATAGAAATGTTCTCATGCCAGTTGCCACAAAAAAATGTTTTTCTTCCTATAAGCAAACAATCCTAATCTCCCTGTTTGGGACTCTCTCTCTTTTCTGTCTCCAAATAAAAAATAAAAATAAATCCTAGGACTAACTTGCCCCTTCACCACACACTGACGCGGTCGCAGCATTGACCATATAATATTTGTACAATTCCGGAGGCCACTTCACAACGCGGAAATGCCAATATGGTAATCGAAACCAAAGGAAGCTATGATATATATATATATATTTTTTTCAATTCACTCTGTAGTTACCAATTTTTCTAGGCAATGAGCATATATAGGAAAATAGACAAGGCGATCCGCGTTTTTTGAGCCTTGATTGATGAGTTTGATTAATTTTCCTTCCAGTTAACACACGTCTTTTGGCTGTAATTCACATAAATGGAAAACCTAAAGCCTTCTTTAACTAATTAGAGAAGACATCTGCTATAACGTATGATGTTGAGTATTTTTTTTTTTTTTTGGGTTAGGGTTCAAATCATAAATCCAGGATTAACACCCTCTTGACAATCATTTGGTGGGAATCAATCACACAAGATGGATTTCATGATATAATTCTGCCAAGAAGTAGATCGATTGTTGATAAATTAGAACTCTACTCGAACTAGCAAGCACAAAAATTCGTTGTGTTAGATCCAAAGGCCGACTAGCCTGTGATTTGGGTTAATAAAAACGTTTAGATAATTATACGTTTGTATTATGCACTAACCCCAGCTCCTGAAACCATGGACTATGTTCTCACTGTGCTTTTTTTTTTTTTTTTTTTTTGAGAAAATTAAATTATGCATATAATTAGAAGGATTGTCTGGAAAAAGCTTGCAAAGAACTGGCCACTACAATGGATGAATAAGATACAACGAAGCATCCTCACAGTGTGACTTATTTCCCACAATCTTTTATTTTTTAACAGAAAATTGCTGGGCGAGAGGGGAGATTTTTAGTATGACTATTAATAAAAAAAAAAATGAGTTAAATTAACTTAATATTGTATATAAAAAATAAAAACTGTAAATAAAATTTAACTAAAAAATATAATTTTAAAATAATAAATTAATTATACTTATAAATAAGTAAATAAATAAATATGGTAAGATGTCAGGGCCAGCTCATTTTTACTGGGACAATTAAAAAATTGTATTGCAAGGTGTCACTTGGATTCGATCAATATTTTTTAAACCGTGTTGACAAGCATAAGGCCAATAGCCTATAACATTGAAATTGAACATTTCCTTTTATGAAATTTAAAATAATTTTATAACATTCCCAGTGAAAATTTTACTGAATGCGAGGTAAATTTACTTGCAAACTATCATTTAGCGTATACTGATTCAAAACAAGCGATTTTGAAATAAAACAAGCAAGATATCAGATGGGATTTGATAACCCAAATGGCTAGATCCTTTCCAATATCCATTTTACTTCTATATATCTATAAATGATTCGATGATTAAGCGTCGAATAGAGAGAGAATTAAGTTGGCGAGCCCAACAACTACAGGGACCGAATGGTAATTTCCGACATACGCGTAATGGAGTTGGACCGACTTAACCTTAAACCCAACCCCCAAAATCTTCTAGTCTATAAATACCCCGCGTGTCTCTGTAGTGTAGTCACCAATAGTTCAATACCCCTCGTCGTCTGTCCGTGTTTGGCTTACTCTCTTTCTCAGTTTCTTTCATTCTCTCTCGTTTAGGTTTTCTGTTTGAAAGTGGGCGATTTATTTTATTTTTTAAAATTTGTTAAGTCTGACAATGGCGTGCAAAAGCTTGGTGACTCTGCTTGTTTTGGCTCTTTTCGCTGTCTCGGCTTGGGGTCAGGCGCCGGGAGCCTCTCCAACCGCAGCGCCGACCCAGTCTCCTGTGCCTGCATCGTCTCCGCCCAAGTCGATGACTCCCCCTCCCGCTCCGGCCGTGAGTCCACCGGTTTCTGCCCCTGCTCCGGGTGCTAAAGTTCCCACGGCGGCGCCTAGCACTACTCCAGGCAGCTCTCCTCCTTCTCCTGCGGCTCCCGGCTCTGAACCAACCGTCGCCAATCCTCCAGGTCCGGTTTCTGCTCCTGGGGATTCTTCTCAAACCGGTGCCGGCTTGAAAGGAGGCGTCACTTTTGTGTCAGTGTTCGGAGCCGCTTTGTGCGCCTCGGCTTTGTTGATGTAGATCTGATCGGATGTCGCTTATTTAGGTTTCGGATTCATTAGGATTAATATTTTAAGCCATCTCTCTTTTAATCTTGTTGTTTATTTGATTTGTTTGGGATTTATCGACGGCGGTGATTGTGACCTTTGGCTACTTTTGACGATTGAGATTGATTATTATTGTTCATTTACCCTTGTTTATCGATCTAATTTATTGATGATTATAGATTCATATCTCGTTTATTTTGATCTAATGCTCTGATTTATCTTATATTTACATATTCTCTATGCATTTAATAAATGATTGGATCTCTGTTCAAAGAAAAGTGGGGGAAGAACAGTGTGCGATGTGGATCTTCGTCTTTGAGACAAGGAAGAGAAAATTAAAGAGTAACATGGGATTGTTTTTGAGGTTTTTTGTTTTTTTTTTAATTACTTTTTTGGTGTTTGTGCGAAAAGGTTAAGAATTATGATATTGTGAAGAGGACAGCTGTCGACGATATTGTTGCCGCTTTGTACTTTTCTGAGTTTCGGTTATGTTTTGCTTTAACAACCACGACTGTAACTTTGAAGTATTCTTCTTTCAAATTGATCCGGTGCCGTTGGAAATTGGTAAAAAAAATAAAAAATGAAAAAGCTCTGGGCCGGGCTTTAGGGGTTTGTCACGTGGTTACAGCTGTAACCATCTCTTAAATTTCAGACACTCGTGTGCTTTGCAAACCCCAGACAGCTGGGGTTCGGAGGTATCTTACAATTATGAGTGGTTTGATTGTAATCAATATAAGATATTACAATAGTACTATTATTTTATTTTAGTGATTATTGATTACGTTTAATCTCTGGTATATGTGGATATATACATATAGTTTATTTTTTTTTTATAATATTAATCATGAAATTAAGATCTCTTTGTCGGAGTCATTAGTTACCGCTGCTACCTATTTTCTGTCTCTTAATGGGAGGGACTACCGAGGAAATAAGTACACGTGATTAGGTTTGATGAAGGCAAAAAGAGATTTCTGTGGTTGGTCGAGGAAGCTTCTTAAAAAAGGAAGCTTCTTAAAAAACAACAAAGAGACAACACAAAGGGTGCCTTCTTGTCAACATCATGCCATTGAAATTGGGGCGCACCATGTGACTCTTTTTCTCGTTTGTGGGGCACGATAACTTTTCCAAAGTGAATTTCGGTCCGGAAACTTACACCGGATGAAAGAAAAAAAGTTAAAAACTCCTCCATTCCCAAATATCTATGTCTTCTTGCTGGGAGAAGTTGTTGTGTTGGACTCTCTTTAAACTTGAATGATTCTTATTCTTATTTGTTTGTTGTGAGTGTAGTATATATATACTTTTATATTATATAAATTTAATTAATTTATTTTTTATTTTAATTAAATTATATTTAGTTTTTTTTATTTATATTTAAAATTGAGTTAATTTAATTTATATATTATATGATTTAAATTAAAAATTCACTCAAAGGAGAGAGAAAAAGCAGGGTTGCATGGCCAAGACAGGAAATAAGATGTTAACTGCAATTGGGCCAGCTTTGCTCCCCAGTACAAGGCCAGACCCATCCATGTCAGGGCGGACAGTAACCTATTGATTGCTTTGCTTGCCGGTATTCATGTGATAACATTAACCTCCTGATCACGATCTAATAATTTCCAACGTTGTCTCAAAATAGGGATGTTGCAAATGCCAAGTTGTTGACGGCGCATTAGGCAATCAACCGCTATTTACGGGTCCAATTCAACAATTAAGCGCCCATTGCCCGGCTGTTACGTAAAATTCCTATCCATTGAAGATTGCTCATGACTCTGGGCTAACTAGAGAGCGAATCCCAATGCCAAAAGCGGAGCCTTGCATGAGCCTTTACGCCTGCAACGCTTGGGTTGCCTTGGGATGCACCATCTGCATTAAGTTTGATGTAATTCTTTAATTGATGCGGTTTTAACTCCTCTCTCTCACTCTGAGATTGTAGTTATGTCGTATATTTTTATTTTTTTTTTATTTTTATTGGGTACACATCGGAAAATTCTTTTTATTGTGGGACGTGCTGAACACCTAATCAAACCAATATTGATGGCTTACAAGCCGTTTTGCCTTGTAGGGACGATGTTTAGACTTTTTGGATTTTTCTGGCCACTCCACGCATTATATGCTCAATCAAGGGAGGTAGCCACGGATGAGAAATTGTGGATCTTAGACAATTAAAATGGAAACATCTAACCCAATTTTTGTAAATTAATTTAGATGCTTGGTATATATATATATATATATATATTTATATCTATATCTATATCTTTTGGAATTTTTTTTAAAATTTTTTAATTTATTTTATATATTAAATTGAATTAATTTGACTCATTTTTCAAGTATCAAATCAAACTTGTTTAATAAATAAATAAATAAATATAAATGTAAATGTATATATATATATATTATTGTACCATTAGTTGTGTTCGTCATCTTTATGTTGGCGTATCGTTTTCCCTATTGGCTAGGCATTTAATTAGGGTTGAAGGAGTTTTTACTGGTTGATTTTTTTTTGTTGGCTAATTAAAGTTGGGCTATGCCGAAGTTTTAACCTCACCGGAGACAATAACAGTGGCCTACTGAATTGGGCTGTGAACTGCAAGCTTCTTTTCACAGCCCATCAATTTTCGGGCCACGTGTGGGTCTGACATGGATGCTAGCTGCCAGGAGAGGCCCGATGCGAGTCTTCTTTTATGTTTTGCATTGTGTTTGTGCGCTGTTATCTACGTCTTTTTGTTTTCTTTTGGTATAAAAAACAATGTAATGACTTAAATTATACGCTTCTATCTTTTATTTTATTTTATTTTTCTAATTTTTAACATTCTTTGACATAACTTTACTAATTAATTTTTAGGTTTTTTCATTCCTTCTGGGTGTTGTGTGACTAACAGTGTTCGCACAGAGAGAAATTCACGATACCAATCCAGTCACAAATCAATTATTTATACACCATATCCCATTTAAGCACACGATTATTACCCCATAAATCACACATCATAAGCGCACTAATATATTCCTGATGTCCTGCATACAGAGAAGCTAGAATGACAAATGAAATGATAGAAAGAATACTGAGCACTGCCTCTATCCTGGCTGGGCACTTACGAGAAGATCATCAGACAAAACGTAGCCCAGGTAGTGATTATGGCCAAAAATGGAGAAACAGCCCCGGAAGATGATTCGGGTATGGTAGACGCTGGCCTGGTATTGCCACCAGAAGTGGTGGAGGGAGTAGTGGTGGTGGTGCCAGAGGAAGGAGTCCCTGACGATGCTGATGGAGAGTCGCTTGGTCCGCCCGCAGCAACAGTGACTGCAAGCTTCATGCCACTTCCACAATGACCAGGAGCCCCACATATGAAATAGTGAGTCCCAGCGGTCTTGAGGGTGACCGTGGTGGGGCTGCTTTGAGCTGAATTAAGTGCATTGCCCACCGTGCATGACTTGTAGTCGCTTGCACTTACTTCATCAACTGTGTGGCCTCCTCCATAGTTAAATACTATTATCACAAACAGAAATACAGTGTCAAGGAAAATTGGCAGAAAAATTTACTCTGTGTTGATACTTAATTGTACTGGATTTGATCAAGCAACTTGATAAAAGATGACGACTCACCAAGGCTGTCACCAACTGCAAAAGTCTTGCCCTTAGTCCAAGTGCTATAATCAGATCCCAATGCCCAGCCTGCTGTCTCTCCTACAGTGTAAACTGTGGCCAAACTTGGCACCGCCATACAGATGACTAGGACAGCACAGATAGCCCCTGCACCTAAAGCTGCCATTTCGAGTGATACAGAGAAAAAGAAGAGGAATAAAAGAGAAGATATTGGGATTGTTGTTGAGTTGCTTTTAGGTTGATGGTTGCTGGTGTGGTTTCTTATATAGAGATATGAGCAAATGGAGTGAGTAAGGTTAGGTCCACTTGATTTTCTTGAACTGGGAGATTGCCATGAGGACTAATTCCATGTGGATGACTTGAGCCATACTCCTTAAATAATGCAATGAAAAAGAAAAATGATGGGCCCAGATTTACCGCGTTTATGCTGGTTTCTTCACTTTGACATAGTTGTTAGGAATGTGTCTATTATGAAGTTTTGAATAAAGAATTCTTTGGTGTGGTTAGTTGTTCACATCATTGATTTGATTTTTGTTAAGGGTAAATATTGTGGTTGAAAACCCAAATATACAAATAAACTAATAATAATAATAAAAATAAATGATACCTTTTTATTAAATTCTCATACTGTAATTTTATTTTTACAAGTAGTTTATTCTAAGTTACAAAATTGCAAACTTAGCATGAAATCAAGACTCAGCCCTTCAAAAAGGGGTGGTCAAAGAAAGAGGGAGGAAAAGTGAAGTTAAATGACAGCATGATGAAGGAGTGAAAGGAAGGGAAACATAAAAACAATGTTTGCTACTACTACATTAGTTGAGACTTGAGACAGGAGAGTGGCATTACATCGTAATTACCGATAAAAAGGGTATCTAAGGATGCTGTTATACATGCTTAAAACACACTTAATGTAGTTTACAAGTTAATTAGAGGGAAGACAAAAGACTTCTGGAAAGCTGTCGTTTTCTCCTGGGCTAATAGGACTATTTTGGTATTCATGACCGAGCTGATGCCCATGCTCCCCAATGCCTAGCCGAGTCCCATTTGTTTGGTTCTTTTTGGATGACTTCTCAAAATGGCATTCTAGTGGACGCAAAAAGTTTCATAATGAGAACCCAAAGCAACAATAAGAATTCTACACAAAAGTCTTTCTTTTGGTGGAAAATCGAACTAATTTTCCAATCAATGGCATAGAAGAATGCTTTGGACATACCCGGCGGTTGATGTCCTTTGGGATTCGTAATATTCCTAGCCATAATGAGGACAAAGTTTATCTTCATTTCCAAGTAACCAAAAGAAAAATGGACAGCTCACTCCACTCATGCACACTCCCTCATCTGTAGCACCAGGGACTACGCATTTAGGAAATGGAAGGGCCATTTCATGAACATTTTTTGTTTGAAGCTTGTGTGTTTGTATTTGGTTAATTGCTCTGCCTGTCGATACAAATGATAATATACATTAAAAGAAAGTTGAGATGTATTTATTGTGATCAAAACAGTGGACCTAACGAGAGACTAAAAAGTCATCTTCGACATAATGAGTAATAATCACCAAATTTAATTAAAGCCTTTTGCATGATTAATCAGATCAGGCAACTTTGGCTCCACCTGCACAAGCCAAACTGCGGCAAGGTTCCATGATTTTGGGTGTTTTTAAGAGGTGGGTTCGGTGGCTTTTGGTTTTGGTTGAGCTGTTGGGTTGCCTTTTGGTTCAGGCCAACAACTCCCCTGGTTCCATATGCACCATTACCAACCACGATCCTGTTGCCCCACTTCTAAAGGGTACATTCATCATCATAATTCCTGTATACCCTTCTTTTTTTTTTTTTTTTAATTTTTTTAAATACATCTTCTGATTGTAAAAAGAACATTATCTTTGTGACGTAGTCATGCCCTGTTGGCTGAGACTAACAACCACTCGTCCACATTCTGTTTCAACTTCATCACCTACACTATCCGAAGATTGGTAAGTCTACACTGTTGCCGTCGCACTCAAGTTGCATACGGTACCAAAACCTGTTTCCCATGTAACAACTAATTCCTATGTACGCTTCTACATTTTTTTTTTTTTTTTTAATTTTCAGTTTTGTGAAACCTTTTCAGTACATGTTGGCTTTTACTACATTAACTGGCTACTCCAAAGGTATTAAGTCAAGATATCTTCGGAGGAAATAGTAAATGAGAGAGCAGTATAGAAAAATTAGTGTAATACAGAAATAACAAGTGGCACAAAGAATAAAGTATTTATATGTTTCAATAATTAAAAATTATGATTCTCTGAAAGTGACAATTGAGCGAACCACTTTGAAATTGGCTCTCACGGGGCCTGCAAGCAATTTGTTTTGTCTCTGGGCGTCACTAGGCTAGTGGTCCTTTGATTCCCATCATTGACCATATATAATTAAATATGAATGCACTAACCGGGCTGAAATTTGAGGAAAGGTTTGTAATTGTAATGCTTTCATCGTGATCGAGCGTCCAAAGAAGCCAAAGTAAAGGGTAGAAGACGACGAAAAACTCAACTTCATTATGGCTGAAGCCATGTGAATGGCCGCTCAATACTGCCGCTCAAAAAAAGACACATCATTTTCTGCAATTTTCTTAATTAGACGACTGTCCCTACAGCTTATTATAAGAAATCGATTCAGAGTAACGTGTTGACAGCCAACATCTTATTGTTATTACTTTTTCTTTTTAGAGTTCCTTTCATGTATCTTTCCCTACTAAGTTTCTGTTGCTCTACCGATCTTGTCAGCAGGAATAAGAATCACTCGGACAAGAACAACCTATGCCAAATATACAGAACTATAGTCTATAATGCGCAAGGATGGCAGCAGTCAGTGTAATTCTTCTTCCAATTTCTATACATTGTTCTTGATCCATTACATAAGAAAGTTCTGGCTCTAATTATCCAGATGATCTACAAATTTCATTGCAAAAGGATGGAAGAAACAAAAAGAACCAAAAAAAAAAAAAGGCTAAAGGGAAAAATGGAAAACCAAAAGATCCCTCCTTCCAGTTATAGCTAGTTAGATCCCTTCCAAACATTATTCAAGTAAAAGCTATCTTCCCACCAGGAATTTGAGATCACTTCTTATGCATCCTACTGTCAGGGGAATTATTTCACAAGGGTGAGAGTGGCTGTCTCACTGAATCTGCATCTCTGTAATCTATCTTCATTTCAATAGGGCTATCCATCTTGGGACTCAATTTTCGCTTGTTCCCCTGCAATGAACCAATCAAATTATATGACATAAATGGTGAAAATGCACTCAGCTGGGACAGAACAAGAGAGATGTAGCCAGGTAAGTGCAAGGAAACATTCAGCACAAACATGCACATGCATACAAAGACAGCAGAGACAGGGACATAAATAGTCAAAACACAAAGCACACAAGAAACGACTGTTACCTTGGCAGATGCACCGCTGGTTTGTTTTCCACCAGAGCTGTCAACATTCCGTTCTCTGTGGTATTGCCTAAGCAATTTCTTGTTCTCCTCATCCAAAATGTTGTTTTCATCAGACAGCAACTTGACCTAAAATTTTAAGTGCACACTATTAGTAATGAAAAAAAGGTAAACCTGGAGTCACCAATGGAAGAATCAAGGGTTTTAGTTAGCTTTCTCACCTCTGCTTCTGCCCGAGCAAGATTGATTCTGAGAAGTTCCTTGTCTTTTTGAAGAGCCTTCACTTTAGCAGCCAGTGTTATAACCTTCTGAGTTGGTGGCCTCAGGCTGCCACAGCAAAAGAAAGAATTCTCACAAATAAGTTGACAGAAGTAACAATAAAAATACAGCAGCACAATGTCATAAAAGCAACCTTCAGCTTAACTTTCTGCAACCATATGGCACTGTCACATTCCCAAACCACAGAGTGATGTCAAAGCAAATACAAAAATAGAAAATGCCTCACCTGTTCTGCATTTTCAGCAACTGTTGACATGATTCAGAGCTGTTATTTGCCTTCAGAAATGTATGATCAGATTTGAGTTCTTCTTTAGGGACCAAAATGGCTAAAAGGGAGTCAAGTGAATTCTTTTCCATGTCAGTGCTCTCAGCTGATGAATCAACCTACAAAATGAAAAAGAGAAAAAAAATGTGTGCATGTCACTCCTTACAAGATATAAAAATTACGTTGCACTGCCTAATTCACAAAAGCTATTGCAAATTGTTAAAGAGAGGATACGTCAATCATGAAAGCATAAACAAGTGAAGGCACTATCAGGAACTATCAAACACAGCTTCATATAGATAGGCATTTAAACCATATTTTTTTAGTCAAAAGTCCATGCATAGTATTGGACTTTTGCCTCCTGCTAGAAGTACTGTTGCAAAAGAATCCAATATGGTGATAATAAAAGTGTTCCTTCATCCGATAAGGCCATATCTTTTCTATGCTGTTTCTCTCTTGGTTGAAGCAACTGAAAAAAAGCAAAACATTTGATGTTCAACTAGGTACGACAATGCAATAGAGATCTTTCTATTCAAATGGTCCAATACTTCCTGTCAATGTTAGAAATGACTCTATCACGATCCAAAATCAAAATAATATCACTTTCAGAAATAACGTCCAAAATCTTTAATTTCTCATCAATTCCTTCTTTCTCCCTTTTAACAGCTTACACACCCATTTTAACGCACCAAACGATTTCCTTCATCTATTCATGCCAGTCCTTAAAGAGAATCTCATGTATCAGAATTCAAAATTTTCTACCAAAAAGCCTCTCTTGAAGTACACTTGGAAATTCTAATCCTCACCCCAAAAAACCAAAGTGTCAGTTGAAATGAAAAGACAGAAAAAACTACCCCTTGCGTCTCATATTCATGTTTGTAAAATTGCAATTCTTCCGTTAACTTCCGCAAATCTTCTTCCAATTGGTGACACTTAATTTCTGCCTCTTTGGCCCTAGTGTCTGCCTCGTTCCCAAAATCCATTAAAGCCTCTCTGTCATTGTCATAAAGCGAACACTCCTTCTCCCACTTGCTGCACTGACTCACCAAGTTGGAGCACTCCGCCGCCAATCTCTGATTCTCCTCCACAAACTTCTTCACCGCCACCGCATTCATATTCACCTCAGCCTAAAACACCACAGACAATTACCAAACAGAAACCAATTAAAGTAAGCGCCTTAAAATACACACAAAAAGCACATAGAGACAAAGATGGGCACAAGTATATGTGCAAACGAACCTTGACCCGGTCAATGAGCTGGTCTTTTTGGCGCGACTTCTCGAGAAGGAGAAGATACTGGTCACGGAGGCGATGACAGGCGTCCTCGGAGGTGCGAAGCATTAACTGCAGAGTCCTTACAGAAACCGGTAGGCCTAGGGTTTCATCGTTCGATTCTTTATTGTAATCGTCAATTTCTTGAGGGAAATCCATTTCTTGACCTTGATTGAACAAAAACCCTAAAATTTGTCGATTTTTTATACTCCAAAAAAGAAAAAGAAATGATCTCGATTGAAGAAAATCTTCTTCGTTTCTTGCCTTTTTCTCTGTGTGTGCGGTCTGGTTTTGGACATTACAGAATTCAAAAGCAAAAGGAGCGCGTAACTAGTCGTTAGAATTCAGCATTCATGGCACTTGTAACATTACTGGTTTGGATGGGGCTCGTGGGCTGAGGCCCAGCCCATTTCAACTGCAAATGGGTCTCTCCAAGCGTCATTTGCATTTCTCTGGAAAAATATATACATACATACATATATTATTTTCACTGTTGCTGACAAAATATATTGCTGGTATATTTATTTATTTATTTTATTTTATAATATTTTAAAATATTTTATTTTTATATTTAATTTTTTATCTTAAAATAATAAATATATAAATAATTTATTTTATTAATTATGTATAATTATATTTTTTTAATTTTTTATTTATAAAATATTATTTAATATTTTATATTTTATATTTTTAATATTTTTTATTAAAAATTAATAATAACACTAATAATAAAAATTTTAAATTAAAAATATTATTATTCATCATAAATTTAATGAATAATAATATTTTTAATTTAAATTTTAAAAAAAAAAAAAAAACAATTTATTACTATTTAAATTTTAGATTTTTGTTAATAATAATAATTAATAATATTAATGATAAATTTTTTAAATAAATATATTTATTATACATTCATTCATTTAAATTATACAAAAAAAATAAAAAAATTTTAAAAAAAATAAAATACCAGCAAAATTTTTGAAAACAGAATTTTTGAAAAAATAATATAAGTTACTCAAACTAATTTGTAAGATTTCTTATAAATTTTTTTAAAAAAGAAATTAATATGCTTTCATCGTTGCTTTTATGATAAGTAAAGTAATAAGCATCCAAACTCCAACGGTGATAACCCAAAAAAAAAAAAAAAAAAAAGAAAGCCAAAATCATTTCAATAAAATTTGTAAAACAATAATCTAAGCCGATAACTGCAACGTAGGAGGAACCCTAATCCCTTCATTTCAAAGCACAATTAGAAATGATGACTTCAATGTATCATATTCTTGTTTGACTTTTTATCATCATTACATAATACATATCGCAATGAAACACAAACATATAACTAATTGGTCTTCTTCTCTTCGGTTGCGGCTCTAGCTTCGTCAATCAGGGACTCCATATCTTCTTCCACCACTTCTACCTGCATTTCAATCCAAAGAATTCATAAACGTTTTAGGTGACATAATTTCCACAAAGAAAAATGGATTGCATACTTGTTTTTCCCCTTTCTTCTTCTGACAATATCTACAAACTGACCTCACTAACACATGTAGAACTTGCAAACTTACGATTGCCAATCACGTGCATACAATAAGTCTAGAGGACAGCGATGCAGGCAGCGGCGGAATTAGTGTGTAACCTTGGCACCACCAAGACTTTAAAAATTGAAAGAGTAAACCTAACTTTTGCTTGCATTTTCCCCCCCCCCCCCCCCCCCCCCCCCCCATTATTGCCTGAATGTTTCCTTTAATGTCGCCTTGTTATTGATGGCTGCAGAAGGACAAAGTCAGGCTGCAGAAGATAAGGTTAATGATAGGGCTAGTGGGCCATTAAGAGCATACCGATGATATTTTATGAAGCGTGGTTCAACTATCTGACAAAGAAGGGCAGGTGGCTGTTTGAAAAGAGCTACCAACCCAGATTGAATTATGCATCAAATTAACTGTCAATTTAATTATGTTTAACATTTTATTTTCACGTCAATTATCTGTCTAATTTTTTCGGGTTTAAAGTCAAAAGTCAGCTATTTGGCCAAGCAGGAATAGTGGTTGGTTTAAAAGCAAGCAGCAAAGGACTGGCAGGGTAGGTGGCGTAGAAGTAATGAGCAAATCACCAACGCTATAGACACTACCAAGCAAGTTATATAACCAAGACAAAGAGTAGGTAATTAGAAAAACCTTCTGGATGAAACTTTCTACAAGCTCGGCACCCTTATCTGTTTCTTCGGCAACAGTTTCAACGTACGTTACTACTTGTTTGAGTTTGCTACCTTCAGGCAGATTTTCAGCAATCTTCTCCGTCACCTTCTCCACCCCCTCGGCCACCGTTTCTACGGTTTCAGCAACATTTTCTGCTGATTCCACCGCTGATTTGAAATTGTCTACATGGCCAATTCCAAGTTAAGTAAATTCAGTGAAATGAAACTCTAAATTAATGCTAATAAGTAAAGTGCGTTTTGATCGAAAATTGATCATAATTTAGCTTCTTGACCTTTACCTCTCAACTTTAACAGTGGCCACCATTTGTCTTTCGACAATGGTATGATCACCGATACTACAATTCCCAGGATCCAAGCATTCCTGCCAATATGCCAGCAAAAGAATTTTATATACTAGTGAGCCTATAAAAAATAATAATAATAAAAAAAACAATGGAAACAAAAGAAAATCTCTGACCTGTTCTATTATATGTATATATGTTGTTAAAAAAAAAAAAAAAAAAAAAAACAAAGAACTTTCAGATCTGATACATATAAAAATCAGTTTTGTGAAGTCAACGCACCAGCCACCAGAAAATGGATCGAAAGGAAAAGGAAACCCTGATCCAGATTCAGCACCACCGGGGACAGCCATGATCCTGCACGATTGTCGTTGGATCAGAAGGTCATAGAAACAGGCAGCTATTCGGTGGTCATACGCTCAAAAATTCTTGCAAATAAAAATAGATGTACATACTTCTTTGTCCTGGAAGCATGATGCAGTTCCAGGCCGACAGCAGTGTAGAGTTGTAACCTCTGTTTCCCCAAGAACTGGAGCTTGTGGTTGTGCTTTGAGGTTGCCAGCGGACATCTGAGATCAGGACTAGTAGCTTCAACTCTGTGACTATTCCCAAGACAAAGGGTTGTGAAATTGTAGGGAGCAATTGTTCCCGTTGCCAACATCGCTGCTACTTGTGATTTCTTTAAGGTTACTTTACCTACCGGAGACACTCAAATCACAGAACCCCTGGACTTCTCTGGTAAAGTCTATGGATGGAAAAAATTGACTCGGGCTACTATTAAATTCACGCCACTTGGGAGACACGACTTTGTGGAATACTAGATCATGTAATACAGTGCCAGATCCAATTTCAACACTTCACTGAAGTTTCCTACTCTCCTATAGTTGCAAGCAAAACCAAACCATGCTACTCTAATACATAATCACGACTGCAAAGTGAGGGTAATAAGAATGGTAGGCCAACATGAATGGATTCCAACAAAATAAAAGGGCTTTTTGGTAAAAAGCAAGCCTTTAGAGCCTTTTGGTTATAAGGGATAACCCAATACACGCACGCGCAGTCACATTTTGGTCCACGCGATATACCCAAGAATTCTTGTTTAACAATTTACGCGCGTGAATTCAATGGGAACTTCTTCTTTCTGCTCTACCATTGGACTTTATGGCTTTTATTTGTGTTCGTATCCTCGGCAGCCAGTTCTATAGATTAAATCTTGACCACTCGTAAGATATCGGTACAAAAAGATCTTCCGCAATTATAGCTGTTGTTGAGTAACGAGAGGTGTCCAATTACATGGACAGACTCTAGATACAGTGTATTGACGCGCTGACATGAGGGACATGGCTCTTGTGTGGGGTTTTGTGCGGACATTGCACGTTTTATCATATGTTTTTTTTTTTCTAAAAAATGAAAATTGCACAAGTCCCACGTGAATTCCACGCCCGCCACTGCATCTAAGCTCTTTCCCCGATGCCTGGTCCATTTACTTTTTTTTTTTTTAATGAGAATTGCCTGAAATATGTGTACCAAATTTTTGAATATACCAGTTGCTCTTCTTTGACTCCTGGATCTATTTTGGGCACATGTTATTCCTTTTCTATTCTTTCAATTCAATAATTCGGATGAGCAAAATCTGAGGGACGAGATAAAGTTAAGAGAATTTTTAAATTTTGTCTGTGCGGATATTGATTTGCACTAATTACTATTGCAATTGGACAGGTGCTCTGTGGGACCTTGAACCGAACTTGACGTAGTCTGAAAATTTCTATTCGTGATTATCCTGTCAACTTTATTTTTATTTATTTTCAGAATTATTATCTCGAAAAGAATATTGTTTTTCCAGATAAGATTAATTAACAAAGAATAGTCCCACGTCACTCATCCAATTAACTTTTAACTTCTATCATTTACAGGTCAAATTGCTACAGTACCAATTAGTCTTCCGATTCTTCGCGGATTTCATTTTCTTTGTCAGCGACTGGCTCAACCAATGACTCTACGGCCTTCTCCACTTCTCCTACCTTCATTTCCAGAAAAGAAAATATATAATTAATCAAATCTAAAAATAAAACTAAATAATTATTTTAAGTTATATATTTAATATTATTTTTTTAAAATAACATTAGTCTTTCTAAAAATATAATCAAATTTCTTTGTACTATAAAATAAAATAAATTTAATTATAATTTATACCATTAAAATTAAGTTGTTTTTTGGGGGTGAATTTGGATAAAAGTTCTAAGAAATGGTACTGAGTGTGACTTGGTGATGATCAACTTTAGACATTTTTACCGTTGTCGGTAAATAATATTTTTTATGTTTTTTTTTTTTTGGCTTAAAGAAAAATTCATATAATAGTAATTTAAAAGTGATTTAATAAAGAATGTCTTTTATTATTAATAGACATAACATTTTTAATTATATTTTTATAAAAAATATTTTTTTTATAATTATCAAATAAGTCAAAAAAAAAAAAGCTTAATTTTCATTTTGAAGATATTCTAACTTACAAGTCAACTGCAGACAGAAAGGGCATAAGAAAAAGTAAAGTGACCCTCTAAAAAAAACGATCATGAGCTGCTCTAGGAAACGGGACCTCACTTGAGACATGCAATTACTTGTGATAATTGAATATAAAATTAATTTCCAATAGTTAAACGGTGCGTTGTGGTCGGTTTCACACGATAAAAATGCGAAGGTACAAAACAAAATCCATTTGGCAAACTACCTTGTCAATGACTTCTCCTGCTAGGTGAGCATTCTTCGCCGTTTCTCTGGCTACATTTTCCACAAACATTACGACTTCTTTGAGTTTACTACCTTCTGGCAGATGATCGGCAATATCATCGGCCACCTTCTCCACTTGCTTGGCCACGTCTTCTGCAATGTCAGCAATATGTTCCACCGTCTCCACAACTGATTCAACTTTGCCTAGGCAACCCATTTAGCGATGAAGTACGGTCATACTTTTTTGGAGTCATAAGAAGCTGGCATTTGTTTTTCTTATTGAGAATGGGAAAATTTTTTTTTTTTTCCTTTTTAGTCCTTACTCTTTAACCGCTGTGATGGCCACAATTTGTTTCTCCATAAGGGTAGGATTACTGAAATTGCCATTCCCAGGATCCATATCCTGCGAGTATATGACCGTAACATTTTTGTCAGACAATGTTATGGTGCTTCATATCAATTGAATATCACTACCCGACCAAAAATAAAGTCGACTCACCAAGAGTCAGGAGAAGAAGATGGATGAGCAGGCCCTGATTCAATGCAACTGTAGGCAGCAATATTCCTGCAGGACCTGCACCATTAGGTTTGCATAAGAACACAAAGCTGCAAGTAGCAATATTAGAAACCAAAAATCCTTGCAAATGAAAATAAGCTCACAGATTAGCACTGCTTGCATATTGCAGTTCCAGGCTGGTGCAGCAGAATTGCAACATCTGATTCCCCAGGAGTGGGCATTTCTGGTAGTATTTTAAGCATGTCAGAGGACGTCTGTGATTAGGATTAGCTTCAGATCTCCCGCAGGTCCTGATATAAGCGCAACTGAAATTCGGGGGCACGAGTGAACTTCCTGTCGGCATAATCCTGTCTACTACCGTTAATTTCTTTCAGGACAGTGTAATCAACGAATCCGGCACGATCACGGAATTGCTCAATCCTAATGTATCAAGATATTGAGGATGACGCAGAGCGTGCTTGGGAGTAAGATACATAGATAGTGTATGTCTTTGGAGAAGTTGAATCTTGTAAGCATTAACCATGTATAAAAGGGTTGCCACCCAACACACCCTTTCTAGATTAGAAGCCAAGGCAATTATCATATTACTTAGGGTAAATTGCAAGACTTTGTGGAGGTTTAGTAGTTTCCTTGTACGTGTTGAAAACGCTAATGGGTTTGCGGAGAAATGAAGTATGGATTAAATGATTAAGTTTAGCTGAAACAACGCGTCTATATTCTCAAAAAGATTAAAAAAAAAATCTACAACCAAATTAAAAAGTAAAGATAAATTATACTTTTTGTAATTTTGCTCTAAAAACTCAATTTTGGTAGAAATTAAACACATTTTGTTAACTAGATCAATATTAAGATTATTCAAATTAATAAAAATTATTAATTAGTTAATTGATTCTTATTTGATACAATTTTAGTGATTAATTAAATGAAAATATTTGCTACTAAAAAAAAAATTATATATATTATTTATATTTTTTAATTAATTATTTTATATTTTAAAAAATTAATAATATTCAAAATTTATCTAATATAATAATTTAGTTATATTAAAATTAATTGTATTATTAAAATTAATTAAATTTTAATTATATATAATATTTATCAAAAAATTTTAATAGGATTGTAGTTAATTAAATTTTAATATTGATTACTCAAACTTTAATTGAACTTAAGAGTTTGAAAGAAAGATCAATGTGAAATTGAAAATTTGTAGGTACACTAAATTCCATACAAGCAACTTCCAAGTTTGGATCATGAACTAGAAATGTTCACACTGTAATGATTTTTTATACTTACTATGCAGCTTTGCTGAGGTTTCACATTTATGGTCATTACTTGTTTTCCCTTGATATGTAAGTATGAAGTCCATTTCTTCTCATATTATATCTTTCCGACCTGCGAGTTTGAAGGAAATTTAGTAAGGGACCATATGTTGCACCTAACTTCAAGAAATAACTTAGTAATGATAGAGAATTGCTACCAAAACACACAGCAAAAGTCTAAAGAGTCTATCATCACTGACGCAATTTAACGTACGAAGCGAAGAAACAGAATACGCTTGAATGCAATTTTCCTTTTGTCTGCGGCAACGATTATGGCATCGTTTTCTTAGCAACTTGCATCGCTTGGCAATAGTTATCAATAATCGATGCTTTTGAGCGTAAAAAGATGACTTTTTTAGTTTACATCTTATGCAAGGCATAAGAAACTTAGTAAATATGAATATTTAACTATCTTTTATTGTGTTAAAAATATTAATTTAATTTTTTTTATCTAGTTTAGCTTTTAATTTTTGATCTTATTTAAATCATTTCTTTACTTTATCTATTTTTTCCCTTGCTCTTCTAGTTTAATATTTTAAATTAAATTTTAAGCTAATTTAAATTTAATTTTATTTATTTGCAATAACGCTAACATCCCTTTTTTTTTTTTTTCCCCAAAATTGATCTCTGAATTTTTTTTCATTAAAGAATGTAGAACTATAATACTGAACTCCTTTAAACCTAACCGCAGTATAAAAACATTGTATTATAATTGTATATTTGTCTGTGGAAGTGGAAAAATACAAAACCCCAAGAAGGCCCTGTAAACCAAATCTCATGAAATGAGGAGGGAAGGATTTAAAATAAAGGCATGAATTTCCTAGACAATGGTGCCAGCCTACCTAACACATCGTCATTCACCAATAAGCTTGAAAGTCACAAGATTCCTCAGCCTGTTGATTACCTCACGTTTCGACCAAACAAAAGAGAAGACAACTTTTTGAACAAGGAGGAAAGACAACGACTAAACGACTAAGGCCTACGCAATTGAATAGTTGCTGATCGATCTTTCTTTACCGGTTTCTCATTTTCTGAAGCTCTTGTGTCTCTCATCAATGGCAATGAGACACAGGAAACTATTTCCTGCTCTAGCTGACAATTGCCAAGGTTTCTGTGAAGAAGCCTGTACTGATAACTGCTATAATTACCCAGACTACAATTTCCAGCTGTCTCCCCAACTACCACCTCCAAATCTTTCATCCCCAACCCTCAACATAGCACCATATGTGATCGCTGTTCTTATCATTCTAGCCATCCTTTTCCTTGCTAGTTTTCTCCTTCTTGCAGTGAAGTTACGGCCTGTTTGGTTCAGATCAAGGAATATCTGGCAGGAGCCACAATCACAAACAGATAATAGAGATGAAGAGTTTCTTCATGAGATCCGCACCGTCGTTCATCCAATATGGTTCATTGCTAGAACGGGTTTGCACCAATCAACTATCAATTCCATTGCTGTTCTTAAGTACAGAAAGGGTGAAGGGTTGATTGAAGGCACTGAGTGTTCAGTTTGCTTGAGTGAGTTTCAAGAAGATGAGACTCTTAGGCTCTTGCCCAAATGCAACCATGCCTTCCACGCATCTTGTATTGATATCTGGTTGAGGTTTCATTCTAACTGCCCCTTGTGCCGTGCGCATATCGTTGGTGATGTAGTCCATGGTCCCTTGATTTCAATGAATATGAATCCTGACAATTCGAATGCAATTGTCGGTCCCCATATGGAGAATCATGAGACTAATGTCGAATTGGATAATGCTTAGCAGAGGAATCAAGCTTGTGAATGCAGGGGTGGAGCAGAGGAGGAACCTGAGTTACCACATGTTGGTTATAAAGGGCATTCCAGTACACGAGCCTCCCAAATGATGGACCTGGGGAGAAGTCAGATGTTCGTGATGAGACAATTTTAAAGTGTGAAGTGGAGCCTAAAAGTAATGGTGATCGGCAGCTGACTTGTGACGCTGGTGATGACAATAAGGAGATACAAGATGAAACACAGCAAACGAGAAGGTCTTTGTCAACGAAGTATTTGACATATGCAAGTATGCGTCTTGATCTGGCCAATCGTAGCCCAATTGAATCACAGGGTATTTTGGTTAATCAAATGGAAAAGACAGAGATAACAGGTTCAGCTGTCGTTTTGAAGCAAGCAATCAGACATTGCCGGCACAATAGTCCAGCTTCAATGAAAAGATCGTCATCATGTTTGTTAAGGTTATTTTCATTGAGACAAAACGGAAAGCAGGAACTGATTTCTCACCTTGTTAAGCGTAAAGGTTTCACTCTTGAGAACATGTAATTGAGATGCGGTATGTGCAAAAAGGTTACAATCTTGTGACATTTTAATTAGCTGAATCATTCTAATTCAAGCCTTATCCAGCAGCAACAGAAAGCTAGCTAATCATTCATGGGATGGTGAAGCACTGGGAGAAGCGTATGTGGCAAAGGGACTGCACCAGACGAAGAAGTTCATGTCATTTGTATCCAAGTCACAGATTACGAAGCTGCATCGGCAAATGGTGACTCGTTTTGATGCCTTAAAGGAGCTTGGAATCTTTTTCACCGCAAGACTAATTCTTTAATATACTCTTATTTTATCGGATAACGTATCTCAAATATGATTTTTGCTTATTAAAAACGTTTCTGAGATAAATCTACTAATTTGGCTTGGGGAAGATACTAATCTGGATTGGAAATAACTGATTATGCTTAACCCAATGCAATAATTGAGGAGTCGAAGCATATAAAACGTTACCAAATTCGAGTTGTTGAGTACACACATGCATGTACAACCGTGACATATGAAAACTGCCCATGATTAGCATATAGCAATTACAATGTCTTTTCCTTTTCCAAATTGCTAGTGCCCAAAGGGCACTTTTTAATCATTTTCTGTGAGCAAAGAAATTGGAATATCAAGTTAAAAGGTCATTTAGTTAAAGGGGATATCCCTATGTTCGAGTTATCTTCGTGTAGAGGCTAATGCCTATATGAGGTAAAAAGTCTCTCGCGGTCTTGCCACTTTTTAGGGGTACAGGAATGGAAAAGGGTGGCTTTTTTTTTTTTTAATCGCAAAATAAGTATGATTTCTACTCTGTAAACGAATTAAGAATGACGGGTAGGACCGAATCACAAAGAGATAATTTGTTTTGAATCCTCTAATCTCGGTCGTTATAGATAACTCGCCTTTGATCCAACTGGAAAAGATGAATTTGGTGCTACATGCACACAAGATCGGTATACCATCATATAACAATTCCCAGAAAAAAGCAGGAAAATTGCAAGGGATTATACATTTTCATGACCTGAAATACCCACGTAATCTTCTAATTTTATCTTCTTCTTCCTTGACTGCTAAGCATAACACTATTTCATAGAGAAAAAATTTGTTGGGTTTTTGCTCCTTTTTCCTTCGGCCACAGCATCAGATAAAATTATAGGAAGTAGGAACCCGCAAAGTTTTCAAAAATTTATGGTTCATGGCATAAACTTTAGGTTTGTTTAATTAATGGACACCAATGACTGACCAGAAAGGAGGAAAGTTGACTTGTAGTCTGCCACTCTGTCCCTTTCTTTTAAGTCAGGCCCCGCACTGAGGAAGCTTCGGCAGACCACGGTCCATACATCTTTTAACATTGGATCGGGCTCAGTGTTGTGTTTAATTTGAGGAAAATTCCCCCTGGGATCGACCATCATGGAGGCAGATAATTAGCCAAGCCCAATTCAGCATGAATGGCTCGACTTTAGGCTAAAATCCGACCCAATTTTATGCAATTTTTTTTTTTATTAATTGACAATAAAAAAATTTAAAATTGAGATATTTAGTACAAATAAACTAAAATTCATCAGTCGAATCTCTGCACTTATCTCTGCCAGGGGAAACATAATCATCTCTCTTCTTTTTTAATGTGTCGTATCATTAGCCAATAGCTTTATCATTATTGGATTTTCCTCAGAAATTACGGAGAAAATTAATTATTTGTTGTACGTTTTGCTTTTCTTTTTTTTTTTTTTCCGGGGGCCGGTAAGTTGACTCTACTTTCACATTCACAAAGAGATTTTTTTTTTTTTTTTTTTTTTTTTTTAAATTTTAATTTTTTTCATTTGCAATCATTCCATTGGGGAAAAAGATCTTTCATTCCCCTGAAAGTTCGCTTTACAATGCCAAAGAATCTCTTGGGGTCTTGTACAATCAATGTACGTGGACAGGCGATTTGTGCCGTGAACCTATCATTGTAATTAACAGAGATATCCAGATAAGATTTATTTTTTTCTCTGTAATCAGATAATACGTAAATAATGTCTAATATACCACATTTGCGGGACCCCTAATGTGACATGAATGTTCCATCTTTGCCCAATAACCTACACATATTGTTTAAAAGTAGAAGGAATCTATCAATCAGCCAAACGCCCAAGTTGGCCCGCTAACTTTGTTTTCGATTCTCATCTGATATTTGATTTTTAATTATTTTTATTCATTATATTTTTTAGAATATAATTTATTAATAATTTTATATTATATAAATTTATTTTATTATTTTATTATTTTAAATAAATTTATTAATTATATAATATAAAATTATAAATAAATTATATATATATATATTTTTTCAATTTTTGGAGTTAGAATTAAGTTTGTATTTAAATCTATATGGTCTATACCTTAGTATAACTTTCAATCAAGTCCTTCGATCAATAATTTATTAATTACCATCTTAAACATAATAAGCAGATGACCATCACCACCAGGGGTGGATGTTATATTTAGTGGGAAACTACTCAAGTGCAGCTCACAACTCTATTATCATAATTTCAATTTTTTTTTTTTTTTTTTTATTCAGAAAGTTGAATTTTCTGAATGATAAATGAAAGTGAAATGAAGTTGTTGGGGTTTGAATATTATGATTTAAGAGAAGGGTGCAGCAGTGCCCATGTTTGTGGTACCCAATAATCCTAATTTTTTGCAGTGGACAGAGAAACTAGAATATATATATATATATATATATATATATATATATACATATTTAATTGGGTTTGTAGAATAATATTTGAAATTTAAATCTGAAACCAAGTATTCATGTAAATTTTTCATGGAGTTAACGTATTTTATCAACTCACAAAATAGAAGTTAATTCAAACTTTTTAAGTTCAAATAAAAAGAGAGAAATGTTTAGAGAGCATAAATTTATATCAGGTTAAAATTTCAAGGACCAAGTTCACCTTCTCGTCCCGACCACGAAGGTGTTGGTCTAGCTACAAGCCTGATTCTTTTTGAAGCTTTCGTGCTGGCATCAACACAGTCTCTCTTTCTTCTCCCCATCTGGCGCTTTCCTGGCTCTCTCCTTTTCTTCCGCAGTGTGAACGAAAATCTAATCGATCTTCAACAGTTATTTTTATGGACCGAACATAAAAATTTATGGGTTATGACTGCATATATTTATGAGTTGTAGTTAGCAGTGATTTCAAGCCCCTCCAAGTGTCCAACATCTTACAATGTCACTTAAAATTCTTCCACGGCGAAGTTACTGTATTTTGTAAGAAAATTGACCAAAATGGATATATGCTCACTTTGTTGCCTAGAAAGGCAGACCAATGTTTTACCATTCCCTAGGGATAACAGGAACAGTCCCTTTTTCACCATTTTTCATGAAGACAAGCCATAAAATGCATTGTTCAAGAGTTTATTATATCATCATGTGGGACTGCAAAAAGAGACGTGAAAGCACCGGTACTACTCAAAGAACAAAAGGGATCAAGGAGGATCATTGTGGATATCGTGGGCAATTACAAGAAAGATACGTGGATGATCCAAAAGGAAAATCCAATGAATAATTTGAATTGGAACATGGAACCCGCTCACAGAAAGAATGGTGAGTTTTTCAAATGAAAGCTCATGCTTTCGGCAAAAGTTATGTCTAATGCTGTCATAGAAAACCTTTTTCACGTCTTCCGGGATGGAGCGGATTTGGAAGCACTCATCGTCGTGCTTATTTTGCATATTTCGGACATATATGAAAATGAAACTTTTTGGGTATCCTAATTGCGGTGCCATCAAGTGACACGATATTCATGTCTCTGGTCGAAGTGGGTGTCATTTCTCGAATTAAAGGCCTCCTATTACATTACCTATGTCTTACGATGTGATTGTTAAGATTCAAATTTCAGTTGCTGGCATTTTTTTTTTTAAAGGGGAATTAACATAAAATTCTGCTAGATTAACAATACTACGAGCACATTCAGCTCTGTAAGCATAAAAACTAGTAATTAATGAACTTACGAGGAACAAGAATAGGAATAGAATTGCCGTGAGAGGCTTCAGATGGATATGGAGTTACTCCTCACTCTTGCATAAACTTGAAGTCCCACTCTCACATCTGAACAAGACTTACCCAACTTAGGTGAAGTCTGTGGTGGGCCAAATAATTCTC
This sequence comes from Rhizophora mangle, assembly GCA_037832345.1. Lineage (NCBI taxonomy): Eukaryota > Viridiplantae > Streptophyta > Magnoliopsida > Malpighiales > Rhizophoraceae > Rhizophora > Rhizophora mangle. Next base: position 1,601,252 of record JBAPLJ010000320.1, read on the forward strand.
AAATTGCTCTTCCTTGAGCCAATGATTCATCCATAATTGACTCAATAGTGGATCGTTTTGTTTTCTTAAAGTCTTCAGAGGTGTCACTTTGTAGTCATTTTCATTAAAGTTAAGGTGGCAAAGCATCCTCTACGTGACGGGTTTGCTTGATTTTGAGCCCAATGCTTTCAATTCCCCGCTCATAATTGAGTTAATAATTAGAGAGGAAAAACAAAGCTGGTATTTCTTTTACCCCCCTATCTTGCCTTCTTCAGGATGCATGGTCCACAGAGGCGTCCATATCTTGCCGGGTATGCATAAAAATGATGTCACAAGAAACAGAAGCATGATTAATTAGTTGTGTTGACTAACTATGGCTTGTGCGGAATGATCACGCAATGTAGAGAATACTGAATTGCCCGTTAATCGGTCAATAATAGCGTTGTTTTAAAAAATCAATTATCTTTTTTTTTTTTTTTTACACATTAAAAAAAAATAAATTTCCTAAAAATATTAGTTCTATTCTCTACAAAATTAAATTAAAGAGTTATTTATTGATATTCTGAATTATCTCCTCATAAAATGAACTTGTCATTAAAGTAGTGATGACTCCACACAAGTAACATTAAATCTGAATTTCATGAAGTGTCTCAACCATTTTATTAACTATCTGAGAGACAAAGTCTTGTGCAATAGTTCAAACTTCGGTCAGACGTGTGGCTATAAGGGACCTGACTACCAAGCCCCTACCAAGCTACAAGCTCGGGATGGTAAAAGTGACTTGTCTTAGGCTCTAGAAACAGTGGAAATTGAACTCGATTGCACCTTGTTACTGAGACAAATTTATATGGTAAAAGTTAATTGTCCTGCACTTTAGATACAGCGGAAATTGAATTCAGTTGCACCTTTTTACTGAGACAATCATATGTAAGTGATTTTCCTATGTTTTGACTCTTTCTAATTAATTTTGAAAAAAGTTATTCATACTAATGGGTACTTAGAATCAATTTGGCTTCTATTTAATCATAAAATGATTGATATTTTGCATGAAGATTACATTGCATGCTAAATGTTGACGTCGACATTAATATGGAAATGAATCACAAACTCAGGGACTTGACCAGCCAAATTTAGGTTACTTCCTTGCTTTCAAAACATGAGATTCTCTGAAAGAAAATTTTCAAAGTAGTCAAGTGCCTGTTGAGTGGTAAGACGTTTAAATATGGCTACTGTTTTCTTTAATAAAAATATAATTCTCATAAGATCCTTGGCAGAGTGCACAGGGTAATTGGCTAAATTGTCATATAAAAATAATCCCAAAGGAGACCAAAACTGAAATTAATACCAAAAAAAAAAAAACAAAGAAATTCTTTTTAACAGATGAGAATTAACGTACGCCACTAATTACATGAGAAAACAACGCAAATGGGTTTACAAATTAATTTCCGCTGAAGCAGCCTCCACTTCAATCCTGTGTAGCAGATTGTTAACTGCAGCTGCAATCTCATCCACTGTGGTCAGGTGACACCCTTCCTCGACCTGTTCCGTTGCCCGAGAAAAAGAAGTCAAATCCCCAAGTAATTAACAAAAATAATTAATGCATGCAATCATAAATGGGTGTATATTTTTTTAAAATTTCTTGAGACTTTTTTTTTTTTTTTTTGGTCAGTATAAAGAAAAAAAATACATTCTAGATTTATTTGCTAAGATAATTTGAATGAACACATCATTAGACATGGTAGCAGTGACTTTCTTGAGGCTTATGCCAACGAAAAGGAAAATAAAGTAAGAAAAAGTGTGTAACAAGATGCAGAAGGAAATAAAAGAAAGAAAATGCGAAGTCAACAGGAAAAAGTTGACTGATTTGACTGCATCAATTATCAGCTGTCCTGACCTTGACACCGACTGAATAGAAAACCATCTGATTAGCAGCGGTGACATTGAGGTGAAGAATACTGAGCCTTAAGCTTTGCAAACCAGCCACCATCTTCAACAGCTGCCTGGGCCGTTTCTCGGCAAGTATCTTAAGATTGGCATGGCTCTCCACCATGGTCACTTCTATGTCTGCAGATGCCGGTAAATGGGTCTCGGACACCGACTCGTGGGCCATGGCTGAAGACTGAGTCGCACGCCTTGAGTACTGAGGGAAGGAGAAGAAGTCGGCCAATGGAGAAGAGAAGCCATTAACGTCTGCTTGCTGCTTGGTCCGTTTGTGGCATTCCATGGTCTGCAAAAGCTGCTCTAGCTCCTTCACAAAATTAATGGCGCCTCCAATTATGGATGCTTGGTCGCCCTGTAGTAAAAACAACACAAATTAGTAAAAGCTTCGTGTCAGAACAACTGATACATGACCAGTCAATGGGACGATCTCCTCCACCTAATTATTAACAGATGATCAATAGGACTTTAGAATATAGTACGCATTTCTACTTTGAAACAGAAAGATGATAATTATTTATGGACCGACCCTTTGGACATAGGAGGGAGGCATCAAAGACCTCATCACTGCAAGATACTCATTCATTTGCTTCCTTCGGTTTCTCTCAACAGCAATGTGAGTCATCCTCTGGTTCTCAATCTCCTCCTTGTTCTTTGCTCTCTTTGTTCGCCTTCGCTTTCTCCGGCCAATAGCCATTAGTGGCGGCTCCATTTTTGCCGTACTAGGTAACAAAGTTTCAGCAGGTAGAGGCGATTGGTCAACAGCACAATCCTCTGGCGACGAGGAATTGGGATCCCACTGATCTTTGGCATGTTGCATCACTGAGGGAGATGATGAATCCCAGTTTGCATGTAGACTTTGTTGTTCTATGGTGTTGAAAGTCTCGCCAAGAACCCCCGTAAAAACCTTGTTATCTTCTTGTTGTAGCAAGGAAGGGTGGTCGCCATAGATCCAAGATCCTCCCCCCACTCCAAGTGAGTAACCATCCCTGTGGCCATAATTGCTATATGGGTCTTGTGCGTAAACCACTGCCTCTAGTGCCATATCTAAATTCAACTTTCTGGAGTTGGAGATAAACCGTAAAACAAGGGAGGGAAGACTTTTGTATTGTCTTGATCTCTATGTCTGTTTCTCAGGCAAGACAAGCAGAAAGAGGGGAGAGATTTAAAGATTGGACAAAGCCACCAGAAAGAAAGGCACGCTGGTAAGGGACTGAAAGGAGAGGAAAGGTTAATAACATAAGCCCCCAAAAGCACAACATACCAAAAGACCAAAACAAATACGCCTTCTCAATCGATGGCTTTTATGAAGAAAGGCGAGTGACTTTTAAAGACGCTTTAATCAAATCCTACGAAGGCTACAGGGTGTTTCGCACGTGAGATTACATCGTGGACTACTCATTAGATCGGAGAAAGTGAGAGAGATTCTCTCGGCACTCGAGTATTACAATGACAACTGCTTGCTTGATTGATTGCTTGCCGCTGGAAATTATTGACAAGCTGATAGTAAGCCCCAAATAAACAAGAAAAAGGTGGGTCCAATTAGTTACAAAAGCATATTCTAGTTCATGGCTTGATTATCATTAGCGTCCTAAATGACTGTCATCTCCTTTGACAAATAGTGTTTTCTGCAACAATACAAACGTCTAACTTGGTCCTTAACTACGAGATTACTATAGCTTGATTTGGCAATTAATCAATTAAGTAAATTGGGATGCTTTGGACATGGGAAAGAGGTAGAAGACGAAAAGCTGATAATAAACCAGAGATTCTGATCATCAAGGTCCATAGATGTGAGTGAGAGAGAGAGAGAGAGAGAGAGAGAGAGGGGGGGGGGGGCAAACAGCCTAGTTCTGGGGTCTGGACGTATTCAGGAATCCATGTGACCACACATATTGGCATTCTGCTATCACGCTAGCGTAGACCATGTGTTCATCTACCTTTCCCAATACCACTCTGTACTATTACTGTTTCCTTATCTCGATTGTTCTCTTATTAAGAAATTAATCAACATTTTTTACTACCAATGGCTGGATTTTTATTGATAATAATACTAATTAACTCCAAGTCAATAAGACATTCTTGATGGGTTTCCTCCCTTCTTTTCTTGGCTTGTACTTCAACGAAATATTTCGTACAGCAAAGGCCTTTTTTTATTTGAAGTTTAATTGCAAGGACATGGTCATTGTGTGCATTAGTTTATCACTCTCATTATATGTCATAATTTTAAATATGAATATGTAAATTATGTAATTTTAAAAAAATTATATTAAACTCTTAATGCATTTAAGGAAAATAGGTTTAATGTGTGAAAGATTCACACATGAAGAAAAATTGTTGAAATTTTAAGTGTGTATGTATAAATTGTAATTCAAGTTAGAAAAAAAAAAAAAAAAGTTGCAAGAATAAGTAATATATAAGTAAGAAAAAATTATAAATTAAATGTTTAAATTTAATATTTTAAAATTTTAAATTGAAATATGTTTGTGTGTGTGCGTGTGATCGCTATTATTGTTGTTAATCGGATTCCTCATGTTTTAGTGCCCAGAGGATAGGAAGTATTGCAAAAGAGTAAACACTTCGGCTTTATGGTCTTGTAAACTTTACTTTTGAATAGTTGTTAAGTTTCAGACAAAATAACTACAGAATTAATAGAGATAAAAAGTATAAAGACTAAAATATAGACATACAACAAACTTCTGTTGTATTTTTGGGGTTTTTTTTTTTTTTTTTTTTTTGCTTTTGACAATTGATTCTGTTTTTGCCTAATGTTGTAAGATTTAATAAAAACACAAAATCAATAGAGTAAAAGCAAATTCAGGGGCCAAGCCACTTAAATTAAGATAAATTTTAGCGGACCAATGTATGCCTTTTTGGCGCCATACTTCAATAAATATGTTCGTAATTTTTGAAAATTACAAAGCATATATATATATAGGCTCATTTTTTTCTTCTTTGCAAGCCTGATTCCATATGAGTTAGCTTATAAGTTTACGAATCAATGAAATGTCGGACTCTGTGCTGTTGGTCACTACGAGTGGTATGTATAGCCAAGTGGAGAATGTCTAAGAAAATCCATGATGTAACTACAAGCAGTTGAAGGCATGTAGGAGCAAGATTTTTTTCACAGTTGTTAAACTTGTTCCTGTAAATTTATAACAGTAATAATTGGGTTGTTGCATTTTGCTGCCAAAGAATTGTGGTCACGGCTTTTGGCAGTAATTTTTCAATTTTACTACTAATTTAGCTTATGGCAGCAATGTAATGTGATATAGCATGTTGGAAGAAACTGGCATATTTCAACTGATCATGATTTTTACGAGAAACTTTTGCCCTGATATCAACTTTCGAACTTGCTGCCATAAAAATCGAATCTTTGAAGGTAGGGTTTTACTTTACTCCATAATTCTTCTTGCTAATTTTATAATCTCTTTTAATGTCTAAAGTGAACAAGGAAGGGGGTGGATTTTTGGTGGCACTTTAAGATTTTCAAATGAAAATCTTACAACTGGGGGCGATACCCAGGGGCGGCACACATAAAGAGTTGTCGTAATCGAACAGTAGACATTGATGTTGCTGTCAATAAATAAGGCAACGTTAGCAGTGTTCTTCGTGTTTATTCAGGGCTATGAATCCTAGGGAATGTGCTTGTGTCAACCACATGGGTTTAGCCAAGTCATTATATTCCTTGCCCTTAAAGGGTTACAGGGGGCAAGATGGAGATCAAATCTCACAATCCACTCCTAAAGACTAACATTTGTTAGTAATTTATGCTATCTGTTTAAATTAATCTGATGAATTTAACGTGTTTATCTCTTCTCATGTATTAACCATTAAATTATTAATCTTTTAATATGTATTACTTTGTTAAAAAAAATGTTTATGATTTATTCAAATAATTCTTGAGGTAATTGTATACATGTGGGCTGATATATTAATCAAGTCCCTAGAGAGTAAACTATTGATTAGATGGGAAATCTAGATTAATTTAATAGATACAACCATATCAGCAAACTGGGTTTGTTGACTTGCTCAAGCAAACGCAAGGATTTCACCTCAAATTGTGGGGGAAAGTGCTTCCTCTTTTCTTTACAAATTTTTGGATGCTGTCTGCTGCAACTTGCACTACAAGATCGTTGCAAAGGGTCCAACTCTAATACTCTTCGGTTAGAGCATAACCGTTTAAAAGATAAAAAAAAAAAAAATTGAAAACCCAAAAAATAAATTAGATACTATAATGGAAACAAAATGTAGGAAATCAAACCACAAATCCTACAAATAAGTAATTAAGAGTCTTGATATTCGTTTTGGAAATAAAGATTTAGGAAAAAATATAAAAATTACTTTTTATTATATAGCTCATTACCTAATAATCCTTCTAATAAGCCAAAAAAAAAAAAAAAGTATGATAACTGATAAGAAATTAATTTTGGATATTGGAATCTAAGTGTAAAATGGAATAAAAAGAGAAGAAAATAAAAAGGCTTTAATGTGAAATACGATGCTGTTTTTCTTAAACTTAGAATTTCGTTTGATAAACTTTCTTCTGTCTCTCTTTGCCCCCATGCCCTTTCTCTCTCCTTCTAGTTTTTTAGATACAAACGTGGAAAGATGCCAAGGAACATAACCTTATCACATAGTACTTCATTAGACCCTTGGAAAGCTATGTAACACACACGGAGGCCCCAAAAGTTAAAACATGACTTATGATTTTAACACCAAGAGGCTCGATTACAACCTGCCAATTCTGTTTTTTGTTCCCTTGTTTTATTTTTTTCGCATATAGGTCCAACGTAAATTCCCATTTTTTTCTCACAAAGATACAACTGATGGATCCGCCCAAAATTCCATGATGCAAGAGGTAAGAGGTTGGGGCCGGCTACCCCTTCATAATTGTTTCTTTAAAGAAGCGACCTAATACTAATTAAAGTTTTATTTTCAAAACTCATGAAATAGATATGAATTAATTATACTTGATATGTTTTTTTCTGGATATAATAATGAATTGCTACCAGTTTCTATTTTGTGTTCATTTTGCATATATATATATATATATATATATATATTATAATAATTATGTGTGTAAACATGGCTTTCGTTGTTCTTGTTTTCACATATATCTGTGCACCGGTGGAAGAGCGTAGGGCCAGCAATTATGTATCGTTACATCATATTCCTAGCAATTATGAAGCTGCGAAGCTGTCACATTGTTGATTTCGATATCAATATGCAATGGACAAGAATAACGATGTCAATTTGGAGACAAAACATTTCAACATAAAGGCGGACAGAAGAAAACAATGTCAAACTTGTTAAAAAGTTTGTGTGTCTTCCATGCATAAAAATTTATGTATGCAAACTTTCTACGTATGTTGTCGCTAGCTACTTTAATGAACTATTTAATCGCTAACTGCTTTAATGAACTATTTAAAGGCTAACTAACGTTGAACTTTTGAAGAGTACTTCTTCCGGCTAGGATGATACTCCTTTGACTAAATCCAGGAGGACAGACTCATAATTAATGGATCGGTTTGTCTTCCAGCAGGGATGAACTACTTTAATGAACTGTTACTGTGATTGTATTCCCTCAACGTACAAGGATATATCTTGACCCACTAAAAACAAACATATAAGAATTTGATGCCTTTCTCTATTGATTGCTTCCTACTCACTTAATACAAAAAGAAAAAAAGAAGAAGGCAAGTGTGGGTTGTAGGCCACATGTGTACAATTATAACCTTTGATTATTCATTTTTTTTTTTTGGGGGGGGGGGTCTTTGCAACTAATAAATGTATACTAAAAATGTACAACAAACAAACAGTTATAATTGAGTAATATGGCTCCTTGTGTGTGTCCGATCACACATCCAAACTTCGGGCCTGAACTCTTTTGTTTATACATGCATGATGCAGGAATACCGTATCCATTCTCCTGTTCCCTCGAATATATGTCTTTGCCGAGAGGGCCCAGTTCTTGAGGTGTTAATTCCCTCGGCTTTTGTATTCAGTACGTGTGGCCATTGTGGCTAACATGGGCCAAATGAACCAAGTTGTTGGACAAATAATTAATTCCCTAGTCTTTTGTCCTCAGTACGTGTGGCCAAGAGCCGAATGAACCAGACGTTGGACAAATAATTACAGAGACCGAAATAAACAGCGTTAGCCTGATAATTACCTATTACAAGTTGATCAACAAAAGAACAAAAGGGAATTGTAAGCATCATAATAGACCCCTAACATTTCGCCAGGGAACAAGAATCTATATAGCTTGTTTGCATGATTCCTGATTGGACAAGCAACAAGTTGGCTTTGGCTAGCCGTGACGGCACTTAGGCTCCCACACGAAGATGCTAAGGCCGCCGTATCGGAATGTTATGCAACAACTTGTAAAAGAAAAAACCATGGGCCGCTCTTCGATCGTCTTTACAGTATAAAAAAATTGCAGGCGCATGTTTGCTTACAGTGTACATATTTTACCCCACGTCCTTGCTGTCTTTCTTGTGAGTCCGACACACGTGACACAACAGCTTAGTTTTTAACTTATTCTTCCCATTTTCTTTTTTATTTGGAAGTTTCCATGTTTTTGTCTATGCAGAGTCATACGTACTCGTGGCACTCGTAAGTCGCAAGCCTCAAATCAGAGATTGCAATACATCCATATACAACATCCCACACAATGGTTGAGAAATTGTGTAAATGAGAAATAAGAAAAATTTGTGCGTAGGAGAGAGGTGTACATTAAGATGAATGATCCTCTAAGATGCTGATAGAATTGAACTCTTAAGTAATGAAGTTGAGAAGTGTACGAATAGGGAAGAGAATTTTTTTTTTTTTTTTTTTCTGGTTCGTGAATGCCAGATTTTGATCATGGTAGACTACATGACCAATGACAGTCAAATGACGATGTATTAGGAGTTTACATGCATGCGAGTGTGTGTGTGTGTGTGTGTTAATTAAATTGGCTAAAAAAAAACTGTAATTGAAAACAAAATCATCAATACAATTTCTTATGAACGAGTAAAATACGAGAATTAATGAACTTGAAATTTTTGAATCATACAATCCATTGGACTTGAAGCTGAACTTGAACTTTTAACTTAGGCCAAGGTGTTAGTCCAATCATCGCCACGACGTTTGAGACAATAACTTCTTTTCCTGTTCTTAAAGAAAACTGTGCTTGGGACAAGATTGTTCATTGTTTAGCGAGTTATGCACTGAACCGAAAGAAGGGATCCATTGTTTGCATGAGCCGCCATTTGTACGGCAGAGAATTGTGGAGAAATTTTGATGGGTTCGCTGGCCTTGCACGAGTGCTACTGCTAGTGACCTCTATTGCGTGGCTTCGGCCAGCCATTTGACTCTTCAAAATGAAACGAAATATAACAGTTGTCTATATCACAGGCGTCGCTGGCTAGCTCTGACTGAGTGGCTCTGATTAGAGAACGGGCCCTAGTCTTGGTGACACGGTATGAAAAGTGTTGGGTACGGCCCATTTCCAGGTGCCATGCCTTAGCCAGTCTTCTGAAAAATTGGACCATAGACGTTCCAATGCCTCCTTCCATTGCCAATGAGCTCTTGCACAATTAGTATTAAAAGTGGATTTTAAAAATCGAAAGTCCCAAACTGGAATCTCAATCTGAATCACTAAAAAAGTTATGGCTATATCACTTCTTCGAACCAATTTCCATCACCACCACACCAAGCCTCCTAGCAAATTCGGTTCTCAACCTATCCATTCTTCTCGAGTTCTTCAATTACATAATTCGCTACTTATATTTGTTAGTTGTTTATAATAACTTATTCTTCCCCCGCAATCATGTTGTCAAATCTTTTAAAAACCTTGGTTGGAAGCAATGAATTTTCTTCCCAATATTTTGACGCGATTTTATATAGCGATATATGTTCAATTGTACTTTTATATATATATATATATATATATATATATAATGATGACAGTCCATTTTACAAGCTTTTATTTTCCCACCGTGACCTAATGTGGGTCAAGCGTACACATTTATAAACCCATTATCAATACTGTTGTAGAATATGACATACTGATAATTTTTTGTGAATTTGATTTAATAATCCGTTAGTGAAATGTTACATGACAAGAAAACTGTTTCATATTTTAAAGGAGTTCCTTCACATTATATCAGGCGTGCGTACCATATTTTAAAATTATGTATTCAAAAAGAGTTGAAAGCATTTCTTATACTCATATTATGGCAATTAAAATTGATGTTCCTTTTATTCCTCAATCTGATCAGATTTCTAATGAATTGAGAGATGTCCGCAAAGGTTCTAATTTCCACAGGTGGAATTCTACCCAACATATGTCAAAATCCTGCATTCCTTATAAAGACTTTCTTATTATTTTGTCTAAAAATATATTTTTCGGTTTGAAGAGTTAACTAATGTTGACCGTCAAACATAATGTTGAAATCCTTAAAAAATTTAACAAAAGCCAACACGTTTTTCTTTTTTGCCATGCGAAGAAGGTCAGGGTGAAAGAAACAGCAGGACTAATTTTTTCATAAGAGGCCTTGAAATTCTTATTATATAAGAATTATAAAAAAAAGGGAAACTTCTTATTAAATAAGAAAATAAAATACCAAATTTAAAGTTTAAACATACAGTAAATATAAATGAAGGAAATTGTTTTACTAAAAGATACGTGCATTAGCATTTGAAGAATATGAGGGATATAATGGCAGCCAAAAAAACAAAACATTAAAATAGATACTCACAGCTAACTTGATCAACACAGTTCACAAAAGCTGTCTGAGGCACATTCACTTCTACATAAAAGAAAAAATGTTTCACTTATTAAAAAAAAAAAAAAAAATCCCTCCGTGATCAATTGATCACGAAGCGTGATAAATCAACTATCCATTCAAAATGATTCACCAATGTACAATTAATCTATTACCGGAATGTTAGATAGGGACCTGCTTATTCAAGAGGTAAAACTATAGACCAATGAGAGTCTGTTGGAGAACAATTTTATATTAAACTCAAGGTTTTTGCTTCAGTCCCCTTCCAGTATATGGAATTGAATTAAAAAGAACGCTTTTAGTACCGCAATGCTCTATTTCCAATAAAATTTAAAACCCATTTTCCCCCCAAAGTCATGAAAAAGGTAGCAAAATGTTATCTAAATAATATCGGCACATTTTTATACGTTGTCGGCCGTCATGTTACACTAAAAGATCGAAATATTCCAGGCGGAGAGAAATTTTTTGTTTACATTTGGAATTACGGAAGCATCATCTTTGAGGTTGGGAATACGAAAGCGTTGACTGGCTCCAATATCAAAAGCACACTGGAAGCTTCTTCCATCGACCACGATGGACAACCAGTTTGACGGGATAAGGAAAGACTTCCATACCAATACGTCGTCGACTATAGATATTATCCAATTAAATTTGTTTTCTCTGAACTTAAACGAGAGCCATGTGCCGGATTCTAGAGCTAATTAATCTTAATTTTATGAGCTTTCTAGCCTTTTATGATGTTTTCATATCGCCAACTGCTTCAAAGGAGACAAACAAACACTCTTGAGCGAACCTGAAATTATCACCACCGAAGAGTAGAAACCAACATTATCCCGAATACTTTTTATTTCTTGGTTAACTCCAGATGAAAAATGAGAAAATATAGGTGATACCCACAATTTCGGCAAGAAAAATTATATTCATCAGAAGAATAAATTTGATTTATGTATATTTATTATTATTATTATTTTAAATAGAGGTATTATCTGAAAGAATGTCATGGTGGACTTTGACACACGAGTTTTCTTTCTTTATTTTTTTCGTTAAGGCTCACCAAAGATGCGAAGCCTACTTATCAGCGGAAAAATGCTGGAGTCTTGGAACGTAGGTCGCAACATCGTGAGGCTAGAAGGCACTTGACCTTTGGAAGGCTGAAAGAACGAAGTTGACCAAGACAAACCCACAATTTATTTGTCGTTTTATTTGTGTATTTTGGGCTGAACAATCCCACGGTTTTATCTTTGGTTAAAATTCCGCCATCCTGAACTTAAAATTCTATTTTTGAGGCCTTAAAATTTAATATTAAAAATTAATATGAGATTTGTAATCATAAAACAGATTTTCTATCTCCCGGCCGACGAGCGTTCCAATGGATAAAATTGTTTCCTTTCTCCCTTTTTTTTAAAAAAAAAAAAAAAAAAAAAAAAGACCGAACCAATTAAGAAACAATAAGGGCTAAGAATTGATCGCCTCTACCGTCCAACATCAATCCAAAGACTAAAGAACCCCTTGCCCCACGGAAAAATGGACCCTTCTACTTCAACCACCACACCCCTTCTCCCTTCATATCTATCTTTCCTTTCTCTCTGCCGTTTTCTCCCTTTCCTTTCTCTCTGCCGTTTTCTCCTATATTAGCACCTGCAATCCTGTTCTCTTTATGCTTTGCTTGGCTTCAGTGCAACAGTTTTGATTACCAATCCAAACAACACAAAACTAATATTATCCACAGAAAAGAAAAAAAATTTTTTTTAAAAAAAAAACCCGTTTTACAGTTGTTGTGGAGTAATCTTGTGAACAGTCAAAGCAATAGCTGTGGTGTGAGTTGTTAGGATTGATGACAATAGGAGTGATGAATCGGGGCCGATCATTATCTCAAATTGTTGATCTCAGATTCAATCATGGCGTTTTCATTTTATTATTTATTCTTTTCCGGCCGTTTCATTTCGCTCACGCACAGCCGGGAAATTTCCCATCACCGGTGCCCCCACCGCCACCATCCTCCCCACTTGGTTTCGGTCAAAAATTCAATCCCCCATTGTCCATCATCATGGTAGCTCTTGTCAGCGCTTTCTTTACGGTAGGCATTTTCTCCGTTTATATTCACCAATGCTCCGGCCGAAGAAGTGGCAGGCTGTTCTTAATCCCTCCTGCTGCCTCTGTCATGGGCGACGGCCAGAGGTCACGGAGGGCCCCTCTTGGGCTCGAGAAGCAGGTCATCGAGACCTTCCCGACGTTTCTCTACTCGGCGGTCAAAGGCCTCAAAGTCGGAGTGGGCTCGCTTGAATGCGCCGTGTGCCTAAACGAGTTTGAAGATGACGATACGCTGCGTTTAATCCCCAAATGCAACCACGTGTTTCACCCGGATTGCATTGCTGAGTGGTTGGCCGCTCACACAACCTGTCCGCTCTGCCGCGCCAATTTGGTTCCAAAACCGGGTGATTTACCCTTGCGCTCGGTTCTTGTTGTTGAACCCGACAACGTTTCGGATCAAGAAAACCAGCAGTCCATCACAACACACCAGACAAGGGATGAGGTTGCAATTCGTGTTGCCGATGATAACACTAATCCAGACAGAGAAACAGAAGAAACACATGTAAATTTACAGAACCCGGTCCAAGAACCGGCTACCTCGGTCACTGTCTAGTTGGCAGTTTGCCAGATTATTTCCCAGGTCACACTCGACGGGGCACTCATTGGTCCAACCAGGGGAGAATTGCCAGCGGTTTACCCTAAGGGTCCCGGAAGAGATACGGAGTCAATTATTGAACACCCATGTGCAGCGTGCACAGAGTTGCGAGGCCTTTCCAAGAGCCAGCAGTTCCAGAAGAGGTTACAGGAGCAGAAGTGTTGAGATTGGGCGCACTGAAAACGATTTTCATTACGAGCTGTTCGACCACGCATGGCAGCCCAACAATTTTGGTTGCACAATAACTCTGCCTTTTATCGCTAGAACCGGGTCGGTTCAGTCCACTAAAGAGGCGGGCGGCAGGGGAAGTGATGAGGTGAATGCTACAACGCTACAAAAATCCTCGAGGTCCACTAGATCGCCGTTCGATCGTTTATTTTTCGGGATGGGTGACGGAAACAATCAAAATGACAGTCTTGGTGAACGATCGTCAGATAGACTAAGGCTTGATAGTCACGGTTAGAATGCAGAGATTGGTCGCTAGCCTGCCCGCTTTTGGAGGGATTTGACCTTGATCACGTACCCTTTTTGTTTATAGTGTTTTTGTGTATAGTGTTTCCATATCCTTTTTGAAATTTTGATATTTTATTTCATAATTTATTTCGTTTGCAAGAACACCCAAATCCTTGGCAGCTCTCGTTTAGAGTCGTAGATATCAATTAATAAACCAATCGTTTTACTCTTTTAATTTTAGGCCAAATGTCAGAATTTTTTAAAAGAACAGGTTAATATTCCAGTATACATTACAGGTTTTACTTATCTATCATCTTTTTTTATTTATTTATTTAGATTATGTATAAAGTTTGATATGTCAATAGACACATTTTAAGTCATTCAAAATGTTTAAATGATTTAAATTTTTGAGACGATAATATGGATAAATAAGATGATGATAATCTGGAATCTTGGTCAACCTCACATAAGCTGATGGGATCCAAATAACCATTTAAGAAATGGCTAAGCATTTTCCCACGGCCTTCCGAGGTCATAATTGGAATACCCAAATGGAAAAATACATTTAAATTCATTTAAAAAATGGAATAATACGTTTACGTCTCACTTAAGGAATGCTCATGTAATTTCCCCACGAATTTCCAAAGTCATAATTGGAGTATTGGAACCTAATCTTTGACAATGAACGCGTCTGCATAATACAATTTTGATATCGATTAAAGGTCAAACATCCGTGTCGGACATTTGTCTATCCTATTTACTTTGCTTCCCCATTAGCCCATTTAATTATAGATAAATAAGCACAATCAGGTTTGCATTATTCATTTTTATGCAACTTGTTCTCTCTCTCTCTCTCCCCCCCCCCCCCCCCCCTCTCTCTCTCTCTCTCGATCGCTATTGTCTTTACAGGGTCCATGGGCCGCCGGACAAGACAAAGAACTCTAGCAGGTATCCTCAAGGATGCGATCGCTATTGTCAAAGCAACCGTGTCAGCAAAACGCGACACCGCCCAAATACATATCTCCGTCGTCCATGCCACCGCACACGACGTTTGCACCCTGCCGTCTGATGAGCACATCTCCACCGTCATCTACCTCGGCCACCGGTCCCGTGACACAGCATCCACATGCATTGTGGCTCTCATGGACCGCCTGCATGGAACGAAGAATGCTTGTGTTGCCATGAAATGCCTATTCACAATGCATTCTATCATCGCAAAGGGCTCTTTCATTCTTAGAGATCAGCTCTCCATTTATCCTTCTTTCGGTGGCACAAACTTCCTTAACCTGTCGAAGTTTCACCGCAATTCGGACCCGGAATCGTGGGAAATGTCTTCATGGGTGAGATGGTACGCGGGTGTCATAGAACAAAGCTTGATGGTTTCGAGATTTTTGGGTTATTACATATCTTCTTCTTTTCCCAGTGATGGTAGCAAAGAAAATAAAGAGGAGAGGGTTGTGACCTTGTTTGGTAGAGATTTATTAGGAGAGATCGATGTTCTCGTAGATTTTGTCGAAAGAATAAGTGAAGTTCCTGAATCTTTGCATCTTCAGAGGAATAATTTGATTTACGAGGTGGTCAGATTGGTCGGCCAAGATTATGGGCAAGTTCAGCATGAAATCTCAGTCCGAGTTGTGGAACTCGGGGACAGAATTCCGGACATGAGTTTGAGTGAGTTGGCTCAATTTCTTTATTCTCTGAAGAAATTGGAGGAGTGCAGGGAGAGGCTATGCTTGTTGTTTGTGAATAGGAAAAGAAATGATGCACTGTGGGAACTGATCCGTGAGACAAAGATTAAGATTATGGAAATTGTCATGAAGGAAGAGGGAAGAAGTTTGGTGAAAATTGAAAGGACGGACGATTCCAAGGAGCTGACTCGGCCTGGAGAACCATTTTCCGAGTTGGGCCAGTCGGTCCGGTTCAATTATGGCCATGAGTGGGTCAGATTCGATCATGCTCCCTTAACCGTTTTATGAGAGAAATTTCTTTCCTTCTACATTTGGTCAATGGAAAACTGAGTTTTGCTTCCTCAAATAACTTGATCTTAGTTTTGCCTTTTCAATTTTATTTGTTGGTCCAGTTTACATTTGCTAAAAATGTGAGTGTCTCCAACTTAAACAGTCAAATTTAGGAGTGCTCGTCAAATCACTCATACTGTCCAACTCCGTCAAAAACTAGCTTAATTCAAACCAAGATTGGATTGTAATTTGCAAAAATCGCAATTTGAAATATGATTGCAGTTTGCTGATTTGACACTCGAATTTGTAACCAAACCAAACAAATCACTACTAAGATTTATGTGATGTGTTTTAGACATTATTTATATTTGAAAATATCCATTTGACTTGGTAATTTATTCCAATTTTTAATTTTACACATATTACTCTTAATTCTTTTTATGTTCTCTTATTTTGTATAATTATTATTGTATTTTTTTTTTCTTTTCCTTCTTTGTGTTTGTTGTTATTTGACATAATTGCCATGAGAAATGCCATCATTATTTTATTAATTCTAATAAAAAAAAAAAAAAATAGAGCTACGGTGCCGGCTGAGGGTAAATGAACGGTAACAGAACCGTCACACAATTATTGTCCGCCAAAAATAGTTGAGTGAAAGGCATCCAGCCGTAGCTAAACCAGCGAGAACTATTGTTCCTGTTGGGCCTCTGTTTGATCTTCTGGGCCCGGAGTTGACCATTTTTGAACTCGGTGGCCGGCTTTTTCAGCCTGCAAAATTGACCGATTCCGGGGAAAATATAGTGACTAAACCATTCTCTTTACTGTTGAGTGGTGAGGTAAAACCTTGGCACATTTGAAAGCAATATGTGCTGTACCTCTTTTTCCCAGTCGCACTTGATTGTTATGACCACTAAAATTACTGTCTGGATAGCAGTTCCTCCGAGAAGCATCCCACCCCAGATGCCCTAGTAAAGCAACGATAACACCGAAGAAACCAATTAGCTCGATTTGTACTTTGCAACTAATAATCGAGAGGGGAGATATCAGGGGGACTGAGGCCCCCTTGGGCCAGAGGTCCCTCTTTTGCTCCCTTTCTTGTCTTTTATTTTTTTTCGGCTTTTTATTTTTTGAAATTGAAGATTGGGTTCTATGGGCCCTTACTCTCAATTTCTTTCGAATTAAGAAAAACTAAGATCGGACAGAGGACAGAGGACTTGGGTGAAAAAGAGAAGACAGAGAGAGAAAGAGAGGGAAAAACTTACCTCAACGCCCAAGTTAAAGACCCAACCCATTAGAAACCCAAGTGGAAGTCCGATGATATAATAGCAGCCCAAGTTTATGAATGCAACCTGGGCTTGCCATCCGGATCCAACTGCGACTCCTGTCAATTGGTAAAAGAAAACAAAGCTCTCTTAGGACCCAAAAAAAGGGGAAAACAAAGCTCTCAGGACAGGCTTTGGACACAGTCTACATTTTAGAACACATGGCTATTACAGAGATTAACTAAAACGAAGTGGTACCTGATAGAACTGGTTGGACACTGTTAAGCACAATGGAAAGGGCTAGAAGGTACGCCAGCCTTTTAACCTCGTTGAGAACATCTGTGCTAGACGTGAACATTAAGGCAAACTGGTACTGGAAGATCATAATAAGCACACAGAAGATGAGTCCGATTACAGTTGATTGGACCACTGATACTTTTGTCGCAAACAGTGCTGCTTTGCCATTCCCAGCTCCCAACTCATTTGCCACCCTCACTCTGCATGTTTCAACATCCTTAATTAATTGATTAATATAACTTTTTTTTTTTTTTTTTTTTTTTTTTTTTTTTTAGTTTCTGTAATTATTATCAAGAATTCATATTTTGCTTGAGTTTATATTTGGCCAGAGAAGAGAAACAGGCAAAAATGACTCTATACTCTAGACTCTATACTCTCATTTTCAAGATTAAAATGACAATTTTTTTTATTCAAAATATATTTCATTCGAGAAGAGAAATCGAGAAACAGTACCCCGCGGCTGCAAAGAAGGCCAAAGGAATCATTAATTCCCATCCGTTGATTGTCATGCTGCAAAAGTCAACATTTGCTTAGTAATGAATCTGATAAGAAAGGTCCGAGCAATCAGTCTTGGGTCATCGTGATATATATTTATGAAGAAGGAAGTAAAATTAAAGGCTAACAATTCCGCCCCTAATTAAATTGATGTAGTCAAAAATTGAATCATAATTGTTAGACAATAAATTACACACTGTGGTGCATTTCCACCCTTTTTTTTTTTTTTTTCGCAAAATTAATTCACTTGTCCAAAAAAGCAAAGAAAAGAAAAAGACAGAATAAGACAATTGATTATAAATTACCATATAGACAAGGCATCTACAGCGACGGTGGCATCCTCTAAGTGTCCAGTCATCAAAATCAATATTCTGTAATACCAATTTTCCAAGCTGAAAAGAAGGCCAACCAAAGAAAACAGGTTATATTTCCATCCAGAGAGAGAGACGGCGATCACAGGATCTTTATTCTTTGGTAAAAGCATGCCAATAATGGCAGGCCATTAATACTTTCACCAATCTTGTGCGCGAGGAGATGTTTTCTGCCTAGCACATATCGACCGTATGGAAGACGAAAACCACAACAATGGCGGGAGCTTTAAAAGTTACCTGAACGCATCTTTCTCTTTTCATTTTAACTAGTAAATAAAAAAGTTCAAATAAATCACGTAATCTGTCAGTGTCACTGACATCACATAAAACTTATTCATACAAGCGCAAGCTTCCAATGATTAAAAAAGTAAGTTATTATATTTTGTTTTTCTATACTACAATAAAAAATAAGGTGAGAGGGGATGGCGTACCAGAGCATAACCCCGGAAGCAGTCGACAGCTTGACAAATTCCCAAAGCCCAGAAAAGGCTTCTGAAGAGAGGCCAGTCCAGGTCAAAGGGCACCATCTCCACACATATGCCGCCATGGCAATCACTAGAAACCACCAAGAAATGTCCAAGGCAATGGCTGCGCCAATGACCCCTAGGTCCAACACATAAATCAAAAGCCAGCTTGTGAAAATGTTGACCCCTAGACCCACCAAATTAACCCACGCTATCACCTGATTCCTGAGCTGGCTCTGTAAGAACCTCTGTAAGGGGAATTGAAATGCGAAGCTGAAGTGCAATGGTATGAACCATAAAGCCACCACACCGGATAGCTCGGCAACGTCGTCGGGCTGGCCTATCCATTTCAGCAGTGGAGTGGCATAAACGTAAAATGGCAACATCAAGAAGCAACAGAAGAATAGCACAATCCATGATCTTTGCATGTAAATTCCTAACATGTGATATCTTTTGGCACCAAAAACTTGCCCACACAACGTCTCTAGTGCGCTCGCCATTCCTAGCTACAATTGGTAGAAAAACCATATGTAAATCCACAATTATTGTTCGACATGGAAATGGCCAAAAAGGAAAAGAACGAAATAGCTTGTATGGAACCATAAAAATTTATAAAATTCAATTTAATTTAATTTATCTAATTTATGTATTTTTTATATCAAAATTTTAAAAATAAGAAAATTCAATTGAATTTTTTGTAGAACAAAATTATAAATTCTTACTTATATAATTAATTTAATAAAATTTTATACTTAAAAATATTTCTTACAAACAAAATTCAATTCAATTATTCTATTTAGAAATATACTCAATAATTGAATTGAATTGAATTTTATTTGAATTCAAGTCTTTTTATTTTTTTTTCTTCTTATGGGTTATAAACTTATTTTCATAAACTCCACAATTCTTCCTAAAATTAGAATATAAGAAATTTAAAATAAAATTTAAATTCTTAATTATTGAAGCATATACAATGGGAATAAAAATTCTAAAGATGACAGAAAAATTAATAGTTATTGTCATTGGCAGTATATTATTATTAGATGCATCTTACCAAAAGGCCAAAGTTGAAACCAACGATGACGGTATTGGCTATGGAGATTGAAGCGAGCTGCACATCACCGAGATGGCCGGCAAAGGCTTGAGTGATGACGTTCATGGAGTAGGCCGACACCCTACTGAATATAGCTGGTCCCACGATTTGCCATAGCTTCTTTGTTTCGATCCATAGCCTTGAATAGAGGAGTTTCTTTGTATCTTGATCACGTTTGAGTTCACTTTCCGGCAACAGGGCTTCGCTGAGATCATCCTCTCTGGTACTGGCCATCACGAAAATGTTTCACAAGGAAAAAAGGGAAGTGAGCGGAATCGGTTAGTTTCGCGTTATATATATGCGGGAAGAAAAGAAAGTAAGATATGTGGGAACACATAACATATCTGACGGTTACATGTCAACTCCATCCTCTAAAATGTAAGGTAGTGCCTGTGTTGGAGTTAATTTAAATTAAAATTTTATTAAAAAAATATATTTTTATTATTTAAATATTTATTATTATTTATATATATATATATATATATTTAAATTATTATATATAATTTTTTATTTATTATAAAATATTTTATTAAATCAATAAAATTATAAATATTTATATAATTATTTAATAATTATATTAAAATAATATATCGATACAAAGTAAAGGTAGCATATAAAGTTGTAAGGAAAAAAAGGCCCGTAGGACTCACATTTTATATGGTCATGCTTTAAACACGTGGAGGACTACGTTCACCATCTGGAAGCCTTTCATGGCTATATCTCCGTCCTTGTCAAGATTTTAACAATAAAAATGATATTTAAATTTTAAAATTTAAAATTTAATTAAAATTAATATTTAATATTTAATATAGTATAATTTTTATTTTTTAAAAAATTAAAATATAAAATATTTAATTTTTTATAAGATTTTAAAATTAATTAAATTAAAAAAATATTATTATTTTATAATTTAATTCATTGATAATTATTAATTTTTTAAATTAATAATTTTTAAAATAAAATAAAATAAATTATTATTTAATTTTTAATTTTATTAATCTAATTAATTAATTAAATTTAAATTTTAAAATTTAATTTAATTAAAATATTTTTTATTATTAAAAAATATATTAATAAAATAAAATATTTTTTATATATATATATATATCAATTAAATATAATAAAAATATATTTTATATTAACTTATCAAAAATTTAATTTAATTCAATTAATTCGTAAGACTCGCATTTTATATCGTCATAATTGCTTTAAAGTCGATAATACATAGTAGAATACTATATTGACCATTTAGTAGTCTTTTGTGACTATTTCTCAGTTGTTGTCCTGATTTTAAAAAATAAAAATTTAAAAAATTTAAAATTTAATTAAAATTAATATTTAATATTAAATATAATAAATTTAATAATATAATTTTTATTTTTTAAAAAAAAATTAAAATATAAAAAAATTTTTAAAATTTTTTAAATTAATTGAATTAAGAAAAAAATATTATTAATTTATTAATTTATAATTTATAATTTAATTTATTAATAATTATTAAATTTTTAAAATTAATAATTTTTTAAAATAAATTAAATTAAATTAATATTTAATTTTTAATTTTATTGGTATAATTAGTTAGTTCGATTTCATTTTTAAAACTTTAACTCTAATTAAAATGAAGATTTTTTTTTTCATTATTAAAAGGAATATTAATAAAACTTGATACTCTCAAAAAAAAAAAAAAAAGTATATTAATTAAATATGGTAAAAATATACTTAACCTAAACATTTGAGTTAACTTGTCCAAAATTTGATTTGACTCAATTGATATTAATAAAAAAAACTAATAACCCTAAAATTGAAGTATTTAAGTTTTTTAAAAATTAAAAATTTAATTAATTTTAAAATTTAAATTTAAAATTAATGAGCTAAATCTAAAAAAAAAAAAAAAAATTAGACTATTAATTAATTTAATAAAAAAATAAAAATTTAAAATATTTATTTTTTTATTAATAAATTTATGTATTTTTTAATTTAATTTTATATATAAATAAAATATTTTTTTTTATAATATTATTATCAAATTTAAATTATCATATAAATTTTATAAAAAATATATTAAATATCAATTATTTAATATCAACTTTTTTTTATATAATAAAATTTGTAACTTTGTTGTGAAGAAAAAAACATTATTTTACTATTTTATAAAAAAATTAATTTATATAAGGAGTTTTACACGTATATTATGACCAATAATACACGAATGCTTTTATATGCATTCTATTAATGTTTATTTTTTTATTCATCTATTTAATTCATAAAAAAATATATCTTCCTTCTTTTTATATGAACTTTGTTTTCCCATTGTTCTCAATGGTTTCATAGATGATGAAAGGATATTTTATTCACACTATTTCAATACATAAGAAAAGTCTTATATACAATATAAAAGAGCTATCTTAGAAAAATCACGTCAATTACACAAATTTAGTAAAAAATAATATTATTTTATCATTCATGAAAATCAAATAATCAATTTAAGACCTTCCTAATTTAACCTTTTTGAAAATCTCTCTTAAATAGTTCGCATTAACAATTTTAATGTGATAAGTGTTGTTATTGAAGTGTCTTCAGTTTACATTTAATTTTTAAAAGAAAACAAATAAATATTAATATTAACGTTATTACTTATAATTTTTAAATAATGTGATATATTTTGTTAAACTTTTTTTTTTAAAATATATATAAAGTTAATTAATATATTAAAAATTATTAATATGATAATAAAAATTTTGAATCATGTTATTTAATCTCAAGAGTGAAATAAATATACACAATAATAATTGTATATTATGTTGATAAGAAAAACTTTTATTGTGTGTAATGAATTCAAAATATTTTAAAATTAATCCTAAAGTTTTAAATTTAATAATAATAATAATAATAATAATAATAATAATTAATGTGATAAAAAAATATACGATAAACATTTCATTGAAAAAAAATCTACTGCATTAAAGTAAATATACAATTATTCAAAAAATGTACTATACTTTTAAAGTTTTCAAATAATAAAAAAAAAAAAAAAAACGACATTTTAGCCCCAGGCCTTCTAATATGTGAGTCTACTGAAGTAGCCCCTTTTTATTTTTTATTTTAAAAACACATGTTTATACTCCCAGCGATAAAAATACGAATTAGCTGACGGGGTTTGCAGTCAGTGAAATTTTTATCCTGCCAGCTAAGAATGGAATCTTGCCCACATGCTTTTGAACCGAAATTAATCAAGCAAGATGACACCATACGGACACCTTTGACAGCGCGTCATATGCAAGGGCCACCGCCGACGTTGACAAGAAAATAGTCATCCAACCTCACATGCATCTTTTCAAAAGAAAGTTTCAATTTAACTCATTTAAAAGATTACTTTCAAAAAGGAAGAGGGTACCGCTGCCCTTAGGTTTTGCTCAGGGAAAAAGCAGAACATGGCTTGCTTGGGGTCCGGCAAGCACTGCACGCGATGAAGTATCAATTTCATGGACTTGAATTTTGTTAACAACTTGCTGCATCAGGCAAGAAACCATTTCAGTGCGATGAGTCGCTTCCAAGCCCAGTCAGCATTTTTTTGTGCCACAATTTCTGGCACCTGTGCTTTGTATTCATCGACAAGGCCATATGCAAGCTAATTGCTGAATTCCAAATTTCCTTCTGCATGTTGTCGCTAAATAATTTGTATTGATGGTTGTAAAAATTAGATTAAATTAATTAGTTAAATTAATAAAATAAAAAAATTAGATTATAAAATATTGTAATTTATGTTTAAAATTATTAATTTTAAAAATTAATTATTAAATTAAAAAATTAGATAATTTTATCATAAATTAATAAATTTATTATAATTTTTTTAAATTTAATTAATTTAATTTTTTTAAAAATAATAAAATATTTTTTCATATTTTTATTTTTTTAAAAAATAAAAATTATATTATTAATTTTTTATTTAATATTATATATAATTTTTATTAATTAATTTAATTTTAATTAAAATAATTAAAATAATTTTTTTTAATTTAATAATCAATTATTTACATTACTGATATATCACATTTCACAAATACAAAATTTTTAATATTATATTAATTAAATAATAAAATAAATTATAAAATTTTTAAAAAAAAAATAATTAAAAAAATATAATAATAATAATAAATAAATAAAATAATATTATATTATATTTAAAACATATTAAATATTATTTTTAAAAATATTTTTTTATTCATATAAATATATTATTATATAATAATTTATAATATTATTTTTATAAGGTATAATATATATTTTTTTAGTAATATATAATGCACATAATAAATTTTTTTTATTAATCAAAATAATATATTATAAATTATAAAAAATAATATTTTTAAAAAATAAAAATAAAAATTTATATTAATTAAAATTTAATTATTTATAAAATAATAATATTAAATATAAATTTTAATAATAATTAACAATTAATAATATAATAATTAATATATAATTATTAATTAATTATTTAATATTAATCCTTAAGTCTCCTAAAATATATTAATTTACACTAAAATTAACTAGCTCCGATCAATTATGATCGAGGCGGCAAGCTGCTTCATTGGATAGTAGGCACGGGTCTTCTCTGTCGGAGAATCAAATCAAATTTCATAGAACAGACGGGAATCAATTACCGCATTACAATTATTTACTTTACCCAGCCACATTTCTTGGTGATGATAATCAGTACCAACGTTTGAGCCACGGTTCTACTGATCATGCCAGTCCAAATCCCTTGCTTAGAAGAAAAAACATTTGAAAGAGAGATGCTAAACAAGAAAACAAAAACAAAAGCAAAAACAAAAAGTGGCCTTCCAGTATGCTAAACTCCCACGTACTGTTTTTGTTTTTGGGGGAGACTAATTAGCAGTTAGTGGTTGGTACTTAGTGGGGTATTGGGTAACTAGGACACAAGGGTCCTCGAAGCAACCAAGTGCCAAACAGTACAATTCCTCCAATTTAAAGGATGTTCCTGCGTGTACGAGTGCGAAGCATGCTTTTACCTCTTTTCTTATAGTTTTTCCTTCACATTTTTCTCTAATCTAATTTCTAAGGCATGTGACCGAAAAATTAATTAACTCTCTAAGCAAAGAAACTAAAATTGAAAATCTATTACAGCAATATATTAAAAAAAAAAACAATGACCACAACTTTATAGGAATTTATTACTATATTAATTAGTGACGATTAGTCTAATTACAGCATATAAACGATACATGATTAAATTACTGGTTTAGTTTGCTTAACCAGAGTTGATTCAACGAAAGTAGCAATGGCTAATCACCTAACCTTGTGTCCAATCTATTGGCATTTAACAGTCCTAGATGCCGTATATATTTGACTTGATGGTTTTATACTGGGGAGAAGACAGCAGTCCCAAATGCAGACTCTTTGAGAGGATTTCACGTGATAGACCTCATTAGTTCTCGAGTGGAATATCTGCGTCCCTCAGTGAATTCCTGTACAGACATTCTAGCAGTTGCAGCCCGTGACTCTGTTGTTGCGGTAAGTTATATATATATATATATATATACACATACATACATATTGCTCCTTGCAAATGCTTATATCAATTTCATTATTCCACTATATTAGGGATAATTCCTAATTGCAAAAAATAATCCTGAGAAATGCTTTGGTTTATTTTGTGATCTTCTATCAAGTTTCAGTTTTTAATTAGCTATAGTTCTGCTTTGATGATCACTTTTAGCATAAATCTTTATGTGCTTATGGATTATGGCTGAAACAACTATGGGTGTCCATATCCGAAGGTGTTGTTTTTAGATTATAGAAATTCTGTGTATGTATTTATTGAAATCTAATTACAGCATATTCCTTAATTAGCTAGGCGGACCTACTTGGCCTGTAGCACTAGGCAGAAGAGACTCGCTCACACTTAATCTTTACGGTTGCCAATACCAACCTGCCTGCCCCATTTTTTGATCTTCCTGCAATTATAGCTGCCTTTGCAAAGAAGGGGCTCGGCGTTACGGACATGGTGGCTCTATCAGGTGAGTTTTCAATGGTTTCGCCAGGCACCAGACCATATATTAAGTATTTCGAAAAATTATTCACAGACAAAAGAATGGACACTGCTATAAACACGTTATAATAAGAGATTAATAAATAAATTTGAATTGTGACTTAATTTGATTAGTGAGTTGTTCAATCTGCCAATGCTTTAGCCTATAGTAATTTTTTGGACTGTCCAATTTTGTAGGGGCACATACCATAGGGTAGGCGAGATGTACAACATTTAGGACACGAATTTACAACGAGACCAACATAGATCCTACCTATGCAGCATCGCTTAAGAGGGAGTGCCATCCAAGGCTGGACGACGACGATCTATCTCCTCTTGATGTCAGCACTCCCGAAATCTTCGACAATGCTTATTACAAGAAGAACTTGCGGAATCTTAAGGGCCTTTTGCATTCGGATGAACAGCTCTATAACAATGGGTCCACGGATTCTCTGGTTAACGGCTATAGCACCGATTCTGCGGCTTTCTTTGATGCTTTTGTCTCTGCCATGAATAAGATGGGAAATATCAGCCCCCTCCCGGGAACAATCTACTCGAGCTCTTTAATTAAAGTTGTAATTCAATCACTGTTTTTTAGTTTTTTTTCCGCCTAGTGTGGGCTTGAAAGGCCCAAAATTATCCTATACAGTAATTAACGGAATGTACATTGCTATTAAAAGTAGCGAATGCCCCTGATAAGTAATCTGAAAACACCTTTGGGAAAGCAACGATCTTCATACCACGTCATGTCACTTGTTTTCCCAGGATAATTTACCATTGCTCGTGTATGGTAAAGTCATAGTCATTTATGGAAGAAGGCGCTATAGATGGTTAACCGTGTGAGAACGGGGTGAACACTAATTAAGCATCTCCTTTGGGTTCAATGTTTCTAAGTGCTTTGTAAACAACATGGTTTACCCTCATGCCCACCAACCCCGTGAACAGAGCTTTTTGGTTAATAAAATGCATGCTGCGGTTGGACATTTTCAGCACTTCCCACCATAAGAGACCATCTTAGTAGCTATAACATTTCTTCGGAGAAGTTGTTGTTATTAAAAAAAAAAAAAAAAAATTGGAACACCCAGAAGTTGTTTTCTTGTGAGCTGCGGTTGCACCACTGAGTGGAAATATATTATTTGTTAATAAAATACATGCTGGGTAGAGAAAACTCAATACTTTCGTGGCTTGATGTTTAATAAAATTGAAGTCAACCATTGATACTTTAGAGCTATAATTGACTGAATTGCATGCCAGCTGCAGCTTGCCCATGTTGCCCTTAATTAAAAAATGAATAAAACATGGTTGGTTGTTTACCATTAACTTTTATTAATTTATTTCCGCGTGAAAAATGGAGATCTCAACTTTGCTTGTCTAATGGGAATATCACATTTGACGTGCAATTAATCGGCACGTTATCAATTTGAGACTCGTTTTTTGGTGCGCATGTCAACGTGCAATTATGGACACGTTATCAATTTAAGACCCATTTTTGAGGAACACATGTCATCCTCAAATTGATCTCTTGCTTGTTCAAAACAATCAATCCACATTCTATTATATTTTTAAACAACTCAAATCTTAGTTGTCCATAATTTTATATATGATTATAATTAATCAAAGTTTCTTCTAATAGAAAAAGATAAAATAAAAATTGAATGAAGCAAAAGTGATTGATTAAAGTTCATTGAGGATCATTCTTTTTAATAATAGAAATTGGATGCTAATATCGTGGATATTGAACTTATATTCTAAAAATTTTGGTTCATGATTTCTAATGATGTTAAAGTTAAAACGTTTTGCTGTTTCATTTTAGACAAGGAGGGATTACTTCCATTAATCGTCGGTGTTACAGCTTGCAATCGTGGCTAAACTTTTGCCCATTTTGATTCCACGCATCCATTCTAATGAAATGCAAGGGGACTGCGTGCTTCAACGGTTTTAACCATGGACCTCAAAACGATGAAACTCCGGGCAAGCCTTTGTTTTCTCAAAAGCCAAAAAACAATGTTCCCCCGCCAATGAGGACTACTGCGAGAATCAAAGACTGCGCCCACACAAAATGTGGGGGCAACGATGGAGGATATAGGAATCTCAATTTCTCAGATACGAAGAAAAAAATGAGGAACGAAATTAATAACTTTTAACTTACGGATTAAATAAAAATGTTTGGGAGACAGGACTAAGGAAACTAGCACACAAATCGTGATATTAAATTTTTGAATTTAAATAATATAAATGTTAGTCTCACCTCAATAGGTGTTACCTTGTAATGCCTTATAAATCTCCTAGTAGTATAGATATTTATCATATTCTTTTCACCAACACTAATTCTATGTTATTATTATTAAAATTATTAAAAGCGGAAGCCACCTTATTCAAGGTAACCTTGGAAAAAAAACAAGGACACTCCATAAAGCATTTTATTATCAACATCTTTTTCTTAAGCATGTGAATAAAGCCCATCGGGACTATTTGTCGACGTGATATGATTTCGAATATTTTTTTTTTTATCATCACCTAACTAGTATAAATAGCTACTGGATTTATATGTCAGAGCAAGACTAGCGGTTAGATACATATCCTTCTTATAAGTACGAGTTTGAATTTTCCTCTAACATGGCCTACCCCTACTATTCTCCTCCACCACCTTCGCCTTCCCCGCCACCGCCAACTGCTCCATGCAAACCCGTTTTGCCTCCGAAAAAACACCATATTCCTCCTGCCCCCCACCACCCAAAATCACCACCTCCAACTCACAGTGAGACGCCGCCTCCAAATTCTCCACCTCCACCTCCACCACCAAAACCCTCCGCTCATGGGCCATCATCATATAGCTGGCCGCCGCCTCCACATTATTCCACCACACCACCAACTCCCACTGCCCCGTTGCAGGCTCCATCCCCCCATAAACCCTCTTCTCCTCCAAGCCACACTCCTTCTCCAGCTCCACAACCACCAAAGCCAACACCCGGAGGCCTAGCACCAACGCCATCTCCCCATAAGCCACCACTGCCGACCTATACTCCTAGTCCGGCTCCGTCACGAAAACGGTATCCATATCCACCACCGCTAACCCCATCCAACGGTCCAATTGCACCTCCAATATCGCCTTCACATAACCTACCCCCACTACCCTCAACACCATTTCAGGGTCAGACCCCTCCTCGATTTACGGGGGGCCTCCACTTTTCAAATCATTACCGCCGTCGTCATCTAATGTCCTGGTGCCACCATCTCCAGGTGGCAGCAACCACACGACTGTCATCGCCGTCTGCGCGTCCCTTGGCGGGGCACTCTTCCTTGCATTCATTTTGTTCGGTATGTTTTGTTTGGCTAAGAGAAAGAAGAAGCCAGTTTATGTCCCTGAAACTGTAGTTCGCGTCGAAGAACAAGAAACAATCACTACTGAACCATGCGGACAAGAGACCGTGACAGTGCCAATTGAGGAAGACGGAAAAAATCATGTAGTAGCTATAGTTGCTGCCACAGCCATGACTGGCCCTTCTTGTGAACCAGGACAATCGTCGGCTGGCCCCAGCCCAACGCCCGGTCAAGCCCATCACCATCAGTGCTAGTTCATATTTCATAATAAGGTTAATGTTATTAGGACCCCCTCTCCCCACCCAACAAAAAAAAAAAAAAAAAACAAAGGTTAATGTTATTGTTTAGTCTCCCTTTCTAGCTGGTCTAAACCAAAGCAAGTGGCTTTCTACTTCAGAGTTATGTATGCTGCTATTTTATTCTTGGTTTGTTGTCCTTTTAATCTTTGTAATAATTTGTGGAATTGAATATCTATGCTTACTTTACGCGTTATGTTTGTCGTGATCAACTGTGTAAACAAAAGAGCAGTTCGAAGTAGATTTATGTCATCCCCTCAATAATTGAAATACTAAATGTCAAAAGTGTTAAGACAATTTTTTACGTGAACGGTAAAAAAAAAAAAAAAAATAGAAAGATAAAAAGAAAAGTAGGAGTAAACACACATACATATAACTTGATTAAAATTACTTGAAATTTAAATATAAAATAAATACTAATTCATTATAATTATTAATTACAATAATAAAAATATGACAACTACAATTGACAGTATTATTAATTTTGTCTTTAAATTTTTTTTTTTTTTTTTCATTTATATAAACAAGATTTGTTTCTTTAATTACGAGAAATTGTTGACTCTGGAAAAAGAACGGTATGACAACAGCGCTAAACGACAACACATCCAGTGCCGTAGTAGTCTCAAATTCTTAATTCACACGTTCCAATTGAAAATGGTGATAAAGTTCTCGACGGCGCGATATTCTTACTAAAAAAACGTTTAGGCATACTAGGCCAGAGGCTACAAGTTAGGCATCGCGTGCACTTCTAGCGAAACTTTAAGAATGCGTGGTTACATGAGTTCCATTACACTGTACAATAAAATTAACAGAAAAGAGTCCTATCGTAGATCTCATTTATTATTAAAACCTTTTTTTTATTGAAATTTCAAAATTTTCACCTAAAAATAATCTGGTATACAACGAAAATGATAAATTGTGCAACAAAGATAACACAATATATATGAAATTCACTTTTAGTCAAAATTTTTGCCCAAATTATTATGTTTGTTGAATATCATATTATTCTTGTTGCAATTTTAACAAAAAAATTCTGAAAACTCAAAAAAATAAAAAATAAAAATGTGGAATCCACAATGTCATATCATCACTGATTTATTCTCAATTCACCAATATTTTTCCCAATTACATGTAGACAAGCTTTTTTCTTTTCTCTTCATTTTCTTATATTTCTTTTGAAACTAATGGGGTTAGTGTTTTTTTTTTTTTCTTTTCAGTAAAAGGGGTTAATGTTTTTAATTAGATTAGTGATATTAATTAGGGTTTTTAATTATTATAATGTTAAATTATAATTAAAGATAATTATAATTAGAGCTAATATACAAAATTTATATGAAATTTTGCAAATTTTAACAAATATGTACAAATTTTTTAAAAGTAATAATTAAGTAATTTTTAAAATTCTTTGTAACACTTAATCAACCATTAACTCAGATGAAAATCATTAAGATAGTTGACGTATTGTGCTGATATTTAAAAGATATTTAATTGGATTAAAGAAAGACTATAATATATCATGACATAAGATAAAAGGAAATTAGGTCAAGCTAAAAGTCCAAATGATAATTAAATATTATAATTATATCTAATTATTGTAATTAGAGGATTCACAAACAAAACTCCAAATACATGCTCGTCTTTTCTAAGATTAAATGTCCAATCTCAAACAAAAACAAGACAGAAAAAATCAAGAAAACTGGAAGTTAAATCCGCCCGTGGAAAGATCGGGCTGGCAAATGCCAAGTGGCAAAAGAAAGTGGCGACTGGCCCAATAGAACATTGGTAAGCTGGACTTGGTCTCCACAACGACTCGTAGGGAGCTCGCGTACCGTGGCTCACTGCGAACTAGGTACTGGTTTGCTGCAAGTTGCAAACAAGAGGTTACCAGATCCTCCTCTGGTAAGCGAACTCGAGCCTATAGATTCCTTCATTAA
Source organism: Rhizophora mangle (assembly GCA_037832345.1). Lineage (NCBI taxonomy): Eukaryota > Viridiplantae > Streptophyta > Magnoliopsida > Malpighiales > Rhizophoraceae > Rhizophora > Rhizophora mangle. The sequence continues at coordinate 1,632,625 of JBAPLJ010000320.1, forward strand.
AGTATGAACGTCGCCTAACTCCTCTTTTTTGAGATTAAAATCATCTTACTCGCCGTATCGACGCATCATCATTACAACCCGCTTATACAAGTTGTCGTCTTAGGCCTATAAATAATTCAAACACTCTAAGAGAAAGATAAAAGTCTATAATCTCATTTTCCTAATTCTGTCAAATTGATTCTCTTTACTTCCTAGACTGATTTGAGCTTCAGAGGTCTGATCCCGGAAGTCAACTCCCACCCTTAGTGGTTTCTTCATCTTGCAAGTGTTTATCCCAATTTTGAGTCCAGCATTCCGCTGCGAGATTACTCATCAATATCTTTCGTCTACTTTCAAACTAAAAGGCGCAGCTTTAGGTACCACTTTCAACCCTGGTTATGAGAGGAAGCACTGTTGTTGATGGCTTTGCCATCTAGAACTGGCGAGGCACTGAACAAACCAACGTAATTTCGGGGCAAAATAGGATTAATGAAATACGACATCAGTTATTTTTATCTCTTTTTTATAGTACTTGTTCTAGATAAGATTGGACCAAGTTGTCATAAGGTACATTGGACTGGTTTGATTTACCAGTTTGCTAATTGCTATTGTTATTGATTGTTTTTATTGATTATTGATGGTTAATTGTTGTTTGTTAATTATTGATGTTGATCAATAAAATAAAATAAAAATATATAATTAAATTAATATTTTTATTTTTATTATTATAATAATAATTAATTAATATTTTTATTTATTATTATTTTAAATAATTAAAATATTATTATTAAGAGTATTTAGATTAAATATAATTTCTAACAACACCCGAATAGTAAAGTTTTTAAAAAATTACCAAATACATTTTTATCTTATTTTTCTAAGCTAAACAGTAAAAAAAAAATCCTCTACAAATTAATAGTAGACGGTCCAAAAAACTGAACATGCTGAATCAACTCAATTTTTTTCTTAATCAATGTTTTCGACTCCTTAACTCCATTTTCTCTTTTTGTTTCTTTGTAGGTGGATGTTTATCTTTTATCTTTTTTCTTTTTTTGAACAAGTCTATATTCATTTCTTTTGTTTTTTTCTCTAAAAATCCAGCAATTCTATCTGTTGTAGACCGGTCCACGCTGCTGATGATAATTATTCTTTTTCTTTTACAAAAAGCATTAAAACCCCCGCAGGAGCCTTTGTTTTTTTTCAATCATCTCGCGCACAGCTGAATGTCAACCCTGATGAGTATTGAGTGATCATTCCTTGACAAGGCTCGTGCATTCTTAACATAACTTTTATTTTATTGTCAAGTGGATATTATCAAAACAATTCAAACTTGAATTATATACACTAGACTCTGCATTGGGCGGTGATTATATACAAATTTCCCTACATATCACATGTATTAAAGCATTTTGTAAGTCAAACAGAGAGAAAATATGATAGAGAGGACTTGGAAGACAATCAAATATTAATTTTTTTTTTTTTTTTTTTTTTTTTTTTATTGTTAGTTATAGACAGCGATGAATCACAAAACTGATTGGCGGGATTCATGTCAACCGAAAGTATCAACAAATTGAACAAATTAATCAGGTTCTATTATTTTTCAGCAATGGAATGGTAGGCACGGTTTGTCTTCACTGTGGCACAGGTTTAGCCCTCTGTGTTTTTCTCGCAACAATTAGATGGCAGATTTATCATAAAAGTGACCCCAAACAAGGGGGATAGCACTTAACAGCACTGAGCAGCACACTTTTCTCGTCACTTGGAAACTGGTATACTAGCTTGTAGGAGACTGGAAGGCAAAAAAAATACCAAGGAAGGAGACGAGAAATTTGTTAGTAGTAGCTCGATCACAATTAATTTCGAAGCCATCAGATAAAGTGCGCTAAGGGACCAGCCGCGGGACGGTCCGGTTATCTGGCCGTCGGCACACAAGGATCCATGCCCATAAAGACAACATGAACGCGAGAGTTTTGAACATTTATCGCATGATGATGAATGCCACTTGTGGTGGGACCTGCGGTAGAATGGGAATCTTTACGTATGACTACTTCCTCTAATCATCATTATTGTTGTATTCATAACGTTGGCCAGTATCTATGGATCGGCAAGACATCAACAACTTCCTCGTGCAGACTGGTAGAGATTGACCAAGAAATGTGGAAAATTTGTTAGCTGCAAACATCATGTCTACCGATAAGAATTATCTGCTAGGTTTTCTCCTGCCTTTTTGTCTTATTTTAGGTTACACTGTGCCTTATCCAAGTTCGGATGTGAATTGCTTGGTTCAAACCAGCGATTAGTTTACAACCTATACCTAAATATCGGATTTGATTATCAAGATTATATAGCATTTTGCATAGAAAGAAACCATCATCGTAACATTTTGTTGGGCAAATCATTTTAATTTTACCTGTGTATACATTTATACATTTTTCCTTACTGAATAAAATTTAATGAATTATATGTAAAGTTGAGTGAAACCCGAAACGAAAACATGGACAACAATTAGCTTACCTCGCAATCTCATTATAGAAGGTCACAATCACATGCGTAATTCAATATCAATCCTTGTAAAAGTTAAAATGTCCATATAGTTGAATATATTTAATTTTTTAGGCAATAGGTCAATAATTAAAGAATTAAAATTTTTATTTTTAAAATTTTACCTAAAAAAATATTAAATTTATAAAAATTTTCAGAATTACTTGAATTATCTAATTCAACCCATTGTAACTGTTGCGGAAAAACAGCAACATTAAATTGGAATGATTTTGATTGATTGAAGCGGTAAATTTTATTTACCACAACCCGTTATTTAAATTATTACTTCTATGGATAAGTCATTAAACTCTAAAAAAAAAAAATGCAGTCTTATCTCAACATATTTTAATATTACATGTACCAATAATTTGATTAATTTATAAAATTAATTGAATTCTACCTCTTAAAACATTTCCTATTAAACAAGAAAATTCAAATAAATTTGTTTTGATAGGTCATGCGAGTCAAATTTTCATTTCAAGGTACATATATCAACAGAATAATTTATACATCAAATCGAATGAATTGCATGTCATAATAACATTTCATTTAAACTGAATTTATTATGAATTTAATACCATTACAAGTTAAAAATTACTCTAAATAGAAATTGGCGCTTGGAAGATTAAAGGTAATTAAATGATACATAGAGACCGTTAGGTAGTAAACTTGTTGTAAGTTTGTGCTTGTATTTATATAAGAGCAACAACAATATCTAATAGGCAATGCGCAAAACATTATGTATATTCAAGAGTATTATTAAAAGGACGCAAAATCTGTGAATAGAGTCAACGAGACATAATTTAAATTATTAGTTATAGTTAAAAGAAAATTAAATTAAAAATTATAATAATCAAACATAATTAATGGCTCGTATCTCGGTTCACTCTATAATCTCCTATTATTCTCGAATATTTTAGTTCTATTTAACACGAGTTATCAGCGGCTTTCGTCTTTTGACTAGTCGTTGGTGTTGCCCTTCTACTACGACTGCTGGCATATAGTTTTCCTCTTAGTCCTATATATCTCTTCCATTTTATATTATATTTTATACTTTCTGTATTTTTACATTCGCCCATGACGTATAGTAACGTACGTTGTTTCGGGAATTCACCGTGCATACGTGCTTCCTACCGTTGTATTCATGTATATACAATATTGAGGAAATGCCAAATATGCGAAAAGATGAAGTTAATATACACGTATATTACAATGTGGCCTGGACACAAGTAAACCAAGACAAAGCATTTCTGCTCCACTTGCTAGTTGGCTCTTGGCAGTTGACTGTAGAAAGCAGAGACAGCGGCAACAGCTAAATGTGGAAAGGAAATACTTGCTTGCTCTCATTACCTTTCTTTTTGTAGTGGGCTTCAACGTTAAATTAAAACCTGAAACACTGCCTCTTCTATCCCATTATACCAATACAGAAGAAGCAGCCAGCAGCTCCTCTTCAATATTGTTTCTTTGAAACAAGCTGTTTGGACTCTCTTAATTTCAACACCCCGCCCGTATTGTTTCAGGAAACAATCCTAGCAATCCGTTTCTTGAACCAGATATTGGAAAAGCAATGAAAATTCAGCTGGAGATGTCAGGAATTACAAAGGAGAGTATCAGAAACGGGGCCTAAAATACTTGGCACCACTATTACCTACAAAAAGGGTGCTACTAGTCCTGAGCTGCTTTCTCCTCTCCGTAGGTGGATGCGGTGGCCCACTGATCGCGCGCCTCTACTACATACACGGCGGCAAGCGTGGCTGGCTCACCAGCTTCCTCCAATCCGCCGGTTGGCCCATCACCCTCATCGCACTCGCCCTATCCTACTTCCACCGCTGCACCACCGATCCCAACTCTGAAGTCTTCAACATCAGATATCTTGCATTTTTCGCGGCTGCAATCATCGGTGTGCTCACTGGTCTTGACAAGTATCTTTATTCATATGGTCTGGCTTGTCTTCCAGTGTCAACTTCTTCTCTAATCGTTGCTTCCCAGTTGGCTTTCACGGCTGCCTTTGCATTTGTCTTGGTGAAGCAGAATCTCACTTCCTTCTTCAATAAACGCGGTCGTTTTGTTGAAAGTTGGGGCTGGAATCTTAGCTTTGCATTCTAATAGCGATAAGCCTGAAGATGAATCAAGCAAGCAATATATCCTAGAATTTGTCATGTCTCTGGGGTCTGCATTATTGTACGGGCTCATTCTGCCGTTGATTGAGTTGACATCAATTTGGCTATGAGCTTTTGTTCTTCCACTTTTTGCCTCATCGGGATGATCGTTAACAATGATTTCCAGGTCAATTTCTTTCTCCTCTCGACACATATACAATACATATATATTCCTCCCCGATCTTGCATGCCAACCTTGTCATATATGGTTAGTCATCAAAGCCCTTGTCATCAATTTACTAAATTATGAACTTCACTTCCATCAAATGAAGCGGTGCGAGCCCAGCTCATTTCAACGATTAGACTATGAAATCATAATTGTCATTTATTTGTGTAGATGACATCGAGTACACCATTGAATTATGAGCTAGGGTCTTTGACGGTGACGTTCAAAAAGACGACACGGTATAACAAACAATATCCCTTTCGTTGTGATTTGAGTCTCCGCTGATTTAATGGGCTAACGAAGTACATGCGATAAGGTGAATTTGATGTGTACTAATAATTGGATTGCACACCATAAGGATATCAAGGAATTTATTCTTTTTCTTTTTTTCGGGGGATGGGGCAAATCAATAAGATTAATTCGGAGAGCAATTATGATATTTCAAAGACTTGAATGCGGAAAATGTTGGAAGTTTTTGGGGGCTTGGTCCATCAATGCATTGGGTAGCCTTGGCATATATATTTTTTTAAACATCAAGAAAAGAGGTATTGTACGGATGTAATTAAGCCACCGTCCCTGCAGGTTAGATTGAAAGTCATCTGGTAATATTTTGATTCAAACTTTTTTTGGGAGGAAGTCTCACAAGCTAAACACTACTAGTTGCATAGGCACAGAAGATACAAAACCTGAATCCACATAACATCAAACCACTTTTTTCCTTATAAAAAATGTGGTTGTAATATAAGAGTTCAAATTCTGACCAGGTGCGTGATTAAACACTGACTTATTAGTAAACTCTCACCTTGGATCTTGTATGGCCTAGGTGTATATATATATATATAACCCACGGAGAAGAAAACTTCATTGAGCAACAACTCGAACAAAACCTGATTTCCGAAGTGCCAACAAAAAAATGTTGTTTGTACCAGATACGTGGGACCAAAAAAAGTAGACAAAAGTATTTAATTATTTTATTTTTCTTTCCCAATATCGAGATTTATACTTTGTGTGTTGAACAGGCTATTGCGCGAGAGGCAACAACCTTTGATCTGGGAGAAACAAGGTTTTACGTAGTGCTGGTGTGGAGTGCAATAATATGGCAATGTTTTTTTGTGGGAGCCGTGGGGGTCATCTTCTGTGGCTCCTCTTTACTCTCCGGCATCATAGTCACCGTTCTCCTTCCGATCACGGAGGTCCTCGCCGTGATTTTCTACCAAGAGAATTTCTCAGGAGAAAAAGGTGTTTCTTTAGGGCTCTCCCTTTGGGGTTTCATTTCTTACTCCTACGGCGAGGCAAGACAAATGAAGAAGCAGAAGAAGATGAACATGAATAATAATCATCTTGAAACCGAGATGCCTAAATCCTCTACTGTTCCCAATCAAACATCTAATGTCTGATTGTCACGCTTCATTAATTTCAAAGATCTTAGAAAATGCATCACTAAAGAAAAAAAATAAAAAATAAAAAACCTTGCTCCCCCGGGGCTTTAATTAGGTTTTGATTTTCATGTAGGTATATGTATCCAAAAACACAGACCGTGTATTTTACTTTTCTTCTTTTTCTTTTCGGTTTTGTTGAATAAGAGAAAAGAAAATAAGAAACCGTTCACTTTAATCTTGCTTGAATTACGGAAAGCAGCAATCAATCATTTATTTTGGAGGCATCATAGCCAAAGACATGAAAAAGAAAAATAAACAAATAGGATTTCAAGTGTTTTTTTTTTTTTTTTTTTTGTTATATTAAACCCAATAAAGCTAGAAGTGGATAGATGCATTCTAGGGCATAAATGTGGAGGAAAAATTAATGTTTTTACCCTTTTATACCCCTCTAAAATTTTTGTTTTTATTATCATTAGTAGAAAAGGTAAGTTTATGGAATGAGCTGAAAAACAGACTGAAGTATTGCAAGCGACATATCTATACACAAAAATAGAATATCTATATAGACAGACCCGTGTCATCTTAATTGCAATAATCAAAATGTGTGGAATCTCTTGACGTAGGACTGAATCCATACATATAGATATGAACTAAACTAACCTGTCAATTCCCGTAGTATATGATACCTATGAGACTTTTTTTTCTTTTGTTCCACTTCAATCAAAACAGAGCTAGAGCTTCTCAAACTTTAAAGTAGACAGCTAGCTATAATTTTATAGTTGAAAACTCAACTTTCCATATGTTTATTATCGATGTGAGATTAAAATCCCCAAAGTGCAACCCTATCTCATCATGTGCAATAGTTGAAGACTAAGTTGTTCATCTTTTATAATATGAACCGTCCCTTTCCCTTCTATCTAACCGATGGGGAATTCCCTAAGTGGGATAGGAATTCTACACCGATTTTATACAAAAGGAAGGGGAAGGGTCATGTTATAAAAATGAGCTAGTCCTCATAGAATTTGTGCGCTGAAGGTCAAAATGCTTCCTTGGGCTCTTGGCTTTAAAAGCATGCTTTCATAAAAATTTAGGAGAAGAGGAAAATGTAGGGAAGGAAATTAAGAAGAACGAAAAATAGAGATGGAAAATTTTTTACCTTCCTTATTTTTAGAAAATGGTGATGGGAGAAAAGAAAATAATAAACTTTTTTGATTAAAAACGAGTAAAAAGTAGTATTAAAATATTAATTTTATTTTTTTATAATCAAAATAATAAATATTAATATATAATACAAAAAATTTATTAAATTTGTAAGCTATAAATTGACACTAAATATTAAGTGATGGTTTTCAAAAATATTATCATTGACGGCCTGGAAATAAATAGGATGGGTTTTCATTATCGCATAGTATATGATTGCAATTATGGCGCAAGAATAGGGGTAACAAAGTCATTAGATAAAACGTTTGGAGGGATCCCAGGCTTTCCCTTCATTTTTTAAGGGATCAACTTTCTTGCGGGCCGGGGTGGAAAATGGACAATCTTTCCTCAACCTGATGGCCCCAACACACATCCAAGCAAAGTGCATTGGTCCCTTTCCACAGCCTTTTCCCTTCTCCGCGCCTCCTTTTCCTCCTTGCGGGGCCTTTTCCCTTCTCCGCGCCTCCTTTGCCTCCTTGCGGGGCTTCTTGTAAGTATGTTGAGGGACATAAAAAATTTTAAAAGGATAAAAAAAAAAAAAAAAAAAGAGAATATTTAAGTGCACATTAAAATAGTATGTATAATGAGTTATAATATAAAATTTTTTTATATATAATAATAACTATCGATTTGATAGGAGATTTACAATTAAATTAATGACTGGCCGGACGGCTCTTTTGACCAAGTTAACGATGGAATGGAATTTAAAAACTATGCTTTTGAAAAGTCAGCAGAGACATTTCCCCGTATGGCAATGTTCGCTGTTTCTGGGAAAGACACCTTAGGTCAAGCCACTCGCCTAAACATGGCTACAAATCTCGCCACGGCACCTTCGACTTTTGGCGGAAGTCCTTCTCCTCCTTTTCTTCTATAGAATCACGGAAATTTGACTTTTAGCAGCGGTGCTCTTGCAAGTGATGGGCGCACTCGGATCAAATATTTAAGAGACAACGCCGTCCAATCTTTCATTGTCAAGGCTTTACATTTGCATTCTAAGCTATCAACCTGTTTTCAGACTGTTGTTATGGATTTTCCGAGATTTATGCAATTTTTAATATTAACTAAGACACATTAATTAAAAAGATGAAGAGATAGAAATATAAGAAATTTAATATATTTTTTATTAAAAATAAATTATAAGTATATTATTAATTATTATATTTATAAAATTAAAATAATTTTTTTTTTAATATTTTTATTTAATTTTTTATATAAATAATTAATGATTTAACACTATTAAAATTGAGTAAATTTAATTTTACTAAATATTTTCATCATCAATATAAATGTTTATTTATTAAAAAATAAAATAAAATAATTTAAATTTAAAGTAGTTTAAAAAATTAGATTATATTATGATTAGAATATCACTTTGAACAGTAAAAGTTCAATGACTCTTTCACTTCTCTTCCATTATATTCAAATAATTTTGTGATAATTCATCGACTGACGACTCTTCCAGCCTGTATAGGGTGTTAAAAAATCACGGGAAAGACAAAGGACGGGAAAGACAAAGGACGGGAAATGAGAATAATAATCTTCTGTGCGGAAAATAGGCAGAAAGAAAAGAGAGTGAAAATGATATTAAAATTAATGTGGGACCCATAAAAAAACACCGTCTCACCTATTCTTGTACACTACCCGGAGTCGACCAAAGTTTCAAACAGATCTGACAAACAAGAAACATATATTTTATAGTATATTTTACAAACTAAACGTATACTATATTTTTACAAACATGAAACGTACTTTTGTTTAGAGTTTATCTAAGGTGTTGTTATTTTTCATTTATAAAATATTATCATCCTACTTAGATGTATTAAAAGAAATTAAGTCATAAATGAATTTGTATAAAAAGAGATAAATATTATTAGAATTGATTAAATAGATTCAAGTGAATATTTTTATTTAAATTTATTATTTTTAAAATAACTTAAATTTTTTAAAAGAATTTTATAAATATTATTTATTTTTGTCTTTATATTTTTTCACAATTTTCGGATAAAAAATTGTATATTTTATTTATTTTCTGTATCACACGTTTCTTATTATTTTGAAATAAAAAAAAGAAATATCAAATTCAACATTTCTTATTCCATAAAGATATAACCGTCTTTTTACGAACATTAATTTTCTTTCCTTTATTTTCTTTCCACATCTAAACAACAAATTTTCTTCCATTTATTTTTTTCTCACCCTTTTTTATCAAATCCAAACAACTAATTAAAAAACTATTTTCTTTCTTATAATTTTCTTATCATAACTTTCTTTCATACTTTTATTCAACGGGTTCTTATTTTTGTTGTTTGGAATATTTTCTCCCACAAATGATTAAACAACTCTCTGAAAACTTTTCATTTTTCATTCGGATAATGTAACAAAAAAGATATTGCCACTTTAATGGAAGCTTTCACTTTTTATTTGATTATTTGAAAAAAAAAAATATATATATATATATATATTGCTAAATTAACGTAATTTCAAATCAATTGTGGTGGTTTTCAACATGTTTCTATGCCGAATGTTGGATTCTTTTACGTTTATTGACTTCTAATTCTTTAAGTTTATTATGCTGGAAAGAAAAAAAAAAAGAATTAGTTAGTAATGAATAAATGAGTAAAGATACAGTTAAACGCCCAGCCACTTGCGCAAGCGATTTTACTTTGTAATGGGGCCACTTGAATTGGGAAAATAATGACTCGTATAAGAACGACTAATTTGTTAATTGAAAAAAATAAAAAATTCAGACTGGAGAAGGCATCGAAATGGGATCGGCCGAGGCAGGAATTTCTGGTCCAACCCTGCAGCCTTCAAGCATGAAAACGACGTCGGTCATCGATGGTCTATCAAGTGGATCGGGTGCTGTGCACAGAAGTCCAACCTTTATCCCCAACAAGAACTCTTCCCATTCTGATGACTCAGGGTCAAGCTCAAGCAGTCCTGACTCTAATAGCTCTGATATTTGGCCCCTTTGCAATTGCCTTTTTACCCACTTGACAATGTCCTCATCTTGTGTGAACATAATTGGTTTCCTTCCAGTTAGAATCTCTAGCAATATGGTGCCAAAGCTGTACACATCCGCTTCTTTTGTTGCTTGTCCTGTTATGGCTGCTTCAGGTGCTACATAGCCTAGTGAACCAATTGGAGTGGACATCGAAGAAGCTTCTGCTGGCGTTGCTTTGGTTAATTTTTCCAGCCCGAATTCAGCCAAATGTGCTTCAAAATCAGCATCAAACAGAACATTTAATGGTTTAACATCGCCATGAACCACAGAGACTGAATGCAAGAAAGCTAGGCCACGAGCAATGCCTAGAGCAATTAAGTGACGCATTGGCCAGTTTAAGACATGCCCATCTCGGTGAGAGGCTTCTTGGAGGAGAGTGACTAGGTTTCCATTGGGCATGTAGTCATAAACAAGTAATCTTACATCAGGAGGTCCTGCATAGTAGCCCCGCAACACTGTAAGGTTTCGGTGCTTCACCTTTCTCAACGTTTCTGCTTCTTTGCGAAACATGGCTTCATCGATGGACCCATCAGGCAAGCGACAAATTGAGAGAACCATTCCATCTTGATAAGAGGCCTTGAATACAGGTCCATACCTTCCCCTGCCCAACACATTTTCCTCATCAAAATGCCTCGTTGCTTCCAATGTTTCTGCATATGTTATCTTGTTATTAAACATGACAAGCTTTGGCCCTCCATTTTCTCCACTGCTATGGTTCCTTTCTGCCCCAGAGCTTCTACTAGCAGGGCTTCGCTTCTTCTCACCAGTAACTCCTCTAAGTTTCTTGCGTAAGTGCAAGAAACTGTAAATGTAGCCACAGCAACACAGAGCTAAAAGCAAAGTTCCAGCTGCAGCCACACCAACAACTAGAAAGAGCTTCTTCCTTTTTCTGTTCCTTACATTGGGACATTCTTTATCCAATGGCATCCCACATAATTTCCCGTTCATTGTGAAAACAGAAGGATCATTGAACTTAGAAGCCAACTGTTCTGAAATCTCTCCTTCAAGACTATTTCTTGATAGATTTAAATATTTCAAACCAGAAATGTATGAAAGGTTAGCTGGGATGACCCCACTCAAGCTGTTAGAGGAAAGATTTAAGACCGTCAGGTTTGATAACATTGCCAATGAATCTGGAATATGACCTGAAAGGTGATTGACATCCAACAAAAGAGAATCCAGAGAAGAGCATTTGTAAATTTCCCCTGGAATTTTACCAGTTAAAGCATTGTGGCCTAAATCAAGCTTCTTCAAAAGAGACAGACGAGAAACATCACCTGGAATGTTGCCGCTCAAATGATTAGAACGAAGCTCAAGCATCTCTAGCCCAGAACAGTTACCAAGTTCAGCTGGAATCATACCCGTAATTGCATTATGGGATACAGAGAGAACAACCAAAGACCTTAGAAACCCATAGGTTGCCGGTATCTCTCCTGTAAAATAATTACATGTGAGATTGAGATACTCCAGACTGACTAAGCTGCTAAAACCCTCAGGAATAACCCCAGATAGCTTGTTCTCTTGCAAAGCCACAGTCTGCAGATTTGGCAATCCAAAAAGCTCTATCGGCAACTCACCCGACAATTTCTGCTTACTCAAATCTAGAACAATAATTCTACGCAAACCTCCAATGATGGCCGGAATCCTCCCAAAAAATCCGCATGCACTCAAATTTAGAACCACCAAACCCTCCAAATTCCCTATACCATTAGGCACCTCCCCAGAGAACTTATTATTACCGACGTCCAAAGAGCTCAAATTGCTCAAGTGCATTATCTCGTCTGGTACATTTCCCGTAAGATTGTTGTTGCTCAAATTCAACGTTTCAAGCTCCAAAAGCCTCCCAAGACACGATGGAATGGAACCAGAAAACAGATTCCCAGCTAAAGACAGCGCCTTCAAGCCACTCAGTTCACCCAAAAACAATGGAATCTCACCCGAAAAGTAGTTGCCTGCAAGATCAATAACTTTCAAGGAACTACAATTTACAATCTCGTTAGGAATACCACCGAGCAAAGAGTTATTAGCCACTCTCAGCTCCTCTAGTGCCAAAAGATGGCCGATTCCAGCCGGTAAGGCACCGGAGAAGAAGTTTTTAGAAAGATCCAGCATTTTAATCGTGGTCAAATTGGTCAACCAAGACGGAAACACGGCACGAATGTGATTCTCGTGAACATCGAACACCTCCAAAACGCCAGCACACCCTCCGTTTGGAGGCTTAACAAGACCCGTGAATGCATTAGAGCCCAATTTCACGATCCTCAGCGAAGAAGAAAGTTTCCCCAAAACGCCGCAAAGTAGACTCGCGGGAATCGAACCCGAGAGTCCATTTCGCGACAAAGAAAGCACTTCAAGCTTCGGAAGCGAGCCAATGGTCGTTGGAACCAAACCCTTAATCGCATTATCCTCGGCGCTCAGGTGTACAAGAGAAGAGCAGTTGGCAATCGCGGATGGAAGCGTGCCGTACAACCTATTCGAGTCCAGCCACAAATACTTGAGTTCTTGGAGTTGGCCAATGCTCGCCGGGACTTCGCCGGAGAAGTCATTGTTCGATAAATTGATGAGCTGGAGCTGTGATTTTGCGGAGAAGTTCGCCGGTATCCCGCCGGAAAATGCGTTTGACGATATATCGAAGTAACGAAGAGAATGAGAAATATCGCCCGACACTTTACCGGAGAGGAAATTGTGAGCAACGTTGAGAACTTGAAGGTTAGTGAGGTTAACGATTGCCGGTGGAAGTTTACCGGAGAAGGAGTTGTTCTGCAAGTAAACAGCCCGTAAGAGAAAGCACCGGGAAAGGGACGGAGGGATGGAAACCGTTAAAGTTGTTAGAGTGAAGACTCAGCTTCCGCAACTGCCGCAAGTCGCCAAGCCGGTCATTGAGCCGGCCACCGAGTTGAAGCCGCGGCAAGCGGACCTCGCGGACGTGATTATCGTAACAAACTATCCCTCGCCAGTCGCAGGGAGCTGACAGCGTGGAAGCATCCCAGTCGTCCAATGCGCCAAGCGGGTCGCGGTCGACGTTAAGTTTAAAGGACGTTAAAGCTTGAAGCTCAGAGAGAGGAACGGCGTCGCATTGGGCGCATGCAAAGGCGGTCAGAATGTAGAAGAGAAAAATAGCCGTTGCCATTCGTCGAGGAAGAATAATAAAAGAGCTCGTTTTAATTTGGCGTTCGAAAAAGAAAATAGGTACTTGTAAGCTTGCGAGTTAAGAGAGAAACCGGCGAGCGAGAGATGAAGAGGGAAGCCACGGGACGACGAGGCAGAGGAGAAACAGGAGGAGGAGGAGCGTCTGCAGTCAGAGATGGGACTGGAAAGAGTATTTGACAGAAACGATGCCATATGATGAGCTGCAAGTGTCTGTTGTTTTGGGTTTTTATTTTTTCAAAAAACAAAAATCCAGGTTAAATTATATTTATTTCCTTGTTCCCAGTAATAAATGCTACAAGACAAAAAGGTACATTGCCTTCTTAAAGATGTTTATTAAATTCTGGAATTAGATTGGTTTAAAAAAGGTAGCTCAAGGGGATGATGGGTGTTTTACCCAGTGACTTTATGTAATTCGAATATTAATCTTTAAAATTATCTAATCTTGTCGTGAATGATCTATGTGTTTTTTTTAAGTATCTTTTGGCCACTTTTTCCTTCTTTTAATACTTCTCATGGGGTTGATCATTAACTCGCTTGTGGCTTCTGGTCACGAGGGATGTGATACAATGTCACCTGACAGGAAGGACAGCCGCTCGGCTGGTTATTGGGATTAAGATGATAAGTGGTTGGATCGCATGATGGAAATTATATTCGCAGAAATGAACCTTGCTGATTAGTTTGACCTATGTTGTAGTAAGTGGGGTGGATATTTGTGGACCAAAATGCGATGGGCCACCTATGCTCGGGCAAGATCCAGTGATTTATGGGGAAAAGAGAGTAATAGAAGACTTTGATTAATGGTATAATTATTCTACCAAGGACAGCGATACTCTGAATATAGATTACTTACATCCCATTTGGACTCCGTCAAACGAGGATTTGATTGAAGTAAGGTGGTACTTTGGCATTTAGTTGGATGACAATCCCAAACAAAGAGGGGCCTGATGAAACTGGTGATTTTATTGTCTTCCTGATTGCCTTTATTTCAAGAAGATTGTTATGAATAATTATTTTTTTTTTTTGGGTAGTGAATCTTCTATTTAGATAAATTGAATCAAGACATCAATAATTAGACTTAATTTTTCATAAAGGCCAACGAGCATTTATTATTGGCCTCATATCAACAATTGCAACCTTGCCATCCCCCACCTCCCCTTTTTCTAAAAGGAAGCCTTCAATATCCTGTCTCAATCAAAGAAAATGACCTCCTTAATCGAAGTATCAAAAGGGAAAAAAAAAACCAGCTATTAATGACGATTCTATGGATATGGCTATGCTTAAGAGTCGTAAAGCCCTCCCTGGAAATTCGGGGATATGGCTATTGATCGACCCTCAACAGGATTTTTATCGAAGTACAGGCTTAAGAATACTTTTCACACTTGCTTCCTGTCATTTTTTTATATAAGGTCAAAAGCTTTTGTAAATATATTTCAAGCCCCCTTATCCAATTAGAGCACCCCGCAATTTCAATTTCTTTCTTTCTTTCTCTCTTTCTTTCTTAGTGTGGAAGGGAACAAACAAACAAGCACATTAATTTGTAGATTACGCGGTGGCACGATGTTGTCACGCATGGTACCTGACGGCTACTTTTACTTTTGGGCTTTGAGCATTTTATAATTTTATTTTTTATCTATTTATTGTTGGTTTCCCATTTCTAATTTTTGTCATTGACCTTAGGTGAGCGATGAAAAGTTTTCTATTAAATATTATATATGTATTAAGAAAGAGTTGGGAGAAACTAGAATTTCACAATTTACGATTCAGTTTAGTTATTTAATTTATTTATTGCATAGTTGTTCTCACTTCCTAGTTGATTTTGGATTTTAAATGAGCAGGGTTCTTCATTGTAATCAAATTTCTCCTTTTTGTAATTGATTTTTGGTTTTGCCACAAATAGAAAAATATAGCCAAATCGACGTAAAAATGGATCCCACCGTGGGACTCACTTTCACTGTATTGAATGCCACATGTATCCTAATGGACATCAGTTACTAGTGTTTAATAGAAAACTCAGGTTGACTTATTTTCGAAAGTTAGAAGACTCAAGTTAAACTAAATGAAAGTTGATAACCCAAAATCACAAAATTCGCAAAAAAATTTGTTCACCCAACTATGGACTTATCCCCTTTCATTTTTGCCGGTTCGTTAGGCCTAAGCCCATGGGTAAAAGGCCTATGAAGCAAACGCTTGATCGCAGAGGCCGAAATTGAAATTAACTTGTAACTTGGGACACTTCATGAGCTAAGGTCGAACGACGTCGTCTAGCCTGATCGACATCAGAACGCACGACATGTCGTCTACTCAATGCAGCACCAGCAGCCAATTAGGAGCTATGACATCTTGGTGAACCGAACCGCCAATGACCTTTATTTTGGGGGGGATTTTTTAATTCTAGCAGGGCTTTTCGTTTTCACTCTGAGACTCACAACGTGAACCGAAGACAAAATCAAGATATTTTCAATCTCTCAAAATCAATCTCACCCTCCTATGGATTTGTTATTGTTTATCCATAGACAAAACCCTAGTGGTTGTAAAGGTGCTCTGCCACGCTTCTGTGAATCTAAACAACGCTTCTTACATTCTAGAATGCCATTTAACGCCGAGTCCTAGAAACCAGAACCTCCCGCTTTAACCCTTTAACGAAATTTTCCATGTTTCATTGCTATAGTCCAATCACCAGTATATGTGGTGGCCTTGTTGTCTTCCACATCAGCATTTTACCCCTTGGATGTGAGATTTTCCATGGTTTTCATTTATAAGTTCACACAAAACAACCATAATTGGCTTCTGTAATGAAACAACCATAGTTCACACAAGAATACAAAAGCAATACAAAATAATCCATAATGAAAGGATATAAATCAAAAGTTTTGAACTATCTGTGTTTATTTTCTAACAAAAAGTTTGAGGGACTCATAAAAATGTAAAAAAAAAAAAAAAAAAAAGTGTTAAAAACAATTAACAAATTGAGGTCTAGAGTTGAAAATCATTTAGTCATTCGTCTAAATTTTACATTTTATATGAGGAAGTGGATGCCTTTTGCTCAAACTCTTTTATCATATCTCTTTGATTTATTGCTTGTGCAAGACTCCCTTTGGCTGTTTAGCGAATTCAAAATTGTAGACGTGCCAGATATCGGAAAACAAGTGTTGTACGAGACATAAATGAGGTAGAGAAGTAATTGTAAAGGAACTTACTTACTTTAATTTGGCCTTAATTAATGTAAACTAATCAAACTCTCCATATGGATAATGTGTCAAAAGCATTCTCCTCGCAGTCGCACTGGAGACATTTGATCAAATGGATGTCTCGATAGAAAATAAATTTTAATTTATAACTTTTAAAGATAATAACAGAGAAAAAAATAAAATAATGTAAAAAATAATTAAAAATAATAAATATTAAATTTATGTTACTTACTTAACATGTTTCTTTGAAAGTGCCATGAGTTAGTTATGAGTTGTCTACCTCTCCATGGATGACTACCCAGGCTGTGAAAATTCATTCTCTTTCGTGACCAGCTTATGCAAATTAGAATGCGCCGCCGCTGAGGCGCCAAATACTACTAGTGGCTATAGAAATACTGGAGCAAAGCACACATGGGTTGGAATGACCTTTTTGCTAGAGGCAATGGTCCACGGTTTTGGGCTACGTCCATTGTCCATCAATTGATATATCTGTTATTTTCTTCCTCTTGCAACTTCCAAGCAAATGATATTTAGATTCGGCTTTAGAAAATTTGAGATGGAGTCCCTTGATTCAATTTTTACCATCGTTTTTAGGATTAAAATATTATTACGTCAATTGGCAAATAAAAACTTTTTCTTTGATCTTAAAAAAGGAACATTCTTGCATGCTACCTTTGTATATTCAAAATTTTCTTTTCAATTTTCTCGCATTAAGAATCATATTTGATTGGAATGAAAAGAGTTAACTAAGACTAACCTTTACGGGTCGAGATTAAAGAAAAGCATCAGATGATGGAAACCTTTTTTTTTTTTTTTGGGTTCTTTCTTATCAAAGACGGTGGGGACTTGTTAGCATCGTACAATATTTGTCTTAAATGAATCCAACAAGAAACAACCAGCATTTATGCAACAGGCAACAACTAACATTCATTTTCCCCACCAAACAAACGAACTGGAGTAAAGTTGACTGGCCGTTTAAGTTAAACAGGAGGAGTCATTTTGAATTTGTGTCGTTTACAAGACGAGTCAAGTCATTATTTTTGGATTTGAGTCGTGAAAAAATACACCTTAATCCTTAATATTCGTGTTAAGGTATATTTATGAGTTGGCTTGCTTTTATCTATTTTTCCCGTTAATTTTTTATTTTATTATATATTAAAATATACTAAAACAATTATTTATTATTATTATTAATTTATATTAAGAACATAAGGTTAGTGGGGATGTTTATATTCTATACATCATATATGTTGATATATATATATATATATATATATATATATATATATATATATATATATAATTTATAACACATCATAAATATAGAAATAAAAAAATAAAAATTATATAAAAAATATAATATATATATATATAAGTAAATTAATAATTAAAATAAAAATATAAATAATTACTTTATAAATGAAATGTCAAAAGAACTATATTCTTTACATTAAATTTTTAAATACTAAAATCTCCTAAATTTTTTATTTAAAAAAAATTATCTAATATCAAAATATTTTTAAATTATTCTACAAAATAAAATATAAGTGGTAAAAAATTCATAATCAACGTATTTGGAAATTTTGCGCATTCCGCAACATCAAGAAAAAACTCGCAATATAAGTGGTTATTAGGACGTTTGATTTGAGCTCAAATCAAAAGCCTCCCGACAAGAACAAGCCGTTGGCTGCCGGTGTTGGATCTTGGGAAGTTGGAACCAACCCGAAATGCTGATGCTTCTGTGACAGGAAGCGCGTGCACGCGCAGTTTTGTCCAAACACGTGTCAGCTCCACGGATGCTGCAATACAATGCGGTTCCACTTCATTAAAGTCAGTCG
Organism: Rhizophora mangle; assembly: GCA_037832345.1. Taxonomy (NCBI): domain Eukaryota; kingdom Viridiplantae; phylum Streptophyta; class Magnoliopsida; order Malpighiales; family Rhizophoraceae; genus Rhizophora; species Rhizophora mangle. Next base: position 1,651,229 of record JBAPLJ010000320.1, read on the forward strand.
CTGACGTGTCATCCAAGATCTCTCTCCGAATTCTTCCTCGACATGTGTCTCCAACCAATCTGTGCAGATCGCGAATCTTGTACGTTTCATCGTCATTTGACACTATTTCTACATCTGCTTTTGCTTTTGCCTGTGTTGATATGCGTAATAAGATGAATAGGAGACAATCGTGTCTTTTCTGTTACGGAATTTTATTTTATTTTTTATTTAATGAATATGTATACACGGCTTGCCACGTTCCAATGATTAATAGAGAATATGCCTTTTATTTCGCCAACAGCTCACCTTTCCCATTGTCCCTATTGGTTATATGGCTTTGTTGTCTGGGCTGGCCATAGAAATCCTTGTTTCTATGTGAAAGAGAGTTTAAAGATCTGGTCTTGATATCTAATTGATGCTTTCTTGTTCATTTCTTAATTTGGGTTGCTGGGTTTTGAACAAATGACGAGCTTGGATGGTCTTCGTGGTATTCATTTTTAAGTTGGGTGAAGTGGTGTGCTATGTGTGTGTGTGTGTGTGTGATTTTTTATTTATTAGTACCGTTCTAAAAAGCATCATGATTTTAAGCGGTTATCAATTATGTGTTGAATATTAATGTGATTTTTTATTTTGATTGGATAGCTGTGTGGAGATATTGAAGCCTGATAAGCGGGTTGATTTCACAGGATTATGGTTTTTGGCTCATAGAACCTCGCAACCTTGTGGGTTCTTCCTCATGCTCTGAAGTTATGACTGAATTTTGAGACTTTATGATCTGGTGAGCTAAGAATCATAAGATGTCTGCTGTGGGGAGGCTAAGCAGCTATATCTCTGGGGGCTTGTACACTGCCTGTGGCCCGTTTCATGTTTTTGGTGGAGCTGTGGATGTAGTTGTTGTTGAACAGCCAGATGGAAGCTTCAAATCCTCGCCTTGGTATGTCCGGTTGGGAAATTTCAAGGGGTTTTAAAGGCTAAAGAGGAAGTCGTTAACATTAGTGTTAATGGAGTTGACACAAATTTCCAAATGTATCTTGATGAAAGAGGACAAGCTTACTTTCTCAAGGAGGTAGAAGGAGAAGAAGAGGATTCTCCATTATATCCCTCTTCTTCTAGTGATGAGATGGATGGACGATCCCAGAAAAACACGAGGCAAATGAAGTCTAAAAGTTACAATTATTATGCTAATAAGTCAAACCTAGGTGATCAAATTGATGCAAATAATGGTAAGGCTGTGGCTAGGACTAATTCCCGTCGGTCAAGGATACTGGGGCTTGTTTTTGGACGGGGATCTACAAGGAAGGAGCATTACCAAGAAGGAGGTGATGATAAGGCCATGGTAAGGATGAGTTCCTGGGATCGTGCTGAGAATGCAGCCAACCTCTTGGAGGTGCAGTGGTCTACAAATCTTGCCACTTCTAAACACAGGAAAGATAATGCCGTGCTGTTTTCTGTTTCAGATACTTCAGATGTCAAGGGGGTTGAAGATATGCTGAATAATGATGAAAAAGACCAAAATAGATCGTCTTTACCTGATATAATAGAAGTGAGTTTCGATCATCCTATGTTGTCAGAGCCCACAGGTTCCCACGATGTGAAAGCTGGGACCACTTTTCAGTCAGGCTTTGAGGGGATGGAATGCTCTATTGAGGAAAGTAGCATATGCATGGGGAGTTTAAGTACCGAGGAAAAAGTTGTTGAAGATTCCATAATAGGTGAGAGTGTTTTGGAAGAAAAATGTGAAATGGTAACTGAATTACCAAGGAATATTGATGAACCTATGTTATGGAGTGCTATTCGTAATCACAATGTTGAGGGTGTAATCTCTATGGTAGTTACACCAGATTCGCAAATTCCACAGTTGCCTGAGACTTGCCTGAGTGAGGGGTCTGATGAAAAAAAGGCTTCTGAGCAAGGAGAAGTGGCTCTAGCAAGTTTTGACAGATGTGGAGAAGAAAATGGATCTGACAGGGCTCATGCTTTCATGCTTTGCTTAACATCAGAGACATCAACAATGGGAATGGAAGGTAAAAATAAACTTGTGAAACACTGCATCCTGCTAATATAAGGCCTGCAAAAATCTTGGGTGATGAAACTTTGCATGCAACAGACAAACTACTTCTTGAGGTAAATCTTCTACAAATGCCTGTTTATTACTTGCAAAGGCATTTCTAAACTCATAGAAAAATTGAAGCCAAATCAAAGACATTGAAAAGTTCAAATTGTAGGCTTGCAAGGGGTCACCTTTTTTTTTTTTGGTGCTTTGCAAGTTGAACAATTACTAGAACATATTACTGTCTCATCTGAGAATTTTTAGAAAGATGATATTATTCCTGAACATGTGCAGTATGCTATCCTCTCATAACAATTTAATAGAGCCAAAATACCATGACATTTATTCTGCTCTAAAGTATTGTGTGTTCTCCCACATCAGGGAGACAAGCTAAATGTTACTTTGCTGAGTACGTTACTGTGGTGTTTCCAATATCCTCAGGAAAAAAAAAAAAAAAAGTAGTACAATACCCTGCCCTGTGTGCCCACACCTTATTGCACATGTTTTGTCATTTTTCCTTTATAAGCTTTTTCTCTTCTTTTTTTTCTTTTTTATTGTTTGTTGTTCTTTTTTCTTCATATTGTGGCTCAGAACAGCATCCTATTGAAGTTGCTAAGTTGCAGAAAAATTTTTATTATTTTGAAGTTGCACAAGGCTTGCGTGGCCAACGTGGTCTTGTCAGCTTTCTAAATTGCTGACAAGCCGAGTTTGGCTCGGGTTCCCACGTTTCTGTGGGGATGTTGGCAAGCTTCTGCTTATGCATTTCTGCCGAGTTGAGCTTCAGTGCAGTGGCATTTTTCTGTTTATGGCTTGCACGCTTCCTAGACTCTAATTTAATCTTATTCTATGATTGATGCCTGCTTAGTTTTTAAGATTATGTTGACCCTGAGGTATTAGAAGTTTTCCGTCAGGATGCTATTTATCAGAAAGCTGAGATTATTGAGGCTGAAATGGAACACATAGGGGCTTGTGATGATTGTTCTCAAGCAAAAAATGCATGTGGTTGTGTTAATGGCCTTGATAAATTAAACCTTGAAAAGCTGCCAAATGAGTCAAAATCGTATGGTCAAACGGTCACTGTTACCCCAATATTTGTTTCAGTTGAAGGAGCTGCAATGGCAGAGAATATATGCACCATTGAAAGTTTTAGCAACTCAGATCATGGCAGTCAAAATGAGAAGTGTGAATCTTTTGGTGACTTTGTACAATTTTATGGAAACAGTGGCTTGAGAAAAGCATTAAGCACACAAGAGTTTCAAAGTCCAGAGGATGAACATTTCCTTTTCAGTGATCTTGATGAATACAAACTCAGAGAAACTTGGTGTGAGTCAAATTTATCTGTTGGAGAAGATAATGAAAATCATTCCTTATTCTGTCTACAAGGCATTGGAGATGGGTCAAGCCCTGCAAATAAGGAAGCTTGTTGTTCCACAGACCAGTCTGTTCAAGAGGATCGATTGGACAATCTCGGCAACTTAATAGGAAATTTGGATGCATTGTCAAAACCCATTGGAATTCCCAAAGGCCGTGGTGTTGCTCATGCACAAGTTGATCGACCAGCAAAATCATTACCCATTATGTGGTCCTTCATGGAAGGTCTGGATAGGATTAAACTCCATCATCCTTTAAGTCATTCACTAGACTCACATTCCAAATCACAGGATTGGACCAGTGATGGGAGAGGCAAGCAACATAATATAACTCTAGATGCAGACCATAAAAACCAGTCGTCACAGGAGCGTTCTGATGAACAGGATACTCATGTTTTAGAAGGTCACCAAAATAGTGCTGGCACTCATGGTAAGATAACTTGTATATGGACCAAAGTTCTCTGTCCTTTTGGCCTTGGCTAATTTCAGGTTGTTTGCTGCAAAATATTTGATTTTTCATGGCAAAGTAGTTGTCAGTTCTCAAAATAAGTGTTGTTTAGTAATGACAAGCATTGATAGGAAAAAAAAAATGTTTATATTTCTGTTCAGTAAATTTTTTATCTATACAACGATATGATACTTTATTTTATTTATAAAATAGTCATCAATCCTAAAAATTGAGCATTTTCTTTAGTGATTTTTATAGGCATTTAAATGCTTCCTATGTAGAAAGAAAAAGACTGTCACTGGCATTATGTTTTAACAAATTATGTTTCCTTTCTAGGACATGTTATCTAAAGGTACGGGAACTCAAGCATTTGGTGCTGAAAAGATGGTTACAGATAGATTAACTTATGCCCCATTTGTGAAGAATGATAGGCCTATTGTTAGAATCTGGTTGTCATTAAATCCCACGGGATGTAGCTGCTCTGTTGTTTTAGAAGTGTGTTTGGAAATTTTAGCATATTTGAACCAAAAGGCATGATTCCAGTTGATTAAGTTGAGACATATCTTGTAGGGGAGCCATCAAAAGAAGTTGTTGATTCTGATGGAAACTGGAGACTTCAGCCGTTCTCCCTCAAAAACTCAAGGTCCAGGAAGATCACACAGCCATTTCTACATGATTCTGAAATCTCTAATTCTGAGACTGCATTAGACATCAATATTAATGAAGAGAGAGACAGTCATGTGCCTAAATCCAAGGGCAGGAAAAAGATGGTAAAAGCAAATACTCCAACATCTGAACAGCTGGCATTGTTGAATCTGAAGGAAGGGAGCAACACCATAACTTTCACATTTTCTACTGCAATGCTGGGGAAGCAGAAGGTCATTCTTCATTGCATTTAGCATTCACAAGTCATTTCTATACATCATCTAGCAACAATTTTAAGTGTTCTCATTCATTTTTGCACTTTTTTTACCGCTTCTGTTTATGGCATTCCTTTCAAGCATCCCTTAAAGTCACGTCACTTAACAGGTTGATGCTAGAATTTATTTGTGGAAATGGAACGTTCGCATAGTGATCTCAGATGTTGATGGTACAATTACAAAGTAAGTTTTGTAAAATATCTTTGATCCAAGAAGTTCTTTCTGAGTATTTATGTTCATTATAGCTTGAACATTACGAGTGAAATTTCTTGCACATGATTTAGTTGTATTTCTTGCATAATGTTCATTAATATGTTGGGACTTCATCAGACTACTAAAGTTAAGTTTTCTCTCTAGACTTCTAGGTGTGTAAAATGCGAATTTTCAAGACTTGCTTCTATTTTCATTCAAAGAGTTTCTTCTTTTTGAGTGCCTTTTTGTACTTGCTGAGTGGGAGTTGGAGTCAACTGCACTACGTGAAGTTGTGGACACTCTTTGAAACAATAAAATTAGATGCTGCTTATTTTTTCATTTGTGGAGTTTTTCTTTCCAGAAGGATGGGGTTTCTATTAGACATATTTGATTTGCTCCATTGTAAATTGTTATTGCAGATCAGATTTTCTAGGTCAGTTCATGCCTTTTGTTGGGGTAGATTGGTCACAAACAGGAGTGGCACATCTATTTTCAGCTATAGAGGTTTGTGGCATTTATCTTGTGCAATTATGGTAAAAGTGTACTATTTAGCATTGCTGCCCATCATTTCCAAAAATCTAGAAAACTTAAAACTCTATTTGTGGGTGGCAAAGTGATTGTTAACTGGATTGCTTTTTTTTCTCTGGGGAGTCAAAATGTTGAAAGTTTATGTGTTGCATACAACTTTGATAATGACTATTAAGGACTTCTTCATATCACATGGATAATAAAATGGCCTTCCTTCGATTCAGGATAATGGGTACAAATTGCTTTTCTTAAGTGCACGTGCAATTTCTCAAGCCCATCTAACTAGACAATTCCTTCTCAACCTTAAGCAGGTGAAGTCAAACTTAATCGTCATTTGGAGCTGGGAGCATATGAAAGTTTTTCTTTAACAGTGCTATGTTCTGTCATTTGTAGGATGGGAAGGCTTTACCAGATGGTCCTGTTGTTATATCCCCTGATGGACTTCTTCCATCACTATTCCGTGAAGGTAATATCATATATTAGTCCTCTTTGTAATTAGTCCAAGCAACTGTGCATTCTGTTTCTTCTGATGCAGTCTTACACAACACTTTCTTTAAGCCTTTTGCGAACATTAAACTTTTTCTTGTGTGAGGGCTTTCTTTATAACATGTGGACTAATCATCATTACTTTGCTGTCAGTCATTAGAAGAACTCCTCATGAATTTAAGATCGCATGCTTAGAGGTTAGTTCTCTATTAATACTTAACTTGAATTATTTAATACTTGCCACTTTCTTCCTTATTGATTGCATACGGTCTAATTAAGCATTTAGCTTATAATTGGACCACATATGTTATAAGATTGTGTTCATGTATCTATTGATTTCATAACCTCGGTTACGAAACCCATGTGCACCATCAAAGGGGGATTGCTTTTTTTTTTTTTTTTTTTTCTGCATTCTTCTATGGGAAAAGTTTGATGGTCAACATTATTAACCATGTTAATGGCCTACCTGACATCAACATATGCATCAAGCAAGGCTTTGCATGCATAAGTGCTACGATATTTGCATCAAATGAATTATATAACATGCCTTTCATGTATAAACTCATTGTAAAATGAAGGTCATGTTCAAATAAAATTTTTACAATGACATGTTGATACAAATACATACCATTTATATTATGCATTTATTCAATTGATTCATATGTGAATGTCAATGTGGGCCATGAGTGGTTAAAATGGTTGGCCGTATACTGGAGCCTCCAAATTTTCTTAATTTCAGGACATCAGGGCATTGTTTCCCTCTGACTACAATCCATTCTATGCTGGCTTTGGGAATAGAGACACTGATGAAATTAGCTACCTTAAGGTTGGCATCCCCAGGGGGAAAATCTTCACCATTAATCCCAAGGTATTTGGGAACTTCATGTCTAGATGAAAGACTCCAAAATTGTGAGTCATACTGTTGTCCAAGAAGTGTCCTTCTGATGGTTTATTTTTGCAGGGTGAGGTTGCTGTAAATCGATGTGTAGATACAAAATCATATACTTCACTTCACGCTCTTGTGAATGACATGTTTCCACTTGCAACATCATCCGAGCAGGTTTCATTTTGCTGCCTTATTTGCTTCTTATTTTTCCAGCGTAATTGGCACCCTTTTGGGCACCATCTGCCCTGAGTTGGATCTCAGCTTTGATTTTTTTTTAACATTCCCCAACCTTTTTCTCAAATATATATATATATATATATATAATCTTGAATTTCTGGTTTGAAGAACTCTTTTATGGTAAACAATCTTTGGGTTTCTTTTTCCTCATTTGGAGCAGGAGGACTTCAATACATGGAATTATTGGAAATTGCCACTCCCTGTAATTGATAATTGAAGATGTCCACTAGACACGCCTCCGTCTCCGGGGACAAATGTGTTCAGCCATGGTTAATTCGAAACTATACAGGTTGTTAGCCTTCATTAATGGTACAAGAGCTTAAGGCAGAAAAGGAACTTCCTTTCAGACTATCATTTTAGTTCACTGTTTCAGGATTAATCTTGGAATGTCCCAAGATTGTGTAATGTATAAATCTGCCAAAAGTATATTCTTCAAACAAGAAATCAATTGTTACGTGGAAGCAGTCTTGATATGCATAGGTCTGGCCATCTTACACTAGTTCTTTATACCCATGTTCTGCGGCCATTTTACAGCTTGTTGATGTGTCAAATTCCAATGGCAAAAGTTCCACCGAATCTTTTTAGTCCTGGAGTTGTTGAATTTCGGGGGCCTAAAAGCAAATTCACAAAAGATCCACGCAACATCGAATCCCCTTGTACATGTAAAACCGATTCAAGAACAGTTAAAATGTAGCGTATTAATTAAACACATTCCCACGAGTGTCAAGTCATTTATTGGTGATCTCACGGGGTAGACATGGCCCGAAAAGCCAGCCTACGCTTTTCAGTATTCGAAATGCATCGCCCTTTCTAATTCTTTATTCAGACATGGCATCAAGTTTCGCGTTGTACAACTGTGCATACTGAGGTTGCGATGCTGTATAAAGAAATTAATCAACTCAAAAATTTAAGTTGTAAGTGTAAACTGCCTTCCCATATTTTTGCTAACAAAGCCAGCTATTGCCTTTCTTTATGAGAAATTGGATCAGAAAAAAATAGAGAATTTATTATTATTTGTTTACAATTGAACAGAACCTTACTGTCTTTTCTGAAATGATTTGTAATAAAATCGTGGTAAAACTAAATTCTCACCTTGGACAAAAGTTTTCCGACAGCAGCTTTTATTTGCGCATTTCAACAAGCAAAAGCCCAAAAGTTAATTATGAAAATGGAATGATGAAACAACCAAAAATTCCAAAATAATTAGTTAACATTAATATAAAATAAAAGCCAGCCAAGCTTTACATTATACAACATATATGTAGCGGAAGAACCCCAAAAGACAGTGGATCATTTTATTAACCCAGTTTTAAAAGCTAAAATACTACCCCTCTCACACTCAATACCCCCCCCCCCTTGGATTGTACGTGAAGATTGAAGAGATAGCAGCATGGCTTTGTGGTGGGTTGCAGTATTCTTTTTTTTTTTTTTTGGGAGTACTCACAAAACACAAAACGAAGGAAAGCAAAAAGGAAAATAAAAACGAGGTTGCTTTGCTACGGGACAATGATTTTGACATCCAAGCGCTTTTCGGCAAACTCCACGAGGTTGTCGAATTCGGACTCATCTAAAAAGCCACTGCGATCGGAGTCAGCAGCCAGCAGTCCGCGCTTGCCCTTCCAATGGGCAAACCAGCCTCCGCAGATACGGACGGCATCCGCCAGCTCTTCGCTGCTTATACGGCCGTCTTTGTCGGTATCAAATGCTTTGAGCCACAGCTTGAACTGCTCCAATGTCATTTCGTATCTGCCACCCACTGGAGGAACATTCTTGATCGCCATGGCTGCTGTTTCTAACGAGTTTAACCTTTAATTTAACAAACACCTAAGTTCTGCTTCATAAAGCATATGGAGTCCATTCAGAGGCTCCCCATATTTATAGTCCTCTCCTTAACTTTATTACTAACGCTTCTTCTTAAAAAAAAAGGGGGGGGGGGGGGGAAAGTTAATAAGGAATAAGAATATTGAAAATTGTTGATATGGACTGTGAGCAAGAATCCAAGTTTGTTTGGATGGATATGACAAAATAACAAAATGTAAAGGGCTTCTTTGTGCTTGTACGGTTTTTTTAAAATTTCTCCAACAAAAAGCTTATTCGGTCTTGAATTACTGTAACCATAAAATGCGTTTCTTCACCTTTCCTGCCCATATATTCGAAACCGATAAGTACAGACTTCTTAATGATTACGCACAATTATATTTGGACCTGGATTATATTCTTCATTTAGACACAGCATGACTAGGCAGGTTAAGTACAACCATGATACCTATGTACTTTTCTGCAAACGCCACAAGATTATCCGTTTCCCCGCCGACGACGAAGCCATGGCCGTCGGAGCCCGCAGCCTGCATCTCGCGCTTGGCTCTCCACTTGGGAAACCAGGCGCCCCGTTGTGGCGAAGGCGTCCGCGAGCTCTTGTTTGCTCAACAGGCTGTCATTATCTTTGTCGAATGCTTTTAACCACCTTTTGAACTCATCCAAAGCTCATACATCCGTGCCCCCCCCCCCCCCAAAGTGAACAAACAACTCGACCTTTCTAACCCTTCTGCTGAATTTCGAACACTACTGTCTACTGTGTATATGTACTATGTACTCTCAAGTCAACTCTCTTCCTATGCTTCTGAAGTCCATGGAGGCCGCTCAAATTTATAATGAGTAAGGCTAACTTGAGCTCTTTGTCTAGAGTAAGAATGTTTCTAGTTTGTGGGGCCTAAATTAGACGTGTATTTGAAGCCACCATACCAAAATCTGCTAGGTCATTAGAGCCAATTCCATCTCTAGTGGCATAAATTTTCTCTTTTGGCTCTCTTCATCGTCACAGGGGAGAGAGAGAGAGGAGAGAGAGAGAGAGAGAGAGAGAGAGAGGCGCAGCAGATAAGATACCACGTTAAACTGATACACTCGAGGGCTTTCCTGCCTTAACCCCTTAATTAATTTAACCAATCTAAACCATAGTTTTTAAATTTGAATGAAACTTGACCTTGGTTCAATGGATCATCAGTCTGACAATTGATTTATGGGCCAAATTGAAAGGTTAATTTCTATTTTACAAAATAAATAATATTTTTATATTATATAAAAATAAATAAAATATTTTTAAAATAAAATTTAAATATATATTTATAAATATTCTTAATAAATAATATCTATATATATATATATATATTTTACCAAAAAAAAATTTTTTTTAGTAAAATTTGTCTAATTCATCAATCTAATTAAATGGTCTATTAATCTAACTAAATGGTCTATTAGTTTAAATTAGTTTTTTGGCTAATTAAATAAAAGAATTAAATTGATTTAAATTTTAAGTTACTGATTCATTAGTCTGATCTTTGAATCGATTTAATTTTTAAAACTCTAATTCAAGCACAAGAATTGAGGTTTGTCCAAATTAAGGGAAAGGAAGAAAAAAAAAAAAAAGTAGGTAATTTTTTATAAAAGAAAAATCAAAGTAGGTAAAATTAAAATCGAAAATGTCTGCAAAGAGAACCAAATTCTGCACGTGACCCACTGCCGGAATCCCACGCAATATCTGATTGTTTGTTCCGTGGCCGTCACAGCCTGGTCTAAGAATTTCTTAATTTTAACTTTCAATTGAATGGCAGAGGAAGCTATATTCTTGCAGGCCACTCGTCAAGGGAACATCTCCATTCAGACTCCCTTTTCTAATTCTTTTCAGAGAAATAAATAAGTACTATTATTCTTAATTAATTAAAATACATTTCTTAACGATTCCTGTATGCTCTTCTGGTTACATATATGAATTTTAAATTAGATTTTTTGAATTACTCAGTAATCTGGAATTGTTGCAAAGAAAAAGAGTCGAAAGATGCTCGCCTCTGTTCTATTTTATAAAAACTTTTTCGTTGGAGTATCTTTCCATTTTTTTTTTTTCCATTTTTCCCCTGTCTGTTTTTGTCCATATAATTTGCTCTGTTTGTTTTGAATAAAGTTTTCAACATTGTTATGCTTTGGTGGACAATGTAAATAATAAATATATAATCTAGTCAGTGCAGGTAGCGGAACGAGGGCAGGATGGAGACTGTCAATACGGTTCCGTTTTTGTTGACATGGAATCGGACGGGTCCCCACAAAAGCAAGGGCTATTGTCATCCCTACTTTTTTGGGCGTCAAATGTGATCACAGAACATTTCGTATGTTCCCAAAAAAAAAGATGTGGCCAGAGAATTTTAATATTCAAGAGAATTCCAACGATGATTTTTCTGTGGGCCCCTTGTGATGATCTAACATGGACGCTTCGATTCCCTTCTTATTTTCCCGTGCAAGGGAACTAGGATTCTGAGTAACGTCATTTCTTAGCAATTGCTACGGATGCGAGAAATAGATTATAGAAAAACATATAAGTAAAAATTATTAAAATATAATCAAGACCATGTTTAATTCACCTGTTATTCGATTATTATTTTTGACGAATAAAATAAAATTATAATATTTAACGAAATTAATATTGTATTTTACTGTTTAAAAATAGAATTACAAATTAAGACATTTTGTTTTTTTGTTTTTTGTTTTTGTTTTATTATAATATATAATTTGTTTTGGTCAGTTTGTTGCAAGATTACAAGTCAACTATTGCTATTTCCGGGAGGCAAACTTGCTTTTTATTCTACTCGATATTTTTTATTTCTGAATCTGAATGTGCTCAATTATTGTGCATGTGATTTTTCGCTTGTTTATACACCTTTCATGTCACATAACAATTTAGTATTTGATTGATTTGATATTTGTGTAATATAAAAGAGTTTTATAATAAATATAGTAGATACTCATGTAAAATATTTTTATATTATTTAAAATGATATTTGTGTAATATAAAATATTTTTTTATATAATATAAATTTTTATTTAATTTACTTGTATTTACTAAATTACATATTTATAAAAATTTTTTCTATAAAAAATGAAAAATTGAAGGCATGTTGTGGACGTATCTTTGTCAGTCTTTTCCTTTATGCTAATTTGTTTTGGACAGCGGGAATATCAATATATCTGGCTACCTTTGAGACATAAAGCGTGATATTCTGGATTCCACAAAACCATCGCATTGGCTACCTGAGGTCCCGTTTGACACGCATCATTGTGTATTGCTATTGGCATCCATCATATCCTTGGCTGGGTGGTACCTTTCTTTCTTTCTTTCTTTATTGTTTTTTCTGACCAAATTGGTTGGGCGATACTAGTTGGAATCATTCATGCATTTAAATTTAAACAGTGCTATAGCACATTATCCTTAAAAAAAAAATAAAAAATTCTGATACCCTCAAAAAATAGTGTCTATAAATGACCATAATTTTTTTTATATTATTTATAAAATATTACATATTATATTAATATTTTATATATTATATAAAATAATTTTTATTTAATATTAAAATTTTTTATTACTATTTGTGGCCATTACTTTTATGGCCACAAAATGGGACCCTTATCTTTCAAGATCAGCATCTTTTGCTTTTGGATGGGGCCAATTGACGTACGTCCAAATTTGAGCAATGCTATACCATATGACATAAGATTACGCCGTAACGTAATCCATCATTTAATTTTGGTTGAAATTATCGATAAAAAAATTCCTAAATCTTCGGAATAACATAAGATGAATATAAGTCTACAATCTCTACAATCCTTATATATATATATATATATATATACCAAATTTTGAATCTCCTTCAACAAATAACCATAGTTGCCAACGTTTATCAAACTCACAGTCAAATTTCTGATCCAACTATTGCTGAGGTTCTGGTTGTAGGATTCTCTGGTCAACTCAAAGGATGGTGGAATAACATCCTAACTCCGGCAAATCACAGAGAAATATTCTCTAACATCAAACGCGATGAAGAAGGCATACCACTCAGGGATGATAATGACAGCACTATTCCCGATGCGGTAACAACTCTCATTTTTACAATCACCAAAGACTTCATCGGTGATCCTTCCCACTTGAAGGATAAAAGCACTGAGTAACTTTCAAATTTACGATGCAAATATTTACACAATTTTCGCTGGTACAAAGATACTTTCATAACCCGTGTTATGCAGCGAAAAGATGCTAACCAACCATTTTGGAAAGAAAAATTTCTAGCTGGTCTTCCTAAACTACTAGGAGAACGTGTTAGAAACAAACTCTACGATCTTTACAACAAATAAATACCGTATGATACACTCTCGTATGGTGAATTAACAAGTTTTATTCAAAAGGAAGGATTGCAGGTTTGCAGTGATCTTCGACTCCAAAAGCAAATCAAGAAAGAACGTCAGAAGACCCAAAAGGAGCTCAGATCCTTCTGTGCTCAGTTTGATGACCAAGCCTACCAAAAATACCAAACAAAAAAGAAATCTAAGCCCAAGTTTAGAAAACCCCAGCCTAAAAACACAAATCCGTTTTATAGAAAACCCAAACTACATAAAAAACCTTTTAGCCCATATAAACCCAACTTACAACAAACACAGCCAGGACAACCACTGGACCAAAAACCCATTATCTGCTACAGATGTGGCAAACCCGGTCATTCCTCCCGATTCTGTAAAGTTTACACCAAACTACAAACACTTGGACTTGAAGACGAAGTCCAAACCAAAATCCAAACTCTCCTTGTTGACAGTTCGGATGGATCCAATGTCTCTTCTGAAGAAGGCCTCCAACCTGATGAAGTTAGCTCTAACTCGTCATCCGAAAATGAACTTTCGGTACTAACACGCGATCAAGAGCAAATCCTTGATATTCTCGACAACTTAGGTAATGATCAAGCCAAAACTCTTTTCCTTGAAAAACTCCTCAAAGCCCCATCTTCTTCGAAACCCAATAACCTACTTTTACAAACTCAAACACCCTATGATCTCCAACATATTTTAAACCATTTTGAGCAACCACAAAGACGTTCTGTGACCACCCAAGATCTCAAAGAAGAAATCAACCTCCTCAAAACTGAAATCTCCCAACTCAAAGAACAACAGAACAAGGACCACCAAGTTCTCTTATCTCTACTTCAAAACCAAGCTTCGACTTCTGAACAGATCGAAACACCTCTTCCTGTTCCTACTGAAGCCACCAACGAATTTTTGTTCCTTCTAACAGAAATTACCTCCCAAAAATGGTTAATCAACGTCAGGTTAACTATTACTAACCAATATTCCCTACAAACTGTTGCTTTAGTCGACACTGGTGCAGATCTTAACTGTATACAAGAAGGACTAATCCTAACCAAATTCTTTGAGAAGACCATGGAAGGGCTTAAATCAGCAAGCAACCACCGACTGATCGTTGATTACAAACTCTCGAAAGTGTATGTTTGCCAACAAGGTATTTCTCTAAAAACCTCCTTCATTCTTGTCAAAAACCTCAAACAAAAGGTCATCCTAGGAACCCCTTTTTCTTAGTTTGATTAAACCTTTTACCGTTACCAATCAAGGAATCCATACAAATGTTTTTGGCCAAACTATTATTTTTGAATTTATCCAAAAACCCCAAATCAAAAATATCAATCTTCTGAAGTCATTATCCTTTCAGAAGTCAGCTGAAATAAACATCCTTCTCCAAACAAAGAAATCACATCTAAACCACTTAAAGTCTGAAGTCTCTTTCAAAGATCTCCAAAACCAGCTCCAAACACCCACTGTCCAAAATCAAATCCAAGTTATCCAAGCCCAAATCGAAAATACTCTCAGAAATACCAAATGCCTTCTGGCATAGACATAACTACATCATCACTCTTCCTTATACCAAAAATTTTGATGAAAAACAAATTCCCACCAAGGCCAGACCTATTCAGATGAATTCCGAGTTGGTCAGACATTGCAAACATGAGATTGACAATTTACTAAACAAAGGAATTATCTGACCAAGTAAATCTCCATGGAGTTGTGCAGCATTCTATGTTAACAAAAATGCTGAACTTAAACGAGGCGTTCCACGACTGGTAATTAACTACAAACCACTCAACAGTGCTCTTGAATGGATCAAGTAGCCTATTCCCAATCAAAAAGATCTCTTGTAAAGACTTATTCGTGCTCAACTTTTTTCTAAATTTGACATGAAATCTGGTTTTTGGCAGATCCAAATTCATGAAACTGATAGGTATAAGACTGCATTCACTGTTCCGTTTGGACAATTTGAATGGAATGTTATGCCTTTCGGATTAAAAAATGCACCATCTGAATTCCAACGCATTATGAATGACATATACATCTCATGCATGCACTTCATTTAAAAGGCTCTGTCTCTCTCTTGTGGAGAGTTATCCTGGAACGACCTCTGGTATAACAATGCGCTGTACTTAGAAGAATCAAACATTGTATATATTTGTTTTATCAAGTTTTGATTTGCAATATTATCTTTAAATTTATCAAAAGTTTTCTTTAAAGTGTTTTATTATATATATATATATATATATAAGTCTTAGATATAAATCTTTTTAACCTCTTAATAATTTTTTTTATTTTAAAAAGTATAATAAGTATTTTTAAATTTGAGAATTTTGATATTTCAACCAAAATAGTTTTAGAATTAAAGAGAATAAAATAATATATATATATATATTTTTTTACATAAAAAATATTATATTGTATTAGATTTCATTTTTGTATTATATATAGTTTAATAAATGTTTTATAAGTTAAGTAATAATTAAAATAATAAACATGGTTATTATTTTGTTAGTCATAAAGTAAATAAAAAATAAATAAATAAATATAATTATATATATATACAATATTTTTTTAATTCAATAGTATAAAAGTAATTATTTAAAGAAAAATAATATAAGATATAAAAAAATATAAAATATAAAATTTTATATTTTTAAATATATATAAATTTAAAATAAAATTATAATTAAAATTATCATTCAAAAAAATATAATAATTTTTATTATTATTTCCTTTTAAGTTTGTAATTAAGAATTTTGTATTTGACTTAATGTAATGTCAACTATTAACATATATTTATAAAAATTTTGATAAAAATAACTTAAATTATTTTTTTTAACAAAGAAAAAAAATAGTTATTTATAAGTAAAATTTTTAAATAATAAAGTTAAAAAAAAGAGATAATAAACTAAAATTTTAAAAAATAAATGAATAAAGTAATTTGAGATAATTTTTTTTTTTAAAAAAAAAATTTTTAAAAGCAAATTTTTTTATTTTCCTTAATTTATGAATTTAAGAGAAATAATTGCAAGCAAAAAAAAAAAAAGATGGTAGAAGAAAAGTAATTAAAATTTTCTTTTATTTCATATATATATATATATATATATATAATTTAGTTAAATAGTTAAGGACTAAATTTTAAATTGAATAAAAAAGTATGTAAGCCTATATACATTGATATATTTAACCTTGAGATTCTTTATGACTTGAAAAGATAAGAAAAAATTATAGTTCAACATAAAGTGTAATGATATAAGGATTGTTAAAGATAGTGAATAATTAATATACATTTCAAGAATTATGTTTATAAAATATGTACAATTTAAAAATTAAATCTAATAAAAGTATATGTGTGACCCAAGAAAATAATATATTTATCTAAGAAATGTAACATTCAATTAGACTTGTCAATAGAAAGATATATAAGATATAATTGGATATTTATTAGCAAAGCCATAAAATTTATCTTCATCAATATCCATGTAAATATAAATGCAGATATATGAGAGTCAAAAATAAGATTTTAAAAATCAAATTAATCATTGAACCAAAAAGTTCATAAGTTTAAAATTTAATTGCTTCAATTAGTAAAATTAGAATTGAACTAAATCTCACATGTTATGATATTAAATCAGTTGTCGTTCTTATAAAACATGCAACAAAACATAGGTAAGTCAAACATATAAGTCAAACCAAACAATTGGAAGGTAATGCATCCAGGAAAAATGATGTATATACATATAATCATGAAGTGGAGACAAGTGTTTCTAATGAGAGCTCCACTTTTGATTTCACTTTTCAAAGCCATTAGGTGTCTGCTTCATGCTATATGTTATAATAGTTTATGTATTAGCTTTCTTGCCAATTATTTATTCTATGCTTTTGATTATACCTTAATAAAGTTCAAAGTATCTTAGAAAGAGATCTTGGATAAGCTTTATGTTATTTTTGTAGGAGAATAATGCATATATACCATATAAGTCCAATTTTTTTGTTAACAATGTGTCTGAAAAATCTGAAAAAAAAAATCAACTTTTTGTTATCTAATTTTCCAATCAAAATTCATGCATTTAACAATGATTTTGAAATGAAACAAGCAAAACATGCATAGATACACAAAAAATGGAAAAGTAATTTATTTTGACAATGATTCAATGGCTTCAACTTGCCAATATGTACTTCACCTAAAATTAAATGATCACAATGAGAATTTACATATATAAGCATGTCAATGAGTTACAATCTTGTTATGATCATAAGGTTTTATGGATGGGTTACAAACTAAGGCTTAAAAGGAGGTGCATTGGCCATCGTCACAAAAATAGGTTTGTCAAAGTTTCCAACAAAAATAGTAACACCAATTCAAATACACACACAAAGCCTACACACATGCTTAGTGACAACCTTCATCAGATAATGATCAATCTAATACTTAATATCTATGAGTCCCTTATAGACAAGTTGTCTCTGGGATGCTTGGTCCATATTGGCATTCAATATGTTATGTGATTCATCGTTGGCTTTTGGTAATTTATGTGGATGCACCATGACTTTTGCAAGGCTTTTAAAAATACAGTAGTAACCATGACAACTAAATTAACAACAATAACAATAAATAACAAAACAATAACAAATTACTTTTGAGATCAAGTTCTCAGTGGTACATTTGCCTAATCATCTTGGTTTGCTACATAGGATAAATCATCAACCACACCAATACCCTAATCATTAACTAAGCTAGCAACCTACGAGGCCAATGCAATCGAAGAAAGAAGTTTATATCTTGACAAGAGGAAATAAAAAATAACAAAAAAATTATTCCCCAAAATTGATATTTATTATAGCGGTAGTCCAAAAACATATACCTAGAGTTGCCATCTTATGGCAGGAAGCTCACATGTAATGCAAGAAGACAACTCACTAACAAACTCTAAAACTTGAAAATTGCAGTAAGAAGCCAAAGAAAAAAAAAAAAAGAATTCCCAAGGTTTCAAAATCTTTCAATGAAAAAAAAAAAAAAAAAAAAAAAAAAGAGGGAGAGAGATGTGCAAAGCCATGACCTTTAACTTACATGTGATACACAAACAAACAAACACTAGACAACATGAATGACGGGGGAGCATATCGATGGGCAACCGGACAACTGGGAATGACGATCAAATCAATTTCATTGGATCGTTGGAAAGTTGGAACTTGGAAAATGGAATTGGATGGTCAACATGAAATGAAACGAAATCTTTTTTGTTAAAAAAAAAAAAATTTTTTTAAAAACCAAACAAGTCCACTTGTAAAAATCAAATTCAATTCACTGGGTTTTGGTTTTTAGTTGAACCAATCAGTTCACTGATTTTTATACTAATTTTTATTATAATTAATTTTTAAAAAAAAATTAATTATTTTATGAATTGATTATTATTTTTATCAATTTAACCAATTGATTCGATCCAATTCTTAAAATATTGATCGTGTATTGGGCTCTAACTATTGGGCTTCTTATACAATGCTTAATGAAATAGGGGTGCTTTCATACTGATGCAATTCAGACCTTCCCAACCAGCATGACAACGGAAAGAGGTGTCAGATCAGCGCTGTGTTGTGCTCTTGTACACTGAAGTCCAGAAAAAGGTCCATGCGACAGGTCCTGGGCCCCCAATTGGTCTGAGGCCTAATTAATATTACATCCTGTTGTGCTGAAATTTCATTGATTGTACATATGCTTGGATCTCTTGTTTAGTATGCTAGTGATTGGTTGGTTAAATTTTCAAACTTGACTTACTATTTGCTTTATTTTCGCCGGGACGTGTTTTTTTTTTTGGGGGGGGGGGGGGGGGGGGGGGGACTGTGACTTTTAGTTCAGTGCAATCAAGTTTTACATTTTCTAAAAATTTAAGGGAATGGATTTTGAATCTCCAACATTTTTTTTTTTCATTTTTTGGGTTAATCAAGTTCAACAATCAATTTCTATTATCAAAAGTTTGGTGGTTGGTTCAATAAGTAATTGTTAAAATCTATATATCAAAACTTATTAAATAAATGAGTTAAATTTAAATTAAATAGATTTAATTTGTTTAAACTTATAAATAATTTACTTAAAATTTATTCAAAACTTGTTTAATATAATCAATAAAATTTTTTTTATATCATTAAAATATTTTTGGTAAGTTTGTTTGAATCACATCAACAATTCTTTTGTAAAAATAACAATAAAAAATTTTGTATTTTAAAAGGAAAGTTTTATCAATCTAATTAATTATTTAATTAAAAAAATTTAATAATTTATAATTTAATTATTTTAATTAAAATTAAAATTAATAAAATTAAATATTTAAAATTAAATATATAAAAAATTTAATAATATAATTTTTATTTTTAAAAAAAAATTAAAATATATTTTTTAAAAAAAATTTTTATAAAATTAAAATATAATTTTTAAAAAAAAATTTTATAAAATTAAAATATAATTTTTTAAAAAAAAAATTTTATTTTTAAAAATAAATTTTTTTTTAAAATTTTTTTATAAAATTAAAATATAATTTTTAAAAAAAATTATAAAATTTATAAATTAATTAAATTAAAAAATTTTAATTAGTTATTAATTTAAAATTTAATCAATTAATTTATTAATTTAATTATTAATTTTTAAAATTAATAATTTTTGAAATAAAATAAATTAAAATATAATTTAATTTCTTATTTTATCAATTTAATCAAAAAAATTTAATTTAATTTTTAAAATTTTAATTATAAGTATTTTTTATATTTATAAGTAGTTAGTTTTAATAAAGTAAATGATTTTATTTATCAATCTAAACGTATTTGCAAGGTGGCGACCATTTGCTGGACTGTGCTGCCCACCTACTACGGAGCAGTCAAAATAGCATTCCTCGACTCCAGAGGCATAGACCTAAGCTTTCGGTTCATTCTCTAGAGTCTTACCGTTTACTTTTTGTTCTTAGACAATGGAAACCTCAAATCCGCTCCTATCCCTCTCAACTTTCATCCACCAGCAGTGCCTCCGGTTCGGCGCTGACCTCGCCGCTCGAATTGGCGACACCACTCGAAACATTGCCAGCAACTTTCCGCCGCCGCAGTCGGTGATTGCAAGGCGTTTCCTTCGCGCGCCGGTACTACCGTTCGCCTCTGTCTCGCAGTCGAAGCCGGCGGCTTCCACTATTGGCTCGGACCACGTGGCGAAAACTCTCGCAGGGACGTCGGTTTACACGGTGAGCAACTCCAACAACGAGTTCGTGCTCATCTCTGATCCCGATGGAACCACGTCCATTGGCTTGCTCTGCTTTCGCCAAGAGGACGCTGAAGCATTTCTCGCCCAGGTACTGCTTCCTACCTATACATATGTGCCACGTTTATACTTTATGTGCATCGTGGAGATGGATTTGTAGCCACAAGAACCGAATAAAAAAAATGAAGATATTGGTAGTAATGATGGTAGGTGGAGCAAAGTATCAATGCAGATGTGCTTCCATTTAGAGATAAGGGTTAAGTAGACTTGGAAATCTTTGCTTAGGAAGAATTTAGATAAAGTACACCCCACATTTTCAAACTTAGTTCATAATAGAACGAAATGACGAAAAAAAAGATTTATGTAGTTGACCTCAATTAGATTTTTGTTATTGTGGTGTTATTATTGTGATATTATATTTTTCACCTTTTGATTTTCTATATCTGTTATCAGGTTCGATTAAGAAAAAGAGAATTGCGAAGCGGGTCTAAGATTGTGCCCATTACTCTTGACCAGGTATCTGTTGGCACTCACATATTTTCTATTTATTCTCAGAAAGTATTAGTCCAGCCATCAATGTTAGTGTGGGAAATCGCATGGTGAATTTTGATGCAATCATGTTACACCATTTTATTGCAACGGGTTGTAAACGAGGTGGGATTGATGACTAACATGTGGCTTGATTGTGGCCTTGCCAAGTGTAATTTATACAATTACACCTTTTGCCTGAAGCGTTTAGTAATTGTTTGCTTATTCATTGGCTGTGATACAATATTTGTGCCTTCATTTCTCTGATTACAGGTGTACATGTTGAAAGTTGAAGGAATTGCATTCCGATTTTTGCCTGATCCAGTTCAAATAAAAAATGCCCTAGAGGTCAGTTTTCTTAAGGTTATCAGTAGAAGTATTGTTTGATTATAACAGACCCAAAAGCCAATAATGTTATGAATCATCACAGTTAAAGAGGTTTGCTATTCTGGTTCGAAAGGATATTTGATATTTTGTTAAGTCATTTTCCTGTGGCAATGAAATTATTAAGTCATTTGGATAAGCTTTCATATTGTTTTTTACATGCTATAATAGTTTATTGCTCAAGCAAGTTCTTGTCATTTTGATACCATGTCCTAGTCTGCCCAAAGAAACCCTATTCATCATTTAACATTTCACTTTTGGTATTGCACAGAACCTTTCCCATTCTTGAGAATTGTTGGGGTTGCAGTTTGGAGAAGTAGAGAATTTGTTATCTAGGAACAGTAAAATATAAAATATCCATTGAGTTTGTTTGTTTTGTGGATTATTTTAGTTTTAGTCAAAAGGCAGCTTTAGTTGTGAATTTCTAGTGCAACTTCTTAGTGGTCTTATGGTATTAATTCATACGAGTGGTTAGACATCAAATCGCATTTTATCACATGAATCTACAAGCTGGGCAGCATCAGACTAATGGCTGGTTTGCATGTTTATCAGCTGAAAACAGCTGGTATCAGGAGTGGATTTGATGGGGTTCCTGTTTTCCAGGTATGCCATGTAACATGTTGAATATATATGCTGTTGCTGAAGGTAGAAGCAAGTCTAAACCATAAACAAGCTCATTGTTATGAATCATTTTCATGGTGGATGCACATGCAAGTGCGTTAATGTGTTTGTATTATAGCTAGAAATATTTGTCATCTCATCTTAGATGGTGTGATATCCCCTTTGGTGAAATTTCTGTTCAATTTTTGAGCTTCAATGTGCTGTCAACAGTTCAAAGTCTTTTCTTGGTAGCTTTCCAGAGTGAACACATTATGCCCTATTCTATGTCACATTAACAATGTCAATTGCTATGGAAACCTGGCAATCTTGGTTCACTCAATTGACCATTTATACCAAGAAGCAATTGATGATTTAGGACATTTCACTCTATTCTTGTGCTTTTAAGTATGTGATGCAAACATGTATAGGAACACTTGCTTCTATGTTCTGGAGAGAACTATGAAGTGATATTCCAAGTTAGCCAATTTTCTGGCTTTTAAAATAGTTATCATTATGGCATTCAAATGTAGATGAATGAAGTTTGTCACATGTAAGTGTTTGTAAAGTTTAGAAGCATTTTTGTATGTGCAAATTAAATCAATAATTTTACCCCAAATTAATGTTGCCTCATAAACTCTTTGGATGTGCATACAGTCAGATCTCTTGGTTGTGAAGAAGAAAAACAAGCGTTACTGCCCAATATATTTCCAAAAGGTATACATGAACTGTGAACAACCAAGATCCATGTGAACTCTGTTGGAATTATCAATGCATATAATTTGGCATGACTCCATATGGTTGATTACAAGCTACTTTCCTTGCACTACATAGGAAGACATAGAGAAGGAACTATCAAAGGTGTCAAGGGCTTCAAGAGGTTCAGGTCTTTCTCAGCATATCATGGTATCACATCGTGACATCTTTTTCTTTATTTTGAATATTTGTTTTGGCCGTTTGAAAAAAATGGGTTTCTTGAGATCTAGCAAAACACTATTCATTACAATTCATCTTTTTCATCTTGTTGTGGTCTACTCTCTCACTCACATCCTTGGGGACATTTGTGGTCATCTTTGTGAGCCACAAACTGCCACAATCAAGTATCTAATTTTTGACATGTTATGGTTGTTGAGGTATTTCATCAGACAGAACATGCTTAAATGAATTGAACTTACTAAGATGAAATGGAAGAAAACCAGTGTGAAATTTAACGTTGGAATTTGCCTTGACTAATTTAGGCTTAAAACTAACGAAGAAAAGAAAGAAAATGGAAAACAAACCTTCAAACATGCTGTTGATAATTTGCAGAGTAAGGAGTGGATCAGAAACTTGGAACATTGGCTTCCAAACCTTTTGTGTTTCATCTACTTGCGTAAGAAATGAGAGTCATGTATGGAAATCCATTGAATGGGACGAAGGCATGGATAAGGTGAATCAGATTGAAATTTGATTTTTGCGTTGGAAACATGGTTGGTGTGGATGGCTACAGGAATAGTTCATTTCAGCACACACAAGAGAAAAATAAACAATGCAATGGCTTGAGAAAACTAAACAAGCAATGAGTCTAGGATCCGCTGATGTGTGGTTGATTTGTTTAGTCTGGCCATGTAAATGGGGCTTGGCCTCATGGATTAATATTCTCAGTGGAAGAGCTAATTTATATGCCTTAATAGAGGCTGTAAGATGGGAAAAATTAGGGCAGTAAGGCTTTTAAAAGATGGATGCTGTCAGGTTAGCATGTAACAGCAAAAATACTTTGATGATTTCTGGTATTTTATTTCTACCCATTTTTATTTTTTCTCAACATTGGATGTAAAATTCCATTAATGATAATTCCCATGTTTTCTTAATACCTCTGACTTTGTTCCTGCATGATTCAATTTGGGTGAAACAGGTTGGAAGCTTAGAGGATGTTTTGAAGAAAATGGAGGTAGTGGATTTGATTATTTTATTAATGGTTCTTTGATGAAAAATAAACTGGAATTTGATTTAATTCTGTTTGGCCTGATATAGATGAGTAAGAAGAACTCGGGCTGGGAAGATCTTATTTTCATTCCACCTGGTAAAAGCCACTTGCAACATATTCAGGAGCTGACTAAGTTATGATTGCAGTGTATCTAGATGCTTTATTCCAGCTGACTGTGTGGGGATCATAAAGTAGCAAGCATATTATTCAGGGCTTCTGGCACATAAAAATGCAGGTTGACCTTTGAAACTGTTTAATTGTCATTCGATAATGCCTTTTGTGGGTCGAGTGATTTCTAAATATGAAAAGTTTTTGCCAGGTCTGCCCGGAATGGCTTTGGATAGGGGATCCATTTTTTTAATTTTGAAAAAGAAAACAAAATTATTGATCAAACTGACTTTGAATTCTGTAAGAGAGGCCAGTGACTTACCAATGTAGGGGATATCCCATGAGAATTGGCCTCACTTTCTGTACAGTTTTTTATGATCTGTAGGCAGTGACATAAAGAAAAGGACTTTGTTAGGACATAAATCATTTTACCCAGAACGATGCAGTCCCCTAATGTTTCTGCTATGTTACGTGAGATGCCCCGTCGGAATTTTCCATTTTTCTGTTTATTGCCGGTTATGACTATGAAGACAGTTTCTAGTGTGGTAAGATTAAATGTTAGCTCTATCATTATGCGATGTGCCCATGTTTGCTCAATTTGTGAAAACTGAATTGAGACTGCTAGCGAGAAGACCTGCCCCAAATAATTCAATTCAATCAGTCTGAAATCTAACTTCTCCCAATTTGGGAAGCAGCGAGTAACCCAAATCTCAATAATATGAAGGGGAATTCAGAAGATTTTGAGCCCTAAAATTCAAGAGATTGGAAAGGTAATATATCTAGATGATGATATACTTAAAATTTGTACTCTAAATGCGATCACCTGCTTACCAGTTATACTCTTTCTTGTTTCTGTATTTAAGTCAGTTTAACTTAACAAGTTCTTGTCTGCAGTTAAAACATTTATAAATGGAGTTGGCGATGGAAGTTGCAAGATTGTGGTAACCATTTTTTTTTTTGAAGCTATCGACGTACACATTAAATTGGATTCGGTTTTCTGGCAACCAGTCCCTGAAAATGCAGGGAGTTGATAAACACCAAAGAGTGCACCGGATTTACTCATGGTGCGGTTTTGGTTGTCTTTTTTTTTGTTCTTCCTTCTTCTCTTGACCAGGACAAAATGACTTCAAGTTAAGCGCTTCGGGAAATTCCACTTGTATTATTGTGTGGATTACAGTTCTCGTTTCCTCCGGGGAACTGACTAACGATGACGTTTGAGGAGTGCAGCAATTTCTTTCTCTTGAGGTGCTAACACAAAAAATTCCACATCAAGGGACCCAAAAAAAAAAAAAAAGCAAAAGTATAGGTTATTTCAAGTCTCTTTAGAATACGTCAAAAATGTCATAAGTAAAAAATTTTGGGTTAGGGTGGCATAGGAGATCCTATAGTTTTAGATCAATCTTTTATGTGCAAGGGTCTTTTCTTAAAAAAGAAATTATTTTATAAAATATAAAATAAATATTATCTTAAAAATATATATAATAATTTTTTTATGTAAAATATAAAATTTTTTAAATCATATTTATTTTTCAACAAAAAAATTGTTTATTAATTGAAGTAGACACCCCACTCGATACCTACCAATGTCAACTTAACAACAACGAACAAAAAATAAAACAAAAAAAAAATGATAATTTTTCATTTAACTCTATTTAAATATTTTTTTATTTATATTTAAAGTTAAATTAATTTGATTCATGGAGGTACTCAACCATAAAAATCACGAGGACCCTTTCAAGAGCTTTGGTTATTAGGATCAATCTAATTTTCCTTGCTTTCTTTCTTTCTTTCTTTCTTGTCGTCTATCCTTCTCTTCTTCTGCGGCCATCTTCTTCGCCCTATTTTGATGATGCAGCATCGCTTATTGGGGGGCTCATTGCACCAATGCCATCACAAGGTAAGGTGAGCTTCAAACCAAGTCATGATGATTGAGTATGAAAATCGAAGATTTTTGTAATTCGTTTTGTGAATTAACACCCCACTTGGTTGATCTTTGAAATACTGTTGTCAAAATGAAGACAGTCTTGGAGGAGAGGAAGGTACATATTCCAAAGCCGAGGGTGAATAAGACAAAGACTGAGGCTCCAAGCTTCATTCATGATACGGAAAATGGCATCAATATGGATGATGATGAAGATGCTACTGGCGAGTGGAAATCACGTGGAGAAATTATTCCAATCCAATTTCAGAGAGTGTCCAAGTACTCCAAATGGGAGGACTTGTTTCCTGAATGGATTGACGAGGAAGAAGAAAATAATGTTCCATTATGTCCCGAGATACCAATGCCGAATTTCGAAGCATATGATATGACGGACAGAAGGGTGGAATAGAGATGTCTTAAGGATTCAAATTCACCTTGTAACAGCGAATTTGGCGGTGAAAAAGGGGAAGATGGGTTGGAATTGGAGGACCAAGGTGGTGCTTTGGGGAAAGTGTAGGCCAATGCTGGAGCTCCGGAGATTGCGAGGTTGGAACGGAAGGTTTCTTTGCCGATTGGGCTCGCAAACTGTCGTGGCCTTTGTGGGTAAATGGTACGTGGAAATGAAAGCTATCATTTCTCATTATATTTTTCAAAAATAGAAAAATAATAATTAGAAGCCGCGCCAGGTAGGGGTCGAACCTACGACTTTCTGCTTAGGAAACAGACGCTCTATCCACTGAGCTACAGGCGCAAGTCGCTGTATAGCCAACAAAATCATACCATTTTGTTAGTTTTATTTTAAGTCTGCACGGTAACTGGACATTTCAAATTTCTTATTTCCATTCGATAGGGAGACAATAATCAATCAGGTGGAGGGCATGCACAGCAGCTAGACATTACAAATTTCTTATCTCCCTTAGTTAGGGAGACTTAATCAATCACACAGGGGAAGGATGAATAAATGGTACAGTTTTGGAACCAAAAGCTCAATGTCATCAACCCTTTTAGAAAGTCCCCTCTCTCTCTCGGAGAATGGACTAGAATCAATGATCCCTCCAAGAATACTGACGAGTACTTAGGCTAAAGTGATCGCATGCCACATACTTGGAAAACTAGGGAAATGTTATGGAACGTCGAATTAAACTTCTAAACAAGTATTTTAGTTCTTGAATTAATAATTATTAACAAAAGTATATAAGAAAAATAATTGCTAATCGAGAGAGTTAATATCTTATTATTTTTTAAAAAAATTATTACATTTATGAGCTTGAAATGGTTTCGTCTGACATCTCTTTAACAAGAGATGATGTACGAGGTCGCTCCTGCGACATCGGTCTCCCAATGGGTTGTTGTTGTCATCAGTACTTTAAGTATTTGTGAATAGAACGGAAATTCATTAGCTTAGCATTTAGGCAGGATAATCGATCGAGCTGAATCATTATGGAAGGCGTCCGGTTTAGGGTGTCATCCAAAGAGGCCGACCCTAGTCCTGTGTCATCTCACGGGCAACAAAGTCAATAGACCCCAAAAGCGATGGGTCGAGAGGAGCGAGCGTTATAGGCTAGGAGACCTGAGGGCTTAGTTAATTTCTGTTTTGAATTTCAGGTGAAAACGAAGCCTACGATATCGTCAGGACACCAAAACGAGAATCCTATGCCACAGTCGACTCCTGAGAGTCCTACGTCTGTGGGGCCATAGCCTCCTCCAAACGGGAACCAAGCGTGATCTCATCCTTCTCCTGGACAAATCCATCTCTCGATCCAAAACGGGGACGCTCTTGCCGCAGCCGGGTGGAGGATCCGACTCATCAAAAGGTATGTGAAGTTGCAGAAGTTTTGTGGGTTAACGAAGAACAGAAAGCTGGGGTTGGATTGGAACAGAAAGTTGGCAAAAGATATGAGGTTCAGGGATGGACATTGGAAAATTGCTGTTAGGGATCCTAGACGGGTTCATTTGATTTAGGATGTCACATACATAATATTTTCTTACCCTTTTCTCAATTTTCTTGCTCATTTATCTTTTTTAATTTATTTTATGCTAATAGAACGATACATGAGACCTTTTCCAAATAATTTATGGCTAGCTAATCGATAAGAAAATTAAAAAAAGGCATTTCCATCGATAGAAGAAAATAAGGGAAATTTACTTTGGAATCGATCTTGCCTCCCTGAGAATTGGGGTACTTTGCTTTTTTTTTTTTTTTCAAGAATGGAATATTTTTTTTGAAAAAAAAAATTAAAATAATAATTTAAAATTATTAATTATATTTTTAAATATAAAAAATAAAATAATAATATAAAATTACTGTTTTTTTTTTTTTTTTTTCTAAAAAAAGAATAAGACGGTGGTGGTTTGTAATTGTTACCTAACTCTTTTTTAAAAAAAAAAAAAAAATGTTATGATAGTAGTTTTGAACCATTGACTAATAAGGTACTTATTTGGAATTGTTGCCTTAAAAAAGAGATAAGATAACAATGTAAAATTGCTACCTTATCATTGTATTTGGAAAAAAAAAAAAGGATAGAATTCTCGGTTGTCACTTATGGCTTCCAATTGCAATACCCTATAGTCCACAAAATTGGTCATGCCTCTCACCTAGTTCAGCTACAATTTAATCACATTCTCAAACGAGAGTTTTAAAGCATAGTTATTGAACTCAATTCAAATATCTACCTATACAAAGCTTCTGCAATTTTGTTGACAATCTCTTTCTGCCTTATTTCTCTTCAAGTTTCCAAACCCTTAATTTGGTTGCTTTTTATGGTATTGGTTCCATACCCTTAATTTTGTTTCTTATTTTTAATTTCTTTATGATTCACTTAAATAATTGGAATTCTTCCATAATTTTGGGTACTTTTGATCATTTAGATTAGGGTTTTGTTGTTTGTATTGGTGTGAGTGTATTTGTTAGGTCATGCATGGCATGTAAAACTTTAATTTATTCTTTTACTTTCTAAGGAATTATCCACACTTAAAGGTATGTGTAATCATCGATTAGTGTTATTGGTGAATATGATGTTCTTATTATATTAATAACCAACTAGCCTAACATTTTAAAATCAAGTTGTAATGGTTTACATTCAATATAAAGTGCATATTTTGTCAAAGAAATTAAATCATATTTTCCTCTAGTTTGTTAAACTCTAATTAGGAGGCTAATTATATTGTCAATGACCTTTATTATGAAGAAAGATAATGAGTATTTGTTCAAGATTCTAATTTTAATGGGATGCTTGTTAAGAAATCCTACACCATAAAATGCTTTATGGATAGACCCTAGGTTTGATAGTTATTGAGTTATGCAAATATTATTACCATATCGTTGTATTGATCTTACAATATGTCGTCAACAAAAAATTGATGCAACATATGAAAAATGAAAAAAAAAAAAAAAAGAAAAAAAGACATTTTAAATTTATAAGACATATTTATGAAAATCAATTGATACTTATAATGCAATAGATTATAACTACAGGAAGGGATGTATTGGTTTGCCTTTGAAAAGCATTGGTTTATACCATAAGCTTCATGCTTACAACAAACTATAATATTTTATAGTATATTTTTATTATACTAAAATTAAATAATGATGCTAATTCAGATATGATGTATTTACCTTTAAAGATGAAGGTGTGGTTTAAAAGTTTGATAAATAAACAATTATTAGTTAATTTATATCTAATATAAGTTTATAGCCATTAATATGAGTAATGTGGAAAGAAATTGGCTAAATAATTTTTAATGAAAATGACATTATAAGTATTAATGTATTGTGATATCCAAGTTTTTATTACTTATATTAAGAGTAAATTATATATTGAAAAGAATATACGTGTTTTTCTAACTTATAAGTTAATAAAGCAAATTGTTAAATAATAAAGTGATCACTTGATTTTGTATAGTCAGAAGTAAATTGAGATAATCCTTTGACTAAGTCATTAAGTAAAAGGTTAGTACAAATTACATTGAAGAGAATAAGACTAATAATTATCAAAAAATGATTAAGAGTAATGGAAACTTAATTTATGTGATACAAAATCTTTTGAAATAAGTTCATATGAGTAATAACAAGTCACTTATTTACCTTGTGTGTATTACCAAAATTAAGTTTTATTTTATAGAATAGATAATGAAATAATTTTAATATTTGAAGTTAAATTATACGCTTAATAAATAAATTTTATATTTCTTATGAGTAGTGTATTACTAAAATGCACACTTGATAAATTCAATAATTTGAGAGTAGAGTGAGGTTAATCCTATGGGTTTTAAGTAAAATTTTTAAAACTCTTATGAAAATCTTATGAAAATAAATTAAGAATGTGTATGACTTAACAATATTCAACCATATTAAATAATAAGATTTTAAAAAATATAATATAAAAATAAATTTATTGTTTTATTTATAAAAAAATTATAATTATAAAAATTTTTATTTTACTATATATTTTTGAGTATAAAAATTTATAAATTTTAAAGTATAAATTAATAAAAATTTTATTGTATCTTTAAAATTTATTTCCTTAAATTAAAATTATTTTTAAAAATAATATATGAAAACGATTTTTTTAATTAATATATTTTTATTATAATATTATATTATTTAATTAATTACTTTTTACAACAAAATACTTATGGCTATGCTGAATGTCCTGGCCCGCGATCCAGGACCTAATCTCCTTCGACGCAGTGTCACACTTCGCCATATACATTCTTGGATCGTGCCGTGGAAGGGCTGGGCATTGTGTCTTCCAATTTCAGACACTTTGCTACTTTCCGCCAAGATAAGTACACCGGTATCGATGTAGAACCGATGTTCCAACACCGCTGCTGTTAAAAGAACTCAGTTCTCAAGGACACCAAACTGGGAGTTAGAAGATAGAAGTGGAGAATCAATTCTGAATCTGGTCAAATAACGGAGAAAGCGGGATTTGGGAATATCGTTGGAGGAACAAAGTAGAGATAATATGGGAGTCAAAGAGTGAAGTTGTTGACTAATTTTGAGAGCCAGCTATACCAATTGCCTCCTATCTCATCTCTCGTACGCTGATTTGTACGCGGTTGCAGCCTTGGAAACTGAAATATTACAAATAAGGAAATATAACGTCTTTCGTTAAACTATAAATTGAAATTCCCAGCTAAAGCACAATCTGAAATACTAAAATTATTTAAAATTTCTTTCTAACTACCATAACTATCAACGGTCCCCTCCTTCGCCAGCTGCCACCACTTGTCTCCCCTCCCAGCGCTCCATTTTCTTGTATCAATAACGTCTTAGCATCTAAATTTCGAATAAAATATACCCGTTCTTTTGTTCAGCACATTTATATGGAATTCACTCACCTGTGGATTAAGGAATAATGATTATATTGCCTTGCCTTCTAATT
This sequence comes from Rhizophora mangle, assembly GCA_037832345.1. Lineage (NCBI taxonomy): Eukaryota > Viridiplantae > Streptophyta > Magnoliopsida > Malpighiales > Rhizophoraceae > Rhizophora > Rhizophora mangle. The sequence goes on from JBAPLJ010000320.1 coordinate 1,682,627, forward strand.
ATTATGAACATGCAAAGGAAAACACAGTCACATCATTCTGTGGCTGTAAGGGCATACCCTTCAGTGTCAGACTCCACTGTGGACCAAGGAATCTGCAAGCGAGAAAAAAAAAAAAAGATTCATATTTAAAAGTCTCAAGCAATCTTTAAAGAGGGGGAGAAAAAATAAAAATAAAAAAACAGGTCTATAATCCCTTTTATAACTTTTTGATAGGTCTTCTATAATTCAAATCCAAATTTTTGCTAGGAACGATAAAATGTTGAAAAAAAAAAAATATATATATATTTCAAACGAACTTTTTTTTATTATTATTTTTTTTAATTTCGGTTCCTGCAATTGCATGGTATGCAAAGCTAGAGACACGTCAAAAGAGAAACAATTATTCGGTAAATTTTATGCAAAAGGGTATTTTGTTGACGTGGAAAAGTCCTTGTTTCGTGGAATTAAAATGGACATTTCGATTAAAGTGACCATCAATTTAATTTAATGGATATGTGGGATGGACACAGGAATACCAGTTTTCATAAATGTCTCAATGCACACGGCTAAAGGAGGCTAAAGAAAAAAGACAAAAAAAAAAAAAAAAAAAAGAAAAAAGAAAAAAGAAAAAGGGTAGGAAACTTCGGACAAGGAGCGGTCTATGGGAGCGTGTGGACTAAAAAGACCAGTCAACCTGTTTCCGGTAGAGCCAGACAGCAGAATCCAACAATAATCAACTCCACTAAAGCCACCATCAGCTGATTATTATTATTATTAAAAAAAAATATAAAATAAAAATAATATTTCACAATCCTACGAGCATTAAAAGATTATATATTTACATCGCATAATTTAATTCAACCAACAGAAAAATGAGAAAGAAAAAAAGAAATAGGACCAAAAGAAAAAGGATCAGGAAAAGAGAAAGAGAGAAAAAAGAGAGCGTAGCCGTAGAGACCATGGATATAGTATGTAAGTGTGTGAGAGGACGTAGGCTGCAGTCCACGCACGTGTTTTCCCTCCGCGACTTTCTCTTCTTCCAGTTCTATTCTTGGCTCCCCATCGGTACTAAATTTCTCTCATTCTTTCACTTTTAGTTAAAATAAAAAAAAAAAAAAAAAAGAGAATTTCAACGCTATTCCTTTGATATTTCTCTGTCAATTCCAACTCTTCCATTCTCTTTCTCCTTTCTGGGTTTTCCGGGTATGCCTCTCTTTCTTTCTTTTTCATTTATTTGCCCCCACCACCCCTTTTGCGTTAATTTTGGTTTAAAAGGCTCGTTTCGATTGAAACAGACATGGTTGTGTTGTTAGCTTAGGCTTCATTTGTCAATTGTAATATTTGGTTACTCCTACGTTCTTATTTTTCTGTCGGGTGGCTTTTTTTTATTATTTTTTTGGTTTTTTTGGTATTTTTGGAAGGTTAACGTTGAGAAATTGATATGCCTGAGTTCAGCTGGATGCAAATGTACGTAATACGTCGATTTGATAATTAAATATATATGAGTTTCTCGAAAATACGATACCCCTTTGCTGGGATTCTTAAATGAAGCTTGTTTCTCTTAACTAACGTTTGATTATGTTCGGATTATACTTGGTTTCTCTCGAATTCTCGTACCAAGCTGAGTTTATAGCTTTAATTATGGTTGTTTGGTTCTTTCTGTTTCTGTAGTTTTCTCTCTAAAGTTTCTATTTTTCCTGTTCTTGCGATTCTCACCAATGGGGAATAAAAAAGGGATTAGCAGAATCCTGGATCTAAATTGTGTTCGTCTAGGAGGTTGATTTTCCTTTTTTTTTTTTTTTTTTTGGTCCATCAGATGCCAACAGACAACAGGAGAAGTCTCATTGATTTTGTCTTGTTAACCGCAAACAAAGTCTTGTTAAAAAAAGATACAAATGTTGTTTCATCCTCATAGAAGTTTCTGGTTTTGAAATTGTTGTGGTCTATCAGGAGAGGGATGATGGATTAAGGAGGATGTAACATTTAGAGTGATGCAATTTCAGGAGAATGGGAAAAAAGGAGTCCAATCTGGCACATCTTATAATCTTTGTAGTGGTCCAAGTTATTTTGAATCATAGTTAGTGGCCATGCGGTTCTCATTGTAATTTGATTTTTCTCTTGATGCTTGACTATATGGACACAAATATGATGGACTCATCTGTACACAACAAAGAAAATTTTCCAACATCACCAATAATTAAAAAAAAAAAAGTCATTTGGGGATTTGCAAATGCCATAAAAGGGAGTTTTTATGTTGGTATGGTAGATATTAATGTATTATACTAGAAATTAAGATTTTATATGATATTGATAACATTTTATGGCACATATAGTTATGGAAGACATTAAATATTTGTATAATTTAAAATAATTTTTTATGTTGATTGTTGATCATGCCATAATTATAAAAGACACAAAAATTGGATTGATTCTTAGTACAAATGAATTCATGGAATGTTATGTGCAGAGGATATAAGGAGTTATTTGTTAGCTCAAACTAGGATTACGCATTTTGTTGGAGATGTTTTACAGTCATAAAATTGTCTTCCTTCGATATCTACCTTGATGTTCCTCTGTATACAAGACCTGCTAAGTTAGTGGAACATGAGATACTTTTGCAGGCTGATACTCTCTTTCTTAATATGGCATTGGCAGATTGGAGTTCAATATAGAACAATAGAATCTATAATAGGTTTGAAAGCTTGTATTATGTAATTATTACCATCAACATTCCTTGATGTTGTGCCAGCATTAATAGCTTTGCAGTTTAAATTCCAAGTAACCCTACTGAATCTCTTGAAACATTGTTGACTCTATGATAGCTAATTATTTTTGTTCTCTCTTTCATTGACTTCAGATTCCCTTGTGCCACACCTGCTCCAATTTTCTTTTAATGGAGGATGAAAAAAATGAGGTCAGGCCTCCTTCAGATTCTTCTTCCTCTGCCATAAATAATGATCATAATGACTACGAAGGTTCAACAAACCATGATATAAATGTAACAGTGGAATCTGATGCTCATTCATCTGTGAAGGAGAATTATGAATCAGCAACCGTCCAAGATGCTTCTGATAACTTTATTCTGGGCCAAGACCACATTCTTCCCACAGAAACTTCAGTTCAAGATCAAACTCTTCCACCAGACAATTTTATCACTAATTCAACTGTTGATGAAGCAGAAACTGGGCACGAAGGTCTGGAAAAAGAATATTCAAAAAATCAAACAATAATAAATTCCTCTGATGCACAAGATACCAGAGAAAAAAATGAAGCTATTAAGATGTCTTTTAGTGGACAATGTCATCAAGAAGAAATTGGAGCCCCACAAGGCTCCTCTAATGGACAGCAATGTCAAGCTGAAGCTCATCCCATACAAAATACTTCTGATTCATTGCAGCATTGGGATACTGGTTCTATCGGAGGTCCTCATGTACAAATTGATGGCATTTCACCTGGTGCTTCTGCGCCTAAGATAGGAGTGCAAACTGATGAGCTTGCTCTGCCTCATGTGAAGGTCCTACAGCTTGATGGACTTGCATCTCCAAGGGACAAGGTTGCCAGTCCTGCTGTCCGAACACCAAAATCTGTTAATTCTCCAAGAGATTTTAAGCAGGGAGACATAAATAGAGGTCTTATTGATACAACAGCACCTTTTGAATCTGTAAAAGAGGCTGTTTCAAAGTTTGGAGGAATTGTTGACTGGAAAGCCCACAGGGTCCAAACTGTAGAGGTACATGTGACATGCCCTTGTTTAATTCTTTGATGTTGCACATTTTCTTTCCAAAAATCATGGATTTCAATTTTCATTTCTTTAACTAGTTGTCAATTCCCTTACCATGAAAATAAGCATACATTGTTTCTTAATCCATGTTTTTTTTTGGTCATGCTATTGCTGCGAAACTTTAATTTTGTGCATGATAGACATCTCAAGTCTATTCCAAGACAGAAATATTTTTAGTTCTAGATACATTTAATGTTTATAGCAAGAGCTAGGTAGGTGGTGACATGGTAGTGGTGGTTTTGGGAAAGGAATATTGTTATGCGAATCCTTGGTAATCTGTTGGTGCCTTTAACATGAAGGCACCTAAGATGAATTGGTTATGGATGGTGGGTTAACAAAGCATCTTTCCGCCTTGGAACTGCAATATAAGAAAGTAGGATTATCGGTGTTTAGAAACTTTATGTTGCCTGACCATATCCCCTATGCTCTAATGGATTCTCCTTTAGTGCTCTGTGGAACTTCTATAGTTTCAGCAGAACCAGAGATGCTGTCTGGCAGTAATCATGTGAAACTTTTTTGTGACACAATGTAGTGCTAAAAGACATTTGTGAGAAAAATTTCTTTGTTATGTTAAGTAAATAAAATAAATTTATGGGATAATTAAGAAACTCCTTTTTTTAATTCTGTTGTTAGTGTAAAAACAATTTTTATGGAGTTATCATCTTTGAGCATTGCTGGTTTGCCACCTTTTGTGTAGCCCTTTTTTGGCTCGAGAGTGAGAGCTTTTCTTTTCTTGGAATAAAAGTGGGTCAGTGAGTGGACCTTTTTCTTGATTATCTGTCAATCATGGCTTGCTGTCAGAAATTGTGCATCACTAACGGACTTCATTATACTTGAGCAAAAATAACTTGCAGCTTCTTCTCTAACTTTGCAGAGACGCAAGCTTGTAGAACAAGAACTGGAGAAAGTACAGGAAGAAATGCCTGAGTATAGGAAACAGTCTGTGGCTGCTGAAGAGAAAAAAGTGCAAGTCCTTAAAGAGCTTGACAGCACCAAGAGACGTATTGAAGAGCTAAAACTCAACTTGGAGAGGGCCCAAACAGAAGAACATCAGGCAAAACAAGATTCTCAACTTGCCAAGCTCAGAGTGGAAGAACTGGAACAGGGAATTGCTGATGAGGCTAGTGTTGCAGCAAAGGCGCAACTTGAGGTTGCTAAAGCCAGACATGCAGCTGCAGTTTCAGAACTAAAATCTGCTAATGAAGAATTGAAATCTCTGCATAAGGAATATGCTTCTTTGGTCACTGAGAAGGAGGAAGCTGCGAAGAAAGCTGCAGAGGCAGTTTCTGCATCTAAGGAAGTTGAGAAGACAGTAGAAGAACTCACCATTGAGCTGATTGCTACCAAAGAATCCTTAGAGTCTGCACAGACTGCCCATCTGGAAGCAGAGGAACAAAGAATAGGTGCAGCCATGGCCAGGGATCAAGACTCTTTCCACTGGGAGAAGGAACTGAAGCAGGCAGAAGAGGAGCTGCAGAGACTTAACCAACAAATTGTTTTGGCAAAGGATCTTAAATCAAAACTAGACTCTGCTTCAGCCTTGTTGCTTGATCTGAAAGCTGAGTTAGCAGCTTATATGGAATGTAAATCAAAGGAGGAAACTATCGAAAAGGGAACAGAAATAGCTGAGCAAGATGGACAAGAGAAGAAGAGACATAGTGATATTCAAGCTGCAGTTGCTTCAGCAAAACAGGAACTTGAAGAAGTCAATCTCAACATTGAGAAAGCAACTGCTGAGGTGAATTGCTTGAAGGTGGCCACCACATCATTGCAGTCTGAACTTGAAAAGGAAAAACTTTCTCTTGCTATGATTAGACAAAGAGAAGGAATGGCATCCATAGCAGTTGCTTCTCTTGAGGCTGAGGTAGACAGTACTAGATTGGAAATAGCCCTTGTTCAAATGAAGGAAAAAGAAGTCAAAGAGAAGATGATCGAGCTTCCCAAGCAACTGCAGGAAGCAGCACAAGCTGCTGATGAGGCCAAGGCACTTGCTCAAATGGCCTGTGAAGAGTTGCGCAAGGCGGACGAAGAAGTAGAGCAAGCAAAAGCTGGAGCTAGTACAGTGCAAAGTAGATTACTTGCAGCTCAAAAGGAGATAGAGGCTGCGAAGGCTTCTGAAAAGTTGGCTTTAGCAGCTATTAAAGCATTGCAAGAGAGTGAATCAGCTCAAGATACTGATAATGTGAGTTTGCCTACTGGTGTAACCCTTTCATTAGAGGAATACTACGATCTTAGCAAATGTGCCCACGATGCTGAGGAGCAAGCCAACATGAGGGTGGCTGCTGCCATGTCTCAAATTGAGGTAGCCAAGGAGTCGGAATTAAGAACCATGGAGAAGTTGGAAGAAGCAAACCGAGAGATGGATGCGAGAAAGGAAGCATTGAGAATTGCAATGGATAAGGCTGAGGAGGCAAAGGAAGGAAAGTGGGTGTGGAACAAGAGCTGAGAGAGTGGAGGGCTGAACACAAGCAACGAAGGAAGGCTGGTGAATCTGGTCAAGGAGTTGCAAGCACGCAGCCAAGCTTTGAGGGCAGCAAAGAATTAAAGAATGTTGAGACTGTACATACACGGGGCCCAGGATCTTATGTGCAACGAAGTAATGCTGCTGAAACTCCAATGGTACCAGAGGCGAAGGTGCCGAAGAAGAAGAAGAGATCATTTTTCCCACGGGTTCTCATGTTTTTGGTAAGGAGGAAAGCACATGCATCGAAGACAGGGTAATGCAGTGAAATGAGATTTCCTTGCACACTATATTTTTCAATGGGGAGTCTACAATGCTGGATAAGATCACATGGGATTGTTTCTTATACTCGAATGTAAATGTCACTGATTATTACTATTATTATTGTTGTTGTTGTTGTGTATGATAGATTAGATTGATAGGAATTATATTCTTATACATTGGCTGGCTGGTTGGCTTTGGAGGAGGTAATAATGTTATGTTATAAGTGCCCTTTTGGTGGTTCTGTAATTTAATGTATAGTGTTGCGGCTTTCTATCATGTTGTAAAGGTGTGAGATTGGTCTAATCAAGCAGTTTGAATTCCCTTGTGTTTTCTCTAAATTGTTGGGATGTGTATTTGGAGGATTTGTTCTTCTCCCTTGCTTAATATAATACAATTTTAAACCATTATTTAGCAAAACCGACCTTAGCTCAGTTGGCAGAGCGGAGGACTGTAGTTAGAAAACGGAATCCTTAGGTCGCTGGTTCGAATCCGGCAGGTCGGATCAAAATTTTTTCCCCCTTTACTTTTCCCGCGCTGATTCAATCTTTTTGCTTCAACAATAATAATTTTAAAAACGAATTTTAGCACAAAGGTTTGAAAGAAGAAAACCAAAATAAGACATCACAATACTTTCATCTATTATCTAATAAAATATTTAATGAAATTAAGGTTCAAATTGCAATAAATCTTAAATTTTGAAAGCTTCATTCAATTGTAAGGTTAAGAGTTTTTTTTTTCGCTTACCTGATTTTTTAATATTTATTTTTGACCCTCATATTTTTCTCAAATATTTCATTCTTTTTATTTTTTTGTAAACGACAAATCATGTTCACCTTTCTTCCCAAAAACACCGAATGAAAAGACACACCAATTCTAGCAATTGTTATAGCCCAACCCAACTAGGCTAGTAGGCCACACTAAATAAGGAGTCCATATTAAAATTACTCAATAGTGTCAAGAAATGACGACCAATTAAAAAATTAGAGAAGTGCGTGTGAAAATTCTTAATCAATACTTTCTGAACTCCTTCCCTCTCCCTCTTGTGGTTTGGATCGTTGCATTGGTATTAGAGCACCGATCTGTGGTACACACCACCTTCACCTTGGCTAAGAAAAAAAAAAGCACTATGGTCGACACCACCAGGCTCCAAACAATTCAGGAATAGGCGAGGAAGCATGACCAGCAACTCCAAGAGGTTCTCGAGAAATTACTTTCTTTGGAGCCGCTTCCCTAGCAGATGGACAACTTCCGATTGAAGGCTCGCCAACTGCATGAAAGCAGCCATATGGAGATGCAAGCAGCGCTTAGACAGTTTATGGAAACCATGCTGGCTGTGCTGAGCAAGGACAGGGGCACGAGTACTGAGACTCCTTTTGCGGGGACAGCACGGGGAATCCTTCCATCGCCTTGAGTACAGACCATGGAATTCGGCAAGAGTAACTTAAATGGCTCACAAGTTACTTATTGCAGCTCCACACCTGCACCGAAGCCACTGAGAATCAAGCTTTAGCTGTTTGAAGGGGGCAACTTATGTGGTTGGCTCCGTAAAGGTGATCGTTTCTTTCGTATGTATGACAGTGGAGAAGAATCCAGGTTGGAAACCATCGGCCTGTAACTAGATGGCAAGGCAGATGTATGGTTCCATGGTTGGATTACTGCCAAACCAACAACCCCTTGGTCTGTCTTCCAAACTAATCTGTGTTGCCGATTTGGAGGCCTATCACTTTTAGACACTGTTGAGGAGCTGTCCAAGTTAAAGTAAGTCGAAATATTAAGAGAGCACTAATAACAATTCACGGAGTTTTATTCGTTGCTTGTGGCCGATAACCCATCCCTGGAGGAATCCTTTTTCATCTTGAGCTTCCTTGATGAGTTAAGTGACAAGATCCGACCCATTGTGAAAATCATGAAACCCAAATCGTTGGAGGAGCTCTAGGAGAGTGCAGCGTTGCAGGAAGTGGCAGTGGAAGTGATGGCAAAGAAACATAGAATGAGGGGACCCCTACCCCCCATGGCATCCAGGCCAATCACGACCCCACCAAAATCGGGGACGGTCAAAACTGACCAGGAGTCGTGTGAGGAGATTAAATGTTTAGGAAACTGTTATTGCTGTAGGGAGAGGTACACATAAGGCCATCAGTGCTAGAAGAAACATTTGCAATTGATTGAAGGTCACATGGATTGGCAGTTTATGAGAGAGCCAACCGAAGAAAATGCTAGCAAAATCTCGATCAATGCTGTCACTGGAAACCAAAGCCAAAGCGCGCTTGAATTATTGGGGTTTGTCGAGCGACGGTGGTTGGTGATATTGATTAACACAGGGAGTACACATAGCTTTTTGGATAGTACCATGTCGAGGGCAGTGGATTGTGAGGTGCAGAAAACAACTCAAATGTTGGTAACAGTTGCAAATGTGGAAACAATCACCTCTTTGGAAAAATGTCCGGCGTTCACTTGGAGAATGCACGGATATACAGGTTCAAATTATTCCACTCGGGGCATGCAACGTCATACTGGGAGTGGATTGGTTGAAGGCCTACAGTCCACTTGTTTTGGATTATAAATCCATGACATTATCCTTTAGAGATAACGGGCAGCCCATTATACTTACTAAATAGGCTTAGCTAGTGAGAACCTAGTTGGTGACTAAAAAGAGGTTGGTAAACCTAATTTGAAAGGCGGGCTCTAGAATAAACACCCACTTCCTAGCTGCAAATGAAGATCCGAGCCCGACCCAAGTGCCAAAAGAATTGCAGAAAGTGATTTGGGAATTCAAGGATATATTCGAAGAACCCCGATCGTTACCACTAATCCATGATCTTAATCATTCAATTCCCTTGATCTCGAGGGCTATGTCAATGAATGTCCGGCTGTATCACCATTCCCTCCACTTGAAAGTTGAAATTGAATGACAGGCTCAAGAGATACTTGACCCTCGGATAATTTGAGACAGTAACAGCCCTTTCGTGTCTCCAGTGCTATTGGTCAAAAAGAAAAATGGAACCTAGAAATTGTGCGTTGACTATCAGCATCTCAATGCAATCACAATTAAGGATAAGTTTTCAATACCCATAATTGATGATTTACCAGACGAGTTGTATGGTTGTTAGGTTTTTTTTCCAGACTTGATTTACAGTCGAGGTACCAGGGTCCGGGAGGAGGATAGGGCAAAAATAGCTTTTTCGACACACCACGGCTGCTTTGAGTTCAAAGTAATGCCATTTGGGTTAATGAATGCACTGGCAACTTTTCAATCGTCGATGAATCATATCTTTGCCCGAATTTTGTGCAAATTCATCCTAGTCTTATTCGATGACATCTTGGTGTACAGTGCTGACTTGAACCACCATATCAATCATTTGACATAGGTACTAACTACATTGAGGCAACATCAATTGTATGCAAAAATATCCAAGTGCTTATTCATATAAACCTATGTTGAATACTTGAGCCATCTAATATCAGAAGCAGGAGTTGCCACAAACCCATCCAAAATCGTAGCAATGAGTTCCTGGCTAGTCAAGATCATTGTCAAGGAACTGAGGGAGTCCCTTGGATTAACCGGGTATTACCATAAATTTGTGTAGCTGAAGAAAGGGAGCTTCATGTGGAGCGAGGCAGCCCAAGAGTCCTTTGAGTAGCTCAAAACTACCATATGTCAGGCTCTTGTGCTGGCACTACCAGATTTTACCAGAACATTTGTTACAGAGACGAATTCATATGATGCAGGTATGGGTACTGTCTTGATGCAAGATGAGCATCCAGTGGTGTACCTCAGCAAGCCCTTTAGTGCTAGAAGCAGGGGATTGTCCATTTATGAGAAGGAGCTACCAGCAATCATTATGGCTGTCACCAAGCGGAGACATTACATCGAAGGGCAACAATTCATTAAATGCATAGACCATAAGGGCATCAAACATCTCCTACAATAGTCGTTGCACACCTATGAGCAACAAAAAGAGATCACCAAACTTCCTGGGCTTGACCATGTCATCCTTTACAAGAAAGGGTATGAAAACAGGGTGGCCAATGCCTTGTCTCAACAAAATGAAGGAAGTTGTTTGGTTATTACCGTAGTGGTGCCTAGTTGGTTGGAAGAAATTAAAGGAAACTATTCAGGTGATGACTTTGTGGCAGAAGCAATTGCTGCAGCCACTAGAACTCCAAATGACCAATCCAAGTTAAGCTACCAGCATGGACTCTTGTGGACAAAAACAAAATTTTTATTGGGAGTAACCATAACCTGCGTGAGCACTTGATTAAGGTAATGCATGATTTGACTGTGGGTGGTCATTCGGGTATTAGAGCTACTTGTAGAGAAGGCAGTTAAAGATTGGGTACAAGCTTGTGAGGTATGTCAACGAAGTAAATCTCAGAATGTGCCCTATCTCGGATTGCTTCAGCCTCTTCCTATTCCATTGTAAGTCTTAGTAGCATCTTATAGTGGATTTTATTGAGGTCTTATAATATCGGAAGGGGAGAATGTAATCATGGTGGTTATTGATCGTTTCACTACAACAACACACTTCTTGGGGTTGAGGCACCCATTCATGGTCACAAAAATTACCATATCTTTTTTCAAATAAGTATTTTGACTCCATAGAATGCCTCAGACTATCATCAAGGATAGAGATCCAATTTTTACAAGCCACTTCTAAATGGAATTGTTCAGATTGGAAGGAACAAAGCTACAACTTAGCACAGCCTATCACCCATAAACCGATGGCCAATCCAAGAGGTTAAACTGCTATGTTGAAAATTACCTCCGATGCATGTGCTTCTTAAGACCCAAACAGTGGCACCGTTGGCTTCAATGGTGGTATAACACCAGCTATCATTCAGCTATCAATATGACCCCCTTTAAGGCACTATATGGCTACATAGCTCCTTATTTAGCTTCCTTGCCTGCTATGGGTACGAGGATTGGATCATTGGCTAAGTTTTTCAAGGAATGATAGGTGCTCACAACATTGTTGAGAGAACAAATCCATAGGTCTTAACAAAGAATGAAGTTCTATGTAGACAAGAGGCGAACAAAACGCAAACTTGAGATTGGAGATTGCGTTTATTGAAACCTCCAACCATACAAGCAAGCTTCGGTGGCTATTCACATTAAACCTCAAACTCATATCAAAATTCTATGGACCATTCTAGGTAATTGGAAAGGTCGGAGCAGCTGCTTACAAGTTACGGTTACTTGAAGGAAATGGCATGCACCCGATTTTCTATGTCTCAGTGCCGAAGAAATAAGTAAAAGTTGGGGCTCCGTGTCGCAACAACTACCACTGGTCTACACCAATGGCCAAGTAAACCCTGCCCTCGTAAAAACAAACCTAAAGTAAAGAGTCAACATTCACTCCATTATTCTGACCCCAAGAAAAAAAAAAAAAAAATCAATCTATTATAAAATGTAAAACCATTTTTTGCGTTTTTTTTTTTATAATTTTTGAGTAAGTGGAATATATAAATCGATTGATTAAATATCTAATTATTTATCCAAATGAATGAAAAATATTAAATAATATAGAAAATAACTACAACAACAATAATAATAATAATAATAATAATAATAATAATAATAATAATAATAATAATAAACATAATAAAAGGATATTTGCTAGTGGCTACGACTGATTAGTTTCCCGAAGGAGGTAAAAACGCAAGGAGCTCGTTCTGTTCTGCTTTACTCTGATAATCCCAGCTACTACTAAATGATCGCATTTGCTGAACAACTTTCTTGATTTCTTTTTCCACAATGAACATACACTAATTTAGTAATTCTAAATTCTGTATGCAGGAAATAATTAAAATAATGACACTTACTAGTGAAATATAATTTAATTCTAAAAAAAAAATAAATATGATTTTAATTATCTCTACCTAAAATAAAAGAAGGAAAAAGAAATATTTTAGTAAGTATTGTACTTGATATTTTTTATAACAGTTTTTAGTATAAAATATTTATCATATTAACAAAAAATTAATAAAAAATAAAATAGAATAATAAAATAAATATAAGGATAAAAACATATATCTTTTTAATTGTTATCAACTAAAATTTGAATTTAAAATTTTTAATTATAAAAGTGATATTAATAATATAAGTAAAAAAAATAATCTAATGAATTCAAATGATTTTTTTTTAAAAAATAAAAATTGTAAGATTGAAGTAGAAGTAAAAGTTAGATGACTTGTAATGTATTTTTCCCTGGACACTGCAGAGGGAAGGGAATCAACCTTCAATCACATTTAAGAAAGAAAGCAGAGTTAACTAGCAAGGGTTTGGATGATGGTCTTGTGCCATGGGTTGGAGAGGTGTTCCACAAGGTTATCAATGGGTCCCACATGAGTCACAGCAGCTTGTACAAATATCCCCAGAATGGCTACCATCGCCAGCCTTCCTGCACATCATCATCGTCATCGTCATCGTCATCGTCATCAGCAGCAGCAGCAGCAGCATTAATTTAATTAAGGCAATTGGAGACATGTAAGAAAGACAATTAGCAGTACAAATGAAAATAATATTCAAGACCAACCGTTCTTAATCTCTTTAAGTTTCCAGTCGTGTGCGGTTTTGATGTCCTTTGCCAGGCCAAGTGGGTTCAGCAGAGGACCCCCAGGATAGCTGGATGCAAAAAAAAAAATGAATATTGTTTTATTTACCGTGCAATTAGAGGCTTAACGGGAAAGCATTGATCTTCGCAGTAGTATTCCTTAATTCCAGACATGTTGCGGGCACCAATGCAAAAACAGAATAAGATGAAGAGGTCCACAATTATAAACAAAGAAGAAAGAACAATTACCCAGGTTCCAATCCTTCTAGTGCAGCTTCAATTCCAAAGAATGGTCCCTCTGCTTGAGATCCCGGACTCACGAAGTCCATGTATCTCTTGGTTTCAACAAATCTCCAGAGAAAAACGAAAAAAGAGCATTGGACAAAGCAAATGGCATATAAACAAAGGAATCGAGCCAAATGACAGAATGAGTAACATAATTCAGGTCAACTAAAGCTTTGATCACGGGTTCGGTTCTAAAAACATTGATGCAAGCATGGGTTCTTTTTTACTTTCCAATATGATACTCAGAGTAGGACAAACTAAAAGTGGATGAGGGAATTTTACCCCATCAGCAGGAGTTGGACAACGAGCAAAGTTGTGGTGCTTGCAAATTCATATTTCACAGCACCTGCTTCAAACCAAACTGGCAATTTGTTAATTCCCGTCACCCGGAGTAACTGCAACAAATGTTCCAAAACAATCATCAGCCTGTAAGTAACTCTACATGCCCCCCGCCCCCCACTCTTTCCACTTCAATCTAAGTACATTTACTCAATTTAAATCAGAATTGCAAAGATTCTGTAGTCTATTCCATTAAAAAGTTGGAATGGGAAGGGGACAAGAATGACTGAGTTCGCTCACATCCGTGAAAAGAATTCCAGCAACTCCAAGCATGGCAAAGCGGGCATGGACCAATTCTGCCTGCACATACCATTTCAAGCTTTCTGGATCCTCTCCAAGCCCAAGTGGATCAAACCCATAATCCCCAGCCAAGCTTGGGTACAGAAAATCGTAGAAGTTGAAACGGTCAAGCAAAGCGAAGCAACAAAATAAAATTGTAATGCATATAAAGGGAAATAGGAACAGTAGCTCACGTTCCATCAAGATAAGGTGGAGGATCGAGGCCAGGAAGCCATGTGGGTCGTTGCTGGGAACAAACAATAGTTCGAGTAGAACGTGGAGCGCTTCGTGTCTTAGCAATCCAAAATGTATCTGATAAAGCTAATGTTGTCTTCTTTACGTTCTTGCTGGACAAAAAGCATGAAGAAGAAGAAGAAGAAGAAGAAGAGGAGGATGAGGAGGAGGAGGGGGAACGTGGGTAGACAAGGAAAGCTCTTCCCGGTGCTACGGCCATATCTCCTTCTCTATCAGCAACACCAAACTGGAGGCATACACAAAAGCCACGTATATATCTGTATATTCCTACCGAGAACAATGACCAATGCCCCTCGTGGACTCGGAAATTGACGATGACATGGGCCCACCAACTACCAATTAAATTTCAGGCATATTTACTCGCTAATATGTTAAGGCAAAACGGCTGTCTTTCTTTAGCATAGGGATGCAGCGAGATTAATTGATGTACAGAAGAAATTTAACGGTGTACTCAGCTTCACCAATGCATAGAGCAACTTCAGCTCCTTTAGGAAGCAATGAAACATTAAATCCTCAAGAAGTGTTCTTGTGCTAAGAATAAATCCAACTGCATCAGGCAGCACCTTTCTCTGATGATAAAGCCCAAATGGCTTGTGAGGAACAATCTAAAATGCAACAGAAATGTTAACAACTCACCTGAAACTTCGATCCTGAGAAGTGGTCATGTGAAGGGAAATGTCACGCGCGTCATGCCCTGCTGGATATGCTAAAGGAGCTGACTTTCAAAGGGGTTGCAATGACTAGTGGTGCCTCAGGTGAATCGCTGGCCACGAATTTGCCCGCGTGTGTCGACTATCGACGATGGAGTCCTCTCTTAGGAACACCTTATAGCACTAGCAGCTCTTCGGTCCCCCCTTGATTACGGTAGCATTCATGAGAGCTATTCTTCACCTGCTGGAAGTTCTATATCACACTAAACTTTGCCCACTCGCGGTGAGTTATCGTCACAGGTCAAATTTAATCAACAAAAACCAAGACATGGCGGAACTTATTGTGTAACTATGTGCCAAGGATGTCGCAGAAACCAAGGCAGCACTCACAAACCCGAGTTTCCACGAGCAAAGAACATGATAATACAGAGCGCAAATAATACAGCAACTAGAGAGTCACTTCAGTGCACATAATACAATGTCAACGGAGAGTCACTCTATTAATCTCCTCGGGAAAGAAAGTTGGAAAATAAATAAAAATAAAACTCAAACGATCTAAAGAATAGAAAGAGTTTTTATTTTAACTCCTTAAATTAAAAAAAACTTGGACACAATTATAAAAATTATTTAAAATATAAAATTTTATTAAAAAAATATAAATTAAATATTTTAAATATATTTCAAATTAAATTTAATTGATATTTTTTATAATATTTAATAATAAAATTTAATTATTATAACTTATTTATCTAATATGATATAATTTTATTATTTTAGTGTATATAAGAATATGAATATTATCAATTAATATAATCTTATTAATGGTTTCTATCAATTAAACTTGATAATATTTTTTGTAAAAAATCTTTGCTTGATGTACATCATATTGTTGGAGTTAAGTATAACACAATAAATAAAAATTTTATTTACTTGTAACATAAATACTTGTATCATATTTTTTTTTTTTAAAAAAAAGAAAACATTAGTAAGAATAGTGAATAATGTGATTTTTTTAATCTAAATTTTATTGATTTTGAAAAATATATGGATTGTATTATGTGTAAACAAATTAACATATAATATAAAAAAGCCATAAGAAGACACTTAGTTTTTTGAAATTATACACACTAATATTTATGGATCTCTTAGCACTTTCATTCTTAATAAAAAAAAAATTGTATTTTATCATTATTACAAATGATTTTTTACATTATGATTATATCTATTTACTTTATAAAAAATTATCAATTAGTGGGTGCCCATGAAGTATGCATAAGGAGGTTAAAAAGCAATAAATTAAAAAAGTGAACATAGTTAGATTTGATAAAAAATAGTGAATATTTTGAATCAGAGTAGGATTTAGGCCTATTTACAAAATTTCCCATAAGTCACGACATATGTGCACTATATATTACGTTAGTTAGTCGCACTTTAGCAAAATAGTGTAGTAGAAAGACAAAATCAAACATTAATGGATATAGTTAAGAACATGAAGAATAACTTCTCCCAACCTAATTTTTTTTGTGGATGTATGCACTTATTATTGCAAATTATTTGTTAAATAGCCTTCCTAGTAAGGTAGTACGGAGTGTAAGCCAGGACACCAACATGGAGGGATTGAGCCCTTATTTACCATGACTTAATGTGCACTAGTCTCTCATCAATCATTTCCTCTATATAAGGAGACGTATCTTTTAGCATCCCAATTATTCTAGTGCCTAGCAAGGTTCCATGCCGAGAGGCATGCGGGGTGGTTGCATGTCAAGAGATATGTTCCCCGTGTTACATTTGTCTTCGAGTGATTATGATGCCCCAAAAAACCGAGAAGCTTCTATTCGGACATAGGTGTGAAACATTGTGGAGACTCAAGTGCCCATCATTCTAGATATCCATGCGATAAGTAGGGCTCTCACACAATATTCCTGGCTGCCACAAAGCCCTTCTCCGAAATTTTTGGGCAATGATTCCCAACAGTGCCAGTGGGTTCTCTACTTCCACAAGTCAGATTCGTTTTGCCTCTGAGGCAGAGCTAGATTCGCTTGTTGCCAAGGCACCTGTGAGGCGCCTTAAAATTCGTTATTAGGTGTACTTTCGTATCTTTGATAAGAGCAAAGGGAATGATTGTGATGTCATAAGAAAGTTCTTTTAGGCTTTTGTATGTAATTCGGTGAACAGGAATGACAGTACCCTTACACCTTTTACGAACTTAATAAAGCAGAATCCCTATCTATTTGTTTAATCCTAGGTCTTTTGTTTTGCCTGCCAAAATAAATTTCTTGACATGAAATTTGGATTTTTATTTTTGGGACCTTGAGGGCTTTTCTTTCATTACGCATTTCCTGCTTTACGCTTCTATCGTTACTTTCTATTTCTCATTCTACATTTTTGAAATTTAAGTTCTGTGGTTTACCCACTTAGGCATTCGGATTGTATATGGATTTCGTCACCGAAATGTTAGTGTTGTGACGCCCCACGACACCTCATGCCCTAGTGTTCAGGTCCTACTATCTTTCGTACCTGGGCTCATTGTGTTGTCTTCTTGCATTCGACTATTTTGGTGATCCGTGCCTGGATTAACTGTCGAATCTCAGGCTCCTGCACTTCGCATACGTACAGAGTAATGAAGTAACCACAGAAGCATCCATGGCGAGTCCAGTTTTGATAGAAGAGGAGCAATGGACTGATTGAGGACTAGCACCTGCCGACAGAAGACTTATGATGGTAACCGGATTCATTTGTTCAGCTTCCTCTGTTATTTGCTTCAACACCAGCATTTCCTCGTCAAAGAAACCATTCTGGCCATAGGCATCAATCATGGTATTTCAAGTTAAAAGTAAATATTTGTGGTCAGGTCCGCGTTAGGCAAATCTATTCCACTAATTTGCAAACAAATGGTTGAAATTCCTTAAAGAGGTACTCCTTATTTCGTCTAACCATTTTTTTTTTGTCTTTTTTCAAATGATAACATCCCCGTCCATCTATATTAAATCAATGATAAGACTGGTCACATTACCTTTTAACTTGAAACAATTTAAATCTAGGTGCAGCGCTATGGTATCCATTCAGGACAAATAGGCAAACTGCAAACACCAGAATGCATCGCTAGGCAACGTAAGCAGAAACTGATGATGAATATGTAACAAGCATGACAACTCAAGGGAGGATGTCCAATCGAGTAGTTTCTAGGAACTGGGATATAAACTTAAGAAGTAACACCAAGGGTTATCCAGCTCCATTATTCGTGATTACTTTTAAATATAAGCCTCCATCCTAGTTCAATTTTGCATAAGATGAGTTTTTCAACATATCAATAACAACAGGTAAAGATTTCTACTCCTTTAGAAGAAACCAAGAATTCCATATCCAATTACCATTTCCAATTGTACTCTAATTCACAGAGCTGTTCTCACATCTTTGCTGGCTTTGGGAATATGTCGGGAGTAAATTTTTGTGCTGCACTCAGACTGCCCTTGATCTTCAACGCACCCCTGCATCCATCCAATATCATAAATCACAAACAACTTTAACTACAATTTTAGCAACAAATTGAAATTAAAAAGCAGTTTCATTAATGGCCAAAGTATGCACCTCAAGAAAGCCATTTGGGGATTAAGCTGCCCATTAGCTAGCTTGACAAAGTCTTCATCCTTCAAGGAAAATGTGGCATCAGGCTTTCCCCCTTCATATGCACCTGAATTTCCAAATTTACAAATAATCCAAATCATTTACAGCTAACAAATAACAAGAAATCCTAGCATTAACCACAATATTCAATACATCTTAGCAAAATATCAACAATACTCTAGCAAACATTCGCTATTCATGAGTACAAGTTTATGTTATTAACCAGAAGTAATGAGGGAGTTGTGATGTGACTTCAATTTTCCAAATAAAAATCTCAATCTGCTAGCAGGAACACAGCTACTACTCCCCATTACACCATCTCATTTGATACATTTCTCCAGTTGCTCCAGCCTATTTTGTAAAATACGGAGTAAGAAACTTTTTGAGGCCATTTTCCCATTCTCCTTTCTACCCTTAAGGCCCCAGTAAAAACAGAGACACCTTGAAAATGCCATAAGCATATAATCTTTAGCTTTCACAATAAGCGATCCACCTACGGGCTTTCCCACACACTAATCATTTCAATGCACAATTTGGACCAAAAATGAAGATGATGGTCGCCCAAATGCCAATCAGAGGGAATAACTAAATAAAAACGGACAAAGAAAAAAGGAAAGACGTACGGCCCATACCAAAAGTCATAAAGAGAAAATTAAACAATCTGCACAGCCGAATCAATTAGCAAAAACCAATAAAGCACGAACCTTTAATAACCTCTCCTTTCTTGAGATCAACCGTATAAATCACCTCATTAATCCCAATTTTCTGCTCCATCAAACAAAAAAAATATAACTCTATCATCTCAATAATGGTCCATAAAGAATATCAGAATTCCAAAATTAAAGAATTAAAGCAAAAGAATTGGATTGGAAGACTGGGTTAGTAGTGCCTTAGGTGCGATCTTGAACTGGTAGACGAGGTTGATCTTCTTCCTGAGTTGAATACCCTCGTCGGTCTCGAGGAACCGCTTCAGCAAATCCAAAATGGAGTCGGACTTGAGCTCTGTAGCCATCTCCGCCGACTGACTTCCTTGCGCTTGGTAATGGTTAGTTTAGCTCGGTGGTGGGTCGGGTTGAGATTGATGGGCCTCTCGCAATGTTGGGGGAATTTTAATGGCGTTCTATCCAAGGCATTTGAGACGATGACGACCCGACAAGCATATCAAGGCTCGTGCTTGGTGTGTTGTCGTGCTAGAATTAGAAACCGCCTGTTAGGTACATCCGATTAGGTTTTGTAAGAAACGAAAAAGGGTTAATGTTAAAAAAAAAAAAAAAAAAAAACTATAAATTTTGTATTATTTCATAAATTTATTTGAATTTTTAAAATTTAAAAATTTAATTTTAGGAAATTTAATTTATAATAAATTTAACATATTATTATGCGATATTGATGAAATTCCTCCTATTGGATGACGTAACAAGAAAAGGTAACAAAGTTGTAACGTAAAAAGTACTATACAGGAAACACTAAGCTTTCTATACAACTGAGACCATGAACTTTTAATATGCAATTTTAAGTCATGGATATCAAGACCCCTAAAAATGCCTATGCTAAGGCAACAAGGGAAGCACTAAAGTATACTTATCACTCTTTCAAAATTGCAAATGCAAAGCACTAGAAAGTGCTATTTGCTCTTTCAAAATTGTGAATGCAACCCCTTAAATAAAGGATTCCTCTCTCATGATTTTGCCCCATCCATCTGAAACGTTATTAAAAACAACAAAGATAACAATGAGAAATGACTATTGTCTAAGCAACACCTTCGAGGTATCACAGACAAGTCTCTAGACTTTGCCATGCTAGAGTTCCTTTACTAAAGCAACAAAGAAGATGATGAGAAACGGATAGAGTCGTAATACAGGGCATCAAATAACAAGGGGGCATTTAGTAATTGGCCATAATCTTGATCATGATAGTTTTTCTCTCATAAACAAGTCTTTTACGTTAGATAGATGATCTTGTTAATGAACTCCTGCTGCCCTTGACTCATCACTTCAAGAGCGGAAGGTTCCTTAACCAAATTGAGGACAAGGGTGATGATGCAGTTAAAATCACCACAAATTTCACCACACTAGCAGTCCATATGATAGTTGGAGAAAAAGAAAGGGATCCCTCCCCGATTCCACGGGTTTAGCTCTGTGACTCCGCTAAGCATTTTGGCAACCGGCAGGCTTCCTAAGCCTGGTTCTGGTACCTCCAGCTCGAGGCAAAACACTCATATTGTATTTCGTTGTCATGAATCAGTGTATGTGTTATGTCCTAGTCCAACATGGTGAGATTAGACGAAAAGAAAAGGACATATATTACCTCACAAAAAAAAAAAAAAAAAAAATTCACTAATTATGTTACTTAGAATACCTGGTCAAACTAACCCAGTGGACTAGGTTAATTTTTTTATTATTATTTTTAATTGTCTTGGAAGTTAAAAAAAAATTTAGTTTTTTTTTTTAAAATTAATTTTCTGTTTTTTGTTTTTGTTTTTGTTTTTTTTTTTTTTTTTTTCATGTAATAAGTTAAATTGGGAAGGGAAAAATGAGGAAGTGAGGAGAAAAGGTGTTAGCTAGTGGTGGTTCAATCGGCAGCCAGTCGACGACGGCTATATAGATCGGTTGACAACAGGATTTCAGCACCCGTTACCAGAACATTTCAAAAATGTCAATAAACATATGTTTCCCCAATATATTATATTCTAAGTTCAAATAACACAAAACACACTTATATTAAAATTGTATTTACGCAAACCAGAAAATGTGACTAGCTTTGCACTTCTTTCTTGCGGGCTACGACGGGAATGGCGAAAAGTAGATTAGAGTGAATGCTTCGAAAGAGCTAAAAGAGGTGGGGCATAGTGAGGTGGGTATATCTACCTAGATTATAGCCTTTTTTTTTTTTTTTTTTTTTTCTTAATTATTTGCTTAAATGTTATATATGTTTTTTTACTTTAAATAAAATGGTTAACTTAAAAAAAAAAAAAAGAAAAAAAGAAAAATGCAGTATGGTGTTGCCTTTTTATCTAAAGTAAGAAAATTGTTAAAATTAAGAAACATTGTATTAGGGAAATAGGATGGGTACTACTTGGTTATAAATACGGCCCATCACTTAGGCTAGCCTAAACAGTAAACATAAACAACTAGAGAATATAATT
Organism: Rhizophora mangle; assembly: GCA_037832345.1. Taxonomy (NCBI): domain Eukaryota; kingdom Viridiplantae; phylum Streptophyta; class Magnoliopsida; order Malpighiales; family Rhizophoraceae; genus Rhizophora; species Rhizophora mangle. The sequence continues at coordinate 1,704,243 of JBAPLJ010000320.1, forward strand.
GCAAACAACACGAAATGTAACTTACTAGACAACAAAACGCAAGCAAATTGGATGCTGGAAATATAAAGCATAAATTTAAAGGATTAGGGATATCGACTTGTCACACAACAAAGGAGAGGTAAACATAAGGGAAAGTGAATATAACATGAGGAAATTAATAATAAGGATGTTAAATGGAGAACGTAAATAAAAGATCACTAAAAAGTAAATGTAAAGTAGTTGAAAGTGTGAGCAATTAAATGGAAAGGCATGAGATGTTAGGGAATGAACTAACTTATTAGAAATTTAAAAAAAAAAAAAAATTGGAATAACAAATGCAAGAAATTGAATAAAAAAAATATAAAATGTATAACAATGAAATAAATGACTTGCGTTGAAGTAAGGATAAGGAATTAGAATAATAAATGCAAAACATATAAGGTGTAAGAAATTAAATAAACATTTTAGTATCTATGCTTACTTTTGATTGGCTTGTAACTATTCATGTTTGCCCTCGTATGTATTTTACTTGGGGTGCCATTTTTGATTTGTCTGATGGCTCTGGCGATTTCCGACTATTGTAGGTACTGGATCCCAAGAGTTCATGTGCAGAGAGGAAGGAGGAGGACCTTCTAGAAGATGGATCACCAAGTTGGGCTATGACTAGACGGACTTTGAAGCTTGAAAGCCTGCCGGAACTCCCCTTCTGTTGTCTTGGACGAGAGCTTGAAGCTTGAAGCTTGAAGAGACTAGGCTTCAGGACGGCCCACTTTGTACTTTGAATTGCTTTTTATTGTATCATAATGTAACTAATATACTGGGCCCGGGTTTGGGTTTTCATTGGACCTATAAATTGGACTTAGACTTTTTGGATTTGGATTTTTTAAAATTTATTATTTTTTTTTTTTTTTTCTTTTTTTTTTCTGCTTATTTTTATTTTATTTTATTGTCCAAATCCAATTCCAAATTAATAATGATTCTATTACACGCCCTGTCCCACGTTGTCTCCAGGAATGAAAGGAAAGTTATTGATCCCTCTGACTTGCTTTTCAAACTTCCATTTTGCCCATCGTACTTTCTCAGTTTTACTCTTTTTTTTATACAAATTAATCCAAACCCATCTTTTGGCATATTTTAAAATAAATCGCCGACTGTGTTTCTTGCCGAGCGGCGAAGTCCACACAAAATACTTTTTTTTTTTTTTTTTTTGACATAATATATATAATTTACAAGTCAATTTTTTTTATAATTTTATATAACATTTTGATTATAAAAGGTAAAATTAATATTACCATAAATATTTTTTCCTATATTTTTATTTTTTTAATTTAAAAATTTATAATTTTATTTTCTGATATTATTACCCTTTTTTCAAACAGGAGGAGAAGGATAAAAATTTTTTCACTCTTTTACTTTTTATTCTTCTCACTTTCTATTTCTTCACGTTTCTCCCCCTGCAATTTTTTTTATCCAAGAAAGGCTTTTAAATTTTCGATGGAGAAAAATGGAGGCTGGAGTAAACCTGACCCGGGGGCGGACCAATTCCAATTCTCATGTCGAGCCGTCGGTTAGGTTCAGGGGAAAGGAATGAAATTGAAGCCAGGAAAAGTTTCTAATAATAATAATAATAACAATGTAAATATTTGGGTAGCATAGGATAGGATAGGATATGGAAAGCAAATCTACTTAAAAAGTCAGAACGCAAAAGCAGTGGATAGGGCGTGTCGTGTCATGTTCTCATTCGAAATTCCAGAGCGTCCCCGGACATGGCAAAATGGCTAAGATCTCAACCCCTTTTTCCAAGAGGTGACCTTTCGATTTTTTTCGTTTTCTTTTATTTCCAAGGAAATTTTGAAGACTATGAAAAGGGATTTCTTTTTTTTGTTTCACATTAGTTGTCTGAATGCTTTGCTATGAGCATGGAATACGCCCAGCAGCCATAACTTTTATTGCATTACATAGCATGATATTCTCTGTAGACTGATTCTGAGGTTTGACATCTCTCGGTGCGTGTCGTTTAATTAGATTACAGTGATACTGTCGAAGCTGAGGTAATGGAGTGAGAGATAAAGTGGAAGGAATATTTGGAAGAGTAGTCTTTGTCAATTGCTGTTGAGATGCAAAGAATAAGTTGTTCATTTTGAGGAGAATTGATAAAAGAGAGAAGGGGCTGCTTTATTTTGGAGGCTAACCTCTGCATGTTGCTATGCAAAAGCACAACATCTTTCATTCCAATCCCACTTTCGGCCATGCAAGGAATTCTAATATCCAACTTGGTTTCACAATTGCTTGCAAAGCTCCAGGCACACGTCTTCTTCTAAGTAATCTGAAATTTTGTCTTATTAAGCCAAAAATTCCAGTCATCAAGAAAGCTGTGTGCTTTGATGTTTTGAAAGACAGCGAAAAGTTATGGCTCTCTGGAATAGTTAAATGTGCGGTGGATGAGAATTCAGGTGATTTGTCTGAAAAGGAAGAAGAAGAAGAAGAAGAAGAAGAAGACGATGTTTGTCCTGTGGATTGTGTTAGAGAATTTAAGACTGACGAGGAATTCTCCAGAATTCTTGAAAAAGCCAAGGAAACTGGTTCTTTAGTGGTGGTGGACTTTTATCGCACTTCTTGTGGAAGTTGCAAGTATATAGAGCAGGGTTTGGCCAAACTGTGCAAGCTATCTGGGGATCAAGAGGCTGCAGTAATCTTCTTAAAGCATAATGTGAGTTTTCTTAAATGCGGAATTTGTCTGACTCTGTAGTGCACAGCAGTCTTTAGGCATAAGGTCGTCCATTTTCTTTTGTGTCTACCCATGAAAAGCAAAGACTAATTTGAAAATGCTGTTCATGAAGTTCATAGATTAATATTTTACTCACTTGGTGTGGTATGGGAGTTCACCCCATTTCGGTTCCGTTCTAAAACCACCTGTCCAGGTTCTCTAGTCAAAGGGGAACCGAACCGAAATGTGGCTTGACGTTTCAGTTTTGATTCTGATTTTGGAAAAATTTTGATTCTAATTTCGATTGTTGGCTACTTCTGGTTTTTACTCCGGCCAGGTCCTATATTTTAAAAATAAAAGGTAAAATGATCATTTTGGCCTTTTCTTTTTACATTTTATGAACCCAATGGTTCGGCTTAGGTTCTGAGAGAGTGGTGGGGGATTTATGGAGATTGAAAGTACTATTTTACGACCATACGATGGACCCCAGAAATAAAAAAGAAAAAGTTATGGTTATGGTTTGGGGTTTGTAGAGGATAATAATAGCTGAATCGACCCTCCAATGCTTCCTCTAACCACAGCTGTGGAACCTGTTCCGACCCAGTTCTAGCCCATTCTGGTTTGGTCCAATTCTAACAGGAACCCTGGCCCCCCACTACTTAGTAACAAGACTGGATATAAACATGGTCATCTAATGGATAAACACCGTACAATCAAGGGGGTTTATATAGTGATTGTAAGATGACTCTGTAATGATCCACCTGTTTGTGAGTTTCACATTCTCCAAGGCAGGGTCCATGCTAATCGTGGTTTATGTTGTTTGCTGTTTTAGAATGCAGCTCCCTTGTAAATGAATGCAGAAATTTGGCTGCTAAAAGAGCATGTGATTCTGACAATGCTATTTTCTGCAGGTAATTGATGAATATGATGAACAATCTGAGGTTGCTGAACGATGTAAAATCAGGGTAATATGTTGTTTTTGTCATATATTGGTTTAGTTCACTATGAGGCATCAGTTAAGTAGAGTCTCAAAGTTGATTGAGAAGCAAAAATATAAGCAGAGAAGAAACTAATGTATAAAATAAATTTCTGTTCCATGTGTTCGTTGTCATGATCCATGTTATCTGGCAAACTCATTTTCGTTTGTTGGTTATATTAACATAAGGTAAACCTCAACTGATGCAGACAGTCCCTCTCTTCCACTTTTACAAAGATGGAGTCCTGATGGAAGCATTTGCTACTAGAGACAAAGAAAAGATCACTGCAGCCATTGGTAAGTATGCGAACTCTGAATTGGTAGACACATAAACTAATCTGGTTATGTGTCAACCAAGTAGTCTGGTGGCTTTTTACCATACATTTTGATGCCAGATACTTCACATTTCCCCCTTCTCTGTTCTTCATATTTTTTTGAATTTCTGCCATTAAAAATCCAGTAATGTTTTTGAGAAAGGGCATTCTCTCCCACGCTATTTGATTCGGACAAAGGTCAAATTTAAGTGTCTGGTAATGTTTCTGTAAACGTAAATATCGAGTCCAATAAGACTCTGCAAGACTTTTGGGTGTTTTCCAATAGAGGTACTGTTGGCATTTAATTCTAAAATGTCAGGTCTCCGCCCTCTTTATGCAAATTAACTAGCCATATCAAATGCTAGGTAATTTTTGTTTCATACAAATGGTCATATCTTTGTATGAAGATGATGTTAATGCAGCATACATGATTCGAAGTATGGTTGTCAAATAAGTTATCTGCCCTTGTTGGGTGTTGAATGTTTAGTCACCAATAAACAAGAATGAGGGTGTCTTGATCCTGCTAGTATAATTTGTTTCTGCACAATTAAACTGCATAGGTATACTGCATACCCTTTTTCATTTTTTAATAATTAGCCTATTACTATTTGTTCCAAACTTTTGGTTGTAGCATGCATGACTGTAATTTTGTTATATTTACATTCTAAAATGTGCTAGATGCACATAAAAAATCATGCTCCAAGCTCAACTTTTCAGAGTTTTGACAGGCAGATCATGAGAAGATGGTTATACGCAGTTAGAAACCAAGGCCATTCATGGATTACCATCGAAATGTTTAACATGCATATACGGGGAGGCTTAGTCATTGCTTTAAGAACCAAGAAGCAGTTAGAACTCAGAAGCCAAATCTATAAGGAACTGAAAGAAAATTCATTCCCCTTTAACCAGAGCCAGATGGGAAGGCCGAATGAGATTGCTAAAATTACTGAAAGAACTACATTAAATATGCAGGTAGGTTGCAGGAAAAGTGTGAGTCCAGTTTCATGCTTAAACTACAGTCGCATCTGTTTCTTGCGTCTTACTGCCAAAAAAAAAAAAGGGAAAATACCATCGTAAGCAAATTTTGTAGGATCAGGCCCTCAAGGTTCTAACATTTATCAGCTGATCGGCCTTCACATGTTCACCAAACATTGTCTGTCATTTTGTATGTCATCAATTAAAAGCAGAACTAGCAAACACAATGAGAATATGTATATAATCAACTCGAATCACGGAGATTAGGTATCCTATACCCTAGACCCTAAACCTTAAACCAGGACACATGCTGAATGTGGATATGTCTTTTGAGTTACGTCGGACAAGCAAAACTTACACAGGAGAAAAATCCTAGGGACAGGCCCAGGTCAAGGCCCCTCAAGTTATGCAAGACATCATCATAACAGGAGACATTGAGTGAAGCACAACATAAAGTATCAAGCGCTATCAAGACCTAATAGCCACATCTTGCCGTTAGAAGGGTCCATGCTAGCGATTACCGAATCATACCAAGCAAAGCTTGTGCTCTTTAGTGGGTGCTCTCCAGCCGGAAAGGCCACTCCTTTCTGTGCGAGTCAATCGCTAACTACCAACTGGCTATGTGGCAGCCTCTGAATGAACCCTCCGTCGGATGGGCATGACTGGTCACTCTCTGTTAGACAGACACGTGGTGTAGCGGAAAACGTGATAGTACTTTACACTATAGTGGGGTGCATTTCGTCTAAGAAAATGGAGAAAAGGATAAGGTGGGGTTGCGTGCATGCCGATGATGATTTTTGTCAATCGAAAAATCCAGGGGCTGATAACAGATAAACACCAACGAATTATACATGTTTGCTAGAACCGGATCAATTAAATGATACAGGTCATTCTGATAAAAAAAAGGGTTAAAATTACAATGGGATTGATCATAAAACGGTACAAGTACAAATTAAGGCAAAGGACGCCGCCCAAGTGAAGCTTAGCAGGGCTTGCCAAACAGTACAAATGAGAATTCTAGTGAAAAAATGAAATACAATATTTCTAAAAGGGAGGGAAGAATTTGGATGGTAAAGAGTGTATCAACTTCTTATCATTAATGTAGATCGTCCACCCTAGGTACTAGCTAGATTCTTTCCAAAATCTGGCTGGAAGTCCGTGCAGTGGCACTGGAAATGGGCTATGCTGAACCCCACTTTGAGATCCTACGACCTCCCACCTACAAGCGCAATAGAAAACCGAGGTCAATAGAAGATACAGCAAATCCCACCAGTGTCGGAAAGAAAATCATTTGAGATGGGAGACCCTCTATTTTTGGAAAGAGCTATTCCTACAATTTAAACCCATGGTCACGTGATTCCAAGGAAGTAATTTTTCTGTTTCATTAAAACTTGCCTTTGAACATCTAAGGATTGATGAAGGATTTGGATTTTTATTTTTTTCCTACTTAAGTGGATTGATAACTGTAGTTTGCTTGTTAATTTGTTAGTTTGTTTTTCGTTGTCAGCTAATGATTAAAAAAATTTATTTCTAGTTGAACTTATTCATAATGTACGTACGGGAAAATCTCACGTCGTTTTTACGGAACCTACATTACACATTCACATCAATTTTCTTTTAACATCATACTAAATCCGCCTAAAAATGCAAGTCTTTTGTGGTTAACCATAAGATAGGCACAACAATGTAGTGGCAATAATAACGTTTTTGTAAACTAATTGGCTTTATGGGGTTAGGACCAATGGCATTGAAACGTAGTTTTGTAGGCAAATCTCACAAAGTTGGACAAATGGGGGAGCATGTTCCCTGATTCAATAGAGTAGAGAAGTTATGTCTAAACGCGCGCGCCAGAGAGAATCTATGCATAGTATCCCCAAGTGTTAAAAAACAAAATAAAAATGATACGGTTTTCAACAACAATACCTGAACTTGGTAACAAGATGGTGGATCATAATGAGCATCTCCAGCTTGGCAAGCTCATTTCCAGGACAAGCATGCACTCCAGTACCAAATGGCATGAATGTATTGGGTTTTGGTGCAACCTATTAACACATCAAGTAAAAAGGGTAACTATAGGGATCAATAACGACCATCTAAAACATGTAAGATCATGTTAGATAACAATGCTGCCTCAAACCTCAAATCTGGAGGGATCCAATTTTTGTGGATCACGAAAATACCCTGGATTGTGATGAATGTTTCTGAATAAAGGCATCACCTTCCAACCTTTTGGAATCAGGTACCCTGCCACACATTTTTTTGTGTCAGGTATTTTCTATAAACGTCCATTTCAATAAATCATTGGTACTTGAAAATTCAACAGGTGGGACTTGAGCTTTAGATTAAGTTTGAAACTTATGACCAATAAACTCAAGTTTCATTCTCACCCTTCTCCAATCGAAAGAAGAATAAAAAAAAAAAAAAAAAGAAAAAATGATCAGCTTGCCTAATATTATTTAACTTTGATCGTTCCATCTTGAGTAAGACAGCTGAGGCTAAGGGTATTACATTCTTATAGGTTTTATTATGCCCTACCGAGCATGTCCTAAATATCCCAGCTTTTCATAGTCAATGTGCTTCACATTGACAAACACGTTTGAAGAGTTTGCCCTTATACCGTTAAGCCAAAGAAACTTTTTGTTTTATTCCTCTTACCCTTGTACTCCACATCCGTTACTGCTTCCCTAAAGAGGAAAGATATGATGCTTGCCATTCTCAAACTCTCCAAAACGACCTGCAATTCCACAGCTTCCATTGGTTAGCCCCTCACAAAGCAAAATCCCAGACTGGAAAACAAATGCAATTACGAGATTCTTTATGTCCACACTCCATGTTATGTTGCTCGTGATTGAGAATGTTAGAAAGATGCCATGTTCATGCATGCGCTACATACCTTGTAAGTGAATGGCATGTTTCTACTTTGACTCCAAGTCAGTGGCTGACTAAAATCAACATTCAATTGGTGAATTTCCTTCTGTTCAGCCTGTAGAAAGGAAAACCTAATATGTTACCAATAATTCATCACAATTAATGTAGGCGATGTGCTTTTGACATACAGATGTTGAAGATTGAGACAATAAATGCAATTGAAACCGCCTTGTTTAAGTGTTTGCCCATATTTTGACTTGTGTTAATTAAAAGCCAAAATGCCGAGTTTTCTTGTGTTTATATTGACTCATTTAAAAATGAAATCCAGTGTTGTTGTCGTTTGCTTAACGAATTGAGAAAGTATAATCTTGTTCATTTAAAGCTCATTTAATAAACAAGGATTCTCGTGTTGAACATTTATTGAGCCAAGCATGAGTGCTCTTTATGATCACCTTGTTTAATTTTATTAAATAAACATGGATAATTAGCATTGGAAAAACCAATAACATAATAAATAAATATAAACTTTAATAAAATTTACCAATTAAAAAATAAATGTATTTAATTACAAAGTATAACAATAAATATATAATATATAATTTAAAAACGAGTTTATAAAACCAGCTTTAATAATGTATTAAATGAATTTTTCAATGATTTGCAAATTAATTTCAAACAAATTGCTTGTGACTTCTTGTTTAAATTTGATTTATTTATTGAATAAGTTTTGAAATTAGACAAGAAGTTATTTACTTAATAAATGAATGAACGAGTTCGAGGTAGCTAATATTGGGTTGAGCTATCGAGTCCTTGGGGAAAGTATCAACTCGTTTGGGATCCTAGTTGTAGGTGGTACCTTTACAGCCTCCAGAAGTTTCGGGTTGTCGTGGAGGTACTTGATGACCCATGTCATAGCACTTGCTGTGGTGTCCTGGGCAGCAAAAAGCACTCCTATAATGTTGTCCGCGATTTGATCGTCCGTCAAAACTTTTCCTTTTTCATCTTTCGAGTTCAGCAGACAACCTAAGAGATCGTTCTCAGTTGGTCTCTGCTTCTTTCTTTCACAAATAATCTCACCGAGAATCTTACTCAGCCTCCTTCTTGCCTGGAGAGGAGAGGAAGATTAGGAAAAGTCAATTATAAGGGCCCAATTCGTTTGTGGGTCACAGTTGAACAATGTCTAAAGGTACATACCATCATTGCTTTTCTGTGAGGAGTTCCAGGGAGGCCAATTGGAAAGGAATTGTAGCCTTTATCGACCATTCCGTAGTTCTTTTTTAATTCTTCCCTATAGTTGGCTTCTAAACGGCCAAAAATTGCCAGTATACCCACCTCAAAAGAGAGCTGCAGCCAGATGTGAATGGACAGATTTATTAGGCATTTAGGCTCATTTGGGACATGATAAGAAATCAAAGACATAAAAAGCTATACGATTTACTACTCTGAGAAAAATAGGTACTATATGCAGGACGCAACAGACCATTAGACTAGAAAAGTACAATAAAAAAAATGGGATTTCGTTCAGGCATGTTTGTTTTAAGCCTTGGTTATGAGCACGTTGAACTGAACAAAACAAACGAACCTTTTTTGTTTGTGTTTTTATATTTTTTTTTCTTGGTACTAACCTTTTTCATTTCTTGAAAGGTGTTTAGAACACGCCCACATTCCCATGAGTTCAAAGTGGAGACTGCTGTGGCTGAAATGTCAGCAACCAAGTTTCGAATTGCATCAAGAGACAGGGAGGATTGAACCAGCTTCCTTAGGCGAACATGGTAACCTCCTTCGTGAAAAAAGAGGGCTGATTTACCAATTAATTGTTCTTTGCTTCTTGGGTACGTTGGTTTGAACAAGTAGGCTTCAGTTACTAGCACAAACCGAGCAGCCTCGGGACTAGCCAGCATAACACAAGGGCAACCAAGAATATGTGTCTTGAAGATTTCTCCATACCTGTTCCGCCGTAATCCATAAAGAAACCATTCAATTTCATGCACAAAAAATTGCTCAAAACCTATATGCTGAAAACATTTCCCCCCCCCCCTTTTTTTTTATAAAAAATGAATAAAAAAGAAAACACAGAGAGAGAGAGAGAGAGAGAGAGAGAGAGAGAGAGAGAGAGAGAGAGAGAGAGAGAGAGAAGGATTTAAAGGGTGCAAAACACAAAGAGATTTATGACAGAAAGATTAACCTCTTCTCTTTGGACGCAAAGAAGACATTTGGGTCTTGGGAGTAAAGTTGAAGAGTCTCTCCAATATAAGGCCAACCCATTGAACCAGGAGGGAGATTAATGCGTTTATGTAAATCCTTCTTACCTCTTCCTCCAACGATGCATGACAACAGCAAACTAAGGAGAAAAATAAAAACATAAACAAGAATATGGTCACAACCCATATCTGTTCCCCACTCTTCCAGTTTCTCTCTCTATCTGTGAGGTGGTGCTAAGAGCCACAGTTCATTTATATAGGAGCAAGTTCTCCGATACGCGGACAGTGGAGAGAGACTACGAAGGGCGGGGCGAGAAAGAGAATCTGATGATGTGTGGCAGCGTAGGTCTTACCTAACTTTTTTTTTTTTTCTTAAAAATATATATAATGAATAAATAATTAAAGTAAAATGTGAATACGATATTATTTTATGTGTACCAGCACTTTTTACAAATTTTTCTTTAATTTTGTGCACGTTATATATATTATATATATATATATTGAAAAATCAAACCCTTATGTTGAATTCAGCATCGTGGGCTGTAAATGGGGTTACGATTTTTTTTTTTCCGAAATTGATTTACACCAGATAAAAGGTAATTGACATCCAACTCGATAGTAAAATGTTGCACAGATGGAGAAATCCGCCGCATGACAGACAATATGACGTTATCTCATTAAAATATATATTTAAAAAAAATCAATTTATTAATATTTTTATCTAGTGACGTGTCTATGGGCTCATGTGTTTATCCATAAATAAACAAAAGCTTAGAAGCCAAAATTTTCTTTCCAACTTTTAAGATTTTTTTTTTTTTTTTAATGACAACTCACCTTCTTTTTTTAATGTTGAAATCTACTCTGGATCTGATTCCCATTAGGGAGAGCCACAGAAAAAAGGAATTGTTTTTTTTTTTTAAAAAATATTGTTACGATAAAATATTTCTTTTTCACCATAAATTTGAAGCCATGGAAATGTTTTTGGTGACGTGGTAATTGATCCCACAACATATATCTATGAAGGGAAAAAAAGGAGTGGGTTTCGATGGAAAAATTTTTATAAGTGGAGGGTCTTTTTTTTTTTTTTTTTTGACCTTTTTTTGCCAAAAAAAAAAAAAAGAAAAAAAAAAAAAAAAGAGGAAAAACATTAGGTATAGACGCATTCTTTAATGATTTTATTCCCATCCTTCTACCTACAAGAAAGGAAATTGCAGGAGCATGTAATGCCCTCATTAGAATTAAGAAGAATTTTAATTTATATAAACAAAATCTTATAAAAAAAAGTATATGACCATTAGTCGTATTGCGTCCCAACATTATTTTTAATAATATGACATTATTATATTAATTGGTTATAATATATGTTTATATAATATGCTTATTAGAGAGAAATTTCATGCTGTCTTCTGTAACCATTCAATAAACTCACATTTTCTTGCTTGAACAAAAAAAAAAAAAAAAAAAATCAAATTCTTATGATACCCTAATTATTATAAATAACAAAGTAAACACACTTCATCAAAAATAAAAAGTCATTATGGGACCGTTAAGTTTTAAGTGTGAATAGCATTGTTCTGCAAACAAATAAATAAATTTATTAGGGTCTTGGAACGAGTCTCGTCCTTGAATTTGTATACATTGCGTTGTAAGAGTATGCATTTGTTATTAATTGATTACCCTTTTTGCTCACAACATTAAAAGTTATTTATTACATCCCCCTAATGTATTAAAATCTTCATCGTCTTTCACCAATTAAAAATAAAAATAAAAATAAAATCTTCATCTTCTAGAACTTCCTTATCTATAGCTTTCAAGTAGATTCTTTTTTTTTTTCTTTTTAGTTTTATTCAAATAATTAAATTTTTAATATTGAGTCGTCATTTTCATCGGTGAACAAAACATTGTGAAAGCAAAATTCTAACAATGAAGGACAAATTCGTGTAGCATTGTACTTCCGCTTAAAAACTTTAATAAAAGGTGGATTGTTCACAAAGGTAACATGACTGAGTCAGTTGAGTTTGTCAAATATGTAATGCGAAATGACGTGATTATAATATAGTTTAACACGAGACTATATATATATATATATATATATATTAATAAAATCTATTTAATAAACGTGCTGTATGTTCAATATGATATTTACCTAAACAAGTTCATGAATTATTATGATAATATAAGAATGGATTCTGTCTCACTTTGGCCCATCTGTATGCCTAATATTTGAATGACAACTATAGTGATTGTTAACAATACTTATTAATTGTCTAAAAGTCAACGCTGCATATTGTTTTATTAACAAGTATTTGTTATATTTATTTATATATATATATATATATATATATATATATATTATATTCTTTGTGGGGTGGGAGAGCACGTTTCATCAATAATAATACATAAGGCGAAAGAAATCCATACGCAATCCTCACTTACCAAAACATTTTAAATGAACAAATCATTAACACCAAAATTGTTTAATTTAGATTAAAGCGGAATTCCCTCTGTTAGGTAATAAGGACAATTTTTACTCAACATGAAACAATGCTCAAGCTTTTTAGCAAAACAAATAAAACACATAATATTCATCCACAATTAAATTTCTATTTTTGAAGTCTAGAATTTTAATTTTGGGAAGGAGATATAAAATTTATGAGAATAAAGAGAGTTATTATATTACATAATTTATAGTCAAATGCATCTCTTAGTTAAACCAAAAAAAAAAATCTTTTTGACTTTCTAGTATATATATATATATATATATATATATGGGTTCTTGACGGTGTTCATATATTTGTTTTGATTTTCTACAATCTTAATTTCTTCTAATTGTTGTATTATAAATATCATCTATTTAAATTGAATTACAAGTTTTAAAAATCTATATTAGAAATATCTTCTATATTTGTTAATTCTTGATGTAGAGCTTCGTCCTTTGAATATTTTCTAGGGTATAAAGACTCACTTCTATATGCCATTCTTGCTTGCTTCGGTTATTATTTAATCGAGCAGGTTTTGTATGACTCAAGATCTAGTACCTTTAGGAATAAAAAAAAAAAATATATATTGTTACATTTGCTTTATCTTCCCATCTTTTTGGTCGTATATAATTTGAATGTATTTTTTCATATGGGGACACGTTTATAACTTGATTCCTTTACAATATTATCAAAAATAAAAAGAGCCTAAAAACATGCCCTTGGATCGCTAACAATTCATTTTGGATTTGAAGTTTGTAAAGCCGAATTTCTGACCATGTCATAACACACAACATTTTGTTCCAACCCATGAACTGTAAGCAAGCTTGGGCCTCCAAGACACTCACAGTTCATTGCCTTCCACAGTTCCCTTTAGCCTTACCACCATACAGAAATTCCGGAGAACGAAAATGTCGAAACCACAGGATTCTATGACCCCGTCGTAAGCACTACTACGGCAGATGAAACAGGCATTTAACAAACATACCGAAAACCGTGACTTACCCTATTTGCTAATTTCGTCCATTTATTTTTCTCACACCAATAACGCTCTGAATACAGTACAGGCACCGTGGCAAAGGATTTCTAAACAAAAGACCACACATCCTGGAATCATCGCGATACCTATGCAAGGAGGCATGAAGATGAAAAGTGTAGGCAAATACAGATTGCATGTTGACAAGCAGAGTTTCCGGGAGCAACATAGAGAAACAAAAGGGAGGGCTACGCAGCAAGAAGAGAGAGTAGGGGGTGTTAATAAGTGATAACTGCAGCTTACTTGGAAACAGGGATAACACTTCGTTACTGATAAATAATTACTCTTTCATCCGCCCACATACAGTGTGTGGTAGGGCAAATCCAACCGCCAGTAGCACAAATTGAAATCAAGAAATTGAAGTATTAAGCTCGGTGACAGGGGGCTGGTAAAAGGTAAAGAATGCCTAATGTGTAAAGCGAGACAATATGAGCCTCAAATAAAAGATCAATGGGCTGGGCAGCGTGCAAAACCAAAAGCCACCCAGAGGCATGCTGGTACTGTTCGTTTGATTTCCAACAGCTTTATCAACAGAAGCTCAACCAGCATCAGTGCTAGTTAAATCATAAGAGAAGTATTTATGCCTTCTGACCATAAGAGTTCTCAAGGACTGGGACCCCTGGTCCATAAATCACTCGACAGCGCTCACTGAATGAACCAACCAATTTGGATGCTACCTCTTTGAAAAACATAGATGACACCTGTCAACAAAAGCCATTGCTACAATTAGGGTGCTACATCAGATAAAGTTTAGTTAACATGACAGTGGAAACTTGGGCAGACACTGAATTTGGTATCGAAAGAAATTAAAATCATTTAGGATGTAACTTCCCAGTACATTGTTTATCGTCTACTTATGGTGGCCAGATTGAAAGTAGTCACAACTAAAGGCCACCTTAGCCTACTTTATCTTTGAGGATTTCATCTTCACACTACCTTGGATTAGACATCCGTGTATCATTCAGAGTATTTATTACAGCAATTTGAAAAGCCAGTTTCTTGTCCATTTTGAAACACCATAAAAATGGGGTTCAGATTTACACCCGGATTTAGATTCTTGTTGGTTGGGGGGCAAAGGGTCCAGGGTGTGGGAGGAGAGAGAGAGAGATTGCCCACTGCACAAAGGTTGGGAAATTCTTTTTACAATTTTTTTAAAGGTAGAATGTTGGATGTGCTTGTTGGTGATCAATCATTATAGGACCAGAAGGGATGCCATTGACAAAAGGTTGCCCATCAAATTTCTTAAGTAAAAAACTAACCGCAGAATTCAGAAATGCCAAGGATTTATACGAGAGGCAAGGTGGGATAATACCTTGATTCATATTAGAACATGGGATGTGGAACTCCAAATTAAGAGGAGATCATTCATATTTACTGTTTTTGATAAGCATTCAAACGAGTTTGAATCATGCTATCCATTTCCTAACATCTAAAGCATCAAAGTACATGAACAGTGATTTCAATCCTACAATTGCAGTTTGGCATTGGATAACACTCTCGAAATACACTTAGGAACAGGGACCCTTTGATATCAGAGGGGCAGGAGCTATGTACCTAGGCCTAGTTGTAAAATTGGAACTTATATGTACCTATAAAGAATCAGTAGAAGTGCTGCACTATTTTTCTAATGCACATGCAATTTTATTTGGAAAAATTTTGAATTAGTAATAATCTCAAAAACTCAAATTTGGGCAATGAAACCGTAGAATCTGTGCCTTTGCAAAACTGAAATGCATGGTTAAATTCACAAGAATATGCTCTTCTCAAATAACAAGTTAACTTCATAGTTACAAATCTTGAAAAACACAACTGTTACCTGTCTGTAAAGTGGGGACTGAAACTTAAAATCCACCAAAAAATAAATGTTGCAAGAGCTTGGAACTGGTCCTGGGTTGAATTCCCAAATGTTTATCAGATGGTCAAAAAGGGAACTCTCTGTTGCAGTTGTCTAGAAATAAGCATAATAAATAATGCTGTTAACAACTATATTGACAGAAGTCATATGGACCTAAATAACAACATATGTTATCAAATGATTAGCAAAAGGAAAAAGAATACTATGCACAGTTACCCACACTTCCAACATATCAATCAACAAGCAGGCCAACAAAATACTCAGCAGTTTCTAGTCTTGACCAATACACATAAAAGAAACCACTACTCAAGCACATTACATTAAATGTTGCTGCTGCTCAAATTTAAAGCTAGAACTTAAAGTTCATGTTGAACAAAGATGTAGTTCATTTTCCCTAAATTCCTATGTCCAGATACAATATGATTCACATAAAACCCATAGTCCAATTGTTGCAAAAAGGGTCAAGCTTTTGTATTTTTTCAATCATTTTTTTAATGCCTCACTCTCACTTCATGATGGGACTAATAATACCTCAGCAAAACTCCCAATTTTGTTATATTCTAACCAATCACAAATGCCAATACAGAGGACTAAAAATATGACTGAACAGAAGGCTACAGGATCCCCAGTTTACACCTTTTTTTTCTTTCTCTTTTTTTTTTTTTCTTTTCATTATAAAACGATATCCTTCTTAACCCACACAAAACAGAATTGATTTAAGAGTGAACTACACGGTTTCAAATATGCATCTAGGTTTTTAATATTAACTTAAGAAGCTCAGATATCAAAACATGAAGCAGAGAAATGGGATACCTTTATGGACTTAGCTCTGTCCAATTCTACATGAGAAACATAACTCTCAACCAAAAACTTGAAACCAATCTCAAGCTCCGCATCAAAAGATCCATCCGGATGGTATCTGAGAATCTCAGACCGCTGACACCACGGGACAAATCCGTCATACAAGTCAACAGCCGCAACCACATCAAACAACTGCTCTGGAGAATATCTAAATGCCACGCCACAATTCTATATCAGCCCAAATAAATCCTCACACACCCCCCCCCCCCCCAAAAAAAACACCCAAAAAAAAAAAAAAGAATCCATCCAAATCATATATCCTCCTCTCAAATAAATGAGGTCTCCAGTTATTTCCAATTCCAATAAAACGAGAGGGAAAAAAAAAAAAAAAAAAAAGGAAATTACCCCAAAACGCGCCTCTCTTCGTAAACCTTGGATAAAACACCACCTTCTTCTCCATCTCCGCAACCAAGAAAGCGTCTATTTTGAACAGCATTTGGGTTATCACAAAGGCCGCCTAATGCGGCACTAGAATCCTTGTTGCCAACAACAATTACTTGATCGATGGACCGGGGGGCCACACCGGCAAAGCCACTCAGACATCGAAACTGATCGAATTTACGACGCCCATAGTCACCGATTGACCGTGTGGCTTTGGCACCGTTTGTACGCGTCATTAGGGACCGGATGGCCCTTCGAAGTGGACACGAACGGTGGCATTTGTGTAAATATTAGCGATTCTGGAACCCAATCTAAAAGAGAATCGAGAGCACAGGTAAGAGCAAGACGCAAAGATAAAATGGGAAATCCAAAACCCTAAGAAACAATCAACGAGGTAATATAGAGGAGATAGGAAGACGTACCTTATTGAATTGAAAGACCGCAAGAGAAGACAAACAATAAATCGATTTTACGAGGAAAGGGCGCCAATTGGACAGTTCCACAAGGTAATGGATGCTTTATTGTTTTTGTTCAATTTTGAATTGAATTTCGGCCCTTTGAATTGAAAGGTACACTAACGTCACTATTTTTTTTTTTTTTCTCTTTTCTGCTCTAGAACTGGAGCAAACGATTTTTGTTGCTTTCTTTTGCTTTCAAGTTTTTACCGGAAAGGAAAGAAGTATTACCAAAACAAATGTGTATGAAAAACGGAAGAGGTGTTGAGCAAGAAAACGCATTTGTTCATTTTAGGGAAGGGAAATGAAACACGTGGTTTAGTTTGTGTTTGTAAATGGGGTTTTTTCTTTTTTTTTCGTC
Organism: Rhizophora mangle; assembly: GCA_037832345.1. Classification (NCBI taxonomy): domain Eukaryota; kingdom Viridiplantae; phylum Streptophyta; class Magnoliopsida; order Malpighiales; family Rhizophoraceae; genus Rhizophora; species Rhizophora mangle. The sequence goes on from JBAPLJ010000320.1 coordinate 1,721,689, forward strand.
AGACTTCGTCGCTTTTGACTCTGAGTTTAATTCAATGGTATAAAAATTTATATGAATTAATATAGAAGTATATTAATTTTATTTTTTTAAAAAATATAAAAATAATAAATTTTTTTATAAAATATAAAATTAAAAAAAATATATATATATATGATTATATTTTTTTATAAAATAATTAATTATATAAATTTTAATATTATTTAAATTAAATTTTTATATAATTTATATAATTTTAAAAATAAAATTTTTTTTAAAAAATATAAAATATATGAAATTTAAATAAAAAAAATCAAATTTTATATATTATTACTATAAATCATTATTCTATCAAGTGAGTTATGATATCACTTTTAAAAAATATTAAGATATTTAATTATTTGGTAAAAAAAAAAATAATATATTTAAATAATCACTTTTTTTTTTTTAATAATTTGCATCAATGTTATTATTACATATTATTTCCTCAATTAACACTCCAAAAACCTAATGACACCATCCACTTTCTCAAAACTTTTAGAATGACACCCACACACTTTCTTGAAGTTTTTGCTAATAAAATAGCTCACATTTAGTCTCTTTTTAGTTTTTTTTTTTGCATAATGTGTTGCAATGCACATTATTTTTTGATACATTTCCATACTTATATTTTTTTGATGTAGTATTTTTACACATTTAATATTTTTTTTATATCAAAATATTTTTAAATTTTAATTAATTTTTTAAATTAAATTTTTTTTAAATTTTAATAAAGAGTAAAATATGTAAATTATAATAAATAAAAAAATGTTAATTTAATTAAAAAATTTAATTTAATTATTATTTTAATAAATTTTATATTATTTAAATTTATTTTTTTAATATAATTACATAATTCATATAATAAATTATTTAAAAAAAAAAAAAAAAAAATTTGAATAAAAAAATATTTATATAATTTTTGTAATTTAAATAATAAATTATTAAAATTTTAAAAATTATTTTTAAATAAAAATATTTAATTTAAGTAATAAATAAAATAAATTATATTATTATTTAAATTTTAAATATTTTAATATAATTTATATATTTTAATTAATAAATTATTTAAAATTATATAAAAAAAATTATATTTAAATTAAAAAAATTTCATTTGAATTATCGCTTAAAATATGTAAATTAATTTAATTTTTTTTTAATAGGATAAAATTAAAAGTTTTCATTAAATTAAATTAAGGGAAAAAAAAAAAAACCCCTTTACCATTGCCCTAATAAATCGCACACGGTAGATAACACACGAATTCTTTTGTTAAAAAAAAAAAAAAAAAAAAATTGTATAATCCTCTGTTCCCTCTTGTTTCCTTTTGATTTTTTTACCGTTAGGGACCATCTTCAAACCAGATTATGCCTCTTGAATATTGGTCAAAAGATTTTTTTTTTTTTAAATTTTTTTTACAACGGGGAAAAATTTGACATATTTGGGAATTAGATCTATAAAATAAATCTGTACTTTTTCATGATGGGTATTATTAGAAAGCTGATATTTTTTTTATAGAATGACTTCCGACAGAAGAATATAAAGGAGCCAAAATACAGGAGCATAAGATTTGGATTGGAAGCATCCAACCTAATAGCTCGGTGATCCATTCTGTCTTTCTTTGTGTTTAGCTCGAGTTCGAGCTTCTTCATTACGAAATCTTGACTTTCATATTCATTAACAGTGAAGTTAAAGTTGGATATGAGAAGGTTCACTTAGACCCAACAGTATTTGGATGATTTAACGAAAATATCAACAAATAACTTTCATTCTAGGCTCACAGTAGCGAAGACATTCTTTCAACTTTCTCTGGCAGGTCCAGCTAAGAACGAGACTATTTTATTATAGATGCTACCATAAAATCTTTGTTTGAACGCATAATAGAGAGGCTGATGTTATATCAAGAATACAGTCATAACCCAAAAGAGTGGAATAGTTGATTTTGCACTTTGAAGTCATCCAAACTTTATCCGAATAAGTCGGGTTATTGTGCTGGATGGCTATTCAATGCGAAATAGAAGAACAGGACAGAACAACTTCAATCAAATTCTCAACCGTTAATTTTCTCATACAAATAAAAGTTAAAAAAAAAAAAAATATCGTCAATCAAATTCTCGGATTGTTTAGAAGTGGAAGTCAACACACACAATTTTTTAGAATTACCCACGCAAGAAACCAGTGCCATTTACTCGTACAGTCACAACTTAAAACAGCCACAGATCACAACTTGCACTGCAAAGCTCTGTTATCGTACATATTCCGGTCATCTGATGCATATAAAATACTCATTTGTAGTCAAACATGTATGAAACCCTACGGATTAAAATATTAGTAGCCCATAGCTACAAAACAAACGAATGGCTGAGAGGTTCTTTCTTCGCGGAACTTGCCCCAGAAGGAAATCGAAAATCTCTTTGGGGCTTAGAGAAATAGGGACACAATCCATTCATGTTTACTAAACCCCGCTTGCTAGTACAAATTCTTTATGTAGCTGTGTGGAAATGGAATACTTGCTAGGATCATCTGCCGTGGGGTGCTTCCCACATGGAACAACCTGTAATAGCATTTCAGTGGCAAGGAATCAAAGGCTACAGCGGCAATGCTATAACCTCAGGTAGTCCTGTAAAAGGATGCTGATTAGGTGATGCCACCTGATCACTACCTGAAGCTTCAACCATCAGAGTTTTCATCCTCTTTGGGCTGCAGGTACTTTCCTTTCCGCCTTTAACATCTTGATCCACAAAGTTCTGATCTGACACCTCTACAACGACAAGAAATGCAAAATATATTAAAAGCAAACTACAAGCATCTTCGAGAGCCATCAATCATGACAACGAGTAAAATGGCTGACGCACCATCTAGAGGATAGAACAAAAACACTGGATGCAGAACATTCATTTGAGCATGCTTTGAACACATTAAATTCACTTTATTGTAGACTTATCTTTAGGCTCATGATATACGGCTGCCTGGTTTAAATCAGGCACAATATCTGTTGAAGCATAACATTTGTATAATATACATACTTCACCTCATATTTTGCGGAAATAAATAAAAGATACACAAGAGATGTCAGTCTGTTACCATATTAGAGGCAATTAAACCACTCAGGTTATTAGGTAAAGATAGACTACAGTGTGCACATTGAAGCTACACATTTGTAGTTACTCTAAATCGCAGTGTGCCATGGAAGAAAAGCGCGAAATTGTAGGAGATAAATAATATTAGAAATCAAAGATTGGGATATCAACCAAGAGAAACCATGCATGATCCACAATATAGGAAAAAGTTCCATTTGCAAAAGGTGCAAAGCAACGTTGAAACAAGATCTTCAAGGACACGCCAAAAATCTTAATTGACAGCACCTGTATTGCCGTCAACCATATCGTGACTGTGAGAAGGATGAGAATGCTTTAAACTTCTTGTTGATCCACAAGATGTAGTCTTCTTCCCTCTTCGATTGATTACATGAGTTTGGGTTGAAGCAGCTTCCTGAGTGGTGGAAGAAGGTACCACCTGGGGTTTCCTCGCAGATATAAAACGCTGGATCCACGGACTACTCAAAAGGCCGGGGGTTTCCATTGCCACATCCCGCTGCAATTCGGGCCTATTCTGAAGATTTACTTTCTGCCAGACACCTTGTCGAAGAACCTTAAACTGGAATAAATGTAAAATGAGATAGCAATGCACTTGCTATAATAATAATAATAATAATAATAATAATAATAATAATAATAGTAGGACAACAACAGTACACTCACCAAAACATTGCAATATACCATACCAAAGCAAACCAACCAAAAAGAAAAAACAGAAAAGAGTTCAGGTTTCAACCTGGCCAGAAGAAGAAGTACAGCTGTCACGATTGACATGTTTGAGAAACTTTGGATCTGAAATTTCCTTCTGTGAGTTCCAACCAAGAAGATCCATTGAATTATATAATTGGTCCACAAATGAGGCTTCCATTGATTTAAGGTACAGTCTGTGCTTCTCATCCGTCCATTCTGTTGACATCCAATTCGTCACCGGCGAATCCTGCCATGCCACGCATAAATCATAAGTACTGCTTTCTGCATAATAATGCGAATAAAGTTAATTAAAAAAAAAATAGAAATTGAAAAGTATCTAGTCGTTCATATTGCTTCACAGTTTACAGCAATAAGCTAACCTCATTCAAAGAACAACAGAAAAACCACTACGAAGGTGAATAACAATGGAAACTTTTATTATAAAAAAAATAACCCTTCAAAAAATATAATAATAATAATAATAATAAATATGATAAACATAATTGCAAGCAACCCGTCGAGCTAACTCGTGTGACTCGTCCACAGTTGGCCCGGATGTCTGCGAGCTCATCTTCCGGGTCTCACTTCTTCTCCGGCAACCATCCATTAGATATTAATCCTTTCGGTGAACGGAGTTAAATGGGTTTATGTGGCAGATTTCGAAAAGAGAGAGACGGACAGAAGAAAGCAACATTACGCTTGTCGCAAACTTTTACACGTGTCGTGGGGCCACCTGCTGCCACGTCATTGATGGATGGTTGTGGACGATCCAGATATTTTTTTGGGGGCGGGGAAGTATCTAAAATATCTCTTGTCTTGATTTGACCGTTAAGATTACGTGGCGGCTTGCAGCCACTGTTGCATTTTTCTTTTCTTTTCCTTTTTCTTTTTTAACTTCTTCCCGCGCCTTACCACTTTGTGGCATTTTTTGTACCTTAATTCTCTCTCTCTGTTTTTTTTTTTTTTTGATAAATTTTAAAAAAAATTGCTCGATTTTGGGTTCCTATGTTCATTTTTTATTAGATTTTTTTTTTTTTTCCTTGAAGCATTGTGATGTTGTCAATTCAATTGGTTGCGAATGGGGTATCTTAAGGGGTCTCTATATTTATTTCAAGAGTCTCCGTATGCAATAGCATATGGCTTAAATCACTTTTTCAACAGCGTTGTGCAAGAACACAATTTTTTTTTTTTTTTTTTCCTTTGTTTGTGTTTCTTCCTTTTAAGGGATCAGTCAAGATACACCTGCAAATGACTATTGCATATTCTGTAAATCCATCAACGGAACAAAATTTATAGCTCTAGCAATGTTAGGATACAGTTTCAACATCAATTATGTTGGATACTTCAAGGTCAAACTAAATGAGAACCGAATCGTTTTTGGTTTTTATCATTTCCAATTATTCTTTTCTCTTAGATTGTAAGTTTCTTATTTCCGGAACCAAAACTTATCCATATTTCAAGTAAAGTTTTATTTTTTTACGTGAATAATCATCTTATCACTTTGTTAATTTAATTATGCAACTTAATACTTTGTTACAATTATACAAGATTTAAAAAAAGTGTTGGTTTGAATTCTTAAGAGAAGTCATGAAAATTTATAGCTCTAGTAATGTTAGGACACAGTTTCAACATCAATTATGTTGGATACTTCAAGGTCAAACTAAATGAGAACCACTTGCATTGAATCGTTTTTGGTTTTACAATTCACAATTCAATATACTTACTTAGTTTATATTTTATATTGATATAATATTTTTCATAATTTTTATTTGTTTATCAAAACATTATTCATGAGTTTATCAATGTAAATTAATATTACCAAAGTTTTTTCTAGTATTACAAAGGTTACCTAAAAAGTTGCAATTCTTTTACATTTAAAATTGTATCACATATTCAATACCTTACACTTTTTGTTTTATTTTTTATTTTTTATATTGAGTTATTTTGACTTAAACAAAAAATGAAACAAATAGATTTCTCCCATTATATATTATTTGTCCTATTCACAACTCTTTTTTCCACCCAATGTTTTTTAGCAAAGAAACATTAGATTTTGTTAATCATGATTAAAAGTAAACAAAAGACTCATAAATTTGACATTATATTTCAATTCAAAATATTAAAGTATTGAATTTATAAATTTTTTAATTTTATTTGCATGTTATTTACTCTTTTTTTTTTTTATCTTTCTAATGTGAAATTTTTAAACCACACAGTTTACATTTAAAATCCTAATACTTGTGATTATGACTAATATAAGTTAGATAAAAATTTTGAACAAAACAAATTGGACAAGTCTAGTTCATATCTTGTTATACAAATGCAATTAACACTTGATCAAAGGCAACAATCCCACAAAATAAATTTTTTTTTTTTTTTTTTTTTATGCTTGCCTTTTGTTGGATATGGCTTTTTCTTGAGTTAAGAGCAAAGAGTGGAGCATCGTGGTAAAACTCATAAACTGATGCTAATAGCTATGCTTTAAACATACCCTTTAAAAGCCTTTAAACTTGTAAATTAATATTAATGACTATGTTAAGTATAAGATAAAATGACTAGGATCATAGTTACCATTGAAGACCTCTAGAAATAGTAATAAACTAATTATTGACAAATCGAACATTTCTTATGAACTAGGTAAATAGTTGTATTTGATAATGCTTTGTTCATAGCCTAAGAACCTCTTATTATAGGAATCTATGAAGAATTTATATTCTTTATTTTTAAGAGAGTAAGAAAATTCTTAAGCCTTTATTTTTTGAAAGTGTTTGAAAACTATTTTTATTAATACAGATAATACAATTTTTTTATGCATCCTTTATAAAATGTGTTTGTAGTGGGGAGGAAGTTTTAACTCCCTCCAACTTCCTCTTAATGGGTTGGATCCGCCCATCATGGGCAAGCCAATCTAACCCAATAACATTTACCTTTCCTACTTGTATATGATGGGTTGAAACAACTTGATCATTGATTAAAAAGGATTTTCAAAATTTAATTCTTTAAAAGTAATTCATACTGGCCAATGGACTGTGTGACTTGCAAGCTCACCAACTCTTGGGAGCATATTCTATGTACTTTTAAAGGATATATAATTGCTACAACTTTAAAAAATGTGAGTTTATTATAATAGTAAAAAATTATGTCTTTTTATGCACTAGATGCATTTTGTAACATTAATGACAATTCACCATATCCCTCTTAGGTTAAGTTTGATTTTGTTTTACTTATACGTATCCATAATTATATTTTATTCATCATAAATAAACATAATTGATCATAAAGAAATATAATTGGTTAACTAATGAATACATATGGAAGATGTTAAACAATAATAATCTTTCTTTCATGCCTAAGTTTCTTATTTATTGATGTGAACTCCAAAAAATGTGACATATGAACTCAACATGCACAAGGAATCATTTGGCATACTTACACAATCAATAAAACCTCGACATGCATTTAGATATGCTTTGCCACACTTTGAGCTTGAATTAGCTTCTTTGGCCCAAACTTCTTCAATTGGCCTGTTAAGTACCTCTTTCATTTTTTTAGCTCTTAAATGTGTCATTGACCATTTTTGAATGCTTAATGGATCCTTAGAAGCCTTCCATGCATTGGATTCTCTATGAGTCTTACTAATTATAATACAATCACTAAGACATATTTTAAAAGGTTAAATCATTCTTGATTATAAGTAATATACTAAAGTAGCAAACATTATATTGTAACCTTATAATAAGGTCCAAAGTCATACTACTATTATTTACTTAAGTTTTTTACTATTACTATTTGCTTAAGTACTTGTTAAAAATATTATGAAATTGCATGATGTTCTTAAATCATTTGTTAATGAATAAGTTAAAGTCGTCATTAGTAATTTCTAGAAGGAGCTATTTTGTTTGCAAGGGACATAATTGAATATAAGTATTGTTTACCACCCATAGATGGAAGAATAAACTAAGGTAGTTAATAGATGCTCAGAGAACTACCTTCCCTACTTTATGAATGACAAGCTAAAGGATTAGGTTAAATTGCTTTCTTAAGTTAAGTGGTGATACAACACCACATTTATCACTCATCAACAAAAGATGTCCCCATTTGAAGTTATTTATGATCAAGCCTTGCTAACTCTTGTAAGGTATATAGTTGGGTTTTTTTTTTTATGTGGACCAAGTTAATAATGACTTACATGACAAGGACAAGTTGTTATAATTTTAAAAGATTATCTTATTGTAGTCTAAGCCCGCATGATGCAGCACATTAATACATATCATACTAAATGTGAGTTTTAATAAGGAGAATGGGTTTATCTTTAGTTTCAACTATATCAATAGTTGTTTATCACTATTCACTCATTAATAAAATTATCTCTTTACTCCTTTAGCTTATGCAAAATTCTTAAATGCATTGGTCTTGTTGCTTATCATCTTGACTTACTAATAGGGTCTAAAATACATTTGGTCATTCATGTTTTTTTTGCATAAAAAGGAAATTAGGAGAGAATATGGTTGCACAAAGTTAGCTATCTACCATTACTTCCACTAGAATGGTTAATATTTAGCCATAAGTTATCTTGGACCAACATATCATTAAGCATGAAAATGGAGTTGTCTCTCAAATTCTTATTTAGTTGACTAATCTTTCTATTAAGAATAATACATAAGAGTTTTACCATTTTTTTACAAAGTGATTTTGGGAATTTATTACTAGCCAACCTTAAGGAAAAGGTTACTTTGAAGGATAGTGGAATGATGTTATTTCCTTAATTTATGAGATTTAGTAATTATCATTTATTATTTTTAAATTAATAAACTTAATTACTTTTATATTAGTGGGTATAATTGATAAAAACTCTTTTAGGAATATATACTTTCTTAACTATTGAGTTAGACTTTTAAGTCTAAAAATATATGTAATGTCCTATGACTTTTTTCATTAAATAATAAAATATATCAAAACTTTTAGCTTATTAAAGGTTAATTCCTTCAAAGTAATTATTAAAGGCTAGTTCTCTTAAAAAGTTTAATCTTTTATCTTTTTATTTTCATAATTTTTTTAATCCTTAATTTCTCATCATTAAAATGTTGAAAGAACATCCTAATCAAAATAAATGGTGTCATTAATTCATTTTTTGCTACAATTTCTTCCTAAATGTGACTTGGTTACCTAATATTCTTTCAAGGTGTTGGAAATGCTTAAAGGGCATTAAGCCATATGGATGTTCTTCACCTTACTATTGAATGATGGATACAAAAACTTGTATTTCTTGAACAGAAAAAACATAAAGTTGTGTATATTTGACCTTTGTTCAAGCCTTTAGTATGGTAATCTTATGCATTAGTAAAAACCTTTGTTTTTTATTTTTTTATTTTTTGTAGAACACATGCTTAATGTAATTTTAGCTATCCACTTTGTCAAATGACAAATCATTTTATATTTATGCATTGCATGTGTCTTCATTTTCACACAAAATTGTTGAAACTATAATGCATATAAGCACAAATTTTGTTCATATGTTATATCTAAACCTCTCAATTAGTATCACATGTTATGATGTACATAATTGCTTTTATCATTGAGAGATAACCATTATCTCTCTCTCTCTTGTTTGGGTAATTTTGATATCAAGCATCAACAGTTGGTCAAAATTATATGATATATTTGATTAGTAAAAATTAATGTCTAAACTTTTACCTAGAGCTATGATGTTGGCATTAAATAATTAAAACTCTTAGCACATTTCCTCATGCTTAAGTCCAAGTTGATTAAAAGTGTCAATAAAGCATACTTGTTCATAAAAGTCTAGGTATTATGCCAAGAAATCAGTCAACTTAAAAAGTTGAAATGTTAACAAGACTTAAAAATAGATGACATATTAATTTTAAGAAATAAATTTTGTAGTAGTTATTTGTTGGAAACCTTAGCTTCCTTGTTGTTTAAGCCACCACAAAGACCTCTAAAAAGTGCTCTTGTTGGTGTGCTATCCAAAATTGTTGTAGAAAATGACTTGTTGATCAAGATTCAAGACTTGATTTTGTTGTAACCTTTTATTTATGTTTTAATGTTTAAGACTAAGGAAAAGTTATAATCGAACTTAAAATGCTTTCTTAGTTAGTTGGTTAGTAAGAGTAAGTAAATCTCATCCTTTTCTGCTTTTCTATTTATGTATTACAAAAATCAAGAAGCAAGTTGCTTGTTAAACCTTTTTTTTTCTCATTTTTTGGTTACGTATATTTAGTCATACCATATGTTAATGATTACACTTGTTTTTTAGTGGAAGTGAACTCCTTAAAAGGCTATAAATGATTAATGAAGAGTGTGATTTTTACTATCCAACTTCTTGATTTTTGATCAAATCAATTGCAAAAAATTTTCCTTCTTCTCTTTAGCTTTGTTCTTTAATGGTATCAAAGCATTTAAAATCACTGAGAGGACCAAAACACTAAAGATAGGAAGAAAATCAATTACAAAAACTAGAAACAAAAACTTTAAAAGAAAACCAAAACCTATAAAATGGCAACTAATGGTTTTCCTATCTCAACACCTTTTATATCCTTAAGAGAAAATTATCCCATTTGGGCGATAAAAGTAAGGGTCTACTTAAAAGCTTTTGAGCTTTGAAAAATTATGGAGGGTGGAGATTAGGTTAATGAGCTTTCTTAGAATCCCACTATTGCATAAATTAGGCATCATAGTGAGAAAACTACCAAAGTCATTAAAGCTTACCTACATCTCTTCTACAATTACAATATGATCTTTACTAGGATAATAGCTTGTAAATCAACCAAAAAGGCTTGGGATATGCACAAGGAGGAGTATCATGGCAGTGACAAGACTAGACATATTTAACTTCTAAACTTCATAAAGAAATTTGAAGCCCTAAAAATGAAGGAGACTAAAACTATGAAGCAACTTACAAATAGGCTCATAAAGGATGTCAACTAAATTAAGATCCTAGGGGAGGACTTAACTGATTAAAGTGGTGATTGAAAATGTCTTTGTGTGCCTATTAGAGAGATATTAGTCCAAAATTTCTTCTTTAAAGGACTCAAAAAACTTTAGCAACTTCATTATTGTTAAGTTTGTCAATGCCTTACAGCCATTAGAACTTTGATGATAATTAGGTGAGAGGAGACTAGAGAGGTTACAATGATGGTGAGAGGGAAAGAAAGGGGTTAAGCTAATGGATCTAAAATTCAAGAAGAAAAGAAAAAGAAGCAAAAAAAGAAGGGAGGTGGTAGAGAATCTGGGAGAAAGAAAAAAGTTTGGTCATTGCAAACATTACAAGAGAACTAGTCATTTGGAGAGGTATTGCCAATATAGACCAAACATCCAATGCAATATTTGCAAAAGAATGGGGCACATGGCTAAGTTCTGCAAAAACAAGTAGACCACACAACTTAGTACTCCACATCAAGGCCTGGTTGTTGAGGGAAAACAAGAAGAGGAGTTGTTTGTCATAGCATGCAGAGCTGCAAAAAATGTTTTAAGGACCTAGATAATTGACAATGGAGTACTCACCATATAACTAATGATGCAACCAAATTTAAATCACTAGATCAAACTTTTCTATTTAAAGTGAGGATAGATAATAGAGATATCTTGAAGTCAGAAGGAGAGAAATTGTTGCCCTAGATACATCATAAATTATAAAATGCCTTGCAGATGTATTTCATGTTCCAAGGTTTGACTAAAACTTGTTAAGTGTAGGTCAATTGATGGAAAAGAATTATACTTTGATCTTTAAGATGAAAAATGCAAAATTATTAACCCTAAAAGTCAAATTTTTGGCTGTTAAAATGCAAAACAAAAGCTTCACTGTGAAATGGAATGAAGATAGTAAATATGCCTATCCTAGTTCTCTTAATGTTAATGTCTTATGGCATAAGAGACTAGGCATCCTAATTTCTTTTCCTTGAAGCAAATGCATGATCTAGCCTTATACATGCTAGCCATTCAAGCTCAAGCTCCAATCTATAAGATTTGTCAAAAAGGAAAACAATCATAATTGTCTTTCCTCACTCATAGGCTTAGAGAGCCACAAAGAGGTTGCAACTCATCCATACAAACCTTTGTAGGCTCATGAGTTCTCTTTCACTAAATGATAGCAAGTATTTCATCATTTTTTTTGATAATGCAATTAGATTCGGTTGAATTTATTTCCTCATACTCAAATATGAAGTCTAACAAGTCTTCTTAGATTCAAAGCTTGGATTAAAAAACAGGCTGGTTGTAGCATCATCTTCATTAGTTTAAATAATAGGTTTGAATATACAGCAAACAAGTTCAACAAGTTTTGTGAGGAGTCTCGTATAAATCATAACTCACTACGTCAAGGTGTTTATTGTATGAAAAAAAAGATGCCCAAATTTTTTTGGGCTGAGGTTGCCAATACTACAAATTACTTGCAGATGAGGCTTCCCATAAAAGCCTTAAAAGGAATGACTCCATATAAAGCCTGGTATGGAGTCAAACCTTTTTTGCATCATCTCAAGGTCTTTGGATGTGTCTGCTACATCCTGGTTCCTGAAGCAAAGAGAGACAAACTTGATGACAGATCAAAAGTTTGTCTTTTTGGGATATAATGGCAAATCAAGGGCCTACAAGGTTTATTACCATAAAACTAGAAAGGAAATTGTAAGCATCAATAAAAGATTTAATGAGGAAACTAGTTGGGATTGGAGTAAAAACCAAGCTAATGATAGGGAGATGGCTTCCAATTTCAATTCTAGTCCTTTTGTAGCCGAAGTGGATACAACAACAAATCAAGTAGTTGACTTTGATGATGAGCTAGTGAGAGGAACAAGACCTCTGGTAGATGTTTACGTAAGAGGAAATGTTGCTATACTAGAGCCAACAAGCTTCTTAGAGGCCTCACAGCAAGATGCTTGGACTGATCGTATGAAGGAAAAATTGAAAATGATACACAAAAACCAAACTTTGGAGCTAGTTGATAGACTTATTGACAGAAATGTAATTGGAGTAAAATGGGTATATAAAGTAAAACTAAATGCAGATGGCATAGTCAACAAGTTCAAAGCCAAGTTCGTGGTTATAGGTTACTCTCAACAGTTTGATACTAACTATAGAGAGACCTTTACACCTGTTGCAAGATATGATACAATCATATTACTGTTAGCCCTATCAGCTTCAAAAGGTTTAAAGGTATTTTAGTTAGATGTTATATTAGTTTTTCAAAATGGAACCCTTAAAGAATTGATCTATGTGAAGTAGCCAGAAGGATTCTTGGTCAAGGGAGTTGAGAACAACATCTACGTTCTAAAAAAGGCTCTTTATGGGCTAGTGCAAGTCCCCTTGAGCCCTGTACAACAAGGTAATTGCTCACTTGCTTGAATTAAGTTTTTCCAAGAGCCAAAGTGAGGCTACCATGTACACCAAATTAAAGAGAGTTGAGTTACTTATTGTCTCCATCTATGTGGATGACATTTGGGTTACTAGAAGCAGTAAACCCTTGATTAATGGCTTCAAAATGTAGATGAGAAATGTCTTTGAGATGATTGACCTTAGTACATACAATAAATAACTGTGAACTAACTCTGTTGGCTATAAGGGTTCACCGTTTCAAGTCCAGCACTCGCATCAGCGTGGTCTATGTCATCAACGTTTTGACAAAGGTTATCAGTTGTTTTGACGATGGGGGTTCTTCTGACCAATTGAGTACCTGTCCACTCCCAAATTCTTTTGCTTGTTAAGGTTAATAGAATGGTGCCTAAGATCTCCACATTCCATTTCACACGCATAATGGCAGCTAGGAATCCAAAGCCGGCAATGCCTCCTGGTATTAAGAATATCCAATAGAAAGGCTCTGGACTTAGACCTGAGTTGCTGCTGTCAGTTTTGGCTGCAGAGAAGCAACTGGAAGAGGAAAGCAAGCCTTCATGTAATTGCCACATTTCTCCGCTTTCTATCACTTTGAGGATTGCCTTGGACATATCAAAGGCCAGAGGCGAACCTTTTGGAAACACCTGAGAATGGGAAAACAAAAAGGAAATTGATAATTATCATCATTTGAATGCAAATGGGGCAGCAAAAATGATGAAATGGAGAGGCAACAAGTTGAGATGCTCACAAAGCCAAAGCCACCTAGCTTATATGTAGTCCCTGCTTTAGTATAACCCTTGCAGTATTTTTTAAGGAAAACATCAGCGTGTGGCTCAACAAAGAATGCTGCTTTGATTTCTCCACTCGCAAAGGCTTGTGGGTAGTCGTTTATTGACTCAATTCTCTTGATATTTTCTGGCTTAAAGTGCAGAACATCAATCAGATATCTTACAATAAAAGAATTCCCGTTGCAGCCAACGCCTGCATTTACTTTTAAGCGTTTCAATGTCTAGTACCGATGGTTGGAGCCTCATGACAGTCATCACAGAGCTCAGGTTTGCTGTAAACAACGATGTTAGAATGAGTATCACAAATAACCACGGCGCCAGCACAAGTCGAGCTAAACCATTGTTGATTGGTCCTCCTGCATAGGTTCACAATCAAGAAAACAATGCATATTATGCTTGAAATGTATTGCTCACAGCAGCATCTATCAGTATCAAAATGAACGAAATTGACTATTTTACAGAATCTTAATCATACGTACGGTGTGCATGAAATATTACAGTCACAGAAAACCAAAGCATTGACCCAATTCCTTCAAATTCGTTGTTGTTACCATGTTCGATCAACCACACGACAAATCCTATGAACAAATGCATTACTGCTGCTATCAGCCACATCCTAGCAGTAAAGACTTTCAATATTGATCCTAGGTTGTACATTTCCTGTTTCTGGGTTGCCAACATAACGAGTCCCGAATCAACATATGGTTGTGAAAATTCTGCATACTGAAGTCGATATTCCATTATTTCTGTGTCACCAACAACTGCATCAAAGACCTATTTTCATCAAATTTAACACAAGGTCAGCATTAAAACTGATATGAGATCTGTTAGAATTGCCACTTTGCCGGAAAAATTTGAACTAAGTCTTTAGATTTCAACCAAGAAGCAAATTAGTTAAGCTTCTTAGTTAGAAGTCAGTGGAAGCAGTTAGATGGCGCTGAACTCGTTTAATTTTTTGCAGTGGTAGTTTGCTTCCTTAAGTGTCGTTACTTGTAACATTATCTTAAGCATTGTGAACCATGCCTCTTGTAATCATTTTTAGTTTGTCTTTATCCTTGAAAAACTCCTATATAATGGAGCATTTGAATCAATGAACAAAAAGCCATTTTCAATTTCATTTCTTTAATCATGTATCTAGACACTTTCTTCTACCACAAATGGTTTCTTTTCCTCATTCACACTTGTTCTTGAAATCTTTTAAAATCCCAGCAATCACTCTTTGCGAATTTCGTTCAAAAATTTCATGTTTTTCATTCTAAAAACCAAAAAGGTTCAAGTAAATGACAACCAAAAATATTACCTTGTAAAAGACTTGCTTCACCATATCATCATATGTCCCGTAGAAGGGGACTAATTCGTAAGGCAGGTTGTAAGGCAGATGCTTTACAGCTGCTTCAAATGCATTAATGGAGAATCCAGAGACATCAGTTCTATTGTGGCCCTTGTCAAAACTCACTTTGACAAACTGATTAAAAACACCATTGGCAGGAACCCCTATCTTTAATAGTTTATCCACATCACAAATTGCCCATCCTGTGGGAACTGTTTGCTTGCCGCCAGGCCAATAAACTGTGCCCAATTCTTTCTGAGAATTGTTTCTCTTGTTATACCTATCTGAGAAGCCAGATTCTGGCGACCAAAAAGCCATCTTTCTGTACCCCTCACCTACAATGTTAATGATCTGAAATGTGGGTGACTGCCACAGTTCATTATTTTCAAATCTTATCCTGCCACTTAGACCTTCAAAATTGCTTGACAAAATGCCTCCAGATAGTTGTTTTGCGGTTGCATTGCACCGTGATTTCTCCATGGCCTGACCAATTGTCCATATTGCATCGTAAGCACGGAGGGCAAAGATACTCGGGTCAGAATATTCTTCTTCCTCAGGGTAATCAGATGCATACTTTCTTCGAAATCTGGTCTTAAAATGTTTAAAAGACTTGCTAGTGTCCCTAAAGTATGTCTTAAAACCAATGACGCCTTCCATATTGTTGACAACCGTAGAATCAACAGAGTCAAGAAGGCTAGCAATCTCATCTGCAACAATCCATACATAACCTTTCTCCATCATCCCCATCTGCTTTGCCTTCTCAAAGAGTAAAACAGCCAATTTCAATGACGACTTTACGAGAATGAAGACCCTGTTGCTCTTGCTTTTCAGTTTGTTAAGCTCCAGCTCGATTGTCAGTTCCAGGCTAGATAGAGAAGACAGGGGAGGGAAAGCTGAGCGGTGATCAATCTCCGAGTCCACGGCTTTAAGTTTGTCGGAGAGGAGAGTTATGAATCCAGCATCGGTGGAGAATCCATTGTTGTGCTGGTATATAGCTGTCACCCTCCGCCACCTGAAGTGACCTACAATGGCAGCTACACAATGCATGTGGTAGGCTACGCGGTTACTCATTTGGAGGAAATTAGGCAGTTGATGTCCCACAAAAGATGGGGCTGTGGCAGGTGAAGTTAAGGACATGATTGGAGTGTCCTTGACATTGTTGTTGATCTCCCAGATCAGAGCGGCTTCTTGTGCTGTCATTTTCCCGATGACGGCCTGCACTTGTTTGCCATCAATGAGCTCAGTTGCTGCAGGAATACGAGACTCGCTGAGTCAGAGGTGGAGTTAGGAGTTGGAAGAAGAATGACAGGAGAATTAGCTTTTTAATTAGTCCGAAAACTCAAAACTGCTATCTTAGAGATGGAGTTGTCGCAACTGATCGTGCAAATTGATTTTTTGTTCATGTCCAATTCAATGCGGAACTGAATTAATGATAAGGCACAGGTCATAGTTATGCTCAGCAGCTGATGGCTGCCGACCTCAGTGAAACTTGGCGTGGGAGCCAGAAGGACCATATTATGTTTTCTGAGTTGTAACAGGTACCAAAAGCATTTTAAAGTGCAGATTGAAACCATCCACACATCTATCCATAATCCATGCAATAGAAGAGAAATTCCTTAATCTTAAAGAAAGGAAAGGTGAGAAGTTAGATTCTGGGGCTTTGGCTTAAGCAATTTTGTAATTGCTGAAGGGTACAAAATTACAAATTTTCTGTTCCCACTCATTAATTTCATCCCCCCCCAACCCCCCCCCCCCCCCCGAGGCCCTCGATGAAAATAAAAAAAGGAAAAATTGTATGTCGATGCAGGCACAGATTGATGATTATGCAGTCAATATTAGTGACCAAAACTTTAGTTGTCAGACGCTGCAGGGCAGGTCCCGATGCAGTGGATTGGATTGGATCCGTATACAAGGCAGAGACGTCATTGCCCAATCGATTACAGCACATTCTATGCGTGCAAAATCATGGTTTATTCATCCTTGTTCCTTTTAATAATTTCGCTTGCTGCTTCTTTGAATGAAATTGCTGATTACAAGGCAGAAAGAAACCTTACTTTTGGAAGCTGCACTGGCTGAGCTCTCATTTGAATCTTTAAGCTGCAACGTTAGCCGCTTAGAGCGATAGAAATCCTCAATGGCCATCGCCATGGCTACTCTCTGCTCCTTCCCCACGCGAGAACTATAATCAATGACAGCACCTATCGTCCCTATGGTCGGGCTGGTCAACGCACATCGGTTTCTTCTCTCATTGGCCTCGGCTTCCGATCCAGCCAAAACCACATGCAGGACAAGCAAGGAAAGCATGAGAACACGAGACATTTTTTTTTGGCTCTGCAAAGAATTCTCTTTCTTGGATGGAGAAAGACAGAGCTAATTCGGGGAGATAATTGAGTTGACTTCCTATGCAGAGAGTGAGAGATGGTCCAGCTTTACATGGCAAGGAACCAGAAACACCTAATGCTTACCAATATATATTTTTTTTGTTTTTTTTGGTCAGAACTTGAGAAAATGTCCGCCAATGAGCAGACTAATTAAATAGCTCTCAACGCGGGATTGTACATTGGAGGAATCTTCAAATGAACCCGAGATTTGTTTCAAAGGTGGTTGGGTTGGAAGGTTGCCCAGGCCCCAGCAACGACACGCCTGTGTCCATATAAAAATTTAAAGCCAATTCCCCAATTTGCCAAACACAAGTCAATGTTTTGTATCCTGGCTTAAACGTTGAAACATTTTCATAATATTGAAACGACAAGTTAAAAGAAAAGACATCCTTTATTACATAAGATGTAGAAAATTATTATCTTTTATTATAATAATTTTATAATTATAAATATTTTTTAAGAGCTTAATTTTGATAATACAATTATAATTAAATATATTTTATTTTATTGTAAAAATAAATTTATTGTAATATATTTACACTATTAGAAAGATAAATTTTATTTTAAGAAAAATAACATTAATATATAATTTAAAATAATTTTTTCAATTTTCATTATATCTCTATTTTTTAATATAACAATTTAAAAACAAAATTCTTTTAGATGGAAAGTTGAATGATTCCCAACTTCCTAATACTCAAAGAGATATTTTTTAAAATTATAATGAATTAAGGGACATTTTCTTTCTATTTATGTGAATAACATCAAATTTAAGATATATAATATGAAGTTGTTATGCCTAAGCGGTCTTGCATAAACATAAGGATATCTTTGTATTACATGTTAATTATCCTTGAACCAGTTAGAAGATGCATGAATATCTTTGTGTAAAAATCATCACACACACACACACACACACACACACAAACATGTATGCATATGTGGATATCCTTTTTTTTTTTCCTTGTTAAAATTTTGGATGCACCGGTTTCTTTACTTGGAATTTTTTAGGGCTTATTATATTTGGTTGCTTTGGTTTATTTTGTGGATAAAGAGAGAATAATTAAAAGGCATATAGAACGGTCGCCTTAGCGAAGGAAAGTAAACAATTAAAATGCATGTTGTAGGCTGCCTTCGTGAAAAAAGAAAAACGAAAAAAAAAACAGCTTAAGGAGTTAAGTAACCCTTAGCCGCGCACGACAACCATAGGCAGAATGGCCTTAGGAATTGCAAGGCCAAAAGGTGCTGTGGGACACAAAAGCTATGTTCTGTAAAGTCAAACCCCTTCGTTAAATTCTTTTTAATTAGAAGGATGTGACCATTAAAGTTTGAACACACAGCCTTTTCACTAAGAATGAAGTAACGGTGCTGAAACCGCTCGTGCTAAGGGTGGTTAGTAGAACGAGTCAACGACTTTACATGAAGAGGCAGTAGTGCAATATTTCAAGAGTTGTCTAATATATAACCATCAGTTTTTTTTTTTTTAATATATATATATATATATATATATATATATATATATATATATATTTATTTATTTATTTATTTATTTATTATATTTAAAAGGAAACAACGTTTCCTTTGACCTTGCCTTGCGTGCCTTGTGAAAGCACACAGCAGCTAGGCGAGTTACGTTTATTATATTGCATGACTTTTGACTTTTTAAATAGAAGAAGAAAAAAAATCTTTGACAAAAGTCGTTTCATTATGTTGTTTTGTAGATGCCATGTTTGTAATGTATGGGACTCTGATACATGCATGTGTGCATGTGATGCCAATAGTTTGGTCTGCTAACTTAAAATAGAACTCAGGAGCAAGAGGCGCTCGAGAGACTAGCAACCTCTGACTGGTTGTCTCTAGTAAACCTTTTATATATACCTGTTTTCTAGAAAGTTAACAAAAAAAAATGAAGAGGCACTTGCACTGATGGGTTCTAAACCCAAGGCATTCAAAAGGTTGAAAGACGCGGCTTTTAAGGCGTTCAACGTGTGATCTTAAAAAGATATGATCGCGACATACGTAATTAGCGTGCAAGTCTTTGATCTAAAACACGGTCATGTAGGGAATGAAACCTAAGAAGGCAGACAGTAAGAAAAGGTCAGTGATTGCCAGCCAATTATGTCTCTTGGTTAATTGCTGTTGCAAAAGGGGAAGCTCAGGGTGAAACCTAAGAAGACAGACAGTAAGAAAAGGCCAGTGATTGCCAGCCAATTATGTCTCTTGGTTAATTGCTGTTGCAAAAGGGGAAGCTCAGGATTGCAACTCTTGCCAAATTAGTGTAACGGTAACTTCCAGGCCAAGTAACTTCCTCGTGGTAATTTTCACTTTGTGTATATACATTACAGTTTGTCGGTTGGTTACATAAAAAATGGTTTTGGGGGGGGGGGGGGGGGAGAGGAAGGATGCGCTTCGTGTGACGCACTATACAGGGAAGCAGCGAGCATCGATGAAGGGCCAATAAAGGGTCACAGAATTGGGGTCATATGATTGTGGGTGTCGGGCGTAGAATGCTACACCAGAAGGACGACGCAAAGCCGAGTGGTCACTGGACTACATGTCTGTTGTTTCGAAGCCAACTAAAGTCAAAGGACATAACGTAGTCCTTATAAGTTGTAACCGTTAGGCCAAATAGACATATTGCATTCATTGATCGTTATTGATTTCTATTGAGGTCAAAACAAACGACTTTTCTAAGCCTCGCATCCACAATCGTGGGATTAAAATCAAATGCCTTGTCCATTAGGCTACAGGTACGCCTTAAATGATTTTAGTAGCATAACATCAAGGTTAGCCACATTGAGGTAGCCGTGATGGACGGCAAGCAAGTCAAAGTTTCCATAAAATTGTGTTCAATTAAATATTTGAATGATTGTCTTTTTGGTGAAAGGGATGTCCAACTACCGCTCGATTGATTATATTTTAATTTTAAAAGGTGGGGCACTAGCTTATGTTTTCAGTTTATGAAAGCTCCCACAAAATTAGGAGGGTTGACGAGAGTTTTATTCAGAAAAATACAAAAGAGACGAGTTTTAATTCATACTTATAAATCACTCTTGATAAAATTTTGATTCAATGGTTAATGTAACATCAAGTTTTAAATTTAGTGAGTTAAAATATGTCATTAACGTGATCAAAGTACTATAATTAATTATTTTCATCGAATGGCATACTACTTACTTCTACAATACATAGGAATAATGAGTTTTTAAAACTTTTAATAAACTTAAAAAAAATATTTTACAGTGTAAATCCTAATTTGTCTATATAAATGTGAAATGTGTTAATTGTTCTAATGGGTTAAAGAACTTGGCTTTAAAATATTCGTAAAAATATATAAATACAATAACCTTTGGCTTCTTAATTATATAAATAGAAGTTTATTATTTTTAAAGTCATTTTTTAAAATTATTTTTCTAACTTATTGATAAAAATAATTAATCTAAAATTTTTTTATTTTATTATTTAAATATGTTATAATACAATTTTTACTATATAATATTTTAATTATAAGATATTTTTGTTTATACATTGAATTCATTGAATTATTGGGGATCTATTACATTTTAAATTATTTTTAAAATAGTGAGGGATTGTTGAAACATCTTTATAATAATAAAAATGCACCAAAGGATAGTTATTTGAAAGTTAAGAAGAGAAGGTTTTGCCAAATAAATAAAAAAAAAAGCATCTTAAAAGATTGTGTCAATTAAACTTAAGGGACATGTTCCTTGTTAGTAACCCCTAGGTTTCTATATATATGTGAAGCATTCAATCACATAAGATGTAAAAAACTATTCTCTCCTATTACAATAATTCTATAAACATAAAATGCATGATTTTTATAGTGCAACCTATAATCAATTATATTTTATTTTATCATATAGAAAAATTTACTATAATCTCATTTCCATAATTATGAGAAAAAATTTTTCCTTAAAGAGAATAACATTAAATAAATGTTTTGAAGAAATTTTTTTTAATTTCTAGTATAGCCCTATTTTCTAGTATAACATTAAATATATACTAGTTCATATTTCAAAATGCATATTCTATTCAAATCATTTTGGTTTATTTTATTAAGCTTGGAAAACAAGGTCGTGGGCTTAACCCCAAGTCCTAGAGAAGAGGTTAATGGTTATAACTTTCATTAGATATGTGTTCCACAAGTAATTATTATTAAGTAAGTTCTATAGCTTCAACTTAGGTCCATGTTAAAAAATACATTTCCTACAAGTTATAAAGTTTCATGTCAAATGTGCCTTTGCTTAGAGGACTTGGTGTAAAGGGATGCCAATTGCCAACAAACATGCTAGTTTAATACCAGTTTAATTTTTTCAAAAACAAGGAAGAGTTATAATACTATATATACAAAATTTCATGCCATGAAATTGTTAGGCACAAGAAATACAATATGTAAAATACATATAAAATTTAAAATGTATTTATTGGCTCAATCTCTATGTAAATTCTTTGATTAATCTTCCTTTGTAATTTTTGTTAAGGGTCATGTCAACTTGATCTTGAAAGAATGACCTGATGTTGATAAGAGTCATTGAGACTTGATCTACCCAAATGAGTTTATTTCAATGAGGAACATAGAGCTTTGATCTCATTTGGAATTACTTAACTTCGATAAGGGTCATAGAGGCTTAATCTTGTTTGGAAGAAAAGCTTTTGAATTCGAAAGGATTATGGCAAAAGTTGCACAAGTTTGATCTCAAGCAAAAAATTTAATTTACCAAGGGCCAAAAAGCTTGATCTTAGATAAAAGTTTAAATTTAGTAAGGGTCAAATGGCTTGATCTCATGTAGATTTAGAGGCAATAACTACATTGGTTTTTGATCCAAAGGTTTGATAAAAATCTTAGTATATCTTAAAGGTTCTAAATTTAGGCTTATTTATTGACTTTTAGAGGGGAAAAGAATAAAAAAAAAATTTTATTTTTAATTTTTCTTATTGAATTGATCTTCTCCTTCTTTCTTCTTCCTTCTTTTTCTTCTTTCTTCTTTTAGCTTGTCAATCTTTGTGTTGCTTTTGAATCCATACATTATTATGCATATTATATTTATCAAGCATTTCAATCCATTTTACTTCAAACTCACTTTCATCAATTTTTACATATATACATTGCATAAAATTAGACATAAATTATGGTATTTGAACTTCATGTAAGACATTCCTCTCCAAATGCCAACTAAAAAGTTGGTGCTTACTATTCAACATCTTACACTTAAATGTAGCTCACATTGCTCTATCTCCATCCATCATAATACCTTGTGACATTTTATTACACATGCATAGAAGTAGTTAATCTAACAATCATTTGTATAAAGTGACTTTTTCATCTTTAGGCTAGGCATACCCAAACACTATAGTTTGGTAGTTATAATTAACTTTAATAACTAGCACTAGTAAACTATTATATACTTTTGGTTTATAGTATACATTAAAAGCAATGATATTTCCATAGTAAGCATTATCAGCTCATGACTTGAAATCTAAAAAATAAAAAATACCAAAAGTATTATCATCCTTTAAAGTATAATTGAAATTAAAATATGATTTAACTTGCTTCCTTAATACAAAATTTTTTAAAACCATTTTCACATCTCCCCCTTTCATATCTATTAATCTCTTTACTTAAATGAAATTACGTATATCTTTTCTTATAAACTTAACACTATTATGTCTACCAAACAAGGTTGTCATGAAATGCATAATATGGTTTGTTTTCACTCTTACTGCTCTTAAAGAGTTTATGAAGCACTTCTCGCATGCATTCATAAATTTATCACAAGGTATGAATTTTAACATAGTTTAAAGAAGTAAGTCATGGCTATGTTCATTGATGAAGTCATCAATAACTCATTTACTTGTTTTTTTTTTTTTTCTTTTATCTAATTTAACTCAAAATATAGCAGCATAATTTCATCTTCTCTAAGTTATGTCTTCTTTTACCACTTGTAATAGACAATGATCCACCATAAGTACTTTTTTTGTCACACACCCACTTAATTCAACATGTTAAACTCAAATTATTCTTTCACAAGTCTCATCATTGAATAACAAAACCATGTTTCTTACTAAATGAAATGTAAAAATTTTTTGCATCAAACATATTATCAAATATAAGGCTTTTAATGTATAGATTAGACCTAGATTCTACTTCATTAGCATTAAATACTCATAACTCATTGATATCGTGGCCATCATAATTGCTTCTATTATCTTTATCCTTAACACTTACAAACTGAACCTATTCTTTAACATTGAAGCCGAAGGAGTCCTTATTGGACCATGATACTTTGTTAGAGGCCGACTTTGTTGAAATTAATATTATTAGCATCATCGTCTTTTGTTGATTTCTTGATTAGATGATTGTCAGCAAACTTTATACCCATGATTGATCAGTAGATGATCTTTTACATGATTCTATCAATTTGGCTCTACAAAATAATCATGTAATCAACAATTATCTAAAGGGACTTTAATTATAGGGCAAAAAGATATCTCTAAAATTTATTTTTTAGTTTGCAACCAAGTGTCCTTTAAAAGTTGGGGAAATAAAATGTTGCCAAAAAGAACAAAATAATTAAAGCTAGCAAAACCATCAAAAATAAATAAATAAATAACAAAAAAATACTTGAAAAAAATGATGGCCATACAATTAAAATTAAATTTAATTACATCAATAAATATTACAAAAGTGAATACTATGCTATTTTATTTTTCCTTTCAACACCAACAAACAATTTGTATTGTTGCTAAATAGAAATATTTTTTAAAATTACTAAAATTCAAAGAAAATATCAACAACATACTATTTTATTTACAACTTAAATAAATTCTAATGTTATTTAACTTTATTTTTTTAATTTAACATACGCAAATTAGGTAATAAGCTACTCTAACTTCAAGAAAACTAAAATAGGTCAAATTTAAATACAAAACATTTCATTTGAGTAACTGTATTCTTTATTTTAATTGTTATTTAAATTTAAAATCTTATTACATAATTAATGTAATTGAAACAATAAATTATTCGACATCCATGAAGAACTAAAAAAAAAAAGAAACTTTTTGAATAAAAATCATATGGTTTTAATAATTATTTAAATGAATTATATTATTATTCAAATTTATAATCTTTTATTATAATTTCTAATATTTTAGTAAAATTTTACTTCAAATTCAAAAAATATATATATATATATATATATATATATTTAAATAAAAAATAATCAATATGAGTAATTGTAATTTTTTATTCTAATTATTATTCAAAATTTTAATATTTTTTACTTAATTTATACAATTTAAGTAACAAGTTACTTGAAATTCATGACAAAATTAAAAAAAAAAAAGATTTTTTAATATAAAAATTTCAAATTTCAGTAATTACTTATATTATTTTAAATGTTATTTGAATTTAAAATCTTTTATCATAATTTTTATAATTTCAATAAAATGTTACATTAAATTTATCAAAAATTAAAATAAGTTATATTTAAATAAAAAATAATTAATTTGAGTAATTACATTTTTTATATCATAATTATTGTTCAAATTTAAAAATTTTTTATATAATTTATACAGTTTGATTAATAGGTTACTCAACTTTTATGAAAAAGTGAATAAGGACATTTGTTATTAAAAAACTTCATATTTTAGTAATTATTTAAATCAATTTTAAATATTATTCAAATTTAAAATTATTTATTATAATTTTTATAATTTTAGTAAAAGGTTAATCTCAATAAAAAAAATAAAATAAAATAAATTATATTTAAATTAAAAAATGATTAACGTGAGTAATTATATTTTTTATTTTAATTATTATTAAAATTAAATTTTTTTTACATATTTTATAAAATTTAAGTAACATATTATTTAACATTTAAGAAAAAAGTAAAAAACCAATATTTTTTAATACAAAATACTTGATTTTAGTAACAACTTAAATGAAATTCTAATTTTATTTAAATTTAAAATCTTTTAACCTAATTTTTACAATTTTAATAAAAAATTAATCTTAATTTAATAAAAAGTAAAATATATCGTATTGAAATAAACAATGTTGAATTTAAATATATTTTAAAATTATTCCAATGGATACATAAATTTAATATATTTTACTTAAATTCAAAGAATTAAAAAATATTTTTAAAAATGTTAAATATTGAAATAAAATAAACTATATATGATTTTGACAAAAAAAAAAAATCAATTAGTATTTAAATCAAGCCGAAAGTCATTTAATTTCATTATAAATTTTATTCAATTGAATTTTTTTTTTAATAATAAACCTCAATCAATTAATAATGTCGTTAAGTTTTGCTCTTTTATTTAAATGAAAATCATTTAATATAGTATCATAACAAAAATAAAAATGAGTGAAATGTGTATAATTTGTAATGTCTGTATTTAACTAAACACTTAAATATGTATGCAAAATTAAAGAACAAAATGTAAAATATATTATTTAAATCAATTCATTTGTTGTACTTAAAAGCATAAATGAATATATCAAAATTTTTATAACCACCAAATAAAGTTAAAAAAATAATTTCCTCTAATAATTAATAATGACACTTTTCTTACTAATTGCCTAGTAAAAGTGTTTAACTCTTAGTTTTAATAGCAAAAATTTAAATTTTGAGATTGATTAATACTAAAAGAAAATTATTTTAAATTTATATTGATTTTTATTATTTTATATTAAATCTTTCATGCAAAAAGCTTAATAGTGTTATTATTAGATTATAAATTCTTGACATACATAATTTTATTATTGCAAAATTCATCTATTATGCATTTGGATTCGATGAATTATATTTACACTTTTTTTCTTTTTGAAATTAGTGAAAATTTCTCAAGTTTTATTCTCATTATGTTGGCTCTTTCATCAAATAATATGGTATGAATAAACTTCTCAATAATGCCTAAGCATCATGACTTTTGTAACCTTTATGGAAGACTTAAATTAGGGCAATTTGGTTAATTTATGGCAGGGACTTTGAGTTAAATTTAAAAGATAATATATAATGTGTGGTGATCAAGTATTCTATTTAGTTATCTTGTGTGAGTTTAATTGACTTACTAAAAGGAGAGTCAATATAAATTTTTTCAATTAGATTTATTACAATTAAATTAATTGAACTCTTACTTAGTTACTTTTTTTTTTTTACTGAAATTTAAAATATATTTTATTTTAAATATTCCTTTTAAATTTTTTCTATTTTATATAACACATAATTAATGTTGATTGTTAGGCCTAAACTCAGAGACATTAAGATTATAGAGTTTAGAAATATTAATGAATGTTTTTACGAGAGCTTTTTTCTTTTTTTTTTTCTTTTGTTTAATAGCTCACCCACGTTGAAAATCACTTAATTTGAGGTATGATCCAATACTTAAAAGAGTATGATAAAAAAAGTAAAAAATTTCCATTTATTTGTTTCAATTTTTAAGAGAGTAAGTTTTTTTTTTTAAAATTAATTTTTAGATTATTTTTAAAAATTTATATAAATATTAAAAAAATTTTTATAAATTTTTTTTTAAAAAGCATATATTTTTTTTTAAATATTTTTTTTTTATATAATATAGTGAACATCTTGTTAGATATAAATTTTTTTTTTTTATTAATTAATATATTTTTGTATTACATTATTTTTATTATAAAAAAATTATTAAATAAAAATAATAATTATTTTTAAATTATTTATTAAAATTTTAAAATTTTTTAATTTTATTATTAATCTTAATATTTTAATTTAAAAAATTTAATTTAATTTTTATTAATATATTGATAGTTAAATTTAATTATATAAAAAATATTTTTAAAAAATAAAATTTATAAAATTTTATTTAATAAAATAATATAAAAATTAAATTAAAATAAAATTAAAATAGTGTAATTTAATAATAATAAATTAAAATTAAATAATAAAAATAAAAATAAGTGATAAATTAAGTAACAAAATATAAATAATCCCGTTTGCTGTAGTCGAAACTTCAAAGCGTTAGGAGGTGAATTTAAGACCAGAGGGAGTGGAGAAAAGGAAAGTTTAGAGATCTTATAAAATTTCCTTTTCTTTCTTTCTTTCTTTCTTTCTCTTTTGGAAGAAAGCTTTTTTTAATCACTGTTGTATCCAGATATTTGCAAAGATGGGGTCCAATCTGAATTTTGGGGACTTCACTAACGACTCGTCCGATGTCGGCGCCGGCGGCGGGGGCCTGCTGGGAAACTTTCCGTTGGCAAGGCAACCGTCCGTCTACTCATTGACATTCGATGAGTTTCAGAGCACCATGGGGACATTTGGCAAGGACTTTGGGTCAATGAACATGGATGAGCTCCTGAAAAACATATGGAGCGCAGAGGAGAACCAGCAACAGACGATGGGAGCCGGCTGCAGTGGTGTCCAAGAGGGTCTCCAGCGCCAGGGTTCGCTGACGCTGCCACGAACGCTGAGCCAAAAGACGGTTGATGAAGTCTGGAAAGACATATCGAAGGAGTACGGTGGCGGGAGTGGAACTGGAGGAGTTAATGTGCCCCAGAGACAGCAGACTTGGAGAGAGATGACTTTGGAGGAGTTTTTGGCGAGGGCTGGAGTCGTCAGGGAAGACACCCAATTAGCTGGTATGGTCGATACTAATAGTCATTTTTCGGATGATTTTTCGCGGTCAGTAAATAATTCAGGTTTAGGAATTGGGTTTCATCCAAATGAGGGTGTGGTGTTGAGTAATGCTGTTGGCAATCAAATGTCTATGCAATCCTCCAATTTGCCTGTGGATGTTAATGGGGTTAGGTCAAATCAAGCACAGGCACATACGCAGGCGCAGGTGCAGGTGCAGGCGCAAGCAAACTTGCAGGCACAGCAGCAGCAAATACATCCTAAACAGCCTAATGTAGGATATATGTCACAATTGCCTTCACAAAGTAGTCCAGGAATTAGTGGTGGAATTATGGGAATTAAGGATCAGGGGATCAGTGGTGGTTTGATGCAGAGTGGAGGGATGGGAATGACTGGACTAGGAGATGTTGCTAATGCTACAGGTTCACCTGTGAGTCAGCTGTCATCAGATGTGATTGGGCAGAGCAATGGGGATACATCTTCAGTGTCACCAGCTCCTTGTGTGTTTAACGGAGGTTTGAGAGGGAGAAGAGCCAGTGGTGCTGTGGAGAAGGTGGTTGAAAGGAGGCAGAGGAGAATGATCAAGAACAGAGAGTCAGCTGCCAGGTCACGGGCTCGCAAGCAGGTGAATATATTTTGCTTAATGATGAACTGCTTTCTGTATATACTTTTTCCTTCTACAAATACCAGTTTGATTCTATTTGCTTGCTTTTATGGGATAGGCACTCAATTTATTGAAAACACTTACCAAATCCAGAACAACTTTATTACTTGAAGAACAAATAATTGTGTTTCCATCTGTGATCAATGTGACCAAATTGGAATTCATTGTCTTTCTGTGCTTACCCAAAACACATGATTGCATGAGAGTTCTGTTAGTGATACTACCAAATACAGCCTGGGCTGAGTAGGGAAATCCTATACTAAGTCCAGTGATTCTCTGTGAAAATGGAACCACCTTCGTCTTAGAAAAGTTGGATGGTAACCACCATTATATTAAGATCATGATCTTAATTCAAGAGGATGCGAACAATAATATTCCTTCCTCTCCTTCCTGCACTAGAACTTTATGAGAGTTTAATCCTCGTCTCCTGCTAGCCATTAACTTTCTCATTGTATCATCTACGGCGATGCTGCATTGCAAAAGATCATGATGAAAGTTTATGTGGCAGAATGATAATGTTATAGGGATCTGACATGGCAAGAGATGAGAAGTTTTGAGAAGTGAAGTTCATGAGAAGTTATAAGGATCCAGTTTGTTATAAGATTACTGGACAGTCGCTTTAAGAACCATAACAGCGAGTTAAATTAGTTGGCCCCTTATAATTAAAATGCTGATCAAGTTCAGCAGCTTTACTTGTTTACAGATATATGTAGCTTGAGAAATAAGAATGTTGGCATATGGCTAGTCAAGATGCATTAATCACTTTTGGACTTTTTCCAGGCTTACACCACGGAATTGGAAGCAGAAGTTGCAAAGCTAAAAGTTGAGAAACAAGAATTGCAGAAAAAGCAGGTATTGTCTTTGCATCATGGTCACAGACATGCAGATATACCCCACCAATACAGACTCATGAAATTGGTGTCCATGCATTGACTTTAAATCTCGAGTTGAAGCATCTCTTATTGTGGTTTCATTTCTGCAGGAGGAAATCATGGAAATTCAGAAAAATCAGGTGAATTTTTCAATGATCTTTTTGAGTTATCTGTGGCAACATCTCTATCTCTTCCTGTACTTGCCAAAAGAAGCTAATAATCTTCCTTATTTGCCTGTCTCAAATGCTGCCTGGATAATGTTATTATCTAGATAATTATTTTGTGCTGGAGTGAGTTTTATTCCTGATCACTTCCACGGTGTGCCATCTCTCCAGGTTTCCCAACAGATAATCACTAGAGAAATCATGTTAATTCTTCTTCTTCTTCTTCTTCTTCTTCTTCTTTATTTCCCTATGAATGATATCCTAGTAATTGTTGTTCACATAACATTTGACCTTTGGCTATGGAATCTTTTCTTGTGATTCTATCATTCCAAGTTCCTCTTAGATGAAATTATTTGCTTTGAAATAACAAAATAAAAGGAAAGGAAGTCCTTCAACTTGTATTCTTTTTTTGTGCATTTCGGTGGGGTAGAATTGTCATTGGGGAGTAGGTGGGGTTTTGATTGGCACCTGTAAGCTTTGTCATGGTTTGACAAACATGGTAGTAGCACTATGTTTTTGTGAAGTATACAGCCAACTGTTTTTCCCTTTTCTTTTTGCTTCCTGCAAGTTTAATGAGCTGCTGATATATGATAGGGTTGGTGATTGGCCGTTGGCAAAATGTTTGAGAAATGAAAAAAATGGACAATTGATAGGGCTTGATAAGGGAAATTGTGAATCAAGCATGCACATGTAGGTCAAAGGAAGCGAGTTCAATGTAAACTTGTGGAGGGAATAAGAAAATAGTTGAGAAAGGTAGGAGAAAACAGTATATGTTACAGCACTTTGATTCATCACCATGCCTAATCTGCTCCAACCGTAAATTGGTGAACTTGTATTTTTGGAACTTATTAATTTGGGTTGGGACTTGGGGTAAAATTTAGTTCGACCCACTCTGTAATTTTTTGTTTTGAATGCTCATGCATTACCTGAATGGAAGGAAGGTCAAAAGCAATTAAATTGTCAGGTCAACTATATTACTTCTCCCAGATTGTCCTATACTTCCTTTTAGGTTGTCCTCTATATAATATTAAAACAGTCTGTATACCTGATGAAACATTTTTTTTCCCCATTCTGTAACATGCTTGGAACTTCATAGACAGTAGTTACTCGTGGCAAATTTGCTGGGGAGCCATCAGTGGCAAGCTGCAAGCATCTCTCTGATTAGACTAGAACCAAACTGAACTGGTGTTTGATAATGATCCCTCAAGTTATAGGGCTGCCATCCTTCCCCATGGAGTAGTATTTAATCCATCACAAGGTGGTTTGCCAATGAATGATTCAGGACTTTGTTTGATGTGGCATTGTAATAAGGGAATATATTTTGTAACTTGCATGTTTTGTGATGGGAGGAGTATTAATGATACTAATAATATAGTGAAAATTTTGGAAGGTAAATCAGTGTAAACGCAAAGCTTAGTTGTACTATATAATTGGCTTGTTTATTCTGTTTGTGCAATTTCTTGTTGTGGACAGCTACCATGTGAATGGTCTTTCTTCCTCTCTCTCTCTCTCTCTCTCTCTCTCTCTTTACCTTTACCCCACAGTACAACCAAGAAGGCTTGTGTAATTTTTTTTTCTTTATTTTTATAAATTTCCCTTTTTTTTTTTTTTTTCTACTTTTGTTGGTAAATGATAGCAATGCAAAAGCTGGGGGATTGCTGATTTCCCTTTTACTTGACGGCATGACAGGTGATGGAGATGATTAATATGCAGCAAGGAGGTAAGAAACAGTGTCTGAGACGATCTCAAAGTGGTCCATGGTGAATTGAGAAGGAGTAGGTGGGATCTCGGTGTTGGAATTATGTATGGTAAGTTGCTGTGCATATTGAATGGAACGTGTTTTCCTTCCTCATATTGATGAGATGCCAATTTTGAGGCTGAGGAAAGGATTTTTTCGTGGAATTGTCTTTGCTTCTGCTGGGAACTATTTATGTTGGGGAAGCAAATGTAGTTTTCTGTCATTTATCAGATCTTATGTGGTTTGAAAGTGTGTCCGTGTCCCTACACGTAGGAGTAAAACTCGTTATTGTCCTAGAGTTGGGATTTCTTGTGTGTGATTATTCTGTCTTTTTCATGTACTGTGTTAGCATTCCGTGCTTAATTCTGCTTTGATTTTTAGGCATATATTTTCCGCAGAATGTGGACAGGCCATGGGTCCTCCTCCACCCTTCCCTCCCTATGCGGCACCCTAGTCCCTAGGAGGTGTTCCTCAAGGATGCACAAGGTATTAGTGTCTGCAATCCTAATTTTAGTCTAGACTTGTGGGTCAATGGCTCAATTTAAGTTTATGATAGCCAAAAGAAAAAAATGCCGAAGGAAGCTCCATATCTGGCAAAGTCGCGTCATTGCGTGAGTAATGTCAAGAAAATTAAAAATAATGTTCATAATAAAATAGGAAGAAAATGTGGGGTACTGGTGCATGCTAGAAGAAGAAGGTTAGCCCTTGGGCCTGTAATTTAGCATGAAATGGAGGCAATGTGCCTGTACCGCAAAAAGCAGTTCCATCGACAAACAGAGACTTCTTTTTGTGGGTTTGATTAATAACTCGTGCCCTTAGGAAGCATAATGAATGCGTTGCCATCAACGCGATAGAACGGTGGTTCAACAAACAGACAGACTAATTTGTAAGAAAATGCTCAATTTTAACTCCGAAAATGTTTGGCAATAGGAAGGCACCCCGGTAGTCCACAACTTTATCCAAAACCTGTGGGCATTTGGTTGCACATACAGGGATTCCCAATGCTTCCCTGTTAAGCAACCTTTTATGGTGTGAGTTATATTCTTTTAAAACACACAATCACTTGATTTTCTCCTCCTCAATCCAGATAATTGATCATATGATCACACTATATCGGCCCTCAAAACTTGAGGACATGCCAACAGCTGACCGAGGATTTCAGAAGGATACCTGCATTTCTATTTTCAGCAAGCAACCCAGTCTATTCATCAA
This sequence comes from Rhizophora mangle, assembly GCA_037832345.1. Taxonomy (NCBI): domain Eukaryota; kingdom Viridiplantae; phylum Streptophyta; class Magnoliopsida; order Malpighiales; family Rhizophoraceae; genus Rhizophora; species Rhizophora mangle. The sequence goes on from JBAPLJ010000320.1 coordinate 1,754,615, forward strand.
CTTCTAAAAACCAAGCCCATCACTTTTCTACAACATTGATTCCTGCCTTACATGTAGCAGAGATGAACACAAATGGCATCACATACAAGCCCAGAGATTCCATGGTTAGCCAAAAGTGTATCCCATGTCCTTCCATGGTATCATCTTCCTATGATCCCTCCCCCTAAATGATCTTGCAAGAAGTCCACCACTGGCAGGTTTACACAAGCCAACATCAATTACAGAAGTACTCTTTTCACAGCGAGAATGATCATCCATATGGTAGTCAAACAACATTGCAAGACAACACACTTGATGAGCTAAGATATAGTTTTGTTGACTCAAAGGTAACATCTTGAGTATATGGAGATTCACCTGCAGAGAAAAAAAGAAGAATTTACAGCACTTTATAGAATGAAACTATAATCAAATAGAATAACTGAGACAAGTCGAGCATGAATAACAAACACTATGAAATGCTAAAGTTAACATGAATACAGGAATCATCATGCCGCAATCGTTTTGTAGCTCGCAGGTGCAATGATGGCAAGAAAAGGTTAAGTTAGGAATTAAAGCCTATTCTTAATGTAATCTGACAACTATCATGCCATTCTGCTGACATTTTTTATCTGAAAATTTTAGTTAAACACCTATTCCTCAGCCAGTTGATGGTCTAGTTTATTCCTACAACACCAGTCCTCACCTGAGCTTCCATGGCGCGGAGTTCATTATAGCATTCAGAGCTGTCAGTCTCATCCTCATTTTTGCTAGAAGAGTAAAGCCTCACAGCAAAAAGAGGAGGTCTAAGAGGATACTCCATGCTGATTTTAATCTGCAATAACAAAAATTGACATTACATGTCAAAAATCAGTCAGGAAAAATTCATACTAGAAATGAGAGCAATTAAGCTACCTTCGCTTCCATCTTTATGATCTTCTCATCAGAATCCATTTTCCTTGTTAAAACAATAGAATAATCTTTAGCCCCATAGTCAACCCACAAATTTTTAGCCATGTCAGAGCTTTGAAAATAAGTTGCATTTTCCACATCAGGCTCGACATTTGCAAGCTCATCATGATCACTATCAATATCCAGCAAAAGATCAGAGTCCTCATCATATTTTTTGAAACTTTGTGATTTCATCTTATTAACTGGTGATATCATGATCTTCGAGATTAAAGCTAGGTCCCTTGAATGCTCTACATTAGATACTTTTGAAGGGGGTTGAAGCTTGAAATCATTTGCAACAGATGCAACTGGAACCAAAGATGGAAGCTCTCCATCCTCCCTGGCACCCTCTGACTCTTCCTTTGATATACCATGTCTTCCATCCATGTCAACATCCATGGCTTTTGCCACTTGATCTGTATCATTGACAGGCTCAGCTGAAGGCTGACTAGGACAGGGTCCTGCAGGTGACCAGCTATGCAAATAGCATAAAGGAGAGTGTAAAGCCCATGGAACACTTTTACAATTCAGAGAAGGCCATTTAAGCTTCCCAAGTGAATCAAGCTGTTCCCTGTAAGCCAATCAAATAATTCCACACTTTCAACACTGAGCACACTTTACCAGAATAACTAATGAGAAATTTCAGGGAGACTTAAGTATGGAATGTAATAAAAGCTACCAAAGTAAGAGACAATAAGAACAAGGGTTGTAAGAAAGCAGACCAGATTAGAACTGGCTAACTTCAAAAGATTAGCCACTCATGTCATACAAAAGACAACATTGCAGTCCTAGACAAGTTAACCAAAACCATAACAGCTAATATTCAGATTTAATCACAATATAATTTTCATTCGCTAGTGGATTATCTAGTCTTCACTTGATGATCCAATAGTCCAGATACACAGAACAGTGACTCACGTAAGAGCCAGTTGAGCCCTTGTTCGAGAGCGGATCCTTTGCAATATGGTTTGTACTCGATTCTGTTGGCGATACATTGTTAATCCGGGTAAAACTTCACTTTTAGCTGCTTCAACAGTTGGAGTCTCATGCCCACTAAGCAGTGGTGCAATGTCTGGTAAGAAATCGATCCCTGCCAAATGCTGGGCCCACTTGAATGGACGTGAGGTTCTCCTTTCATCAAATGCAAAGGCATTACCAACAAGGAGCTTAGATGACTGCATCATCAAGTGGGGCAAATTATAATAATAAAGCAAAGGGAGAGAGAAAGAGATGCAATTATCTATTATAAAATAATTATCATAGTGGCAAGTTTATTAAACATCCATACCTCATGAGGAAGCTCAACTCCAGTGTCATCAGGAAATAAATTGCATAGGATGTTATTCTCAGGTCCCTCATGGGACCCTTCAACCCCAACACATACAACATTCAACTTTAACAAGTATTCAAACTTCAAAGTGATAAGCTTTGCAGACTTGGGATCAGAATCCTCATCATCAAAAACATGGAGAATGATCTGCAGTGGATGGGATTGATATATTCCCGACTGGTCAAGAGCCTCCTTGTTTGGTGCCCTCTTTGGCCTTTTTCTCCGTATCTGGCCATCATCTTCCTCATCAGGTGCATCGTCCTCCAATCTGTTAGGTTCTACATCTGTTGATATGCCTGATCCATCAAATAACATACATTTCAAAGAAAGTAGAAATCAAAATTTTGTCATGTTAGAGTTCAAGAGGTAATTCCATGTTTTGATAATTTCAGCTTTCATATGAAGGTTTTGATAAATTATCTGTGATCCACTGGGTATAATTGGCAATTACTTACCAGTTTCCTTATTTGCTTGCCGACGTGCAAAAGCTCGAGCATCTTTCAGACTTCCAACCATTTCCAGATCAATATTTTCTCCAAACGCTTCCTTTTGGGCCAAGAGCTGTGAGTAAATCACATAAAGGGGAGGAGGAAGTAACTCTGCAGAGGTTTGCTGCTTTAATTTCTTTGTATGAAGCACCCCTAATTGGTTTTGCACAGGCAAGGATGCTTTCTTAAGTGACTTAAGGTGGTATGGAAGACTTGACAAGAACTTCTTCCTGTTAGCAATGGTCTCCAACAGACTCTTTTTACGCTGTTCCAGCTTCTCCTGAAGCTTGCATAGTTCCTTACGCTGATTCAACAAAACACGAAATGGACATTCTTAGAAATCTACTGTAAATGCACTGCTTATTAAACTATAAATTAACATTTATCAGCAGGTTGCTTTTTCCAACAATTCAATGATAATTCTGATTATATCTACATTCTACACCAAGATTTTCCCAATTTCACAATAAAGGTTAAGCCAGACATTGATTTTTTTTTTTTCTTTCAAAAAACAAAATAGACACATATATCAAAGAAATTGTGGGTGGGGGATTAGCTGAAACCTGGTGAAGCTCATAGTTGAGGCGCTTAAGCATCAAATTGTGGGAGCTATCATCAGACAAGAGAGGACCTTTGATGTGATCAGGGGCGTCGCGGGAGAATTCTTCCTCAGGAACAAGTTCAATGTCGGGATACTTAGACTTGAAGTCCCTACAAGCCTTTATAGCCTTAAAGTAGTGGCTCTTCTCATACATCAAGTTATGAAGCTGCAGAGTCGTGAAATCCACAGGGGCTTTCACTTTCTCCGTCTCCGCTTTCACCTTATCCTCCTCCAGCAAAATCGACCGGTTCGCCTAGAAATCAGATCAGAAACAACTCATTCATTTCACTATATATAAATAAATATATAGCAGGGAGATGGTGATTAGGCGGTGGGGACCTGGCGAAGAGAGATCAGGTTGAGAAACATTTGGGTGACGAGCTCTCGGAGTTTGGATTTAGAGTTGCCTTGTTTCTTGATGGAGAGGATTTGGGCGACGATCTCCTCCACGGAGGCTTTGTTTTCTCCGAGTGTTTCATAAGGTGACTTCTCCATCTTAGGCGGCTCGTTCGACAACCGCACGTCCTCTTCCATCGCATGCCCTCCACTATCTCGCCGTCCTCCATCCTCCTCCTCCTCCTCCCTTGCTAAGCCTGACACCTTTTTGCCTCTTTTTGGCACCGTGAGTACGGCCGACGGTTCTTTTCAATTTTCACAAAGCTAGACTGCTGCTGTTCTCTACCCTTTCTATTCATTCAAACGACGTCGGTGAATTTCTTTGTTTTGTTTTTTTGGGTCAAACAAAAGTTGATTTCGAATTTGAAATTCAGCGGGTCAAAACTGCGTCGTTTCATGTAGTGCTTGTTATAATGACGCGTAGAGGGAGAAGCGGTCGTCAACAGTGACCGAAATAGAAAAGCGACGGCGGTGGAGTTTCAAAGTCGCGGCAGCGGCAGGTAGGTAGGTAGATTTGACCTAAGTGGAATCGGCGAATGAAGAAAGGAGAAGTTCCTGCTATCAGAGCTCTCGGGTCCCTCTTCAAGCTCACCGAAGTCTACATATGGTCCGACTCTCTTTTTCTTCCTTAGCTTAAAGCTTAATCTTTTGTGCTTATAAACGATCGTTTTATTTATAATGATTGTAATTTAACAGGGAGGACGGCTCGACGGAGACGCGAGAAGTATCTTTATTCCCCAAAGCCCTTGTAAGCATACAGAGTGAATTTCTTTTATAGGTCTGCTTTGATTTGTTCTAGAGGTGATGGGAGATTTTTCTTGAATTCCTTAACCTTTTCAAGTTGATAGGCACTGTGAATTGACATCATCTTTTTTTTTTTTTTTTTTTGTTTTATATGTCTGTTTGGTTGAAACACAGAAATCTTCTGAGGACAATGGCCATTTCATCTCAAGCATTCCGGCTTCTACTGCCAGTCGGTTTTACACTTGCTTTCTAATTGTCGTTGCTTTGAATCTTGACTTGTTTTCTCCCAGTCTAGTTGATAAATTTGGTTTGACATCTTGTATTGTCTTTTTTTTTTTTTTTTTTAAATTTCCATTGTAGATTATAGTGTGCTCCCAGAGGACATTGAACTGAAGGAAGAGGATTGTAGTGTGATGTCAGAGGATTTGGATTTGAAGAAAGAGATGGATGCATTAGGGCTTCCCTTTACCTTCCAGTCCAACAAGGAGGTAATATCACACAATATCTCCTTTTTAGCTTATTTCTTGTAGGATTTGCGATGCTTGTTTTGGTATCTTTTTGATCCATAAATTGCCTTTATGTGTAATTGTATGGTGGGCTTTTCATGTTATATGAAAATATGGAACCAATAGTGCTTTATCAAATTCAAGAATGACATAATTAAAATAAGTTTAATGGACAAACAAGAAAAGCCTCTGTTTGCATTGTTGTGATGCTAACAGGGAGGGGAAAGCATGAATTATATATTTGGAGACATATATTATTGAATGTGATGAACGTGAGAAAAGATCAGTCACCTTACTGGCATACTATGATTCTGTCACCAATATTTGCTTTCTTGCCATGATCTTTACCAGGTTCCAACTTTTAATCCTTTGCCTGTTAATTAATATGAATGTTTTGACAGAAGAGAAATAATATGAATAAAAGCAAAAGGAAAAGCAATCGTCAGAAGCAACCTTGTGTCCATGGGGAAGTTAATGATGAAGTTCTAGAGTTTACCAAAGTGAGTGGGAGCAATTCTTTTTCTTGTGATTCAACACTGGGCCAATGTGAATCACGTGAATATGATGTTGCAGTAGATGTAAATGAAACACAATGCCCCAATGGTGGACGTTCAGCATGCTTCAATGACATGGCATGTGCAGTTGTTATGGAACAAATCATAGATGTGACATCAATGTACTTGCCCAATGGTGGCCAGGATAGTGTGTCTATGCGAGATATTGATTTAATGTCCGACAATAGTAAGGGACAGAGTTCAAGCAATTCAGATGCTACACCTTTACTGGAAAACTGTTTGGCAGATGCAGGTAGTGAGAAAGAAGTTGGACATATGTTGGATGATTTTGACCATCTTGAAGATTCTTCTGCTGCTTACCATCATGAAGAAGATAACATGAGGAATTACTTTTATAATCTCAAAACAGATATTTCTACACGGTGTGCACCCCCTGGTATGGAATATCTAAGACTTGATGGTACCAATCAAGAGCCAACAAAAGTAGTTTCTGAAGTCAGTGAAATGGATGACAGTGCTTCTATCTCTTCTGGTTTGCCAGATTTTTCATATTCAGTGAAGAAACCAACAAAAGATAATGGGTCAAGGGATCAGATATCTAATGAAGCTTCATCCAGAGTTACTGATGACAGCTTTATACCTGTTATGACTTTACCTTCAGTAAATGGTGGCTTTGATAATCCAGGTGAATCTCATTTGACCAATGAAATTTTTTATGATGGAGTTCCAGTGTGCCAACTGTCAGATGGGCAGGAGCAAATTAGCAGGTATCATATTCATGTGAATTGTATATGAAGTTCATCTTTGTGAACAAACCCTAGCAGCTGTCTTTTAATTAACTTATGTGATTTGCAAGATTTTTGTGCTAGGCATATTAAATCTGATGAAAAAATGCAGAGAATATTGATACCTATATAAATTGCAATTATGATGTCTCATCTAATTCTGGGCATAACCTTGGATGCTGTTTGTTTGTTTTTCCCATGTATTGATGTTAGCATTTATTTTTCTTTTTCCAGTGCAATCACTGAAGGTTTGGCTTGGGAAAGTAATATGTGTGAAGACACTGCTGAGCCTGCAACAAATGGGTTGGTCACCCTGCTGTCTCCAGCAAAGCAAAAGCGAGCACGGAAAGCACGGAGAACACGAGCTTGTAGGAAACCATCTAATGATATTGAAGGTCTAACTATGTTACTTTCTCTGAAAGAAACTAGTATTAGAACAATTTTGATTTTTGTTGGGCAGTCTGATAATGGATAATTGAGAATCAGTTGTATTAAATTTTCTTAGGGAGTTTTTTGTGGGTGTGGATGCACACACACACACGTGTTTCAGTTGTGCCCAAGTATTTGGGTCATGTGTGTATAATGATTATCTGCTGATTATTGTTCTCGCTATGGTTATATTCATCAAACATGGAAGAAAAAATTCAGTTGCCTTACAATTAACAATTGCTTCATGCAGAGCTACAGTATCAAGATATCTTTGAACAGATTTTTGCCAATGCTGGTAAATATTGGCATCAGAGGTACCATTTGTTCTCCAGATTTGATGATGGTATAAAGATGGATGAAGAAGGATGGTTTTCTGTTACTCCAGAGCTTATAGCCAGGCATCATGCATTGCACTGTGTTGGTGATGTTGTAATTGACTGTTTCACTGGAGTTGGCGGAAATGCTATCCAATTTGCACAAAGGTGACAACTTTTGTTGGCTTGATTTTTATTTTATAACTCTTCATAGAGTTCCTCTTTCCAAGTTCATGTGCTTATTGTTTGTAAGTCTATGGCTTTCTATTGGCTATATCTATGGTTTAACATAGAAAAAATATGTCAATCCCACCCCTTTCTTTGGTTGCTGAGATGTCAGCTGATTCCTGTTGTAGTTGCACAATCATTTCTCCTCTCTTTTCCAAAGCTAAACCATATTCTACTGCTTTGAATAAATTGAAGTAGATGACTGGTGACTGCAGCAAAGTGTTGATCATTAAACACCAAAGGTCGCCCAAAAAAAATCTGACTATCCTCAATGTTAGAACTAGTTGATCTTTGACCAATTTAGAAGAATCTCTTTCCTGCTAATTGAGTCCCCATCATTGTTTATTGAAGTGGAAGGAAAACAACAAACAAAGATGGAGACAGAATTAGCAGGAAAGAGTATCTTTGTAAATTGATATTTATTCAAGTAGAAGGATAGTGGCTGCATTTTTTATCCAGAAATATTCATGCTCTGATCTTTACCAGCAGGGTATTAATTTTTTTTCTCCTTCTATTGTGCTGAATGTGCCTGACCTTGTGTTCTCAATATTTTAGATGCAAACATGTCATTGCTATTGATATTGATCCAAAGAAGATTGCTTATGCATATCACAATGCTACCATATATGGAGTTGATGACAAAATAGAATTTATCGAAGGCGACTTTTTTGTTATGGCAAAAAAATTAAAGGTAATTGAGCTTGACATGTTGCATTTTGACAAGTTTTGGTGTTATTTTTTATTTTTTATTTTTTTTTTTAAGCAGAAGTTTTGGTGTTATCACCTGCACTATAATTTGAATTCTTCCTTCTTTAATCTTTTACCTTCTTTTAAAGGCTTGCTGGTTTACTTAAAAACTGTTAGTTTCTAAATAATATTTAAATCCCAGCATTTTATGGCACCATTTTTTTTTATTTGTTCTTTTTGTTTGTTCCTTTAAGGCCATGCTATGTTTGCAATGGCTTATGTAATTTTTGCACTTTGGTCAATTATTTAGTTTACCAAATTCTAGCTGAATGGGAAACGCATTCTCTGGGCATCACTTTGTTTCAAATTCGAAATGTTTGTCCTTAGATATTCAATCATTTGCATTGTTCACTTCACCTCACACATGTATTTATTGTCTGACTTGAACTCTCTTTTTAATGCCATTTTATGTTTCTTGGTTTCTCGTCTGCAGGCAGACATTGTCTTCTTGTCACCTCCTTGGGGAGGACCTACCTATGCTAATGTAAATACCTATGATATCAAGACCATGCTCAAGCCGCGTGATGGGTATATTATCTTTTTATTCTCTATTTTTCTTTTCCTTTCAAAGAATTCAAAGTATATATCATCTTCAACTCCCATTTAACTGTCTGCTGCTCTGGTATGTTTGCAGATATTTTATCTTCAACACTGCAAAACAAATTGCTAACACAGTTGTCATGTTTCTCCCAAAAAATGTTGATCTAAACCAATTGGCAGAACTGTCTCTATCTGCTGATCCACCATGGTCGCTAGAGGTATATGCAAATTAAATTTTTCAATGCACTCTATTTTGTGAATACATATTGGGTGCTGTGTATATACAGAATATTGCTGTTTGGTTTGCATGTTTCCTATTCATGAAATATGTTAATTTGGTTCTTCAAAGCCACTCTTTTCCTTATTACTAAGAGCCAATATTTATGTTCCTAGGTTGAGAAGAACTGTTTGAATGGCAAGTTGAAGGCACTGACTGCTTACTTCCATAACACTGTTGATGGATATAAATCAGCTGAAGTCCCAGTTGCTGTGAACTGAGGGAACCCACTCTAGCAACTGTCGATGCTGTTCAGCAAAAGAAGTGAAATAGTGGCTATGGCTTGGACATCATGCCATTTCTGCAAGCAATTCAAATAGTCATCTGACGATATTAAAGTATATAAGTTATGAAAAGGTAAGGTCGATGCTTTTTGTATAGGAAATATGCTGAACTAGGCGTGTGTCTAAAGTTCGTTGTGAATTTGTAGGAGCAAATATATTAACTGATTTAGATGGCCAAAACCCGAAAAAAAATAAAATAAAATAAAATAAAACAAAAACATTAATAGGGTCTTTTCTGAACAAAATTCTAACAAGCGATTCTATAACTTTCTCCACTAGCGTACTTGTAGGATAAGAATGAATTGCAAGACAAGAATGGAGGGTAACCTATATTGGGTCACCCTCTATGAGAAGGGTTGTTGTTGTGTTACCGAGGCGAAATCACACTCAATGTCCCAATCCTGAAAGACGTTATGTTTATATGTAAATTTGTGTACCATCTTGGTCAACCCAGGATGCACAACGTGCCTTCCAGACATTCCAGCACATTTTAGAAAGGCGACACAAAATATCAGTGTTATCCCCATGCTTAGAAGCATCCATCGTTGCTTCCCACCAACTCTGAAAATCTGTTTTTTCAGTAGCATGGGGCACATAATCAAATTCATTAGCAAATCAAGAGACCTGAGCGTGTGGGCAGCCCAGCAGCGCCATCTATGGTCTTTGCAATAGCTCTACAAATTTGACTGGGGGATGAAGTTTTAGAGACCAAAAATATTTCCAATCAGTTAACATACCTTCCGGTTCCCTGTTACCCCTCAAAGTGCTGGGTGTTGATCCCTGAACCAATAGATGGTATCCCCTCTTTACTGAGCATATCTCCGAGACATCAAAATACCAAAAGTATTTATCTGGACGTCTCTGAAATCCAAGGTGAATTCGTTCAATGGCCGCCACTTCCTGTGCAGGAAACATCCGTATATGCTTATCTAGGCCCTATTCATACAAATTGTCCTTAAACAAATCCCCAATTTCAGAACCTTCTCACTTGTTCATTTTTAAACAAGAATCTACGCTTCTATGTATATATCTTTAATATTACAGCTTGTTAACTTTTTTTTATTCCTTTTTTTTTTTTTTTTTCTCTGGTCACTTAGCAAGATCAGACTCAAAGGCCATGAGTCCTAAAGGTGAACTAGTTTATTGATTTTGAGAGGAAAATCATTTCTTTATATCATATGTAAATGGTCATAGCACATATATATAAAAGTCTAGGGTTGCTTGTCCAAGAGACATGTCTCGTGAATTTAATAAACACGATCTCTTTAATATATCTATTTATCAAAAGACATTTTTGTATAATTGTTAGGTAAATTAAAAAACATAACTTTATATTTTAACAATTTTTTTATTTTCAAAATATTAAAAATATAATAAATCTTCATTAATTCTAAAAATTTTATATATAAGTAATAATATCTTTTAATTAAATTATAACATAGTTAAAATATTTACTACAATATATTTGAATAACATAATAAATAAATTTTAAATTAATTATTTTTATTGATAAATTATATAAACATTTCACATAAATATTTTTTAACAATTTATTTAATTGACACATTTAAAATTATTATATTTATATTTTTATATATATTTTAAAATCCTACACTTAAATTTATTAGAATAGTATATAAATTTTATATTCACAAAAATAAATTAATTTTTTTAATATAAAATAATTTTACAAATTTGTCAAGTGTAATAAAATTTATTTTTTTAATAATTATGGATACCAATTATTGTATCACTATAATAAAACATTAAAGTATAATATTTTAATTATATTAATAATATATTTAATTTATTAATTTAAAATTTTATTATTAGTAATGAAATTGTACAAGTTTAAAACTCATGTTGCGCTCAACTATCACGAGGTCTTGATAAACGTTTAATGACACTTATGCCTGCCCAATTCGAAACCCAACCACGTCCCTTTACTTTATATCCTTACATAAGGAATTAAAAATTCCTTTATCATTGCTCTTTTCACGGTTGAAGGATGACAAAACTGTTTTACAATAACAATTCCAGCAGCGTTTTTTCTTTTTTTTTTTCCCAACACCAGGCGGCACGCCTCTTAGTTTTTGTCTTTCCAAGGCGGCACGCCTCTTTGTCACGTTTTTCCGAAGGAATTTACTATTCCTTCCAGTTGTGTGGTAACGCCAGGCGGCACGCCTCTTTGTCACGTTTTTCCGAAGGAATTTACTATTCCTTCCAGTTGTGTGGTAACGCCAGGCGGCACGCCTCCTTGTTTCATTTTTCCAAGGAATTTACATTTCTGACAAAACCAGGGCCAAACTTTCTGGCATCTTTTCTGCGTATTCAAGGAATTAGCCGTCGGTAAGCATCATTTGCTTACGGCAACTTGTTTTATTTTTTAAGCCGATGCCCTGGAATGACGTTCCAATTCCTGTCCCCAATGGACACATTGCCCCTTCCTTTCCAACGCGTCATCGTCCCTTCGAAACATTCAAAAACCAGCCTCGTTAGTTTAATATGCACATATCCTTTTATACAAGATTAAAGAATTTACGATTCTTTAGGGATGCGGTTTCTTTATCCAGGGTATCATTATGAGTTGCACTCAAATTTCTTGTGCAAGCAAACGAAGTATGCGAAAAATATGAAAGTCATGACCTTGAGATACATCTTAATCAAGTGACAACATTTCCAACTCTCTTTCGTCAAATTTTACGAAGCTAAAAGCAACTTTTTCAACATCAACTAAATTTTGCCTTGAAATTATTAAAACTACAGGTAAAACTTTATTAAAAATCGAATAAATTGCTTCAAATGGTATAATAATGTCACTTTTCTACAAGTGAAATTAGCTCTAACAATTGTTTTATAAATTGTAGAATAAAAATTTTTTATAAAATAAAATAAAATATATTTAATTATAATTTATATTATTAAAATTAATTCTTAAAAAATTTGTGATATTTAAAAAAAAAGTCATTTTCTCTATGTCATATGTGAAATGGTCATAACACACACACACACACACAAATTTAGAGTTATTTGATTAAAAGAGATATCTTTTAAATATAATAAAAACAATCACTTTAATGTATTTATTTATTAAAAAACATCTTAGTATAATTATTTGATAATCTAGATGATACAAATTTACATTTTGAAAATGTTCCAATATAGAGAATATTTTAATTAAAAAAATTAAATGAAAATAACATTAATTTTGGTTTGATTTGGTTAATAAATTATTTTTATAGGCTTTTACGAATTTTATATAACTAAGATGTGAAAGTAAACAAAAATATTTAATTAAAAAAGGGGTCAATTTTCAAAACTCCATTTATTATTATTATTATTTTGTTCAAAACCTAGTCGGACCATGTTTTTTGGTTTCAGTCCTGATACTTGATGATGGGGAGGAAGCTTACCTGATTGGCTCCTTGCGGTTCTATTTTGCCTGCGACAGATGAATTTTTGACATTTTTCCATTTCTAAGTTTGATCCGGTTGGGTTCTCGATCAAATTGATTTTGGTCATGTCTACTACGTGGCTTTTTGTTAATCCGTGAGCTTAGTGGCATATTAACAGAGCGAAATTTCAAATGCATCAATCTTTCTTTCAGCAAATGACTAGATTTATTGATACTGTTTTTAGTCCATATTAACACACGGATTGAAATTTGTGCTGACTTCATGAGAACTTTTTTGTAAGTGAAAAATTGCCAGGAACACTTTTCATGTGGAAGATAATAAGGATTTAGTATTTATGGCCATAGAGTTAGGTACTCAGTCTTTTCACGTTAACAACCTGCCAAGGGAAAAAGAAAAAAAAGAAAGAAAAAAAAAAGACAAAAAAGAAAAAACTTGAATTGTGGAACACGTTGATACGACAATATCCCTCTGCACTTGTGGACTTAATTCAAATATTAAAATGGCTTAACATCTAAGGTGAGACAGTCTTGAGACAACATGTGCGGAGTGAAAGATTGATGAACGAATGATCTGACAAATGCCGACTTTGTCAACGTCTGTTTAGTTAGTAAGTAAATAATAAAAACGGAGAGAAGCATCTTTGCACCTGTGTAAGAAATGACATTGACATTTCAACTCCCCCCCACCATTATATGTTAATTGCTTGCAAACCATATGGCCAGTAGTTGCAATAATGGCGGGGATGAAAGATGAGTTTGTGCTTGAGCCAAGGGAAGCGAGCTTCCTGGACATCCTTCGTCTCCTTGTTTCCCCTGACATCAAAAGTAGAAGATTTGTGCAGTGCAAGGAAGAGCATGCGCTCGAGCATCAAGATTTCAAGGATCGATGGCTCATTTTCATATCCATTCTTTTGCAAAAAGTCTTTCTGTGCGCTAGACAGCCCATGGCTCAAATTGGGAATGAATTGGAGATGTGGTTGAATCTTCTATCAAGCAATGGTGGCTTTTTCATGTTGTCCTTGAATCTTTTGTCAGGTATGTGTATATATGTTCTGCTTCTTTCTACTATCTCATGAAATTATATAAATTAACTTGAAAATCTTTGAACATGTATAGAACAATTATATATGGTCCTGCTGTGAGATTACTCCATTTTATAAACGGGAGATCGCAAGAACATAAAAGCATTGCATATGATTTAGATACAGCTCTCTTCTAATTCCTACAAAGTAGTAGAAGCCTCGTCCTCCTCTCTTTATATATATATATATATAGCAAGCATAATAATACTAATAATAATAATAAAGCAGTAGATGGTACCTATGCATATAAAAAGTTAGCGTACGTACTTAATAATTGCATTTATACTTATATGTGTTAGGTATATATGGGTGTTTGCAATACATGTGGATGAGGTTACATATGCGTAGATGCAATTTATAGCAATCATTTTTTTTTTTTTTATTTGTTATCAAGATGGATGCTAATTATGAACGAAATTATGCAGGAAGGCTAGCGAGGCCGGACAGATCATCGGCAACATTCACTTCTGTGGTGGGAAATGTTGACCTAAGGGTAGAACTGGACAGGAATATTAGACCGGGTAATAGAAAATACAATACTTCGTTGTCTATGATGGCTGCCAAGTTGTCTTACGAGAGCAAAACCAGAATCGAATCCATAGTAAACGATCACTGGAATGTAAGTACATATGGATCAATCGTTGATATATATATATATACATATATATAAAGCATGTAACAAAATTGAAAAGATGAAATTGTTAACAGAAAAAAAAAAAAAAAAAAGCAAAACAAAAGTGGGTGTCTCTAACAAAATACGTAGGTAATTGAAAAATTCAGGATTTTCGTTACATGTAAAGGTGGAAATAATATTTCTGGCCCGTTCTTGGCTTTTTGCAGATGGAATTGCTAGGCTTCTATGACTGCTGGAATGGTAAGAAAGAATCCGTCCTTTGATGTTAACTTAAATTAAGATTTAATTTTGGGATGTTAAAAAATGTTATTTTGGGGAATAGTGGTTACGTTATGCCATGCATCACCGTTTACCAAGCCTTGATGTTAAACAGAAACAATTGGATAATGACAACAATTCTGTTTTATTTGTCAATTATGCTCAAAGGATCGGAGCAATGATGCAAATATAATAAGTTGACAATAATGCATTTAAAAAGATTTTCTGATGGAGATGATATTCCAGAATTTTATAGTGTCGGTCTCAATTGTCTTAATATATAAACAAAATTTTGGGGGGAATCTCTGCAATAAAACAGTTTAATATTATTTGGCGTCACTGAACTGGTCATTATTTATCAGCATTGCTTAATTTCCATTTCTATGTATAGATCAATAATATGAATGATATAGTAATTTTTTGTTAATTTTTTTTTCATAGATAATTAGCATACGAGTACCAACCTGTAATTTGCATTACGTTAGTACCTGTAGTTTGAATTTAACTTTGATTGTTGGAATTTGACAAGCACAGGGATCAAGGACTCAATCGGGCATCGCAAGCTTCTTTTTTGTTAAAATTCCTTTCTGCATTTGTTGAAGTGGATCATGTTGCTAACTTCAATCCTAAGTGCCCATTTGGTTCAGCAAGTAAATGCTAACAGCTGGGGATTAACATTAAAAAAAAAAAAAATTGAGAGTTCTTTAAATCAACATTATTTATTAATTTTGATACATATCACGAATACGACATCTTCTTTTTACCCTCCAACAATTAAATCAAGTAACATTAAGCGAAAAGTGTGTGTTTGCATTTGTTTTTTTTTTTTTTGGTGTGGGGGGGGGGGGGGGGGGGGGGGGACGCGTGCGGGGCGGTGTCAACGCAGGCCTTCATAATCATTTGTTTTCTTGCACGTGCACAGAGTACCTCCAACGGGCGTCAACGCAGGCCTTCATCCTCGAAGACACGCAGTCTGACCCAAGCCTAATTGTAGTGGCATTTAGAGGCACCAAACCATTTGATGCAGATGATTGGTTAGTAGATGTGGATCTTTCCTGGTACGAACTTCAAGGTGTTGGTAAGATGCACCGCGGATTTATGCAAGCCTTGGGCCTACAGAAGGACGGATGGCCTAAAGATATCAAGCCAGACAGTAACCATATGTATGCGTACTATGGAATCAGACAAATGCTGACTGACATGCTGCACAAGAATGAGAAAGCAAAGTTTATATTGACAGGCCATAGCTTGGGCGGGGCATTGGCAATATTGTTTGTGGGACTTTTAGCTTTACATGAAGAGACTTTGCTGCTGGAGAGATTGGAAGGGGTTTACACTTTTGGGCAGCCAAGAGTTGGGGACGAGCAGTTTGGGGGATTCATGAAGGATAAGCTGCAAAAATTTGACATCAAATACTTAAGATACGTTTATTGCAATGACTTGGTTCCTAGATTGCCCTTTGATAATTCAGATCTCTTCTACAAGCACTTTGGTCCCTGCCTCTACAACAATAGCTGCTATAAAGGAAAGGTAAATTCTCTGTTCCTCTCATTCCAGAACTTTGGCTAAACAATGCCTCGAAATTGTTCTGTTCTAATTGGGATTTGGGTTACAGCTTCTGTGGGAAGAGCCCAACAAGAACTATTTCTCCTTGTTTTGGGCACTACCAAAGGTCTTAAATGCCGTTTGGGAGCTGATAAGGAGTTTCATAATACCTGTTACGGAAGGCGCGGACTATAGAGAAGGTTGGTTTATGAAGCTGCTCAGATTGATAGGGGTGGCAATTCCTGGACTATCAGCTCATTCGCCTCAGGATTACGACAATTGTACCCGATTGGGATTCTTTCCTTCGTCCCTACAACTCCAGGACTTGCATCAGGAGCTTCACCAAGATTAGAGACTGAAAATCTAGATTAGTTAAACAGCAATTTTAACTGATTCAGATGTCTAGTTTATCACGAATTGCCTGACGAGCTCATTTCCAAAAGAAGCATGAGGTAACATTTACAGAATTGGAAAAGCCTTAGTTGAAAAATCCAAGAGCACCGCTCGGATGTACTGAATTTGAAGTCAGAAACAGGAAAAAGGCTGGACCATATAAATTGCAATCCAATTTCCAACATAAGAATCTATGTGATAAGAACAGTTCAACCGTTGATATACAAGAACAACGTGCTTACAAGACATTAATGAAAATTTCTTTGTGGGGAAGTTGATGCCAGGATTATGGCAAATAGGCAGTTGTATCTAATCTGATAATGCTGAATCTGCACCAAACGATTGCCACCAAAATCGTAGATTCCAACTTTACACGAGTCTTCTGATATTGTTATCATTCAGTTTAACCTGGCCAGAAGTAGCATAAATTTCCCCTTTAAGAGCCAGAAATCAAGACATATATAACCATGATAATCTAGGCCCTGGCACTTTTGGTAATTTGCAGGGATAAATTAAGGTTTCAATGCATTCCTTGGCATTCATTGGAAACCGATTTATTTCTACTTGAGTGATTCCAAGACGAGGTATTGGGCCTTGGGTTGCTATAAGCCATAATGGCAATCACCTCATTTCAAAAGGACGTCATAATAAGCCTTCTATGAAACAGAAATAGACTAATTAGTATTCAACAAAGCAGAGTGCTATTTCATTTGGTGATTGCTAGTGTTTTTTGTGAAACCGATCTATGTATCCATCGTGGAAACACTCCTATGTGTTTGTGTGTATGCGTGGGTCTGAAGAATTTTGGAAGCACATTATCTCAAATTGGTCTCCCTGCCAAAATTGGCTATTTTTTCCACCCCATAAACCAGATAAGCAATTGGTATGTCAAAGCATGCCATATTTAAAATTTCATAAAATATAACTTTTCATGTGACAATAAAATGTGTAAAATTGTGAAACAATGATGACATCCCAAGAGTCTACCCACCATTTTGCATTGATTTAAGCACAGCTGCCCTTCAAAGCATCGCATACAAGGCAACCACTCCAGGAACTCGTTTGACAACTTCTGCAGAATGATATAGCCTCGCAAGATGTCCGGCAAACTTCATGTGCCTGGTTGGCAAGTACAGAGCTTCTCATTTCTTGTGGTCTCTTCTGATCTGATCTCAACTTATTCACAGTTTTAGGCATGGACGACGATCTTTTCTTTTCCAGCTTCATCTACAATGCATTTTCCAAGTCATTATAGGCCATGCAAAGATCATGTTTACTCTTAATGACGCAAAATACCAAACTTTGAACGCCAAAGGCTAGTAACATCTCAATCCAAAACAAAGATTGCCGGCTATTAGCATGCTAGGACTTTGTTACAGGACATCGCATTTGACAGCCATTAGTATTTGCCTTCCTTTCATAGTTGTATTTATACCTATATTTTAGGGAGGAAAAATTAAAGGATGAGCTTTGGCGTAATGGTAAGGTAACTCCATTGTAACTTGTAGGTCATATATTTGAATCGCATAAACAATCTTTTTGTAAAAATGGGAATAAGGTTGTGTACATCTAATTTCTTTTTTTAAGACTCCATAGCTGGAACACCCTTTGTTTTCTTCTTTTTTGGGAGGAAAAGTTGTGTATCCGTACAATAGTCCAACCCCATTAAAAGTGACTCAGTAAATTTTTCATAAAATGCAACAGTAAGAAATCTATAATTCCACCAAGTTCTCTATTATGAGTCATGGCCCCTTCCAATCCAGCTGGTGGCAATGAAATGCATTCTACTGCAGCCAGTTTCCAAGTCCAGTACATTGCCATGAAAGCAAGGTAATGGCAAGAAATATGATGGAAGGAAATGGTCACAATTAAGGACCAAATTGAACAATTAGTGTCTCCTATAAGTCACTTGAATTCATGTGTTATAACAACCTCAAGTTTCCTTATTGCTGCCTCTGCTTTTTCCTTCTGCAGTTTCTCCCATGCAGTGATTTTGGCTTCCTCTCTTTTGACTCTTTAAAAAACAAAAGGGTCAATTTTCAAAAGAGGAGAAAACTCTGATCCAGTTATAACAAAGAAAACGAGTGTTAGATTTTGACACAAGTCTCACGTGCAAGACTTTTTATGATAAATGTTAAAATCTGATATCGGTAATAAAAATATAATTCATCACTTTTATTTTTTATAAATAAAAATTATATAATAATTTATATATAAGAAAATAAAATTAAAAAAATTAAAATTTTATTTTCATAAAATTTATTAATTAGATTATTAATTTTTTTTTATATTATTTATTTTAATAATATTTATTTTTATTTTTAAATCACATCAATTAAATTATATAAAATTTATTATTTTTTATTTTTAATTATTTTTTTATTTTTATTATTATTTGTAAAGATTATAACTTGAATCTGATGCCAACAAATCCCCAACAAGGAGGTTAAAGGGGAAATTTTTGTTCACAGCTTATTATCCAAAACATGACAGAACCTACAAACGAAATCTAAGCAACATAATGAGTGTGAATTTTACCAAAATTGGATTTGGATTGCAGTACAATTGACGTCGCCGCGGACAATAACAAGACTAATGGGCATCCTGCAAAGATGCTGTCTATAGTACATGCTCCATATGAAAGGCTAATTAGTAGCTCTAGGTGGAGTAGACGAACTGTCTCGCTGGTTCAAAATTTGACTCACTTCTCCCCGTCATTGAAGGGCAAATGATAGATCAATCACTTTGTGTTCTCCTTTCATTTGAGCCTGTTAGACTCTCCCCAGGAAGCCCATATGTACAATTGGTATTATGTATTTTGTGGCTTTTCTTCCAACAAAAGTTTGTTTCGTTGGGTCGAGATGAGGTGCTTATAGCAATGTTTTAAAATTTAGACTATTTATTAAATTAAAAAATTTATAAATTTAAAAATTAATTAGTTTAATATATATATATATATATATATAATATTAAAATTAATTTTTTAATATTAATATAATATATTTAAAAAATATATTATAATTAAAAATAAATAAAATATAAATATTTATTAAAATTTATATATTTTAAAATTTTAAAATAATAATATAATTATAATTAAATTTTATTATAACCGTTAATTATATCAATTATAAGATTATTTTTATTTTTAGTATTATTTATATTACTAAAATAATAAATAATATCAAATAAAATTTATATTAATTATATTTTAATTGAAAAATTTATCATTTTTATCTCTTTTTTAATTAACAATATTAGAGTTAATATATGAACTCTCTTAACATAGAGTTCTTTCCAATTATACATGATTAAGTTTTCATAGAAAGTATTATAACAATTTTTTATTTATGTGAAATTAGTGTCAATTATTTATTTCATTGAGTTACTATTTTTTAATTTTAATTTTAATGATACTAAAAGTGCACTAAAATGAAAAGAAAATAATAGAAACAACCTAATGCTAATTCATATTCCACGTGACTAAAGAAGTATCGTTTTTTACTATAATTATTAAACACACTCCAATTACATGTTTGCAGACATGTGTCTATTTTCCAATCTTGATAAGCAATAGCAGGAGGTGCGGCAGTAAGAGGAACGATAACAAAAGGGGGCAAGAGGAGGCACAGTAGCAAAAAGGGCAACAAGAGGCACGGTAGCAAGAGGTGCGGTAGCAGGAGTCACAATAGCAGAGGGGTAGCAGGAGCTGCGCTAGCAGGAGACACGAGACGCTTAGGACAATAGGAGTAGGAGGCTAGTGACTTGGAACAGTAAGGATAAAGGTATTTTTGGTTTTTTTTTTTTTTTTTAAAGTTTCTTTTTTCAAACTAAACGGGTCAACTGATAAAAATTGAGTCTGGTTTATTGGTTTTTAGTTGAACTAGTCAATTTACTAGTTTTTATATTAATTTTTATTTTAATTAGTTATAAAAAAAATTAAACAAAAGTAAATTAAATTATAAATTAATTACCAATTTTAATAATCTAACCAACTAATTTGGTTTGGTTCTTTCAACCTTCGTCTATAGTTGGCATTATCAAACTTTTAATGGCCCAACTCATTTTCAAAGTTATCTGCATCATGGTTTCATAAACCAAAGCAACAAAATTAAGAGAAATTGAATTATGAAATAAATGACTCACTTTGAAAGTGGATGTATGATTGGTATATGTCTCCCTACTAAAGCAAAATGAGAATTAAGCCACACATAAGTAAGCAGATCAATTGGGAATGAAATTAAAGCTTTTAAAATAACAAATCTACAAGAAAAAAAAAAAAAAGGATAAATGAAACATCAAGAACCTGAATTCAATTTCACATTCCACAATAATCAAAAGAATAAAAAAACAAAAAAAAAAAAAAAGGAAAAAGAAGCTACAAAGCAAGGTAAGTGTCTGGCTATAGCTAGGATAAAATAATTAGAATATGGACTTTGGGCATAATAATTGGATTGAGTTAGAGAGGGATAAGCTTCAACAGCAACACGTCTTGATTTTGAGGCCATATCACGTGGGGAACTATTTCTTAAAATAGTTAACCAAGGACCATAAAGGGGAATTAAAAAGAACAGGTTAACTGGCGTTGATCTAAACTCCCCGTATTTTAAGGATCGTTAACTCGGGAACTTCCTTAATGGGAATAAAAGAAATAGATATCCTATAAACTAAGGGGAAACACAAACAACTATTAGCCAACTACACGGAGAAAGCATTAGAGCTTTTACCCATTCAATCGTTGTCATAAGGGATAGTCATATTGTCAACTTCATCACTGCAAGAATTAGACAATGTCTCATCTTCACCATCTAATGAATCAAAAATGAAGTTGTCATCTGCTTCTACAACCATACTCGTTTGAACAACACCAACCTCGACTACATTTGGATCACCATCCTCTCAATGTAAGGAGACTCTCAACGTTAATTGGTACAACATTTTCCACTGACTCACTTTCCCGTTAAACCTTGTCTAGTATAGCAGTTGGTTCATTTGCATCATTGCCTAACTCTTGGACATCAAACAAATGCTTCTATTGGAAATGTTAAACTACTCTTCAATATTTTCCTTTGTTTCATTTCATCGAAATAGAAAACTTGCTTGGCATGTGATGGCAAGACAAAGGGTCACCACGATATCATGTGTAACTTATATTTATGCTTGTTATGTTACCGTCAAATTGATTACTTTGAGTTTTTTCCTACCTAAATCAAACTTGTCACAATTGAAAGGACAACCTCTTTATCTTTAATATACTCTAACACCACAATATCTTTGAACATGACAAAAAAATCACTATCCTCTGTTGTGTGTATTTCACCTACAGTGGCACCACTATTTTGACTCTGATGATGATTACCACGATCTTTGCTATGATATTTGACCAAAATGAGACGCTTAGGCTAACCCATATAATGCTGTAGTTTCTTATATGCATGTTGATTATATAGATTCATCAGCTACACATAAAGAAAAAAAAAACAGAAAAAAAAAATTTTAAAATAAGAGAGTTAAAAACATGCAAATACTTGTAAATAGACTGCTAATGAGACAAATAAACTTACATGTTTTTTAAATTGTATTAACAATAACTGTTTAGGACTTTAATCCACCAAGAATAGTATGGAAACCTCACACAGCTAACCTAATGGAAAAGATATAAATGACATTGAAAAGAAAGTCTAGTTTACTCACTCAAAGAATAATGGAATTTCCTCACAATTGTTTAGCACATTTCAGAGTGCCTTATCAAGTTCTTCCCTCACCAATTCATCATATTTTGATGCTCTAAGAGGATAATTTTTTTTTTAAAATCAAAAAGTAAAAAAAAAATAAAAAAAGACAAGCTACCACCTAGGGATATATTCAAATTTCGCTCATCGCAATTGAATCAAATTTCAATTCCACTAAGGTAAATTGAATAAAATATCAAGCACTCTTCAGCAACATATGTCTTCGCTATTGACTCCTCAATACAAGCTTTATTTCGAACAAAGTTCTTCAAAGACTTAAAAAATCTAAAAAAAAAGAAAAAAAAATCAAACAATCAAATAGCCATTGCTTTTTTATAAAGCATTGAGGAAAAGTGGTAACCATGTAATTGGTGGTAAACGAGATAACATACCGCGTAGTTGAGGTATATTCATCAAAATTGAGCTGGTCTAACAAGTAAGAGTTCATGGGGTAAATGAATTACTAAATGGACCATAACATCTAAGAAGGTAGGTTGGAAAATCATTTCTAGTTTGCATAGTATAAGAACAATATCATGTTACAACTGTTTTACTTCTTCAACTAGTTATCCAAATGATATTGGGTAGTAATTTAAGATAATATTTTCTTATAAAAACCAATTCTTAGCCATGAATCTTGATAGAGGGTAGTATTGTGTGATTACTGGCAGAGGATCTGATATAATTTAACCAAAAAAAAAAAAAAGAATATGGTCTAATAATTTAAGGTACGGTAATATTTTTTAAAACTAAATCTTGGCTACAAATCTCAATAGAAATTATATAATAATTTAAAAACTATCTAAGTGATATTGTGTAATAATTTAAGATAATATATTTTTAAAAATCAATTCTTAGCTATAAATTTTAATAGATATTAGTCTTGGGTAATTATGACAAAAAAGTTTTGGTTTAATTTAACCCTAAAAAAATCTGGTCAAAAAATTTAACATAAAGTAATTTTTTTAAAAAAAAAAAAATCTAGGAAACAAATCTCACTAAAGATTGCATAATGATTTAAGGTAAGTGTAGTTGCAATCCAAGGGAATAATTTAAGGTAATTTTATAATTTAATGTAATTTATTGAAGTGTAGTTGCAATCCAAGGGAATAATTTAAGGTAATTTTATAATTTAATGTAATTTATTGACTAAATGGTATAGCTTAAATTAATTTCTTGGCTACAAAGAGATTGTATAATAATCTAAGGGCAAGTCTAGTAATTTTTTTTCGGCTACAAATCTCGGTAGAGATTGTCTGATAATTTAAGGCAACTTTACTAGCTGTGCAAGTAATATAATTTATTTTTTCTTAAATAATTAATTTTTCGCTTCAAATTACTTCTCCTTTATATTATTAATATAAGATAAGATTATCCCATCATACTAGTCTTATTCATTCAAATTTCCTGGATTATATTATTCCATCACCTAAACTAAACTCAATTCCCAAAATATTTTCATATGTGAAACATATAATGTTATCTTACAACCATCCTCCCTTGCCAATGTTTTTTTTTTTTTTTTAATAGAAAGAAAGAGGAATAATTGGTGCACACATCTTGTTAAAGAAGAGAAGAGACACGATTTAAGCAGAAATTACGATCCAATACAACAATGCTTGTTTTCAAGTGAGCCAACTTCGCTAGTGCGTGGGCTACATTGTTAAATTTCCTACGTACAACCACTCATCTATAGTTGCTTTGGTGACTAGACATGCACACTTGAGCTTATCAAGTCACGTGTCCTAGGGATGGTGAAAAAGAAGTAAGAAATAGTACAATTTTTGCTCATATGAAAACCTAACAAATTCAGTGGCAAGTACGCAGACATCTTGCAGCCTCCACGTATGGCCATGAGCTCAATTACTTTAAACAATGTTGTTAACCATTTTACTACAGTTGTAAGCCATCCATGGTAAGATCACAATTTTAATATTGTTACGTACATAACAGCTAGAAGAAAATTGGGTGTTCTCTATATTTTTTTTCTGCCTCGAGTCCTGCTCAGACTGAGAAGAATAAGTTGGAGCAAGTGACATTAAAAAATATATGCTTCTGCAAACGTTAATGAGTCATCAACGGATAAAAAAAAAGGTGAGTGATTTCTGACGCTCCATTGCATACTCTAATGTCATGAATGTAGCCAGAGCTAGCCACCGATTGCATCGAGTAAAAGATTGATGGCACACAGCGCATTATCGGCTGTAATCCCGTCAAGCACGGACCTGTCCACTCAACTTGGTCCTATGTTGTACTCATACCAGGCTTCAGAGTCTTGTAACTTTTTTCTCCACTGGCACTTGTGCTTCAGACAATTACCTGTCTTGAAGGCAATTAAATCGTGTCAATTTTTAGGCGAGAGCTGTCACAAACTCTACTTCACCATCCTCCCTTCTCATCTTTTCAAAGTCCCATCCATAACTACTTTCATCTATTGCCACTGTCGCTGCCATCTACTGTTGTCAT
The DNA here is from genome assembly GCA_037832345.1 of Rhizophora mangle. Classification (NCBI taxonomy): domain Eukaryota; kingdom Viridiplantae; phylum Streptophyta; class Magnoliopsida; order Malpighiales; family Rhizophoraceae; genus Rhizophora; species Rhizophora mangle. Next base: position 1,779,251 of record JBAPLJ010000320.1, read on the forward strand.
CATTACCGCCTACCGCTGCCCCTTGCTGCCGTCCTCAGCCACCAATGCCCACCGCCATCTTCCGCCATTGTCGCAGCCATCCACCACCACCTATGCCATCGTTGCCATCCTTCGTCTATCGCCACTGAAAAATAGGTATTTTATCCAACTGTAATAAGGTATTATTTTTATTTAAACTTTGTTTAATTATCTAATTCAGAGTACTTTTAAATGTATGAGAAAGTCAATGGCTTATTCTATGCTATACTATTTTATTAATGAAAAATTAATCCCATGTTGTTGGACAATTAAAGAAAACGGTGAAGGGTCAATAAAATAAAACAAAAAAAAGTTAATAAGACATTAAATAAATATTAATTTATCTTATAATAAAAATAATTTATATTTAATTATCATATATAAAAAGACGCATCAATGACACAATATTTATTGTATCCCTAATCAAGTACAAAATAAACTTTTTTTTTTTATACGCAGAAAGAGTAGAGAGTTATACCATTTTGGAATATTTATATGGATTTTTTTTTGGGGGTGTTTCAATGTAAATGGACTTGACATGAGGCAAAACAAATTCCTTTGGAACAAAAATGGCGATTCATTTAGATAGAGAGACTAGAGAGATCACCTTAATAATATAGTTTCAAAAATGTTAATCAATCATAGGATCTGCCTAATAAAAAGATAAAAGGCCAAAATTTACCCGTACTTTGAAAATAAAAATGTTTCTACTCTTCAATTCAGTATTGGAAAATTTATGGTGATTTTGTTTTTTAGCAAAATAAGTTTATTTCATGGTGCTTATTAGCGGCAATCCTATTTAGTTTTAGTGTAAACAAACTCACCAAGTAAGACACCAAAAATAGACATAATTAAAAATACAAAAAAAGAAAGTATATTAAAGTAAAATTTTGGTGTCAAGCTACTCTTAATCATATTTTTTCCATCATTGAATCAAAATGACACGGAATGCAAGTAACTTTCACAAAAAGAAAAACATTTTTCACCAAAAAAAAAAAAGATATATTAGATATTGAAATATTATAATTTTATAATTAATCATTCGACTAGATACATATTTCTAAGTTAAACTTATCAAATTAATTAAAAATATATTTTAATTTAAATAATAAAATATTTAATAATTAATTAAAAATTTTTAAAAAATATTTAAATAATTCATATATTATTTTTAAATAATTTAATTTAAATTTTTAATTATAATAAAATATTATAAAATAAGTAAATAAATTAATATATAATAAATTATATCATAATAATTTATAAATTAATAAAAAAATAATTTTTGTACGGTGTCATATATCAAATTTTTTAATGAAAAACTAATATCTTTCATACTATAATAATAAATACTTACAATAAATTAGTATCTCAAGATAACCTAATAATTATAATTTATCGTGCCCTTCTCGTCTTCAAATTTATAATGAGAAATATATCTTTCATACTACAAGAATAAATATTTACATTAAATTAATATTTTAATATAATTAAATAATTTATTTTGTAAATTATCATATGAATAATAATATTAAACAACCATTTATTTGATTATTTATTCTAAAAAAATAAATAAAATATAATAAGTAAAGAATTAATAAGATTTTAAAACTTATAAATCATATAATCATTTTTTAATTAGATAACAATATCTTGATATTAGTGAGTTAAAGAATTTTCATATGATTTGGCTAACTTGGTAAAATCTATTATTGATAAAATGATCACTTGTGCTCATAACACACAAGAAGTCAATTTACTTAATTATAACACTATTAATCACTGATTTTTTTTTTCTATTTGAAGAATCTCTTTTTAGTTAATAATTTAACTTATCTCTTCTAAATCAAAATTTAGTATTAGATTAATAATATTATTGTATAGTAGATTCACAATTTCAACAAAAATAAAATAAAAATTTGATTGTTTTTTAGCCAAATTTAAAATTTCCATCAAACTTCTTATCACATAAAACTCAAGTACTAATAAAATTTTTATATTTACCCATAATTAAATTTTAAATTTATCATATTTCAGTCAAAATTATTGAGTATCATTCCACCATTCAACTGTACCATCTTGAAATTTAAAATATGCAGAAGTCATTTTTTTCTCTTTACAAATATTAGTATATTTGAAATAGATATTAATTTCTACTAAAAATCTCACAAAATCTTTAACAAAGAAATTTTTACCAAAAAAAGGAATTCTTTTCAAATCAAGAATATGTCAACATACGAATAAACTATAGATAATATCTCCAATATAAGAACTATTGTATTTATAATCTTATAAAATTACTTTACATAAAATCTTCCACTCTTCATCATTAAAGAGGTTGCTTTAAACTCCACGAAAAGCTGAACCTATTTTGATATCATTTAATGCAGGATGAAAACATAGAAAAATAATTATAACAAAAAATCAAGACTCAATTAAAATTTTTAAAAAGTTCTTGAAATTCACCATATAATATAACAACTTTTATAAAAAAAAAAATTAAATAGTAAAATATTTTAATCTTATAATTTGTAAAATACTTCAACTCTTAAATTATGTATTCATAAATTAAAATTATTTAATCAATTAAGAAAATATTTTAATATAAAAAAAAAAAAATATTTAATGACTAATTAAAAAAATATTTTAAAATAATCAAATAAATTTTATATTATTTTTAAATAATTCAATTAAAATTTTTTAATTATATTAAAATATTATAAAATAAGTAAATAAATTATAAAATAATAATTATAATATAATTTATAGGATAATAAAAATATTATATATACATAAATTCTCTAACTAAATCGAGACCATCCAATTTCCCTAAGAAAAGGGGAAAAAATGGAGATATTCAATGATCAAATTATATAAAACTTGATTTTACTTAATATTTTTTATTCATACATTCATTAGTGCATTTATTCTTTGTGTCTTTTTTTTTTTTTTGAAAATGAAAATGTAGTTAATTCAAATAAATGCCACACATTTTCCCTTTTAAGAAGGTTTTTAAATCCCTCAAAAAAAATTTTGGATAAGTCTATTTTAGTATTTACTTAATAATATGGAAACCCTTTTTAAGACATTAAAAATTCAAATATTCACTGGCATCTAAATTTGTCTAAATTTAGCTACATTTTGCAGGGGCGGTAACATGTGTGACTAAAGTTGGCTTCTTATGTCTCTATATTTAATTTTGGACACAAAGACACAACAGGAGCAAGTAAAAATATAGACCCGAGATCTCTATTTAAGCGTTCAATGGCCTTAAATAATTTTTAAAACGGGACACGTTGTCCTGCATGCAGAAAGCGGTGTCGAGAATATATGTATATACAATAATTTTTTGACATTAACCTACCGCGTGGCTCACTCTCTCGTAAGTTTATGCCTCATTCTCGCATATGACTTTTAGTTTTTTTTTTTATAATATTTTAATTAACATTACGTGAAATTATATATTACAATTACAAAAGATGACGAATTGTGAAGTAATTATAGTACAACTAATCACATTAATCTATTAATATCATGTAAAACTATATGTTATAACAACAAATATTATGGAATATGAAAAGTTTTGTAGTAATTATAGTTGAAACTCTTTAATATTACGAGACGTGTAAAAGATTTTTAGCTCAATTTCATTGTGATTTGTTCTAGGTATTGAGCGATGATGTTTACAAAAACATCTAACACAGGTGCTTGTCCCTTGAAGGGTTGAAAGGGTATCTACGGTATATTTTTACTGCCCTTCCCTTGATGCTGTAATACAGAGTTGTGACAAGTTAGCAATATACAGAAATTTTGTTTTCAGAGAATAGAGGAATCAAGTTGAATTGGATTTTCAAGCTACCAGGGAAAAAGTAAGGAGTGCAAGGTTTCTCTTGTGAGGAGATACATTATTACTAGGTTTGTATTTGAGTAAGTGTAAGGTCTTTCTCTTCATCTTTATTAATAAAATTACTTTGTTTATAAATAAATTTTCTTTTAAAAAAGTAAACAATACTCTCGATCATTGATTTGCAATCATTTTCACTTCAAATTTTTTTATTGTATTTTGCTTAGAGAATTACATAATTTTTAATTTTGTTTTTCTGACTTATCTGGTTAAAGAAGTTAATTAACATGATTTGGTTGAAATTAGTCTTTCCTTCGATTTATGAATTCAAAGATTCGATCTACTCCCTACTTTGAATTGTGTAGTCCTAGACAATTTCTTAGCTTGTACTATAGAAATGAGGATGACCAAAGCGAAAAATTGTTACTAAAACAAACCATATTTATGTATAAAAATATAATATTTGTACCAATAATAGAATACTTTGTTTTTAAAAATGGATATTAAAATTATATTTATTAAATTAAACAAGAATATCGAGAGTAAATATCTAGTCAGTGTTAACATTGTAACACGGTACATCTTCTAGTTTTATTTAGGACGGACTGTCTGGTTGGTGCACGGCCTGCAATTAACTAAACATAAAATCTTTAATAAAGACAGCTAGTGCCCAATTAGTAATCGGAATTTTCCAAAACCCAACACATAGCTTAGGCTAATAGGGGCGTGGCCTCACGAGAAATCAACAAAAAATTTAAAAAGGAAAAGAAATTGGCAGGTGTATACTAACTTTGCTGATTTGATTTTTATTCTTATTAATCAAAGGGAGAGATGTGGGCAAAGAGCTATTGTGCATACTTACGTTGTGTAGCTCTAATCGTAGAAGTGTAGAAGTATATAATAGTTTCTCTTTTACCAGTAGACAGACACCATTGAATGATTGTTGGGCTCATTTTAGTTTGTCAATAAAGTGCTCTCTACAAAAAGACGAGTTAAGAAATGTCAACTAAGTGAGTTTCAGAAGTCCAGTAGAAGTAGCGTTTTAAATCCCAATAGCTCTCTCCTTTTCCTTTTTAGAACTTTGGGAAAACGTACGTATTTTCAAGGTCCAAACCCATTAAGCAAAAGCAAAACACGAAGAAAGGAACGAAAAAGAAGAAACGCATACAGTTCTTTAAAGCATCTTTACTGGATGATCCGTATCCCACTTTTGGATGCCCCATCATCGAGCCCACTTTTTACCCATACATATTCGAACACATTTTTTTGATCTCGGAAAGGACGTACCCTTCTACATCGCACGTGAATATTCAAGTCACGTGTCGTACCCCCCCAAAATAAAGACAAAAGCTCCAAGGCCTGAAAGAGATTCAAATGTAGTATATGGGCACCCACCCGACCCATGTTTATCAAAACAAGGGTTAGGGTTTGTTCTTTGTATAAGATGAAATCATTGCATGACATAGAGATATTGTTTTTTTCTTTTAATTTAAAAAAAGAAAAAAAAGAAAAATTTATGGGTCTGGACTGGGGGACTTACTAAAAATAATGGACCTTCTTTCATCTGTGTTAAAGGTATTAGATCACAGCGAAAATGCCTGCCTATAAAATAAGCAATAAAGATAGCCAAGAAAAGTTAAAAAACAGTGGAGATGCTCGGTCAAACTTTTATGAGAAGCTTTACTAGTATAAGGAAGATGTCGGATACCGGGACAGGCAAAGCAATAAAAGAGATGGTTTTTTTCTTTTTTTGAGCAAATGTGAGTTGGGGTTGTTGTTTAAGTTATAATCTTGCCCACATTTCCCGTTCTCCCAAGTTCTATCTTTTGTGAGTTTCGTGTGGACAATGGAAAGAAAGCATGGTATTAGAGAGAAAAGAGAGAGAGAATGGGATCCAAAGAGTGTGTTTTCTAAGAAGTAGATCAGATACTTCCTACTTGATCAGATACTTAAAGTAGGAAAAGGCAAAGGTTTCTGGCCCTCAGAAGAGGCATAGAAGCCTTGATAGAAACAATTCACCCACATTTTTAGTCAGTTGTTTCTTTATATTTCGCTTTCATCGAACAGCCCACTCTTTGTTTTTGTTTGTTTCTTGTTTTATCTTATTAAAAACGAAACGAAGCTCCTGTCTTTTCTCTCTTTCTTCCCACTTGACAGTAAATATGTTGAACGAGATATAAAGATTAGAAGCCGATAGATAACCTTCAATCCTTCATCAATCGAGAAACGATGATGACCTCCTTTTCCAAATCATAATATACTTTTTGGACAATAATGGAAATAATGATAATAATTATGAGATTATTGCAATGCGAATAAGTTATCAGGAGCAAATTACCATATGGGTCTCAAGCAAGTTTTAGCTTGTTTTCCATTTTTATTTTTATTTATTTATTTTATTTTTGCGTTTAAATTTTGGATTATCGTATGGATCTCAGAGGTAGTTGTGAGTAGCATCAATTAATGGGAGTAATCTGATCAGAAGCCTGCAGAGATTGGCAATGAAGTGATTAATCTGTCTTTCTCAGGCTTTTCTTCCAAGAACTAAAAAGGAAGCCACCAGTACTCTCTCTCTCTCTCTCTCTCTCTCTCTCTCTCTCTCTCACAGCACATTAATGTAACTGAGACATACGGACATAAAAATCAGAAACAGAAGAGAAGAAAAAGAAGAATCAATCAGAAATCTGATAATGGAGATCAATAAGTTTCATCAATTCAAAATGAAGAGACATCTCCCAGAGAAGGAGACTCGGAGAGAGTTGGAAAGTTGATGACTTTTTAATCTAAGGCCTAAGCTTTCATCCTCAACCAGGCATTAAAGCTATATACAAAGTCACAAGCACGCACGCACGCGCACACACACACACACACACACACAGACCTCATTAACATTATCATCTCAGAATCTCAGACTCAAAGACATGACATTCAAACAAGAAAGGATCTAAATAAAGAGGACCAGAAAAAAAAAGTGCAAAAACCTCAGACATTTGAATGATTTTGGAAAAATAAGCTAGCATGTTGGAGGAGACATGAGATTCAGCCCTAAGTCATCCTTATCCAGCACCAAACGAGCCTTGCTGGTCTCCAAATTTCCTGGATTAGAAGAATACTCTGGGTGCAATCTCTTTTTCGATTGAAGAGGCACACCAAACAATTTTGTTTTGCAGCCATTGTTGTTGGGATCTTCGATAATGGTCAAGGAGCCCTGTGGAGTGGAAGTAGGAGAGCTCAGGACAGGAGCATGAGCAGGAACTTGCTTAGGCTTAGTGGGAGGGTAGTGCCCAATAATCTGGTTTAAAGGCTTTTGTATCAGAGAACCATTAGAAGCTATGGGATTGGCAACAGACTGTGGACCACAAAGAAGCAAAGAAGAAGAGTAGGAATTGCTAGGAGCAACAGGCTTAACATGATTTTGGACAAAGTAGATGATATCATTGTAAAGCTTTTTCATGTGTGCAAGCTCAGACATTAGCATGTTGTTGCTTCTCCTAAGCCTGTCATTGTCCTCTGACAAGGCAGTGACTGAGCTGCTATATCCACCAACTGATCCTCCAATTACTGAGCCATTAACCCCTCCCCCTCCCACTCCTCCTCTTCTTGGCGAAGAGAGCGGCGGCGAGTCACACCAGATGTTGTTGGGCTGCTCGTCGGAGTCAGACGGCGAGATGCTGACTCGGCTTGGAAAGGGAAAGAAGCTGGGTCCGTTAACATTAAGCGGAGAGTGCGGGTGGTGATGGTGGTGGTGATTGATAGCCACTTGAGGCTGAGCTGTTTTCCTTCTATGGATTTCACACAGCAAATGCTTCTCTCCCTTCTTGAAAAACTCATTTGCAAACTCCCACCTGTCAGGTACAATCTTCCTAAAACCCTAGTTCACCAAAACAAAACCCAAATCAGCATAAACACAAACTGGAAATTAAGTCATCCAAAAAAAAATAAGGAAAGGAAAAGACTCAAAACTTTAAAAGAAAGAATATTAATACTGGAAGTAGAAGTTTAGTTCTAAGTATACACATACGTAGGTGTTAAGCTGCCTGACAAAGCTAGAGAAGTTGTTGTGTTTGAAGTAGTTGGGGAGGAGATCACGAGCAAACTCAGGCGGCCGCCAGACGACGAAAGTGGTGTCATCTTCACCCCAAGAAACTATATGGTCAGTGCTAGGATCATCCACCAGCTGGTATGTTTTGGTGAGGAATGGAGCCGGAACTGATTTGTGGGAGTCTAATGACAGCAATATTCCTTCACAATTGTCCAGCATAAGCGCCATAGCAGTAACAGATCGAAAAAAAAAATAAAACACAAAAGAAAAGAAAGGCAACCAAGAAAAATGGAGAGGGAGAGGGAGAGAGAGAGAGACGGTGGTGGGGTGTCGAAGAAAAGAACGGCAGGAGGGTTTTTGGCGGTGAACTGGGAGGGGGGGGTCTTCAGGTGAGGTGCAAAATGCAAATACGGCGGGTAATCTGAATCTCTGGGGTGGGTGGTGGGGGGGGGGTGTGGCTGGATTAAAATGCTGTAGTGGCACTAGTGCATACTATGCCGGTTGATTTTCCTTTTTCTTTTATTTTTCCATTCTTTCCTTTTCAATTATTCATTAATTTATTTATTTATTTCATGGAGAGGTTTATTTGATATAGTTTTCCCTCTCCTCGGTTATGTAGTGGAAGGGAATATGTGTCTGCCTGTCTAGGACTGTGAAATAAGGGCCTTTCAAGACAAACCCGTGAACTCTCTCTCTCTCTCTCTCTCTCTCTCTCTCTCTCTCTCTCTGACATTGATCCCGCGCACACCCACTTAAAATCAGGCACAGGGAGGGAGGGAGGGAGGGGTTGGTGTGGGCTGTCCTTTGGGAATTGACATTGCCACCCCTTCTTTTTACTCTTTTTTAAGTCTTTTCTAGTCAGAGCTTCGTGACTACTTATTCCATACACGTCCAAAACATTTTTTCTGGATACTTTGTCATCTGACCTTCCTTTGGTAGTTTCTTTCGATGATACAGATACGTGGGCACAATTTTATTTTATATATATATATATATATATATATATATATATACCCACCGCTAATTTACGTTAAGCATTAGCGCACACTCATTCCTCTTTCTTATAACAGCAATGCTATTATCCAAATTGAGCTTTGCTCACTTGCCCCGCCCCTTCTGGCAGATAACAATGTGCTCTTTTTTTCTTTTTTTTTTTTTTTTTTTTTCTTCTAGACAATAAATTCCTCAACACTCTTGCTTTTCATCTGATTTAGTCAATTTTTCATTTTTATTAAATATCATTTGATGCCACTAACACACTCTCTCTCCATTCTCACCGCAATTTTTTTTTCATGCTTCGATTCTTGACAGGTTAGTAACTCGCCCGGAAGGGTGGCAAAGTTAGCAAATCACTTGACATGTATTAGGTGACTGGCTCTCACATAATCGCAACCTCAAGTTTGTTAGTCTATCTCAGAGCAGATTAAGGTTCGTCCATGTACTTCTTAATTAGCCCAGCTTAATAAAAAAAAAATTGAGGTTATAAACGTATTAATCATTTTGTATTGTTAATTATGTTTTGGCAGATAAATACTTAATTTTCTAAGATGCCCTGTTAAAAGGGGTACTCTGGTCTTATGAAGATTCAATTTGAAGTAAAATAAAAAGGTAAAGAAAAACGAGACAAAGGTGGTAATGGAATGCTATGTGACTTCACGTCAAACGAGTGTTCCCTTTTCATTTTGTAGCTTTCCCTTTGTTGTTTAATAACACCAACCCAACACACACACACACACACACACACACACCCACACACACCCAGAGTCTCCAATTTCGAATCTCCATCATTTTCTACTACTCTAGCAGATAGTATAGGATACATCGAACTACGTGATGGGATTTAAAGCCTGTTTTTCGGTGACGACATTTCTTCTCCTTCTCCTTCTCCTTCTCCTTCTTCTTCTTCTGCCCCTTCTACTTCTTCCACTCACAACTTTCTTTTCTCTTTTACTCTCTCCTAATATATAATAATATTCCAAACTTCAACACATCAATGTCACTCTCTCTCTCTCTCTCTCTATAGCCACTACTACTACAACTTTTATTGATTAATTTTTAAAAAAAAAAAAAAAAAACAATATAACAAAAAAATATTAATTCTTATATTTATAAATCTAACTTAGAGTGACATAACACTTCAACTTTAATTACTCAATATATTTCAGCTTAGCCAAAAAGTAGTGGAGCGAAAATCTAAAACTAGATCAACCATACGAAAACATGTTGACCAACCATTTAGCTCTCATTTCAGGTAATCCCTTTTCTTTGACTACTTTACAATTATATATGTTGGTACATTTACATTTACGTTTCCCTTTTTATTACCCCTCTACTTTGAGCATCCAACTTTGGCTCTTTCTCGATCGGCTCGGTTTCTTTCAGTGGTGACGTGTCTCATCAGGTGATTGAATTATTGGCTCCAAAAGTTTCCACGAAGAACTGAAAAACCTACAGCTTTTACTCGCTTTTTCCTTTGTAATGGCCCTAGAAATATTTGCTTTTATATGTAGAAGAACCGCCATGCATACATACATACATACATACCATTCGTATGTATACATATATATATATATATATATATATATATATATATAATAAATCTGACAAAGAATAAACATCGGATTTATTGCAAAACAAACTTCTTATACTGAATGAATGGAGCACAGGGAAAAAAAAAGAAAAATTCAGTGTTTAGCAAGAATTAGTTGTAGACTTGAATTAAAATAATCTGAAAAATGTGCACAAAGAAAAAGAGTTACATTTGGTTTCATTGGTAATATAGAATTTTTATATTTTAACCTTCTTTTAATTATAATTTAAGACAAAAAAAAAAAAATCAGTGGATCCAAGATTTCAATAATTTTTCTATTAAGGAATTGTGAAACTGGATCGAGTATTGGACCTATTATTGTTCAAATCTTGAGTTTAATTAACAAGAAGCGGGGGGAAGGGGTGGTGGGGAAGGGTCCATCCTTTTATTTATTTATTTTTTGGTTAATTAAACATGAAGAACATAGTGAAAACTGTGAAATGATCACGAGGTCAAAAATTTTCTAGATTCACTGCTATCTGCAGGTGTCAAAACTATAACAAGGCAGCACGAAAACCATTGCTTAATGATCACTGCCTCATGTTACTGAGGTATATATCCGATATAAATGTAAGGAAATGGATTCATTTTGTAATGAGTGAGGCAGTAAGTGTAGTGTAGGGTCGCATATGCCGTTGTGCAAAAGTGAAACAATATAGGGACATCATGTCTAATTATTTCACATACAGACTTAAGCAGATTGTTCCGATCATTCTCTAGCATTCTCATAATTTGAAAAACAAAGCAAGCCCTCTCTTCCCCACCCATATGATTTATTCTTTCCATGTTTAAAAAGTAATCTACAGTCTCATATTGGTTCTGAATGATGTATTGTCTAAAGATGCAAGTCTCTCAAAATTCAAAATTTTTTTTTTTCTTCTCTCTCTCTCTCTCTCTCTCTCTCTCTCTCTCTTTTTTGTTTAACTTGAAATCTCAAAATCCAATTTGATCTTCAGAAACAAGACAACACTTTCCCAATCTACCTATCCTATTCATAGCGATGAACAGTCGCCCTCCTAACGTTCTTGTCTATATTCCCGGCTGCTATATTAGATTTGTTTTATCTATATAATCAACTAGTGTTGTATTTATTGAAAAGCATATTTATAAATTCACCTTGTTTTTAACTCTCTGAATGCTCTCCAACTTGTAGTAACTAATTCGTAGATAAATGTCTTTCACCATGCGATTGTGTACCTAATAACTAAAATTATGTTAAATTTGCATCGAGTTCCATATTTTCAAGTGATCAAGTGTTTAATAGAAAAATACAGTTTGATTGTCTTCATTTTCATATCGGTGGTCCAAACTCAAAATTTTTTCACTTTAATATTATTTAAGATAGATGTGTCATTTTACTTTATCCCATCCTCAATGGACAATATTGACGTTTTAAATCTCAGGATTACAAGTTGAAATTCATTTGTTCAATGCCAGAGCGATGAAAAAAAAGAAAAAAAAAATTGAACTCAGCCACACGAGTCATTTTTCAAAGGTTGCTTGTGGCTTTTTTTTTTTATTTTTTTATCTTTGGTATAAATTTCTGATCTCTTCATGTAGACATATTAGAAACTCTAAAAATGATAAGAAATTACTGTCGCCAGCTTCGAGTCCCCGATATTGAGGTATAACGGGGAAATGCTCTCTCCATTCTTATTTATTTTGAAAGAAGATTGTCTTTCTCCCTGTCTCTCAGGTTTCTTATTGCTTGATCAAGTTCAAACAACTTTCCCTTTCTGAACAATCTGCAAGATATTGCAGCCCCTGACAAGGACGCTGTCCTTGTATTTCTGATGGTGCTAATGCCCGGATCGATATGCCACTCCCGTGATTCTTGTTTTGTAGTCATCCTTGCTGACACACACATTAATTTAATGCCCCAACCATTTATATTTTATGCCCTGTATTAATGTTATGCCCTTATTTCTGGGAAATATTTGCCATTACGTACGTGTATACATGTACATCATGTACATAGCTCCCTTGGTCCTCCCAAAACATGAACCCATCATGACCCATCAAGACGTTTCCCCAAAAATTATGCTTTCCAGGTTTCCCCAATATATCGGTGTCAGATTACTTTCAATAGTTGATGCAGGATAAGCTCAAAAATCCTACTAGCTATATCCACTGTGAACCACTTGATGGGGGTGGGTCCAACAATCATAAAAAGGGACCTATCGCATTTATGGGTATGAGCAGTTTATGGGTAAATAGGTAATAGATCGAAGCATGAAATAGCTCATTTTAATGAGTAGGCAGGGAGATTTTTTCATGATTCTTGAAGCTCTTTTTGTTTGTAATTTCGGAATTTTGCTCTTTTCGTGATAAGGAAAAAGATGACTTACTAGAACTTTACGATTATGTGGACCATTTATTCCATATTCAAAACTTTTGAGATGTCCTTTACCGACTGTCCTTTAACTATATACAATATAATATTTGTTTGAGTCAGTGAAAGTTTTAGGTTTTTCTCATGTGCCATGCCTCCTAAAATTCATATTTTATTTATTTTTAATAAATTTAAATATTTTATTTTGATAACTATAAGGGAGTTTTTGATAAGATTACAACAATTCTCCTTGCCTACTTATATTTTCAATTATCTCACGTTAGATTTTAAGTATTTTTTACAGATTTAAATATTTTATTATAATAACGATAAGTGAGTTTTTTTTTTTTTTTTGACAAGGTCTCAATTATTTCTTATTCCGTCTAATCTAAATCTACTTCAACTCTATCCGGTTGATTTGATGTAATCTTTATTTTCATCTTACATTCTCAGCCCACCTATATCCTCAATTATCTCGCGTCAGCCTAAACGTATTTGTATACAAAATGAATTCATGGCTCCCCACGGCTCTAAACATGGATGATGGAGTGTAGCATGTGTAAGCATGCAGCGCATGTATGGTAACATTTGAAATTTTATTTTTGTAAGCTACCCGATTAAGTACAATTAAAAATGAAAAACTCAAATTGATATAATTAATTTTTATACTAAATATAAGATATTGTACATTAATTGAAATCCCTCTTAGCATCTAATTGAATTTATGTCAAATTTTATAAGTTAATAATTTTAGTGACGAAAGCTCAGCCTATGTTTAACAGCATGGACATTAATTTGCATTAATTAAGAGAACGGAGACGCAACGAGACCAGGGTCTTACAGTTCTATAGAAAGGTATATGAAATAAATCCCATTTCCTTTGAACAAAATTTCCTCTCTTGTTTTTACAATGCATAAATCCATGATACCCTTTTTTTTCTTTTAGTGTTTTAATGCCTTTTTTTTTTTTTTCTTTTTAAGAGATTCGGTAATAAGAATATCAAACTATTTCTCTTTATTTAAACAGATTTTATACTCTTTATCAAAATTATTAGATTTATAATTAAAAATAAAGATGTGATTTCTTTAACGGTTGAATTATCTTGACCAATTAATTCTCTGTTTTTTTCCTATTATCTGTTTGCAAATTTCAACGCCCGTTGAATCTCTTAAGATGATTAGGTTGAGCTATACAATCAGTGAGTAGTAGAGGACCCGTAGGTAGGGAGAGAGAGAGAGAGAGAGAGAGAGGGGGTGCGTTGGCCTAGGCAGCACCTGATATTTTCTCTCACTAGTTGTCAGCAACTAAGACAGATCCTACCGAGCCCACCAACATCACTAGCGAAATCAACCCAACACACGCTAACCCTTGCACGTTGAAGAGCCAAAGAAGATTCTATTCTAATTTCTAAAACACTGTGAAAAGTGGGCCCCACTCACCCTCTGCCTCTCCCCCCCTCTCTCTCTCTCTCTCTCTCTCACATGACCACCGCCGATGCCTTTCCATATTTATTTTCTTTATCCCGAGTATTTTAATTGTCATAATTAGATAATCTAAAGTGAGAATTTCTAGGAGAGACAACTTAAAACATAGAGCGCATACGGATAAAACCCCATTATTAAAACCCTAACGAGAAGAAATTTTAAACACACACACACACACACACACACACACACACACACACACACACCTCTCTCTCTCTCTCTCTCTCTCTCTCTCTCTCTCTCTACAGTCTCTCTGAATTAAAAAGGTGGAAGAATCAAAATCTGTTTTGTATACGACAAGCTACAAGGTTCTTTCCTCTGTCCCTTCTCTTGCTCTCTTTTGTCCGCTTCACTGAACCCCCCATCCCCTCCCTCGCACTGCGGGTACACGACCATGTCTTTGCGTTATTATATGTATACCATGTGCGTTTAAACTTCAAATGTCGTGCACGTACAAGAGCATCTCTCTCTCTCTCTCCGTCTTTCTAAAGTGTTCCTAATTGTTATTATACTTCCATTTCTCTTGGGCTTCGCACCCCTTGCAATTGCTTAGTATAAGGTTAGAAATTGATGCTTACACGCAGAACAGTTAATTTAGTTTTCTTTTTGTTGGTTTTTTTTTCTTCTACAAAAGTGCTATTACATGGGAGCGAGAATTACACACAAAGATTAGACAAATTAGACTCAAAGGTTAGACACAAAAATATACTTTCAGTTAGTTAATCATTTGTTAAAAAAATGCATTAATTATAATTAATAATTAAAATTTCATGATGTAAATTTACATTCAATTTTTTATCTACTTTTTGCATCTATGTAATTTTTTTTTTCTTACCAAACATGCACTTCAAAGAACAATTCAGTTTAGAGTGCTTTTTTTTTTTATTTTTTGGGTCCATTTAGGTCTATTTATGGCGCGTTTCAATTTCTATTAATTGAATTTGAACATCATTTTAATTTACAATTTCCATAATGTCCCTCCCGAGAGTTTTTATGTGACGTATGATTGAGTTTTATCAGAAACATATTAAAAAAAATCCATTATGCCCGATAATTTACAGTGTGTTAAGAGAGGTGGTGATTAGCTAGTGGTCAAAAAAAAAAAAAAAAGAAAGAAAAAATAAAAAAGTTGACAAAGTGCAGAGGCTATCTGATGGGAAATGTAATGGGGTCACGAGGGATAGGGTTCCCACGAGGAGATGGCACACTGATATTAATGGACCGATCGTGATACTCGTTTTGTTTCCATAACAGTGCAGAAATATTGTATGTAGAAAAGGGGTCTTGTCCTTTGTGTTGTTGAATGGACGTCCAGATCTCTTGTCCTTCCAGATGACACGCACAGTCCACTGCCCACCTTCACTTCCATCCATCATTTATCAAACATGCAAGCTCATGTGTCCCTCCTCCTGAATCGCAATGTAAAATATGAACTTCTATTGCAGGGGAAACGACAATCAGTTGATTCTCGTTTTTCTTTTCATTTTTTTTTTTTATCTTTTTGGAAATATCTGAGAGGTAACCCTTATTTTATGAGAGGGAAACAGGTAAACAGTGTGTTTTAGGCCAACAAACCTCATTGTCTAGTGATGACTTGTTTGGTACTTTAAATGTGCAAGCTATTCCCTCCGTACTCCTCATTTTTGATTTATTTTAATAAATCCACCTTTTGATCCAATTATAATCATTTTATTCGTCTATAAAATAAACTCCATCTAATGTCATTCGTCAAAAAGAAAAGAGAAATTATGTAAATAAAAGTTTTTGAGGCATTCTCAGAAACCTCAAAGGAGCAAAACTCCAAATGGACACAATGAAGGCAATCTCAAGTATGAAGCTCTGCCTCGTGACTATAGCTGAAATTTCACATGTCTAAAAAAAAAAAAACATGGCAATCTAATGAATCTGTTTGCATTTATTTCCTGTAATTGATTAGATGAAGAGAATGAAAACTTTTTATCTGTCTTTAGAATTTCGTAGAAAAAGAAGATTAAGTATGAAGCGACCAACTCACATAAAATACAACGTGATTAATTTACTAGATTATCTTACTCTTTTAAATGAAATCGTTCATGCACACTTTGATGAATGAATCATCATTCATTCCCATGGTATTTAATGCTGTAGGAATCAAAATCACATAATCAACTAATTAAAACGTTGGCCCAAATGAAGTTAAGAAAGTTGGTTTTAAATAAATTGATTGGATTAAGAGGAATCTATAGGTTAATGGAAACTTTGATTTGATTTGCGTGCAAAAGCTCTTTTCCTCGAAATAAAACAAAAAAAAAGAGCACTTTAGAAAACACTTCTTTCAAAATAACCTGTTGGGCGTAGGCGGTAGGCCCAAAAGTTCTTCTACAAAAATTTAGACTTGCATGGCCTTTTCTTTCTTTTATTATTTTTTTTTTTTTTTTGTTTTTTCTCGTCACTAAAAGAAAAGCTCATTTTAACAAGCTTTAGAGGTACATTAAAAGGAGAGAAAGACATGATATGTCTTTCCTCCCTTACCCTCCTTTTCTTGCTAATTTTGTCTACTACGCTTTTTTCATTTTTTATTTTTTTTTCGTTTTTCCTCTCTTTGTTAAAAGCGTTGATTCAACTCCTACATGAAAAATTAAAGATCCTAGTATTAATAGACAAAAGAAGTGTCGTCATGTCCAAAGGATAATAGGTTAACAGATGGAAGTATACTTCAGTCTACGGATGTGGCGCACCCCAAAGATGTTTACATGATCAACTTTGGTCTGATCATGGACCCGCCGATTCCACTAATGACATGCTTTTACTCGGGCACCATTGATGATCAATTGATTCTGGATCTTGGCAAACATATTCCCATGTCCAGAGAAAGGCCCCAAGGATTTTTAAGTTTTAGTACAAATAATAACGTCTATATGTGAGTATGACCTAAACATCATTAGCTGAAAAAGCATCAGACACCGAATGTCAAAAAAGACACCAATGTCAAAGAAGATGGTGGTTTAATATATTGGAGTTAGAAGACGGGAACATAAAGGCTGTTGGATCACATGCACATCACATTCTTTTTTTCTCTTCCTCTTCTCTTCTTTTTATACTGTAGCTGATGAATTTTAAAGAAGGAAAGGTGTTTCAACACTCACACACACACAAACAAAGAAGGTCCCACAAAAGTTCAAGGCTGCTTCTACTACTCCTCAATCCAAGGGATTTCTTTGTTATGATCAAAAGCCGTGATTTAGGTCCCTCCATCATCCTCACCATCATTCCATGCTTATAAATGAAGACCCACTTAGCTTCTCACGTCCATTACTCAGGATCACAAGCTAGGCTATAATCTTAAAGTGAGATTTTTCATTTTTCCTCCAATGATGACAACCAATAATTCAAGCTATGAAAATGGCAATCTGGCTGGCCTCACCCAAATCCAATTAAAGTTTTAACCAAACTGAACAGATGGCGATGGATTCCTTATTATTTTCTGAACAAATGCAGATATATGTATCTACAAATCATTTGCTTGCTCCGGGGCTCTCAGTTTTCTCTTGTATGTTTGATTACTGTTGCTTCTCTTTCCCCCTTCTTACATTTCCTTATAATTATATACAATATTCGCATAATCATACATATATTATTGCCAACTAATAGTCCACTTAGAAGACCCTTTTGGTTGGTCAATCATGTCAAGCAAAAAGCTTTGTAAATGATCAGATGTAGATCCCTCGACAAGCCCTCGCATGTTCCCCAATTTGAATTTTATTTCTGCTCCAATTTGTGGATCTTTAGATTGTCAGGCTCATCTAAAACAGTAGCAAAATATTTGCCACATTCTTTTTGGTAAATTAAATATTAATTTCTACGTTGTAGTTGAGTGGAACAGATGAAAATGACCAATAAAAATTGGTGCTCAAGCTTAAGTTGTTTACAAGATAGTGTTGACTATAATTAAACACAAAGTCACCCAAATTTTACCCTCAACCAAGACTTCATGCAACGAGAAGACCATTTAAGAAAAAAACAGAAATCGTACTTCTTTTTTTTTTATTCTTTTTTGTTATTCATTTTTATTCAATTACAAATTACTTGGAAATCTCATTCTTGATTATTGCATGTTAATTTGACAAGGTACATTGATCTTGTTCCGGTTCCACACATTTTCTTAAAAGGAGTTCAACCACGCCGACAAAATAACTAGTTAACTTTGTTTATGAAAATGACAAAAGTTCAATTTTGCTAAGCATGTTTTGTTCATCAAAATACTAGAGCATTTCTTACATATTTTCGCTCTTTATTCATGGCAAATGGTTAAAAAATGCCTGTAGAATTCATACATCTCGGACAAAGGGGATGGCTTTAATATGGATTCTCTTTTTTGGCTACTAAAAGAGAAACCAACCATGAAGCTTGCTCCTCTTTCTCAGGGTTTCATAATTCTTACACAAATTTGACACTCCTTTCTTTTATCCGAAAACGTCGGAGTTGAGGAGCTTCTTGTTTGGATGCTAATAGCTAATAACAAAACCAATTAGGAAAAAGCTTCATATATAAACAAATCTACACATCAATCTTGCAAATGTACATAATTCCTAAAATTCTATTTGGATATACATATATATATATATATATATATGCAATGACTCTTAAAATGTTTATTTATATTACTGTGAATTTTATGAATGCATTTGATTCGTGTTTGAATTAGTTGCTAATAACATGTGTATGATTTATTTGTAAACTTTTCTGGTAAAAACAAAATTGTTTAACGAAACGGCAAATTACAAGAAAGACTAGAGATGAAATTTGAAGAGCAAAATATAAATTATCTAGGTTCATTAGCAGACCCTTTGCATTGTAAATTACGCAACAAGGAATAATGTTCTTAATCCTTGTAAATTCTCTTATCACATTTAATGACTTGAGATTATTTGAACTTGAATCTTCTAATTTAGAAGTAAAAAAAATATCAATCACTGGACTCTTCAAGTCAAGGGCAAAATAGTCCCTGAGATATTGCACATCTGAGATCCTATTTAAAGCGCAATTAACCATATATTCTAACCAGAGAAAGCATTGCAGCAAATGATCATCTAATCGTGGTCAAGGCCTCCTCTTAATTATGAGATGAGAACCTGAATCAAATTCCCTTTCTCCCCCAATGACCCTATATCTTATTCTTACCCTTTGCACAAACTGGTGCCCTCATCTAAGACTTTGCCTGTTAATTGTAACTAATTTTTGTAATTAGACAACTAAAGAATGTCATCTTCACAAAAGGGACTTCTTTAGGTCCCAGTGGATCAACAAAGTGAAAAATGACAATCTTCCAGCCGGTGCACCTACTGTACGGTTACTGGGTACATTTTATTCACAAGTTGCAATAGGCTGGGCCATTCTTGTGCCCATGTTGTGTAGTGAGGAAATTTTCTTTCTTCTTTTTCAATATATAAGACTAGTTCCAAAGAACCAAATTAAAAAAAAAAAAAAAATGAAGGAGAAAGGCTGATTTCATGGGTGTAAAACATCAGATGGAAAAAGAAGGGGAAAGAAATACAAAGTGGAGGTAAGGTAAACCAACAGAGATATCATGCTCCAGATACCCCACAAGCGAAAGAAGGAAAAAGAAAGCAGAAAAACAGCTTTATAGGGAATAAGGAGAGAGGCTGGATGATTGAACTCTAGCAAGTAAAAGTCACTCTTCCATTAAATTTTTCGAATGTTAATTTCGATATCCAAACGTACAAAATTTTTATCCCTGCCTTTACAAAGGTGAGAACAAGGAAAAAACGAAGAAAAAGGGCAAAAGAGAGGCAGACATTGACAGGACGGAGATCTGCTGGAGGTTTGCGGTGGAAGTGGAAGTGGAGGTGGAATAATAATAACAATAATAATAGAGAGAGCAGATAGTTATAATCATGGGGGAGGCATATTCACTTTCCCCTTTGTCATCACTTTCCAAGGCATGATTAGAAAAAAGTTCATCAATCTTCTCTCCTCTCCTTAGTGGAAAGCAATCCCCGCATCTTCCTCTCTCTACTCCTCTACTTTGTCAATATGTACACACCACCCTTACAAAAAGACTTGCTTCCCAAGCCTTCTACAATATATGGTAATTAAGTATGAACTGAATTGTTATTCAAACCTAGTGCTTTATTTCCCTGCTTGGGTCAAGCTCAATCGCTAATCAAAGGCCAAGCTCTTGAACTTTGGCACCCGTCCACACGGCTTCAACGACATACTGCACCTGGTGGGTCAAGGCAAAATATTTGGGTCCAATTAGTATCTTGCTCGATAAGATTTGGCTAATTCATTAAGCACGTAATATGAGGCAATCAAAGGACGGCGTTGTATGCCACAACTTGTTGTGCAGTGACATGTCGGCCAAGTTCTATTGGTCGTGCATTAATGAAGCCCCAAGATCAAGCTAGACACCATGCTGCTGAAGCATTACTCACCAAGTTTCATAATTCAATCTTATTGAAGGCTTCACTCTTGTTTTTCAAATTTTAGTCAAAGTAGTTACTTCAAGTTGAAGAAAAGCCTATCTAAGCTTATTTTGATAAAATTTAACCTTATATTTTAAATTTCAAATGTAATTTGAATATATGGTTGATCAAGTTTGATGACATCCTCCTTTTGTAATTCTTAGGATTAAGTTTGAATTAGTTTGAATTTATATTTAAATGTCTTCAATTTTGTATGTACATTAGAACTTGGCTCAAATTTGTAATGATGTACTTATTCAAATCTTCATATACAATGAAGATATTAATCAAATAAAATTGAACCACTTTTTAAATCTTTTTATGGCTCCTTTTTGTTCTTTGTATTGTTCCTGCTGCACTAAACCAGAAGGTTTTTAGTTGCAATTGGATCCTTCTGCTTTTACACTGCCAACATTTAGCATCAAAGCAATAAAATCCTTTAGAGACCTATAACTTGTAATAAGAAGACAAAAGAAAGACTTATTAATTTGTATAGTATCTGAGAGAAACCCTTACTAAACAAACCAACTTATCAAAGGTTTAGAATGACATCAACAAGCTTTACTTCTCTTTCTCCTTCAAAGTTTATTTGTGACAACTACACTTAGTGAACAGTTATGATGAAAACATATTTAAGAGTGTTTGATCTATGAAAAGTCACTGAGAATGGAGTTGAACCTGTCCCTCTTCCTACTAATCTAACCATGGCATAGATAAAGCATCACATTAAACAAGTCTTAAAGCAATACGAAGCCTTGATTTGTATTCATTCCATTGTTGTTGAATCTATTTGATAGGATCACAACCTATGATATAGTTAAGAAAGCCTAGGAGAGACTAAATGAGGAGTTTAGTGGAAGCCTAAAGACTAAAATCATGGCAACTGTTAATCTTAGAAGAAAGTTTGAGTTATTCAAAATGAAAAGAATTTGAAACTATCAAAGAATATAGTGACAAATTGTTCAAAGTGGTCAACTAAATTAAGGTTCTTCAAAAAAGTTTTTCTAGCAAAAATGTGATTCAAAAGGTCTTTGTAAGTATGCTTAAGAGGTTTAAATTTAAAATTTCTTCTTTAGAAGATTCAACATATCTTAACGTCATAACCTTGGTTAAGTTGATAAATGTTCTTGAAGCTCAAGAACAGAGGAGGCTCATGAGATTAGAAGGCACTAATGAAAGTGTTTTCCAAGTCAAGTATAAGCTTAAAGGTCAACAAAAGAAGAAGCAAGGAACAAAGCATGGCAGAAAGCATGGTGACAACCAATTTGAAGGAAAGAAACAATGTCCTCCTTGTGAACATTGTAACAAGACCAATTATTTGGCCAAATTTTGTTAGAGAAGACCTAATATATTTTGTAACTTGTGTAAGAACAAAAGCCACTCTAAAAAGATATGCAAGAAAAAACATAATTAGTTGATCTGCAATCCAAATCAAAAGCTCATATGCCAGGTGATGAACAACCACTTGAAAAACAACTTTTTGTAGCAAACAATAACACCTCCAATAAGGGTTGTAAGACTTAGCTTATGGAGAATAGTTGCACAAATCATATTTGTCAAAACCTTGATGTTTTTAAGTCTTTTGATGACCCGTACACCTCTAAGGTTATGATTGGCAATGGAGACTTTCACCAAGTAAAAGGCAAAGGCATTGTTGTCATCTATACTCATTTAGCTACAAAACTAACCTATGATATGTACCTAACATTTGCCCAAACCTCCTTAATGTTGACCAACTACTCAAAAATGGGTGTTCTATTACCTTTAAGGATCGAGTTTGTATAATATTTGATGTTAAAGGCAATGAGCTTGCCAGTGTTCCCACGAAAGGAAAGAGGTTTCATCAAAACCTAAGAGAAATTCATCATCAAGCTTTACTTGTTTTAGTTGTTGATTTGGTACTGTAATATAAAAGGTTTGATCACTTTCATTATACTAGCTAGTACTACTAGCATTCAAACTCTACACAAGAAGAGACTTGCCAAATATGGGTTTCATGTCTATAAACCTTCTAGCATAAATGATGTTTGCTAACTCCATAAACAAACCATACATTTTTTTGTCGCTCAACAAACATAAAGAGCTACAGAGAAGCTCTTTACCCGGTACGTTATAACCCAGGCAGACGAGGAAACAAGTAGGAATGAGAGATGTAAATTGGCTCCGAAAGATTTTAGTTTTACAGGTTACTTCTATATATAACACACCACTTGTGCAAACGGACTTCATGCTAAAGCATGTGAGCGATCAGATTCATTTCATGTCACACACGGCATCCGACTTTGGACCCATCAGGGAAACCAACGCCGTAGCTTCAATCTCACGAGTCAAGTCTCAGGCCTTGGGTCAACCTGTAGGGCAGTGAGAACAGGCATGCTGGTCTAGTAGTGAAGTTATGCCAATAACTAAGCTATCAACTAAACTGTCCTCAACTGAATCACCATTGGCAGCACAAAAGAAATTTTTTTAAACAAAAAAATAAAAATAAAAACACTCTATACCTAAATCCAAGACTGATGCATAGATCATTGCACCTTCTCCTCAGTGGCCAGAAAACAACCGCAGGTTGGAGTTCTTGATATGGTACACCACCACATTATGCTGGGATTATCAATGGATATTTGCATTTAACATTAAGCACGTAAACTTTGATACTCCAAGGAAACTGGCTCATTGAGAATAATAAAATTTTGAGCATATAGAATCCAACTCCACTAGTTTGCGTTTCTAGCTTGAATTCCCAGGCCACAAACCATTGGATTGTGCATATTCGATCACTACAGCAGCTACAGATTTCATTTAAATCCCAAGATGTCTGCCCTGTATTGCCGTCCATGTCAAATGCTTCTAGTTCAATTCCTCTAACATCCAGAAAGACCAGAACACACATGTTTACATACCATGTGACATGAACAAATGGATATAACTTTAACATACATTATAGTTATCCATGTATACCATTACATATAGACTTCCATGCCAAAATACTTGGATGACTGGCACATGGGACAAAAACTAAGCTTACTTTCACAATCTTTACACAGGCAGAGATGCTGACAAGGAAATAAAAGCATGGACACTTCTTTGACTCTGCAAACCTTGCAAGTCATCAACTCCTTCATGCCATTATTGTCTTTGCAAAGTAGATGGAAATCATTGGCCCGGCCATTACAGCATGAGGCTGTGTCATCCACCTCACTGTCACCACAACCTTCTTTGCTATCTCTGCTTTGAGCGTAAACTTGCTGAAGGTTAAACTTGAGGGCGTTAATCATGTTTTCATTGTATCTAGCCCTCTGTTGCCAAGCACCTGCTTCCACAGCCAATAGTTCCATCCGCTCTTCAAGTTCCACATTCTTTTTGTTAATGCTGTCCATTTCTGCTTCCTTTTCACGAAGTTTTTGAAAAACCTTTTCTTCCATAAGTGAGAGAGCTTGAAGCTGATTAGCCTGAACCTTCTCCAGAATATTTTGCCGCAATCTATCGGCCTATTAGACGGTAGTAATGTCAGTACCATTTCAATATAATGCCATCATATTCTAACCAAAAACAATAACTAAATGAAAATCAATTCAGTTCTTGGTCTCACGACTAGAGTGGTAACTGAGGGTGTTAAAAAAGAAAGCAATATTAAAATAGTGTGCAAGTGTGTCTATGTCTAAACATCTTGACGCAACAGAAGAAGAATAGGTAAGATGTATATCAAAAGTTCATTTTAACTTGACACTGAATTTTTCATCCTTTTTACATGTCTATCAACTTAAATATCATGTTCAAGGCACAAGGCTATACATGCACAGAAGGAAAGATCTCAAATGCAGAAGAAGTAATTAACAGGAATAACAAAAAACCAATCCTGAACCCCCTCAATGTTGGATTTAACATTCAATGAGATTACATCTGCAGCAAATGTGTGTGTCAAGAGAGACAAACCCAAGATAGATTTTAGTTTCAGCCATTACCGTATTCTTCTCATTGTTTATGCAAAAACTGTAAGAAGTTGATCCAAAATTCCAAATTAACAATATTTAGATCAAGACTGTGTGTGGGAGTGAGGAAAGGCAGGGGCACAAACAGAGATTTTGGTTTTGGTTGTTACCTTATTCTTCTAGAGGGATTACACAATATTGTAAAAACTTGAATTCAAAGCTTACATAACAACATCTAGATCCTACAGAAACCTTAGCTAATCTATCAAATTACACAAAGACTAAGTAGAAGCAAAATTGTCAATAAAAAACATGAGAGCAATAAGAAAGGGCTGATGAAGAAGTAGAAGCATGCCATAACAAAGATACAAATGGCAATTTTCATAAAGACAGTTACAAACATTAGATTATTTCAAGTCTGTCATGCAGATAATGGGTGTATCAATGCAATGTTTGTTCAAAATACTGTTCCTTGACTATATTACAGATATTCAATTAAATGGTGCACCACACATCATTCTACAAATGGACTACCACAACTGATATGTAATTACATATAACATACTTCCATAGTTTTGCATGTGCAGATGTGCGCTGAACTTTTCTTCTAGTTACTTTAATTCTATCCATCTTCAATGATTCTAAGCACACGCTCTCATATGGTGGGACAAGTTGTTCAGTTATAGGCAAAAGCCAACAAAATACTAGGCAACATAATACAGAGATATCTTGGGGAAAGAAGAGAAAAGAAAACCAACATGACAATTCTTTGAGGAAAGTGTTCAAAGAAAACAAGACCTGAACTTTGACGAATCTATCAACCTCTGCATCCTGCCGCAGGAGTACACGCTCAATGTCATCACCAATGAGGGATAAAAAAGTAGAATCACCAGATGATGACACACGCGTATTGTCAAGGGACAAACCCAACCCAGTGGAGACAGATCGAGCTTGCAAGAAATCAACGGATGATTTGGGAATTATTTTCCAAGAAATCCTGCTCTTTTAGTCTCCTCCTCTTAGCTTCCATCCCATAATTCCATTGCAAATCCACTCCCCCATCACTGCCATCAGTCACGGGAGCCGGACTCGGACCAGAACCCCGGCCCAAACCCCACCACATGAACTAGAACAACAACAAAAACAAACAAGCAAACAAAGAACACCCAGAAGAGAATTAACTTGATACCAGCAAAATAGCAAAAGGTGAACCTTAGTTCAGCCCCAAAACGAGAACCAAATGCCTAAAATGAGCTAATAATTTCACTTAATATAGTTTTCTAAAGGTTTCATCAAAGACCCAAAACAGAAATAAATAAGAGAAAACATACGAGAAGGTATATAGGGAGGATGCTGGGGTTGGTCTTGCAAAATACCAGCGTTGTGGAAGGCAACTGGGACTGAAATCTGACCCTCGATAGCGTACAAGTCTCTGATGACAAAACAGAATATTCAGGTTAGCGTATATCTCACGAATCCGGGAATTACAACTTGGGGATTTATTAGGGAAATTAACGTCAGGTTCTGGGGTTTTCAAGAACACGTACCTGAAACTCTTAGCTTCTTGTTGCTGTTGCTGTTGTTGCTGTTGTTGTTCCTGACGCTGGAAATGCTGTTGAAACAGTTGATTGGGAAGAGCCATATCGACAAGCAACACCAAAGAGAGAGAGAGAGAGAGAGATGATGCACTGTTTGGATTCGAGAAGTGTCAAATACGGAGGGCCTGGCGTGGCCAGATGACCGATGGAAGATATTCTTTTTTTTTTTTTTTTTTTTATTTGCGCTTTTAGTTGCAAGGTTCACCCACTTCCCACATTCGGTGCTGTTCATAAAATGTGATTCGGCACGGCCCAAGCAAAAGCCATTTCCATGTTCCCGCTGGACTAGCCCAATGAATGTTGTCTTGGGTAATGAAGAAATCCGAAATCCAACTGCAAAATGGTACAATCCTATTCCAACGCACCTCAAAATGCAAGAGGCTTTTTATTTTTATTTTTATTTTTTACAACAAATACAAGAGGCTTTAGACCTTTAAATACCAAAAATATTATCACGCAACATTTTTCTTTTGCTATGCCATTTT
This sequence comes from Rhizophora mangle, assembly GCA_037832345.1. Lineage (NCBI taxonomy): Eukaryota > Viridiplantae > Streptophyta > Magnoliopsida > Malpighiales > Rhizophoraceae > Rhizophora > Rhizophora mangle. Next base: position 1,806,038 of record JBAPLJ010000320.1, read on the forward strand.
TCAGGTTTTATATCTTCACAGCGCAAAAGGCCTTTTAATCTCTCGTAGAGATACACTGGGCTGATATCTTATTTCATTAAATTCAACTGTTAAGTTGGTCCCTTTTTTTAGTTGTTGTCCCGAGTATTAACTTTTGTCTCCAAGCACTCTCCGATCGTTCATCTCTGGTCATTAGATTTTACAAAAAAATAGGAAAATTAACTTGTTACGTATCCAACGCCACGATGAGCTTATAATCTGATGGAGAGTTTTTATTAATTTCAAATTTAATACATTGTAGTCGAACGCTAAAAATTTTACTTGGCTCTTCTTCCTGTTCTATGGCGTGGACCGTGGACTTTCTCTTCTTCACATGAATTACACAGTTTCGCGGTTGGCACTCGGAGCTTTGTCTGTCCTTGATTTGCAATATCAGATTGAAACTGAAATAAATTGCAAATGACTGATCTTTAAAGAAATGGCATGAAGCAATACCGCAGCGTTAATTGAGGCTGGCAAACTGGCAAGTGTCCGTGCTGTCCGCAAATGAAATTCCATTCGCATGTGACTCCCTGTCTTGAATCCCCCGCCCTGAAATATTTTGTAATAGTCGCAGCTCCAGTACTATTTATTCTTCTCACCCGTCTTGCCATTTGCACACATTACTCCCTCCTTTTTCTACTCCTTTTCCCCATCCGTAATCTTTAGATCCAGCAATTTCTCCGCTCTGTGTGAAAAAAAAAAAAAAAAAAAAAAGCATATGGGGGGTTCAGTTTTGAAGGCAATCCTGCTTGTGCTCGCAATTTTTGTGACTGTGGAATCTCTGGTTGATCAGAAAAGCATGCGGCTGATGAATGAAGCAGCACTCGAATGGCCACCAACAATGTCTTTCTACGATGAGTTCGATGGCAATTATTATGGAGGAGTAGGAGAAGAAGAAGAAGAAGACGAAGGTAGTGGTGGTGGGGCTGAATCTGATACCAGAAGGTCACTGCATTGGAGGAGTAGAGCAAGGCATTACTGCATATCATACGGTGCTCTCTCTTCAAACAGGGTACCTTGCCCACCTCGGTCTGGGAGGTCTTACTACACCCACAATTGTTACAGAGCAAGGACCCCAGCCAACCCCTACACAAGGGGCTGCTCTTGCATCGCCCATTGCAGGAGATAGACATATCTACTCGTTGATCTATAATCCCAAAAGAAGATGAGTGAATCGAAGGTGATATTGTAGCATGCGTGAGCCATCAGAATTCATTGGGCCTGTGTCAAGATGACTGGGTCTAACTTGATTTGTTATCAGTTGGCCCCCATCATCCCATTCTCGTTCGGCTTCTCTTTTGATCGATAATCAAATTAATGGGAAAATGCAGCCGTTGTTTCTTTTTTTTTATATTATTACTATTATGTTTAATGACAGATGCAAGATTGCAATGCATCTTTAGTTAAGTACGTGCATTTCTCCTTTGATATGGTCCTTTTCTAAGACATCTCAGGATCTCTATTTAACTCAAACACTCAAAACGAGATCTCCACCCTAGTTTCCTTTTTTTTTTTTTATTTTTAAACAAAAGAAAGAAAACACACACAATATTCACTCAATAAAGCATCCCGGCTCAATATGGGTGCCAGTCGGAGTATAAAGAAAAGAAAAGGGTGCCATTCTTGTAAAACCATCAATCGGGGTCCTCCGTGACAACAAAGCCACGTCCATGGTCTGCACTTAATTCACAATAATAATGGTCTACCTATATACGCAGGACGTGGAATCCAAGCCATTATTAGGCACATGGTAGGTGCGTTGCGCACATGCAAAGAGGTCAGCTCACATCCTCTTTTTTTTTTCGGGCACTGCTATCAGAAAAGATAAGACTCTTTCAGTCAAGTTCCGAACATGTCAATGCTCCCCATTGGCACATATGTAATTTGCTTCTCTGGTTGTGCAGCCAGGATCGATGACATTTCTTTTCTTTCTTTGTTGTTTGTTAAACGGTCAATTGCTGTAAGGCTGTGTGGAAAATATTCTGCAAAAAACCCCCAAAAACAAATAAAAATAAAAATTCACTAATCTATGCTTATTATAATGTCACTAAAATTTGTGATTAATCTCTCAAGCAACTCGTGCCTCCGTGCAGCTCACTTAATTTTTCTTATTTTTTTTCCTTCCTTGTGGACATAAAGAAAAGATAAAATTGATTTCGTTTTTCTCAAAACTCCTTGTTCAGTATTATTATATATCCACCCAAAACAACCAGCTTTTTTTCTTAAAAATTAGCAAAGCAAGTTGACTAGCAGCCACTATATTTTAATGCGCCATATTTAAAAAAAAAAAAAATGAGAAAAATATATTGAAAAATCACTAGAAGAAGAAAAACAAGTGACCCCTGAAAGCACGATTCTGATAATTTTTTGCATAAGTGACAATGAACCCAAATAAATAAATAAATGAGAAGAAGCCAGGGAGGTGATGACTGCTCGCTCACAGGTCACTAACGAGTCCAACATTTTTTTTTTTTCTCACTTTTGCCACCCGACCAGTCTACGGTCAGTTTGGGCAACCAAGAAGTCCACCATCATCGGCCTCACTTCTTGCCCTCCCACCTCAAAAAGCTGCCCGTCGAGCTGTGTCTCGTCTTCCACAAGAAAGTACCATTGGACTAAGAACCAATTTAAATAGAATATAAAAATAACACAAGGGTTTCAATACCTAAGCAGAGAATCTACTCAGAGAACAGCCAAAATGTAAATTTCACCTGATAAAACAATAATTTTTATTTTAAAAATTTTTTACAATTAAAATATCAAAATATGTAATAAATAATGTAAATTATATAATTAGTTATAAAATTATTTGATTGCACAATTTTTATAAATAAAATGTATGAACTAAGATGTCTCATAAGTTTCATTTTTATTTTTTTTTTTTCTTCAGTTCCCATGAGTACAATAATCAGTTCTGTATCAATACCATATTACTTTGCCATTACTGGTTGCTAAGATACCATTTTTGGCGCACTGTTGTGTTTTCATGTACAATAATTCAACTGATGTTCGAAGAATAATATAGATCGTTTTTTCTTCTCCTTTCTTATACGTTACGTCGCTTTCTTCTACACGTAAGCCACGGCTTCACAGGCTATATGAAAAGAATGGTCGTGGGATCGCGGAGAAAAGCATTATGCGATGTGCTTTTCAACAGTCGGTTGGCCCTTCTCGGAAATGGCCCGATGCTAAATATAGAGAGCAATTTGGGTGTTTGATAATAACTTAATTAGAGAGCTACAACTTGAATGCATTAATGGGGCACATAATATCACGAAGTAGAAATAACTTTAGGGTTTTAAACTTAAAAGCAACTATATGGGTACAGAAGTAATAAACACAGATTAACACAATTAATAAATTAATTAACTTTATAAAATTATATAGATCCACTAATAATTGTGAAGGTTTGTGATAATTTAGAGAACATACCTTTTAAGTTGGTTGGCATATAGAGTAATTATCACTCGCAAAATACATAGCCAAACAAATAAAAAAAACCGATAGAAAATGCTAAAATTAAGACTCACTTCATGGTGGTGGTTTATTCACAGTTAGTTTGTCTAGTTGCTCTAAAACGTTGCTGCGAATTGATATTCCATACTCATAAACAAATCAAAATCAAAGACAACATTTTAGGGATAAGTGCTTTTTCTTTAACCTATATCTGAGAAAGATACTCTTTACATAATAAACCAAGAATTACTCACTCGTCATACAAAGGAGTGTTCGTTATATCTTTGAATAAAATTGAATCTCCATGATTTATTTAGGAAGATAAAAAACCATTGTAACAATAATAGATAAAAGAACATATAAAATTCATAATTGAACAATAGAAATAAATTAATTGCCTTCATCATGAATAAAAATTAAATTTTAAAATGCAAAGAGTTGTAGTGTCCATTTATTGCTCTGCGACTGTTATTGCTACTGGGAAGCAGCAATGCAGCACTAGAGAATGAAAAACCTGAAACCCATATTATCCACATGGAACCCACAAATTTCTTAACCCACCAGTCTTGGTACGGTTCCAACCTGAAGTCATTGTCAGATTCAGGTGACGTGATAGACTTGCTGCTTTATTCGTATGAACATGTCCTGCATGGTTTCAGTGCCAGACTTACAAAATCACAGCCATCATGTTGCCACAGATCGAGAATCCTTTGGCAGGCTATTCAGTACCCACAGCTGACGGCCCCACGTTTCTTGGACTGAACCATAAGTACGGCCTGTGGTGACCATAGGAATTATTGATACATGAATCTGGCCTCAGAGTGAAACCTTTTGTGACAAGCGAATGACCCCGTGCCGAAAAGATGGAAGGGACAGTGTGAGAATGGCACCACATTCAGCCTGGCTAACTGCAACGGGAAACTAATTGGAGCTCGATCTTTCAGCAAAGAACTCAAAGCTGCTGGCAGGAAAAATTCCGCAGAAAACGGCAATGACTCAGAAAGAGATTTCTTTGGCCATGGGACTCACACATCATCAACAGCCGCAGGTGCTTACGTGCCTGTTGCAAGTTAACGAGTATGCAAAGCATGCACAAACCCATCGAGCACATGTTGATTATGAGATCTAAGAAATCATATCGATATGAATTTCCAACAGGTTAATATTGACTAATTGTTATGGCCATCAAACTTTGGCCTAATGAGCGTTCGAAGCTTTTAGAGGTGCTTGAGGAAAGTTGGAGGCAGTTTGAACCTACAACCTACTTATTCAAAAAAAAAAAAAAAAAAAAATCAAATATATAATTTTTAAGTCATAATAAAATAATTGTATTATTATAATTAGATCTTTAGTCCCACAAACTCAATGTAACCTAGTGCTTTAGTCTTGTTTATCCTCATTAGGATGATATAAAGCATGAACTGCTAATCCTAACAACATTATGTGCAGGACTTGATCCACCCATCAGCATGTAATAATCTCAACATATGGAATACCTTTTCTACACGCAATCAAAAAAAACAACTCAATAATTTTTCCATTAGGTACCGTTTTTGTGAAAATGGTACAATTTGAGTTGTTGTCCACTTCTGATTCCTTTCATTCGCTTGCGTGCAATGAGAAATGGAAAAACTAGCCAAAACTGCAAAATTTGATTATCCACCATTTATTTTGTAATAAGGTAATCTTATTCAACAATGGATCCATTGGTTAATTTTGTAAATTGCACCATGTCAAATTTCTAAGATGCACTGAGCCTATACTCAAATTTGTCGGCACTATAGGATTTTTTACACCTTAATTATACTAATAAAAATTAATGATGTATCATATAATATTCTAAACTCACAATTTTTAATATATATCATGTATAAATTTTTACTATTTATAATTATATACATATTATTATTTTAAAGTTAATAAAAAATTTATCCTATTACATTACTGTGAATCAATATAAATTTATATTTTTTTTTATATTTTATAAGTTTTATATAATAAATTATAAGTATTATAATATATAGAATAAATTGTTCTTACTAAATATGACATAATTGTTGTAATTTTTATTGAATAATTTATGGTATTATCACATCATATTCTTATTAAAAACTTAATTATAAAAAAAATTTAATTTTAATTTAGATATTAATTAATAAATATATTTAATTTAAATTTTATATATATATATATTATAAGTTATTTTTTAACTCACATAAAAATTTTAAATTAAGACAATTTTTTTAAAAATATCAAAAATTTTAATTTTTACATGCTCAATATATATATATATTATATATATATATATATATATATATATATATATATATAATTTAAAAAATATATAATTAATTTTTAACAATGATGTTCTTGTTTAATAAACTAGCACTTAAACATTGATAAATCACCTTAGTGCTCGTAGATGGAGAATGATTTTCTAACAAACAATTGTTTTTATATAAATAAGTCATACAAACATTTCTTTTAATTAAGAAAAGCATTTCCCATTTGATAAATTTAGGCAAAAACAAAAGCCTCAATTGATTCTTCACATTTGGATGCTTTTTAAATTATGAATATAATTTTTTCTTTTAAAATGATAACATGACAACATGATAAAATTTATAAGATTCGTGAGATATATTTGAATGATTTCAAGATTTTCAAAAAATGTCCATATGTCCCAAAAACAGGAGTTAATTTTACTTTGTAATTTGTGAAAAGCATTAGACGAAACTGTGACGAACACGTTGTAATTTGAATGCCGATTAAAACTTTGCAAAGTTGAAAGCAATAGAGGTCTCAAATGGTGGCCGTGGGCATGCAGACGCCCGACAGTTCCTCTTGTCGTTGGGATAAATCGACAGACAAAAAATGGCTTTCACTTTTCAAGTGCCGCAGCCAGCGTCCATCGTGAATTCAAAGACAATGCTACAGCTTTCAGGAGCTCTATAGTGATCTATATATACCAGTTTTAATTAATTTCCACGACATGCTAGTTCCTTTCATTAATTAGCCGAGAGAAGGGGGGCCAAAAAAAATGACCTTCTCGACCAATGTATTGCTCTGCTACTGTTATTGCTACTGGGAAGCAGCAATGCAGCACTAGAGAATGAAAAACCTGAAACCTATATTATCCACATGGAACCCACAAATTTCTTAGCCCACCAGTCTTGGTACGGTTCCAACCTGAAGTCATTGTCAGATTCAGGTGACGTGATAGACTCGCTGCTTTATTCGTATGAACATGTCCCGCATGGTTTCAGTGCCAGACTTGCAAAATCACAACCATCATGTTGCCACAAATCGAGAATCCTTTGGCAGGCTATTCAGTACCCACAGCTGACGGCCCCACGTTTCTTGGACTGAACCATAAGTACGGCCTGTGGTCTAATGGGTCATATGGTGAAGGTATGATCATAGGAATTATTGGTACATGAATTTGGCCTCAGAGTGAAACCTTTTGTGACAAGCGAATGACCCCGTGCCGAAAAGATGGAAGGGCAGTGTGAGAATGGCACCACATTCAGCCTGGCTAACTGCATCGGGAAACTAATTGGAGCTCGATCTTTCAGCAAAGAACTCAAAGCTGCTGGCAGGAAAAATTCCGCAGAAAATGGAAATGACTGAGAAAGAGATTTCTTTGGCCTGGGACTCACACATCATCAACAGCCGCAGGTGCTTACGTGCCTGTTGCAAGTCATTTTGGAATTTGCCAGAGGGACAGCCATAGGAGCAGCACCAGCTGCACATCTTGCCATGTTGAAAGCCCTTTTCACAATAGATACAGAAGAAAGTGAAGCAACAGATGCGCTTGCCGGGATGGACCAGGAAATTGCTGGTGGGGTTTACATCACGTCATTGTCTCTAGGATTCGATCAAATGCCTTACTTCAGTGATGTAATTGCCATAGGTTCTCTTTCAGCAATCGAAAAGGGGATTTTGTTGGATGTGCAGCTGGTAATGACGAATCACACCTTTCAATATACAATGGATCATCATGGATTACCACATTCGAGGCAGGCACACTAAACAGGAATTTCGCTGCTACATTGACTTTAGACAATGGGCTGACTGTCGAAGGAACATCATTCTTTCGGAGAGCATTTACATTGGTGATGCTCCTCTGTACTACGGTCAAGCCAATGAAAAGAAAGCATGCAGTGCATTAAATCAAAGTGAGTTTCATAGAAAGATAGACCTATGTGATGATAGCACCAACTTGACTGTGTCCGACCAAATTGCGGGGCTTCAGAGTGCGGGTGCATATGCTGAAATATTAATCTCAGATATGCCCTTTTTGGGTCCACATGAATAGAACTTTCCAATCCTGATTCCATCAACTGCTTCCGGGTCTTTGGTTAGAAGACATGTGACCAAGGCAACTACATCCAACGTGAAAAGCATTGAGTTCATGAACACTATTTTGGAGACAAAGCCAGCGCCTCGAGTGGCTGATTTTTCTTCAAGAAGACCAAACCCAATAAGTCTCGATGTTCTGAAACTGGACATTCTTGCTCTTGGAGTCAATATGCTAGCAACAGTTGCACCAAATAGGCCATTCATGCGACCTGGCAAAGATGATTTTCAAATGATATCTCCAGGAAGACAATTCTCAAGGAATCAGGAACGACATATGATCACAGGCGTAGGACTAAGATGCACAATCTTTTTAATCTCTGAGCTATCTGATTTAGTTTTGAGCTTCGTGGAAACAGAATTTGACGCATTAGCACAGGAAAACATTATTGTCTAGATCCATAATTTTCTCACTTGGATGTATTTATAGATTCAATAGTTGCACAATTTATATTCCCAAGTTTCCCCTTTTTTATCCTGAAATATGCGTATGTGTACATTTTTCTTTCTATGTATATACTTACTTACATTCATGTTACACAATTTAATAAATATTTTGAATTTAATATCACAATCATATCTCCCTTATCTAACACATTTTAATGAAATTAAAAAATGACCCTTATTTGAGATTCGGTCATCTTGAAATTTTCTTGATTGGTGGGTTAAAAGCAACCAAAATAAATAAATAAATAAAGGGGTGGAGAAAAGGTCAAAGGGAGATGGCTTTGCAAGTTGGCACCCCACTGCCGTGGCCCCCTACCCCCAACACCCACCAAAACCCAGACTCTGCCTTTACGTGACACAAGCTGCCAAGCGAAATTCATCGAGAATTAAAACAATATCTAAATGTTGGATGGATAAGAGTAAAGCACTGATTCCCTTGCGTGATAAAGACCAATTGATTGTTGGGGTCGTCTTATTGCACATTGGTCATATTTGCTGACAGTTGGGTCAGATTGCAATCAAGATAAATTAGTTCTTTAATCTCTATTGCAGGCTTCAATCAAAATGGAACGACGAAGTGGTGGCATCTTCTCCAAGACATCCTTCTTTTTGGGTCTTCACCGTATCTCTAGTTTTAATGCTTTGTCATCCATTTAAATGGCTTTGCAAGTTTATCAATCAATAGAGCCACAAAGTGAGTGGGTGCTATAGTCTTTGATGGATCAAATGCTTACGAATTTTACTTCACTGCACAAATGTTATTATAGGACGACATCAGAAATTTCTCAGATTCTAAGCAGCCAATTCCACAAACAATTTTGGCAATAGATCCACATAGTACTGGAGTCGGATAAGATCATCAAAGATAAAACTTGACAACCCCAGCAAGATTTTCTAACATGTAGTCTAGATTGGAAAAGGGTCTTCACAATTCCCCTGATTCTCTAAAACCAGTGGGCATAAAACTATAAAAAGAGACTTCTTGGAACATATAATCAAAATACACACAAAATCCAAAACCACGACAAATGCAATTTTGTGGCTCTTAAGGCCCTCGACTTTTAGATAATTGTGCATCAAAATTTTCAATTTTATTAATTTAAAAACACCACAAACTAATAACTTAATATTAAATATAAAAATATAGACACCAAGTACTCACATGATAACAAGCATATAATTTTCCCTAAATATTAAAACAGTATTAACTAATTTAACTATTATTTGGATATCAATTAATTAACTTCAACACAATCATGACAAAAGGCCAAACCTGCAATCATAACAAAAAGCCAAATCTGGAAAGTAAAATGCAAATACCCATCTTTTTTATTGAGACCAAAACCAGAATAAATATAAGAGGGACCAAGAATTACACATATGCTGTAGGCCTATGTATCTGTCAAGATTTCTCTTGTTGCAATTACAGACCCCAACCCACAACCTTGAAAACCAGATGGCCTGTAGGGGAAAGCATCCGTATTCATGGCATGTGAATTACTACACCCTAAATGTCTATCTAAATTCCTACCAAATTCCGATTAGTTTATCTTTTCGTTTGTCTTAACAGTCACTAAAATTCGTGTTGGAAACTTGCCTACTTTCTATTCAATCAAGTGGCAGACAGACTTGCGGAGATAGAGAGATTATGTTTACTCTTATTAAAATTTTTAAGTATGAATTATATGATTTTAAAAATATCATACTAAAAAAACAAAAATTAACGAGTATGTAAGCCATAAAAGACCAATAAATCTAATATTTTAAAATTTTTGGTTGCTATTTAATATTAAATTTACAAATTTGTTACTTCCTTGAATTTGCTCATATTTCTTCCTCTTTATGCTACTAAAACCTGAGAGTGTTTTCAGTGTTAGGTGAGACAAAAGCAAACGAAATCTTTTAGATTACAGGGGAAAAAAAATACTTACATTTAATGTTGGGGAAAAAATTTGCATTACATGTTAAGACTAATTAAGCATTGAAATGCACACAATAAAATGAACAAAGGGCTAGGCTAATGAAATCTTTTAGATTAGAGGGGGAAAAAAACCCTTGCATTACATGTTGGAGAGAAAAACACTTGCATTACATGTTAAGACTGATGAAGCATTGAAATGTACACGGTAAAAGGAACAAATGGTTGCCACTAGCCGAATGATGGTACAATACAGATACAGTGCAAGAATCAATAAAATTCATGTTTCATACTATCACTTCCTCTATGATTTGAATGACCCATTTGGCTAAGAAACACAACTTCATCCATTACATAGCAAATGGGATACAGAGCATGGCATATCAAGCTGGAGAAGTGTAGTGGTGAGAACTCAACGTAACAGACACTGCATAGCACAAGTGAAATGACTACTTTACAGATGCCAGCTCTAAATTCAAAAATTACCTAAACAAGCTAACCTCAAACAAGAATCTGGCGAAGCTATTCACTCCTCTTCAGGCTCCTGCTTCCTCCACAATGACCTATTGGTTTGAGCACTACTTTCATATCCACTGCTGTCACCATATTCACTTATATGGTTATCCATCCTCACACCATCAAAAGGGGATCTCCCATGTTCTCTTCCAGCCTTATGGTTCTGATTTCAAGGAGCAGAAAGACAATAAAATAAGCAACAAAGATGAAAATAAGGGAAACATCATCATCTAATCAAGAGAGACATTGATTCTAACAATTTCTTAGTGCAAGTTGCAGTGAGATGTAATCAGAAAGGTTATAAAGGAGCATAGCATATAAAACTGGATAAGTGTAGTGGTGAGAACTCAATGTCACAGACATTGCATCGCACAAGTGAAATGACTGCTTTTACACATGCCAGCTCTAAACTGAAAAAATTATGTAAACAAGCTAACCTCAAAAGAGAATCTGGCAAAGCTATTCACTTCTCTTCAGACTCTTGCTTCCTCCACAATGATTTATTGATTTGAGCACTACTTTCATATCCACTGCTGTCACCAGATTCACTTACGTGCTTGTCCATCCTCACACCATCAAGAGGAGATCTCCCATGTTCTCTTCCAGCTTTACGATCCTGATTTCAAAGAGCAGAAAGACAACAAAATGAGCAACACAGATGAAAATAAGGGAAATATTATGTAATCAAGCTTGTATATGTTTGCCAAACATGCACAAGAGAGACATTGATTCTAACAATTTCTTAGTGCAAGTTGCAGCGATATATAATCGGAAAGGTTATCAAGAAGCACTAATCCTTCTGTCATCCATGCAGATTGCAACCAACATCCCCGTAAATCCAAAATGTGAAAAAATAAAAAGCACTACTTCATCTCACTTGAGCCCTTGAATAATCAAAACCATATGGATTCAAGCAGCAGTAGTTTCATGATCAATACAAAAACATGAAAAGAAAAATCTAGAAACATGCACAAATATAAACTATGAATGAGAGATCATTTGTTTAAGGCAAAAGCTTGAAATTACATCTCGGAAGGGGAACTCGTCAGCTTCAAGCATATGTATCACATGACTCATCTTTGGCCTCTTCTGAGCATTTGGGTCAACACAGCGCAAAGCTACTAAAAGGGCACGCTTCAGTGCCCTCGAAGAAGGCCTCTCCGGCAACCTAGGATCCAAAACTCCCTCAGCATTCCGATTAGTAACCATAGTTTTAAGCCATTCAACTAGGTTCACCTGAAATGAAGGTTAAAAAATAGTTGCATGAGAATAGGCTTCAGAAAAATTTACCCAACTGAACAAAAGACAATGAAATATTTGTTGAACCTCTCCTGGAGGACGGCTATAATCAACTGGATTTCTTCCAGAAATTATCTCCATAATAAGGATCCCAAAGCTGTATATATCACTTCTTTCATTCAACATGCCAGTACTGGCATATTCTGGAGCCACATAACTGTCAAACAGGAGAATATAGTTGACATTTAATTTTGCTGGATCAAGATCAATTCTTTTACAAATCAACTTGAAAGCTAATAAAAATAAATTTGGCTTGAGAAGTTTAACTAACCCAAATGTTCCCATTACACGAGTTGTCACATAACTCCACTCTGAGCCCAAGAGTTTTGCAAGGCCAAAATCTGATACTTTTGGATTCCACTGCTTATCAAGCAAAATGTTGCTCGACTTGATATCACGATGAACAACCTTAGGCTCAAGCCCCTCGTGCAGGTATGTCAACCTATATTGTTTATTGAGCTTAAACACAGATATCCAATGTTTCTAACTGAAACTCTATAATTAAACATTTAAAAGTTAAGATCAGTACCCTTTTGCTGTTCCAATAATTATATTCATGCGAATCTCCCATGTTAGAGGGCTACAAGGCCCAACATCTCCATGAAGCCACTGTTCTAAGTTTCCATTGTCTACATACTCATAAACAAGCATCCTACACCAACAATGAAAGCGAGTTAGCTCACCACATGAATGCAGCCAAATAAATGCTTGTCCAAGGACATAATCACTTCAAGAAGTCAGATATACAGGGGGCATAATGTAAAACCTACAGATTTGTAAAACTGCAGAATAGATCAAGTGCATAAGGACTTGAATTGCAGAGTGAAGTACCTATGAGCCCCTTCAGCACAATATCCAAGCAACCTCACCAAATTCTTATGCCGCACGCGTCCGATTGCTTCAACTTCAACCTTAAACTCCTTCTCGGCTTGTCCCCTGCATCAAAGGCAATCAACTTTAAAAAACTCGACAATCTGCAAACTCTCTGTTTGTCCCAAACACCGATTGCATACAGCACGAGAAAGACATGCCACAAAGGTAAAGTCACTTAGGAAAGCACTAAAGGCCCCAACTGGACTCCTAAACAGAATTTGAGAAATGGATGATCCGACACTGCACAAAGAACAGGTGAATCCCATGGAACAAGACCACTAATAATGAGCTTGTCATACCTGTTGTTGAGCAAATTTTTAACAGCAACTTTAGTATTGTCCTCGAAGATGCCACGGTAAACAATCCCATACCCGCCTTCACCAATCACATTCTCGTCAGCAAATCCATTAGTGGAGACCTCAAGCTCCCTGAGAGTGTACCAGTGGCCCCACCCCAAATGTGAAACTTCTGGCACCGAAATAACAGGAACGGCAAGATCACCGGGGCGCCTCTCCCCGCTGCCATGACCCGACCCACCGGATTGTTCTGGGTACGCAATCCGGTGATCCTTCCCAATCTCAATATGAATTCTATTTCTCCCACTAACAGGATCGGTCTCCTCTTCAAGGCGCAGAACCAGGGCAGACTCAGATTCCGGTACTGGGTCCGGATTCTGCGGTTTTCCATCGGAAGTCGGGCGGTTCGGGTCTATCCGGATCTCCTGGATTTCTTTGGAGACATTTGGGATTGTGGCTTTGTTAACAGAAGCCTTGACTGCAGAGAGAGAAGCATTCTTGCTAGTCTTGTTGCGTTTAGAGGTGAGCCAGAGAGATAAAAGAAAAAGAACAAGAACAAAAGCAGCTCCTACACAGATTCCAAGAACAACCCACAAGCGCAGTCCGAAAATTGATGTCTTCTTCGACAGCTGATCGTTCAAGAAAGAATAAGACATCTCTCTCTTTCTTCGTTTTTCTCATTCAAAGCTCTAATCTTTGCCCAGCAATCTCTCTGTTCCTTACATGTTTGAACAACAAGAGTGACGAAGAAGAAACCAGAAATAACGAAAGAGACACCGACAAGACAGGAAGCACAATGTTCCAGTACAACGTAATGATCCCACCCAAAAATTAATAAAAATAAAAATAAAAAGAAGGCAACTTTTAAGGGAACGGACTGAGTGCCAGAGTGAGTGGGGTTTAGAGAGAGAGCAGCTGGCATGATGGGACCTCTAGAAAGGAGCATCCAACACAGAGAATTCATTGCCCATCAACGTCGTTTGTGCACTGTGTGTAATTATTTTAGATGTTAATTTAGCCTACTGTGGTGTGTTAGTTAAAAGTCCCTTAATTAATTAAATTTGTGGATTTAAGGATTCAACCCTCGTATTTTTTATTAATAATTTTTTTAATTTTTTTAATTTTTTAAAAAATAAAAATATAATTTTTTTATTATTAAAATAAAAAATTATTATAATTAATAAAAAATTATTAATTATTTTTAAAATTATATAAATTTAAATTTATAAAAATATTAAATTATTAAAAAATTATAAAAAATAACTCATTAACAGTATTTTATGATAATATTAGTATATTAAAAATAATTATTATTTTAAATTTATTTATATTTATTAGTTAAATTTTATTTTTTAAATATTTTTATAAAAAAATTTAAAAATTAAATTTAAAACTAAAAATAATTTTATTATCAAATTTAATACATAAAATTTTTTATTAATATTTTAATATTTAATAAAAATAAAAATTATTTTTTTTTAATAAATAAAAAAAATTATTTTTTTTTTTTTTTATATATAAATATTATGAATATAATTACTTAATAATTAATTTTTACTTATTAAAATAAATTATAACAATAATAATAAATTTTTAATTTTAATTTTAATTTTAATTTTAATTAAAATTAAATTATAAATTTTTTATTATCATTTTATTTTTTTATACATTAAATAGGTTAAAAATAAATTTTTTTATTATTTTAAATTATTTTTAACTAAATATTTCTAACTTAATTTACATCTTTTTTTCTTTCTCTCTTTTCTCAGCATCTACTTAAATTTAAATTTAGTTACATTTCTTAATTATAAATTATACTAATTTATAATTAGACATGTCAAAATTAATGTAAATATTACTCCTTAATTTATCTCTAATGAGTATTATACCTATTTTGTTGTGGGTATTCTTATTTTTAATTTTATCATTCCTAGAATAATCACACATCTATATAAGTATTATTATTTTTTTTACATTCATTTTTGGAACATATTATTATTTTACAACCTAATGCTCACCACTCTATAAGATCATTGGTCTAATCTTTGCCTAATAAAATTAACCATTTAATTTAATGAAAGATTTGTGGTCCCATGAAAGTCCAATAGCACATCTCCATTTTAGTGGCCCAATCCTTGTGAAGTATCTCTTCTTTTATATTATCATCCCTCTAAATATAAAATGATCTAAATAGCAAAATTGGTCACAAGAAAGAACTTAAGTAATATCCAATGGAGAGCTTAAGGAATACAGAAAGGCAAACTATTATAAATCATTTGTGTTAATTTCTCTATCCCTTTACTTTTTTATTTAATATTTATATAATTATTAATACTATGAATCACATTCACATTACTCTCACTTGTATGCTTAGTTCTTGTTCTTTGAGTGCATGATTGGATTATAAACTTTTATTTATTATTTTTCTTTATCTCCTAATTATCCTCTTTTTAGGTAGCTTTGGGATCATCAATAATTACCAAAATAAATGCATCTTATCAAGGGTTGACAAATATAATTCAAAGTTTAGAAATTCAATTGTTAAATCATTAAAAATATCTATGGATAATTGTTTTAGGAAACAAAAACTAAACTGGTTCCTCCAATTTGATCTAATGTATATATATATATATATATATACCACAAGAGTGATCCATTCTTTGTTGGATTTGGACTTTCAACTTTGAGATTTTTGCATTATTTTTTTCTCTTTCACGACTTTTATATTTAAGATTTTTATCCACATGGGATCGAGAAAAAAGAAATTAAGAATATTTATAATAAATGTATTCGCTCAACTTAAATTAAAAACTTGAGCACAAAGAAGACCCATGTTTTTATATAAAAATATATTAAAAAATGAATACAAAATTTATAAAAGTTGATTTACAATTTAATATATATAAAAAAAAAAAAGTACAAAGGTGAGGCGACATAAAAAGGTCAATTGTGTACAGATGAGAGGATCTGAATGTGGGTAGAAAGACAAAGCACTAAACTAAAGTGAAAAGTGACTTGAATTTCATTGTTTCTCATGGCTCTACGCATCACTGAAATTCCACGGATTAGGTAATTATGTCACTTTGTCAATTGGCTAAAACACACAAGAATTGACAATAATGGTGTAAAGAAACTTCGTTAACTTGAAATATGAATGCTAAAATTGCTATAATGAACCCATAAAAAAATTGCTATCTAGGTCAATATATACTTGGCATTGACTAAGAATTGTAGAAAACTAGGTCTCAGATCAACTATATTTGTTCTAGTGGGAGGGGCCTTCAACCAATAATGATGTGTTTTTTTTTTTTTTTCTTTTTGTCTTTTCACAACAAAATTTTAGCCCATGTGGTTGAAATTGAGACTTTTATATATATATATATATAATTATTTTCTTGTTTAAGTTATGAAGAGAGAGATTTAGTATAGTAATAAAATTAATTTATTATGGTATAGGAGTCACAACTTTGAAATTTAAGAATAATATTTTTTTGAAATTAAAGATAAATAAAGATATAATGACTTTTTCTCAATTCCCACAATAAGAGATTTCGTGCATTGAAACAATTAATCCCTTTTTTTTTTTTTTGGTTTAGCTCATAATAACAAAGGTTGGTTTAACATTGATGAGTGTAGAATAACAAAAAAAAAAAAAAAAAAAAAGAAGAATTCCAAAAATAAGATTTGTTAAAGATATATTTTAAAGACCAATTCGCCATCAAACATAGTTGATATGTAACACACATTCCATAAATTTACATAAAGTACGAAAAAATTTTGCAAAGTGGACAACATTCTTCCTTTTTCTTTTTCTTTTTTTTTTCTTTTACATTAGAATTCAAGTTTTTTTTTTTTTTTTTTTTATGTCAGCGAAATTAAAACTTTTTCTTTTTGCGAGAATTTGAAAAATATGGACTTTGAATCCTAGACTCTTTCAAGAGATTTGTTTTTGCGGACAACCAGGCTAGCATTAAGTATACCATCTTCGTTAGTGAAAGAATAACACCATGAGTACTAAATTTCTTACTAAAACTTATTTATTTATTTATGTATTTATCTGACAAGGAAACATGAAACTTCATTTACAACAAAAAGTCATTTTAGAGGATGCTTTTTAGCTGCTGCGGGGGGTTGCCTACCCAATCTACTAAACAATCTCCAGTTCTAAATTTCTTGGCTACCCAGTTTACAGCCAAGTTTGCATTTTTACTAATGCTCATGCACTTCCATCTATTATATACAAATAAAAACTGGTTGGCATCCCTAATGAAAGTGCCTATTTTCAATGGGTCATATACTTCATATGCCAAATAGTGCATTATACACTAAGAGGGAGTTTATTTTGATCTTGGTCCCAAGCTGCCCCACATCCTTAGCTAGCCTTCCTACCTCTACCGGTGCCCACGCCCCTACCATTAATTTTGAGCTCATTCTTTTCTTGATGGCTAGCCCTTCTACACTTTTGCCACTCGAGATTTTATAGATTACTGCAATTCCTGCCTACTTTGATTTTGAAACATATGCTGCATCACAGTTGATCTTGAAATATCCACCCAGGCCTTGGTGGTCTCTAAGTTGTGCCCTTCTCTTCTGCTGGAAGGCCAAGGGGTGGTTGTGGCACTCTCTTGGCACGAAGGCTCCAATCGAATCATGATACAACCCGTCTCTTCCCTTGATAGGTGGTATCTTGACGTAATGGTGCAAGTCCCATTTCTTTTTATAGTAACAGATAGTCATTTTTTACTCTGATTTTTGGCTTAAAAGGAATTTCTTGTATTGTTTTAGCTTATTGCGGGGTAAATATACCCCCCATTATGGTGTAATTCCATTCCCTCTCATGTGCCCCAATCAAATCTGTTACAAAAAGTGAGTCGGTTTGAGGAGTTGTTATGATTGTATTATGAAGTCTGAAGCCATTAGGAGCAAGGGTCCTCCCAAATATTTACATCTTTCCCATTTCCTATAGCCCATTTGATTCCTTTCATCAAAGTAAACTATGCCAATTGCATAAAGCTTGTTAAAATCTCGGGCAACCTCCAACATTCTCTAGGCTGCGTAAATTCAAAGTCAAGAACTAAGGTTTGCTAACCCATGGGCTTACATACTTGCACGTATCTAATGTTTTGTTCTTATCAGTAACTGAATTTGAAAATCGTTCAACCGTCAGAGGGCCAAACTCCCTACTTCAGTAAATTGCAACCTTCTTCTTAGAGGTGTCGAACAAGTCAGGTTGGGTTGCTTACGAGTCACGCTGCATTTAGGTCAGGTTTTTAATTATTTTAAATTTAAATTTAAGTTAAAATTTTTTTACAGACAAATTCAAGTCAATTTGTTAAATCCGGTCAGAATTTAACACTTTTACTTCATATTCTTTCTTCGTTTTTTAAACTCTTTGTTTTGTCTCCATTAAGAAGATCACCTATAGCCGATATGTTTAGTTGAGGTCTTTTAAAGCTACAACTGCCAAGGGCTACCTCAATTATTGATAGTTGCAGACCAATATTTTTGTTGGGGATTGTGTGACTGTAAACCAGTCACCACCGTCATTTCGAATCTTTCTAAGGAGTCTTCATCTTCAAGCTGAGTTTGAGCTTCCAGGACCATATCTATATCTTCGATTTTGTCTTGAGAGGCAGAGAGTAGTAATGGAGGCTCGTTAGTTTTCACCCACAAAACGGGGCCTATTCCTTCAGAATTGAACCCCTTGCTTGGTTGTTGAGCTCTGGCAATTTTCTTCACGTACACATTTTCCTAAAATTGACCCCATGCTTTTTCCTTTTTATTAGAGTGGGAGCATATTTGAAAAAAAAAAAAAAAAAAAGAAAAATCCTTGCTCTTACATATACGAAAATTTTTTCAAGTTCAGGGGGAACAATTTCCCGAAGTGAATTCAATGTACATCGGCCTATGAGCATTTGTCATGGTTTCAGACCCAAAATGGGTTAGATCCAGCAGTAAATTAGTACTAGTTTTCCCTTCAGTAAGTGGGGTTTTCTTCACTCATCTCTTTGGTAAGCCCACTGGTTTCTGATCTGACTCCCTCCAACGAGCATTCACCTCGGTCCGCCACAAAAGAGCAGCAAGAAGCTACTTTTTGTATCCTCAGGCCCCCGCATACTGGCCGGTTTCCTCTCACACTTGTATTAGTGGTCGGCGGCATGACTGATCACATTGGACTCCCTCGCAACTCACATCCATTATTAAATTCAAAATCGATAACTATAGAATGCTACTAAATAGGAGATCGAATAAATTAAAGGGATCACCCATTTTGAGTTTAACTAATAAAATTGCTTATTTAGAGAATTGTGAACAGCAGTCTCTCTTGCGCCTTAATTCTCTAATTCTACGCATAGGTTTTTAAAACCAAAATATTAGCAAGATGTTAATAAAATTGTGTGGTAAAATATAATACGAGACGAGTTTCCTATTTTATTATTATTATTATTATGGTCCGAAGTTTCCTACTTTATTGTTTTCCTTCCAGACACCAGTAGTTTATGTTGGATATTGCCCTGAATTGCTATTGGTCAAAATTGGTGCCTATGGATTAATTTTATCTCTGTCACCATGTATACATCTTTAGTCAAGAAAATGGACAGATGAAAATCATTTTATATTGTATAAACATCGATTGATGAAATGGAACACCAACTTTTTTTAAAAACAAAAAACAAAAAAGAAAAACATTGACTACAATAGTTGATTCAATAATAATAACAACAACAACAACAAGAAGTAGAAGAAAAAGAAGAAGAAGAAAAGAAATTTATACCGTACATCACAAGTAAGGTGAGTATTTTGAGCACGGAATGGGCATTGGGCAAGATAACCATGGAGGGGTGGCAATCCCATCCCTGCCCTTGCCCTCGCCATTCAGGTATTACGCTTACTCTCTCTTGACACCCGATTAAACAAAGCTGACCCGTCTCTGTCAGGGTCGGTTGGAGTGGTTACTCACTATTCTTAAATCAAACCTTGGGAAAGGGGATTTGACATTTATGTCAAAGGAAATCTATACTTGCATTATTCAAAATTTAATGGGTTTGTTAATGACAAAAAAAAAAAAAAAAGGGTGAGTGTTGGGGGTGCAGTTGTACTTGAAAGCATACTGCCGACAGTTCTAAAGTATGGTATCATTTTTTTTTTTTTTTATTTTTGGTTTTATGTTACAAGGAAAATATGTACAAGGGACTGCTCCCTAGCAGTTGTCTTATATTTTGTTGATAAAAATAACATAATCAATCGCATTAACTAGCAACATAAAGGAGCCCAATCTCGTTGAGCCCAGCCCATAAATACATAATTATATTTGCGTAAAGATCAACTTCTAGTAAGCATAAGAAGTCGTTAGCCTACTTTAAGATATATATATATATATATATATATATATATATATATAGACACACCAGTCATTGGCGTAGCCGTAGAGGTTGAATCAAACAAAGAAATAGCAATCAGGTTGTTTGATATGATATCGCAGCGACAAGTATTAACTAAGTAATTAATTTTGAATCAATTGTGGAACAGAAATGACTTTTGCATGATAGCACCAATGAATCAACTACATAACTATAATCAACCAAGTTTGATTAAGATGCACCCCATAAAAGATAAACAAAGGCTTACGATTATCAAGCTTGCGTGCCACCCCAACTTCTTGTGATCAAAGCATCTTGATGAAAAGCAATTTCAGAGCAATCTGTGTCCCTAAAATCAATATTCTACAACTTCTCGCTATCCTATGGTTTTCTAACTTACTTTTCTTTTGCCTAAGAGGTTTAATGCATGAATTCATGTGTCATCAACACCCCTACATTTAAATATTATTTTTTTCCTTCTAATTTTCTAAACCCTTCTAAGCTTTCTAAATGAGCTTCAACAAGAGAAAAGAAAAAATGAACACACAAGCTTTGTAAAGCAATCCTGACCCAACGGATAAAGTATTATCGGCTTTAGCCCTCATTTTTTCAAGTTAATATTAATCCAGAACCATCTTAGAGGAAAACGGAAAAACAAAAGCGGAAAGACAACAACTCAAGATCCCAAGTTTGCATTTACTTAACCTAGCGTGGATCTGGTAAATGCTGCAATATTGATCTGACGAAACATGAGGAGATAAAACATCCAGATTGTACTTCGCTAGAATGGAAAAGATGGCAGTAAATAATCCTAAAGAAAAGTCTTAAAAAGTGGAGTTGGAATTTTGGCTTTTTACCTAAATTTATAAGTGGTACCATGTGTCATTAAAAAATAGAAAAAACTTTTACCGATGAAAATAATCTTTTTGAAACAAGTTCGTACAAAGCCATGCTTTAAGCAAAGTTTCCTGACTCTGCAATTCGATGTAAGATAGAAGCCCAGGTTAACTAAGCAAGGTTACCCTCATCAAGATCAGTCATGGGAACGTACCGAGACTCCAACTCGTAGCTTGTGTAAGCAGCAAGTCTTGTTCAAAAGGAGAATCATCCACAGGGCATCCATGAAGAACGTCCACATCAGTTTCTCCTAAGCAATTGATAAAGCGGCAAAGGCTGTGTCCAGAACTCTTCAAAGTTTTTGATCAAAACCTTATTACAGCTTTTTCAGTCCAGATGAAAAGTAGCTTTTGGGGGCGTATGTGTTTGGAATGAAAAAATAACAATAAATAAATAAAATTACAAATACACCGCCTCCTTAATTAATGACAAGCATGGCCCAGGCAGCCTGCAGGTTCAGATCCTGCCCAGCCCATGCATCCATCCTTCTACCCAAAAACGGACCAATTACCTTATTTTTAGATTAATGAACTTCCTAATAAATCAAAAAAAAAAATAAAAAAGACAAAAAGAGGACACCCTTGCCTTTCGATGCACTATTGGTAAAAGAAGCACTCTTTTTACAAAAATCCCAGATTTATATCACATGGGTCAACATTATTCAATCATGTGATACGCAAGAAGCAGCGAATCCTCCTACTTGAAAAGCACTTTGTACAACGAACCACTGTGTTGAGAAAGAAAGATCAAGATTTTCCTTGCAATAAAACCAAAAAATGAACAACCTTTTCTCCTAAAAAAACTGATGAACGTTAACACCAATGTAGAGTACCAAAGTCCCTAAAAGAATCATAAGGATGATTCTAGCGTACTGATCAGTAATTTAAAACAGACTCCACTATACATACCGCCATTCAATTCACTATCTGTCAACAGGAGTAATGTTCATACAACTAAAAGAACCTTTAACATCTGAAAAATTTCAGACATTTTGATTGAAGATAGTGTGTTGATGGTTTGGATATCACATGTATATTAATCTCTTACCACATACAACATACAGAACCTGATGAAGCAGTTTTGGGGCAATATGTAGCTTATGATTAAAAAAAAAAAAAAAAACTGTGATTTGGTGACAGGTATTGAACCAGCTTTCAAAGAATAAGATCTGATCTAGGGCATACTGGATAAAGAGGCCTTCACAGTTTCGTATCTAGTTGCCTTTGAGGTATGCCTTCTCCATAGGTCTCCTTCACAATGTAAACAACTGTGAGACGTTAATCTTGAAAGATTTTGTGCAAAATAGATGATTTTAGAGTTACCTTGGAAACTGCAGAGAAATTAAAGGGTTCATGGTCAACATCAGCCAAAGAATCAAAACCAAAGGGATGTGTCCTGAGGGTTGATGTTTGTTCTTGAAGGTATCACAATTGGCAGATTTGAGATGGTGCACTGACTTGAAATGTTATGAGAATTATGCACCGAACTTTCTTCATTTGCTGAAGGTGCACCTGTTGCTGCATTGGTATTTGATAGTATATTCCCTTCGTCAAAGTTCAGTCCTGTTAGGGGCAGCTGCAAAGGCTGTAATGCTCCAGGAAAGCACATCGAGTTCAAATTCAATCCATTTCTCATTGTCAGCATCTGCAAAACAATATCAGTGACTTTATATTAAATTCTTTTCTAAATAAAAGGTACCTTTTACCTCTTATCCATCTTTTTCCTTCTTCTTTTGTGGGGTGGTTGGGAGATTGGCAGTTAAATCCCTCTTTCCTATTGTTATCCAGATGCATGTCATGCCCAATCTAATTTTGCAGTTTGGCCTTCAATTAGGTTACACACTAAAATTCCAGCAGTATATTTGATGGAGCATCCAGAACATTTTAGAATTAAAAAGTTGATACAAGCCACATCTGGCAGTAAGTCAACGGACAAATCAGTGAGGAAAGCTAACTAAAAATTTACCCTCAACAGATAATGAATGTTCCCAGTGGGATGAGAGATTTTTCAGTCTGCTATGACCCATCATGCTTTGTTCTGGGAGCAGACAGATTTAGCTGTCCACAGGGGTCATAGCTTTTTGAGTAATGGACCCAGGAAGTGGTAGTCTGATAGTCCACCTTACATCAATAAATTGTCTTATTTGCATCTCAAAGGAACACATAATTGTCATAGTCAATCCAACATCCAAAATCATTCATCAGAAGTTCTTTAGCCTGAGATGTAACACCAGCGTTGGATTAGGAAAGTTTGAATACATTGAGTTTGGAGATTTAATTGAAGAAATAATATCGCAGCAAGAGGCACACCATGTTCAAACTATTTGTTAGGCATGACAAATTGGCACATTAGAACAGATCTAAGTTGACAGAACTACAAAATTGCATGAAGGTTCAAGAAAATGCATCTCTAATGTCCGTGGAGGTTATTAAATCAATTAAAGGAATATAATGGCTACAACATAGAATACTGAATTGTCAAATACAATTCTGGTCCTAATATTTCACATTTTTATATTTTGTTCTTATCCATTCTTCCTCATTTTTGATAAGACCATCTTGATAAACATTTCTTTGTTGCTATTACCATGCAACATGTCATGATGAGATTTTAAAAAAAATCCACCAAAGTATGCCATGTTCTGAACAAGGTGTTTGTTAATTTTATACTATCTACCAAAGTGTACACTTAAACAGGAAAAATAAAAAAAAAAAAAAAAAAAAACCAAATTCTACACTTCTCATTTAGCATTCAAACATTCAATCCAGTGTCTGCAGGCCATAAACAAAAATCCAGAAGAACGCGTAAGAACAAACCCTCAAAGGACCATCGTTCAGTTGTGGTCACCGATACAAAATTGTGATCACCTGAAGGGACCTTCACTGTATTTGCATAAATTCCCTGCCCTAATGTTTTGAATCAAAAAGCTCTGCCACCCAAGACTTCCACCCATTTATTCTCCAAAAGTATTGTGTAATATTACTTAGCAAAAAAAAAAAACTGTTACTATCATGTCCAACAACAGTATCTAATATTTAGAGCCAGATAAACATGCAATAGCAGATAAAAACTTTGTTTCAGGCTTTGAGTTGAGTATCTCATCCACAGAAACAAAAAAAAAAACAAAAAAAAAAAAAGGCACAAACATAACAACTAAAAGAGACAAAACAACTAGCTAATCACAATTGCAACGTCAGTATCAAACTATCTTCCAATGAAGAAGAGCGTTCACCTGTACTTGAAGTTGAAGCTGCTTCAAGTATTCAATGGCATCATCCAGCATCGAAGCCTTATCGGTCTATCACACAAAGAAAAACAACACCATCATTCACATCAAAGACTCGATCAAGCAAATTGGTTAGAAAAGTCATCAGGAAAAGTTACCTTACTAGAATTCGGAATTAAGTTCTGTAAGGCTTTCATTTTCTCATTAATCCTACTCCTCCTCCTCTGTTCACAATTCACATATTTCATTAAAAAAAAACAACAATAATTGAAAATTCAATAATTGCACACAGCACACACACACACAAAACGGGAGGCTTGGCAACTTACCTTTTCAGATAAATTATGAACCTCGGCGGTTCTACTTCTTTTAGAAGAGCTCCGCGGCCGAGCTTTATCAGATGGCACCACCGACATCTCCGCTCCGTTCTAAATCCGATCAGCAATCCACCGGCGTCAAATTATTCAGAAACAAATTTGTTCCATATTCTCTAAACGTTTGAAGAAGGGCTAGAAAACAAAAAATTCCTCGAAGTAAGGTACCAATTTACCTCGCTGTCGCAACTGAAGTCGCCGGCGTCATTATCCACAGAGACTCCTCTCCTCTTCGAACAAAAAGAGGTGACCAAATTCTCCACATTCTCTTTAGCGAAATAACCACCAGGATCGGAGATATTGACGCTCGAGCCTCCACCTCCTCCAGCTCGGCACTCCGCCTCCAACTGACATGGATCCAGCAATTCCGCGGCGGAGGCAGTCTCTGGCGGCGGCGGCAAAGAAGAAGATGAAAAGGCAAGGGGAATGAATTTAGAGGAGGAAGTAGAAGGATTGTTGTGGAGTAGTTGGTGAATGAAGGTAGAGATTTCTTCGGGCTCAGTGGCCGGAGATGGAGCCCTACCGTACAGATCCGCCATGGAAAACGATAAATCAAATAAAAAAGATACAGCAGCTGAGCAAAGGCAATTTAAATACGCTTTTATCTTTACTCCTCTGGTTCTTCTCTCTCTCTCTCTCTCTCTCCCTCTCTCTCTCTCTCGTGTTAATGTTATCGTGTGCTTGTTCTTAAGCTTTTGCTCTTTTGGTAATGGTTATGGCAATGCTTTCTAATCAAATTGGATTAATCTCCCGCCTTCTTGATTAGCTTTCTTTATTTTATTTTTTTCTTTTTTAAAGAATTTTTAGTTAAGAGAGCTCGTTCGTTTATTTATTTATTTTCCATTAAGATACGCTGAGACTAACTCTCTTTAAAATTATAATTTAAAATCTAAAAATAAATATTCAAAATTTCGAAATATTTCTTAAGAGTCTATTATATTTCTTTCTATACCTTTAATTCATACCATAACAAAGTTTTTTTTTTTTTTATAAGTTTGTTATATTTATTTATTTTTTAATACATTATATATATAATTTTAATTTATTATTTTTAATTTTAACTAATACCTACTTAAATATTTTTTTATTATATTTAGCATTGAGTTTGTTAAATTAGAAAAATTCTTTATTTTTAATATCAACAATGTTCTTTGCCAATATTCGTGGCTTGAATGGAATAAATAAAATTTGTAGACTTAATTTGTTGCAGTTAATTTTTACAAAATTAATAAAAATGTGAATGAGTTTTACATTTTGGTTTAAGAGTTTTAGAGAAAACAGTGATAAATCTAGAATATTATTTCTTGCACAAGCAATTAAAAATAGTGCATTTATATGATATAAAACAAGACACCAATTGAAGTTGTGTTTGGAAAAAACCAGTGGAACCCCATTGTAAATGTACATCATGTCCTTTTGGAAGCCTGAAAATACTCGAGGAGGATGAAGATGTTTATCACCAAGAAAAAAATAAATTAATTAATTAATAAGCCCAATCCATGTTCAAGATATATCATAAACTACCAATTCAATAACAAATATAATTAATGTTCAAAAACACTTCTGCACTACCATCTCTTGATAGTAGCAGTGCCCACCAACAAGCTGTGTTCCTTCCTTTCTTTATGTTTTCCTCTCTTTTTTTTTTTTTTTTTTTCTTTTAGTGCAAAAATAGAATGCCCCTTTTGTCAGCCATTCCATGCAGTAATTAAAAAGAAAAAATTTCAGTGCCGGCCTTTCTTTTGGGCAGCCTATCTGCAAATGATTCTAAAATTTGGTGATGTCAAATGGTCCTTTCTCATGTAGCAAGCCCCGTTGTTTTACAAATGGGGCACCAGTTCTT
Source organism: Rhizophora mangle (assembly GCA_037832345.1). Taxonomy (NCBI): domain Eukaryota; kingdom Viridiplantae; phylum Streptophyta; class Magnoliopsida; order Malpighiales; family Rhizophoraceae; genus Rhizophora; species Rhizophora mangle. The sequence goes on from JBAPLJ010000320.1 coordinate 1,832,924, forward strand.
GAGCATCAGCCATTTCTTGACGCATTCTGTGTGGAAATTATGTCCACAGTCTAGCTTTCCAAGATCTTCTCCATTGTTGTATTCCTCCTGAATGCATTAAACAATAATTTATGAAATGAGCAGGCAGACATCTACAACAAAGAATGACACACAGGATCGCATTTCCTACCTGACAAATGCAGCATGGTTCTGTCTCCACTTCATTTTCCACTGCAATAAAATATTTCCTCTGCTTCAGTCGTTTCATAATAGTTTCTTCACTCAATCCAGTACTGACATTTCCAATGCGTTCTTCCAAGGCCAGCAAATCCTATAAATCCCAAAAAAATTGCATTAAACAAACATTTAATAAAACAAATGGTTTACGTTAGTATATATTCCTGGAAATTTTTTGTTCATTTTACCTCATATGACATGTTATCTACATCTAGCCGCATATCCCTATGCCGATCATGAATATCAGCCATCCCAAAGGACATTGACTGGTCAAGAATCATAAAATCCTGAAACATAAGCAAGAGGGTATGTCAAACACCAGACATGTATCTACCAGAATAAAAGTAGCAGTCAAAGGCACACTCCTTAGTGAACTTATGATATATTTCCATGCCAAGTAAAATGAAAATTTTGTTATTCTTTCCTCAATTTTAAAACACTCTCGCAGAAAATGAAGAATTTTTCCAGCATATGTCATTGTGTGCAGCTCAATAGGCTGTATGCAAGATATTGGTCATGCGTAATCATCAACATATCCTGTCACCAGTTTAGAAACAAACTGCCTGACTGAATTGTCAATTGTCTTTCAACCAGGGACAATTGACAAGGGGCTTATAAAGTAGATATCATGCAAAGTCAAGTTATTATGGGGGTGAAGAGACATGTTAGAAGAGGCTTCTTCATATCAATCACCAAGTTATATCCTTTACCATTGTGATATCATGGCCATATGTGTCAATAGGACCTCTTGAATCATTCTTTTAAAGATAAGAAACTCAAATATCAACTCTTAATTCACATTCACCAGCTATTAACTCATATTATCTGTACAAACCCATTTCTCCACTTGACATGTATGGAATCAACATACAAAACATACACACCATAGAGGCCAAAAGTCTAACCTCAAATCGCAGGCTTTCACCTCTACGCATGAGATCCAAGACATTGCGAATCTGCTAAAGAAACATAAAAAAGCAATATGAGCTAATACAATCTCCAAAGAAAACACCTGTCTTATTCAAAAACTGCAGAAAATGTGTATAGATGAATGAGTACTTGGAAATTGGAAATTGCATGCAACTACAGGTACCGAGCATAGAACAAACTGCTACTACACAAATTTACATGTGTTTGTGATGCCAACTAGTAAGAGTCTTGGAGCACAACAAGAAAAGGTGGTGTTACAGTTATTTTCCTAGGTGTTTGGCAAGTAATGCACATATGCATCTGATCCTACTTGCCCAAAGACCCAAAATAGAAACCTAGAAAAAATACTGTTCCTACAAGGATATGACCAAAAAAAAATTCTAGTACAAGTCAAGAACATCTCTCGCATGCTCCACTGGGACAGAGGTTGGGGAAGGGGAAAAGATTGCCAAACATTACATGCCTTGAAATTCACAAACCATGTCGATCACACAAATGGATGTGCCACAACTGGCACAAGGGAGGATAATTAACAATTAGACTCATCAAATTTACAAAAATCGCAATTACAATGTTCTGAGACATTTGAATGCAAGATGCTGTAGTCAAAGCAAATGAATGTGTCCCTGTCGCCTATTCACTTTGATGAGGTAGTGTTCATGCCACAAGGCATGATAATTAACAATTAGACTTGTTGAAGTTAGGAATAATTCAAGTAAAAAGTTTCAAGAATTCAAGAGGCTTTATTTAAAGCAAACAAAAGTGTCCCTCTTGCCAAGTCACTTTGATGAAGTAATCCCAAAAACACATAACATGTTATATATCATACACTTTAGCCCTCAGGTCTCAGGTAAAGGTAATATACTTTGTCAAGAAAAGCAAAGGAGTATTAATGTTGAATAATGTTTTAAAACTTCTGATCCATGCTGAAGCAGCATCAACATATAAGCAGAACTCATTAAAAATAATATTATAACAAAATTAAAACCAGTTGTCTTAGAGAGATCACAATAATAACCAATGGTCTTAGAGAGAGCACAATAATAATGCAGTTGAAAATTCTTCAAGGGAAAGCATTTATATCAGAGTTCTAGAACTGACCTCAGACACAACAAGCCTGTTTCTTCCTTCCCTAGCAGCAGTCACTGTTCGCAGTGGATAAGGAACTCCCAGTACACTATCACCATGCCTCTCCAGCCACAATCCAGACCTTGCATGTGATCGGTGATGCCCTTGGCTATTAGTTCTAGATGAAATTGCCATCTCTTCGGATGAAGCTAGAGGAACTGGATCCAGTGGAGAATGAGTATTGTTCTGACCTTCAAATTCACCACCAGCAGAAGAAAGCAAAGACTGACGAACATACTCTGCTAGTCTACGTGAATTTCTTGAAGAAGAATTGTGATGAGGAATCCAGTGTTGAGCTGATAAAGGATGCAGACCTGAATTTGAACCAGCCCGAGAAGTAGAAGCAACATTTCCAAGAACATTTGTAGTTAGAGTGGTTCCATTACTATTAGCTGGATTTTGAACAAAAGGTCTCAATTCTGTTGCAGGTACAATCCCAGAAGGTTCCCATGCATTACCCACTACACTTCTTGAATTGGCTTGCTCTGCATCACGCAAAGGAATAGAAGTCATCAAATTACCAGTTCTTGTGCTAGAGTTTTCATTCCACCTAAATGGTTGTGTGTTCTGAGGCAAGGCTGGGAGAGTTACGAGAAGTGGCTGGTTTTGTGATGCTGAACCATCTACTGACAGAGATGGGGTTGACCTCGAGTTCAATGAATGATCAACAGGAAAAAGTCTAGATGACTGGTGTGAAGATGGCATGCCTGAACACCTAGCAGCACTCCCAGAAGAAAATAGAGCAGGGGGCACAAATTCTTGATTTGAAGGGTTTATCCTCAAACGGAAATTTCTGTGAGAGCTTGCACGTCCTACTACCTCTGAATCAGAACTGCCATTGGAAGCTAGTCCTCTCACACCAAGTGCAAGCCTGGGATTCACCTGTGGAGCAGTTATGCTCAAACTGCTGCTCACATTATAGTGGGCAGGAACACCACCCCAGACACTACTCTCGGCACGCTGAAAGAAGCTTGAACTTCCACTTACAGAGGACTGTCCCATATCTCCTTCAACAGCCTTTCTCTTGCGGGGGCGACCATCTAATGAGCAACCAGTTCGGTTGTTATTCCCTTCCACTAAGTATCCACCACTTCCAGAAGGAAGCAATTGAGCATCTGACCCACCAATAGGTGGAATGCGCTCATTTTCTCTCCCATCAGGTTTGTAGATATTAGAGCTTTCCATCAACTGACAGTTGTCACTCCCCTGACCAGGACATGCATTCAAATTGAAATTATGCAGAACTGCATTGCAATTGGAACTTTGACCAGATTGGGGATTCAAATTAACACTGTGCAGAGGAACAACATTCGTTGATATATATCGCCTTTCTTCTAACCTCGGGCCATCTACACCACAAGAAATTGCCGGAGATGACCACCCAAGTTCTTTTCCATGCTCTTCACCACTGGCCTCGTGTTGTATACCACTAGAACTAGGTCCACCTAAGCTCCATCGACTGAAGTTTTGTCGTTCTTGATCAACAGAACTCGCATACATACTGTTAATGTGACTAGATGACAGCAAGTAGTCTGCTTGTAGGCTTTCTGTAGGATTTCGCATGTTATTCCAGCAAATTTGCTGATCTATGGAAGCATTACCTGATGTAGATCCATGTTCAAGGTCCAGGATTTCTGGCAAGGAGCCAATTATACTCCTCTGCCCTTGCATTAAGTTAACAATAATGTCCCCAATAAGTTATGAACAAGAGCTGACAATTTCAATGCAAACAACACAATTCTTCCAGACCTGACAAATTTACCGATAAAATAAGTAAGTAAATAAAAAATAAATTTGAAATCCAGAAAGGTCCATGAAAAGTACAATAATGTTAGAGGCAAGCTTTTCCAAATGCCTGAAAACTTATAAAATCCATGTATTTCAGTCACCTTAGAAGCTCACAATTGCCAAATTTCATCAGCTACTTCTGCTAACATTAAATTTCTTAGTCCCTTTTCTCTAAAAAAGACAGATTAAAAGACCACAAAGCAATGTGCCTTGAAGGATTAGAATTCTACATGAAACCATCTAATTGCCTATACAGCACTTAATTCCAGAATGTACTAAAAAAGCAAGGAATTATCATGTTCATCTTGGCATCTCCTGACGTCTGAAGACAGGCTTATACAGCACTATGATAATTTTACATGGCTTTCCCTCATTTTCACTATTATTCATGAATACTTGCTACCAACTAGATCCAGTGGGCAACCTAAAGTCAGTTTTCACAAAAGCCTAAATAAATTCCCTAGCATCAGAATCCTAAACTCTGACCATAATCCAACAACTGTGGACACCAGTTCCATAGAAAAGAAACCCCCTAACATGAAATACTAACCAATTAAAATCACATATAGCATAAAAACAAAGCACTCAGCAGTACAGAAGATCTAGCTCTAACACACATACGAGTCTTAAACAATCAACAGTTGAAAGCTTTTGCATACAGACCACCCAAAAAGAGCAAAAAAAAAAAAGAGAAAAAAAAGAGCGAGACAAACAGAAAAACACAGCCAAAATTAAATGTAATGGACATGGCTCAGAAAATAGCCAACCAATTTCTTCTACCAATTACAACAATTAAAATAATAAAAAAAAAAAAAAGAATCGAAGTCATCCGTGGATGCAATAAACGAAACAGCAACAAGTTAACAAGGGAAAAATAAAAAGCTTTGAAGCTCCTACCAACTACAAACATGATGAAACTGGGGAACACAACGCTGCATCAAAGATGGAAATCGGTTTGTGCCATATACTTAGCCAACCAAAAAGCTTTCAGAAAACACACATCAATAGAAAGACTTTAAAAAAAAAAAAAAAAAAAGCAATTGAAATCTCAAAAACAAGTCGGTAAAGAAAAAAAAAAATTAAAACGCTCTACACTTTCAAACACCTCTGTAAAGACAATTTCTTTACGGTTTTAATTAAAATAGAACGCAGAAACAAGAGGAAAAACAAAAAGGAAAACAAAGAAACAGACATAACATGGGTATAAATCAGCGCAGAACCCTCTATACCCACATCATCCTTAACCGATTGAGAAAAAAAAAAAAAAAAAAAAACAGAAACGGTAATAAAGAAAAACACGTAAAAGAAAGAAGGGCTTACCCAATAATCAAAAACAGACAAAACACAACCGATCCAACAATCTGTCCCAAAAAAAGAACAAGGATTAGACTCAAAAATTGAAGAAGGAAAACAAGAAGCCTACGTTTTCTCTCCGGCGATATTTTCTATCCCACCCTCGAGAAGTAGAAAGAAAGAAACCCCCTCTGACAAACAGACGCAGAGAGAGAGAGAGAGAGAGAGAGAGAGAGAGACAGAGACTTTAGAGGAGGATATGAGAAAAAAAATGAGATGGGTAAGGCAATAGAAGAACAAGGGAGAGATATTAAAAGAGGACAATACACAGTAATTTACGAAACAACCCAGAAGGGCGACACAGGGAGAGAGAGAGAGCGAGAAAAAGAGAGTGTATTGTGACTTTTTGCGTGTGAACGAGAAAGAAATAGCTATACAAATAGAGGCAGGACGACACACAACGGTTTCCCAAAACAAAAATGAAATTAAAAGGGAAAACAAATAAGCAATTACACCTACAAGCAAATATCAAACAACTTGCCAAAAAGGTGGCTTTCTCACCAAATGGCTTTCTTTCTCTCGTTACCCCCCACCCCCACCTCGTTCCCTTCCTCTCTCTCTCTCTCTCTAAATCTAACACTATATCTAAATTCATAAATATCAAATCTGTTTTTATACATTCTTTCCTTCTATAGACTCTGAACATCAATAATTACAGTTTCTCATTTGATTATTAATCTTCTTAACAAATTATTTTTTTTAAATAAATATATATAAATATACATATATATTTAAGGAGAGGACGTTTTCTGCCAAGAGGGCAGCACGCTTTGATTCTTTCGTAATATTTATTTGGTTTCCATTCCACGTTCAAACCTAAAATGCTCCCCACATCCGTTTTGGCATCATTCACACCCCTCCACCCTCTCTCTCTGACGCTCTATTTATCTCTCTACGTATTCAATTTGAGGTGACTGAGGCTGAGCTGTGGTTGAGTTGTGCCCAAATGACTACAAAGCTTCTTGTCAACGTGGCATTGTTATAAGCACTCGGACCCACAGTTGGATGACTTAGATTTCCTTCCTCCTCTACCCACAAATCTGATCGCTTTTGACCTTGTGCTCCTGCACTTTCCCCCCCCCCCCCCCCCTCCCCCTCTCTCCAAAATACGCAAAGAGCATTATTACGGAATAATATCTATAAACTAATATAATAAATACAAAAATATAATAAAATAATTTTATTATTTATTATTAATTATTTTTAAAATTAAATAAAATATAATTAATTTATTTTTTTATTATTTATATATCATATTATTTTCTAAATATTATTACTTAATTTTTTTTTTGAATAAACAATATTTATATTTGTATATATACACATAATTTTTATTATATTTATTAAGAGATATATTTTTTATTTATATAAAAATAAAAAAATATTAAATTAAAAAAAAAACATTAAGATAAAAATATTAGTTTATTTTTATAATTAAGAAAATTAAAATTAAAGTTTTGAAAAAATAAAAAATAAACACTCTTTTAATTAATAATTAACAAAAAAAAATAAAAATTTAGAAGTAACAAAAAACTTGTATTCTTAGTCGTCATCTCCTATTAAATTCATCATCTACTATTAAATGTAATAAAATAAAAGTAAATTAGTATGAACTTAAATTGATTTTTATTTATATTATTTTGAAACAAAAATAAGTTAAGAGCGAATTAATTAAGTTTTTATATAAAAAAAAAATTAATTTTAAAAATTTTATTTTGGAAAAATAATATATTTTTATCTAAAAAAATTACTAAAAGAGATTCTAATTATAATTTTTATTAAAAAAAACAAAAAACTGCAAAATCCTAACTTTTTATCTTCCTTAAAAAGGGAAAATATGCTATTTTCAAATTTTTCTTTTCATACATATGTTCTTATTTAAAAATGAAATAAATCCAAATTCTATTAATTGTATTCAATTAATTATATCATTGTAGAAACTATTTAAATATTTTTTTATTGAAAACAAAATTTAAAATTTAAGCTAGTTAAAGAGTAATAAAAAAGATTATATTTAAGAAGGTAATAAATGAAATTTTTTTTTTCTTTTATTTTCTTTTTATTTTTGTATTAATAAAGATCTATGAGAAGTCATTACATAGTTAAATGAGAATAAATAAGTTTTTTCTCTTAGTTTGTTAATATTAATATACATCACTACTATTTGACTAATACAATATACAAATTTATTATATTTATTTTAAAATATATTTTTATTATTTTTTATTTAAATAAAAAAAATATTAAAATTAGATTTAAATTATAAATATTTTTAATTTTATAAGATAAAAAAATAAATTTAAGATTTTTTTAAGAAAAAAATGAAAAATAAATTATGATTATTTTTTCTTTTTTCAAAAATAATTTTTTTTTTTTATTTATTATTATTAATTATTAATATTTGTATTGTATATATTTTATACATATATGAAAAAATTTTAATATGAATTAGATAAATTATAATAAATATTAAATTATAATAATTAAATAAATTTAATAATTCAAATGCATGTTTAAATTTTAATTTTATTAAAATATTAAAAAATTATAAATAAATTATTAACTTAATGTTAAATATTACAAAATATATGAGTATAAAAAAAAAAATAAAACTTAAATGAAATAATTAAATAATTCAAAAATTAAGCAAACATCACTATATAAGTATGTTATTGATTTTTTTTCAATTTTAGTAATATTAATATAATCAGTATTAGACCCACGTGATAAACGATATATTATATTTATTTAAAAAATATATTTTTTTTATTTGTATTTTATTTAAATAAAAAAACTTATATTAGGAGTATTTAAAAAAGCATTAAGTGTATGATTTTTTTTCTTTCCTTTTTAAGAAAATAAAAAAAACTTAAATTATGAGGTTTTGTTCAAGATAAAGGAAAAATTTGGAAATATTGTTGTTTATTCATGCAAAAAAAAAAAAAAAACTAAAAAGTGGACTTTAGGAAATTTTTTAGAATTATTTTTTTCTTTTATTTCTTTTAATTATAAGTTTTTTTGTTGTATGAATTTTAAATATATGTCAAATTTTGTTAATATAAATTGAATAAATTTATAATATATATCACATTATAATTAAGAAAATTAAATAAGTCAAATACAAAATAAAAAAAATTTTAATTTTATTAAAATATTAAAAAAATTATAAACTAATTATTAATTTAATATTAAATACTACAAATTGTAAAAATATATTAAGAATATTAAAACTTAAATTAAATACTCAAATATGCCTAAAACTAATTAAACATCATTACATTAGCACTTCATTGATTTTCTTTTAGTTTCAATAAATATATATATATATATATATATATATATATTTTTTTTTTTTTTTTTTTTTTTTTCTTTTTCATCTACTTTCTTCTAGAACTTAAATTTAAACTTTTTTTGTTATAAAATAAATTAACTTTAAAATTAAACTTTTTAATAAATATGATAAATTTTATATATCTTATGTAAATTAACTCAAATGTAAGTGTATATTATTAGAGGTAAGTGAAAGTCGGTAATTTGATTATTTGATAACCTTTATTTAACTTTATGAATATCATCTAAATATTTAATTTAAATTTAAACTTTCTTAATAGGTTTTCATAATTTGTAGTTTTTGACATTAAATTAATATTTAGTGTATAGTCTTAGTTATTTAATAAAATTAAGATCTTATTATTTATTTGATTTACTTAATTAGATTTAACATTTATTGCAATTGATATATTTATTTTACCAATTATTCACATATGTTTAAAATTCATGTAATACAAATACTTATTATAAAAAAAAGAAAGAAAATAATTTCTTAAAAAAAAAAAAAAAAATACTCATAAAGTTCATGTTTTGTTTTTTTTTAAGGAGGAAAAAGACAAAAAAAAAATATTTTTAAATGTCTCTTTTTTTTTTTCAAAAAAAAAATTCATAATTTAAATATATTTTTTTTTTTTATTCTAAAATAAAAATAAAAATATATTTTTTTAATAAATATATTAAACTCATACATTACTTTGTACTATATATATATATGTTAAATTATTTATATAATAATGTTTGTTTAATTTTAATAACAATTGAATATTTGATATAAAATTTTAATTTTCATTTAGACTCTTATATTTTATAATATTTAATATTAATTTAATAGTCATTTTGTAGTATTTTAATAAAATTATAATTTTATTTGCTCAACATATTTAATTTTAAATTAACTTATATTATAATTTACCTAATTTATATTAAAAAAATTCTATACATGTTTAAAATTCACATAATATAAATATTCATAATTAAGAGAAATAAAAAAAATAATTTCTAAAAAGTAAAAAATAATTATAAATTCTTTTTTTTTTTTTTTGAGACAAATAAGTATTTCTAAATGTATCTTTTAAGAAATAAAAAATACATATAATTTAATTTTTTTTAAAAATTAAAAACATTCACTTCTTATATTTATTTATTTATTTTTTTATTTTAAGTAAAAAAAAATATAAAAATATATTATATTTAAATAAATATAATAAATTTGGTCGTATCGTGGGTGTGACACCGGTAATGTTAAAAACCAAAATCTACGGGCTATTATTGCCTTCAATAGAAAATGGGGAGCGGCGACCCAAAAAGCAAAAGTAAAAATGTCTAGTGGATGAATTGGGAATGTGACTTTGTCGGCGTATTCAAGAGATATATATTTTTTATTCGTTGGCATCATCTTTTGTGTACACCACAATACATTGGTAACCTCTGACATATGCAACAACGTATTATTTAACTTGGCTTAAAAGAGGCGTGAATGGAGCGACCACCCCAGAGTTTCTTGCGAAGTGTCTCGGCAGGTTCTGCCTCAGCTTCCCATATCAATCAAGACCCCTTTTTCTACCCTTCATTTCTCAATCGTGGGCCTGTTTATTATCTAAGTATCTTTTTTGGTCCCCCATTCTGTACCGCTTCTTTGATTTCTTCTCTCTTTCTCTCGAGTTTCAAAGGTGGTTGCTTTGCTTTGCCCTTTTCTTATCTTAACGTGTGTTTTTATATGTTTTTAATTATATGCCAGGACAATTTAATGGACCCTAACCTGTCCGCATGAGATGTTTAGGTAATCCTTTGCGTAATGCCACAATGAAAAGTTACTCGAATGACCCAGATAAAAAAAAAAAAAAAAAAAAAATTAATTATTAAGTGCTTATTATATTTTTTTTTAAATTATAATTTATTTATGATAAAATATATTTATTATATAGTATAAAATTATGAGTGAATTATACTTAAAAAATAAATTAAAATAGAAGTTTTCTTATTATTATTTTCCTCCACTCAGGAAGAGGGTGAATATTTATTTAAAGACATTTCTATTCCTTTGACGAAGAAGCATAGTTGGGCGGACCTTAGACTATACGCCAAGGAAAGGCCGAAGGCTATCGTACACGGGGCCTCAATCCCGTAGAGGTTCTGTACGTTTCACGTGGCCAGCATTAGAAGTATTCAAAAAAAAAATATGTTCTAAAAACTAGCATCCCAAATTTGACTTTTATAACCAAAGAATACTTCAAACTGTTAGGCCAAAACGTGATAATTGGAACAAAGGCAAATGGTGCAGGGTCTACATTAAGTGAGGCCCCCAAGCAAAGGAAAGACGGGGGTTTAGGGCCACCGGCAATCATGGAATTTTACTCCACAGTGAACCTTTGTGTGTTCATTACTTTTTTGAAAGACGGGTGAGTGGTTATGGAATCAATTAATTGTGGGGTGCAAGGGTCACAGACTCGTGAGCCCTTCAATGGGGTCTGTAAGAATGCGGAGACTGAGATGGCCCACCTCCTCCGCCTGCAGGCGTATGAGAACTGGTGGAGGTTGGATCCATGATTATGATGATTATTCGCATGACAGCTCTTTTCTTCCAATACTAAGCACATCAGATAAAAAAAAAAAAAAAAAAAATTGGTGTCAAGACGTTGAAAAAAGAAGATTGGTAACTGTTAACATCAAAATTGTAATAAATAAGAACTTGGACGGGAGCAGGATTGCCCCGTAGCTACTACCAGAACTAGCCCACAGATTACTGATTAGAGGCCTTGACTTCAAATGGCACGAGGACAATCCACCATGAAAAATAAGCCATCTCGAACAAAGACATTGTTTCTCCAATGACATTTGTTTATTTATTGCGCAGCGTGGCCCTCTGGATACAAAAATCAAACCAGAGTGATGGCAAACAAATCACTTTCTCACACTCAATGCGCCCCAGCAAGCAAGAAAAATGAAAAAAAAAAAAAGAATAAAAGATGCCGTCACCGAGCAAGTTTCCACTTGCAAGACTTGTATGGCAGCGCTCAGCAGGCACCGATTTGTCATTCATTTTTTTCTAAAAGCAAATTCGGCAGCTTTCCGTCATTGCTGTAACTGAGTCTCCACAAATTCAGAACAATTATTTATTATTATTATTATTATTATTATTTTCTTTATAGTAGTGAGCCGTAGCTATATAACCTATCCTATATATAGCGTACGTACCGTTTCATTTACAAGTTGCCATGTCTTCAGAGTTCAGACCAGAGCCACATGATTCCCGTTTGGTTTGATTTTTAAGTTAAAAAAAAATTTGAACTGTCGTCGCAATGAAACCAACTTACCCTTTTATGCCACGTTCGTCGCACCCTTTTGGCCCCTGTCAGCAAATTCCATAGGCCATTAAAATCCAAATACACCAAAAAACACAAAGAAAAATCTCAAAATTGTAAAACTTCCAAGTGATCTTTATCTTGGGTTGCAATTTTGTAATCAAAACGAAGCTCGAGGACTAAGAAAACCAAGAAGAATTTGAAAGAGAAGTCTTGAAATCCAGCCCAAATTAGCGGAAACATCGAACTTTCCATCCTAAAATTGACTAAATAATGGGAACTTCACAAAATTCTTCAATGCCTAAGATAGAAGCATGACGAGCTAGGCAACTCTACACAGCATTTGAAAAGAAAGGGAGAGAAAAAAGGAATAAAAAGAAAGGAAAATCTTTAAGAAAGCGAAAACCAAAAGGTTGATCCCATTGCACACAAAAAGTTTTTCCTCATTGGTGACAGACAAGTCTACCCCGCAAGTGCTCAAAATACTGCAGTTAGACAAAGCATAAGGATCGATGTTGCTCAAGAAAAGACAACAGGCAGAGGACATGAACATCCCAACACAATGAATGTAAGTGCTAGGGAGACCATCATCAATAGAACAATGGCAAGATGGTGAAGCCGGGCAATCCAGTTCATAATGACTTCAAATGTCAAACAAGATTACACAAGAGAAGAATAACTGGCCTACATGGCAAAGTTGGCGCATGCACCACATCATTGTGTGGTGATTGGTCATGTGCATGGAGATGATAAACCCCAGCAACCAAATCATCATAAAAGCATCACAAAAGTTGCCTTAATCATATGGCTGATAAAGAAAGTTAACACGATATGCAAGTTCCACTTACAAGATTATGCCAGACGAGGTTAAAAATCTCAAGTATTAGCTGAATTCGAAAAAATTCCGAGTAATCGAATTTATAATAGCTATGAGCTAGTTTTACAAGGAAAACTAAAGAAATTCATTATACATACATTACAACAAAATTTGATATATTCCATCAATTTGCTTGTGGCGGTTTTAACCTGCTGTGTTTTAGTTTCTTTTACAGCAGTTTTAAACCGGCACATGAAAAAAATTGACTATTTCATTATTATAAGCATTTTATACAGGGGTTGACTTTTTTAAAATTGTCCTACGTATGTCTTTTAAGCTATGGTTTAAATTGTAGTGGTTTTAAATAAATATGTAGCATATTAAGATATGGCAGTGTAAATCTGCTACTTATATTTCATTATAGGTGCCGTTTTTGTATTTTTTTTTTTTTGTAGCAGTTTATTGATTTTAAGGAAAATTAATACTAAAAATATTTTTTAAAAAATGGAAAACAATATGCGACGTCGTTTTATTTCCTAATCCATTTTTTTTTTTATAGGCCAAAAGGATCCCTTAAACAGAACTGCCTTCTTTGTTATTCCCTAATTGTTCTTGACCCAAAAATATAACCTAATTGTTCTAATCATTCATTCTTTATTATCCATCGATTAAATGATTGTGTTCTTCAGTTTGACGCCTTTTGTGTCATTCAACGCCTTCTAATCGTCGCCATCACTTTCTGACGGTAGCTAATGTGAAGCTGTGACATGGTCCCGATTGCTTTCTTCAACAACAATACATGGAACACTGAATGAATCGTGTTGCTCGGTGAAAGTGCCAACCTATAAGTGACAGTCCCGATCCTCTCTAGCACCTTATAAGGCCTCTAGAATTTTGAGGTTAACTTCAAGTTAGTTCACAAGGCAACACTCATTTGGCAATATGGTTGTAGTTTTAGATAGACCAAGTCGTTTGATTGCAAACTCTTGCTCTATTTTATGTTTATCAATGAAGAATTTCATTTGATGTTAAGCACACTGTAACTGATCCTTAAGGATAATTGTGAGGACATGGTGTTCCTTAATGAATTTGGCTAAAGAGTCTACCTTCGAGTTAGTAGCTGGTAATAGGGCCATTGGCGATGGGGTTTGCTCAAATTGAGCTTCATAGGGTGTCATATTGATGGTTGTGTGGTAAGCGGTATTGTACCACCACTTGGTGAGAGGAAACCAATGGAACCACTGATGAGGATGCATGAAGCACATACATCTTAGATATCCTTCAATGCAGTGGTTAATCCTCTCTATTTGTTCATTTAATTATGGATGATATGTCGTGCTCAGGTGTAGAGTAGTCCCCTCTAATTGGAATTATTCTTACTAGAATTGACTTGTTAATATTCAATCTCAATTAGACACAATTGATGCAGGAAACCCATAAAGCTTGAACACCTGTTCGACTGACATAAGTTTAGTAAAACAATCAACAATGATGTAGATTATATTTTTGCCATTAGAGTTTGGCAAACTTTCAATATAAAATCCATAGAAATATGGTGTCATGCCTGCTTGGCAACTGACAGTGACTGGAGGAGGCTTAAATATGGCACAGCCTCTATTTTGCACTTTTGACAAACTTCATAAGACTAATACAATTTTTGTGCACTTTTCTTCATGCCTAGCCAACTAAAAGATGTTTAAAGTTGAGAGTATGTAGCTTTTACCCCAAAGTGATCCCTTATTGTTGAATCATGCATGACCTTAATTAGTTGAGAGGGGAGCACTCCCTTACTGTTAATGAAATATGTCCTCTCTATTTCAACAGTCCTCGATCATAACCTTCCTTTGGGTTTATCTTGGGTTGTATCGTGGAGGATTAAACTAGTTATGGAACCAATTAGTCCTCTTCATAGTTCTTTAATATTTCTTCCTTTTATTATGAAATTATTGTCAAAATTGCATTGCACTCTTCTCGCTACCAGAGGAGAGTATATACTGCTTTGTTTTTGGACCCCTTTCAATAAATGATCATATAGTCTAACCCCAAAAGTTTTGTAATTCCTTTTAGTTAAATATAAGTATGAAGCTTCTATTACAATAAATTTCCAATGCTCTTGTGATTTATCTTGATCTCAAACCGAGCTCCTTCAAAGTAGTGTTGCCACTTAATCATAAACATGATAGTGGCAAGGAATTTCATCTCATATATTGACAAACCTTGGTTACATGAATTGAAAGAATTGCTTAAATATGCTAAGGGATACCCTTCTTGCATAAGAATTGCTCCCATCCAAGTGCTGTAAGTGTTAGTTTCTAAGGTGAATGCTTTGTTGAAGTCTAGTAAGGTAAGGATCAAGGCAATGCATATAACTTCTTTTAATTATTCAAAGGCCTTTTAGGCTTGTTGAGTCCATTAGAAGTTTCCCTTCTTAAGAAGTTATGTTAGTAGTTTGTCGATGATGTCATAGTGTTTAATAAATTTTTAGTAGTATCCTGTAAGTTTGAGAAATCCTTTGAGGCCCTTAATGGTGGTTAAAAACCAACTAGTTCTTCATGGCTTCATTCTTTGCCTCATCAGTGGAAACCTTATTGATTGAAATAACATGCCCTAAATCATCAATTGGGTTTGGTTTAAAGAACATTTGGATAATTTCACAAATAGACAGTACTAAAGTAGCAAACGTAAGACTTGTTAGAGGTGTTGTACATAGTCATCTAAGTTAGAGCTATGAATCAAAATGTTATCAAAGAAAGTCAATGCAAATTTCCATAACACAACTGATAATATGTTGTTCATCAGAGATTGAAACATTGTCAGAGCATTTGCTAAGCTAAATGACATAACCTAAAATTTGTAATGGCCCTGATGCATACAAAATGTTGTTTTTGTGATATCCTTTTCCTTCACTTAGATCTGATGGTATCCAACTCGTAAATCTAGCTTCAAAAAAAATTGTGATCCATGTAACTCATTTAAGATGTCATCAATGATTTGTATTAGATACTTGTCCTTAATGATAATTTTATTCAATTATTAGTAATCCATGCAAAATTGCCACACGCCATCTTTCTTTTTCACAAATGAAACTGGTGATGCAAAGGGACTAGTGCTATTTCGGATCAATTCTAAGTTCAACATGTCCTACACTTAATGCTTTATTTTGGTTTTTAAGTAGTGGAGATAATGATATGGATAGATATTGATTGGTTGAGCTTTAGTAACCAAGCATATTCTGTGGTTTTGTTCCCTTGCTAAAGGAAGTTTTTGCGCCTCTTTGAAGACATCTGAAAATTCATTCATTGAGGACTCTTTATAACTCTTTTGGCACTACCATGAGTTATTTTATTGAGACCAAAGAGAGCAAGTGAGCTTGTACTCCTTAGTCCAATTTTTGAAATAATTTCTTTATTTTTTGTTTAGTAATTGATGGTGGGCCAACCATTTGGGCTTGCCCATCAAGCATGGTGGTCTATCGATCTCTTACAATGGAAAGATGCATTGCTTTGAGTCCAAGAGTAATAGGCCACATTGCTTCATCCAATCCAATCCACGCCCAAGACCATATGAGCTTTTTGTAAATAGGTTAGATGAGCATGAAAAATTGAAAAATCTCTACCGTTTTGATCAACAACGAAATGCATTGACCCCATAGGGCATGGAGCTCTTTAACATAAATTCTCACATTCCATGCAGAAAATTTGAAGTTTTAGCACCACGAGTCTAAAATGCTTGAACTGGTCACACCAGTCGGCATTAACATGTGGGCACGAGAGTTTGAA
Organism: Rhizophora mangle; assembly: GCA_037832345.1. Classification (NCBI taxonomy): domain Eukaryota; kingdom Viridiplantae; phylum Streptophyta; class Magnoliopsida; order Malpighiales; family Rhizophoraceae; genus Rhizophora; species Rhizophora mangle. The sequence goes on from JBAPLJ010000320.1 coordinate 1,849,567, forward strand.
AATTCAACGACGGTGAGCACACGTGCTTCTGACTCGCAATGCATTAATTAAGCCACCCCTTTATGACCGCCAACAACCACAATGCCCAGTAAAGTAAAGTAAGGATGATGGCCTATCTATCTCTCACAAAGGAAAGGTGCATTGCTTTGAAATCCAAGAGTAATATACTACATTGCTTCATCTAATCCACACCCAAGAGCATATCACACGATTCCAGGGGAAGCAATCGCACTTCCGTAGAAAAGGAGTTTCCTTACATCTTCTAAACAAACTTTGACAATTTTTCCAATGAAATGATAATTCCAATTTATAATAAACAAAATATAATATGAAAAATTGAAAATTTTATAATTTGAAAATTGTAATTAGGCAATAAAATCACAACATTGAATGGGATATCTTTATTGAAGTTGCGCATTTTAGTTGTGCATTTTTCTAGGTGATTTATGGCTACTAATTACTTTTGTAAATTGTGGAAGTATTTAGTCAGAGCAAATGCATAAGGAATCAATTCATCTAGCTTAGGAAAATGCATTCTAATTTGCATCAGAAGCAAGAGTAGCACACCCAGATCATTAACGTGGCAATCAAGTTGCAATTACCATCTCAAGGAATCCTCTGCAACATAGAAAAACAAAGCACTTCAAGATTAAGATAGCTTCACTTCCTGAGAGACGCTCAAGATGAAGGAACTTCAAGCCCCACTCCAAAATTAGGAAATCCATTATTGACTTGGCAGGCATTACATTTTTGCTCACTTTTCTCAGAAATGGAAACAGTGTCAGCATTCATGACCTGTGAAGGTCAAACTAGTATGGTAGCTGAGGTAAAGAGACTGCATCCATGAACTCCTCATCAGCCTCAAGAGCGCTCATTTGTTCTGGTGGCAAGCACACCTCCAAATCTATACTTCCTCCACCTTCGTGTCCTGGGTATGCCGACACTTTGCCGCTGAACTTGTGGGCATATCCACTGCGAAGCGCCACAGCTTTTCCCAATCCGAATTCGTTTCCGTACTTGTCGAATCTTGGCGAGCTCCCCATCATCACGCTATATGGGTCAAACAACAGACGAATGTCGTAAATATGGGGAGATTTAATCCAAGAGTCAAGCCACTCCCTGATCTTTTTGTCGGTCTGATCGGCCACGGCCTCGTGCAGTAGCCACGCCGCCAATCCCAGGTTGTTCTTTAGCAGCTCGCCAGCCGTGGACACCGCTCTCAACGGTTGAATCGAGTTTCCAAAGTAGTCTGGAGATAGAGGCGGATTCAATCTTGCCCTGTTATTTGCAGCCAACCTGCAACTGGTTATTTGATGGTCTGGGTAACAACGAGCGCGTGTTATGCATCTCCAGACGAGTGCAGACAAAGATTGGAAGGAAGAAATCTTGTTGGTGTGCTTGTACTCTGCGTTGGCTCTAGCTTTGAGTATGGCAATGGATTCTGACGAGAAGTGGAAGATCCTCTCTTGAAGCAAGGGAGCTTCAAATGACCTCAGGAACTGGTCGTGGTGGGTAAAAGGAAGATTGATGAAGGAACTGTGATCATCTGGAAACCAGCGCTTCAACACCGGTGGGCGAGAAATGGGAATATTGTTCCCCTGAGCTTGGAAGATTTCAGACCATGTGTTGAAGAAATGCCAGAAAGATGTCCCATCAGCAATACAGTGGTTCATGGAACACCCAAGGAAGATGCCATCAATTAATTCTGTCACTTGAATGGAAAGCAAAGATCTTACGTGACCATCATGGTTAAGCGCTCTATCATGGTCAAAGAATGATTGGCAGACCAGTGGTACATAAGTTGGAGAAAGGACGTCTGATACCGTCATGTCCAGCGCCGCGTGAATGAATCTGGCTCCTGGACTGTTGATGCAATCCACGACTACAATGTAAGAAGCTGGGTCTTGACTTTTTGACGTTACAAGCCGACCAGCTAGTGGGTAGAAATGATCGAGAGCGAGGGAGAGCGAGTGCTTGAGCTTGTCCAAGAGATCCGAGATCTTGAAGCCTCCTCCATTGCTTGGTGGTCGTTTGACAAAAAGAAGACCCTTTTGGATGTAGTGCACAGAAAGCATGGCGAGATCCCATGGTGTCAAATGCCAAGGCTGCTTTGCTTCTTCTACAATGTTCTGGGGTTTGACGAAGCATTCTGAGAGGTGCTGAACCATGGTGGGATTCATTTCTGGAAGAACTCTATTTTGCTATCTTCTGTCTATCTAGTAAATGTGAACGTAAGATCTTCGAAGGGTTAACAAGGGGGAACTATAAAGAAAAATACATGGTGTTCAAATTTTACAATTAAATTTTAAATTCTTTTAATGTGTTTTTATTTAAATTTAATATCTTCTATTTTCAATTAATATTTTTTTAAAAAAATTAAAATTATTAAAAATTATATTGACCAAGTAAAAATCAGATATAACTTGGCTGTTTATCATTTAAAAAATTTGATGCATAATAAACTTGACTTAACTATAAAAATTTAAAATCAATTTTTTACTTATTCCATTACGGTCTTGTTGAACATCGAAATTCATTGAACCCATAGGTTATGGAGCTCTTTAATATATGTTCTCACATTCTATGCAGAAAAGTTGAAGTTTTAGCAGCTCTAGCCTAAAGGGTTTGAACTGGTCACACCACTTGGCGTGCAAATTGGTCAAAAGGAAGCTGGTGGGCAAGAGGGCTTAAAAATTCAGCGACGGTTTAATTAAGGCATCCCCTTTTATAATGTCTACAGTCAACTAGCATATATATGGAACGTATGACGCAATCAATTACGCCCTTGACGCATTCCTTGGTCCGTCGGTCGGTTGTGGCCCACTTGACCCTTAAATCCAGTTTCCCGTTGAAACGGTCACCCGCGCTACCACTGAATAATATAGCATTATCTTATCAACTCTGTCCGACAACAATCACAATAACCAAACTAAATCAAAAGCTATTCAGGCAAACGAGGGCTTGTATCACAGTCATATCTAAACAAAACACTCCAAACACGTCCAAATGAGCTCTCAAAATACTGTGTTCTAGTCACTTGAATCCCACGCAACCCGCGAGATCATTCCAGAGAGTTTCAAATTTCGACCACCATAAACATTTAAGAAAGCCAATATCAGGCAAACTATAGTGTCTTCTCAGTCATCAAAACCAGCTCTGAGGCACGGTTTTTTGAACAACAGAGGACATTATCTGACCAGGTTGTCATCGAGCGACAGCGATGCAAGCTGGTCAGCAGGGTTGTTTGCCTGCTGCTGTGCAGCAACGCTCCTAAGGACATCCATGGCCTCAGCAACCCTTGCCTTCAAAGCATCCGGTTTTTTAACATTTATTGCAATTGATATATTTATTTTACCAATTATTCACATATGTTTAAAATTCATGTAATACAAATACTTATTATTAAAGAAAGAAAGAAAATAATTTCTTAAAAAGAAAAAAAAATACTCATAAAGTTCATGTTTTGTTTTTTTAAGGAGGAAAAAGACAAAAAAAAAATATTTTTAAATGTCTCTTTTTTTCAAAAAAAAAATTCATAATTTAAATATATTTTTTTTTTTTTATTCTAAAATAAAAATAAAAATATATTTTTTAATAAATATATTAAACTCATACATTACTTGTATCTATATATATATATATGTTAAATTATTTATATAATAATGTTTGTTTAATTTTAATAACAATTGAATATTTGATATAAGTTTTAATTTTCATTTAGACTCTTATAATTTATAATATTTAATATTAATTTAATAGTCATTTTGTAGTATTTTAATAAAATTATAATTTTATTTGCTCAACATATTTAATTTTAAATTAACTTATATTATAATTTACCTAATTTATATTAAAAAAATTCTATACATGTTTAAAATTCACATAATATAAATATTCATAATTAAGAGAAATAAAAAATAATTTCTAAAAAGTAAAAAATAATTATAAATTCTTTTTATATATTTTTTTGAGACAAATAAGTATTTCTAAATGTATCTTTTAAGAAATAAAAAATACATATAATTTAATTTTTAAAAATTAAAAACATTCACTTCTTATATTTATTTATTTATTTTTTATTTAAGTAAAATATAAATAAAAATATATATTTAAATAAATATAATAAATTTGTTCGTATCGTGGGTGTGACACCGGTAATGTTAAAAACCAAAATCTACGGGCTATTATTGCCTTCAATAGAAAATGGGGAGCGGCGACCCAAAAAGCAAAAGTAAAAATGTCTAGTGGATGAATTGGGAATGTGACTTTGTCGGCGTATTCAAGAGATATATTTTTTATTCGTTGGCATCATCTTTTGTGTACACCACAATACATTGGTAACCTCTGACATATGCAACAACGTATTATTTAACTTGGCTTAAAAGAGGCGTGAATGGAGCGACCACCCCAGAGTTTCTTGCGAAGTGTCTCGGCAGGTTCTGCCTCAGCTTCCCATATCAATCAAGACCCCTTTTTCTACCCTTCATTTCTCAATCGTGGGCCTGTTTATTATCTAAGTATCTTTTTTGGTCCCCCATTCTGTACCGCTTCTTTGATTTCTTCTCTCTTTCTCTCGAGTTTCAAAGGTGGTTGCTTTGCTTTGCCCTTTTCTTATCTTAACGTGTGTTTTTATATGTTTTTTAATTATATGCCAGGACAATTTAATGGACCCTAACCTGTCCGCATGAGATGTTTAGGTAATCCTTTGCGTAATGCCACAATGAAAAGTTACTCGAATGACCCAGATAAAAAAAAAAAAAAAAAATTAATTATTAAGTGCTTATTATATTTATTTTAAAATTATAATTTATTTATGATAAAATATATTTATTATATAATATAAAATTATGAGTGAATTATATTTAAAAAATAAATTAAAATAAAAGTTTTTTTATTATTATTTTCCTCCACTCAGGAAGAGGGTGAATATTTATTTAAAGACATTTCTATTCCTTTGACGAAGAAGCATAGTTGGGCGGACCTTAGACTATATGCCAAGGAAAGGCCGAAGGCTATCGTACACGGGGCCTCAATCCCGTAGAGGTTCTGTACGTTTCACATGGCCAGCATTAGAAGTTAAAAAAAAAAAAAAAATATGTTCTAAAAACTAGCATCCCAAATTTGACTTTTATAACCAAAGAATACTTCAAACTGTTAGGCCAAAACGTGATAATTGGAACAAAGGCAAATGGTGCAGGGTCTACATTAAGTGAGGCCCCCAAGCAAAGGAAAGACGGGGGTTTAGGGCCACCGGCAATCATGGAATTTTACTCCACAGTGAACCTTTGTGTGTTCATTACTTTTTTGAAAGACGGGTGAGTGGTTATGGAATCAATTAATTGTGGGGTGCAAGGGTCACAGACTCGTGAGCCCTTCAATGGGGTCTGTAAGAATGCGGAGACTGAGATGGCCCACCTCCTCCGCCTGCAGGCGTATGAGAACTGGTGGAGGTTGGATCCATGATTATGATGATTATTCGCATGACAGCTCTTTTCTTCCAATACTAAGCACATCAGATAAAAAAAAAAAAAAAAAAAAAAATTGGTGTCAAGACGTTGAAAAAAGAAGATTGGTAACTGTTAACATCAAAATTGTAATAAATAAGAACTTGGACGGGAGCAGGATTGCCCCGTAGCTACTACCAGAACTAGCCCACAGATTACTGATTAGAGGCCTTGACTTCAAATGGCACGAGGACAATCCACCATGAAAAATAAGCCATCTCGAACAAAGACATTGTTTCTCCAATGACATTTGTTTATTTATTGCGCAGCGTGGCCCTCTGGATACAAAAATCAAACCAGAGTGATGGCAAACAAATCACTTTCTCACACTCAATGCGCCCCAGCAAGCAAGAAAAATGAAAAAAAAAAAATAAATAAATAAAAGATGCCGTCACCGAGCAAGTTTCCACTTGCAAGACTTGTATGGCAGCGCTCAGCAGGCACCGATTTGTGATTCATTTTTCTAAAAGCAAATTCGGCAGCTTTCCGTCTTTGCTGTAACTGAGTCTCCACAAATTCAGAACAATTATTTATTATTATTATTATTATTATTATTATTTTCTTTATAGTAGTGAGCCGTAGCTATATAACCTATCCTATATATAGCGTACGTACCGTTTCATTTACAAGTTGCCATGTCTTCAGAGTTCAGACCAGAGCCACATGATTCCCGTTTGGTTTGATTTTTAAGTTAAAAAATATTTGAACTGTCGTCGCAATGAAACCAACTTACCCTTTTATGCCACGTTCGTCGCACCCTTTTGGCCCCTGTCAGCAAATTCCATAGGCCATTAAAATCCAAATACACCAAAAAACACAAAGAAAAATCTCAAAATTGTAAAACTTCCAAGTGATCTTTATCTTGGGTTGCAATTTTGTAATCAAAACGAAGCTCGAGGACTAAGAAAACCAAGAAGAATTTTGAAAGAGAAGTCTTGAAATCCAGCCCAAATTAGCGGAAACATCGAACTTTCCATCCTAAAATTGACTAAATAATGGGAACTTCACAAAATTCTTCAATGCCTAAGATAGAAGCATGACGAGCTAGGCAACTCTACACAGCATTTGAAAAGAAAGGGAGAGAAAAAAGGAATAAAAAGAAAGGAAAATCTTTAAGAAAGCGAAAACCAAAAGGTTGATCCCATTGCACACAAAAAGTTTTTCCTCATTGGTGACAGACAAGTCTACCCCGCAAGTGCTCAAAATACTGCAGTTAGACAAAGCATAAGGATCGATGTTGCTCAAGAAAAGACAACAGGCAGAGGACATGAACATCCCAACACAATGAATGTAAGTGCTAGGGAGACCATCATCAATAGAACAATGGCAAGATGGTGAAGCCGGGCAATCCAGTTCATAATGACTTCAAATGTCAAACAAGATTACACAAGAGAAGAATAACTGGCCTACATGGCAAAGTTGGCGCATGCACCACATCATTGTGTGGTGATTGGTCATGTGCATGGAGATGATAAACCCCAGCAACCAAATCATCATAAAAGCATCACAAAAGTTGCCTTAATCATATGGCTGATAAAGAAAGTTAACACGATATGCAAGTTCCACTTACAAGATTATGCCAGACGAGGTTAAAAATCTCAAGTATTAGCTGAATTCGAAAAAATTCCGAGTAATCGAATTTATAATAGCTATGAGCTAGTTTTACAAGGAAAACTAAAGAAATTCATTATACATACATTACAACAAAATTTGATATATTCCATCAATTTGCTTGTGGCGGTTTTAACCTGCTGTGTTTTAGTTTCTTTTACAGCAGTTTTAAACCGGCACATGAAAAAAATTGACTATTTCATTATTATAAGCATTTTATACAGGGGTTGACTTTTAAAATTGTCCTACGTATGTCTTTTAAGCTATGGTTTAAATTGTAGTGGTTTTAAATAAATATGTAGCATATTAAGATATGGCAGTGTAAATCTGCTACTTATATTTCATTATAGGTGCCGTTTTTGTATTTTTTTTTTTTGTAGCAGTTTATTGATTTTAAGGAAAATTAATACTAAAAATATTTTTTAAAAAATGGAAAACAATATGCGACGTCGTTTTATTTCCTAATCCATTTTTTTTTTTATAGGCCAAAAGGATCCCTTAAACAGAACTGCCTTCTTTGTTATTCCCTAATTGTTCTTGACCCAAAAATATAACCTAATTGTTCTAATCATTCATTCTTTATTATCCATCGATTAAATGATTGTGTTCTTCAGTTTGACGCCTTTTGTGTCATTCAACGCCTTCTAATCGTCGCCATCACTTTCTGACGGTAGCTAATGTGAAGCTGTGACATGGTCCCGATTGCTTTCTTCAACAACAATACATGGAACACTGAATGAATCGTGTTGCTCGGTGAAAGTGCCAACCTATAAGTGACAGTCCCGATCCTCTCTAGCACCTTATAAGGCCTCTAGAATTTTGAGGTTAACTTCAAGTTAGTTCACAAGGCAACACTCATTTGGCAATATGGTTGTAGTTTTAGATAGACCAAGTCGTTTGATTGCAAACTCTTGCTCTATTTTATGTTTATCAATGAAGAATTTCATTTGATGTTAAGCACACTGTAACTGATCCTTAAGGATAATTGTGAGGACATGGTGTTCCTTAATGAATTTGGCTAAAGAGTCTACCTTCGAGTTAGTAGCTGGTAATAGGGCCATTGGCGATGGGGTTTGCTCAAATTGAGCTTCATAGGGTGTCATATTGATGGTTGTGTGGTAAGCGGTATTGTACCACCACTTGGTGAGAGGAAACCAATGGAACCACTGATGAGGATGCATGAAGCACATACATCTTAGATATCCTTCAATGCAGTGGTTAATCCTCTCTATTTGTTCATTTAATTATGGATGATATGTCGTGCTCAGGTGTAGAGTAGTCCCCTCTAATTGGAATTATTCTTACTAGAATTGACTTGTTAATATTCAATCTCAATTAGACACAATTGATGCAGGAAACCCATAAAGCTTGAACACCTGTTCGACTGACATAAGTTTAGTAAAACAATCAACAATGATGTAGATTATATTTTTGCCATTAGAGTTTGGCAAACTTTCAATAAAATCCATAGAAATATGGTGTCATGCCTGCTTGGCAACTGACAGTGACTGGAGGAGGCTTAAATATGGCACAGCCTCTATTTTGCACTTTTGACAAACTTCATAAGACTAATACAATTTTTGTGCACTTTTCTTCATGCCTAGCCAACTAAAAGATGTTTAAAGTTGAGAGTATGTAGCTTTTACCCCAAAGTGATCCCTTATTGTTGAATCATGCATGACCTTAATTAGTTGAGAGGGGAGCACTCCCTTACTGTTAATGAAATATGTCCTCTCTATTTCAACAGTCCTCGATCATAACCTTCCTTTGGGTTTATCTTGGGTTGTATCGTGGAGGATTAAACTAGTTATGGAACCAATTAGTCCTCTTCATAGTTCTTTAATATTTCTTCCTTTTATTATGAAATTATTGTCAAAATTGCATTGCACTCTTCTCGCTACCAGAGGAGAGTATATACTGCTTTGTTTTTGGACCCCTTTCAATAAATGATCATATAGTCTAACCCCAAAAGTTTTGTAATTCCTTTTAGTTAAATATAAGTATGAAGCTTCTATTACAATAAATTTCCAATGCTCTTGTGATTTATCTTGATCTCAAACCGAGCTCCTTCAAAGTAGTGTTGCCACTTAATCATAAACATGATAGTGGCAAGGAATTTCATCTCATATATTGACAAACCTTGGTTACATGAATTGAAAGAATTGCTTAAATATGCTAAGGGATACCCTTCTTGCATAAGAATTGCTCCCATCCAAGTGCTGTAAGTGTTAGTTTCTAAGGTGAATGCTTTGTTGAAGTCTAGTAAGGTAAGGATCAAGGCAATGCATATAACTTCTTTTAATTATTCAAAGGCCTTTTAGGCTTGTTGAGTCCATTAGAAGTTTCCCTTCTTAAGAAGTTATGTTAGTAGTTTGTCGATGATGTCATAGTGTTTAATAAATTTTTAGTAGTATCCTGTAAGTTTGAGAAATCCTTTGAGGCCCTTAATGGTGGTTAAAACCAACTAGTTCTTCATGGCTTCATTCTTTGCCTCATCAGTGGAAACCTTATTGATTGAAATAACATGCCCTAAATCATCAATTGGGTTTGGTTTAAAGAACATTTGGATAATTTCACAAATAGACAGTACTAAAGTAGCAAACGTAAGACTTGTTAGAGGTGTTGTACATAGTCATCTAAGTTAGAGCTATGAATCAAAATGTTATCAAAGAAAGTCAATGCAAATTTCCATAACACAACTGATAATATGTTGTTCATCAGAGATTGAAACATTGTCAGAGCATTTGCTAAGCTAAATGACATAACCTAAAATTTGTAATGGCCCTGATGCATACAAAATGTTGTTTTTGTGATATCCTTTTCCTTCACTTAGATCTGATGGTATCCAACTCGTAAATCTAGCTTCAAAAAATTGTGATCCATGTAACTCATTTAAGATGTCATCAATGATTTGTATTAGATACTTGTCCTTAATGATAATTTTATTCAATTATTAGTAATCCATGCAAAATTGCCACACGCCATCTTTCTTTTTCACAAATGAAACTGGTGATGCAAAGGGACTAGTGCTATTTCGGATCAATTCTAAGTTCAACATGTCCTACACTTAATGCTTTATTTTGGTTTTTAAGTAGTGGAGATAATGATATGGATAGATATTGATTGGTTGAGCTTTAGTAACCAAACATATTCTGTGGTTTTGTTCCCTTGCTAAAGGAAGTTTTTGCGCCTCTTTGAAGACATCTGAAAATTCATTCATTGAGGACTCTTTATAACTCTTTTGGCACTACCATGAGTTATTTTATTGAGACCAAAGAGAGCAAGTGAGCTTGTACTCCTTAGTCCAATTTTTGAAATAATTTCTTTATTTTTTGTTTAGTAATTGATGGTGGGCCAACCATTTGGGCTTGCCCATAAAGCATGGTGGTCTATCGATCTCTTACAATGGAAAGATGCATTGCTTTGAGTCCAAGAGTAATAGGCCACATTGCTTCATCCAATCCACGCCCAAGACCATATGAGCTTTTTGTAAATAGGTTAGATGAGCATGAAAAATTGAAAAATCTCTACCGTTTTGATCAACAACGAAATGCATTGACCCCATAGGGCATGGAGCTCTTTAACATAAATTCTCACATTCCATGCAGAAAATTTGAAGTTTTAGCACCACGAGTCTAAAATGCTTGAACTGGTCACACCAGTCGGCATTAACATGTGGGCACGAGAGTTTGAAAATTCAACGACGGTGAGCACACGTGCTTCTGACTCGCAATGCATTAATTAAGCCACCCCTTTATGACCGCCAACAACCACAATGCCCAGTAAAGTAAAGTAAGGATGATGGCCTATCTATCTCTCACAAAGGAAAGGTGCATTGCTTTGAAATCCAAGAGTAATATACTACATTGCTTCATCTAATCCACACCCAAGAGCATATCACACGATTCCAGGGGAAGCAATCGCACTTCCGTAGAAAAGGAGTTTCCTTACATCTTCTAAACAAACTTTGACAATTTTTCCAATGAAATGATAATTCCAATTTATAATAAAAAAAAATATAATATGAAAAATTGAAAATTTTATAATTTGAAAATTGTAATTAGGCAATAAAATCACAACATTGAATGGGATATCTTATTGAAGTTGCGCATTTTAGTTGTGCATTTTTCTAGGTGATTTATGGCTACTAATTACTTTTGTAAATTGTGGAAGTATTTAGTCAGAGCAAATGCATAAGGAATCAATTCATCTAGCTTAGGAAAATGCATTCTAATTTGCATCAGAAGCAAGAGTAGCACACCCAGATCATTAACGTGGCAATCAAGTTGCAATTACCATCTCAAGGAATCCTCTGCAACATAGAAAAACAAAGCACTTCAAGATTAAGATAGCTTCACTTCCTGAGAGACGCTCAAGATGAAGGAACTTCAAGCCCCACTCCAAAATTAGGAAATCCATTATTGACTTGGCAGGCATTACATTTTTGCTCACTTTTCTCAGAAATGGAAACAGTGTCAGCATTCATGACCTGTGAAGGTCAAACTAGTATGGTAGCTGAGGTAAAGAGACTGCATCCATGAACTCCTCATCAGCCTCAAGAGCGCTCATTTGTTCTGGTGGCAAGCACACCTCCAAAATACTATACTTCCTCCACCTTCGTGTCCTGGGTATGCCGACACTTTGCCGCTGAACTTGTGGGCATATCCACTGCGAAGCGCCACAGCTTTTCCCAATCCGAATTCGTTTCCGTACTTGTCGAATCTTGGCGAGCTCCCCATCATCACGCTATATGGGTCAAACAACAGACGAATGTCGTAAATATGGGGAGATTTAATCCAAGAGTCAAGCCACTCCCTGATCTTTTTGTCGGTCTGATCGGCCACGGCCTCGTGCAGTAGCCACGCCGCCAATCCCAGGTTGTTCTTTAGCAGCTCGCCAGCCGTGGACACCGCTCTCAACGGTTGAATCGAGTTTCCAAAGTAGTCTGGAGATAGAGGCGGATTCAATCTTGCCCTGTTATTTGCAGCCAACCTGCAACTGGTTATTTGATGGTCTGGGTAACAACGAGCGCGTGTTATGCATCTCCAGACGAGTGCAGACAAAGATTGGAAGGAAGAAATCTTGTTGGTGTTGCATCTCCAGACGAGTGCAGACAAAGATTGGAAGGAAGAAAGCTTGTTGTGTGCTTGTACTCTGCGTTGGCTCTAGCTTTGAGTATGGCAATGGATTCTGACGAGAAGTGGAAGATCCTCTCTTGAAGCAAGGGAGCTTCAAATGACCTCAGGAACTGGTCGTGGTGGGTAAAAGGAAGATTGATGAAGGAACTGTGATCATCTGGAAACCAGCGCTTCAACACCGGTGGGCGAGAAATGGGAATATTGTTCCCCTGAGCTTGGAAGATTTCAGACCATGTGTTGAAGAAATGCCAGAAAGATGTCCCATCAGCAATACAGTGGTTCATGGAACACCCAAGGAAGATGCCATCAATTAATTCTGTCACTTGAATGGAAAGCAAAGATCTTACGTGACCATCATGGTTAAGCGCTCTATCATGGTCAAAGAATGATTGGCAGACCAGTGGTACATAAGTTGGAGAAAGGACGTCTGATACCGTCATGTCCAGCGCCGCGTGAATGAATCTGGCTCCTGGACTGTTGATGCAATCCACGACTACAATGTAAGAAGCTGGGTCTTGACTTTTTGACGTTACAAGCCGACCAGCTAGTGGGTAGAAATGATCGAGAGCGAGGGAGAGCGAGTGCTTGAGCTTGTCCAAGAGATCCGAGATCTTGAAGCCTCCTCCATTGCTTGGTGGTCGTTTGACAAAAAGAAGACCCTTTTGGATGTAGTGCACAGAAAGCATGGCGAGATCCCATGGTGTCAAATGCCAAGGCTGCTTTGCTTCTTCTACAATGTTCTGGGGTTTGACGAAGCATTCTGAGAGGTGCTGAACCATGGTGGGATTCATTTCTGGAAGAACTCTATTTTGCTATCTTCTGTCTATCTAGTAAATGTGAACGTAAGATCTTCGAAGGGTTAACAAAGGGGAACTATAAAGAAAAATACATGGTGTTCAAATTTTACAATTAAATTTTAAATTCTTTTAATGTGTTTTTATTTAAATTTAATATCTTCTATTTTCAATTAATTATTTTTTAAAAAAATTAAAATTATTAAAAATTATATTGACCAAGTAAAAATCAGATATAACTTGGCTGTTTATCATTTAAAAAATTTGATGCATAATAAACTTGACTTAACTATAAAAATTTAAAATCAATTTTTTACTTATTCCATTACGGTCTTGTTGAACATCGAAATTCATTGAACCCATAGGTTATGGAGCTCTTTAATATATGTTCTCACATTCTATGCAGAAAAGTTGAAGTTTTAGCAGCTCTAGCCTAAAGGGTTTGAACTGGTCACACCACTTGGCGTGCAAATTGGTCAAAAGGAAGCTGGTGGGCAAGAGGGCTTAAAAATTCAGCGACGGTTTAATTAAGGCATCCCCTTTTATAATGTCTACAGTCAACTAGCATATATATGGAACGTATGACGCAATCAATTACGCCCTTGACGCATTCCTTGGTCCGTCGGTCGGTTGTGGCCCACTTGACCCTTAAATCCAGTTTCCCGTTGAAACGGTCACCCGCGCTACCACTGAATAATATAGCATTATCTTATCAACTCTGTCCGACAACAATCACAATAACCAAACTAAATCAAAAGCTATTCAGGCAAACGAGGGCTTGTATCACAGTCATATCTAAACAAAACACTCCAAACACGTCCAAATGAGCTCTCAAAATACTGTGTTCTAGTCACTTGAATCCCACGCAACCCGCGAGATCATTCCAGAGAGTTTCAAATTTCGACCACCATAAACATTTAAGAAAGCCAATATCAGGCAAACTATAGTGTCTTCTCAGTCATCAAAACCAGCTCTGAGGCACGGTTTTTGAACAACAGAGGACATTATCTGACCAGGTTGTCATCGAGCGACAGCGATGCAAGCTGGTCAGCAGGGTTGTTTGCCTGCTGCTGTGCAGCAACGCTCCTAAGGACATCCATGGCCTCAGCAACCCTTGCCTTCAAAGCATCCGGTGACTCCAGCAAATGTAAAACCTCAGTCTGATCCATCTCCAGGAGCATTCCTGTGACCTTCGCTGCAGAATCACGCTCCAGCTGTTCCACCAGAGGGTATAGACTTTCCCCCAGCAACTGGCCACACAATAGGAAACCCCCGCAAAAATAAAAAAGAAAAATTATATATATATATAGATCACTTCTGTCTCAGCAAAGTACAAGGAATATGAAAGCTAATCAATGGAAAGACAATGACCATACCGTCCTCTGCTGTTCAGGAGTTGCATTGGCAAGGGCTGTAGCCAATGCAGTAATGGGCATGGGATGTCCCGCTGCAGCATCTTGAATCGGTACACCACCCATGTCATAGGGAACAGAAAGCATGCCTCCAGGAACACCTGGCATTGGGACATCAGGGATGTTGCGACCTGGAGGGTAACGATAGACACGTCCCCTAGGAAGCATCTGCACCAAGAAATTTTCTTTGAGAATAAAAATAGAAATGGCAAGAAACTATCAGAAGATGCCACGATTGTACTGACCTGCTGCTGCATCAGAGTGACCGGCTGCTGAGTCTGTTGAACAGGAGCAGCTCCACGAAGCCCCACACGGCGCTGTCCCTGCTGCCCCTGCTGAACCATTGGTACAAAGAAATTTGGCATGGGAGGACCTCCAGGTCTCATCCCAGGAACAAGTTGCTGTTGGTAGCCAAATCCAGCCTAAAACAAATGGCAGGTAGAATAGAAGATAAGCTTTCCATTATCCTTCACTATGCCGTATTTTTGTCATAGAGTGACAGATTATATAACATTGAACTTAATCAAACCTCCCAACCTCAATGGTATATTGTTTTAAAGATGTTCAAACTCTGCAATGTTGATGACAAATAGGCTTTGTGCCTCACCCAAAAAAGGGGAAAAAGATATCACAGCCATTTATACCAAAAAAAGGGAAAAAACAAAAAAATATCACAGCCATTTACCCTACTGGAGTTTCCAAAGTGGAGCAGTTAGTAATTAACCAAAGCTCCAGACCTCCAGACCTTAGGTGATCATGGAATTAGTCCAAAAACTACCTAAACACTCACTAGGGCCAAACACAATCAAATTGGAAGAAATATTTTCAACTGTACCTACCTTGTCTATCTTCCACTCTTCACAACCAAAGCTGAGCAGTTAGTAATTAACCAAAATCAAACCAAGCTAGGCATTCAGACTTTCATTCTAGGCAGGTTACACCACACTCAAATTACTCAAAAAATAGAAAAAATTCTAGAACTCTATTATTAGGCCACTAAAACAGTCCATGTTTGTTTTGATTAGGATGAAATATAGCCAGGCATGAAGATGTATTGCTGGACAAAGGGAATAAATACATCCCATGACCAGTGTAAGACCACATGAAGCTTTGGAGGGACCTCTATGCTTTTAAACATTCCTTCCTCACCAGACCTTTACTCTGTTAAGTATCCAAGGTACTAATGTTATCATAAGAACTTGGCACTTCTACCATGGAGCATGATCCATGAGAAAGAGTATCCATAGGACATTAAAGCCTTGAGACTACGTCACAGATGCTAATGGGAAAATAAAATGAGTCAATTTCTAAATTACAATGTTTACAACATGTCACTATGATAATCCAAACTGCAATAAAATCAATTTGGTCAGATTTTAAAATTTGAAAGCTGCAACGAACCCATTGAGGTAGAGCTTTTGCCCACCCTGGTTTTCACTGGATAAGTTTTGTTGGTTTGAATAGGTTCATAAAAAGCTCTAAGCTGCATAATGTATCAGAAAGGCATTCATCTGCAACGGTAGTTATGAAATAATGTGCAACTCCAACTAGTTGTATATACAAGTGTGTGTGTGTGTGTGCAGTGAGAAAAGTAGAAATCTTCTTCTGCATCAAAATTTTCATGTCTAACTATTGGTGAAGCCTTCTTCCTAGTTTAGGAATAGAGCCACACAACATTTCCGAATTCAGTGCCAATTCGCCAGTAAAGTCCTCTAATCATGAGCTTAATAACTCTAACACACAGCATTGAAGCTATAATACAAATCACCATGAGCCAGCAGATATTTCAACCATATTTTCATTCCTTGTGAGAAGAAAGGAAGATGGTGAATCAAGCCAAAAGGTCCACATTCATTTCAAATATAAACCAAAATGTTCATGCATACATGTGTAGAGCCATGCAGGATCAATGACTGCCAATCTATCAGGATGACCAAATTGCACAAACAAGGCTACAATATGGAAAAGTTACCTGGGTAGGAATCATGGCTGGAGGTGCTTGCCCATACAAAAATTGCTGACCCAGACCTGCAGCACCTGGAGGATATATTGGCAAACGAGGACCCACAGAAGGTGCCATAGCAACAGGCCTCACCTGTGAAAACTGTGCCTGCATGGGAAAATAATAAAAGAAAAAACACGGCATAAAGCTAGCAGTGATAGACAACATCAGTAACCTTTATACTACTGTAAGTACTACATCTTCCAATAAAGAAATTAATTGCCAAATTTCATAACTGCGTTTTATTGTTTATACAGATCTCTCTCAGAAACATTAATTAACCCGATTATGTCTGCAAACCCAACTTCCTCCATTTCAGCAAGTAGCAATTTTCAATATAAAATGAACCCATAAACTGCATATGGTTATTACATCTTTGGACCAAGATAAGGAACAAATGCCTCCAAAGAATATGGTGAAAGCAAATTTAAATAGCAAGCCCATTGACAGGAAATATTACCCTTAATGCATAAGTATGTCAGCCAACAAAGTAACTTAAGACATTCACCCTGACGAGAAGAACAGAAAGGATCCATATCATAGTCTATATATCCAATAATATATCGTCTCTTATTAATACATCATTGATGAATTTGAAATGGATCTAAGTTCTCCGTGACATTGCTAGGCTTAATTGTGTAATTTATATGGGCTAGACAGTTTATTCTGAAGGACATGTATTTCTCGTCAACATTATTTATCAGTCATTAAAAAGGAAAACTCTGGAAGAAAGATTTGAACCTGGTAAAGAACAAGAGCATGGCAAACCGCGCAAGTCTAAATATACCATCTTTAGTATAAACACAAATCATAAAATAGAAAAATCTAAATTAAAACCTGAAGCCTGGCTCTTCTCTCTTCCTTCCGTTGTGCAGGTGCCACATACAGAGGTTTACTAACCACCATTTTCCCATTCATGTCAGAAAGCTGACAACAATTTATAACAACAGATCAAATTCAGTCCATGTACTGCAACACCCACAGAGATTAGAACTTACAGCTCGTGATGCCTCTTCAGGAGTAGAGAAAGCAACAAATCCAGAACCCTTACTAATTCCACTAGGGTCACGCATAACCTGTATAATCAGGAAATAGATGATTGATTGACATAAACACCACAACAAAGATGATAATAGACCATGGTACTGATTTAAATAGTGAGGAAAGACATTCACATACCTTGCATGAAGTGATTGTACCAAAGCCAGAGAACAATTCTTTTAGTTTTTCGTCATGCTGTCATCCAAATTCTTGATATACAAATTCACTCCTTGGTATTTGTCTACAGCTTCCTTAAGACTCTGCTCAAACTTGGCTTTCAGTTCAAGTTCTCTTTCAGATTTTTTCTGGGCCTTCCCCACATACCATTCCCTGTCATCGAATTTCTTTCCATTGAGAGCCTCAACAGCTTTAGCAGCATCATCAGCATTCTCAAAGTTGACAAATCCAAAACACTTAGACTTTCCATCTTCATCTCTCATGACCACAGCACTGGTGATTGCTCCATATTCACCAAAAATGTTTTTCAAATCTTCGTCTGTCGTTGATTCAGACAAGTTTTTCACATAGGCATTATTAAATTTTGTTTGGTTTAAAGAACTTTCTCTTTCCTGCTTGCGAAGAAATTGTCCAACATACACTTGTTTATCATTAATCAGCATGCCATTTAGTTTATCTATTGCATGTTGAGCAGATTCCTCATTTTCAAACTGTACAAAACCATAGCCTTTTGACTGGCCAGAGGCATCAGTAGCCAGCTTGCAAGAAAGGATTTTGCCAAATGAAGAAAAGGTGTCATACAAAGCTTTGTGGTCAATACTCTTGTCCAAGTTCTGCAGCAGCCAAAACACGACAGAAAGGTAAATAGTTAACCTCAACTCAACAATATATATATATATATATATATATATATATCAACAAATCCAGATGGCAAACATGATTACAGAAACTACAACACCAACACCAATAAAAGCCTAATTGAAGCAAACTGAAACAATCTAAATGGTAAGGGGAAAACAAATCCTGTGGTGGGAAAACAACACGTCAGTGGATCCCAATACCTTGATAAAGATATTTGCTGTGCCACTCTTCCGAATGCTGGGGTCCCTATGTGAATACATGATCCTCATGGGCTTGTTATTGAGTGGAGTATAATTCAGTACATCCAAAGCCTGTGCCGCTGCACATGAGAAAAATATGTGATGGTTGAACAAAAAATGCTTGCATAGCCATTAGCATACCATAACAAATAAAATAAAATCATTAATGAACATTGCAAAACATATGCATAGACAAGTAATACAATTTACATTTAAAAGGAAAAAAACTGTTAATGAAATTAGTAAACCGCATCATAGCCATTTCCTCCTCCCTTTAATAAATGCAAATGATAAATAGTAAACACAATATCGAACACCACTGCGTGATGGTCTCAACTAAAAGGTCAGAGGTTGCAGAAATGCGGTCTGAGTTTTAAAATTGCAATCAATAGCCTAAAAGCAACAGTATGTCTTCTACAACACAAAACCCCACACACAGAAGCACATTTCAACTACAGAAATTGTCTCAGTTTTGCAGTAAAGTTCCCATTAGAGCCAACCACAGAAATTTGGATCCCCATAGAACGCAAATAACAAGAAGGAACGTTACTCCCAGGGTCCCAGTCCACAAGATAAAAATTATACTTTAAAAAAATAAACAAAGACAAATTTTACAAACTAATTACTACGTTAAAACGAAACTAACCATCCTGAGCGCTGCTATAGTTGACATAACCGTAGCCAAGCGATCGCCCAGTACTCAAGTCCCTACAGACTCGAACCGAGACGACCTGACCAATCTGGCTAAACAGATCGTAGAGCTGCGAGTCAGTCACGCTCAGGTCAAGATCCCCGACATAGAGCGACGTAGGCATGAAATGAATCGCTCCAGGACCGGCCGCCGCCACTCCACTAGGCGCCGCCACCGGAGACGCCTGGTGCTGCACCTGAATCTGCGCCATCTCAAAATCACGAACCTTCTGGATCCTTCTCTCTCCTTTTTTTTTTTTGAAATTTTTTTTCTTTATTCCCTCTCCTCGCACTAATAGACCTAGAGAGAATTTTTTTTAAGCCAAAAAAAGAAAGAAAAAGGAAGTATCGGCTGCTAGGCTCTGATTCGAATGGAAGCCTTGAACTGATAATCTAGACCTACTAGAATTGCAATTTTGGGGATTTTCAAAAATAGTATGGGTCTACGAAGAGGAGAGGGTAACGTATAAAGGGGATAGAATCGTCGGAAACCTGGCCGGAACCGGCCGAGAGACGACGGAAAGCGGTAAGAGGAAGAGAGATTTTTTTTGGGCTTTTTTTTTTTTTGGGGGGGGTAACGAGGGTAGGAGGTGGCAGACCGACCTGCACCGCGCCAGCAAAGCAGCGAGGATCCGATATTTATACAATAGTGGAGGTTTGTTTGGAAGAAGAGAAAACCTAGTTCACCTATTTGAGAACCTCAGTCGTCGACCGTGCGATCTTCTGATGTCCCGCACCTGACGGCTGGCAGCTGTCGCCAAAAGGCTGTGCCATGATCATCAAAATAAATTTGAAAAAATGAAATGTAACGTGTAATCTGAGTACCTGATGACGCGCATACGGGATTCCACGGCTTTGTCACCGCGAGTTTCTCTTTACCATGTAATGCCTCGGCGAAAAACTTCGATTGGTTCGTCACGTTTGACAGCTTTGTTTTTTATATTATGACCGTAATGTTTTTCATTTTTTTTTTTTAATGTCCATCCCCTTTTTTTTAATAATTTTGATATTTTAGTTACCTTATTGTTAAATGTAGTAACTAGCATGTTATGTTGATTAATAATAATTTAAATGTTATGATATCAATTTATTTAATATTATAATTTTAATTTTATAATTTATTTATTTATTTAAAATATTTTAATCTCACTAAAAATTTTAATAGTTATCCTTTAAATTCAAATTTAAAGATTTTAGTATTATTATTTATTTAATTTATTTTTAAAGATAAAAATTATTATAAATATGATTAAAGTATTTTATATATTTATATTTATTATAATATGATTATTTATTAAATATTTAATATTTTGATTAATATTAATATTAATAGATTATTTTTTAATATTTAAATAATAAAAAAAGATAAATTATCTAATATATATTGACTATCATATAATAGTTGTATATTTTTGAAAAAAAAATTATTATTATTTAATTTCATAAAAAAATCACTATTTAAAAAAAAAATTGTTAAGGGTTACTTAAGAATGTAATGACCAATTACACAAATAATTGTTATCCATTATATTAGAAAACATTATCAATTTTACTAGAAATTATTACTTATTGTACAAGAAAATTAATGCTTATTGCATAAAAAAAATTGTTGCATAATAATAAATTAAGTCCCCACAAAATGTAGGAATAATCATTACATTATCAAATTTAAAACCATTTGTAAAAAAATGCATATAATTGGTTTGACTTAATTGCTACACCTTAACATTTGTCTTACAAAAGGCATATATATTAGATATGAATTAACACATAAACATCATCACTTTTCTTGTCTCAACAATAATAAAACTTCTAAAAATATCTAGTTTTTGAGTCAACAACATGGAAACCCATATAATTAAACAAAAAAGGTTAGATCCTTTGTCAAGCCAATGACATCCTTTTGTATCTTGCTAATGGAAGCACTTGCTAAATATGACTATTGTGAAGACAAAAAGAAAGTGAGTGAGTGTGCCTACTAAATATTCATTATTTTTCTTTTGCAGGAAGTTGACATTAAGAGAGAATAATAATAATAATAATGTAATTTTGTAGATGCTTTTAGTATAATTATGAGGGAGAAATATTTTGGAAGGATAAGGTTTTACGAGAGATGTGTCAATTGCACAAGGAAAATTTTTTATTGAAAATGTGAAAATTTAAATAGACTTTATACAATTTGTTAAAAATAATGTGAAAGTTGAAATGTAAAAAATGTTTAAAACTTATATAACAAAATTGCAAAGAATAATAAAAATGCAAACTCTTAAAATAGCCTAACATTTTCATATGATATTTTAAAAAATTACGATAACAAAATTTTAAGTTGAATATAAATATTGACATGTCTTTGGTATGTTTTCCATTACCTCCTTCACCCATTGATACTTATAATACTCTAGACTTAGAAATTCTATAATGGAATCATTTATCTTTAGTAGGTGCATGTAGTTCATACCTTAAGGTATTTCTCTCATTTTCTAAATTTTCTTTTTAAGTATAATTTACATGTTATATGTTTTAAAGTTGGCATCAAAATCTTTATGAATTTTAATTTTGATTTGTTTGATTTGTTGATTGACTTATTTTGTTGGTATTGTAATTCTTAACCTTATCTTATGACATATCATCTTTTTAGATTCCTTTTTTTTTCTTTGTTTATCTTATTATAAGATAATGATAATGATCAAACCTACAAAATTTTACATCAAAATAAGTTTTTATTTTTTATTTTGAACTTTTATATATAAAAATTGTAATTGTTTAAACTTTATGTAAGATATAAAATATAGATTGTAAATTAGTTTTAGTTTCAACCGTTCGGTATATTCACATTTGTTATAATCTTATTATATATTAAGTATTTAGTATGTTGATTAATATTAAAGTTAATACATTATATTTTAGTACTTAAATAATGATAGTGATAAATTGTTACTTAAAATATATATTGACTATTACATAAGAGCTGCCTCGTTTATGAAAAAATCACTATAAAGGTACAAGAATAATTAATAAATACAAGTTGTTCTATATCAAAGTATATCAATAGTTTTAAATAAATTTGATTAATACGTCTAAATATTTACAAGATTTTCATAAATAGGCCAATAAATATTGTAGACCAAAGCCTATTCGGAAACATTACCACTACTAATCCAAATCTCATTAAAAAAATCTAACACAATTTATGACTAACCACATATTATAGACCGTTAGATTCACAATGGGCCATTCAATCCTAGTTCAAATAAATACATAAGTCAATTATATAAAAAAAAAATGTGGTCACATTAACAGTTACAAATTTTGTAAAGGTACATAAATTAAATTTTAAAATAAATTAATTGAATGTATGTATATATTATTTATCATAAGATTATAACTATAAGTTAGAGCATTTTAATAAAAATGAAATGCTCTTATTGTTGCACTAAGCCTGTAATCGCATCATTCAACATATTAAGTAGAAAAACATTTATACGGCATTTAAAATCATTGTATATGCAAACAAT
The DNA here is from genome assembly GCA_037832345.1 of Rhizophora mangle. Classification (NCBI taxonomy): domain Eukaryota; kingdom Viridiplantae; phylum Streptophyta; class Magnoliopsida; order Malpighiales; family Rhizophoraceae; genus Rhizophora; species Rhizophora mangle. The sequence continues at coordinate 1,872,332 of JBAPLJ010000320.1, forward strand.
TTTGTGTTATCACCCACAAAGGGTTATCCAAATATGCAATGAAAAATACATCAACCATTTTATTCATGTACATTTTCTATAACTCAAATTATAATCAGCTATGATAAATTACCCAACATCATGTACATATTTATTTTAAATGCAATAAACTTACTAAATGAATGTATTTAAAAATTAAAAAAATGTAAAATAATCTGTACAATTAGTTCAAGTTTGATTGGTCAATTAAATAATTTCTAATTTTTAGCTAGGCAGTACAATTTTGTTAATGTGTAGGTCTCCTTGGACTCGGTGGTCGATGCACGTATTATTTAAACCCATAATAAGTGAATTTTCAACCCAATGGGGTATGTTGGCAAACAAAACACCAAAATGTCCACCGTACACTAGATTTTCTGGCCTCCAAGTTATATATGGAACATGCGAGCCTTTTGCTGGCCTTAATTTTAATCGTTGAATATTATAGTATTCCAAATCTTATTAAACCCATGGTGGACCAAAACGCTCACTAGAACTTTTTAATATCATAACTAGCGACACAGTCGCCAAAAAATGAATTAAACAGCATCACTCACAGGTGTTTGTGCGTTTAGCATGAAAATTATGGTATGCTGTTATGGTAAAGTTATATCTTGATAAATATGATGAAAAGGAAGTCCTAAAAATACAATTTCCATCTAATCGGCCAGTCAATCCTGGTTATACAATACAGGATAAGCTCTTTGCAAGGGTTGAACTTTTGTGATTTTTTTTTTTTTTTTTTAATAGGGATCCAAATATTTTTAAATTTTTATTTAAAGACTATACATTTTATATCCATTTCAATAGACGGATTTTTTTTTTTTTTTAAGGATGCAAAAAAGTTTAACTATTAAATATATATGCTGACTTAACAACATTTTTTTTTTATATATAAATAAGTAGATATGGTTCCTTATTGTCAATTGTAAAAACCCCAAATGAAGAAAATCCCAAATCTTTCTTGTCTTGCTTTTGCCAGTGGTCCAATTATTAAGCATTATCTTTGTTGTCAAAAGGGTTGGTTGATTTAACAGTTTTTTTGGTGTTTGTTTCTTTTATTGGGTGTGTTATAGTTTATAGGTCTTGTTGCAAAGGTTATTTGTAATTGTTATCATTGTCGTCTATTTATTTATGTGTTATTTATTATTATTTTTAAATATACTTATTATTTGTTTATTTATTTTGTGTCGATTAAATAGGTTAATTTTAATATCTCTATTACTCTTTTACTAGACAAAAAATTATAGAAATTGAGATTGTAAAATTACATATTTACTGCTTATAAGTGTTCACTCTTTTGTTGATTTTAAACATGTTTTTATAGATAAGATTAAGTGCTTAAAAATAATATTTAATGATTAAATTTATGCCACTTATAAAATTACTCGATCTGTTTGTTATTTGTTTATTAATGTGGGGCCTTCTTTTCACACTAATACGGATACGAAAATTAATTGAGAATCAGTTGTTGTTGTTGGAGTAATTAAAATTGTAAAATTTATCAACATCAATGGAACTCGTAGGCTGTTTAATTTGATAATATTTAACATGAAAAATAAAATGATATGGGGAATGCCAAAATTAAAGAATGGATGCTTAAATGTATTTGTATTGAATTGGAGCTTTTATGTTCATTATTATATCTTTTTTTTTCATGAATCTCATAAACTGTAATTTGAATAAAAATTCTCATACATTACATTGCCTCATCAGAGAAACAAATTTCAAATGATTTTTAAGGAGTCATATTGTCATTTAAAATAGTTTCATGGAAGAAAATTGATAACAGTACAAACGACGGATAGAGCTTTCATTGGTAGGATCAATGGGGCATTACCTGAACCTGGTGCTAGACCATGACACTCGCACAACCATGACAGCTGCATCTGCGTAGAATAAATGGGCCAAAAAAGGAAAAGAATTTTTTTTTTTTTAAAAAAAAAACGTGGATTGAAATCTCAAAATCAATCATTTTCTGGGCAAAATGCATGCAAACGTTCGAGATATTATGATGCTTTTCCCTCCAGGATATTTGATGTCTTCCAGGGGCCCAAATGAAAACCACCAGACTATAAAAAGTGTAAGTGCAAAACATATGTTGCCATTTCTTCAATGAACATTCTTGTAGCCCAGCCACCCTTCATTCTGATTCCAACATCAACATGGGCCCAAATATAGCATTTATGGGTCCCGGTCCAAAACAATTAGGCCCAAAGTTACAAGCTAGACACTTTCCATCGATTCCTTAAGTTGGGACTGTTCCAAGTCTTTTTTTTTATAAGTAATTTGGTTAGTAGCTAGGAAGGGAGAAAAATATGAGTGAGTCTTTTTTGCTCAATTGATATAGACAATAAATACTATTTTGGTAGCATTGGACAGCTCAAACTAGGCATCACATTGATTTAGGTCAGTTTCTAGTTTTAGTTCTTCATTAGTTCTGATTTCAAGGTTAAGGGGAATAATCATTTTTTATTCCAATTTTAGTTAAGTTCTAGGTTCTAATTATGTTCAATTTGATTTTGGTTTGGTTCGATTAGGATTTCATGTTCAAGCTTATTTAGCTTGATTTGATCATTTTTTAGATCATCAATTAGATTTACAATTTAAACTTTTTGAAAACATCAAACTAATCCTCTCTCAAGTTTTAATTTGAACTGAAATTGTTTGGATTGATTTTGGTTCAATTGAAATTTAAATCGAAACATTGAATATGTCTATATAAAGAAGGAATCAAACTCTCATCTCCTAAAACTAAGTAATAAAAAAAGAATCAAACTCTCATACTTGAGAAACAAAATAAAATAATTTTGAAAAATGAAGTATTATTTTTTTTTTGTTTTTTCAAAAAAAAAATTATGGATTCGATTTTTTAATTGTTTTCTTTGGTTAAATGTATAAACAAAATTAATTAAAATATAAAATCATCTAATTGATAGTATGACAATATTATATACTCGTAACAATCAAAATAGTTAAGAATGTATCCATTTCTAATCACAATTATCCTAAAACTAAGTAATAAAAAGCATCAAAGTAATGATAATTGATAATACGATGCCTATTAACTTTTGTCAATTCCCTAATGGATTAAATCTAAATGTCCAAGGCATTATAAGTACTTGCCTATTTAGTGATCTTGCTTAATAATGATCTAATATAATTGTACTAGAAATGGATACATTATAGTACAACTCTCTTTATTTCTAGTACAATTATATTACATCATTATTAAGCATGATCACTATATATATATATAACTATATGATGTATGATAGTATCCATAGTTAGATTATAATAGAGACAACCAAGTGAGTGATTGGAAAGGAGCTGAATGAGGTGTTCTAGGTAGGAAGTCCCAAGTGAGGCAGTAAGACTGTTAGTAAGTCTTAGGACATATGTAGGGAAATCTCTAGAAACCTTTACTAACTTTAACTATAGGTTTATCCTTTTATTTTAATTATGTCTACTATATATAGACCCATTGCATCAAACTATGATTTTGAAGCCTCTTTTTCAGGAGTCATTAATCAGGAAGAAGTATTGATTGAAGATTTTGATAAATCCATAGATACGTAGTAAATTTTAAAGCTTGTTGAAAAACAAATTTACCAAACAAGTTGGTTTAAACTTTTGTCAAGAATTGATTACACAATCAAAATAGAGGAAATGAATTGTTGTCTTTAAAATTCCTTTGAAATGTTAAAACTACTTTTTATACTTCCATAAAACATCATCAAAAACATTATAACTTCCTACACTTCGACCTTATCTAGGTAGAAATCAAGCCTCTTTTTAGGGAAGGGTTAGACACATTTGTTCTTATTTTCCTTAAAGATTGTTGCCTTTTAAATTTTGATATTTCTCTCCTAGGTATCATTGAGACAAGCCTATGTTTTGGACCATTTATTTTAATTATTTTCTAAATTTCATAATTTCTATACATAATAAGAATATTTTTGATATTCTTACCTTACAAATTAAATTTAATAATAATAGATTTTTTGAAGGATTAATTCCTCTTAACCTAATGTATATAATACATTAAAAGGCTTTGAAAACAATGTTCAATACCAAAGCACTCCACCAAGGAGTAAGAGGATAAACAAATTTATGGGAAATAGATATGCGCAAAGCGAATCTACAAACACATAAGTATCCTAAATGGCATGAGGTAAATTTACCTAATACTTAGAATCTACTCCGAAGCCTCTTGTGACAACTAATGTCAACATGATTACTTAACATCATGATGGTAGTGTTAGCATAACTTTTGCTAGATACTCCACAAGCACTATATTTAAATCTAATAAGAATGAAGATCTTGATTCCAAAGTTGCAAATTATCTACAAAGAAACCTTTTTGCAAGACAGCCATCTAGCTCCTATGCTAGATTTGGCAGTACTAGATCTAACCTTATTAAAATATATTTACGTGGATAGGTTCCTTAAGTAGCTTATGGGACTTCACTATAAGCATCTTTAAAATCTTCTGCAGCATCATCATCACAAGTCCAATTTCCATTAGAACCTAAGTTAACTAAAGTTCATCCTAAACTCAATATTTTAGAAAAAAATTTTGTGATAAATAAAGAAGTTTTAAGAAAAAAATTTTATATGGAGCATAATAGTGAAAAACGAGAATGATTTTTCTAACATTTTCAAAATAAGAACAAACTAACTATCCAATAAGATTACTATGCTTGGATGATTAGGAACAAAAAACATGTTTTGTTCTTTCATTAGTTCGATGAGTATTGTTTACAATGGGGATGTGAATATCCTTGGACTTCTTTTATAAAAGAAAATGAAATATAGGCTCAAATTGAATCATTATAATGAGAGTTAATGAATGGATTTTAAAATTAAGTCAATTCATACTCCCCTATATGGAACCAATTCAAGCACAAAGGCATTTTTGTTTTTACTTCACCATTTAAAGTATGCAAAGAATATGAAGAGTTTTCTTCAAAAGACAATTAGAAATTAATTGAACAAAAAAATTATATAAATAAAATTTTGCAAACAATTGGTAATCAACTTTTAAATATGGATGCCACTGTTTCAAATTTTTCCATTTCAAAAAAAGTTTCAAAACCAAAAGCATTTGTTATAGAGTTTTCGATAAAACTTATTTTTAAACCTTTTCAAATTTCAAATAATGTTTTTGATGAATTTTGTCAAGTCTTGATGCTCAAATTATAGGCTTTAAAGGAATCTAAGGACTTTAAAGCATCATCCAACAAGGTTATGCAGGCCTTTTAAGAAACTGCACCTAAGGACACTTCATCTCAAGCCTCTGTATCAGATACAGAGTTATTAAAGGTACAATGTCTCAAAGTGGAACAATTGGGAACATCTTCAAAGATGTACTATCCTAGACCTATGGCTCTTGACTTTGCCTTTGAAGAATTTAAATAAAATATAATTTTAATTCAATTTATGAATGAAATATTAATGAATATTTAAAATACTAGATTTTAAATCTCCTCTAATAAATTATAATGGTACATAAAAAAACATATAATCATGACAACTTTATTCTTTATCTAAATGTTGTGCTTTTATAGGCTACTCTAATAGTGATTAAGGTAGAGATTTAGATGATTTTAAAAGTACTTTCAGTTATCATTTTAAGTTTAGAACTACTACTTATTTATGGTCATCTAAAAAATATTTTATTATTACATTTTTAACTCGTAAAGTAGAGTATAGTATGTAGCAATAACTTCAATTACTTGTCAAGCTATTTAGTTATGTAATTTATTGAGTGAAATTTATGTTTTAGTTGAATGTCTTATGAAAATATTTATTGATAATATTTTTTTTGATTAATTTGGCTTAAAATCCAATAATTCATTGGAAAAAGTAAATTTATTGATACTCTTTTTTTATTTTTTGAGAGATCAAATTGGTAAAAAAAAGATTGAATTGGCATATTATAAGTTTAAAGATCAAGTGGACGATCTTCTCATAATGATGTTAAAGTATAAATTATTTGTCAAATTAAAATAAATATTAGAATTGAGAATATTATCAAATCAAGATTAAAGAGAGATTGATGATATTAATTTAAATTATAAATTTATTAGAATTTTAGTAACAATCATATTAGTTAAGTTTAATATAAGTTTTATTATTTATATAAAATTAGAAGTCTATTATTATAAAAAAAAATATAATATTTATATTATTATATATAATTTAGTTATTGTATAATAGTTTAATAAAATTACAAATATTTATATAATTGTCTAAAATTATAGACTCCACTTTTTATGTGCCAATTTGACATCTTAATACCCTAAAAAAGCAAGTGATTGAAAGATGTACATTTTTTTCTATTTGCTTTTTAAGTGTAGCTAATTTGGGTTTTAAACAAAAAACAATGGTGACTGAAAGTTGACTTAACATACTTGAGAAGGTGACCCAATGTTCAATAAACCTAAAAGTCAATGAATCTAAAATTTGATAAAATTAAATTTTAAAATACTTAAAATTTTAATAATTTAAAAGTCAAAATAATTTGATTCAAATTTAATCTCATTGTTTGCCACAAAGGTGACATTAAAGGAGAAGAAAAAAAAAAAAAGACAATGAATCATTCTTTTATTATTATTATTATTTTTGTAATAATTTCTTAAAACTAAAAAAAATTCTTATAATAATTGACACTTTATTCTTTATCCTCGTTGGACTGACTGACTGCCAGCTCTCCCACTACCGACCATCTTTCCCACCACCAAACACTAGCTGATAACATTTTTCCGTAAAATTCACGTCTCTTAATCACTATCATCAAAGAAGTAAATTATTCTATAGCCTCGTCTTAGTAGCAGTTGATATGTATGTTATTTTACGAAAGTTCTGAGAAGTGCTTTCGTGCCATATTTTTGTATGTCATTAACCCTTTATAAATGATTGAAACTATATTATAATATCATGTGGAATAGAATTTGGTATCACCTATATCATTGAGTGCAGCGACAATATTATGAATCTATCACTATTGAGCGATGGGTAAGAATTTTCTTCCGAGAATGCTTAATCAACACATTTGCGTTGACCACCGGCTTGGACCTACAGCTACATCTTAGCAATGCTCCTTTTTTTTTTTTGCCTCCATATATCGGGGGATCAATAAAAATACATGGTCTCTTTTCCCATTTGAATCGAAATGAGGAAATAGGCTTGAGAATAGAAGTGTAGGTACGTGGACTTCAGTGTCTATAGGTTACTTCTTTTTTTAACTTGAAAGCTGCTATATCTCAATTCTCAAGCAATTTTTTTTTTTTTTTTTTTTTCTTCTCCGCAGTCAAAAGGATTACTCCAGCAGAGAATACAGCTTGGACCAATAAGAAGACACGGGGAATAAAGAGTGACAAAGAGCGCTTTGGTTATAAGTCAGAAAATAGAATACAAGCTACGAAGAGACAACCCTTGTCTTTTCTTTCTTTCTGGTCTGTCGAAACAAATAAAGAAAGAAAATGACATGGCAATTAAGCAGATCATCACATATGATACGATTTTATCAACCAAGGTTTGAATTGAGATTTTTTTTTTTATTTTTTTGTCTCAAACACCCTCACCATCTGCCCTCTGGGTGCAATGGGAAAAGCTCCAGAGTTCTATCCCCTTCCTTTCTGCATGTTCTGCTTTCTTCTAATTCCAAGCCCGCAAATCCCCAGCTCCTGCACTTCCTCTTGTATGCACATGGAATACCCTCCTCTCTCTCAACCCCTCCCTGTACAATTATATATGCAATGGTTAGGCACCAATGTCAATACCCAATATTCTTTTCTTTTTTTTTTTTTTGGGTTAAAAAAAAATTCAGAAAATAATGAGGTTAAATGACATACACTAGTCTTTAATGATGTAGTGGTAATGGGGTACTGGGTAGTCCTGGGAGTAGTGTGGGTTAGACCAAGGCTGTTGCGCTTCTGTTTTTGCCTCTCGCGGGCTTTGTGGTTTTGGAACCAGTAAAACACATTCTTGCCTTCAATCTTGCCGTATCTGCTTAGCTGTTCGGTGATTTGTTCTATTTGTTGTGCATTGGGAGTTCGTGTTCCTCCCCTATACAACATCTCCAGTATCCCTATCTGTTCCTGAGTCGGGTTCCACCGTGTTCCCCCCGGGTGCGTTTCCACCTGCGTCCAACAATCTTTGCTTATCAACAGCCTTGTAATTGTCGCGTAGAAGCATATCATTATTACTAGTACAACAAACAATGATAAAAAGACTATCAGTACTCAACACAAGTCAAAGGCAAATTTTCATTTGAAGAAGGTTGTACTATGTGCTATTTATGTTACAATTCTAAGTAGTAAAGCGAAATTGAGGTTTTAGGGAGGTAGGCGACCATTTGCAAGCAGTAAGGAAACACTTGGAAGTATATGGAAAAACAAACAGATGGAAGATGATCACCTGAGGCTGAGGTGGATCATTCTTGTCGTCAGAAGATCCAAGCTTTCTAGGACCACTCTCGGGTCTAATAAAGCTCTTGAGATCGAAAGAGGAAACTGTATCGGTGTTGGGCAGCTTGGGAGCAAGAGGGCGTGAGCGTTTGCAGCCAAGAGTGAGGGATGGGGGTTCGTGCTCCCAGATTGATCCACGTGCCAACTGATGCACCTTCATGCTTCCCATGGTGGAGGACTGAATGATAGGGAGTGGCAATTATATAGACGATGGTAATAATAAAAAGTAAGTGGGATGTGAGGTGGTGCTTAGAAGATCCAAAGACCAAATCATGAGGCGAGGTTGACTTGGGATTTTCCTTCTTTCAATAAAATTACTTTCTTATTGAAAAAGGTGCCAATGGCTGAGAGAGCCCCGGAGCGATATTAGCCTCAATCTAGGTGCCAATGCCTAAGTTAGTAACTAAACTAGATACATACGCATCTTATTGATCTAGGTTTGATCCTTAAAATTACTACAGAAAATGGGGCTTAATGTTTGTGAATGTGAATAATTTTTTTTTTTTGGGTAGGAATAATCTTACAGGTTTAAAGTTCAAAGTTCTACTATATAAACACGGAATATGGATAAATATGAGAGATATAGGATAATTGTGCGGGCGTGTGGCTGTGGTTGTGGGTGTGAGTGAGAGTCTCTGTGGTTATGCGTGTGTGTTGGCCAGTCTAATCAGGTCGTTTTTTTCTTGCTTTCATGATAAGGTGTTCATGCTTTTCGGTGGCCTCTCTGGTTCTCTCTCATGCTTTTTCTCATTTAAAGTAGAGAATGAGAGAAGAGAGAGAGGGGTGGGGTTGGGAGGGGGAGGAGGGGGGGGGGGAATGAGTAAAGATTCCTCCAATCCTAGAACTTGAAAATGGAACTTGTTTTTCAGCTTTTGAAAGACTAGGATTTTGAATATAGGTGAATGCCGTCGGCTTTAGGTAGTAGAGAATGTTGAAAAAAACAATCACCCAAATATTATACACACACATATAATCGTATATGTATATGTATCATATAACCAAATCTAAATCTGAGTACACGCCACAACAGGATCCTTTTCTCTGGGAACTGCAGATTCTATAAACTACCAAGCCACCTAGCCCCACCCCGCTTCTAATTATATCAAGGTTTCTATAGCAGTAGTGATCTAAGTTTATATATGGGGTCTGGTAATCCTGTCTGTATATGTGTGTGTGTGTTATAAAATACAAAGCCGGGGGAGAGGATAATAATAATAATAATCATTTATAATTATAGATTCGTTTCTGAGTGAAACTCAGCATAGAAAATGGATCTTTTTTTATGACTTCAATCACGGACAGATTGGACTGGGCAGTGATTGGGCGTAGCACGTGTGATTGGATATATGAAGTGATGATCAGACCAATAAACAGGCTCCATCGAGCATGATCATTGTTCTTACTTACCATTTACCATTTTGATGTTGATTAGAAGGAGATGTTTTTTTCTTTTCCTTGTTTTGAACTGCATAGTCATTTTCAATCAGAGTTTCCTTTGAAGGAGATGTTGAGGCGCTTGAAACATCTGTGAAATTATGTTGGGTGTGTTTATTTGTTTTTTTGAAAACCATAAAGAAATCACCTTTGCAGTTCAAAGAAAAAACTCATTATGTACCATAATGTTTGTCCCACGGTGAGTTTTTTTTTTTTGTTTTTTTAAATGAATGGATAAATAATTGAATAAAAGGTTAAACAGACATCAAGATAAGGCTACAAGCAGTAGCCTATTAAACCAGAGACCTCTCTCATCAGGAGGAGGAAGAAAATTCATATTCAAACTCAAACACAAAGACAAAGAAAATCCCAAACGTCCAATACACGTCCAAGGACTCAATCTAAAGTAACATACAACTTTAAAAAATTCAAGGAAAAGGTTAGTCGCTTGCTTGTATCGAAACGGCAGTGAGTTTTTGTTTTTTTTTTTTTTTGGATAACTAGAAACGGTGATTGCTCTTGCCTCTTGACTATTTAGGGCCGTGTATGGACTAGCAACCCCAAAATTATTGACTAATTTTTGTTCCGTAATCAAAAAGTCAATTGAATTGGGAGCTAGAGAATAGACAATTATTTTTATTTTTATTTTTTTGTTCTTAATCTCGTAAGCACATCATCCTTTTCATTAGGTAAATTCGAAATTTGAGACATACTTGTGGTTCTTTCTTGCCTTCACATTCAAAACTCTTAGCAGACAGTGCAAGGCTTGGAATTCTGTTGTTTTTTTTTCCTAATGGATTTGGTGTCTATCTTGTTTGAATTAATAGCTCATATGATTCCATGAGAAGCTGTCAATCATGCCAATATCAATTAAAAATGCAAGTATTTCAAACAACTTCTAATGGATAATAGTTGGCCATCAAATTTATTTTCGCAATTAGTTGGAAGAATCTTGACTTCAATGGGCAGCGTGCTACATGCATGTCATGCACTTTTGGCAGCAACTGATTTCGGCCATGATTTTCCTCGTTCAGCTTGGAATTCTTGACCAGTTTTTTCTCTGCACTGATTTTGTGGGCATGGTCCAAGTGTGGGTGTGAAATTCAGCAAAGGATTTCCATTTCCCGTCCGGTACGTTACCAATTTCTAGAATTAGGTGAAGAAACATTCTCGCGCATGTGAACTTGACAAGGAATTCTTTGGGGCATGACTCTAGTGTAACTTTCGTGCTTGTATAACTGGCCAATTCCCGTGAATCTCTCTACCAAGTAACTTTTCGGGTTGTAACTTTTGTTCCTTGTGGTGTCAGATAATTCGCGGAAGTGGATTTGGCTGGCGATAGTTAGACCGGACTCGTCCAGCCCGACTGTGTTTGAGAAACTTTCCATTATCTAGGTTGAACTCCTTCGTTATTATACCAAAAACAACAAGCTAAGTGTAATCTTGCAAAAATAAAAAAAAAATAAAAAAAAATAACTTTTTTCCTATTCTGTCATATTTCTTTTCGAAAAATTGACATACATACAAGTAAGAAGTCTTCGTCTTCACAAAATTATAATTTTTGTTATCAAAAGCACCACAATTTTTGTAAATAGAGTCTTCCGGTGAGGCAAGAATTAGAACATAAAGATTTGGTTGTCGGTTGATGTGACCTGTTCTATCAATTTCTCATCTGCTACTTTGGATTTACGGTGCAGTACTACTGCATACAAGCAGACGGCAGAAAAACAATACCTCAGTATTATCCATTGACATTTTTGCTTGACGTTGGGATATTGTCGTGATTTGCCACTAAAACAAATCTTCAAAAATTCCTGGCGGGTTCGCTCATGACACGATGCATGCCTTTGATTTTGATTGGTCCTTGTCATTTATATATTAGTTCTTTTCTTTTCTTTTTTTTTTTAAATATTTTTGAATAGCCCTTTGTATTAGTTTCTTTACGTGTCTTTGCGGTTAACGACTAAGAACTACAGCATCTTTGTCGTTTGTATAACCCCTTTTTTCCAACCCTCTAGTTAACAGAAGAGAATCGCGAGAATCTTTATCACCGCCTTATCAAGTCAAATATGTCTGGCTGAGAATTTAGAGCATTACATGGGCACGAGGATATTTTTCTATGATCCTTTTCTTCCGTATATGTCCTTTCTTTTATATTAGTTGTTTCTTCTTAATTATCTTGTTATAAAAAAGTCATATTAAGACTATACATGGGCACACCTCGAGATGGGTGGATTTCTTTTTGTTTTTTTTTTTGGGGGGGGGGGGGGAAGTATTTACAGGCTAAAAATTACTAGCGGAAAAATGGCATGGCTAGTCAACTGCAAGCAGTCGACCTTATTGAGAGTGATGGCAATGGCTTGGGGTTATCCCAATATGAAGAATGCGAACCTTGTAATTATTTCTGCAAGGTAGGAGATGAGGTTCAATTCCTTAGGTCTTATTCTGAGTACATTTTTCCCAGAATCACTCTATTTTTCATTAATTAGTGGACCATTTGTTACAAAATTTGCGTAAGCAACTCTAGGGAATCGCTCGGAGAGAGTCTCATGGCCCAGCAAAAGGTTGGAGGGGTGAAAACACTTTCCATCCAGCTTGTACTCCAAAAGGAGAAAGATATGCTACAAAGTAATTTCTGAGAGAAAAAGGGAGGGGGGTGGGGGTGGGGGGATCAAATTTTAGTGGCCAGCTGTCATTCTAACTTGACGAGAATGTGTGGAATAATGATTGCAAATGTTGACATAAAATTAAATTATGCGATTTGAATCCATTAATTTCGTTGGCCTCACGTACCAAGAATATCTCCCAGCTGATTATAACACCACCACCCATATAAAATTTCCCTAATAAATCTTAGCCTACTAAGGTAGGGTATCATTATTTTGCACCTAAGCTAGGTTTTTCCCACTTACATGTCCAGGCCAGCTGTTAGTTATCAGATGATTGTTGTGCATCCTTTCTTCTTTCTGCAAAGGATCATGTTGATTTTGGTACGTATAAAGGACCTTTGATCGATGTATGGACGAAAATTGATGGTCAAATTATTCATGGTTTTTTTTTTTTTACGGGGGACAATTGGCTTATTCAGATTGATGTCTGCAAACGTCTCCAATCATGTTTGTATACTTGTACACATGGTAAGAATATCTTGGCAAAAAATCCTTGCATATTGTCAAAATTAAGAAAAAAGACTTTAATTTTTACTTATATAGTAATTTTTTATAAATTTATAAATTAAAGACATTAAAAATTCTTTTAATTATAAAAGTTTAATTATAAGTGAAGTAAAATTAAATGAATCAATTAATATATATTAAATTATAAACATTTGAGTGTTTTTTTAAATAAAAAATATAAAACACTTATTTAAAAATGTTTATTTAATTTAAAGAATATTTAAATATTTAATTTTAATTTTAATTTTAATTTTTAATTTAACCTATATAATTTATAGTATTTGATATTAATTAAATAATTAGTTTATAGTCTCTTAATAGTATTTTAATAGAAGTAAAAGTTTAATATTTATTTAATTTATTTAATTTACACAATTATAACCTAATATGTATTACAATTTATTTAATTTATATTAATAATTTTCACATATGCCTAAAATTTGTGCAAATATTCCAGAATAAGAAAAAATAAATAAAAAAATAATTCCTCCAAAAAAAATCCTAGATTCTTTCTTTATTTCAAAAGAGAAAAAAATATTTTCAAATTTATTTTTTTAAAACAAACCTATAATTTAAGTTTTTTCTTTTTATTTTCTTAAGAAAAATACTAATAAGTTAAACTTTTTTTATTTTTTATTTAAATAAAATAGAAGTAAAAATATATTTCTCAATAAACAAGATAAACATGCACATCATACAAGTCTAATATTCCTATAAGTATATATTGCCAAAATTGAGAAAAAAACTTCAACTTTACTTATGTGGCAATTACTCATAAATTTACAAATTAAAGTTAGTAAAATATCCTATAATTATAGATATTTGATTATAATCAAAATAGTATTATATGAATTAGTGGTATATATTTGACTAAAATCAAATAAAGATTTTAATGATCTATAGAATCTTACTCATTTATTGTAATTAAATTTTCATAATTACAAAATTTTTTAACAAAAGAAAATAGAAAGCAAAAATATGAAAAAAAATCAAATTTCCCTTTTTTGGTAGCAAAAAAAAGGGTAAAAAATAAATTCACATTTTTTTATTAAAAAAGAAAAAAAAACTACTCTTTACTTCTCTTACATTTTTTTTTTTAAATAACTACTTCTAAACTTTTTATAATCAATTTCAAATAACTAAATGCATTTCCAAATCTAAATTAACCATAAATACAAACATAATTGAGAAAAAGTTTGTGAAACACCTACGTAACAATTTGTGTTTAATTTTAATGATATGTAAATATTTTACTTATCTTTTAATTTTATTAGTAGACTCATATAATTTGTAATATTTAATATTAATTTATAATTTAGTTTGAAGTCTTTCTTAGTATTATAAAAAAATTGGAACAAACAATATAATGTAAGCATTTTTTTTGACTAAAAACAAGCTTAGAATCACGGACATTTTTTTAACTTCAACAATATTAATATTCCAAAGAATAGTTTGCATGATTAATTTTACAATGCAAAAAAGAGGATTAGATATATAGTGAAATTTTAGTTCTATTCAAATACTAAGAAAAACTAAAGATTATTACTAAATTAATGTTAAAAAAATATTAAAAACTATAGAAGTTTTAAAAAAATATTAAAATTAAGTTGAAGTTGCCACATAGGTAATTATTGATATGATAAAAAGAGGAGCAAAATTTTCTTTCAACTTCAACAATATATATATTAGACTTGTACAATGTATTAGTTTATCATATTTATTGAAAATATATTTTTTGTATTCTATTTAAATAAAAAATAGATCTAAATTATAAGTATTTTTCTTTTTACCAAAATAAAAAAAGAGTTTGAGTGAAAATTTTTTTAGAGAAACTTAAAAGGGAAAAACAAAAAAAAATAAATTATAAGTATTTTTTAAGATAAAAATAAAAATTTAGAAATATTTTGCATTTTTTTCTATTTAAAAAAATTTAGAATTATATTTTAGCAATTATTTTTTTTTAGAAATATTTATGTTTTGCAGATTTATTCAATTAAGTTTATTGAATAAATGAGATGAATGTTAGAAATCTTAATTATACTAAAATATTAAGAAAAATTGTAAATTTATTATTAAGTTAATGTTAAGTATTATAAAATTATAATAATATATTTTAAAAAAATTAAACTTAGAATCAAATATTTAGATGTTTTTAAATTAATTAAAATCATCTCATAAATGTTTGACTAATTTTCTTTTAGTTTCAATGATTATAATATATTAATTTTAGACTTGCATGATTTGAGTGTTTATTATATTTGCTAAGAAATATATTTTAGTTGTGTTTTATTTAAAAAAATAAAAAAAGACTTAACTTATAATTATTTTTGTAAAAAAAAAAAAAGAATTTGAGAATATTTGTTTTTTTTAAGAGAAAAGAAAAAAAATTAAATTATAAATATTTTCTTTTTAAGAAATAAAAGGTAAATCTGTAAATATTTATTTTTTTTTTTTAAAAAGTAAAATTTATGATTATTTTTTATTTTTTAAAAATTATTTTCTTTTTTTTCCTTTAATTATGAGTATTTGTTTTGTATAAATTTTTAAAACATGTGAAAATTTTTAGTATGACTTGAGAAAATTATTATATATGTTAAATTATAATTGAGTAAATTTTAAAAATTTTATGATTTTAATTTTATTAAAATATTAAAAATAATTACAAATTAACTATTTCAAAATTATCAAATTTGAAAGTAAATCAAATACTTAGATTATTTCTCAAATTAAATACATACTATTATATAAGAATTTTATTAATTTTCTTTTAACTTCAACAATATATGTTTACTTACAAATACATAAAAATATAGATTGATATAAGTATAAATATAGATATAATTATATAGATATATTGTAATATTCTATCTAGGACACTACCTCATGCACCCAAAGAAAAATGCAGTAATTTAGTTGAGAATCAGTTTAGTCACCTACGCTTTGTGCAGTATTGTTTAAAACAATTATATTATTTTTTTTAATTTAGTAAAGCATTGGAATAAATTAAATTATAATAAATTATTGAAAATATATTTTATAATTTTAAAATTCAAGATGAAGAAAAGAGATGCAGGCAAGTAATTTGCTAATATAAGTGTCTTAAACTCATTCACAATTAGATCAGCAATATCAATCCACAATCATAAAAGCAGTAAAAACACAATCTTTACTTAAATTTTTGTCAATAACGGTAGTGATTTCTTCTATCCCAACATGATTGTAACCAAAAGTAAAAAATGGGTAAGCAAAAACCTTTATCAAAAATTTCCTAACCGGATCATCCCACCATAAGCAAAAGATTGTCTTTTGCACTTAGTTTAATATTTAAATCACAAAATCATGAAACTCAAACCCCATATATCCTACAATAAATAGGCACAAAACATCAACTAAACTATTACTTTGAGTGATTGCTTCCCTATATATGTCCCATGGATAAATTATTTATGATTAGGTCTCGGCCATAACCAAAAAGAGTAGCCTGAAAACTTTGGAACCATGCAATGGATAGGAGTAACTAGAAAAGAAGAGCCATCACAATTGAATCTTATGAAGATCCATACAATATAATGAATAAACCCCAAATTAATTTTAGTATTCTCAAGAGGCATCAGATATCGCAATATTTATTAAGAAGTAAAGAGTCGTTGAAAGAACTATTGCTACAACACCTTTGTGTAGAGTATTCTCAAGAGGAGCTCATGCAGCTGCAAAAGAAATATCACTTAATGTAAGATAAATTATTAAAATTGAAGTTAATTATGACGATATTTTCTTTTTTATTGACAACGATGTACAAATGAATAAAGAATTCATCTTTATTTAAATTAAAAAAAAAAAAGACTCATGACGAATTGATTATTAGACACTCATAGGTATAAGTATAAGATAAAGATATATTAAATGTAACAGATTCTTAACTTGATTTGATAAGTTTAAATCTATTTTAAATGATTTTGTATTTCTTCGAAATATCTAAATAAAAAGAAAGTGGGTTTTGTTCTTTCAATGTCTGCTTCGTGTATAGGCTGACGCAGGCACACGGGAACGCAAAGGGAATACGTGCGGCGGGTAAGATTGATGATTGTTGTTGGGTTTAGGCTTTTTGGCGGTCAAAGCGAAGGAGGAAAATGGAGAAGTCAGGCCGTTGCTGTAATTGCATTTGCATGATAGCGGTCGCGAGGGGGGAAATGGGACCCGTTGGGGAGGAGAGGGGGGGGGGGGGAGGTGGTGGGTGTTGGGGAATGAGTGGATCCCACACAGTGGAGGATTTTAGCGGTGGGAGTCCATCATTAGGGTTACGGGAAGACAATGTCATCATTTGCACGTGTTTGTGGACCCCTCCACCTCCATCAATCAGTCCCATGATCCGCATAAAGTTAAAATTATGCAACAGGTGCAAGAACTGCACACCAACTGTAGCTTTGCCTTTGAGCCCCTCCAACACCTTACGTCTTTTCTCTCTCTTCATTCTTATCTCGTCACGGCACCAAGCCTAGCTAGTTCCGTTCACAGTCTACACCATAAACTTGTCGGAGTTTTTTTTATTTTAATAGTAACATATCGAGCTGCGAAGTTTAGGAATTAGCCAATAGGCAGATTTGTCCAATGGCCAGAATCGAATCGAGATCAAACCATTTTTTTTTTATTGTTTTTTTGTGGTCAAACATTAGGTTGATTTGTTCCAAGGGACGAGCCAAGTTCAACGAATCTATTTGGACTAGTCTTAGGCAGCATCAAAAACTTGACACAAACCTACTCATTTACATGTGAGCAAGGCTAGTCGACTCTCCAATTGATCTAATAATAAGAAAAGAAAATTTCCTTTTATTATTTTTTTTTTTTTTGGTTCCAAGCGAAAAAACGGGATTTTTTATTTTTTTCAAAAGGAAAAGGTGAATGTTCGCAATGAAATGTATAGATGTTTTTGGTCTCAATTCCCAAGTCACATTCTACTAATTGAAGTTTGAGGCTTTCTTTTTCTTTCTAGTTTTTTCTTTGATGAAATTTTCCTAGCTCTTAATTGCCTACACATCTGAACTAACAAAAATTTGCTGATTTACCAAAAAAGCATTTTGTCCCGGAATGTTGTGGCCTTTTATTCTAACCGACAACAATCAATCCGAAACCCCACAAAAACTGTTTTACGCAATTTATTTATTTTTCTTATAATGTAATAAATACCGGAGTTTATTATTTCTTTTACTTTTATAATTGAAACTGATCCCCTTTTAAATACATTTTTTTTTTCCCTTAACACATTTGAATTCAGTTTACCTGAGTCTCTTTCAGGAGAGTCAAATCAGAAAAATCATCTAACATATAATCACATATATACCAGGTGTAAAGACGGTTGTATAATAGCAGCCTGCCACACATGGTCCAGCTATTCATGTGGAATATCGGGGGCCTAACCAACCACGGCAGACGAGTGCTAGCAGGCATGCCGGTGGAAGAGAAAGGTGTGGATACGTGTCTTCAAATGGGTCAATGCCAGTTAATCATGAATTATGTGTAGGATAAGAGAGTCGTCTTCGCCTACTTTTGTTAATCACTTTATATTTCTATACTCCTACTTTCTCTTTTTGCATTCGAAACCTTTTTAACTTGGAAATTGATAGAAAGTGCTGGCTAGTGACAATGTTTGTTACTGACCCCTTTAATTGCCAAATAAAGTGGATGTGGGCAGGCATCATTGTTTGGATTGAAATATATTCCCAACCAGATTTAGATGGGGCATCTTTATATATACTAGGCTCATGACTTTATGTGGCTCTACAGTGTAATTCCCTTTGCTCTCTCCACCTTTTTTCCTTTTCTTTATTCTTCTCGAGAAGGAGAACAAGGAAAAGGGTGCAATAAATTGAAAAAGAGAAGCATAGAAACATGATCGCGTGGTGAGAAAATTGTCATGTCTTGTAAGGGAAAGTGGGTGCAAATGTGCAGGAAAAGGGTTTTTTGTTTTGAGAGAAAATGGATGACAGACCAAGCACAATTAATTGAATCGATGGCACTGAAAGATCCTCACCATACAAACTTTTTTCACCATTCTTTTCCTTTCCATACGTTCTCTCTTTACTCTCCTTTTCTCCTATGCTTTTTTAAAACTCTTTGCGGTGCTTGATTTGCACAAACTCAAAGAGTTAAATTTTGACTCGACTCATAAAGTCCAAATGTCTTTATCTCATCATCGTCTTTTCTTATTACAATATCAACCTGATGTGGGATGTGCAAAAAAATCGTTCTCCATTGTCACGAAACCCCTAATGCTCCGTGCCCCACTTCTGTTTGTTTTTTTCCCCTCCTCCTATGAAGCTGTTCCAGATTTTTTTGGGCTGTTCCTCCAGCTTCCCGCCTAAGGCCATAGGCCAAGAAGACTTAAGTCCAACTTTTTAATAGTTCTTCTACATACATACATACATACATATATATATATATCACAAAAGAAAATGGTGTATTGTATTAAATATAAGGCTAGAGGTCATTATCTAAGTTGAGAGGCATGCATTCTGTCTGCCCAAAAATTTATTCAAAGTCCAATGATGGCAAAAATAAAGCAGAACCCACACGGCACATTAAGATAATTCATGAATTGAATCGGATTGGACTGGTGTTTGGATTTTATGGTCCATAAAAGGACAAGCAACATGATCAATCGACAATCAACATATTATCACGAACCGTTTGAGCCATAACTGTGCATGCTAGAGAAAGAAACAGATCAGAGCTGTTGAAGAATAAAGGTTGACCAAAAATCAGAACTCCACTTGTTATTAGAGAAGCAAATAGTGTAAAATAGTAGGAATCCCACTTGCAATCAAAATATGTATTTCTTAAAAAAAAAAAGAGTTGTGAGTTTCTTTATAATTTTTTTTTCCCTATCATTTTTCAGTTAAAAATCTTTAAGCCAAATCTGAACTTCAGAATATTGGTCCCATCTGGACACAGAAATGAAAATAACATAAACGTTGAACCTATTATGTTTGACCTGATTAAGAGTGGTACGCACAGGCTCTCTCTCTTTTGCCAATTTAGGTGAATTGAGATCAAGGTTAATTTTGAGTTGGACAGGAAAGAAAAAAGAAAAAAAAACATATATATATATAATGTAGAAAAAAGAAAAAAAATATATAAATAACTAAATAAACCATTATTATTATTATTATTATTATTATTATTATTATTATTATTATTATTATTATTATTATTATTATTAATCAATAGAGGGAGACATAAAGTCAGCTACAATGAAAGTTACAAGACTTAAAAATATAAAAATGGAGGGAAAGATGTATAAGTTAAGGCTTCCGTCCCAAAATACAATTATTGTAGTTAACGATAATGGAAGATCTTAACCGTAGTTAGATTTAAGCAATGAAGACCAACGCTATCATAAAGAGAGAGGGGACTGGAGCTTGGCAGAAGTAGTTGTTGGTCCCAGAGATATCCAAGAGAGGGGTGAATTTAGTAGAGGAAGGACATGTGTGCAATGCGTACATCAACAGCAAATGTGTGTGTGATGTGGGCAAGGGGAATAAATAAAGATGAGGTAACTAATTGTCATGTGTGATTCTACAAAGTAGTAAACAAAAGAGGGAGAGGGCAGTGAGAGACGACTATTTATAGAGATTCAAATATTTTAATCCTACATCCTCTCCTAAAAGAATCCTCCTTAAGAATTTATTCACTCAACTATTGAACTTTTTAACTGAGAGGTGAATAATAATACACAAGGTCTTCAACCTTTCTCATAACTCAACACATAAAGGTCATGACTCCTTGAGAATTTATCTACTCAACTAATTAATTCCTCAACTAAGAGGAGATCAATAACATAAAAGGTTCTCAACTTTTCTCACAACTCAACACATAAAGGTCATGACTCCTTGAGAATTTATCCACTCAACTAATTAATTCCTCAACCAAGAGGAGATCGATAACATAAAAGGTTCTCAACTTTTCATACAACTCAACACACAAAGGTTATTGACTTTTGACATCATACAAGTTCTAGTTCTATACACTTAGAAACTCAAACTATTCTCTCATTCACTTTGAGTAACACTTGCTCTTACAAATTGAAACACATTCTTTTCTTTCTCTCTTGATTGCACAACTTAAAAATTAAAAAGAGGTTGAGAGCTTCTGCTTCTCTTTGATTTTTTGTTCTTGCATATTGCTCTCTTCTTTTTCTAGCCACATTACTTTGTTATTGTATAAAGTAATTTATACAACCTTAAAAGAGACTTTTAGCCATTGAAAGATGATTTGAATGATGTTTTGAATGTTATGCTAGCTATCTTGAATTTTCTAAAGAATTATTTCCAATTCTAGTGCTCTTAACTAATTGGCATCATTGATTATCTTGATTCTTTAGTATCTCAAAAATATTCAGAATTATTACTTGGACTTCAAAATTATTTCCATGTTTTGTTTAGTAATACCTTTGAAGAACTTTCAAAAATATCAAAACTTAAGCTGTAAGTCTTCTTTTCTTGAAGGAAATAAATATTTCTGATAATGAGGTCATCTTAATTTGGAAATCTTTGAAATTGCATAGGCTAAAAATTTTTCCTGCATATTCTTTATCAAATTTGACTTTGTTTGATCTATATCTCAAGAGAATGGTTTGAATATCAACTTTGAAGGCTCCAATGAGATCCTTTTTAAATGTAGACATAATTTCACCATTATGGACTTTCCTTGTAGGGAATAATTTGAATTCATTGAACTAAAAAAATCATTATAGCACAAAGACTTGCTCTAACTATATCATTGATTTTGATTTGCTTCTTTTTATGAATATCTTTGAAATTTTCTAGCATAAGGGCTCATTCCAGCTACATCCTCGATCTTTTGTGAAAATTTTTTGAAATTTTTTAGTCTATAGGAATATATCATTTGAAATTAAATTTCATTCATAAAATGATTTTCTTATTTAAATAGATAAGTGCACACACTTATCAAATAGTTAAAAGTATAAAACAATTAAAGTTAGCTAAACAATAACACTTAATTATATTGAGACATCAAAATACATGGTAAGAGCACATGATTTCACCATCCTTAACTTTTTCCCTCATTTTGATGATGAAAATTTAATTGATTAATATGATGCAAATACTTCCCCTAAAACCATGCTTTTCATGAAATAGTAGGAATAGGGTTATTAGAACAATAAGTTAATTTATCAACACAAAAATTAGAGTAAACAAATAAAAATAATATAATATGAATAGATAAAGTCTAATTTGAATATCCAAACAAAAGCAGCAAATATCCAAGTATCAAAATGACAAAATAAAATGTAAGTTATTCAAGCAAGTTGTCTATGGAAAAGGTAAAAAAAAAAAGAAATATAGAGTGGAATTTGGAAGAAAGGAAATTTTATTTCTTGAGTGAACAATATCTCTTGAATATCTTTCCCCTCTCTAATGTTTCTTCCCCTTTGTCTCTCCTCCTTTATATTTGGATTAATTTCAATATCTCCCCCTATTTGTTATATCTCCCTTTGTATATTTGGATTAATTGCAATTATAGTGTTATATATCTCCCTTTAGCATTATAAAAAATGGAAGGACCTCTATGATTTGGAGGAGGAATCATAATGACGAACCATCTCAAGCCAAAAGTGGAAAACATCTTGAAGGGCTTGTTTTGTAGCATTAATCTCATCCAATTTCATATAAATGTCCACTACACCTTTTTGTAGGCTTTTAATTGCAAGTTAAAGTTTGGTGATCTTTGAAGATTGTGATTTTTGTCCTCTTATAGATTTCTAAGCTCTCCCCAATAGCATTTTTAGATACACTCCATTTATCATTGTAAGATCCATTTGAGCTATAGTCTGAGTACTTATCAACGACAAGCAAGATACATTGATAGGCAACTCATCTCCATCTAACACAATTAAATGTTTAACGATTTTAGACAATACCATACCATAAGAAAAATACATGAGCTTCTTTGAAAATGCATAACCAATCACTTTCATGATGTACTTTAGAAGGTTACATGGTTCTTGATGATACCTTAATGTAATTTCTCATTTACCTTCTTAACAAGTTTTATAGATGTCAACATCAATGTATTGCAAGGCTTTAAATCCTCCATTCCAACCTTTTTTAATGTTTATTTCACATACTTGTTTGACTAATGAGAATTCTATCTATGTTTTACTTAATTTGTAGATTTAGGAAGAAACTAAGTTCCCCCATTATACTCATTTTGATTTCATTCTTCATTTGAGAAGTGAATTCTTTAAATAAAAAATTGTTAATGGTGCCAAAAATTATATCATCAACATAAATTTGCACAATTAATAAATCTTTATTTTTTAATTTCGTGAACAATGTCATGTCCACCTTACCTTTTACAAAACCTTTTTTAATTAAAAAGGAATTAAGTCTCTCATACCAAGCTTGAGGGGTTTGCTTTAGCTTTTATAAAACTTTGTAGAGATTAACATACATGATCAAGAAATTTAGTGCTTTAAAAACTCAGAAGCTATTTAACATATAATTCCTCAATAATAAAACTATTAAGAATTACACTTTTCACATTCATTTGATATAATGTAAAATTCATGAAAGACATATATGCTAGCAAGATGCGAATGACTTTTAATCTAGCTACAGGTGCAAAGGTCTCATTGTAGTTTGTTCCCTCTTCTTAGTTATATCCTTTGGTTATTAGTCTAACCTTGTTTTGAACTATCTTCTCCTTTTTATCTAGTTTGTTGTGAAACATCCACTTGGTGCCTATGCTAGAATGGTCTTTAGGCCTAAAGACTAAGGTTTATAATTGGTTCCTCTCAAACTATTTTAACTCATCTTCTATGGCATGCAACCAATGCTTATCACTCAAGGCTTCTTTTAGACATTTGGGCACTATTTGAGAAATGAGTACTAATTTGGTGTTTAGATGCCTAGATGATGATTGAATCCTAAAAAGATTAAAAGCATTACCAAGGATTTGATCTTAGAATGATTTGCTTGCATGCTTTCATTCTCTGGGTACCTTATGAACCACATTTTGCTAACTAATAAAATCTTCAATGTTTGAGTAACTTGGCTTAAGTCACTCTTTTTTAGTGTTATCACTATTGCATTAGGCTTTTTTATTTAGTGAACCAATCAAAATTTTTCTTGCATTTTTTGAAACATCTTCTTTTTTTGGATTAAAAGGGGTTATTTCATCCAAAATTTAAATGCATGGATTCTTTTACAACTAGTGAACTCTTATTAAAAACTCTATATGCTTTGTTGTAAGAAGAGTATCATAAAAAAGTACCTTCATTAGCCTTTGAATCAAATTTTCCAAGATGTCTTTAGTGTTTAAGATTAAACACTTACATCAAAAATCATAAAATAATTAAGTCATGACTTTCTGCCATTCCATGACTTGTAGGGACTCTTTTTGAGTAAGGAATGTATTAAAACCCTATTTGATACATAACAAGCATTATGGATAGCTTTGTTTGTAAAGACTATTGTTAGAACCCAAACCTTAAGTCCAAGTAACTCTACTAGGTCATTGACTAATGATTCATATCATTTTTTTAGCTTCTTGAGAGGATATATGAATAAATAAATAAATAAGATAATGTCAACATGATATTCCTTCTAGTTTAAGTTTCTAATTATAGCTAGCAACTATATGGTTCATAGATCTGTTGGTCTCTTAGTCTTACTAAAAATAGAAGTTTCAAATTTTAAGTGTTAGGTCTCCACCTATCACAAAAATTGAGAAAATTGATTTTATTTAGTTTATGTGAGTTGAGAGAGTGATACTAATTGACCATAATATTAAAATAATAATAGAAACAAAAATGTAACAGCCCTCAAATTGTATATTTATTATTATTTAATATATTATAATTAATTATAAAATTTACAATTGTATAATAAGTAGTTTCCTGCATCAATCATACTTCAAAACAACCCTTGACTATATGCAAAAAACAACAAATGGAAAATGGAAATGCAAAGTTGAATATATAAACACCATAGCACACTCAAGTCCCTTTTCTTCCCTTCCAAAATTTTCTTTATATAACAAATCACTCCAAATGCAAAATAACAAAATAAATAAATTAAGTTGAATTGAATTAATAAATAAAACAAATGCAAAACACTAATAAATTTGACTATTGCATTGGTCAAATTAATTCTTAAAATGGCTTAAAGACTTGTAGTTAGTAGCATGACCCTGATCGTCTCCTAATGAACTAATATATTTTTTTAGACTATATAATATGAGACTAACTCCAATAATTCTTGAACCTTGATGACTTATCCTTAATTCCTTAGGATATAAGATGTATGTCTATTTGGTTAGCCAAGATCTTGCATTAGATGACTCTGCATTCCCTAAAATCTTTAGACAATTGCCTATATTCAACTAATTATGACTCACAAAAAGCCTACTATCAAGTGATTATTGTGCAATCTAACTAACTTAAGTACCAAAATTTACTAACCTAAGTAGCAAATCTACCCCCTTAATCTCATTCTAAGCATGACTCAAGTTACTGATCAGTAGCTCTCAAGATACTCCAAACCAATCGGTATTATCACCTAAGTAATCCCATTAAGTGACCAAATGAGAATGAGACTAGAATGAGAAAACCAGAATGCATTCATTCAATGATAAAACATGATTTCTAGGTAAATGAGTTTAAGAACCCTGAAGTTATAATGATTTACACAATCATGGAACAAAGGAAAGAGAAATGCAAAATGAGAAGAATGAGTTGTTTCTATCTGTCCTCTCCCCCTCTCTTTTCAGCTTATGACCATCCATTTTCTATGTTCGTTCACCACCTCTTTATCTTCCTTGCACTTAATGCTCCTTTGGCCGTTCATACTTGCCTCGAAACTCTTCCCACCTTATAGAATGAATTATTCTTCGACTTGGAAATTAATTTTAAGAGGTTTGGACATGATTCTGGGCTTTAAATTCTGATGGTGGAGTATCATGGCCTAAACATACAAATCAGCCCAGTTTCCAACTTTATAGAGGCTTGCTGAACTTTACCCATGCATAACTCCATTGAGATGACCTTATCTTCTTCTGTTTCCTTCACAAGAGTTGTAGCTCTTCGAGTTAGCTTTCCAAAGACTCAAATTTGGCAACTAAACTCCTTCCCGTTTATGAGATATGGCCAAAAAACTAAGTAGTGCATGATTGATCTACTTTGTCCAGTGCCCCTCTCGTGATCAGAGTTTAATATTTTGCCTTGTTCAATTGGTTCAAAATTTGCATGTGGTTTCTTGGTGGAAGTCATAACTCAATCTCTTAGCTATCCATAGAAATTGGTTTTGTTAAAAAAAACCTCTTACAACCTAAAAAATAGCCAAAGTACATAAACTGCGCAAAAATTGAATTTTGTCAGATTTTTTTGATAATTAGGCATATGGACAATTAAGTGAGAAGTCAATCAAATTACATCATCTAAATTATAAAAAATGTATAAAATATTAAGTATGAAACAAAATATTATATAAAACTTAGTTTATTAAGCTGCATTTTGCTCCAATTATTTCAAACCCCACACCCTTATTTTTAGGTCTCCTTCTATACATCCTAAAAGTCCAACTAAATAATTTCCCTCCATAACACCACCCTTAACCCCTCCAAAGCACAAAGTTATAGACTGTTTTGTTATAACAACCATCAAACCAATATCCAAGAAACCATATGGCATCCTTTGAAACATTAATCCTCTTAGTGCTAAGCTACTTGTATTCACCAATATGGTTGCCATTGGTAGAGTCTCTGCTACCATCACCCCAAAAAAGCCTATTTTATATCCTAATTTTCAACAACTCAATGTGAAAAGGGCAATCACAAAAGCCAAATCTAGGCCTATCAAGACATCCAAATATCAAGAAATGTTGTCCAAGAACCAGAGTGGTAATAAGGGAGAGTAGAAGTGGAAGTTAAATCAGGTCACTCAGATCATGAGAATTTGGTGTTTGGTTTGTTTTTTCTGTTTCCTTTGAATTTTAATGATAATATGTCCCTTAGCACAATAAACTTAGTTACCTTAAAAAGTTAAAGTCCAACGAAGCAAAAACCATATTCTAAGACAAAACAAGAAATAGTCACGATCCAAACTACATTATAAAAAATTACTTGTGAAGAGAGCTTACCCAGAGTCTTGTCCTTAGCCAAGCCTTCAATGAATATCTTTCTACACCAAATAGTTAAGAACAAAAAAAGTCAAATAAACAAACAAACAAACATAAAGTACATCAAAAACCCATAATGCGATGATTTTTGAACTTAGTCTTCACACAGAAATCCATATCAATAAGCCAAAAAATTTTTTTAAAAAAAAGGTACTTTACAAATTCTTCATTGCGAAGATAAGAAATCTAAACTAAATGAAACCCTTAATGATCATAATACACAATAAGATAGAAAAATCAAACCAAATTAAAAAAAAAAAACAAAGAAAAAGCAAAGAGGGCAAATTCGAAAGAAACAAAAAGGGTAGGGAAATAAAAGAAGAAAAAGCATAAATTTTGGTGGAGGTCTTAGGAGGGTGGGGGAATGGTAGAGTTACGGTAGCAAACAAGGGATTTCTCAACGTTGGTGAGTAGGGTGGTGGAGCAATCATTCGTTTCCCTTAAAGAATTGGTGAAGAAGTCTAAATTTGTTGCTTGCTAAGTGGTGCATATAGGTGAGAGAGATTGAGTTTGAGTTTTAGCTTCTTTTTTGAAGGGTGGGTTTTTTTGGGCTAGCTAAGTGATCTTGACATTGCTTTTAGTATTACTTTTTACACATAAAATTAGATAGCAGTTCTAAACTGTTACCTTAGACATACTAAATAAACATCTTATACTCTCAACTATAAGATTTGGCAGTAGTTTGGAACTATTGTTTTATTCATTTTTTAAAAAGAAAAAAAAGATAGTAATTTATAGTCGCTACTTTACCTTTATTAAATAAACAGTACTTTAAAACTGTTACTTTAACTTATTATTTAAAAAAATAAAATAAATTAGATAGCAATTCAGGATTACTGCCTTAATCCTATTAAATAGGCGATGATTTAAAATTATTATTTTAGATCCTTTTTTTTTCACAAAAAAAAAAATTGGGTAGCATTTTAGAACCGTTCCTTCATTCGTTTTTTTAAAAAGAAATAAATAACAGTTTTGAAACATACCTTAACCTTAATAAATATACAATACTTTAAAATTGTTACCTTAATTTGTTATTTAAAAAAAAAAAAAGAATAAGTAGTAGTCTGTAATCATTGTCATATTCATTTTTTAGAAACTAATGTCTACTTCCTATTAAATAATCAATGGTTACTATTGCATTAAGCTCCCATTTTTTTGAAAAAAATAATAATTGGGTAGCAATTCAATTCCAAATCACTACCTTATTAGTTTTTTATGAAAAAAATAACTACTACTTACAAATTTATTAACCTCTATATTTTTTTTATAAAATACAATAATTTTAGATCATTATTTTATAACTATTATTTAAAATTAATTATTATAATAATAAATTTACACTATAATTTCTAGAGTTGTCTTAAAGGTTTTATTCAATGATATATATCCGTCCTATTGGAAAATTGCTATTGAATCTCTTTTATTTGATATCATACATATTTGTTTCATTATTGTAGCTGTACATATAAATTTTCCCTCCAAACATTTTATCTTAGATTTGTTACTAACCATGACACCCGGTTTCAAATCTCAATTTCTAGAGAGAACACATATTTGCAATATTTGAACACATTTTACTGCAATGCCAAACTTGATGTTTCTCACGTTACTTGACAATTTAGCCGTCAAAATACATTAGAAATGCCAAATGGAGATTTAGCCCTAATTTGTCAATAACACAACCACTTCTTACGATGGCGACCTCGATGGAAGCAAAATTACTTAACAGTGTAGCCGTCACATTACATCGGGTTCAACAAATTGGATATTAAACTATTCTCATAATCAGAAATAGCCACGCTTTTAAACGCTAACACCCAAATGATTCTCTTCTGCGTTGGAATTGTACATATATGTAAGATAATAAGTCTTGAAGTGGAAATAAGCTGCCAAGCAAAGACCTACTTTGATTTTCTGCTACCACCTCCTAGACCTAAACTCCCTAAGTGTGATATTAGCTCCCTCGATACCCTTGCATGATCGTGTTCTGTGCACGCAATATCATCAATTATATCAAGAGCCTGTGGATTAGCATTGAGATAATTGTTGAACACACTAATGGCTGTAGAATTTGACCCTTCTTGGTTTAAATTCTGCAAACAGTCTACCCAGGAAAAAAAATTGCAGCCCTTGCTCCATTGTTTTCATAAATTTGTCACAAATTTAATAGTTTTGTGCTTAGCATGCGTACGTGGTCCGTTAATTATGATTCTTGCACATTATGTGAGATAAAATACTAACCACATTTGGGCAAGTTGGAAACCTTGCACTCGTATTCATCTTCGTTTGTGAGGTTCGAACTTTGCACGAACCAGATCCGCATGGGCATTCTACAAACTCATCCCCCCAACAGAAGAATTCACAAACGTTACCATCTCCATCCTTAAAATTACAAGATTTTGTTATCAAATTACTTTTAATTCTTCATTTCCTAGGAACTAAGTAAAGCCAGCCTCACGATTTTTACCTCTCCTCCACAATAGACGAACTGACGACCTGGGTTTCGACTGGTCTGTGAAACGTAAAGTATCAATTTAACTTTGCCGCACACTCAGCATCAGTCTTCACCTTCTTCCATGTGCATCAGTCCAAAGAGAACAATTACGCATACTAGTTGGTGGAAAATGTGACATACTGACAATCAATACAACATAAGGACTGGTAAAGCTATCATATAGGGAAGTCGTCCATGTAAACACGTATATGGTGGTGTTGCGTAGATATATATATATAGAGAGAGAGAGAGAGAGAGAGAGAGAGATTTATTTTAACTCTTTTTTTTGTTGATAAATATAATTTACCCCTATAATGAGTAAAGTTTACTTAAAATAAAAAAAAATAATAAAATGAATTTATATAATATAAAATAATAAATAATTTATCCTCAATAAATAAATAAATATAATAAATACTATCTTTTCTATATGCACTACGACTTGGCACGTGTATCTCGAGTGCAAACTATAGGGACATATTCAATTTAACATGCACACGTGCGAGACAATTTTACTCTCAAATTGGATATTTAAGAAAACAATTTAGGCAAGAAGACAAATGTCGCCCCCATAACCTATTTTTGTCTAAAAGGTTAAAAATTGCAAGTTGGCTTATTGGTAGCCATTTTCGCAGACTCTTCTTAAAGTCTCAGGATTGATTCTTTACATTAGAAATTTATTTTGCATTTTATCCATAAATTTTGCTCCTCCTCATTTTTTAACTTGTCGCGCAAGATAAGGATTTTTCTTAGCCCCCTAAAAAATTAATCTTGATATATGATGAATTAAACATAGAAAACATCACTATTAGTTTTTTTTTTTTTTTTTTTTTTTTACTTTTTTGGCAATAAGACAACGTGAATAATACCTTAACTTGTACCGTTTATTTTCATATTTTCTTACAAAGTACTTTCAATTTTCCGTACAGTAATGTAATTTGGAGTATTAATATAGATGGTCTCAATAGGTTCACCATTTTAGAGTGTCTTCTAAGTTGTTTTGGCCGAATCATATATTTCACAAATTGGTTTAATATTTTACTTATTAATTATTATTTGTACTAAATAAATTATGCTGTTGCCAGGCATTAATCCAATAGATTTCTCTACATTTTCGATGGAAATGATAATAAATATTTTTACAAAAGCAATTATACGTGCCAATTTTCATATTCGTTTTTTTGCCTTGTAATATAATTCTCCATTGGATACTCTAATTACATGAAAACATGATTATAATAGTCTAAGAATGAGTTTCATTTAAACTAATATATGTCTACTTAAGAATATGCCCTTCAGCCGAACCCGAGTCATAGTTTTAAAATTAACTATCATAATACATGTTACATGTTAAATGATAACATGCTAACATTCTTGTTGTTTCCGACGTGGCCAAATTGGGGTCTAAATGCAATGTGTACAACTGGTACTTGATGAAACATGTGTGAGGTAGCTTTACTTCTGGTATCTCATTCTCATTGTCTTTTAGTTTCTTTCAAGCGTCATTTGCGATTCACCACGTTTTTCTCAGCATTCCAGAGTCCATAAACGTGGCGTAAAGTGGAATAAGACAAAGTTGAAGGTTATGTTAACCACCATTGTCATTAATCATGCTCCAAGATCTCACCTATGGTTTAGATTTCACCCACAATGGCACCACAAAAAACACAATCAAATTGGACTGGCCCTATAGACAATGGGTACCATACAGTTGCTGTTAAATAGTCGTACTGACACATGTCTCCTATCATGTAGAGACATTGTGGAGTGCAAAAAGGGATGTAGCTTTCTTCTGCAGTTTCTTAGCTAGGTCGCTACTTGGACAATCAAACAAAAAGTAAATACTGGTTACAAAATCTCTGCCTGCAATTTGCTGGATTTGATCTTTATCAGTATAAAAAGAAAAGGTAGTACAATTATTTATGTTCTGTTGAATCGATGACACATAAAGCTTCTTAAACAATATCCTGTTGAAATGATTCTGGCGAGAAGTCATGTATAACCATGTTTCTTAGTTCACGACAGATACATTCACAACCCCTCACCTGTTGCCTCTATATATTATGGATGACTAAGGTTTGCACTACTCATAACCTTTAGTGCCCATTACCAAACAATGGCAGAAGCTATGAGTGTTGAAAAATTATAACATTTGTTTGATCGATTCCAGATTAAGTTTTTTCATTTGAGGATGCTAGCGTGGATGCAGCCAATAACTGGGAACCAGCTTCCAACGCCACATACTAGATGTACAGCTCACAGGTTGATGAGTTACTGTCATTGAGAGCTGAACTAAGGAGCATGATCAATGGACTGATAGACGATCCAGGAACTTATTGGACCAGGCGCTTTTTAACAAAGAAGCCTCGTGATATGAAGCAGGCAATGATTTTTTTTTCTGAAAATCCAAAAAATGCTAGGGGTCCTCTGGGTGAAGAGAGTAATGCCGCAGGAATAGGTAAGAAAGTGGATTCTTGTGCCTCAATTATCCAACTGCAACTGCCAATCGCTCACAATCTGACACCAACTCATACTCCTACTAACGGTGCCAGGATTGCAGCAGGAAAGAAACATGAAGGGATAGAGTTGGTAGAGCTGTCAGACAATTCTACCTAGGTTGAACTTTTACCAATGACCCAAGGATGTCAATGGATGAGAACCCCATCCTGTTATGCTATGGTAACAATGCGTTCTTTGTGTGCGTGTCTAACTGGTCTCGTTGAGCATAAATAGTGTAGGGCCACTCTTGAATGCAAGCACTTCCATAAGAGTCTATTTTGTGAAATTTCTTTCATATTGTCTTGTGTTTTGATGTGACATATAATATAAATAAACGATTACAACATTGTATTCCCTTTATCCACTCTCCAACTTTTTAAAATGATGCTGTTTGAGATTGATTGCTAAGTTCGCAAAGCACTCTGCGATGTTTCTGATACATTTGTAGTGACTATTATCACAATAAGTGCAACAGATGAACGCCATTGTCATCAATTTAATTTTTTTCCTGCTCAAGGGTTAAAAAGAAAACATGTACCCAATCCTAACTTTTTTTTTTTTTTTTTTTTTTGGCTCTGTTTGCTTCCAATGTTTCATAATAATATGCTTATACATAATAACCTTATTTTTCTTTAGAACAAAAAAAAAATTAAAAACCTATTAAATACAACAAACGGTCTCTGTATTGGTATCACTCTGCTTGTATTTGCCTACATGCATTACAACATAACCTACCACTAATTTCTGCGGATGAGATTTTACTTATTAAATTATTAGCATTATTAATCAAGTTATCTGATACATAGAAGTTTTGTAAAACATGTAATCTTTCGAAGAAATGCATTTTACACGTCCCCAAAAACAAAGGATATTATTTTAAAATTTAACCAAAATAGAGGCACTCCATTCCAAATGGAGAATATGAAAATCAAAGAAAGTACCAACTTGATACCGTAATCCACTCCCCATCCAGTCATAACAAGTTTGTAAGATACACTCGGGCCTCATATCCACTCATAACACAACACTACCCCCCTGTTTCATACTATTAAGACCCTTACTCCTGTCCTCGTCCTTCGGTGCAGATTATTGTTTGATACTTGTGCTTCCTAATCACTGAATCTTTGCTATTCCAAAAAGCACTTGTTCGCGCATGTCTTAAACATTTTGAATGCATCATCAACAGAGAAAAATGTCATCCCGACTGCTGGCATTTGGATGTTACACCCAATCATCTTGTCAATCTCTTCTGACCTCGGTGTACAATTGTCAGCATCCCCCAGACATGACCATTGCTTATCCCGTCACATTCAACTCCTCCATTGACAAGCAAGTCTTAATATTATTAGGACAAAAGTATTAAATTCCTAAAAGTGTAGAAGTAACACATGGTAAGAGATATGCATTTGCAGTCTGCCTAGGTCATGTTTACTTATCTTCTCACTCGATGCTTATAGCATTGGTTATACTGATTGACACTGCCATTAGTCGCAATTAGTCACTCTTGGCATAAGATTTTATTAACCTTAGGATAAATCTCATATTTGGGCATAAAAAAATTCGAATTGACTATCCTCACCCAATCTATGATATTAGTCACAGTTAGTCCGTCTAATAATGCAATTTGTTCACCTTTTAATGCATTGCTTATTTCCATAATAGAAACAAAATTTTAAAAAGAAAAAAAAACCTATAATTAAGGTATATACTTATAGAATAACCAATGTTCAATGGTAAGATAGCACTTAATTTGGAGAAGAATTCAAGCCGAACCCATTAGATAGCACTTTTTACCCCTATGTCATTGCTGTTGGTTGCACTTACTTGTCCTACAAAAGAGGTTTCGGCTACTATTTCCCAACTTCTTCCACCTTGCATCCTCAGCTCCCCGGCTGCTATTATCCCATTTCCCTTCCATATCTCCCACACTTGCCTCCTTTTATCATGCCAAATCAAAAAGCCCATGGCAAAGACATATGGCACAGGAATGCTAGTCCACGTGAGCAGTGCCCTCTAGCACGTGCAGTGGTTGTGGCTCCCTAATATTTTTGTAAATTATTGTAGACTTATCTAAGACAAGCGCTTAGGAGACAAGCAAAGTAGATTAATTGCCAAGACGCAAACATGAAGTCATGGCCACTGACACCATGCAATTGACCAAATAAATTGGAACAAGAGTTCTATTACTGGGACTCAAGAAATTAACGCATACCCGATGCAGGTCCATCTAGGCGACGACGCCACCTCATTATAATAATGTTTTTTTTAAATTTTTTTTTTTTAAATCACTAAATGTGTATGAGAACCAATTGAATATACAAATAGTGGAATAAAATGTAAATAAAAATTGGTGAAAAGTGCAAAAGGGTAGGATTTCATGGTTTTACCGTTTTTACCGGTCATCATGCACAGTCTATTCGATGCACTTGCACATTTTATTAATCTTCATGACGTTAACCCAGGCAGACTTGCGTTGAACGCATCAAATTTTATTCAGTTCCCCCATCATTTCCATTAAAGCAATTATTATCGCGCGGCCTCCGACAGCACCGTGATAAAAGTTAAATGGAGAATCGTGCATACAATGAACAAGAAAAATCGTAAATTTTAGATAAGAATTTTTATTTTTATTTTTTTAAAATATAATTTATTCATAATTTTATATTATAAAATAAATAAAATTTATTTAAAATAATATAATAAATTTATATAATATAAGATTATAAGTATATTATATTAAAAAATATAAATAAATATTTTTTAATTAAAAAAAAAAAAAAGACTGAGTCCTTTAGTTTCCTAATTATGTCCATAGACAGTTATGCAGCCGAGAGATTTTTCCGACAAAGAACACGTGTAAGCAAAAGTCCAAATACACAGAACCCACAAAAAGCAAAGAAAAAGTAAAAGAAAAAAAAAAAATAATAAAAAGCTGCAATCCTGCAGCATAAGAACGCACTTCAAATGGTATTGACATGCTCTACACGATTAGACATCTAATCTCAGAAGAAAGTTAGTTCAGCCCTAATTTTTCTTTGTTGGAATGGTTAAGATTAAAACACGTTTAAGGATTTAGTATAATTTTTTTAAACTTTGTTTCCTTAATCATAACTCTATTAGTGTAAAATCTAAACTATAATTTAATATTTTTTTTACACCTTTAACAAATTTTCTTATTGCATAAAAATTTAATAAAATCTCGCCTATAATAAGAGTTGCAAATAATTTGAGTTCATGGCATATATCGAAATTGATTTAAATGAAAACAAAAAAAAAAAAAAAGAAGAAGAGATGGAGGGACATTATAAAAGTAAATAAAAGTTAAAAGTGTTTGAGTTTAGACAACGAAAATTTTTAATAAAATTTATTATAATGAATAAATAATGATGTATCTAAATCTCAACCATTGGTACACCATAGAAGAATAAAATTTAGTTAACTTCTCTAAAAGTTAAAAACCTAATTGTAGAGAATCCTAATCCCTTAAGTTGTTCCTCTCATATATTATCGTTTGAAGACAGGGCTAAAATGGAAAGACAACTTCCCCACGTACGGATTGGATTTCACTCATAGGAATTAAGATTTTCTATTTCAAAGATAATACAATCCTGTCAATTGTCATATTAGGTATATAAGTATATATGAATTTATGTTTTATAAAAAAAAAAATCATATTTATATACTTGAATTCTTGAAACTCCTATAATAAAAATGAAAAGCATATATATTACATGACTTCAAGGTTCTTTTTTAGTGCATCGAAAAGAACAAGTTTATACCAAAAAATAAAAAAAAAAACTCGAATTTTCAACTCGCAGTTGGCATTATGTTAGTTGTTTTTTGAATTATTCTAAGTACAATTCAATTTTAACACGCATAATAAAAAATAATGTAAAATAATAGTACCAATAATAATAAACTCAAAAAGAAAAACCCATTCACCGCCCACCTATCCTCACCCATCAACTCTCTCCTCACCCGTCAGCTTCTCGCAAACAACCTTTCTTAAGTTTCCCACCATCCCATGATAGTGACAACCTCCCTGATTGAGAGGACCACGCGTCTCTCTCTCTCTCTCTCGTGATTCATTCTGCCATGTGGCCTTCACAGGCTCATCACAAGGAGAGCCTCTTCTCGGTGCCCAATTCTCTTGCCTTGTCTCCTTATCTCCTTTGTTTTTAAATTTAGCAACTCTAAATATATAGTAGTCCTGTGTACAAAGTGAAAGTCGAGCATAAACTGTTAGAAACAAAATAAATAAAATATACACCATATTGATACTAATAAAATAAGATTAAATAAAAATAAAATTAATCAAAATAAAAATATTATTTTTAACGACAACTTTTATCTCATAAATATTTTTTAATATAATTAATTATTTTAAATATAAATTTAAATCATTAAATTAAGTGCAAAATTTTTCTTAATTTTTTATATTTTATAAAATATAAAATAAATATTATTTTGTAAATAAATATAATATATATATTTTTTTAATGTGAGATATTTTTTAAAAATTATATTTATTTTTTAACATGACCATTTTTATTATTTTTTTTATCCTTTCATGTTGGTAATTAAAAACCATATAAATACCTTATATGACTCAAAATTAAGGACAAAATAACAGTAAAGAAATGAACCCTGGTGAAAGACTTCGGGTTAATTGTTTACCTAAGAACTTGGATTAATTCTCCTTACACAAAAGGAATTTTCTGATGGTACTATATATTAATTTCTCTTTAAATTCTAACAAGTACAATATTTGTCTCTTTCCTTTGCACCCGAAGCTACTTTAAACTATTAAAAAAAAAAAACATATAGAAACATATATATCGAAACTAATTAATCAAGAACAAAAAAAAGGGGT
Source organism: Rhizophora mangle (assembly GCA_037832345.1). Taxonomy (NCBI): domain Eukaryota; kingdom Viridiplantae; phylum Streptophyta; class Magnoliopsida; order Malpighiales; family Rhizophoraceae; genus Rhizophora; species Rhizophora mangle. The sequence continues at coordinate 1,909,495 of JBAPLJ010000320.1, forward strand.
TAAGCTACAGAAAATTTGCATCTCCTAGCATTGGTCGGAGTTTTGCGGGTACTTGTTTAAATCGGGTTTCTCTGAAGCTACTCGACTCGATGAAACGTTTTCTGATGCATGGATCGCTGTTTGTAGGGCATCTACCTTAGCCCCAACTTCGGTGGCTTTCTTGCGAATTGAAGCAGCCGACAAGTCACGAAGCTGATCGTCTTCTTGGTATATCAAATCAGGGAAATTAAGCCTCGCAGATGGTCCCCTGAGATAGAAAACCGCCGTGTCAAAAGCACGGGCGGCGGCGATGGGCGTGGAGTAGGAGCCAAGCCAAATCCTAGACCTCTTGTTGGGTTCCCTAACCTCCGCCACCCACTTGCCCCACTTCCTCATCCGTATGCCCCTATACGGCTTGTCTTGTCGTTGTTGTTGTCGTCGTTGGTCGGGCTTGCGCTTCTTGGGGCTTGTTGCTGTCGTCGAGGTTGTCGAACTTGAACAACGCTCTCCCTCCATGTTTGTTGTAATAACCCGCCAACTACAAAAGTATGCAACTTCTTCTTCTTGTGCTTGAACCGACGAATTAACAAGAACCACCCAAAAGGATCCCCGTTCTGTTAATAATCAATCCCACGGTACATACTTGAAAACCAAAAGGGTTACCGCGTTTCCTTATATACAAACAAAACTTGGCTGTTGGTCGCACGGCCGCCACTTTCAACTTCCTTTAAATATAAGATATATCCACAATTGGCCGACGGGTTCTCTCACCTCCATCCCCTCCGTTTGATCCATACCTATATTTAAAACTTTTTTTTCTTCTTTTTTAATACAGGGACACATAATCACGTACGGTTAAAATATTAGAATAAAATTTTAATATAATAAAATGGAAGGAAATCCATAAATTTTTATCAATTTTTTATATTATATCTAATTTTGTATCTGTAAATTATTCGATTATGTATTACATTTTTTTTTCTCTTTTTCTAATTAATAGAAATGAGTCTCTACTGGATTTTTTTTTGAATGTTTTCTATAGTTTATACATGCCTTAACTCAGTTTTTCCAGAGGAAACAAAATAAAATAAAAAAAAGCATCCGGTGGCCGTATGATCTACTTTGAACCTATTCCCACTGAAGTTGCCTTTAAAACATGTTTCATCCAAACCAATTGACGGAAACGAAAAAAACAAAATTATAAAATATAGATAGCAAGAATTTAGACCAAAATTAAAATTAAAAAAAAAAAGTTTTTTAAAGTCAATTATATATCAATTATATAACTATGGTCATTGATTTATTTTTAATAAGCACAATAACTAGTCCAATAGTCGGAAGATAATTGACTACGATGCATAATGAATATGTAGTTCACTTTATACCTAAAATTAAAAATTTCCATTTTTACTTTATTAAATACTAATGTTGCGTAGGTTCTAACTTATATAGTTTTAATACCTACTCTGATATATGGGGTTAATATATTGACTGAAAGGCGCTATGGAGTGTAAAGATGAAAACATACCACGTGGTGGCTTTTCGGGCATGGGAATGCCGACGTGGATGGTTACGAGTCTAGCACGCAATCACCCAAGTCAGCCAATAGTTTTGTTTTTTTTTTTTATTCTTATTGATAAGACTCGGCCCATAGATTTTAATTATAATTTTAATGGTGTTCACACTTTACAAAAGTCTTCATCCACTTGCTTGTCATTAATCCAAAAAGACATAAAAAACTGATGCAATTGGCTCCGTGAAAAACTGTTTGTTTGAAAGGGGGCAAAGTCATGATTCTAATTTGTGGACACGAGGGACGGAGATTTGGAGGACGCTGCAAGTCGGAATTCATGGTTGGTGTTAGGGAGTCAAAAAATATTTATCATATGAAACATGTCGTAAAAATAAAAATTTAAAAATTAAATTAATTATTTATTAAATATAATTCTAATATAATTTAAAAGGTAATTTTATCATCAAAATAATTTGTAATTTTTCTTTCTTTCAAACTTATTAATAGGTTATTAGAAATTATAATTATTCAAATTCTAAAATGTTAAATATATAATAATTAATAATAAAGTGAAATATTTGTAATAATTTTAATTTTAAAATTTTATTTAAATGATTTGTATTAATTATCAATAAATTATACTTTAATTTTATTATTTTTAAATATTATATATTTAATTTTATAAATTTTTAAAATTTTTCAATCAAATTAAATTATATTTTTATTTTTTATATTTTTTAATTATTTTTATGTATATAATTAATTAAAATTCAAATTTATTAATAATAATTATAAATTATAATCTTAAAAAAATTATATCAATTAAATTTATTTAATTTGTCACTAATTTTTTTTAATTAATTTATATTTTTATATTTATACATTATATATTATAACTATTTAAATGTTAATAATTTTAAAGTGATTTAACTAATTTATTTAACAAACAACCTCTCAATATAATTTAATTATTTTATCATACTAATATTTCAATTAGATATATAGTATCAAATTAATGTTGACTTTAAATTACATAATTATATTAATTCTTAAATATTTATAATGATATTGATTTCATCAATAATATCATAACTCCTTATAAATCATCACTCTATCTTATATAAAGATTTTTTTATATCAATATTCATTAGGAACAAAAAAAAAACATTTTTTCATAACTACTTCATAATGAAAAATCTTTTATTAATCATTCAACTATTTCTACATAGTTTAGGATATGTCTAACGTTCACCATTACAAGCAATTTTAATTTAGATAACCTAAAGGTGAAATAAAAATATGCTAATTTTTATATGAAATATCTTAATAATTTCAAATTTTAAAATTTTTACACAAACCTCACTTGAGAAATTCCTCAAACACACAAGTAATGTTTTATTTGAACATTTTCATAGTGGATCAATCAAGTGAACTTGTTCAATTAACAAATATCCATATGTTTGTTTAATATCTTCATATTTTAGTCTTTAAGATTTATTATTTTCTTTATAAAAAGGAAGCATGATATTTGTTAGTCTCACAGCTCCATCAATATCTTGTTTTGATGATATATCAACTAGAAATATTTAAAAATAATACTTTAATACAATAGATATCTCATTATTACAATCTCATCATAATTACTTTTGAAAAAAGTATTTATTTCATGAATTTTATCTATAGAGTTTGTCAATAACCATATTGTTATATAAACAATACTAAAGATAAAAAAAATGTCATTAATTAATATATTATATATATGAAATATCAAATATACATTCATTATAGTAACTAACACATTGGCTATTAGGACATATACTAACAATTTCTCACTTAAACTATAGTTAATCACTTTCATTTTATATACTAGATCCTTTAATGTGGCAATCATATTCTTATTAGAACAAAAGCATAGCACTAAGATTTCTCAAATTCTCTTAAGTGGGCATTTTCTTTATTTTTATATCATTCCATTACATCATCCTTATGATGAGAAGGAATGATTTTGGCACATAAGTAAACCATTTATATAACTTAAGTTCTTTATATAATGACTTTATTGTTTCCATAGTTAATAATTACTCACTTAATAACATTTGGAACCTTACTAAGTTCAATAATCAATAATGTAATCCAAAATTACCTATTTTGTTGCATTCAATGCAAAGATATGTTCAAATATGACGATTGTCTCAAATTTAAAACCCTTATAACTTAAAGTCTCACTAATACGAAGTAAAACTTTCTTTAGACTATGATTTAATAAACTAGAGGTTATTATTTGAATGTTTATGAATTTTAAATTTTGTTTCTCCATCAACTAAAAATGTACTCTTAATACTTCACAAGTATTTAAAAATATCTTTTACAAACTACATAATGATTTTCTTCAGAATTAATCTTGTATTTACTTATTAAATACATCTAGTCATACACATAATATTGCATACAAGATAGATTTTATCTACTATATCTCTCTTAATTTCATGTCTATGATACATGTTTTTGGAGAGAATTATATTATACAATATAGATAAGAACCTTTCCTCAAATTCTTTTAATACTAAACTATTTTAGCAATTTATGCATAGATTAAGACAATCAAAAGAAACATTTTTAGATTTATCTTTATAAATCTTATTCATTCAAATCATTTCTTTAGATTTATTTGTAGGATGCCAGCCACTTTCTCACATCTTCTATGAAAATATATTTAGATTACTAAATTTCAATGAATTAGAATAATTGTGTATCTTGTCTTTTAGCAATATGGTATCCACATAAAACATTAGAAAAATAATACACTCCCACTAAACTTCTTGTAAACACACTTTTTAAAATCTTTTCAAGTTTTACATAGCTCCTATTGTTATTTTAGAGAACAAATTCTCTTTTTAAAAAGGTAGCAAACATTAAACCAAACTACTTCATTCAACCATGCAATAGAAAATATCCATAAACTATTTATGAATATCCCACAAATGATTTATGTATTTGAACTAAATCCTTCATATAAGTATCTCATCTTCAAATCTTAAAATTTGATAAGTTAGACCTCTTACTATTTTATATCTTATATGAAATCTTGTTAATTGATTTGGATAAAAGCTTTTAGAAGGCAAGTAAGAATTCCTATGACATAGTTTCAAAGACAAGATTTGAAACTACATGACTCTTCATAATTTATACAATATCTCATAATATAAGGTTTCTTATTTCTTTAACTTTACAAAATTTCATGAGTAATTTGTAGTAAGATAATCTTATTCTCTTTAAGATAATCATCAAACTTATTTTAAGTATTTTTTATATCAATCTAATTAAGGTAATATAAAACTTTTACAAATTTATTTTTCAATTTCATTCATGACCTCTTTAAATTTTTTAAAAGAATTTAGATTTGTATTTTGTTAAATACTTAAGTAAGATGGAAATCATGGCTCTTAGATCACTATTAAGAATTATAAAAATATTTATCATATAAATATATAATGTAAACAAAGATTTAAAGTTTTGATTCTTAAAAGCAAATCAATTGTTAGTTAAATATAATTACAATCAAAAGTAATCTTTAATTCTTTTTCTATTTTAGGCTTTATATCACCAATGTCAAAATATCTAATCTCTAATTATAATCCACATAAACAAGGAGGAAACACTTCTTACAACTTAAAATCCTTTTAGAGAGGGAGGATGAGAGAAACCAATAACCCTAATGTGCTAAGCATATAGTGACTAGCCATATAGTGGGATATTTATAGAGATTTTAACTTTATATCCCTATTTATATGACTTTGTGCCAAATTTTAGCAAAGTATACTTTAGTTTTTATATTTCAAATATCATATATTTGATCTCATAACAAATTTTTTCAATTAGGTCCAACTGGATCCCTAATTTATATTTCCTCATTTTTTCTTATGTGTGTAATCCATTAAGAACTTAACATGTTACAATTAATATAAATTATAATTTCAAAAGATTAGATAAATTAAACTCCTTTGCTTTCTCATTAATTCTCTAATTAATTAATTCATATTTATAGATTAAGATTGATATCTAACCACATATCATGACTATTCAAATGTTAGTACTATCAAAATAGTTTGACTCATCACTTCAATGTATAGTCACTCATTACAATTCAATTTTTTCGTCAAATTAATGATTCAATTAGAAATAAAATATATGATTAGTATCTACTCTATATTATCTAATTATATTAGTTTTTAAATATTTATATGATCATTAATTTTATGAATGAGATTATAATTCTTGATAAATCATTACTCCAACTTATGTAAGGATTTCTTAAATCAATACTCCTTAAGAACAAACATAATATTCTCTTATAATTACTTTATTGTAATGAGTCTTTTATTAATTATGCAATTATATTTATATAATTCATGATATACCTAATGTTCAACCCCACAAGTGATCATTGATTAGTACAACTCAAAGGTGAAATCAAAGCATGTCAATTTCTATGTAAGATACCTTAGTGATCTTAAATTTAAAAATTACTTACACAAATGTCACATAAAAAATTCTTCAAGTATATAAATAATATTTCATTTAAGAATTTTCATAACAAATCAATTTAGTAACACATATTTATTAAACTATTTTCATACTTCATGTTATAAGATCAATTTTTTTTTATAAGAAAAAAACATATCATATACAAGTCATTAATATCCTAACTTAATGACAAATTGACTAAAAATATTTAAAAATAATATTTTGATATAATAAATATTTTATAATTATGACATATTTATAAAATATATTTATTTTATAAATTTTATCTTAAAAATTTAATAATATTTATATTGTTATATAAATAAGATTATAGACAAAAAAAATCTTTAATTAACATATTATATACATAAAATATTAAATATATATTTATAATTATAATTAACACATTAATTATTAACACATACAATGCCAGTGGAACATTGACATGATTTGTGAGTCGTCTGGTTATGCTAACTTTAAATAAACAAGGAGTGGGCCTAAAAGAGCAATAAAAAAACCCACCATAGCAATTGACTAAATTAATATGTAGACGGAAAAGGTGTAAAATCATCACATACTAACTCAACTATGTTCCTTATTCACTATTAATAATAATTTTTTTTATCTTTATATTTAGGCAAACTATGTTAAGTTATTCATGAACAACTATTAATATCTTTTATCGATCAAATAATGTTAATTCGACTAAATGTCAAATTTAAATGCTAATTATTGATTACTGATGACCAACTGCCTCCGAATAAATCAGACACGCGTTTCAAGCTTTTGACTGGCAACCATGGCCTAAAATCAAAAGCATCTGCTGAATTAATATGATGGAGATCCACGGTTGGTCGGGATTGACCCGCCACAAATTGCGATACAAAGTTCTGTCGACACCTAACCGTGTCGGAAAACGAACAGGGCCAGCCGCACAAGCCTGTAGAGTGAAAAGCAGCTTCCTGCTTTATTTAACTAATGATTAATTAACATTCGTCGCCCTGACCCAGCCGCAACTAAGAATGCTGCTGCTTTTTGCACTTTGTTTTTCACGCATGCTAAAGATTCTTTTTTTTTTTTTTTTTCCAAAATAAAAAAAGGTTTATTTAGTCAGAAAAGATGATAGAATGCGGCTGGCAATTCAGTCGGCAACAGATGACGGAGAAATGGAAACATACCGAACCCAGATATGAACTCCACTATCCAATAAATGACCCCAATTTTATGTATATATTTCGGTACAATGACAAACTCCTTGCCACAATAATGGATGTGGTTTTGTGCCAAAAGGAAAAGGATGAGGTTTCAATTTAATCATGCAAATGAAAAGAGATGATGAAAACAACAAATCAAGACACCATGGAGATCAAAACACGTTAGTCCATCACCTTAGCATGTATCAACCTTCATCGAATCAATCAACATACAAAGAAACAAAGGTCTTCATAATAGTAGTCATGGCGTACAGGATTGACTTGTTCATTTATCTCCCAGCATGTAGTAACATAGGATATTAATCTTGCCGTTGGTTAAATGTTGGTCTAAAATTTGCTCTCTAGACCGTGTTGCAGCTGCTGCACTCACCAATGAGTTTTTAGCAGATGGGCGTTTTTTGCAGTACAGAAGATGAGAAAATTGATGCTGGTATTCGGTAAAATTATCTATTACACTATGAATACAAGATCCCTGAATTTCGGGAATAACCCAATCGGGTGGTTGCAGAAAGGCCAGATGATCCCAACCCCATCTGCGTAAATAAAGCATTAACATGAATAAGAAAACAGGAATGTCAGTTGGAGTGTCGTTAGTCTTGGTTTGTTACTGCTCAAGGTTTTGATCCTCATCATTCAAACATCTTAGATTCATTGATGCAACTATTTTACACCAACAACACGGGAATATGCACCTGGGATTACAAGGACGGCTCCAAATTAGGGACCCCATTCTTTGAAGGATACGTCTGCCAACATGGAAGCACAGACCACTAATGCATTTTTTGGGTTCATTGAATTGTATAGAAGAGAATGAAATCCAATGCCACTAACCATGTTACAAAAGAAGGCAATTACTCAATACTCCACAGCCAATTATAACAGAAGACTTCAAGACTATTACCAATTGTTGAAGCTATCGAAAAACATCAGATTACAGAATGCATTTCAATTGGTTAACAATTGATATCATTTGGCTTACCACACATACTGCTTCCATTCAAACCTGCTGGATTTGTGATACTTTTCTCCAGAATATGGTGAGAAAGCTATCAAGGGATAATTTGCACAAAAAGTAAGATGAACATTGTTGCATGGGGATGAAGAGAGTGCAGAAAGCATTGAAATGATGATTAAACTCTGCAGAGGCAGCTGACTTAAGAGATAATAGGACCTAGGAATGGAACCTGAGACATTCAATACAAATAATCAGTATACAGAGAGTTCCATAACAAGGGATGCTCCCTTGATGTTATGAACCAACACAACAAAGACCAAGAGATCAGTAAATTTTCCTCCTATTAGTGAGAGATGCCACCTACAAAGCAACTTTTATTTCACACAAAATGCAAGGAATTCAAAAGAGCATTATTCTAGAAATACACTAGTTCCTCCTAAGAAAATCAAAAGGAGAAACCTTGGTGTGACAAAAACATTACTCCACTCTGACCTCCAGTTTCATATAATATCAAAAGTTTGAAATCTCCTTGTGAAAATAAGATTAAGTCTATGCATATCTAAATCTTCCTCAAACCTCACATTGTGAAAGCCTTGTGCAGTAGGATGCCCCTTCCAAGAAAATCAAGAGAAGGACAATGAATTATGCTCTCGATCTTCACCATGTTATTCAAAATATGCAGTAAAGAACCTCATCAAATGATTGTGTCCTCCATAACAAGAATTCTCACAACCGAGTTTAGAGAACATATTAACCTCAACTATAGCTCTCCAGTTATGCCATATCCTTCAGATAAATGTTTAAGTCATGTCCTACAAAAGATCAATCTGAAAGTTCCAGTACTCTAGAAGAATCTGTGCTGTCGTGCCAACATGGAAATCCAAATGTGACAGCAATTAGAAAGAGAAGTGCACCAGAATGGCAACTAAAAATGTCAAGCAACTTAAAAATCATGTACATGTTACCAATATAAGTAGATGTAACTAAGGCTAAACTGGTGCTCATCTTAAATGTCAATGTTATGGAAAGATAAATGTTTAGGCGTCACTTGATACAAAATTTCTTAGATGGATTGTGATGCAACAGTAGGTATTTGCAAATTGCAAAATGAGTTACATAATTTATTCAAGCATCATTAATAAACTCTGTAATAAAACTCATCTAAGACAAATGAAAATTATGAAATAAGAGAAGAAAACACAGACAGGGAGAGGTAATCTTCAGGCAACACATACTCTTGCAAATTGAATATCACAAAAACCAGCCTTCGTATCCAGATAATGCGTTGAGAAGCAAGACTGATCTAAAAAATTCAGAACAGGTTAAAGTGGAAGAAGCATCAAGTCATACACTCGTTTCATGACAATCTTTATGTTTTCCTTGAACAGCCCCTACTACAACAAACACTGTACAATCCAGAAAAGACTACTTTCGCATCATCTAGGCTATAAATTTTATGTAGTGCCATATGCTTGACCACTGTAGCAATGAGCTTTAGCTTAGCGATACTATAGTCACCTCTAAGCAAATATCTCGAATTTGAGTCCCTAAAAAATATGCTCAACCACCGTAACTCAATATCATCCCCCAATTTTGAAACAACAATCCATGACATGTCTATTCAAACTCTCTCGGATCCACAAGAAAACTAAACAGCCCCCAGGAGACAAAGTTCAGTCACATGCCAGCCGTTACTAGAACTCCATCTGCTAGATCAAAGATACCCATCTTCCTCTTCAATATCCTCATATTCATTATAAGAGAAAAATTTCAATCACAAGCCAGCCATTACCAGAGCTCCGTCTGCTAATCAAAGATACCCATCTTCCTCTTCAATATCCTCATCTTCGTTATCCCACATTACATAATCTTCGTTCCCTTCCTCTTCCCCTTCAGAAAATGCTGAAATCCACACATCACCAAAGTCAGACCTTGCCTCTGTGAACTCATTAAAAACACTTTCCAAATCACTGGCTTCAATACCCTCATCAGAAAAATGAGTGATAGTAAACATCCCATTCCCATCATCAATCTCCAAATCCTCCTCACTTGTGCTCTGTCTCCTGGGGACTAAATCTTTGTCTGTAACTTCCCCATTCTCAATCCCAATCCAAGGCACCCACAAATCAGCATGTCTCCCCAATGCCCTGTCCCTATCCCCCACCACCACCGTCCCCAAACTTGCTTCCCTAGCTTTCCTCAAAATCTCAGAAAAATCTGAATCATCAGATACCAAGACCAGCCAATCAACCGCTTTACTCATCGAATGCTCAATCTGCCTCTTCAATGCCCAATCCGCTGCTTGTGGCTTATCCTCCACGGTCTTCACATAAACCCCAGCTCTCCTCAGCTCGGCCGCGAGGCCATAGCCGGCTTTCGGGGTCAATAATCTCCTTGCCTCTTCGTTATACTTATTATTTCTGGATATGAACCTCTCCTTGTAACGCTGCCGTTTCTTGCCCTTGAGGGACCTCATTCTGTTCAGCTTCTTTTGCCGCTCCCGCTCGTGAAGCTGTTTGAAATGCTTCTTGAGGTCCAAATTGGTCTTACACTTGCGGCCGCAGACCCCACAAACATAAAGCTGAGAGGGAACGAAAAGTCCTTTCCTTTCAAGAATGTCTAGCTGCTTCCTCTCCCGCCGCTCCTCCACGACCCACTGCGGAAGGTGGATGAACGCGTGGCGATTCGCGTAAGCCGACATGTCGACAACTTCGCCGAACTTCTGCGCCACTTGTTTAAGGGCCATTGCGGCATGGTACGGCGGGCCGCGCGGGGGCTTGTTGTCGAGGTCCAAAGGACGACGACCTTGCTCTGTTTGGGAGAGTAGATTCCCTGATTGTTCCTGACCATGTCAATCTCGCAGGTGGAGGCGGCGGCGGCGTGGTTGCTGTTGAAGGTGGCGGCCACAATTCTGGATGGAAACGGAGGGGAAAGGCTTAGGAGGGGCTTTGAAGAGAAGGGGAGTTTGGCCTTGATACCGAGACAGGCCGCATAATGGCGAGAAGAAGAGAAATGGAAAGCGTGGCTTGGTAAGAGAAGATGAGGTTTTAGCAGCAGAGAGGCGTCCGTCGCAAATGCCATAGTGGGGTTGCGGTTGTGCACAGAAGCGGCAATAAAATGAACGAATTGGAGAGGCAGCCGAGCCCAGAGCCCAGAGCCCAGAGCCCAGAGCCCAAAGCCCAAAGCCCAATCCTACCTCTAAGATAAGTGCTGTAATCTAATCCAATCTAAAGTATTTTATTTCAATCACTATTTTTTAAGTCTAATCTTTGAAACTCCATCACGTCCGTTCATCCATGAATGCCATGTAAAGAAGTGTATACATTTTTCATCTTCACCTATCTCCTCCGATGCCCTTTTATTTATATATTTATCTCTTCTTCTGTGTCTTTCATGTATTAAATTTTTTGTATATATATAAATATATTACTTGAATTTGCATAGAATTTCGTTAGGAAAAAGAGAGAGAGAGAGAGAGAGAGAGAATTTTTATAAAAAAAAATATAAAGAATAATTTGTCATAAACAAATCATTTTGTGGTAAGAAAATGTGGGTCAACTCATATTTTGTGGGGAATTACCTATAAATTGGAGGTGGGTGAAAGTGGGTGTGGTCCAACCTTACCACCCTCAAGGGCTAACGCCCCATTTTCCAACTCGGCTAGGCTGAGTTGACCGTAGGCATCTTTGAATAATAATGGTTTAGAGCTGCCAGGTTCTAATTAGCTGATCGCGTTCAAATTTGTCATACTGGATTGACACTGTACCAGGAGTTTGCAGCTAACTTGTACTCATCGAATTATTTTTAAAGAAATTATCTCTAGACGATGACTTTTGATCCTCCAAATAGCTTGTGTCTAAACAGACTCCATCAAATTATTTCTAGACACCAAGGTCCTGTTCACTTGTTGAAAAGTAAGATCGTTTTCTAGAAATCTTATCCGCGAATGAAAGATGGAAAGTAGAATATTCTGTTCGAATCCTCAGTTTTCGAAATAGAAAAATGGAAACCAGTTTTTCCACTTTTTCACATTTGTACTACTTCTTCGAAAACATCTTGCAGAGGGATTTCTATGCTTTCCATTGTGTTACCGAGACTTTAGAGGAACTGTTTTTTTTTTTTTTTTTTTATAAAAAATTTCTATTGTTATACTTTTTCAAATAAAAAGTTCCTCTGTTGCAATAACAATTTAAATAAATATTAATATAAATTAAAATGTTGCTGTTATTTTAGTTTTTTTTTATGATTTTTTTATTTTTCTCGTTTCTCAATATTATTGATGAATTTGAATATGGTTTTGAGTTTTCTATATAAAAATGGATAAAAATTTCTTATTTTTTAAATTTTCCATAGAAAAAAGAAAATTGAAGAAATGGAGATGAAAATTGAAAAAAAAAAAAAAAAAGGAAAAACGGAGAGAGAGAGAGAGAGAGAGAGAACAGAAAAAGCTCTCCACAAATGCGTGAACATATGTAAAGCGTAATCTACATAAAACTTCTAATTTCTAATTTTCAGCTGAAGCAATTTCTAAGAAAATAATTTTCTTAGAAATTGCTTCTATTTTGATCGTATATGCAAAATTAGTGTTTTAGAAGCACAAGCCAATGATTTTCAGACCTAAGATAATGGTTTTGATGCAGATAGAACCAAAACTTGCATGTAAACAATAATTCTCAATGTTCTTGGCTAGTTGCTAGACTATTCTCTCATAAGAGAAAGCTCAGAAACAATGATTTCGTTCAATCGACTCCTGTCTGAGAAAGTAGTGACAAACTAGATCAATGAGCTCTTACTCAGATGGTTTTGTCTGGTGAATCTTTGATACATTATTCTGCCTCCAAGGGCCTTTTTCCCTCTATTCGCTCATCTTTCGCTTTCACAAGAGACCCTTTTGGCAGAAACATGTTTGCTACATTGCCATGCTTCGCTATTCTCAAGTCGTGATCATCACATTAGTCGGCTTTCCAACGCCTGCATTACGTGGTATATTGGTTTTTAATTTAAAAACTGATCGCCTATGGGTCTGATTCCATCGAAATTCTATTCCATCGACACAAAATTTGGAGCTTTTCACGTTGGTGAATGTAAAGGTGGCGATCAACGTTGCATCAACAAAAATTTAAACGATCGCCTGCGTGTTTTCTTACACGTTCTGTCCTGTTAGACGTTGCAGATGCCATGAAATTTGGTTGCTACTCTGTAAATGAATGGGTATAGAAAATTTGGCCGGCTTTATAGAGCAAATTTTTGTCAGCGGCATAATTCAAGCAGAATAAATATTTTGTATTCAAATTTATATAGGTGAAAAACAGAAAAATGGATAATCCTTGTTTCCTTCTATTAAGGGGTGAAGCTAAAATCATTACAGCAATCCTCATCTTTGTCTAAAACCCCTCTCTCTCTCTCTCTCTCTCTCTCTCTCTCTCTCTCTCTCTCTCTTCCCGGTGTTTCGGGTTTTTTTTTTGGCTGGTGTCATTGTGACAATAGGAATGACCCTTTAAACTTTGGCTTTCACTGTAATGATTCTCCTTGAATTATGGCAACTATATACTGAATTATGATAATTTGGTTTCCCTCAACTACTACTAAACAGAATGATTGTTCATTAATACAATCATTTGCTTTAATTTTTTATGTTGTTGCAGGGCATGAATGATAACGAAGTGACCCTCTTTAGTGGGCTCCCGGTGGGTCAGTATTAACAAAACTTGTGACGCTTATACTTAGGATAAGGAAAAAAAAATATATATTTATATATATAAAATATTTTTATTTTTTTTCCTTATCCTAAGTATAAGCGTCACAAGTTTTGTTAATACTGACCCACCGGGAGCCCACTAAAGAGGGTCACTTCGTTATCATTCATGCCCTGCAACAACATAAAAATTCATTAGTCGTTATCTAATAAATAAGTATAATAATGGTTATTATGTATTAATTATAAATCACTACATAAAATTTTTAAAACACTACTTATATAATAATAATTAAATTATAGTAATTTAAAATTATTTAATTATTTTAAAAAAATATAATAATAATAAATATTTATATAGTAATTTTAAGTTATTAATTTTATTTTTTTAAAAAAAATAATAAATTAATAGATAATTTTATATTTTAAAAAAATATAATAAAAAAATAAAATAATAATTTTATTTTTTAAAAAAATAAAATAAGACAACAATTTTGAATTGTCATCTATTTCTTTTTTATTTTAAATTAGAATAGGACAATAAATTCAAATCACTATTTAATTTTTATTTTAAAAAAATTGATAAAACAGTAGTCTTAAATTGCTGTCTTAATTTTTTTCAAAGAATAAATAAGGCAGTGATCTTTATTTTAAATAGTAATAATAATAAGGTAACAATGTTTTTTCCTTTTTGAAAATAAAGGGATTACTTAATCTTCGTTTTTCCTTTTTTTTTTTTTTTTTTTAAAAAAAGAAGAATGAATAAGACAAGAACTGCTGTTTAATCTTAAATGATAAAGTAAAGATTTTAAATTGCTACCTTTTCCTTTATAAATATAGAGTGTAATGGTGTAAAACCATTGTTATGTGATTTTCAATATGTTGATGACATGATAACTTGACACATTTATCAAATACTACAAAGGTTGATTTGGAAGGATAAGAAAAAGAAGAAGTAGTAGTTGCTTTTAGTCTTTTACATTTGCATCGTTGACATCATTGACATTGATGAACATCATATCGGAAGAAGAAGGAGAAGAAAAATTGAAAGTATCTATTTTTGTTCTAGTGAATTGTGAATATTTATTTTCTCTTTTAGGCTTTGAATGCAAAGTTAAGTTTAGTGTACTCAAATCCATTCAAAACCCACTATTAGACCATTAAAATAAAATGTTAACTATATTAAGAGAAATTAAAGACGTTAAGAATTGAGAATTACTCTTTTTGTCTAATAAACAATTGTAAATGTTTCATTTAACAACATATAATCAAATAGTAGAAAGATATATTTTTAATACTACAATTCATTCATGAGGAAATAATTAATTTTCTTAAACTTTAAGAATCAATGCCTTATGGTTTGATAGTAAGAAAAAGTGTTTGTAAACTCATTTAATACAATTGTTTTATTTTTTTTTTTTCCTTATCACTACTCATGAAGTCTGCAATTTTTGCCATCTAATAAAATTTTTTTTTCTTGTTCTATTTTTTTTTCCTACATTCATTTTTTTCTATTTGGATGTTTGATTGAAAATTACTTAAACAACATGGAAGATAGAAGATAGATAGATTTTGATAGATTAAGTAATGAATACTTAACTAAGGATGAAAATTTCTTAAATAAGGTTTTTGCTACGTTCGTTAAAGGAGATAAAATATCTTGTCCTTATGAAAAATGTTGTTTTTGGTATTGGTACTCTAGAGCAATGGTTTATGAATATTTAGTTGTTCATAAGTTCATATAGGATTATAAGAAATGAATTTTCCATGGTGAGGGACCATAATCAAGTATAATGATAAATGATATTGAAATTGAAGTTGATAAAAATAATGATATTGATGGACTTTTAAATGAAACCTTTGGGGATGTGAGAGAACTAGCAGATTTTGACAATGTTGGGAAGAGTCCAACTATACAAGCTAAAAAGATTTACAATTTGGTTCAGGACGAGTAATAAGAAATAAACCCTTGCTATAAGAACTTGATGCTTTTATTTAGAATTAGATTATATCTTCTTAAGTATCTCCATGATCTTAGTAATGCAAAATTTAGAGATATGCTAGAATTAATCAAGGAGGCATTCCTTGATACTAAGGTCTTTAGTTCATTTCATAAAGCTAAAACTATGGTGAAAGCACTATGACTTAACTACAAAAAAAAAATTTATACATGTCCCAATGATTGTATGTTTTTTAGGGACAAGCATGAAAAGGCAAAGAGTATCATATATATGGGGTTATTAGGTGGACAAACATCAAGGAAGTTGAAAGAAATGAAATCTTTAATGTATCCTCCAAGGTCTATTGCATGTTAGCTAAAATTTTAAAATATTTCCCTTTGAAATCCAAACTTTAAAGACTTTTCATATGCTTAAAAATGAATAATGATATGGTTTAACATATAAAACATTGACCCATAGATGGTAACATGAGACAATGGTGATGCTTGGAAACATTTTGATATGTTGCATCCATTTTTTGCAAAGGAACCTCAAAATATAAGATTAAGTTTGGCCAATAATGGATTTAATCCATTTTGAACCATGGGCATTACACATAGCACATGTTCGGTTGTGCTCATTAATTACAATCTAGCATCATGGCTCTATATCAAACTAGGATATATATTGCTCAGTGTGATCATTCTTGGCCCTAATTCACATAGGAGAGAGATTAATATTTTTTTTAGCCGTTGATTAAAAAATTGAAGGAGTTGTAGGAGTATGGTTTGTAAATATATGATGCATGTAATAAGTAGTCTTTTCAAATGCATGCAACCTTATTATAAACTATCAATGATTTTCCAATATATGCAATGTTGTGGAGTAAAAAGGGAAAGTTATCATGTCCTACATGTAATTATGATACTTCTTTAGAATATTTGTATCATAATAGGAAAATATGTTATAGGGACCATTGTAGGTTTTTAAATGTTAAACACCCTTAGAAAAGAGATAGAAAATCTTTCAATGGCTAAATAGAGTTAAAAGATGCTTTAACACCTTTGTTAAGGTCAAAGATTGTAATAGAGTTGTCTAACTTTGATAATTAGTTTAAGAAGAAGCAAAAAGCAATCTTTGATAGTCTATGGAAGAAAAATTCTATATTTGTTTATTTTTCATATTAGGAGAGTAACAAATACCAACATAATTTAGATGTGATGCATATAAAGAAAAACATTTATAACAACATTCTTAGGACCATCCTTGATATTCCTAATAAAATAAAGGATCATGCAAAAGCTTGTTTTGATTTATAAGAAAAAGAGTTTCAACCTATTTTTTCTAATGATGGTTGACACATTTATTTATTCAAAGCAAGCTATTTAATGACACCTGAGGAGAAAATCATGTTTTATACTATTATAAAAGGTGTCAAACTTTCTTCAGGTTATGCATCCAATATTTCCAGATGTGTGAATGAAAGAAAAAAGAAAATTGTGAGGTATAAGATTCATGATGCATACTTATTATTGCATTACCTTCATTCAATTGTAGTTAGGAAAATGCTACTAAAGCATGTTGCTACAACCTTAACAAGATTGAGATTGTATTTTAAATCAATATGCAATAAAGTTGTGAAATTAGAGGACTTAGGTCATTTACAAGATGAAATTAGTGAAACATTATGTCAACTAGAGATGATTTTTCTTCCAAGTTTATTTGATATCAAGATGTACTTACCTATACACTTAGTTGATGAAATCTGGTTTGGTGGACTCATGCATTATCATTGAATGTTTGAGATTGAGAGATATTTGTACAAATTGAAATTGTATATTCATAATAAAAGTCAACTTGAAGGATCCATTGCAAAAGGGTATTTGGTTGAAGAGTGTTTGGTGTTTTGCCCAAGAAATATGCAAAATGGGGTAATGACTCCTTTTTTTAGATATCATTATCAATCTAATGCAATAATAAAGAAATAAACACCTCTATTTTCAAATAAAAGTCATGTAATTATGGGTAAAGGGAAAAGAAAAAGTAAAGTCATTACTTTAAATGTTGTTTCTTTTAAACAAACTCATAAATATGCATTATTTAACTACAGAAATGAATAAGTCAAAAGATATATCAAGTAAGTTAAACTAAAATTTAAATTTTCATTTAATATTATCTTATTAAAATATTGTTCTTTTTATTGTTTATTGTTGGCTATATTATAGAGAGTAAAGGTAATTGATGAGTAGATAATAAAGAAAGAGATGGGCCTATCCAAAAAAAATCATTGTTAAGATTTTCCTAGTTGGTTTTAAGCCTAAGTTGCAACAAAAAAGGGTTCCTTATCACATTCGGTGATTATTTATTGGTCTTAACATTGTGGCAAAGTGTTATAGTTGTTATGTCATTAATGGCTATAAATTCCATGCAAGGAAATGAGATGTAATGTGTAAGACACAAAATAATAGTGTTACTCTAATAGTATTAACAAATAGATTTGCTAATTTAAAAGACCAAAACCTAGTGAAAGAGGAAGTGAGTTATTATGGGTTAATTGTAGAAATTATTAAATTGGACTACTAGAGTCAATTTGATATTGTTTTGTTTAAATATAATTGGTTTAAGTTGGAGAAATTAACTGAGGACTTGCATGAGATAACTGTAATAAATTGTGTTATCAAAGTGATCCTTTTATACTTACATATCAAGTTCACCATGTTTTCTTTATAGAGGATCCAATTAAAAAAGACATTTATTATGTAACATATAGGCTTCCTAAAGAATTATTTGGGTTGAATGAAGAAGAAAATGTAAGTGTATAAGATATATTCTAGAGGGATGCCAAGTGTAACAAATTCAAATGTGGAAGGTATTGGTAGTGTTAAGCAATATAGTTTGATAAGATAAGGTATGCCTAATGCAATAATTGTCATACACATAAATAATCTACCTTTTGAAATAGGCTTAAAGTAATTGCACAACAATGTAGATGACAATGACACATTAAGAGTGGATAAATGCAAATAATTAGACAAAACAAGTTAATAAGCTATTTATTTCTTTTTTTTTGTTCTAATCTTTCATATGTTCATTAAAAGTTGTCACTTTAAGGTTCTTTTTTTGTTATGACTGCATCACTGAACTATTAGTCATTCATTCATTTTGTGAAATATAATGTGCATAATATATGAATAGTATGTCAAAAACACAATTATCATTATTACTTTATTGTTTATCTAATTTCTAATTCCTCTTGACCATTTGATAATCATTAGCCATGAAGAAGAAATTCACTTAGAGAAAAAAAGACTTCATCTACTACTAGCGATATGGCAACTTCCTTTTCAAGTATCTTGAGACAATGAACGTTAACAAACAAGGTTCTTACATAAGAAAAGATGCAAGCCACTCAGTTGGACCACTTAGTTAAATATTGTTAAATTAAGTTTTTCTCTTCCCAGTAATGGTTCATAGTCAATTGAGACATCAAATGCAAGAGATAGACAACCCACAATGCATACAACTAGTGTAAGTAGGTAACAACTTCAAGTACACACAAATTTTGATAATCAACAATCAAGAGGGACAACTTTTGATCAAATAAGAGCACAACCTTCCATAGAGGTAGGATTGAAATAATCACCATAAAAAGAATAAATTATTCAAGGTAATTAAAAGAGGTATCTCTTAGTTATATGATTTATTAAAATCTTAATTCTTAGATTGAATATTTGAATGTCTTCACTAATATTATTTCAGTGCATAAAAAATGAAGAGGACTAATGACATTGAGAGCAATAATACATGTTAGATGTAAAGATAAGAAAAAACCCATTTCCCTAAATGCTAAAAATCAACATGTATGCCCAAATGATAAAACTCTATGTGAGTTTAGCAACTTCCTTGAAACATTGGCTAGGAATATTAGATTGGTGTCTTTATATATAAGAACTTAGCATGTGTTTAATCTTGAAAAAAAAAAATAGCTTTATGAAAGCTTGTGCAGGTAATGTATATTGAAAATTTTCTTCCTTATCTTTATTAAGATGTATTTGTTAGAATTAACTTTTTTCACATTTTAGTTGATTATAAGATACTATATAGTTCTAGTTTAAGACAAAAAGTGGATGATAAATACAATTGGAGCAAGTTAAAGGGATTATAAGTGCAAGTTAAAGAGATAATGCTATAAGAAGTACAAAACTAATAAAGAAAGATTAAGAAACTATCCACCTTATATACCTTTGGATCAATTTAGATAACTATTATAATATTAGATTTTTGAAGAAGTAAAGGTTTAATATTATCTTATTTTTGCTTATTTATCAAATATTTTCTTTGAGTTTTATATTAATATATTTTAACTTTTTGTTATTCCTTACTAATGATTATAGGAAGTGACAAGAATCAACATTAATCCAATAAGAATGCACCCTATAGGCAGAAGGAGTTTTGCTAAGGTTTAAGAGTAATTGGTATGTAAATCATAAAAACACCATTAATATATTTAGATGTTATATGTGTTATATTAATCATG
The DNA here is from genome assembly GCA_037832345.1 of Rhizophora mangle. Classification (NCBI taxonomy): domain Eukaryota; kingdom Viridiplantae; phylum Streptophyta; class Magnoliopsida; order Malpighiales; family Rhizophoraceae; genus Rhizophora; species Rhizophora mangle. The sequence goes on from JBAPLJ010000320.1 coordinate 1,929,852, forward strand.
TGGTTCATATCTAACCATGATTTCATACCTTTAATTTACTTTATTTAAATTTATTTCGTTGCATTTCATTGTTGTTATTTGTATCAAAAAGCTGAAGATCCTAATAAAACCTCCCCATCTCAACTCGACATATTTAATGCTACTTGCAAAAAATAATCCAATTGAAAATATAAGCTATCAAGTCAAACATTAAAGCAAATTGTAAGCATTTCCTTTTATTTTCTTGGTATTCATGTATGATTTGAGGTTTTGTTATATTTTTTCACTTATAACTTGACTTGCTTTAGATTTAAAATCGAATTAAGGAGCTTTAAACTTAAGGGGAATGAATAAATAGCCAAAGCCATGCAAATACCTTCACTGTAGTTATGGGAAAAGAGCATTTTAAGAGGGTGAGGCTATATGGGAGAGGTGTGAACCACATTACTTTGAAAGGCTAATCAATTGTTGGAGATCCTATTAAAATTTCATCAGGTTTTATGTGATTTATTAGGAAGAATATGGAAGCTGAGATGCAAAAGAAGCTTAAATCATAAACACAATAGTTGCAAAGTGGATGGAACTACAAACTATAATAATAGCCCAAAAATGATGAAACAAAATCTTAGACTAAACATTAATTTTGATATACCTCCTTAAAACATAGCAATAGCTCCTTTATCAAATAATGCTTTTAGTGCTCCTAATCAAGAGTTATAGCAAAAGGCCCATTTATTCTCGGAAGGCATGTACAATCCATATATTTAAGTATTCATCTTGTTTTCTTTTTAATCTTAATTTTTGCTAATGTGTAATTTATTTCTTCTTTTTCCTTATTTCTAGTTTATTACTTTATTTTAAATATTTATAAGTTTAGATCAAAAATTATATTTATCTTTTATATGATAATGCTCCCCCTCAAGGTTGAGGACTTCATAGTCAAATGGTAAATTTTAAAACCTTAAATTCTAAGTTTCCCATTTTCCTATTTTATATCAAATTTTCTCTATAAGTTTGTATCTTTCATATCCAAAATATTCCATATTTCATACTTCAAATCAATTTAGGATGTATTAACTATTGAAATGTCTTTCATTTATACTTCGTAAACTTTAAGTCCTTACATTTCAGTTATGTGAGATTTTGGTTTTGAAATCTAGTTGTGCAATTTGGTATCTTGCCAATATTTTGCATCATTATATTTGGTTTTGGATATTCTTATGTTTATACCATCTCTCTGTGACTTTACACCGGTATAGTAAGGAGAAGTATGTTGATTGTCACTAGTTTCCTTGTAAAGACAAAAGACTATTACCTTATGAAATGCAAAATGCAAGAAGCAAATTGAGGATATAGAGAAGAAGATAATACAATTATACTTTATTCTCTCAAGTTTAAAGGTTTTATAGATAACATATAAATTTTTTCATTTGTAATGGATTAAATTAAATCTAAAAAAATTAACTTAGATTTCTACTACTATCACCTCCTAGTTATTACTTATTATTTTTAATCGAGCCTAATGCTTACATTTCAAATGCTTATTATGCTTAAGTAAAAGGACTCACTTCTCCTATATTGATCTTTGCTTAATGTTGTTATTTATGCAATATTTAGTTTAAATTACGAGATGCTTTCTCAATTTATCGTCAACAAAATGTGTTCTTTAAAGATAACTTTGTGTGTTATTATCTTTTTGATTTCGTTCAAATAATTAACATAAATGTCATAGTTTTGGAACTTTAAAATAGTTAAAAAACCACAACCTACTTTCTCAAAAATCTACTACCTATTGTTTTAAAAAATTATTGTTTATTCACTTAAAAAATTACCACACATTTGCTTACAAAATTGTTGTCTATTCTTTTAAAATATTGTTGTCAATTCACTTTAAAAATCATTACCTATTTGCTTAAAAATTCTTTACTTATTTGCTTAAAAAATCCCTACCTATTCACTTAAAATTTATTACCTATTCTCTTAAAAAATTATTGTCTATTTTATTAAAAAACCACTATGTATACATTTCATAACCACTGCGTAAAGATTATAAAATAGTTGTTGCAATAATCATTTAAAACTATTATCTAAGCCACCTTTAGACAAAAGTTTATATATATTGTTATAAGTACAAAAAACTACTGTGTTAGATTTATTGCAACGCTCATAAATTTAGTAGCCTATAAACTGTTGCATTAGACTTTAGGTAGTAATTTTTAAATTAAAAACAACAATTTTGAACTATTACTTTAATTAATTTATTTGGTAGTGAGCTAATGCGGACATCACATAGTTGTTAAAACCACCAATGAAATTATAATGATTAACAAAGAGATTACAAAATTTAATCACATCATATATCATATTTCATCACATTATTTTTTAGTATATCATCGTATTTATTGTTATTATTACTTATTAAATAAATATTATTTTTATTTAAATAATAAATATTTTGATTTATACTTATACAAAAATCTTATTTTTTTGTCAAAATTTTTATTTATAAAAAAATATTAAATAAATCACAAAAATTCAAAATTAGTAGAAATTTAGAATATGTTGATATATAGTATCGACCAATCAAATAGTAGGCAAGTGAAAAAAAAAAACAAAAAAATTAATTTAATCAACCAAACTAATGTCTATGGTTTACCAAATATGGAGAAAACTAGAACATTAAAAATTACATAAATTTCAAACTGATTAATCTAATCAGTGGCTATAGTTGACTTAAGGTAGTTTAAGAGTTAAAAACTTCAATGTTACAAAAGTTACAAAACATTTATATTCATTGATCTAATTAGTTGTTACATCAACTGATGGGATTGAAGAAATAAAAAGCACAAAAACTTAAGAAAGTTACAAAGATTTTAAATTAGTATATCAGTTAAAGTATTGTAATTGACCAATGTCTTAGAGATTTGTATTTTAGAAATTATTTTTTACAAAAAATAAATCAATATCTAATGATTATTTTGGCATATTTGTCTATAAAAATGTTGTAAAACTTTCTTATAGGCAAAGTTTTAAGAATAAAATTGATCAGTGAATTAGAAAGTTTAGAAATTTAAGATTTAACTAGTTTAACTATTTTTTTAATTAAAATAAAATCAATATTAATATATATATAAATATATAATTATATATAAAATATTATCATATATATATATATTATATTATAATTTTTTGAATAATTATATATATATAATAAGAAAAAATTAATTAATATAATTTATTTGAAGATATAAGTGATTTAAGTCAAATAAATTTAGTAAAAAAAATATATTATAATTTATAATATTTTTATTTTATTTTATTTTATTTTTTTTGTTAAAAATAAAATAATTTAATATAAATAAGATAATTTAAATTTTAAAAATAAATATCAATATAATATCATATATTTTTGTTAAAAAATATAAATAAATATATTATACAAATATTTTCTCTAATTTTTATAATTTATATAAAAGAAAAGAGAAAAAAAAAGTTATAAAATAATTATTTTTTTTTTTTATAAAAATTTAATATAAAAAAAATATTTTCTATTTTTTTTCACAAAATTTTGAAATTAATTGAATCAAACAAATTTTGATTGATTTACTAATTTATAATTTAATTAATTAACTTACTGATTTAATTACTAATTTTTAAAAAACTAACTATTTTTTTAAAATTAAATGAACTAAATTAAAGTTTGGTTCTCAATTTTATTATTTCAACCAACTGGACTAATTCAATTTTGAAAACATCACTTGTACGGTATGGACAAACAAATGGATAAAAGACATTAAGAACTTATATTGTGTTTAGCGCGAAAAATTAAAGAGAAAAAAGTAAAAGAATAAGAATAAAAATTGTACGAAAAAAAAAAGGTTGAACTATAAAAGAATAAAAATATTCAAAGTAAGATTATAAAATGAATAAAAGTATTATAAACAAAAATATTAGAATATGAGTTTTTTAAATTATAAAAAATGGTTAGTTTTTATGAAAATTTCATGTAAACTTTGTTATAATTTAAATTGATGAGATACAATATGAAGAGTTGTATTTATCCTACAAAAATAAAAGAGTTATCAAAGTTAAACACTAATAGAAATAGATTTTATAAAATAAATATAAGTTTTTATTTTAAGTTAAATAATTAAAAATTATTATATAAATATTTTTTATTTTATTTCATCAATTTACAATTATTTATATTATTTTTTGTTATTACTATTACTCTTATTTATCTTAATTATTACTTTTTGAAAGTAAAATTGAGTATGAGTCAAGGGATCAAACCAAATAAATCCCATCAACCTCCCCTTGGACCAACCTCCCCCCTTTGAAGTGGCCACAGGGACCAACAATAACTACTTCCAAATTATTTTTAATCATGCACAGCTACAGCTATAGTTTTTACTCTTCCTTCAAATAGACCCAGGATGCTTCCTAACAAAATTTAATCGATCAATTAGACAATCATGCAAAGAGTTAGGTGCACTAGAGTAATCACTGACAACTATGGCCTCTTTCTTTCTTTGTTTTTTTTATTTTTTAATCTTTTTTCCCTTTTTTTTCTGTTGCCAATGTTGTCACCATTGGAACATAGAACCCTGACGTAAAATGTGAATTACCTACTTTATTCCACATGGCCTTTTGGTAAAACTCAAAAGCATCCTTGCTTCTCGGTCTAGCCTTTGGGCTAAGCCACATATTAGCATTATATACCACTTTAGGGAAGAATCGGAATTTTGCATTGACATTTGGGAGTCCTCCGAACAACCAAAAAAAAAAATGTTATAAGGGCATTGATGAAATTATGAATCTTACAAAAAAAAAATGTAGGGTCTGAAAGCCAAAACTTAAACCAATATAATATGATCAACTGTGAATTCTTTAAAGCGTATTTGGAGAAAAAGGAACAGAAATCAACGCCCATCTATTTTGCTTGCAAGTCTAGAGTATATATATCTCTAGTAAGACAAATTTTCTATGTCCATTGTTTTTTTCATCTGTTTGTTTGAGAAAAACACAAATAAACTTTTCTGGTTTAACAAATAATGTGTTACATGAGAAAACGTGTAAAGCTATTTCCCAATTCCCAGCAAAGAAATTATTTCTTGGAGAGTTAAGGCTACTAGAAATTAACTGAAATACTGGATGGCCTCGTTTGAAAAGGTCTTGTGAGGGCTGTAAGACACTGGTGATTGTCCATTCACACGTTTTTGGCATCGTTGGGCTCTGTGGGTGACCTCTTACAAAGTTACACGAAACCAGCACGGTTAACCACATGAGATTAACTGTCCATCGACGATTAACTCCCAGCATATCCTACAACAAGATCCTTACGTCTTTTGTTACCTTTTTAACTTTTCTTTGGCAGACGCGCCCCCCCCCCCCCCCCCTTTCTTATGTCTCATTGTCCCCCTGTAAAAAAACCCACAGGATTAGCTAGTTTTGGAACATTTGGCGTTTTATGAGTGTTTATCATTAAGGTCCACCTAAGCGAATAAAAAATAACAAATATAATGGCCACAAAAAATGTTTATATTATACATTAAATATTAATATAATATAAAAATATTTAATTTTGTGCTCACTTATGTTACTTACTTTTGTATTTACATAACATTTCCCCTACAATTTTGTATTTACGTCTCTTTATCTCTCTCAAATTCAATGAATTAAATCGCTGTACGGGTTTTTCAACGAGGATCTAATGTCGGTTTGTACTAATTAAATAAGGGATCTGAAGGAAAGACTGACATAATAGACTTGTGAATGCCGTCTTCAGAAAAGTTCTATCTTCTTTACTTCTCTCTCTTTCCCGGCTTAGGCCACCAGGTGCCCTCCTGCCTTTCTTGAGCGAGTCTAGTCAACGCCCCAAGCCTTTGGTGTCTCTTCTTCATCACACTAAAGTTATAAGCTTTCTTCGTATATATAAATATATTATATATATATTTATATTCTCCTGTTTCTTTTACAAGAATTTCCTGCTTAATCCAATCTTCAAAGAGAGGGAAACACACAGAAAAAAGAAGAAAACAGAGAAATTGTAAAGGAAATTGGAAGAAGAAATGCTTGTATGGACCAGTATTTTGTTGGCTGCAGGTTCTATAATAGTCTTGGCAACCCTTCTCCTGCTGATAAGTTGGCGATGTTATGGTTTCAAAGAAGGTGATTCGACGGGAACCCCAGCTGGAAACTTGCAAGTTGGGAACGGAAGGCTTAACCAGGGGAGCCTAAATCACCGTCAACTTCAATCAAGCAGCAAAACAAGAGGGACTTATTATGTCTTCCCACGGGATTTGTCAACAAAATCTCTGTTCAATTGGGCAGATCATCCATCTCTTATCACAGACGCGGTTGAGAATGGATGGTCAAGATTTGCGTTCAGAGGTTACATGTCATCGTCTCCATCGACACGGTCATCACTGTTAGGATTGTGTGCAGCTGGTGATTATTATGGAAATAAAGCAGAGCCGGAGATGTCCTGGGAAGTGTGCCAAGGATCAGCGGATTTCGTGCAAAAGATTAGGCTAAACCCGGGTTTAAAGAAGGTTAATGCAAATAGTGCTGGTGTGTCTGCTGCTTCTGTGATCAGAACCGCTTTGCCTTTACCGGGCCCCCCCCTGGGGAACTCAGCTTTTCCCCAGGAGGCCTATTTTGAGATCACAATCTTGTATTGTCACGGCTGCTGCGATGACCACGAGTCTGCTGCCAAGGCCAAGGAAGGAGAAAAGACTAAACTTATTCCAGAGAGCAGTAATCTTGGAGGGAATTCATCGGAATCTTTACGACTTGCCGGTAGCGGTCATAGAATCAACAAGATTGAGGAATTGAAGCTGTCTGATAAAGATGATGGAAAAGACAAAGCAGTTATGGTATCTTTGGGACTCACTACTGGCGGCCCTCTTCCTTCGAAACTCCCTGGAAGATATCCGGGTTCCATTGGATTCCATTCGAATGGCTCTGTTTATCTTGACGGTAAATTCTTCTCTTCTCCCTTTCTCTTTTCATTTTTGTAATTTTGTTACCAAAAATCAAAACTTTTATGGTTTTTGGATTTAATTTTGTGCACTAGCAACAAAAAGCTAACAACCCACCAATTGAATACCCCTTTTTCACCTAAATATTTCCAATACAATACTAGGAAAAGTTGTGATGTGATGAAGTCCACTATCTGACATTAAACTGTGAGTTGTGTAGATGGAGAGGAATCTGTTTCTTTAATTTCAGGCCCTTTAGTTGGGCAGCCCTTGCTGTGCTTGGAGTAGGTGTGTGAAGATGTTGACACGTTAACTTACCTGTCCCCAATAAATAAGAGTTAGCTAATTTGTAGGCCCGAGATATGGTAGTTCAATGCAATTGTTTTTGCAACCAAAGTTATTCTTCAATTAATTGATCCAACCAAATCTTTTTATTTTCAGGAGTTAAACTTGTTTTCGAAACCGAGAAAGCAGAATGGGCAAAGACGGATAGAGTAATTGGGTGTGGATTTGATCCGAGGCAAAAGAAAGTTTTTTTCACAGTAGACTCAGAGCTTATCCATGTTGTGCATTGCAAGTCACAAGAATTTGGGACTCCCCTCTATCCAACCATTGCAGCTAACAATGACATAATCGTTCTAGTCAATTTCGGGCAAAGTGCGTTCAGCTATGCCCCGGCAAATTCTCAAAGAACCCCAAATCCTTGCTTCATTGGCCCTCTTGCAAATTCCCCTGCTTTGGGGTACGAGGACAGTAATGAGTTGTTTTCAATGGGAAGAATCGACTCACAATGGCTCAACAGAAGTGCCACTAAGACTAGCCACCTTAATGGCACTAATAACCTAGGCGTTGACTGTGACGAGGAGTCTGAGGCTGATTTGTTCGAAATTGTCTTGGATAGTAGATCTCCGAGCATTGTTTTGCAGCAACAAGACATCAAGCGTTACTAACAATTTTTAGCCTTCATGTTTTTTGTTTCTCGTCAAAGTGGCATCGATTTTCTGTACATTGGTTTCTCAATAGGTCCGGTTCAAACTATGGAAATTTTCTCTTTTCTGGAAACCAGGAGGGGAGGGTTGCAGGCCCAGATTCTAAGAAGCAACAACTTGTGTCATACGGACGCTGCCACCATCCCGCAAAATCTATGGAGGGATGCTCTAGTATCAACAGCCCAATGTCTTCCTTATAGAAAAGTTGCATTTGAACTTCCCATTCGCGTTCCAACATCTTCCAGCAACCATTAACCAAGTTGTCTGGAGGGTGGAGTGTACGTTACGCCCTTTCCTTGTCGCTCTATGATCACAGGAGGATTCTTTGAGAAGGGTTTTGTGGGGTCTACGTACAGCTAAATGTTTCTATTTTTGAGCAATGTACAGATAAATGTTTCATTCGGGATATTGTCGAAGATATACATTTTTTTTTTTTAATAAAAAAAAAAAATTCCGTTGTGGATACGTCGATATTGGTTTTTAGGGGCCGAGACCAATAATAGATTACATTTGTAGACTTGCACAGCTAATAGAGATTTTCGTTCAAGTTGTGGTGTTAATTTCTAGATCTTTGACGTGTACCTCGTCAAAAAAGTTGAAAGATTAAAATTCAATAATGGCAGGCTCTTAATGCTTACCGTTTCTAGCTATAAGCCAACGGAGACTTGTTATATACACTCTTTTTTTTTTTTTTTAATATTATATATATAGATATGAAATTTTAGATTACATGAATTTATTTATTATTTTATTTCAATTAAATCTTAGTTAATTTGTGATATTCATTCATATTGAATTTTTTAAGAGAATTATTCATATTTCATATTAACTTAATTTGACTAAAAAAAGTCAAATTGAAAAGTTCTAAATAAACGACCAATTGAAAGACTTGAATAGATCTTTGAGACAAGCAAGGCGAGAAGCTTTTCACTTTCAATTAACTTGCAACGAAACAAGGAGTTTGAAATGGCATTTTGCGCGCATCAACAAAGCCTTTAACGAAGAGGATTTTTCTTGTCTCTCTGTTCCTCTTTCTTGTTTTTTTCTTTCTGAGAAAACGAAAAGTGAAACAGAGAAAGAGACGTAGTCTCCTTCTCTTTTAGTTGGAATATGTCAAAGGTCAGTATAATTCAGCAAAGATGGTGTTCAAGTGTCTGCTCCCTATGGGGCTCTGTAATCAACAATTCAATATATGCGCAAGATGGTTGCGTAAAGAAATAGGAATGCCAACAAATCAATATTTTTAGTAACTTCTGTCGCATCATTGTTGAAGGAACAGATTCCCAACTCGCATGCGTCATTGTTAATCGGTTCCCACTCGCAAACGGCGCATAGACATCTACCAACGCCGTCACATGGCTCTTGCCTCCGTATTGCTTGTTGAGGGTCTCTAGATTTGGTTTGATTTTGTTCATATATTTAATCCGAATTGTCAATGATAGTTTGACTAATTTTAACATTATAACTAATCAAGAAGAGAGTAAAAACTATTGAGACGACTACAATTAATTGCGATTTGGGTTAATTGTTTCACAATTTTAGACATTTTGATGTTAACCAAATTAAACATACAAACACATTTAAAAAAAAAAAAATTCTCAATAATAATAATAATAATCTCACTAAACTAAGAAAACGTAAAATAAATATTTTTAAGAATAAGGTATCTGTAAATTTATAATCTCACTGTCAAACATTAATTATTTTGTTTATAAAACAACACATCATGTAGATATTAGCAGTGATTTGCTTTAGCTCGGTTGCGAACTCGAACTTTTCATAACCAAACTATAAGGCACAGTTTTTCTAAATTATCATCTGGGTCTAATTTATTTTTCACAGGTTTGATTATTTTAATTTGAATTGAATTAGTTTGGTCGCGTTAAGTAATTTTAGAAATTTGATGCAGACACCCGATTGCTGGTTACGTTTGCGCCAGTATTTATCAGGGAGAATAACCAAATCGAAATTGTATACTATCCATAATGCATAACTATGAAAATGATGCTGTCGTCGCTTGCTGTGTGCAGCAACTGTCCTACGTGCTCCACTTGCATTACAAAACCAAGAATGGAAGCAAGCAGAAATCTCACATCCTTATTCGGAAAAACACTGTATTTCGACAATAACCACTCAGATGAGTTGAGTGTTCTCCACAGTGCTAGGAAGCCAAGTCCTGAGCAGGATAGGACAGGCTGCTTTATAAAGAATAATAGCTTAGAGGCTGGGTCAAGGGATTTATTCTATAATTTCTGGAGTTCCAATTCTAGGCTAAAGTGAAAGTGTGCATAAATTAGTTTAGAAATCACTTGACGAAAAAAAATCAAAATTTAAAGTTACTCCCATGTTAAATGGGACAAATTTTAAGTCCTTTTCTTGAACCTTTTTTTTCTCGTTTTCACAATCACACATTGAAGTCTCATTGCTTGCAATATTACACTTAAGATTATGTCTTTCGTCTATAAGGGAATAATCCAATTGTCAATAACATAAAAATCTACCTTGGAAGCCTTAAGAGATGAGTGTGAAATTTATTTATTTATTTTAAAAAAGGAAGAATCTCATTCATGTCCTATAACTCAAGTTCTAATAGCTGAAGGACTAAACAAAATGTCTTTAACCTACTTCACCAGTTTGTTGTGTCCTCTTCTCTGAACGAGGTCCCTTTCTCTCGTGTTGTCTGCTTTAGGGCCTTTGTGTTTCTGTATTCCAGTTTGTGAGTCAGTGCCTTATTCTATGTACAGGAGCGTATTCCCATTTATCCTTCCAAGTTTCTGTCCATTGTTCTGTTGGTCCTTGAACAATTTAAGAAGGAGGGTGAATTGAGTAACATAAGAACATGTGACATAAAATTGTGTCATGTAAACAAATAAAAATTGAAAGGAATATAAATAAACCAAGTGCAATCGTGTGTGTTGTGAACAATAATAAAAAGAGTTTAAGAAATAGAGAAAAATGAACACAAGTGATTTATAGTTTTTGGATTTCTCTATAAGTCTATATTCATTACTCAACCTCTCTTTTTATTATTTGCAATCCACTACTTTCAATGGGTAAAGATTGATCCCCTTACAACTTTTTGTCACATAACTAAGAGCACAATTTCTCTCTTTCTTTTGATCACTTAATCAAAACTTTATACTAGAGCTAACAAGCTCTCCTTCTTTGATCACTTAATTAAAGTCTTACTCAAGGGTACTCTTTTACTCTTACAACTTGAGTTTCTTGACCTTACATAAAACTTCACCAAACTTTCTCACAAGATATTCACTATTGCTCACTTTTACTTTTCTTTTCTCTTTATATAATATATTCAAGTTTTGCTCCACTCTTAAGGCTTTCTAGATATTATATAGGCTAATGTCTAGAATTAATTTTGTAAGAAAAAATAACCCTTTAGCCAATAGTTGTATCAAGAAATTTCCATTTGGGACATTAGTTGGAATTCTAAAACATTGTTGTACTTATGAGGACAATATAAAAGAAGAGCAATGTATCATTTATGAAATTAACAAATACTAGAAATTGAATGAGATATACTAGTGCCAACAATCTATAGTTAATCGACTAGTTCATGAGGACAATAACACTCATTTTTCCCATGTGTACATTATCTAATAAAGGGAAAATGATCAAATTGCTAAATTACAAAATGATAATGGCTATTGGTTAGAGGAAAAAGAGGTCATTATAAAAAAATGTTACTTGTTTCTTTAAGGAATAAAAACATTAGCCAACATTCATGCTTAAATGAGGCAATCCTTCAGCATATTCTAGCTTCGATTATAGAGAAGACGAGAAAAGCTCTCAATGATCTAGTACTATAAGAGGAAATCACAACAATCAAATTCTAGCTATGCGTTTCAAAAGCTTTCAACCCAAATAGGTTTTTTGATTTTTTTTTTTTTTAGCATTACTAAGAAATGATCAAGCTTAAAATAACGGAAATGGTTATCACTTATTTTCAATAAAGCTTTTTATTAAAAGTACTAAACCATACGACTATTGTAGTAATCCTTAAGTGCCAAAAGTCTATGCATATTAATAGTTATAGACCCATTAGCTTATGTAACAATGTGTATAAAATAATCTCCAAAATTTTTGCAATTAGAATAAATCCTTAATTTCAAACTATTATCTCACCTCTAAAATTGTTTTTGTGCTAGGTAAAGTCATCTAAGACAACTTGTTTATCTTTCTTAAGGCCTTTTATTTGGTAAAAAATAAACATTCAAGGGAAAAAAAAATATGACCATTAAATTGGATATGCATAAAGTACATGACAAAGTGGAGTGACATTTTTTGGAGAAAGTTCTTGCCAAGCTTGGCTTCTTTCAATGGTAGATCTAACGGATAATACAATGTGTCACCACACTTTTCCTACCAAATCCTTATAAATATGACTCTTTTTCCAACCTTCCATCTAACAATGAGACTTTGCTAAAGCAATAAATTATCCTCATATCTTTTGCTATTAATTTCTAATACATTAAGTTGTATGCTAAGCTTAGCCATGAAGGAAAGAAGCATTTGTGACTTCTATATTAAGCCTCATTACTCAGTCATCTCTCATGTCTTGTTTACTAAGGATACTTTACTATTTGGTATGCAATAAAAGAAGAGATGTTTAGGTTAAAAGACATTGTAAAGGGCTATTGTAGTGCCCTAAGGCAAGTAATCAATAATAGTGAATCTACATTACAGTTTAGCCATAACAACTTAAAAGATTTGAGGCATGAGATTTATCAAATTTTAGGGATGAGCTTGTCAAAGAAAATTAAAAAAATATATATTTAAGGCTTCTTATAAAATTTGGTCATTTAAAATAATCATTTTTAGAGTTTATTTTGGAGTGAATTAAGAGAAAAACAACCACATGAAAGCAAAAGTTATTGTCCATGGTAGGTCATGAGGTACTACTAAAATCCATAGCACAAGCTATTCCAAATTATGTAATGGTTGTACTATAATTCCCTAAGTCATTACATGGGAAACTTAATAATATCATGACTAGGTTTTAGGAGAGACAATGGGAAGATGGGATGAAGATACATTAGGAAAGCTAGCAAAAGTTATCCATGTCCAAAGCAAGGGGTGGTATGGCTTTTGAGATCTATCTAATTTCAACACAATACTTTTGGAAAAATAATGCTAGTGTTTGGATTACTAGTGTTTAATGCAAAATTCAAACACTTTGAAGGCTGGAGTGATGAAAAGGATATACTTTCTAACTAGTAACTTCCTATTTGCTCTAAGGTGTGGCCAATCCTACTTCATGGTAGAATGCTCTTAAGGAATGGCCTAAGATGAAATCTTGGAGCTAAAAGGGGATTGACCATCTAAAATGACCCCTAAATGCCAAATCTTGCATTTTTTATTTTATAAAATCTCTAATATATGTAGTCACAAAAGCTTATCTTGTGGTTAATTAGATCTACTACAAAAGGGACAAAAAGGAATTCATTGAAACTTCAATCCTTATTTAGCAAAGAAGATGTTTTGACTATTAAGAGCAAACTCTTAAGTTCATTCAATGAGTTGGCTCGACTAATATGGCACTTTGAACAAGATGGCCACCACTTTGTAAAATATGGCTACACTTGTTAAAGAAGGAAGAGTGCACAAGGCATAGGAAATAAAAGAGACCTCTAAAAGTAGATGGAAGGCATAGGAATACATATACAATCACAAGGTGGCTCCAAAAGTCAAACACTTTGTTTGGAGAGCTACTTGTGGCTCTCTCCCCACACAAGTTAACCTCCATTGCAAGTAGATGGTGCAAAATATTGTATGTTTGGTTTGTGAAAAGAAATTAGGAACTATAAAACGTTGCTTGTTCTTTTGTATTTATGCAAAGTTAACTTGGTTTGAGGGGTCATTAGGCTACAAACTAGACAAAGTAAGCTTCCAATCCCTCCATGTATGGTGGCTCTCTTTGGCATAATATCTCAAATCTGTGGGACAACATTCTATGCTCAATATGGTGGTCATTACTCGGCACATTTTGAAGTCCAATAATGAATGTTGTCTAGAGTTTGTCAAAGCCAATATGGTGGCAAGCTTGAGGAGTACAAGAAAGGATCTAGAGGAAGCACACCCAATGAAAGTCAATACAAGCTGCTAGATTCCGACGTATGAAGATGTTAACATTCCTAGAAATTGTGGCTGCTATTTAGCGAGTGTTATTTTTTTTTTGGCTATGCCGACACATTCTATGGTCATAAGCTTGCTGCTTCACGTGACTCGTCGGCCCAAGAAATAAATGATGTTGTTGGAATCAAGGGCTATAAATAGCCATGATGTGTGTTGTGTTGTGCAGCAAGTGTCAAGCAAAGAAGAGAGAATAAGAAACAAGGGTAAGTAAAGTGAGGTATGAGAGCTGTGACGGGGTGTGTGTGTGTTGTGTTGTGGTCGAAGACAGAGTAAAGGAAAAGTGAGTGAAATAATATGTTGCAAGCTTGTGTCGTGGGTGTGGCTGATTGAGACAGAGAAAGAGAGAGTTAAGGGAAATAAAGAGATTGTTGTGTGTGTTAATAAGGTTGAGAGTTTATATAATATAAGTATAGTGAATACGTAATAAAATTATTTTCTTGAGTCCCGCCATCAATACCATCCATTTTTATTCAACCCCCAAAAGCTCCCAAAAATTGAGAATGTAAGAATGGAGAATCAATTAAAAAGAAAGGGGGCAAAACAAGGGAGAGAGAACAGCTGTCCAGCCCTCCAAATTTCCATCAATCTGCTCCACCCCAATTTAAAACCATTCTACTCATCATGGGTTCGCAAGAAAAACAAAGTCACACGATGTTCCTACCCTGCACGGCACCAAGCCACATAATGCCAATGGTAGACATTGACAGGCATTCGTCGCCAACGATGAAAGGGTCACCATAATCACCACCACAATTAACGTCATTCACCTCAAGAATGCCATTGATGGGGACACCGAAATCGGTCGCAAGATTTCCCTAAATACTCTTCGTTTTGCCTTATGAACAGGATGGCCTTCCAGAAAGCTGCAAAGATTTGTCCTCTGCACCAACACCAGAATCCACCCAAAAAAAAAACTTTTTCATGGCGTAAATTTGCTCCAACTGCAAAAAAAAAAAAAAAAAAAGAGCTATTCCTAAGGCATCGCCCCGACTGCATTGCCTTAGATTATCTTTTCCCGTGGACTGTTGAAGTGGCCATCAAACTTTGGCATTCTAAGGCTTGTTTTTAGCGGTAGCTGATTCTTCAATCTCTGCGAGGCTAACAGCATTGATCTCTACCAGCCTCACAATGGTGACAAAACCCTTTATTGTCCATGACCTGCCAGACAAAGTAACACTCACGAGATTCTCTGTTCAATAAAATGGAAAGAGGAGACAAAACATCGGTATGTCGACACAACTGTCTGAGATAGCTTGACTCTAAGAAACAGCTGTTAGCCTGACCAGATTCAGCATAAGTCAAATATCTGAGATTGCAATTGCGCTTGAAGGTTCAGGCCACTCATTCGTTTGAGTCGTAGGGAAAGTCCTAAAATCTAGCGATGACCTTGACATCAAAAAAGATGACAAGGATCAATAGCAAGAATGGTGGGTTCCAGAGGGGTTCAAAGTCAGAATTTAGAGAAGCAGCAAGGGCCTGATAGTAAAGGGCTGGGCTCCACAAGTGCTGATATCAGAGTATCTAGCAATTGGAAGGTTTTTTACTCATTGTGGCTAGAACTCCGTTCTAGAAGGGCTTTGTGTTGGGTTGCCCCTCCTCACCTAGCCCATTTTTGCAGAGCAAATTTTTAATGAGAAGTTGATAACCCAAGTGCTTAAAGTTGGAGGCTTAGTCTACATTGAAACTTGGAAAGTGTGGGCAACTGAGTAATCACCAGTAATAAGCAGACTCCAGATTGAGAAATCTGTGCGTGCGGTAATGGATGATACGAACAAAGCAGAAGAGATGAGGAAAGGAGCCAATAAGGTGGCAGAATCAGCCAAGAATGTTATTGAAGAAAATGGGTCATCTTCAAATGATATGAAGGCTCTGATTAAAGATATTGGAATGTATAAATGTATAACAGAACAATCAACGGGAATTGAGGGCAAAGAAACAATGGAGCGAGAAAAGCTCCCCCCATCTTCGAGTCGACGATTGGGTTGTATCGATTAACAAATCGCTTCGACAAGGCAATCATGAAAATTCTCAAAATGCAAAAGGCTAATCACTTTTTGTGCTTATAGTAGTATAAAATTTTCCGTTTTTTAGTGTTTGTCAAAGGCCTTTCCCTTCCTCCCTCGAATTAAAAAATTCAGAGCATTCTCTCAAAATCAAATACCTAAAACTTTTAATTACTTCTGCATTTTATCAGTGAAAAACCACAACTAGAGGGACCATCTTTTTCAAATGAATGATTCTAGTTCAATTGGAGGGGCAGCACTGACAATAATTTAAAAAAAGTATCCATGTGTAATTCTCTATGGCAAAAGCAATCTTTGACTACCATGACACTTCCAAAAACAAATCACATCAAAAACATTATTGAAATGGCACCTTAAATTATATCCAGTATCCAACCAAGGTCTTCAATCACAGTATTTGCTTTTGCCAAATTCAACAATATCACATTGCATTATGGATATATCGTGGACCACACCAGAGATGTAAAAGTTCGTTTGTCAGAAGAATCCACGCTAGTATATTCAAACTAGTCATGTTGCTAAAACGTACTCAAGCAAAGTCATGACAAATATAAACTGAAACCACTTTCAATAATAGTGCCCCATAGCTATGGTTAAGAGTCAATTACCATCATTACCATGACTCATCTTAAAGTGAGCCTTTGAGACACGAAGAAGGAGCCTAACAAATGAATTGATGCAACAAAACGTTAAAGAACAGTTGGATACTGCTTGGCCTGTTGTCGCACTCTTCTCCTATCCTCGGCAAGGTCTTGCCAACATCACATCCAATCTGCTTAGATGAAATCAAATATATTTAAAAGAATGTCTAAAAGCATAATGAATGGCTAAACCTTGGATGAACATATAATACCCATCAGTTTGTGTAGGATTGGTGGGATTTGGTTGATCAAGCAAATCTTGAATGTCAACTTAAATTTGTCTCACAGTAATGGCTAGCCTTCAGCCCTGTAAAAATCATGGTTAATTACATCGTTGCAAAATGTTCAACTTGGTGAGGATATAAAAGAGTGAGTCCTGGTACTTACGCTCCTCATTGAGGATGGACAATCATACAATTCCAGAAGGATAAACATTAGGATGAAAAAACCCCTTGTGGGAACTTGCATTTTGCGGGTTTGCTTGGATAGTCTTCGGTGCACCAAAGTGTAAGTGGGAAGTTGCCACCCTCCCAGTTAGTGTGCAAAGTTGGATAGCACTCACATAATGCACCACTAGTCAACATTAGATTATAGTGTAAAATCTAATCATCACTAATCCAAAACATATCTTGTTTAAGTTACTACAGCAAAGCAACAAAAGTTGCATTGCAAAAGCAACGGTTGTCCAAAGTCATGATACTTGGTAAGCAGCCAATATCAAAACATCCATTAGCTATACTGAAATCCTCATTGCCGTCACAAATGCCAAAGATCTTCATTCACTTGAACCTTATGGCGCTTGTGTAGTAGAAGTCCTTTACATGAATAGACAATACGAACTACTTAAACTACAAGCAATAGCCAATCTGTTCATGAACATCATATGAAATTAACCTAACCATTGTCTTCAGTTAAATATTAGCACTGGAGCCGAAATCCAAATAGACACGGCATTCGTGAACAATGATCATTCTTGCACACATTACAATGAAAATTGCATTAACAAAGGCCGATGATATGATTAAGCAAAACACGAAAATATGCTAAAATTAAAAGCGAGCTTGAACTCATGGAGTTCCAAATTCAAAATCAAATTGCTTTTAACTTTCTATAATAACAACAAATTCGATGGCGGATAAATTCAAAAGATCAAACTTTAAGCATGCCCTTTTGTCAAAAATGTCAACTTTTCCTTCCAGACAAAGAAGTTTTAACACAAACAAAAACAAACAAAACAAACAAAATTACTAACCCCTGCTTTGGCAGGGATGATGCACTTCCAAGTCATTAAATCGACAGACCCATATGGAGCCGAGTTAGGCTTTGGCTACAAAAACCAGAAAAACAATAACCAATTGAGGACAAACAAACGATGATCAGACAATAAACTGAATTTAAACCGTTGTTTTTAAAAAATAAAAAAAACATTAATATATATATATATATATATATATATATATATATATTTAAAAAAAAAAAGGATTAAATTGCAGAAATAGATGCAGAAGCGTATGTGCAGATGGTTCTTACGCCATGCTTTCTGCTCCTCTGTGAGCCGACCACACGCGATGCCTCCCGACATGACTTATGACAATGTTTTTGATTATTGATCTTTGATATGCTCTGCTTCTTTCTGCACAGGAACTTGAGAGCATTTACCACTCGTTTCATTTTACCGTCTGCGTAATATTGCAATCCTCTCAAATAATCTTTGCCTTCGTACCTTTGTGTTTTCATTAATTGTTCATTAATGTCATAATTATTTTACTTATTCGTAAGGTATTACTTTAAGACTCTCATTCGAAATTTAGAAAAAAAAAAAAAAGAAAAAGTCACGTCCCATTAACATAGATATAAAATTTATACAATCATTACCTCAAACATTAAACAAAATCACAATTTAACGGGGAAATTTAATAATAATTTAACATATTTATTTATTTATTTAAATTTATATTATTAAATTTAAGTCTTTTTCTCATGAAAATAAAGATTTATAGGCAAATGATTCTTACAAATTTTAAATTTAATATATATTATAGTTAAGTATTTTAAAAGTTTTACTTGAAATAATTACTATATAGTAATGAATTTTTTTTTAATAAAAAATTAAATTAAAATAAAAACATACCTAAAAAATTATATTTAATATTTTTATAATATTTTTTTATTTGTTAAAAAAAAAATTAACCGAAATCTCTCTTTTTTTTTTTTTTATGATACTAATTTTCAAATTAAATCACAAAAATTTCAAAAATTTTAAATTTCTCTTATTCTCTACAATCACAAATCACAAGACGTGAATAAAAAGGGATTTTCTTCCGGTGGCATGGATCGTACTATGATGCAAAGCGTCGTTGTTGTTAACCAAAACCAATATCAAATTTTGGCCTAATTACAAGTACGACGAGTACCCAAGGAATTACAGCCTCGACATCTTATTGGACAAACCTCATGTATATTACTTGTGAACTCTTCGGGCACTTTCCACAAAAGGAAAATGCTTTTTTTCAAGCCGAGGGTCTTTCTCCCCACTCACCAAGAATCAGGTGCGGAAATAAGGAGAAATTTAGCTAAACTTTTTCAATAAATATAGCCTTCAATTTGTATTTCCACTGGTTACACACACGCAGTTAAAGATAGAATGAGTTAATAAATATACAGGACATTTTATTTAACATTTAAAAAGTCAAAATTTTGTTCATTGCCCATTACTTGTTTAATTAAATGTATATTAAGATGTTAATTTCTTGAATTAGGAAGTTTGTTACTTTTGTTTAGAGTGGCTTGCAAGGACAATCTGATGGAGGACCAACCAAAGGCTTAATACTTCTGCCAGAGGGACTCAAAGCATGGTTTGTTCTAAACCATTTTGCTTGACCTTGCCCACCGGCCAATTTTCCACACGGCAAGAATCAGAAAAATGAAAGGGAAACGACAGAGAAAAAGGGGGGGGGGGATTGGGAATGTTGTTGACACAACTGGGAAATTAAAGGGACAATGGAAGATGATTTTGACATGAGATGCCAGTGGTAAATTTCTGGCTGGCATGAAACTCCAGGCCCTAAAGCTTAACCATTGTATCTATAGAAGAATGAATGCTTTGCCCGTTTGCTTGATCTTTTTGATACCTAACTTTGTTATTAAGTCAAATGAAGCATCTCTAGCAAAAGAAAAGGACTAATCGGTGGCTTTTCTGCAATTGATTTTTTTGTTCTTCCTCTTTAGATCAATTCCCAACCCAGATTCACACTCAAGCAATTGCATGCATACACACGCATGTGCTCTCATGTATGCTCGTTTGTTAAATCATTTTGGGTGTTGGCCTTACAGGTAAAGAATTTGTTCCGGAATTCTACAAATGATTATCCCAAAATTTTGAATTTGCTTAATCGGTTTGCAGTTAACTACTCAGATGTGAGCTTTCTTGTAGATTTGCCTTTTGTTTTTTCATGCTGTTCTCTGTCCCTCAACAATCATATTATGTGTAATTACAAGAGAATAATATTTTTTGACCCTTTTGGTGGCATTTTTTTGTTAATATAAACAATTTTAGCTTCCGATAACTTAACAGAGTATGTTTTTATTTTTTTTTTTTTAATTCACGAATACTTGAAAATATATTTTTTGTTCATTTTAGAAACACAAGTCATGATCTATAATTATTCTTTATTTACAACTCTATATAATTTACCCCAACAAAGTCTAGAAAGTAGGTCAGCTGTCCATCTCTCCCTTCTTGCCCCTGTTTATTCTCTAAATCCCAAGCGAAGTATTTCTAAGTATGGCTCTGAATTATTGATCAATTTGTATGACCAGACTAAAAGGCTCAAAGGCCTAATGATGTACCAATGGACTTGCTTGGAAGTCCTTTTGCCGAACAAAATTGAAAATTGCACCCAAAAAAATAGAATTTTTTTTAAGAAAAAATAAAAAAGGAAAGAAAGAAAATAGAATTTTTTGCGTTTCCTTTTAACTTGTTCGTGACGAAAATTAGTGATGCCCCCATAAAATAAACGGATATGCTAATCAAAAAGGAAAAGAAACGCATTTGGTACGCGCGAGTACATTATGTGAATGCACCTACGACTATTATATTAGATAATTGAATAATGTGATCATTTGATGTCATTAGCATTTTCAACATGCAAAGATTTGTCCGGCAGTCCTTTCGCATTAATTGGAATTGGATTCTTACCTGCCGGCAAGTAGCCGAAGGCCCTGCGACCATGCCAGAGTTCTTGACCCGTTAGGTCATATGGCACGGTGTCCTCGTGCACATGACCCATCCCGATTAAATTCACAGCACATCGGATGGCCGAATGTTGTTTCGGGGTGGGGGGAGGAGGTGCATTTCGGCTTTTATAAAAAGAAACAATGCCCTTTTCTGATGGCCTAGGCCCATTTCATGCAAAGCTGTAATGTATGAAATGTGGCCGAACCGAATAGCCCGAGCAATTTTGTCCGCAAGCGCCAATGACGTTGAGAAGAGAGAACAAAAGAAAAAAGTGCAAATTGAGGATGAGCCATCGGCGGTGCATGGTCCCTTTAATGAGTTGGGTGCATTTTTCGGGTTGTGGGACTCTCCATATTACCCATCAATCATGAACCCCGCCAACTGGAAATGACTGATGACTTGGATATTAATAGATACGCAATTGCTGCAGAGAGGACTCGGAATTGCTAACCCCACTACGACTAAAGTAGGCATCTCTACCACAAAGTTCAAATCTTAGAAGCAATGACCCATGCGCATGATCAGCGCTAGTGACCTCTCACATGTTGCTTCTCTGCAAACCAAAAGCTTTATAATATTTAGAGCACATGTTATGTTAAGCACTTTATATATATATGTCTAGGTACTATTTATCAGATTTTGGGCAGGACAATTGATGATGGAAGACAAAAATGAAAAAGAAGCACAAACAGCAAATGGATTGCATGCACTTCTTCGCTTTGAGTTGCCAACAGGACCACCAACGATGATTATGCCACAGGAATCATATCCTTTCTATGTATGAAACCTGGATCATGCCATTGAGTGCTCCAAAAAATAAGTGCACTGATTAGCATTAAGCCGCGCCTGATTGGACCGTGGCACGGTCAAAGTTAGTGTTAATTATGGGGTTAATAATTCTAGGTAAATAAATATATAAATTGGGGGATTGTTAGTGGTGAGGGTTACAGAATGGAAGGGAACGGAAATGTTTGGGGAAGCTTGGATAAAAAGAATGGGTTGGGAATATGTATTGCGGTGTAAAGCGAAGTCAGAGCATGTGATCCAAAGCCCTCCACACATGGGGTGATGCAATTGAAGGATGGGGGCGGACGGAGGTGGGGGAATAAAGAATATTTACAGCAGCACATGAAGTTATTCCGTGCCTTAAATTCAGAGGAAAAAGCCACTGCTTTGGTTAAAATATGAATCCGGTTTATCCCATCAAATGTGGGTTCCCCTCGTGGCCTAATCATATAGAGGATGCTTGATCAGTTGCAGAAACTTGAGTAATGCAATAGCATGATGTCGCCTTTTAAAATTCCATGCTTAGATGCAAGCAAAGGAAGCATGAAATTGTGGAAGCACAGTGGCTTGAAATACAGGCAAAATGTTGCGTATCAGGTGACCTGAATTTCCATGGTTTTAATATATAATGATTGTTTTTTTTTATTCAAGATGGAAGATAGAAGGGACCAAGAAGCCAAGAACGAGATATTTTTGTCATTGCCCATTTCGGGTTAAATGTGAGATATGGGCATTCCAACCTCCTACTCCCAATATGGGGAACATGGTCTCGAATTTTCCCATAAAAAGAACTTGCTCTCATAACACCTTGTGCATGCCTAACGCCACATAGTTTGTTGGGCGACATGATCTGCAGAACTACATAATACGTCTGTTCTTTTAAATACGGTTCATGTACTGGAATAGCTCCAAAATGTATTACAGTTTTTTCTTTTTCATTTTTTTGTCTTGATCCACGAGGATAACCAACTCACTCATGGTCATGAACATCCAAAGAGGCAAAGCAACAAAATGCAATCCATGGATCCGAGGCTCAAAATTAAAGATGTGACACAAAGCAACAAAATGTACCACCCCTTTCTTGGTCAAATGGTCATAAATATATTCACTGAAACGAACGTAATAAAAGTCTGATTACTTAAAACTCCTTTTGTGGCTTGGTAAGATGGGTTCCAAATCATGGGAAATTAAAGGAAACGGTATCGCTAAACGCCCCCCATTGCGATCTAATCCAGATGCGTTGGGGAGGGGGGGTCCTCTGTGCGGTTGTTGTCTGGTCTGCGTCTGTTCCAACGGTCAGATAGAGGAAAAATCCAATGAATGGAGAGTTAGGTTGAGAAAGGGAAACGTGGGTTTTGGATCTTTGCATCAGCTTTTTTTTCTTTTATTTTCTTTTTTCTTTCTTTCTTTCTTTGTGTTTAGCTCCCTTTCTTCGTTGTGAATAAAGCAGTTAGACGGTTGCTGATCAAAATTGATGTCTACACTGCACACCAGTTTGCTTAACTTGCAGTCTACCCACTTTGATGGAGATGCGCCGCAGGCACAAAACTGGCCGCAAAATAAAAATGTTAATCTCACTAGCCGAATCCTTTTCCTTCTTTTTTTTTTTTTTTTTTATCTCTTTTTTGGAGTCATTTAATTATTAGATGAAAAAATATATTTCCTCAAGTTTTGCACCTTTTTACTTCTTTTTAGGATTTGGTATGGTTCGTTTTCTCTTGTTAAGCAGCGAGAAAGGAAATATGGAATGATGCTGCTTTAGCCGCGGCCCACTTTAAAGGTTTTGGCACGCTCCATTATGATGCGGTGAGTAGGGTTGTTAAAGTTGAGATTCTAACTAATATTGATTCGAGGTATTTAGATTAGATTGCATAATTGAATTATAAAATTGTAAAATTTTACTTAAAATAAAAAAAATATTACAATTAAAGAAATATAAAAATTAACCAATAAAATAGTATGTAAATCAATAATCTAACTTTAACCTCATACAATGCATCAATTCAAGAATTGAAAAAAATAAAAATAAAAATATGATATTTTAAAACGTTAATTAATTAAAAAAATTGAAGGGAGTAGACAAAATAACTAAAAACTTGATCAAAATTAAGTTAAATTTTATATTTCATATATAGTTGAATGATATCTCATGTTAATATATTCATTTATATTAACATGTACTAAACTTTTTTTTAACATTAATTAAATATTTTTAAAATATAATATTATAATTACATTTATTACTCGTTTGACACAAACAATATTATGAATGATTTAGTTATTTTAATGAGACTAAATGATAATAAATAATCAATTAATTACTTTAATATTACTTTTAAAATAAAAAATTAAAATTTTACAATTCCCAACTCTATCAACATTCTACTTATAATTTTATTAATAAATTTATATGATTCCACTTACTATTCAATCATTTGATCTTACCGGCAATTTTACCTAATCTTAATAAGGAATGGTTTTTTTTATGAAACCTAAATTGTTAAAAGAATTTAAAATTGCAGAATTATATGATTCTGCGATTTGAATTATGATTCTAACAACTATATTGGTGGGTTGAACCTGTAAGTCTCCAACTCCCTAGAAACACGCAAGCTTGTGAATTTACATGAAGTGGAGTAAAGAACAGGTAAATATTGGGTGTGAGTGTAATTTGGCCCGCTCCCATTAGCTGGAATTTGAATGCTAATCAATGCAATCCATTTTTCAAATGAAAATTACAAAAACAGGTGACAAATGAAAACGAAAGAGTTCCATTTACTTAGGCCCCAACTATGAAATATATGCCTAATTGTTAGGGTTTGATCCCATTGATTGAACTTGTTGATCTACCTTTTTTTTAACGCTTTGTTCAACCTCTAAACGATCCAACAACTGAACAACCACCCTTTTCTTGCCTCCTCAAGTAGTATTGGTTTATTGTAGGGTTGGGCTCTTTAAAAGCCAACCTAACCGAGGATAGCAAGCTTGACATTGCCTAGACAAAAGTAAATAACATTCATATATATATATATATATATATATATAAATTAAATTGAGTTTTCAAAGAAAAATGTTAACCCATTAAGTATAATGCAACAACCACCATTAACTATAAAATTAAAGGTAAGATACAAAGTTTGAATTTCAAAATTCTCTTGTAATCAAATAATCCTCCTCCAATCCTACTAAACCAAGACAAAATATTATTAATTTTGAATTCAAATAAAATAAATATTTTGTGTATAACTGTAATTTACAATTTAATGAACTTTTAGAAAAAAAAAAAAAAAGAAAAAGAAATGAAGTTGGTGTGGTACCCCAACTGTGTATCACATTATAAATATGTTACTAATTACAAAGTTTAATAATGAAATTATTTGATTTCTTAATTAAATCTAAAATTTGAAATTTAATTCTTTGAAAATAAAACAAGGAAAGAAAAGCACATTATGAACCCGTCATGTCCAAATAAGGAGTAGGAAAATAGGACACGTCTATTTGCAATTAAAGAGAATATTGTTGGGAAGGAAAAGTGTAGTAGTTTGATTGAAACTGAGGTCTAGAGCTAAGGTATTAAAGTGCTATATTTCGATTTCCTTTTGTGACCGAGTCTAAACCCCTAAAATCATCATAACAAAGCTTTTTAGCGAGACTCCAAGACGGTGCTGTATATTGTTTGGGGGTCCCCCTGATTTTACTTCTAAAAGATGAGTTGGTCTCTTTTCCTATATTTGAGAATGCCCTTAGGGCTATGAATTATTTTTTTTTTTCTTTACAAAAAAGGGGGAATGCCACAAAATTATGGAAAAAGAAAAAAAAAAAAAAAAGAAGCATAAATGGGACCACAAAAGAGCTCTTGAGTTTGAGGTGGGGCTCACCCAGGACTTATTCAAGTCAGTAAACCAAGGCCACGTGAGGAAGGGAGACCACCAGCTGGCTGCGTCTAATGCGGGGGGGTCCATCTTTCCGGCCTCTTCCTTTTCATTTCCTCCTCCTTCCCCACCACCGCCCCCCCACTCTGGTCGCTTTCCGTCGTGCCATAACATTATTCATGGTCACGGACGAGAAAAAATCAAGCTACGTCACGTATTAACCAATTTTAGAGTGGAAACAAAGGCTCTTATAATAAACCCCGTGATGGTACAATTTTTAATGCTAACTGACATTATAGCGAAATACAATTGAAATCTTCTTGGATTGATTCTTTTTTTCATTAAAAAAATTTATTTAACAGTAAACAATACAATATAAATATGTTTTTATTTTTATAATTTTTAAACATTAATTTATCTCTCAGGGAATTTTTTTTTAGTTGATTTCTACCAATTGTTAAGCTCAAACGAATTACATAATTAGAGTAATTTTCAATTTTCTCTTACGAAGCATTTAAAGCCACTAGACTCTATATATATATATATATTTTAGGTCAAACAATCAATACAAGTTGGCAGCATTGAATTTCTATTCAAGTAGAGAATTTCAGGCAAATTTTGTTATCCATGCTGACACTTTTGTTTATTTTTGTTTTTTTCTCCTTTTCCTTCAACGTCACATGTGTTGCAACTACATACACAACCACACTAAAGAAATGTCATACGTAGAAAAACAATAATCCGCTTAAAAATTTCAATCCAAGAGTCTAAGTTTAAAGGCACGGAGTTGAATCTTTTTCCCCCATTTTTTTTTTTTTTAAATTGTGAAATTGTAATGTGGTGATATTTAGAATCCGGAAAACTGTAATAATACCCGATCCTTTTAAGTTGTGAGATGTATTCCCAACGGAAGCCAACGGCACAAGAGTATGGCGTACAGATCGTCTCCGCGTCGAAAGCTTTCTTTATTAGAATCGCATGATGACTGGACATCACGTGGCTTATGTGCTGTTACCTCTCTTTTTGGGATCCCCCCATGTTCTGGATGCATTCACGAATACATGAAATTTTCTGTTCTGTCCCGTTTATTTTATTTTATTTTCATTTTATTTTAATTTTATGGGTAGTTAAATTCAACTAAAGAGCCAGGATGAAAGAAAAGAAGAAGGGTGCTGTCCTGCCCTGACCTGGCCTGATGCCTCATCCTAAAATGGGTTAAAAATATTAAAATAAAAACCCCATATAACGGTATGAGGTACACAGTAGGGAGGAGGCATGGCCATGAAGTTGGGAGGCAAGAGAATAGATGAGGTGAGAGAGAGAGAGAGAGAGAGACAAAAATAAAGCGTGTCTTGAAAGTTTTACCGACACGACACAACGCAACACAACACAACTCTGTGGGAGAGTGTCTTAAAAGTTTTTACTAACACAACACAACTGTGTGGTCTGGTTGGCTGACTAAGTGGCTGGTGGCTGGTGGCGGGTGACTGGTGACTGGCGTCTGGTGTGGTGGTTTGTATTTTCTAGTAGTGAAGCTTAAGGAAAATGATAGTGGTTGTTGTCCTGGCAGTTACCTTCTCTTTTTACATCTCTCCCTCCTTTTTACTTGCTTCTCCTGTCACCGCCTTCTTCTAGTATCCCGCTCTTTGTCTTTTTGCTTCCTTATTCCCCTAACTACCCTTCCTCCCTCTCTCTCTCTCTCTCTCTAGACCACACACACAAGCCTTCTATCTCCATATTTTCTCTCCCTAGAGTCTACCGTCTCTAGGGTAGAAGGAAAAGGAAATAACCCCATTTCACCTTCTCTCTGGCTACTGCTGTTGTGCTATTGTTGTTGTTGTTGTATCTCTTTCTTGTCCCAAGTTAGTTCCAAATTCCTAGACAATGAGAGCGGCTTTTCTTAAGAAACAAACTGATTTTGTTAACACCCTTCTAGCTCTCTGAGTTAACTTTGTAATTTTCTTTGTCTAAATTGGGGACTTGCTTCTACTGTCTGTCTCTCTTTCTCTCTCGATGGAAGCCCCTCCTTCCCCTCCTGGTACTAATGCTGGTGCAGCAGCAGAGGATTGTTGTGTAAAAGTCGCGGTCCATATCAGACCGCTCATCGGCGATGAGCGGTCTCAAGGATGTAAAGATTGCGTCACTGTCGTCTCCGGGAAGCCTCAGGTACGCTAATGCTGCTCTTTAATCTAACATGGGGACAAAAAGTTCTTGTCTTGTTCAATCCAGTGCGTTGTCAATGAAAGTGTCCTGTCAAGTGTGTTCCTTTTAGATTTCCCTGCTGTCAAGATTGAGTCTTTGATGTATTCAGAGATCTGGATCTTGAACATTAGTAATTGGGGACTTACTGTTTGCATTCATTTAATGAGAATCTGGGCATTTCCTGGATGTTTGACTTGGAAGAGCTTGCTCTTTGCAGTCTCTGTTTGGATCAGAAGTCAGGGGTTGCCTCACATTTCCATGACTGGACAGTTGTCACGATTGGGTGATTAGATTATTCAGTTGTGATGCCAAAAAGTAACACTTTGAATGGATACCTCACCTGTAAATTTGTTAATACTGCAATATACCTGAATGCATTCTCCGTTATCATTCCATTTTAGAAATTTTTTGAACATATTACTTTGTTTTTCTTTTTTGGTTGTTTGGAGAGCCTTTTGGACAATCAGATGGTCTGTCGGTGACTGCAGCAATTGTTCTTTTTCTGCTAAGAAAAGGAAAATCTACGGGAACTAGATTGACCAATTAGATACATACTCCTCTGAGGGATCATTCCCCTTCATTTTCTGATCAACCTACGTTCTTGCTTTTGGTTTCCTCTTTTTCTTTTTGGCGGTGATGGTTGGGGTTTTTTCCATTTTTTTTCCCCCGGGGGGGGGGGTGGTAGGCGAGGAGAGTTTTCTGTTTAAAAGCGATGATCAAAATTATGAGGTGGCTTGCTTGCCTCCTTGATCCCGTCTATTAAAAGGTTTTCAATTATTTGTGAGTTTTGATTCTTGACATTTTTACTCTTAATTAAATTTCTCCAAAATTTTAAGCAAACAAATTTTGGAGTGAGACCTGGCCAAAGCTTCTTTAACTTTTCAGATCATGCAAATTTGTTATATCTAAGGAGGCCAAGAAGTCTTATGGTGTCAAGTTTTGTCAATTCCCAGGAGTATGCTAATATACTTAATTTATAAATAATAATAATAAAACAGAGAGAGTTGTCCTGTATTCTTACATATCCCAATTGCCAAGTGCAATTTCTGTTGTAGGTTCTAGTTGACATGATAGCTGAATTCTTAATGCCCTAAGGACATGCACTGATGTACAATATTAAAAATGTTTGGAAATATCGATATAGTCTAAAAGAGTGTAAATTGCTTAATATTTTTTTTGTTGCATATATTTTCCTCCTTTCCTTATTGTTCATGTTCCAAATGCTTTGACTTGATTGCACTTTCAGTTCTTTGAAGAAACCATTATGGCAGTAGGAATATTTGGGTTTTTGTTTTTACATCAAAATGTCTGAGATTTCTATTCGTACTGGCTGCTCTGCAGGTGCAGATAGGCATGCATTCATTTACTTTTGATCATGTCTATGGCAGCACTGGTTCTCCCTCGTCTGCCATGTTTGAAGAATGTGTCACCCCACTGGTTGACGGGTTATTCCAAGGATATAATGCAACTGTACTTGCTTATGGGCAGGTAAGATTTTATCTTTCAGTGAAAATTTCTAAGTGGGATAAGACCTACATATGCTTTTTGTTCTTCCTTTTCCCTTGTTTATGTTTCCCTTTGTCATAGACGGGATCTGGGAAGACGTATACAATGGGTACTGGCTTCAAAGATGGCTGCCAAACAGGAATAATTCCTCAAGTCATGAATGTTTTGTTCAGCAAGATCGAGAGATTAAAGCATCAAACTGAATTCCAACTGCATGTGTCTTTCATTGAGGTTCGTTAAAGCTTGTCCATATGTCATTGTGTTGGCATTTCTCTTATATATGATTTCAGTGCAAACATCAATTTATGGCTTCAGTGATAATTATTACGTCAAGGCAATGTTTAGCTGCTGCATCCACCTTTGACAATGCTAAAGATGACATAATTCTTGCTTGCTCATTTGGTGCAAAACTAGCAACTATTTATTGAATTTCCTAGCAAGTTACATGCATAATTCTGCATTGAGCTGGAAATATTTTCCTCATTACTAGTTTATTTTTTCTATCATATGTGTGCAGCTCACTTGAGGTTATGTGGCAAGAATCTAAACAAAAGTTTTTGACTTGACAGATTCTAAAAGAAGAAGTGCGAGACTTACTGGATCCCAATTCTTTAAATAAATCAGAGACTGCAAATGGCCACACGGGCAAAGTAAGTGTCCCAGGAAAACCGCCAATACAAATTCGTGAAACGTCAAATGGTGTTATAACTCTAGCAGGATCTACAGAAATTAGCATTAGTTCATTTAAAGAAATGGCTGCTTGCCTGGAGCAAGGATCGATGAGCAGGGCAACAGGAAGTACAAACATGAACAATCAGTCAAGGTGGGTCATGCATTTTCCTATGAATATATTGTGTACATGGATACTTATTGGATAATCCATCTCCTCTGTACTTATCTTTTTCCCATGGAAGTTTCCACATGCAGTCTTTGAGCACTACAACAACGGTGAGGAAAAACTTGTGGTAGAAAGAGAACTTGCTTAATGCAAAAAATGGTTTCTTACTTGAATGCCTATTACAAACTTCTTTTTCTGCCTCCATAAGACTAAGAATTACATAAAATGTTTTCTCTTCTTTTTCTAAATTGAAATCTTATATCATTTTTCCATGTTATTCTAATGAATGGATGTTTATAATGGGCCCTTGGTATGGTAATTTAAGTACATTTAATTTCATCAGACTTGTACCTGGCACTAGTATAAGATTTTTGCCTGAAATGGTATTGTTACAAAGATTAATATTGGGAAAACCTGTGCACATAATTTTATGGCTAGCTTTAGTTCACAGTTGTGTATTGTTTGACTAGGTATATATAGTGTGTAATTACTTGGTATTATAGTCGCAGGCTATGGAAAGGAGATGTGACTGCTCAATTTTCCCACCAGAGCCTTTATTTGCAGACTTGAGTTCCAATTTTTTATTTAGTGTTATGCTCAAAATTTTTCAACAGTGTAAATCTGAACACGAAGGCATCTTAGACATGGCATCTAAGCATACTTGATGTTGAAGCAAGAATGCATGCCACTGACCTTTATGACACATCATTTTTCTGTAACTTATTTTGTAGTCGTTCACACGCAATCTTCACCATCAGCCTAGAGCAAATGCGGAAGCTCAGTCCAGTTTTCTCAGGTGAGAGCAGTCCTAATGAGAGTGAAGAATATCTATGTGCAAAATTGCACTTAGTAGATCTTGCTGGATCAGAGAGAGCCAAGAGAACAGGTTCTGATGGTCTGCGTTTTAAGGAAGGTCAGCTGCATTGCTTACGAGTTATCCCACATGACTTTTCTTAATGTTTGCAACATCAAAGTACATGAGCAGTTTTATCTTTCAAACAGGAGTTCACATAAACAAGGGCCTTCTTGCACTTGGTAATGTTATTAGTGCACTCGGTGATGAAAAAAAGCGCAAGGAAGGTGTTCATGTTCCTTACAGGGACAGCAAACTTACTCGTCTTTTGCAGGTATGCATGACATGCTTGAGGACTGTTGAACCCCATGTTATAAGAGTTCATTTTTCTTCTATATAATTAAGAAATGTGGTATATGTGGGAAGGCTACATGGAACCCAACCAATTGCTTAGATGAATAGACATACAATGACAAGGACATCAAATTCTATCAAGTTCCTCTCTTTCTTGGCTAGTGCCATAAATATATGTCTTAAGTTGAGCATTGTCCTGCAATCAGTCATATGCATTAAGGAACCATTTTGTTTAGTCATATCTAATATTTTCAGAATTTCTGCATCTTCTTTCTTTCCTTATTCAAACACCTTTTTATATGTTTCGGTAGGACTCACTTGGTGGTAATAGCAGGACGGTCATGATAGGTATCTCTCTCTCTCTCTCTCTCTCTCTCTCTCTCTCTCTTGCATGTGTGCACACACACACACACACACACATACACACACAACTTGACTCTCATGCCTCTCATCTATTTCCTTCTGAGGTTCCTTTCAGATTTTTTTTTTTTCTGTGTTTTCTAATGTCATCCTATATTTCTCCTGTTAGCTTGCATTAGTCCTGCTGATATAAATGCTGAAGAAACCCTCAACACTTTAAAGTATGCAAATCGTGCTCGCAATATTCAGAATAAGCCTGTTGTAAGTTTTTCTCAATGATATCTTTCTATTTCACTTTTTCATTCAACATGCTTGAAAGGTATAATGCTTCATGAAAGTCTTACATATGAAGCCTTTCCGTTTAAATCTTTTACAGGTCAACAGAGATCCGATGTCAAATGAAATGCTAAAAATGCGGCAACAGCTAGAATATTTGCAGGCTGAACTTTGTGCACGAGGAGGATCTTCCTCTGAAGAGGTTCAGGTATGTGCTACAATTTCATATTTCTGACATTCTCTGACAGCCACCAGAGAAGACTAAAAATACTGGGCAAGATTCCATAAAAAAGTACTTTAAAATTCTTCTTTCTTAGGTAGTCTAGTCTGCGTGAGCCATAGAATTTAGCTGTAAACTCAATGCAGGTTCTCAAGGAACGGATTACTTGGCTTGAAGCTGCCAATGAGGATCTTTGCCGAGAGCTTCATGAATACCGCAGCAGATGCACTGCTATGGATCAGCGAGAAACAGATTCTCTGGTCTGTGATGAGTATTATTTTAGAGAGACTTCTAGATAATGCTTTTTCTAGTCTGGTGTCAATATGGACTAGGATTTGCCAGTACACATGAAATTTTTACTATGGGTAATCATTGCACCAAGTATCTTCTTAACTTGCTTAATGACAAGCTAATATATGTAAATTTGGAACTTTATTATTCAGGATGGTAGTCCTTATTCTTTGAAAAGCGATGGGCTTAAAAGGAGCCTGCAGAGTATAGAGTCATCTGACTATCAAATGAGTGAAAGTCTATCAGGTGAAACTCCTGAGGTTTACTACTTTGTCTGCAAAAATGAACTTCTTTCTTTTTTTATGCCTAATTACCATGTACTTGACCATCGTTCTTTGTTTCCACTTTTTGTTTCTCTCAACTTAATCAAGCATCCAGGCTTAATTAATTTTTTAACAATCACATTTAAAGTAGTCTTGGCCCATTTTAGCAGGTGATTCCAGAGAAATTGATGAAGAAGTAGCAAAAGAGTGGGAACACAAGCTACTGCAGAATACCATGGATAAAGAGTTGCATGAGTTGAACCGACGTTTGGAGGAGAAAGAGGTTAAATTTTCTTACTATTTTTTCTGATGAAACATGCATATTTTCTTGAACAACTACTATCTAGGCTTTTTGTGGTCTTTACGGTAAGAATACCCTTGGGTCAGTTTGCACATCAACTGATATGAAGTCCAATATTTGGATCTTTAGAGTCAGAGAAAAATCTTGGAATGGAGACTGGAGATCTGTATCACTAAACTGACGAGATTAATATCATGAGACAAGATGAGATTACTGTTACAAAATGATACGAGAGAAACAGGGACAGTAGATTGCCATAGATGAAAATTGTTGCAGTACTTGTGGAACTTACAACATCTTTACTGATTTACTGAGAATACATACAATACATATTTATGTAGTCAGTATCATTCATGGTTTCATTTCTTAGGTAAACTGTTTTTCATATTATTTTAATGTTAATACTCACTAAAATGAACTTGTATTTGAAGTTTTCTCTTACATTTTCTCTTTGAGCAGTCGGAGATGAAACTTTTTGGGGGGATTAATACTGAAGCACTCAAGCAACATTTTGGAAAGAAAATCTTGGAACTGGAGGATGAAAAGAGAATTGTGCAGGTTAAAAAGAGTTCTCACAAATTGTCATGGCTAGCTTTTAAAAATAGATTGAGAACTTTCAATCATTTACCTATTTTACTGCTGCAGCAAGAGAGGGACCGTTTATTGGCTGAGATTGAAAACCTTGCGGCTAGCTCTGATGGGCAGACACAAAAAATGCAAGATATTCATGCCCACAAATTAAAATTTCTTGAGACACAGGTGACTGCTCAAACATTGCATGGTTTTCCTCTCTGAAGTTGTGCCCAGATTGTTAAGTAATTCTTATAGTTTATGCCTACTTAGATTCTGGAGCTTAGGAAGAAACAAGAAAGCCATGTTCAGCTCTTAAAGCAAAAACAAAAGAGTGATGAAGCAGCAAAGCGCTTACAAGATGAAATTCAATCTATAAAGGCACAAAAGGTAAAATATATAATATTGACTTCCATTCTTTACTGTGTTAGCTACTATAGTATATGCCATTAATGTTCTTGTATTTCTCCTTTTATTTCCATTTTTTTCTTTGTTTTTCCTCTCTTATCTGGGCATGTAGGTTCAGTTGCAACAAAGGATGAAACAAGAGGCAGAACAATTTCGACATTGGAAGGCCTCTCGGGAAAAGGAACTGCTGCAGGTAGTTCTACTTTGTCCGCCATTTGGTTGACTTCATGTTGTCAATAAACGCACAAAACAATCTTGCTGATAATTCTTACAAATATCTGTTGATTTGTACTTTCTTCTGCTCATTAAACAACTGTAAATGCAGTTACGAAAAGAAGGAAGACGAAATGAGTATGAAAGGCATAAGCTGCAAGCTTTAAACCAGCGCCAGAAATTGGTGAGCTTAGTATCAAATGGTTTCTTGACATACATCAAATCAGACTAAGATTTTTGTGGCTAACTGGCTACTGTGTAGTGGAGGTAACATGCAGCCGTTTATCAGAACAGACTTCTTTGTTTCAGGTTCTCCAGAGAAAGACAGAGGAGGCTGCAATGGCCACGAAAAGGCTAAAAGAGCTGCTGGAAGCTCGTAAATCTTCTGTTCGTGATAATTCAGGTATGCTTGAATATTTTCCCTGGGCTCCAGTTCTGGAAATGCGTTGTTTTGATAAGTACGTGGTTTCCATCCAACACACAAAAACTTCAAACAATCATCATCATCAGCTTATGCAGTCAATTTTTAATACCTGAACTCCCTATCCTTGAAATATCCTTTCTAGTGAAATAAGGGGTAATCTTGCAGTGGTTTCTTCACTTTTACAAATTGAATTACTGATAATACTTCCATTTTCCAGCTGTTAGCAATGGGAATGGCATAAATGGACAGGTAACGAGCCTGGATTTTCTTTTCACCATGTGTTGTTATGGCTTGCCCTTTGAAGGAAATTGTTCTGACTTGAATTGCATGTGCAGACCAATGACAAATCCTTACAACGTTGGCTTGATCATGAGCTAGAAGTCATGGTGAATGTGCATGAAGTTCGTTTTGAGTATGAGAAGCAAAGCCAAGTGTATGACCTTACTTATAAATTTAGAAATTCTATGCCTTGTATAGCCTTCTCAGCTGTGTCTGACCAAGCTGCAATTTATAGGAGAGCTGCACTAGCTGAAGAACTTGCTGTGTTGAAGCAAGTAGATGAGTTTGCTTCCAAGGGGATAAGTCCAAGAGCAAAAAATGGATTTTCCAGGCATGAGAACTGCTAAAACTTAATTTATTTGATTAAACCCCAGTTTGCTTCCTTCATATTTCCTTTGATAGATAAGATGCTATTAAGCAACAAAAATAGCAATGATCCAAACTGGGGTCATCATATGTTCCCTTTCTTGCTGATCAGGGCTTCTTCGTTGTCGCCAAATGCCAGAATGGCCAGAATATCTTCACTTGAGAATATGTTAAGCATATCATCTAATTCACTTGTAGCAATGGCTTCACAACTTTCAGAGGCAGAAGAGCGTGAACGTGCATTTACTAACCGTGGACGTTGGAATCAGCTGCGTTCAATGGGAGATGCAAAGAACTTGCTTCAGTATATGTTCAATTCTCTTGCAGACGCAAGGTGCATTTCTCAAACTATGTGCAACCTTTATACATTTATGGAGTTATGTTGGCATATTAGTACCCAACTGCAATTCAAACACAAATCTATGAGTCAGATCATGCTCAGCATGTGCAGAGATGCCGAAAACTTCTTTCACACTTGCATACTTAAGTTGACCAATTCATGAACTCTGGGCAAAGACCCTACCTGACAGTTATCCCTAAAGACTACAAGGCAAATTATGAAAAAGGCCAACTGTTAATCTATGAATCTGGCTTATATGCTTCCAGCTACCTATGACATGGCAGCATCCATAGAAGTGTTTTCACAGTCTATGGAGCTCAGAGCAATTCCTTCAGCCACAAGCAGCAGCCTTAAACTTTGGAGGAATATGCATAAAATTGCTAGACATCATCAGGAAACGTTGCTAGCAGAATTTGGCTAGTACTCATTAATCATTAACACCAGCCCCATTTCCCTGGCAGTGTTTCTTTCTATTCTAAACTTTCAACGTATACAACTCATTCAACCAAAAGAAGAACAGAACTAATAAGTCTCTCCAGTGATTATTCTATTGCTGAAGATGCAGGAAGCACATATCTATTCCAAGGACAGTGTGCTAGTCCAGAAAATTCTATTTATACTGCCAGCTATCCTTATTTACCTGAGTTGATAAATCTTTAATATGGATAAATGGAAATAATAACTGTATATAATTTTGTCTTTTAGTTGCAATGATTTGACCACAGTTTAGAATGTTCTGAACAGGTGCCAATTGTGGGAGAGGCAAATGGAAATCACAGAAATGAAAGAGCAATTTAAAGAGCTTGTAAGCCTATTCCGACAAAGTGAAATACAGAGAAAGGAAGTAGAGAAGGAGCTGAAATTGAGAGAAGAAGATGCTGCAATTGCTTTGGCCACATCAGCAACTGTAAGATTGCCTCACTTTGCTTGTGAATCTCCTGCATTATATAACAGTTTTAGATCTCCAGGTGATAAACCAAAGATCTTCAAGATTTCAGGGCAAGCACACAATTGAAGTTGAATTGGGATTTTTCTACTTAATAACATTATGATTTTCCAGCTGCTTCATTTAGGCCTCATGAGTTTTTTTTCCCTACCTTAGCTTTGGATTTAAATGTGCACAAATTTATAATGGTCATCCTTTCTGAAATTTTGACTACTCTTGGACTGGATAGGAACAGGATAACAGTCAAAATTCACTGAAACATGTTGCTGATGATATGAGCAGTCCCTTGTCTCCAATTTCTGTTCCAGCACAGAAGCAGCTAAAATATACACCAGGGATTGCCAATGGTTCTGTCAGAGAGTCAGCAGCATTCATAGATCAAACAAGAAAAGTTAGTTTTTCCCCTTAATTCATCATAAGCTTAGATCCACATGGTGGCTTCTGAATACATCCATTTACTGCTGGTGCAGATGGTTCCACTTGGGCCATTGCCAATGAGAAAACCAGCTGCCATGCGACAAGGTGGGAAGCTATGGAGGTGGAAAAGAAGTCATCACCAGTGGCTTTTACAATTCAAATGGAAGTGGCAGAAGCCATGGAGACTGTCTGAATTAATCAGGCAGAGTGATGAAACATTCATTAGGGCAAAGCCTCACTTACAGGCTGTACGACGTGTGGTCTGATGTTCTCTAGTCACCAAAGTGTTCGTCTCCACTCATCTTTGGCCTATAAGCATATGATCCCATTTCACCCTTCTGCCTGGAGCACATGAGAACCAATTGCAGGTAACCATTTGATGTTATCTTCAGCCCTTCTCCATTTCCACCTGTGCATATGCTTGTAATTCTCTTTACTAGACTAAAGTCGCAGCCTTCATAGAAGCAGTTACATAAGAAGTATGTCTTGGCTGCCTAGTATTTTAACTCAATATCAGCTTTCTCCTCTGTGATAGCCACACCGCAATGTAGCATTACAAACAAGACCCTTTTCATGAATAAAAAGTCCCCACCTTTCTACTTGTGCAGTGTGCTGGGAGTGGTTGTCAAGCTTTGCTTATGGTTGTCCTGGATGAGCTGATTTTGCAATCAGTGGATTCTTAGATCTTTGATTTTTTTTGGCTATGCTTAATGCACACAGAGCATCTTGTAAAGGAAGTGATGTTACCGACTTTTCATGTAAGATAATACCATAAGATATGTGGAGGCAGGAGGTGGTGGCAATTGCAAACTAGCAATACTCTGAAAAATGTAGGATCTTACTTCAGGTGTCCAAGATGTTTTGGTGTATATCCGACAATAACAACACTGGTGAGAGAAGAAATCCCTCATGACAGGTCACAGAAATTATAAGAAATGTCCAGTCTGATTTTCCTTTCTTTTATTTTTTTTAACCTTTCCCTTTTTGTAAGTTTCTCTGGCAAATTTGTTCCAATGTTTATAGTGTGTAATCACAGTATTGATTTTCTTGAGAGGATTGGATTCTACCGCATTTCAGCAATCATTTTATAATAATGTGTTTATCGAAAATAGTAGTAGATTGTGTTAATGATAGCTGCATTAATAATAATAATAATAATAATAACAAAAAAGTTCCCCTCAACTAATAAGTGTTTGATATAATGACCAAAAAGGAAAAAGCACGGAGATTCAATTTCTTGTACTCATTGTACTCGAACAATAAAAAAATTCTCGAAAATTAAATCTTTTTTTTTTCTTTCGCTTTGTCAGTCTTTTTACAATTGAGAAGTGGTAATCTTTCGTAACCGGTCTAAATGTGGCTTACAGACAAACATAGAACTGGATCAGACCGAATCGTTTGTTAGACAACTTAATTGAACTAAAATATTTTCTGCTTTAGACGGAGAAAAAAAAACAAAAAAGAAATAAGCCATGTTATCTACATTAGAACCTGAAAAGGCATGAAGCCCTAGCTCATCCAGTCAATAAGCATTAATGCTTTTCCAGGAAGGTCTGCGTGTCTCCGTAATCACTCCAAATTTGAATTGAACAACGGCCCCAGAAGACACCACCCTATTATTTTGAGTTGAATTCTACGAGGTAATATGCTCGCAAGGAATGGATGCATGTCTCTGAAAATTGTAAATGTTCTTCCGCCAAAGCAAAAGCCATATTTGTAAAAACATAAGCATATCTGGACAGAGACTTGGCACTATTGAATCCGCAAATGTGACAGCAAAGACACCATGATGAGTTGCTACAATACTATGACATGAGCCTCCAGATAGAAAGAAGCACATGGGAAACTGCCAGAGTTCCTAGCAGCATGGTTTCAAGGAGGATTCTGAATTACAAGAGATGGTCATTTGATCCATGAAATGCTTTTATTGGCATCATTATATGATGCTTTAGCCTCTACAACGGTTGGAACATAGTATAACAATTTGTATGGGAAAAGAGAGTTTCAAGTATCCACTCCTCTTCCAACTCCCACATAAACCGGGCATTTGAATTCTGTTCTGACCACATTTGGCCTGTTGGGTGATGAAAATGTCCATGAATAAAGAACAGTTATGCAGTCAAATGCAGTAGAAGCAGGACAGGGTATGCTAAATCCAAATGTGTTGAAGAGCAGTGTACCAACAGACGACCGAATCCGCCGCACATTAGGGTCAGCTACACCAGTATGTGTAGTGCTCATCTTTCCGAAGGTTACTAACAAGACCACCACACTGCAGACAGATGAAGCTGCTCCCATCAGAGAATGCATCCAACACGATCTGCATCCTGCCTGTCTCTGCAAGTATAGACCTTCCATTAATATCTGTTACAACTGATGAACTGTCTATAGTGGCTGGTGTAGGATCACTTGTCAAAGGCTGGGCTTCAGCAATTGCACACTCAGCAAACAAAGAAGCCAGCTGATCAACAGCAATGTTGGCCTGAAGTCTATTTCTGTAAAGCTCTCGAGCACGATGCAAGGATTGAAACACAGCCTCATCCCCACCTTGTGTCCGCATTGCCATAACCACCTGATCAAGTCATTGCATAACTACTTGGCCACAACTTCAAACCTAACAACTTCTCATACCGTTTTTTCTTAAAAAAAGAAAATCAAATCCTTTTCTTTATTTTTCAGTCCTTTTCATGATACTGATTCATCATTTGTGCACAATATGCAGAACTTTGCTATTTTTTTTGTGTCTGAACCGTAAATGCAAGTGTATCAACCTCACCAAAGCATGTGCACCAAATATTCTTAATTACACCAAAAAATAGAATTGAAAGGTTCGCCCAGAACAGAAAGGCCGCAAGGTCATCAACACATCGCGACAAACTTACATGTACACTGGACACATTAGGATGCGAATCTACATATTGCACTATGATAACAGTTAGTTGCACATTTTCAGTTTTCAGAGCATCTAACAGTCGTAAGCCTACTTCTTAGACTTCATACAGAAACCACCCCCACCCCCCACCCCACCCCCAAAATAAAAAACAACAACAACAAAGAAAAGATTTAATTCCATTGTTATCAAAAAAAGAAATCCAAATCCCTTGATTAAAAAAGCGAAATATCTAAATAAGCAACTTGGATAAGGAAACCAAGAATTCTCAAATTATCACGCACAGCTCCATCTTTTAGCAGTTTGGACTAAGAACAATTGGCAACTCAGAATTAATGTGTAATGGGAAAGGAAAGAAAGAATAAAAAGAAAAAAGCGAAAAGAAAATAAAAATTCAAGATTTAATATAAAGAAGATGAGAGGGGTAGTCGTTACCGCTTCGAGAGCCTGAGAAGGTTTTCCTTGATTGATGAGCACGCGGGCAAATGCGAGTAACTCTCTAGAGGCGTCGTTGGGATCTTGCGGAGAAGGCGACGGCGGAGAAGGCGACGGCACGGCTGCTATGTCTGCCATCTCCCAGTCCGTACGCTCCATCTGGCGTCTCAGTCTACCCTTACAAGAAGCCAAAGGCTCTCTCTATCCTCGATTCTCGATTCTCAAATTTGGGTGGCTTTCACTACCGCTTCTCCAAGTTCTTCCGAGTCTGAGCCTAAAGAAAAGAGCAAGTAAAACAAAAGAGAAAATAATCTCACGTTTCTAATTTTTTTAATATAATAGCATTCACGATAAGATATAAGTCAAACATTATATTTAATAATTAGATAAAAATAAGATATTTTTATAATAAATTATTATTTATAAATATAATAAATAAAAAATAATTATATTTAATATTTATTAATTTTAATAAAAATAATATATATAAATAAAAAATAAATAATTTAAATAAATATTATATTTATATTATTTTATAAGAAATAATTATGATAATAATAATTTATTAAGTTAAAAAAAATTTATATAAAGTTATAACAAATAATTTTATCATAATATTAAAAAGATAATATAATTATTATTTATAAGATATATATAAAAAAAATATTAAATACAAATAAATAAGTTATAAATAGTGTAATGATAAAAAAAAAATTTTAGTATATATGTTAAAAAATAAAAAAATATTACTCATAATTATTTTTATTATTTTTAAATATTTTATAAAAAATTAACATTAATTTTGATAAAAATATTTTTAAAATATTTTTAAATTTAAAATATCTAAACATATAAAATTTTTAATAGTATTAAGATATATATTTTTAATAAAAATTTTTATTAAATTACATTACATTTTTTTAAAAAAATATTATTATGGGATTACTAAAATTATTAAATTAAAAAATTAATAATAAAATTTGACATGTATACGATAAAATTATATTATAAAATTTATTAATATATAAAGAATATATTACTTATATTAACAATGAATGTTTGTAGTTATATACTTATTTAAAATTAAAAATAAAAATAAATAATAAATTGTACTTAAATAAAAAAAAAAATAAAATTATTTTATTCTTAATATAGTTATAAAATAATAAATTATTTTACGTAAAAGTAAAATTATTAAACTAATTTTGTTCTTTTAAGAAAAAAAATAATTCAATATATTAAATTCAAAATTTGAAATAATTATAAATAAAATTAAAAATAATTAATAGATTTTTAATTTAAAATAAGTTATGATATCATTCTCATAAAATAGTTAAATTAATAATTGATATATGTAATTATTAATTAAATAAAAAAAATATTATTTCAATTCTCTCTTTTGTCAATTCCTTCTAAGATAAATAGTAAAGAAAAAAAAAAAAAAAAATTTTAAAAATCTTAAAAGAAAAGTTATAATACACTTACTAATCCTTTTATAAAATCAATAAAACCTTATAAATCCAATCAACCAAAAGAAACATTTCAAACTACTAAAAAAATTGATAGTCTATTATAAATGTGATCAAGTAACACAATATAAAAGTCAATTTAAATTTTAAAAAATCAAATTTTAAAAATAGAAAAAAAATATTAAAATAAAGTTATCACTTTAATTGAAA
Source organism: Rhizophora mangle (assembly GCA_037832345.1). Lineage (NCBI taxonomy): Eukaryota > Viridiplantae > Streptophyta > Magnoliopsida > Malpighiales > Rhizophoraceae > Rhizophora > Rhizophora mangle. The sequence continues at coordinate 1,971,887 of JBAPLJ010000320.1, forward strand.
AAAAAACTCTAATATAAAAAATAATTAATAAATAAATCTAATGATGAAATATTTGAGATTTAATAAGATTTAATTAATTATTCAAAAAAGAATGAAACTAAAAATTATATGAGATTATACACTATACAATGATATATTAATGTTATTATAAAAGATAAAGAACTACTAATAAACATAATATATAAAATAAATGATTTAAAAAATAAAAAATTATTTAATAAAAAAAAAAAAATTTATATTAGAGGAATTTTTTATTGAACTTAAACAACCATATTTAATCAAAAATTTATATATACAAGTTTTAGCAAATGCAAATAAAATTACATTAAAATATTTACAATAAAAACAAAAAAAAATTAGAAATAAAATTAATAAAAAATATTAAAGAATGAGATAAATTTAATTAAATTAAATAGTGAATAAATAATAAAAAAATAAAATAAAATGACATCAAATTTTAGTACAAAATTTGTTTATATAATACATTTAATATAAAAGACTTATCATATTAATTCACATGTTTTAAAAAACAAATTCAATCAAAGAATTAAAGAAAATTTACAAAAAGAAGAAAATTAAAAAATTATTTGAAAATTTTCTAAACAATTTGAAACTAAAGTTTTAACTAATATACTTATTGCAATTTGGAATATATATGTAATACTATCATATAAAAAAAAATTTGATGAGAAAAAAAATATTCATATTAAATAAGAATAATATAAATAAAAATAAAATTATAAAAAATATCATAAAAAATAAATTATTTAAAAAAATGTATAATTAAACCAAGTAAATTATCATGGTCACCAAGTAAAATTAGAAAAAAAGTGCACCTAAACTAGCAATATGTTAGAATGGATCTAAAATCCTATTTCTAATAAACAAAATTTAATCAAACGACTAATAGGAACAATTATATTTTTTAAATTTAATATGAAATTAAGATTTTGACAAACACATGAAAAAGATAAATATAAAATTACTTTTATTATACCTTTTTAGACATAATAAATGAAATATTATGTTATTTGATTTTAAAAATGAACCTTCTATTTTTTGGGGGTTACCACCTTCTAAATTTTCAAATGTCATGAATGACATCTTTAATCTTAACAAAAATTCACAATAGTCTATCCAAATGTTGTATTAATGTTTTCAAAATAAATAAAAGGTATTTTAATCATCTTAAAAATGACACAAGTTGTTTTGAAGATAAAATCACTAGTTAAATCCTTATCATATCTATGAATTCCAAATTTTAAGGCTTTTCTAATAGCGAAAATAAACATGTTTAATTTAAGATATAAAGGAATATTAAAACAAAAAATTAGTAATAAAGAATTTATTATAAGATATGATTTAAAATTTACTAGGAACAAGAAGTAAAATATTCAATTGTTAAAAAAAAAATTTAAACATCATTTTATGCATTTGACTATTCAAGAAGTTATTATTAATAAAAGATTTTAATTTTGTATTAATTATCAACTTGTAAAATTTTTTTTTTTTTAAAAAAGATGTTAAATTTTTTTTTTCAAACAAATTTTTGCTCTATGGTAAATTTTCCTTTCAAATTTCAATTTTAAAATTAAGCTTATTAAATCATATTATAATATTTTATTCAATTTTTTTAGAGAGTTTTTTTTTTTAACAAATAGTTGCTAAAATGAATGGTGAAAAAAATTACCAAAAAATCATTTTAGATGCTTATACATAAATGTTCTTTGCCTTTAACATGTGCTCTCACTTCTAGTAATAAATTTATAGTGTTTTCCCAACCACCATAAAGTTTAGTTATTCTTTCCACACCAAAAAAGTTATCGGGAAGCTTTATAAACTATTCCTAAATCAGCTCCATCAACTATTCCCCTCTTCTCCAATTAAACAAATTCGGGCTTTAAAAATATTATTCCTAGAATTTTACCTTAAAATTTTTATATTATATTCAAAGATAAAAATAAGATTAAGTGATTCTATAAATTTATACTTATAGATACAGGATCGGTTGAAATTACTTATGCACAAAACAAGTAAGATTCCAATCAAATTGCTTTTTCAGGTTAAAAATAAATTCAAGGAAAAACTCATTTTGGGATTACCACATCAAAACAATACACTTTATTCACTACAAAAAGTAAAAATACAAATATTCTTTGCATCAATTCATTCTCTAAAAGAGAATCTATTGGAGACCTCATGTTTCTAATCTTGACTTAATGATATTGAAGTCTGTTTCTTTCTTGGGGATCAGATGACTCTCGTTCTTAGATATACTATTCAATATTAAAATTAGAGAAGGGTCTAAAGATATTGTACAGGAAGCCTTTGAATTTTTGGTATCTCAATCAGAACTTATATTTGAAGCTTTTGAATTTTTGACAGCTCATTTAAACGAAAAAAAAAAAAAAAAAAAAAAAAGAGTCCGCCTATGCATTTGATAACCCCACCAAAAAATTGTCATTAACAGGGAAGCCAGAATGAAAAAGCTAGCTAGCATTGCAAATGGCATTGGCAACATTTAATACTATTTTTCACCACTATGCATTACTAATTCAATACTAATAATAACTAGGACAACCCAATGTGCAGGTCCAATTCACCATCTTCTACTGATACAGTCTCTTTAATCTCCTGTAACATCTTTAACACTTGCCACATGGTAGGCCTCTGCTCAAGCGAGGTCAGGCTACAAGCCATGGCCACCTCAAGAAGCATTTCTAGCCTGTTGTCTTCAGCGCCATCACCATCCCTGGTAGACCCAACCCAATTGACCAAATCATTTGGCATTAAAACTGGAAGTTGTGATGGAGGCTTGCCGGTTAAAAGCTCTAGCAGCAGAATTCCAAATGAAAAAACATCAGATTTGGAAGTTGCTTGATGACTCGAATTGCGCAATTCTGGAGCTCTGTATGCTGCGGTATCTGGGTCATCCTCGGATAATGAATCCGCAGTGACAAGGGCGGCAAGGCAGTAGTCAGAAACGCAAGCCTCAAAATCCGGGCCCAGAAGCACATTCGAAGATTTGAGATTGCCGTGGACTAGTCTCCATGCTTGGTGGATATAGGACAGTCCTTGTGCTACGTCCTCTGCTATCTTTAAGCATGAGGTCCAGTGGAGGGGCTTTGCCCTCGTTGATTTTGAACCTGTAAACAATGCACGGGCCTGGCCTTGTAAGAGATTCAGAATAAGATAATAGTAAACCTAAAATCAAGAGAGGAAAAACAAGCTGCAAAATACGTTGTTTTTTTTTTTTTTTCTCTCATTTTTGGAAGAAATGGGAAACGAAGTGGGTCCTGCAATGCGTTGAAAGCTAGAACCTTCGGGGATTGAAGTGGGACCTATTTAGCATTTAGTTGACGAGTGGTCAAGAGGAGTGGCATACCCGGAGCTGAACAGGAATCTGAACCGACAATATAGGCGCGTCGCGGATGGAAAACATATTAGCATGCTCCAAGGACCAAAAAGTTTTGGGAGCTCTACAAACCTTCAATTTCCTTACCAAAATGCCACCCCCAGAACATGCCCTTCTTGTTAGTTCCCATATACCATGACTTCTATCACTCACTTGTTTTCTTCCCTTTTTTTTTTTTTTTTTTAATAATAAAAATGAAAAATAAGATGAACTAAACAATAAAAAAAAAAAAAAAAAAAAAAAACTAATTAGCTATTACGAGAGATACTGTGTCTGCTCGGATTAAAATCTCCATTCCAGGAGACGGATGGTCATAAATTTGGAGAGTACCATCCTTAGAGGCTCCCAAATTTGCTAAGAAATCCGCACCACAATTCCCTTAATGTAATGTATATTATGATTTCCATACGCTATAATTTCAACTGCCTAACTTTTTATATTATTCAATAGTTTTAGGCTCACCGAATGAGAAGGACCACTGATGAAGATAATGTTACACAGGCAGGCAAAGGTTATAGAAAATATAAATATATTCCCAGTGTCGTCAGCTGCTATAGATTCTCGATGTAAACCTGTAGACCTCCAGACTCTGGTAGCTCCAAATGCATTCATCCGGGCAGCAATCCACTTTTTTTTTTTTTTTTTTTTTTCTTCTTGTTGTTAATATATATTTTTTTAATTTATTTTCTTACTTTCGCTAATACCAACTAAGATAGACAATGTTGAAATTCTAAGAAAGGGAATGCTTGGATTTAGCTTTACCGTGAATGAGAGAGAAGAGACTGCCGTTGGGCTGGTAGTCGTAGATGAGAAGCCTCTCTTCTTTGGCTTGGAAATAAGCCCTCAGCGGAACCAAATTCGGGTGCCTCAGTCCGCCCACTGATTCCATGTGCTGCTCAAAAGCATCTTTGCTAGTGCCCGCCAATTTAACCCCATCAAGCCTCTTCACACAAACGATCAGACGGTTGTCCAGCACTGCCTTGTACGTGGTTCCCATGCTGCCCCTCCCCAGCAACTCCGCAGATGCTCTCATCAGCTGGTCCAGCGTATAGAGCTGCGCCTCACCCGCACAGAACACCAGATTCCCACTCTTCCCTACTTGCATTCCTTGCACTCTCTTCACTTTTTCTTCCAACTCGTTCTCTTGCTGGTCTATCTGCATCACAGCCGCCGCTGCCATGGGCCCAGCACCATCAGATTCAGTAACAGCCCCCTTCGATTTTGACTTTGATTCCTTCTGATTCCTGTTCTTTTTCTTCTTCTTAACAGCCATTACAAAACAGAACACAGAACCAACGAACGAAAACCGCCGAGGAAAACCCAACTATCACTGAAGTTCTCCTGTGCTTCATTTTGGCACTCTCCTGTGCGGGGTCACCCCCGTGTAAATCTTCGCTTTGTCCCAGCGCAACGGCCGGAGGCGGTGGTAGTGTCGGTGGCGGCGGCACCACCGAAGCCGACGGACCGAAAAATGCGGAACTGGGGCGGCATTCTTTGTGTATAATCTCCCCACAAAGACTCGGATTGGATGAGAATGCTGAGAGCCCAAAACGAAGTAATGTGGCTGTCACTGGAATGGCGCCGGTGAGCTTGTTAAACGAGACGTTGAAGATCAGTAAAGAGGACTGGTTTAGTGGAGGCACGCTTCCATTGAAGCGGTTATGCTGGAGGCTCAGGTAGTACAGGCGGTCTATAGAAGCTAATCGGGTGGGTATCGGCCCGGTTAGATTGTTATACGATAAATCCAAAATGCGGACTCTGTGAAGCGAAAAGACTGAAAGAGGGAAAGAACCCGTGAAGGAATTGTGATCGAGAAATAAAGACTTGAGATTGATGAGTTTGGACAAATCGGGAATGGGTCCGGCGAGGGAGGTGTTTTGGAGGCCAAGGACTCGAAGCTGGTCGAGTCGGGTCAAAGTGTTGGGAGCGAAAACGCCGCCGAGATGGAGGTCTTGGAGGATGAGACGCACCACTTTCTGCTGGGAGCATTTCACTCCTTGCCATTGACAAAGACGAGAGCTTGCGTTTTGGGAAAAAGGAAGAGCATTCTTCAAATCCGCTTTAGATTTGAAGGCCAGAAGCGCAACAGCATCAGGCGGTTGTGTTAAGTTGGCCGAAGAAGAAGCAGAACGAGAAGCAGCGACTGCGGCGCACAAGGATAGCAAAGTACAAGCTATTGACCAGAACACATTGAACATTGTAGCTGTAAAACTGAGGAAGCTTGAAAACTGAAACTGAAACCCACTTAAGCTCAGCGTTTCTCTGTTTTGCTCTTGTTCAACAAAACTATGGGTGTGGAATGGTCCCCATATCATTCATTTTCCAGTAGGAAGCCAAAACTCGAAAATAGAGAAGAGAATAGGGTGACAGTCATGATGGAAGAGAGCGAGCGCTACTTGACAAAGCTTCGTAAGAAACAGAGTTGCAGGTTGTCGGGACTGCAACGTCAGAATCACGTGAAGTAAGTTATAAGACTATTGAGCGGCCCTGGTCTGACGAGTAAATGTAATTTCGGGCTCTGTTTATTTTTATTTTTTATTTTTTATTTTTGCCTTTGAGACGGTCTGTGCGTGGGGTTTAGCAATTATAGGACATATCTGTCTGTTTCTAGTAACTTTTCTTTTTTGGCTCTTTGCAGGGTGCCATGTGAGTTTACAGTCCCTGGATCCTGAAATCTGGATCGAGAATGGGCCCCGGCGGGGAGGGGAAGGGAGACTATCGAGATCTTTGGGGTGGAGGCTGTCGAAATTGAGCAAATTCAATTCAAGAGAGCTTTATGTTACAATGATATACGTGCACGTATAAGGGGAAGACTAGCTAATTTCTTTATTTGCGGTATTAATGATCCCAACTCCATTTCCACGGTGTTAAAAGGGAGAGAAGTACCCTGTGAGGAAAAATGCTGCACGTGCATTTCCACCTCCGATGGAAACATATCCTTTGCCAATTGCCAATAATATCTTCCTAAAATAGAGGGAAGTAAATTAGAAAGTGTTAATTCATAGTCTATATGAATGATTCAATGAATTTGTTTCAAACCAAAAACAGCATGTCCTCGTTAACCCAAAAGCTATAATAAGAAGATTCATTTCGAAGAGTCAGTTTCCAGAAGATGTCTGGAAAGAATGTTTAGATATTGTGTTGTACGACCTTTTAGTCTCAAAATTTGTGGGAAACTCTACCACCCAAAATCCCTTTCTGTGCAGCCTATGTAATTCAGTCCCAACGGTTCACGGGCACATTGTCTCTTAAATTATTGAACAACTTATACTCTGTGCTGGGGAATGTTGGACCATTTGCATTGTGACTCCCTTTCCCGAGGATTCGGCCCCAATTTCTCCACGACTATGTCATGTCCGTTTGCCTTTGATCATTGTAGTGGAGATGCTATGGGCTAGCAGCAAAGAAGGCTTGCTGCCCACTTCAAAATGTCACCTGTCCACAATAATCTTTTTTTTTTTGGGGGGTGGAAAATAAGGCCCAAAATATTCTGGGAGTTCCACCGTGGTACTCAAAATGACCCGCGTGAAACTCTTCTATATTGTCCAAGCTTGTCTACATTTCCCCCGCCAAAAGACACAGAGACAGAGAGAGCGAGAGAAATTCTAACTAAACAGGGAGTGCCATTTTTGCAATTACTTCTTGGTGGAATGCAAGCTTTTTATCCAAATTATTATCTGACTTGAGGTTGGAGACGAGAGCTCAATTATTTTCCCTTGGTTCAAAAAGACAGACTCATTATTGGGAGACGAACACCAGGCTCCTGTTGAACATGTTTCATATATAAATATAATACGGGAGAGGCCACCTGCAAAAGGTAAGTCAGTGAGTTAGCTAGCAGCTGATATGGCTTGTTATTGTTGTAGATTAGTAAACAAAAAACTGTTGCCTTTCGACTAACAACACAAGAAGACAATCACATAAAGGTCACCCTTCAGGTCGTTTCGGCAAACTAAGCATTGACCCACACTGCCCGCCAACCCAAACCCAAAAATAGACGCCAGGGCCCTGTGGATGGGTGATTGCAATCAACCTGCCAATATCCAGATATTCTGTGGTTGATAACACACACACACACACACACACACACACACACACACACATATATATATCAGAATAATATGATGCAAATCGAAAAACTAGGGCACGGTGGCAAATAAGGGGTGCATGAATTGTTAATGCGCCTTCCCTCCAATGATGAATCCTAAGACTTTAGCCTCCCCCCTACCCCCAACAAAAAGGGGTTGAGGACACGGCACACATACAAAGTTGTGGCCTATTTTAGGTCCAATGACATCTTTTTGGATTTATCTTGTGGTGGTATGATTTGAAACGACTAATTAAAGGCACAAAGAGTGGAGCTACGTTATCAATGACTCTCATGGATTAAGGTCTGCACAATCTTTTGATGGGGCATATTAAGATATCCCTGCACACGGGAATGAAGAATTACGGAATGGATGGTAAAACCTTTTCTACTTTAATCTTGTATTAGACAGTTTGTGACGTGAGTAAACCAATAGTTTTCATCTTTTCAAAACTCACGTATAGGATCTTAGCTTAACATGTGTTGGTTGCAAAAAATGTCACAACAAATGCAATTGCCAGAATTTCTAATAAAAAATCTGGTTATTAAGAAGAAATATTAAAAAATTAATTATTATTATTATTTTTTTTTTTAAGAAAACAAACTTCATCCAATTAAACATTCTTAGATCTTATCATGATAAAAAAGGAAGCCTCGCTCAGCAGTTCTCTAGTGCCATTTACAGCCTAATAAAGCCAAGAAGCGTGATTGGTGACAAGGCTGTACATCAAGCATTGCACGTCTTAAGCTAGTTCTAATGGGCATTTTTTGAGCTGGACCACTTGGTTGGAATGGGAGGTGATAAGGCAAGGCAATCGATAGTCGTTTTCTAATACGGGACATAACTCAGCGTGAACAAAACCAGCTGGGACCATCATAAGGAATTTTTTTTTTGGGTTTAGTCGAATGAAGGGAGAAGGATCTAACTATGAATGGGGACGGGAGCTCCTCTTTTCTCCATTGCATTCTGATTCCTCATGATATGCTGAGGGAGAGTATTATTTACCCTTTGACAACATTTTAATGGCAGAATTACAAATTGACATGTTGTCCAAGTGGGAATGCAGAGAAAAATAGGTCTTTACACTCTGATGAACAAGGTTGGGGTTGCTGCTTTGCAAGTCCAGAAACAAGTCACAGCCTTTTGGTTTATCTTTCCCTCCAAGTTTGAATAGTTGGTTAAGTTAGTTTACAGAGGAGCTGATTTGGAGTTTGTCCTTTGTTAATCCTCTTCACCAAACAATGTAGTTATTAAGCTTGTCTTAATTTGAATTAAAAATTTGTACTTTGAATCTAAGTGTAACTTTTGCAAAAGCTAGTGTATTCAAGTTTATGAATTTGAATTTGTAACATTACAAAGTTTCATATATAAGAAACTAATAATCAATGACAGGGATGATTTACGTTGGAATGTTTCCTACATTACAAAATTTCTACAAGCCCTCTCGGTTCATAAGAGAAAAAAAAAAAAAAAAAACAGAAGGCTTGAAAACCAAGAAAATTGCAGAGTTGTGCTGCAACTCTTATTCTTTTGACTAACACACTCACAATATCGATCGTTCTAAGAATCAAAAAATACGTATCACAAGCGAAAATAAAAAAGAAAAACAAAATTAGTCAAGGTGAAGGAGTCATCTCAGGAATCATAGGACCAGAACTGGAGAAGGGGTTACAAGAAAAGTAGTCATAAGGCCGCGTATGGGAACAGAACCTCGGATGAGCAAAGAAATCAGCGCTGTCATAAGGTGATCTATGGAATGAGAGACCAGGGATTCAATTATTTCTGACATCAAGTACGACCAAGAAGTTGTGAGACAATGATAGGTTCGCCAAATTTGGAAGCAGGCAGACCTTCTCCGGCACCATGCCAAACAATTGGTTGCCTGCGAAATTAAGCTGCTCAACCTTGTCTAGACAAGCCGTCAACTGATTTTTGCCAATGTCAAACACTGTAGCCTCTCTCAGAAGGCCTATGTCATAAGGCAAAATCCTGTTAGCTGATTGTTCAGGAGTAGAACCTCGTTTAGAGAGGATAACGCTTTGAAAATGCCCTTTGGAAGTGGACCTGTCAATTTGTTGTTGGCCAAAGTAAGATATAGAATATGGGTGCTGCCTAGATTATCAGACAACCTTGTCATAAAATTGTTGTTGTTGAGAAAGGGAGCGCAGAGGTTTTGCGTAAATATTTGTGGCGGTACCGAACCAGTAAAGAAATTGAAACGAATGTCTAAGAACGTTAGGCCTTCCATGCCAAGAACAGCAGTTGGAAAGGGACCAGAGAACAGGTTGTTACTTATGTCAAGCTCGTAGAGGTAGGGAAGTTCGGCAATATTTGGAGAGACACTGCCAGAAAAGAAATTCGACTTTGCATGAAAAATTGCAATATCAGGAAGTTGATCAAGAGAGCCATCGAGTGTAGGAGCAGCAAGTTGGAATCCATTGAAGTCCATGGAGGCAACAGCTATAGCTGACCTGTTGTCTGGGGGATTGTCACAGAAGAAACCTTCGTAGTTGCTTATGTCTGAGCCTACCCAGGTCTTGGTGATGCCAAGAGGATCCGAGGTGATTATGGACTTAAACTTCTGGATATGAGGATAGGTCACAGCAACCCTTTGGTCTTCAAACACCAGCACTTCTGCGTTAAGAAGTTGGGGTTTTGGTGGCTCCCTCGGACATTGAATTTTAAAGGGTATCTTGTGATTTTCATGGCTGCAACCTTTGCTTACTCGTCGACCTATAATAACCTCTAGCATTACCCCATTGGTGCCAATTGCTACAGCATTGACAATGAGAATGAGGATTATGTGGAGTGGTGAAGCTACGAAACTTGGTGGGCATATTGTTTGAGGTTTCTCTAGCTCTAGGTTGAGCTGTGCAATTCTCTGTCTGCTTTAGAGGGGGCAATTAAAACAAGAGCAAGTGCCCGGAGCACGCGACATGTTGAATCATCCAAAATTTTCTTCACCTAATTTTCACTTTTTTTAGGCTCCACGAAGCATCTATTACTGCCAGGGAAAGGGCATTACAAAATTCTTCATGGTCCCTTTTGCTTTATTTTTTTGAAGTCTCTACAGACAAATTGATTTTAAAAGAGACGTCAATCTAATAGCTGTATCACAACATAGCTGGGCATTATTGAGGTTACCGTGCTGGAAAGGTTCTATTAGTATATGTGTTAAAACACTTAAAAATGGAAGATGACGTTGATATTATTGACGTAACCAAGGGGCTCAAAATTATAAGTATAAGGTGTCCAGACCTGTCAGACATTATTTTGAGAGGAATAGGGTGTCCATTTTGCGTTAAATCTTCAATTAAAGTAAAAAAAAAAAGCCTGTATTATTAGTTTCTTACACTATAATGTTTGATTGGGAATTAAACGTAAATAACTTTACTCATTTTTTCCATAAACAAATTGTTTTTACGATTTAAATTTATGACTAAAAAAAAAAAAAGGCGCTTTTGTGACTCCATTCCTGTTTCCATTTCTTTGGACTACTTACGCAATAGTTGGGTCTAGCTGGCATCAGGTTCTGGTCCTGTTTCGTTTGATCTCATTCTTATGCTTTGCCAACGTACGACCCCCTGTAATTTTCAAACGATCAGAACTATGTTGATTTGCTTTGGCCCTTGGAAACAGAATTCTTCTGTTGATCACACAATAGTATGTGCTTTGGAGAATTGGAGTTTAAATTATTGTAATTACAGCTGCTAATTTGTGAAACAAGAGGATAATTTTAAGTTATCCGTAATTTTCTTTAAAGGAATATTACATTTTTGAGACTTGAAGATTCTGCTAAAGTTGAAAATGTGGAGCCTTATGGGATACTAAAAAATTATTTTCTTACTCAGGATTACCTAATAAACCTCTTGATTGAGAAGAGAATATAAAAGGTGGAGATAAGAATATACAAAAGAGAAAACACAAACTAAAAAACAATGTTTTGTTGGGTACACAGGCATCCGGTGATGCGTGTGCCCAGGGACGGCCTCTCATACAATGCTTAGTTGGGTGGCTCCGCCTAATAAACGGGCCCAAGCAACCATTACTGGGTTTTAGAAGAGAACTTAGAAGGTTGAAAGGAACCCACTGGGTTTACCCGAGCAACTAGAGCCCACCTGAGCCGGTGAAAACCTCTGGAAGTGGCCAGGCCTAGCCTGTGTTAAGAATTAGCACGATAACTTGGCAGGCAGACCAATTTTTAACATTCTTTGGAATGATTGAAGGAAGGCAAACAAACTAGTATTAGGCCGATTTTAATCCCAAAATAACTTTTGCTTGCAGAAAGCTTGGAATAAAATTACACTCTCTTGTCTTCTGACTTCCGAGAGAATTTGGTAAATAGGGTTAAAGGAAAAAAAAAAAAAAAAGAGCTTTTATTCTCAATATAAGAAAAAACGACAACAATGTTTACTAGAAAGAGACACGAGAAAAAGAAAATAGACGTGCAAATAAAAAGAACACAAGCTAGGACCAGACACGGTCAATTTATTTACGCGGCGATCTCTTAATTGAAAGACTGAGAATGGTCTGAGACCAGTCCATTAGCTGGCAGGAGTTGGCGCAAGTGCCTTGTAGGATCGTGGGAGCTCAGGATTATCCCCATCTTCTGCAATTCTCAAGGACCTTGCAGGAGGCGGACAAGGAAGAATAGAGAAAGTACTCTCCCGAGCACAACTCCTAGGCCTCGCAAAGAAACGCGAGCACACGGCAGCGGGTCTTTGGTTAGCAAGGCCCAATATGCAATTCATATTAACATTAAGTTTCCTTGCAAGTATCAGTCTCCTGCATTCTGGCCCAACTTGCGTAAAGTAATTGTAGCTGAGAGTGAAATTGTAAGCTGCTGCCAGCCTGCACAAAACCTCTGGTATTGGCCCATAAAACAGATTGTGAGCCATATTCAAAATCTGCAAACTTCCCAAGCACCCGAAAGATTGTGGAATTGGACCCGTCAGCAGATTTGTGCCGAGGTCGAGCGCTGTGAGCCGGCGCAAGTAGCCTATTTCATAGGGTAGACAACCAGAAAGTCTGTTCCCCAAGAATAGCACCTCTGTCAGTGTCCTCCAGGCTCGACCAATACTTCTGGGAATTGAACCTGTGAACTTGTTGTTGGCTAAGGTGACAAAGCGTGCTGGAGTGTTACCAAAGTTGTTGGGAATTCTCTGGGAGAATCCATTATTGTTTATGAAAAGAACGTCGGTGTCAATGTTGAACGCCAAATCTGGTACTGTACCAAGATAGCCGTTGAACCGAACGTCCACGAATTTTAATTTCGAGGCTCCAAGAACGTTCACAGGGAATCCTCCCGCGAACCTGTTGTTGCTCAAGTCAAGCTCATAGAAATAGCGCAATGATTGGAGGCTTGGATTAATAGTGCCGCTAAAGTTGTTGGAATTTGCATGAAATATAGCAATGTCCGGCAAATTCATGATAAAACGATAAAAGTTTAAGTTACCTTGAAATCTAGCACCATTGAAATCGATGCCAGCTAATCCAGTAATATTCCTATCAGGCACGGTATCGCAGTAATAGCCTTTAAAGAGGCAGTAATTGTTGCCAACCCAGCTTCCAGTGTAATTTAAAGGATCAAATGTAATGTTTCTTTTAAGTTCCTGAGTGATAAAGAGAATTTTAGCTCGATTGGCTAAGGGTCCTGGATTGTTGGGTGTTGGCGTGGCAGGAGATGTGATGTACGCGGGTAAAGAGGCGTCCGAGGAGGGCGGACGAAAGGTTGGGGAGGCGGTGGTGGTGAAATTACAGGGCATCTTGGTCGAGGAGGACATGTCTGGGCAAGAACAGGAAAGGAACAACATGTACTTTGTAAGACTAAGATGAAAAGAAGGGAAATTGGAGACATGGGTACGCAGCTTGACTTGCTTAGAGTATGAGAGGTACGTAGAAGGATGAAGCAAACAGAAGAGTAGAAGGATGAAGCAAACAGAAGACTACTTATAGAATGAAATAACTGTTCTTCTTGATCACTATTTAATTAATTACTATCCGCAATGCTGACGGGCCTAAAACGTTACTTGCACGCGCACTACTTGTGCTGATAACTGCAGTTTAGTTTGTAAGATAACCTGCCTGATTTTACCAATTTTTGTCCCTTTTTGTTTTTGGTAAAAGAAAAAGAACCAAGGACCTCACCTAAAAGTGATGCACCGACAGTTTTCGGGAATAGTGTGAGAATATATTACTGCAATTAGTCTAAAAGCAAGGAAAGTTTGCATAGCTACACATATTTTGGAGCTTGGACCATACCCATATGGGATAGGAAAAAGGAAAAGCATAACTAGTGGTAGCTTTCAACTTCAATTTCGAGCTCTTTAGGGCTTGCATTTTGAAAGGTGCTTATCTTTCCGAGCAAAAGTTGTGGATTCAATTCAATTATAAGAAAATTTTTCTATTTTATGTTTCTAGTTCTCATTGGCATTTCTATATTTTCATTTTCTAAGGAAAAAGTAAGAAATAAAAAGATTGTTTTTTAATTTAAAAAATTGATAAATCCAGATGAAATGTTTAACAAAAGTAAAATTAATAAATAATTAAGTTTAAAGAAATAAAATTTTTTAAAGAAAAATATAATAAAAAAGATAATGATTTTTATTAAAAATATTTATTTATTGAGAAGATTTAACCATTAAGTTTATATAAATATTTATTATCAAAAGTTTTAGTTTGCAGAGGAGACTTTTAGTGATAAAATTAGAATCAACAAAAAAATAGATTATTTAATTCATAGAATATTTCATATTCTAGAATAATTAAAGATTTTGTAATTTGAAATATTTTACTTGAAAACCATACTTTTTAGAATTTTTCTTTGGACTTCTAATGATTCGTTTGGTTTATAAAGTTTTGGACTACATGTTCAATATCAATTCCCTCTATTTGGAAAAAAAGAAAAAAAAACTCAACATTGAGTTCAAGTTATTATAGGTAAACTTTGCCTAACTTAAGATAAAATCTTATTACTTTGACTTGTCTTTACAAATATGTTGAATAAGTTTACCTAGGGTTTTATTTAATAACTCATTTTAACTATCTCTTTGAGGGTAAACTGTACTACTAAACTTTAAGAATAAATCAAACAATTTCCATAAAATAATCCAAAAATGAATGAGAACCCTATTGTCGTGGTCAAAAGTGATAAAATTAAGCACTTAATGTAGGCGCCCTACCTCCTTAAAGAACAATCAAGTTACATTAGAAGCATTAAAAGTATTTTTGTAAGAAATGGAGTGAACCATTTTGGAAAACTTATCAATAATAACAAACATATAATTTATACTGCATAAGGTATGAGATAAGTTCAAAATAAAATCTATGGATAAGTTTTTAGAAATATATTTAGAATAAATAAAGATATATAAAGTTTAATATTTTGTAACTACCCTTTAATTATTTGACAAATAGAGTACCATTGGACAAATTTATTGATGTCTCTCTTCAACTATTACCAATAATACCACTCAAATATGATAACAATTATCTTATTATGTCTAAAATGGCCTTTAAGACTATCTTTATGCAGTTTACAAATAATTTTCTCTATTATTGAAGATTGGGGAACATAAAGTGAATTCCCACATATCTAATAATAATCATGGATATGAAAATCATATACAAGTTGCTTTTGAATATAGTTTTTTCAAATTATTTTGAAGTCCTCATCATACTTATAAAATTTATAAAGAGATTCAAAACTTATTATCTCTTTAATCAATGTTACTAGCAATGAAACTTTCTAGCTTGAGGCATCAATAACCTTATTCTATTAATTAGACTTGTGAAACAACTTGAAAGGGAGCTTTTGCATAAAAGTGGACCACTTTGCATGCATATCATTGCTATTTTGCTTTTGGTTATAGAGATATTTTAGGGTTTAGTGATATAAGCATAAGATAAACTTTCATCCCATATGATAATGTTTCTAATGCTTTAAGACTCTCATAACTATATAAAATTTTTTGTCATATATAAGCCACTTTTGTCAAGCTTTGCTAAGTTTTATTACTAAAATATATGATTGGTCTCTTTTCTTGAGAAAGAACAATGCCAACTTTGAATCCACTTGTATCATATTTAACTAACTCCATTAGTATCACATTCAACCTTAAATAACTTGTTAAATTTAGGTAGGACTTGCACTAGAGTAATACATACCTTTTTCTTGATGAGACCAAAGTGTTGTTATTCTTTATCTTCCTATTAGAACTTTTCTTTCTTAAGACACTTAGTAATAGGTGTCATGATAATATTAAAGTTGTAGATGAGTCCTTGGTAAAAAGTTGCTAAGCCATGGAAATTTTGCACACTTCTTACTACCTTGGAAGTAGGCTAATCTCAAATTGCTTACACTTTCTCCTCTTCAACTTTAATACCATTAAAATTAACTATATATCCTATAAAGAGTAGCTTATCACTCATGAAACTATATTTCTTTAAATTTATATACGATTTATTTTCTTATAGTACCACTAATACCCTTTGTAGGTATAAAACATAATCTTTTATTTAATTAGTTATAAATAAAAATATCACCAAAATACATAATTACAAATTTGTAAATAAAGGGTTTTAGTACTTAGTTCATTAACCTTATAAAGGTATTTAGAGTATTAAAGAGATCGAATAACATCACTACTCACTTGTAAAAATTTTCTCGAGTTTTGAATATAATTTTCCACTTGTCTACAGGTTTGATTTTGATTTAATGATAGCCACTTTGAAGATCAATTTTTAAAAATACTTTAAATTCATCCAGCTTGTCTAGTATATTATATAGCTTGAGAATTGAAAATATGTACCCAATGGTGATCTTATTGATTGCTTGGCTATCAACATACATCTACCAATTATCATCTTTCTTTGGGGTTAGTAACGTTGGTACTACACATGAATTCATGCTCTCCTTGATATGCCCTTTTGTAGTATAATAACTCTTTTATTTTCTCCTTACACTTCCTTATGACTCAATCAATAGTGTGGCAAGTTGACGAGAATAACTCCAAGGACTATGTCCAATTTGATATTAATTATTACGCATTGGTGGCGATCCATTCAATAACTCTTCTGATACAATCTTATTGAATTCCTTTAGCAATGAATCAATTGCTTCCAAAATCTATATCTCTAAATTGCTAATTGCTTCACTATTCACCATTAGCACATGAACCTCTTTCGATTCTTTAATGCAGCTTTAATCTCTTGATTAGTAGGTGACTATTAGAAATGTCCTTTCCTCCACTTAAAAAGTCTTGGTTTAAGACTTTTCTTTTATAGGTAATATGTATATTCCACCTCATCCTTCTCAAACCTATAAACATTCTTCTAACTTAGATATTAAGTATTAAATCAAATTGTTAAGGCCATCTAAAAAACAAGTGGCAAGCATCTATGTCCATAATATTGCAGAAAACATTATCTTTGTATTGGGTAATTAAGAAAGAAACCTTCATCATTCCATCACTTGGATTTATCTAGCTACTTCAATCTACTTAATGGTGTATGGGTTTATGTGCTTTTTTACTAATAGCCAAATTTTCTCAATAATTTTTTTTCAATAATATTTTCTTGGTTACCACTATCATTAATTAAATTAAACAAAGCATTATGATTTTGCACCTAGTACATAATGACTTATTTCATCGAATATTATCATCCTACTTAGGAGCTAGCTTTAGCTTTTGCACCAAATACACAAATTTTTCATTCTTATACTTACCTTCCTTACCTTTAAGTAGCAATAGATTTTATCATCTTTAACTCAAATCATTCTTTTTTGCTTTATTACATTGTTGTACCTTTAAGTAGCAATGATAATCTACCTTGTTGTACTTGTAGCACTTGTTGAGTATATATTTCTTATAAGGATTGACATTTTAGATTGTAGCTCTCTTAACAAATGATTGTTTGTTTACAATTTTGTCAACCACTCCCTTTTTTAGTTGGCCTAAGGCCTTTTATTTTTTTTTTTTTTTTATTTTTATAATAAATTTATTATAATTAAGATTTAACCTTGGCCTTCTCTTGTAATATCATCTCAACTTTCAACACTATATTCTTGCATTTAGATATGTTTAACAACATTTAAATTTCATTTTTATCCCAAATATTTGGTTTTAATTTGTCTAAATATTTTGAGATTTGCTAGGTTTTTGATTCCATCAAGTTCTTATACTCAAATAGTCTAAAATATTTTGTTGAGTAACTATTTGATTACCTTAGTTATAATATTTATATTGTTGGAAAATGATATGCTCATAATTTAAAGGAAGAAATGGTCCTTTTAGAAGTTATTTCATTTTATATTAGTCTCTAACTAAAACTTTCCTTTCTCTTCTACTTTGGTCTTTTGTTTATTCCAACCAAGCAATGCTCCTCCTTTTAGTTTTTAAGCTATTAATATGATTTTTTGTTTCTAAGTATTTTTTTAATTAAAAAATCTTTTTATTTCAATTAAACAATTCATAAAACATTTAATATTTAGTTCATTATTAAAGATAAAGATATCTATTTTTAGTTGAAATTCATTTAGCCTCTTAAAATGCAGATGTTGTTGACATTCATATTTAAGATAACTTAGATCCTTAAAACTACTGTGTTTATCATCAAAATCTATTATATAAGCTTGATGTATAAGTGGATTTGTTTCATTATCAGAATTTACCACATGAATCTAACACTTATGTGAAATTGTAGGGATTAGTTGGGCAAGAGGCTAACCATTGTCAAAATCTTCACCTAATTCTTTTTGTCTCTTTGGTTCTTATTGCCACCTCTCATCTTTGAGTTGATTATTGATGACTTCTAATTTATGTTGCAATCAATCAAACCTTAGGTTAAAATTCTATAGTGCCACCTTTAGGTCACAAATGACTTACTATATTGCCTACATCTCTTGATCTTTGTCAACAAGATGATTGTTACTCTTTCTATTTTGTGCAATCATCAAAATAGGCAAGACTTGTTTTATTATTATTTGACATAGTATTTAACAAAAATAAGACTGAGATACGATTAATTTTAAAAAAATAAAATTTCAAAAAAAAAAAAAATAGTAATAAAGACAAAGTTATTTATTAAAAAAGTTTATTTAATATGACAATTTAACTTTTTGGTTTTCAGACATATTTATATCTAAAACCTATAACTAGCAAATGAGATTCTTAATGTTAAAATCAAAATAAAAATAAAACTATATCCATAATTCCTAGAAAATTTTGTATTATAGAATAATTAAATATTATATAATCTGTAATACTTTTGAAATATACTTGGGAACTAACCCTTTAATGCAAGAATATGATTCCTCCCGTTCTTCCAAGTGGAGATCAGTAAAGGAAACAAATATGAGCATTTATGCCTACTCTGCAACTTCTTTAAGCTCAAAGTTCGTTGCAAATATAGTTTTTGTAACCATGTGACCGTCTGGATGCTAATTTTAAATATTCACGATGTATTTTGACGTGCATTTCATATGAATGGATGAAGCAACATCAAATTCCTGGAAATTCTCAAAATTTTTTTGTTCTTTAAATGGCATTTGCCTAAGATCTGAAAAACTTGAAATGAAGATTGACTGGTCAATGGAACACCATGCTAAAGAATTATATTTCTTCCGCCAAGAGATCTCTAGTCGCCACTAAAGTGTTGAAACATACATGGATTAACTTGTGCCACTATCATCTATTGATTCTTCCTTAAAACAACACGAAAATAATTCTCGAGTGGAGAAAAAAAGCTTCGGACCACTTTCATCAGAGCAAAGTTAAAGCCGGGAAAAGCAGGCATTTGCTCTTCTTTCCAACTGTCAGCTTAAAAATGGGAGACGCACTTAATTGGGTAAAGGGTCAAGTGAATAAAGGTGTTTCCAAGATCAAAGGGGAGGGAATCCTCTGCCTGTCGATGCCTTAGGAACCCACTAATAAATTTTGTCTCAGCATGCAATCCTTATCTGAGTTAATGATCTCCCCCAAGGTGTCCCTTAGACCACGTGGGAATGAGTTCCATACAAAAAAGTAGAAAAAAAAATTTGTTAAATCCAATTGGGAGAAAAAAAAAATGCAGCGAAGTTACAATATAGCACATGTTCAACTTAAGTTGTAATCATTGTATGGGGTTATAACTCAAACATTATAAAATAGGCCAGTCAAATATGAGTGAAAAAAGAAAAGAAAAGAAAAGAAAAGAAAAAAGCGGGACTCAGTTGAAAAAAAAAAAAAAAAAAAGAATCGTGTCATCTAATATTAATTAGGCAAAGAGTCAACTAAGATGAAATGGGAAAGGTTTTTGCAACAGTTCAGGTATTACTTATTCTCCGATAGAGAAGTAGGAAAAACAAACTCTGGACATTTTTCTGGAATATGAGAACATGCTTGGCAAGAGAGAATAATGAAAACGCTTTCGGTTGCAATCACACAATACTCCAAGTGGCCTACAAATTCGTCGACGATTTATAGGTTTTTTTTTTTTTTTTTTTCTTATGCATTGACTCTAACAGTTTCACAACTTAATTTTCAAGCACCATACCAATTTGCTACTCTAATTCGATCATAAGCTTATAATCAGCACATGGAGACAATTTGCGAATCTAAATGCACATTATCATGTACAACATTGGGAGAATGCTGCCAAGCATAGACTTTGCGAGGAAAAAAACTAGGAAAAAATTAAAAAAAACAAAGAGGGTAAAAAGGACTATCTTCTCAACTTAATAGAATAAGGATAAATCACTTTGTGTTATTGCTAAGCACAAACTAAAAAGGCAGCTATACATTCGTGAAAATTGATAGAGAAATTCAGTTTACTTGTAGACATTTACGATACTATAAAATACTGATAGTAACAGTTAAAAACTATTACATAATATTTAAGACTAACGTGACATTGTACAAGAGTAGCAATAGCTTTTATGCAACAATTTTAAAGGAGCGGGGAAAAAGCAAGTTCCTTGACCATATCGGCTTTTCTTTTGTCGCGAGAAAGAGACAAGATTCCAAAGAGCATATGGCCGTTCGATGTCTTAATCTTGGCGAGGAAGCTCAGATGTAAGCTTCACATGGAAATTATCAAACAAACAACTTCTTTCGATCTTAAGTAGGGACATTGAGCATAGTTTGCAAAATGCGATCTTAAATTGTTTTTAAGATCCCGTCTTTCATGGCCTCAATTTTGCATTAACAACATTTTCTTTCTCATTTTAAATTTAAAATTAAGGCTTTGTTTGAATTGTGGGTCATGATTAATGGGCAGTGATTATTATAAAAATGAAATGGTTTTATCCGCTCCGTTCAAGTCATGATCGTGTACTTTTTCTTAAATGCTAGCTACCTTATATCCAGATCAGGAGGGAATTATTTGGCACAAGACTGGAGTTCCAACAAGTTTAGAATAATTGTACTTCTCACCTGTTCATTTTTAAACAAAAACCTACGCTTCTGTGTATATATTTTTAACATGACGGCTTGTCAGTTTTTTTTTTTTTTTTTTTTTTCATTAGTTATGAACCTTGCTGCAATGTCATTTTTTGATTAATGAACCATTGGTTCTAGTTCTATGGTTAGGAGGAGGAACTACATATTCGAATATGATTTTGATTCCAAATTAGTATTGGTTTTGGTTCTAATTCACCGACCCATTTTTAAAATAAAATTAATAAATATTTATTAAAATATATTTTCATTGAAAAATTAAACAAAAAAAAACATTATTTGTTTTATTTGGTTAATAAATTATATTTTTTTTGTTTGGCTTTTATAAATTTTATATAATTAAGATATGAAAGTAAATGAAAATATTTTTAAAAGGGTTCTATTTCCAAAACTCCAATTATTATTATTATTATTTTGGTTCAAAACCTAGTGGGACCACAATTTTAGTTTCGGTCCTGATTTTTAATGGAGACGAAGCTTGCGTGATTGGCTCCTTGCGTTCTAATTTGTCAACAACAGTGGAATTTCTGACCTGATTCTGCTTCTAAGTTTGAACTGATTCCTAATCAAATTTTGGTCATGTCTAATTCGTGGCATTTCACGTAGAGGATATTAAGGATTTAAGAGTTACGACCATAAAGTTACTCAAGCTCTTTCACGTTTACAAACTACCTAATAGGATTAGCTAAATCAATCTAGATGCCCATGTAACTTGATCGTGTTTCTGATCTGCAAAAAGAAAAAACTTGAATTGTTGAACACGTTGAGAATTGTCTGACTCAACAAGCCGAAGAAAACTTTGTTGATTCTTGCATTCTTTACGCCAAAATCAATGTATGAATGATCTGTCCAATGCCTTTTTTTCTTTTCCTTTTTTTTTTTTTTTTTTGGGAGGGCATTTAGTCTGGAGAAAGGGGATGGCGAGGCCATGATTTGAACCCAACTTCTGTCCTGGCATTTTGGCCCAAGCGGTTTCAAATGCCAATTTTCTAATTAAGGAAACCGTGTTAGACATCTGTTTAGAACAATATATATATACTATAAACAGAAGCATCTTTGCTTTTTACTTGTAAGAAATGACATTGACATAGCAACTCACCCCCATCATCTCTTCATTGCTTCCAAGTCCTATGGCCAGTAATTGTAACAATGGTGGGGATGATTTATGGTACACTGATAAGTTGTCGCTTGAGCCGAGGGAGGCGAGCTTGCTGGACATCCTTCTTCTTCTTGTTTCCCCTGACATCAAAAAAAGAAGATTTGTGAAGTGCAACGAAAGGCACAAGCGTAAAGATTTCAAGGATCGATGGCTCATTTTCATGTCCATTGTTTTGCAGAAAGTCCTTCTGCATGCCAAGCAGCCCATGGCCCGAATGGGGAATGCATTGGAGATGTGGTTGAATCTTCTATCAAGCAATGGTGGCATTTTCATGCTGTTGCTGAATCTTTTGACGGGTATTTGAATATATCTTCTGCTTCTTTGTAGTCTCTCATGAAATCAAAATAACTTGAAAATCTTTGAACATGTGTAGACCAATTACATATAGGTCTGTTGTAAGGTTACTCTCTTTATAAACGGAAGAAATTATCACTCAAGTCAAGGAAAATAGCTTTTTGCAAGACCGTAAAAAGCACTGCGTATGATTTAGGTACAGCTCTCTTCTAATCCTTACAAAGTAGGGAACTTAAAAGCCTCGCCCTTTTGTTTTTTTTTTTCTTATTTATATTTGGATAGCAAGCAATAATAATAATAATAATAATAATAATAAAGCCCAAGATGGTACTTATGCATATTGACAAATGCATGTAATTGGTTAGAATACGTACTTGGTAATTGCATTTATACTTATATATGTCAGGCATATATGGGTGCATGCGGTAAACCTAACTGTGCACATTTGGATGTAGTTACATATGCATACATGCCATTTATACCAATAATTTTTTCAATTTGTTATCAATGTCAATGCTAATTACGAACGAGAATATGCAGGAAGGCTAGTGTGGCCGGACAGATCATCGGCGACGTTCACTTCTGTGGTGGGAAATATTGACCTGAGGGTAGAACTAGATAGGAATATAAAACCTGGCGATACAAAATACAAGGCTTCGTTGTCTATGATGGCAGCGAAATTGTCTTACGAGAGCAAAGCCTTCATCGAATCAACAGTAAACGATCGCTGGAACGTAAGTATATAACAAAATATGTAGGTAATTCAAGAATTCAGCATTTCCTTTACATGTAAACGTGGTAATAATATTTCTGGTCCGTTCTTGGCATTTTGCAGATGGAATTCTTAGGCTTCTACGACTGCTGGAATGGTAAGAAAGAACTCATCCTTTGTAATTACCTAGGGTTATATTATGGCTCCAGTTTACCTAAGTCTTGTGTTCCATAGTTGTGCAATTTGATTGACATTGTCGAATGATTGAATTAGAGAATGAGATCGTGCTACTTAATTTATTTCTTTCTAACTAACAAATTATCTGAAGTAAACATAACTTGAGATTGACGAGAAAATTAAGATTTAATTTTTGGGATGTTAGAAAATGTAATTTTGGGCAATGGTGATAATGCCATGCAATGCATCCCCGTTTACCAAGCCTTGATGTTAACATAAACAATTCAATAATAACAACAATTCTGCTTTATTTGTCAGTTATCCTCAAGGATCGGAGCAATGCAAACATAAGTTGACAATAATGCATTGAAAAACATTTTCGGATGCAGAGATTATTACAGAATTATATAGTGTGGTCTCAGTTGTCCTAACATTTAAACAAAAAAATTGGGGGGCAACCCTGCAATAATAAAACAGTTTAGTATTATTCGGCATTATTGAACTGGTCATTATTTATCAGCATTGCTTAATTTCCATTTCTATATATAGATCAATAATATGAATGAAATAGTTTTTTTTTTTTGATTTTTTATTCATAGATAATTAACATGGTGGTATCATCCACTAATTTGCATTATGTGATAAAATGTAGTTTGATTGTTGGAATTCTACAAGCACAGGGATCAGGGACTCAATCGAGTATCACAAGCTTCTGTGTTGTCAGTTCCTTTCTGCATTTGTTGAAGTGGATCATGTTGCTAACTTTAGTCCTAAGTGCCAATTTGGTTCAGCAAGTAATAGTTAACCGCTGGGGATTAACTTTAAAAAAAACAAAAAAAAAGAGTTCTTTAAATCAACCATATTTATTAATTTTGATAAATATTATGGATACGGAATCTTCTTTTTACCATCCAACAATTAAATCGAGTAACTTTAAGTGAGAAGTGTGTGTTTGCATTTGTTTTGTTTTTTTTCCTCCTCCTTTTTCGGGGTCAACGCAGGCTTTCGTAAGCATTTGTTTTCTTGCATGTGCACAGAGCACCTACAATGGAGTTCAACGCAGGCCTTCATTCTCATAGACACGCAGTCTGACCCAAGCCTAATTGCAGTAGCATTTAGAGGCACCGAACCATTTGATGCAGATGATTGGTTGATAGATGTGGATCTTTCGTTGTACGAACTTCCAGGTGTTGGTAAGATCCACCGTGGATTCATGCATGCCCTGGGCCTGCAAAAGGACGGGTGGCCTAAAGATATCGAGCCAGACAGTAACCATGTGCATGCGTACTACGCGATCAGACAAAGTCTGAGAGATGTGCTGCACAAGAATGAGAAAGCAAAGTTTATATTGACAGGCCATAGCTTAGGCGGGGCATTGGCAATATTATTTGTGGGAGTTTTAGCTTTACACGAAGAGACGTTGCTGTTGCAGAGATTGGAAGGGGTTTACACTTTTGGGCAGCCAAGAGTTGGGGACAAGCAGTTTGGGGAGTTCATCGTGGATAAGCTAAAAATATGACATCAAATACTCGAGATACGTTTATTGCAATGACGTGGTGCCTAGAATGCCCTATGATGATACAACTTTCTTGTATAAGCACTCTGGGCCCTGCCTCTACTACAACAGCTGCTATAAAGGAAAGGTAAATTCTCTGTCTCTCTCATTCCGAAATTCTGGCTAAACAATACCTCGAAATCGTTGTGTTCTAATTGGGATATGGGTTACAGCTTCTGTGCGAAGAGCCCAACAAGAACTACTGCTCCTTGTTATGGGCACTACCAAAGGCCTTAAATGCTGTTTGGGAGCTGATAAGGAGTTTCATAATACCTCTTACAAAAGGCGAGGACTATAGAGAAGGTTGGTTTATGAAGGTGCTCAGGTTGATGGGGTTGGTAATTCCGGGATTATCAGCTCATTCTACTCAGGATTACAACAATTGCACCCGACTGGGATCCTTCCCTCCCTCCCTACAACTCCAGGACTTGCATCAGGAGCTTCACCAAGATTAGAGACTCAAAATCTAGATTAGTTGAACAGCAAATTTAACCGCATCAAACGTCTAATTTATGGCTGAAATGCCTTAATGACAACGAAAATATGTATCTCCTTTTTAGCAGACGAGCTCATTTCAAAAAGAAGTATAAAGTAACATCTACAAAATTGGAAAAGCCTTAATTGACAAACCCGAGAGCACAGGCTTGAGCATATCCAATTTCTTGCTTACTGAATTTGCAGTTAGAAACGGGAAAAAAAGCTAGGCCAAGATAAATTGCACTCCAATTTCCAAGACAAAACTGCGTGTGTTAAGAACAATTCAACTGTTGATATACATGAACAATGTACTTACCTGACATTAATGAAAACATCTTTGCAGGAGAGTTGATGCCGGGATTATGGCAAATATGTTGTTTTAGCTTATCCAATAATGCTGAAGAACTGAATTGATACCAAACTATTGTCCATATAATCGTAGCTTCCAACTGTACACAACTCTTCTGCTATTGTATCTCTCAGTTTGACCTGACCACAGATAAGATAAATTTCCACTAAGAGCCAGAAATCAAGACATAACCATGATAATTTAGGCCTTAGCACTTTTGGTAATCTGCAGAGATAAGTTAAATTTTCAATGGCATTTGTTGGAAACCAATTTATTTCTACTTCGGTGATTCCAAGGCAAGGTATCAAGTCTAACCCGTCGATTTAATCACTAAAACTAAAAATTAATCTGATATTGATCAAATTTTAACTCACCATTAGTAGACAAATAGATTAACCGGCGGAAGATTTTGAAATTAGCATGGCGCAATCTGAGAAAAATACATGTAGCTGTTAGTGCCCATCAAGATCTCGAACCAAGGAATTTTGCGACTAAGCCACAGCCTAATAGTTATAAAGATTTATGGCTTGTTATATTTTTGTTGTATATTTGAGTTATTTTAAAAATATATATAGTTATATTATATTTTATATTTATTCTTTAATTCTAAATTATGTTTCTTATATAAAATATTTTTTCTTTAAAAAAATATATATAAATTATTTTAAACTCAAAGTATAAAAATTATAATATATATTTTACTTAATTTATATGATTTAAATTTCTTTCATCCACTAATACAACATATTATTTATTTTTTAATATTATCATATACAAAATTGTAAATAAATATAATTAAATTTGTGAAATATAATATTATAAGTTATATAATACTTATATTTTATATATTATTGTATTTTATTTATTAATATTTTTATATAACACATATATAGATATAAAAATTTATATATATATATATTTAATATGAATTTAACATTAATTAAACTAAATGAATCAATTAAATCTTAACTCTTTTGAAATTTTAATTTATACTGTAAGACCCTTATAATTTTTAATTTTGATAATTGATACCCTTTATTAAAATTTTATTAATTTGAAAATATATTTTTTATTTTAAATTATTTTTTTATAAAATTTATATATTATGAATTTTATTTTTATTTTTTTCATGATGATTTTTTTTTTTCTTTTAATTTTAAACCTTTTTAAGAATTTATAATTTTTGAATTTTTATTTGGATTCAACATTTTTAACTCTAATAAAATTTAAAAGATATGAATTCTAAAAAATTTTGAAAAAAAAGAGGAAAGAATAATTATGATGAGTCAAAAGTTTTAAAATTAATGAAATCATGATGAACAATTTTAATTGTTAAAAATCAAAATCACAAAAATTTTATAAAAATAAATTGAATTTATAGGAATGTAAATAAATTGAATTTATAAGAACATCAAATGCAAAAGAAGTAAGCAATAAAGAGTTTAAAAGATATGAACTCTAAAATTATTCAAGAAAATAAAAAAAATAATAATTATGATAAGTTAAAAGGAATTTAAAATTAATAAAATGATGACCAATAAATTTAATTGTTAAAATTAAAAATCACAAGAATTTTATAAAATAAATTAAAACTATAAGAAGTTAAACACAAAAAAAGTAAAAATTAGAGAGTTTAATTGTATTTTAACTCAAATAAAAGTAATAACCTATTTTAAATTTCAAATGCATTCACAATTAATTAATTTAACTTTTTATTCAGCAGATTAGGGCCACACATATCCTTTAATGCGTGAGATTAGCCATTCCCTAGCGCTACAAATGAGAATTGAGATCAATCACTGGCGTGGTAACGGTACCAATCGTCCCTATGGAAATTTAACAAAGGAAAAGCGACGAACGAACGCTAAAGGTAAAAGGCAAGATGGGGCATTATATTTCGATGGACCAACCAAGGAAAAAAAGGTGGAAGCAAATTTGGGTCGTGAAGACGTGATCTTTAAAACAATTAAAGGCATTATTCTCACTGTTTTAACTTTGTATGGCCAATCGATATGAGTGCATCGCCAACCAATTGTTGAGTTCTAGTGCGCACCGACGGTGCCCCAAAATCACGAAAAAATGATTACATAAATTGCAAGTTTGGTTTGAAGCGGGATATCATCCCAAGTGTTGATAATAAATTTATAATTTTTTTTATTGATTATAATATTAAATAACTATAAATATATAATCAATATTACTAATACGATGTAATGTATTTTGTTATTAATATAAATTTACTATTTGTCACCTTGAAAAAAATAATTATTACTTGTTTTTATGGAGTGCTACTTGACACGACATTTTAAAAGCTAAAACAATACATGAAAGAAGGATGAATTCCCAAGCCTTTTCTCTGCTCATTAAGTAACAAGATGGCAACAACGAGTGTTGCTTGCACGTTCTTTCCGGCAAAAAGAAAGGTGCTTTTTCTTTATGATTTAAATTTCTATTTTCTAGATTTTGTTGCTTCCCAACGCCGTAACACTCTAAAGTTGGGAGTCAGCCATGAGAAAAAGAAACGGGAGGAGCGAGGGAAAAAGCAAGTTCCATGACCATATCAGCTTTTCTTTTGTCGCGAGAAAGGGACAAAATTCCAAAGGACATATGGCTTTTCGATGTCTTAATCTTAGCGAGGAAGCTTATGTGTAAGCCTTATATTGGAAATGATCATCAAACAAACAAGCTCTTTCGATCTTAAATAGGCACATTGAGCATAGTTTGCAAAACCATGTAAGGATTTTGTAAATCTTACTCACCAGTTTTCAAGTTGCTCAGTTATTTTGTCATGTCTTCTCCTCGAGTCAATTTTACAAAACTGCTACTATCAATGTGACAAAGGTTGTATCGCATGAGAGAGTTAAACATCTTTTGGAAGCCATAAAACGTCATTAGTCTCATCAGCTATGGCGGTTATGGACATGAAACTTCAGGCCCTCCACTAGCATTCCAGCTTTGTCAATTGTCATTATGTCATGGGCTTCCTTGGAATTTTAGTCCACTATTTTAGACCAAGCTCTAAATATTATTTGGGGTGGCCTTTTTAAACTAATGTATACTTAGCCCATAACCATCTCATGGTCCTGCCAGCTGCCAAGTTTTGTCATCTTCTGTCCAAAATTTCACAACAAATGAATGGAAAGAATGTTTCCCCGTCGTCGGCCGATGAACCCAATAGCGTAAAACGCAGGTTAGAGCCTTGGTTTTATTAAGGTTGTTTAAATTCCAATCGAGATCACAAATCTTATAATAATTATATATAAAATAATAATTTAATTTTTTTAAAAAATAAAATATTAATAAAATTTAATTTAAATCATAAGATAAATAAAATTGTGATTTAATTATATTATTTTTATTTTTTTATATTTAGTTTTTAAGTTTTTGTTTCTTTAGGTTAAAACATATTATGCATCTATCTTCCTACTCTTACGCTTGCTGCCTATTGATTCATACTTGCTTTTGGCTTTTGATGGCAAAGACAACTAGACTCTCAAGTTATTAAAATTCCTGCTCAGTAACAATCAAAAGAGCACCTTCATTTAAATTTAAATTTTATATATAAACAATCAAGTAACTAGATGTAATGAAGATTTTTTTCCTATAAAAATTATTCTTTAATGAGTGTAAAGAGAGGAGTCGAAGTTATTTTTCTTTTATATAAAATGAGAAGTATTGTAACTTTGCTCGCCGTCAAATTATTGATAAATTGATAAATATAAAATATTTAATTATAAAATATATTTTAATATTAGTTAATTTTTATTTTTTTTCTTCATTTTTTATAAAATCTTATAATTTTATAATTCAATTCTTAATATTTTGAATGATTTGAAATAGAATTTCAATTTTAATAACTTTAATTCTATTCATATCTATTGTGTAATTTTTGTCAATTGTCAAATTTTTTTAGTTGGATTGAGGAGGAAAACTTAACTATTTGTAAAGTTTGACATTTAAATTCTAAATTTTATATTTTGTGGCACTAAATTATACCTACTAATTAGCTTAAGTTTTTTTTTTTAATTTTAAAAAAAGGATCTACAATCATCCCCACCAATGCGGATAGGTAGATGCAGCGCGGCTTGGACAGCTTGGGCAGCTTTAATAGTTATTGAGATAAATTTTGTACTACATTAGCCAAATTCACACTTTGCCCGAAAAGATTCTTAAATTTATATGTTTATTAATTTTTTCAAATTTTTAAAAAAAAATTATTTGGTGATTTGGAGCAATTTTTTGAATTAAAAATATAAATGTGATAATATTTATTTAATTTTAAAATTTTTATAATAGACTTTTAAATAAATTAGAATAAATATTAATTCAAACCAATAGATAGAATCAATTTTAATTACAATACTACTTTATTTCAATCTTAAGTCAAACTCTTTTTTCATCTTAAATGGGTTTCTCATGGGATGTTTAATGAGTTGTTATTAACAAAGATTAAACTATTATCACCTTAATAAAATAAATAATCAAAAAAATTATTTTTAACAAAAAAAGATAATTACATAGTTATGTATATCTTCATGTATAACATTTAGTGGCACTATTACTTAATAAATTATTATTGTGTTAAAATTAATTATTATAAATTAATTTTAAAAAAAAATTATATTTTATTTTAATAAAATAATATTAATTTTAATATTTGAAATTTGTGCAAATTAAATACTTTTAATTATGAAAAGTAATTTCTAAAAAGTAATTTTTAATTCATTTTTTATTTTTATATACGAAAAAAATATTTTAATTTTTTTTTTAAAAAAAAAGAAAAAAATTACTCAAATTTTATTTATTTTGTTTTCTTAAAAAGATAACAAAAATACTCTTAAATTTATTTTTTATTTCAAAAAAATGAAAAATTTAAATATTATTTTATTATTTACATTTAAATAAAATATAAAAAAAAATATATTTTTAAATAAATAAGATAAATTCATATGTGGTATGATTTTAATATTAATATGTATAAAATTTATGCAATGTGAATATTGATAATTAAAATAAATAATAATAATTTTTTTAAAAATAAAAAAATAATATTAGATCCGTTTTTTAGAAAGAAAATTTAATTTTTTTTTTTAACTTAAAAGGAAAAATGTACTAATAATTTTTTTTTTTTTTCATTTTTTTTTCTTTTTATTTCTTAAAAAAATTACTCTAAATTTAATTTTTTTTTTTTTTTTTAAAAAAAAATAATCATAATTTATTTTTATTTTTCATTTCAATAAAAGACAAATCAAAATATATTTCTTAATTAATATATCTTACATATCTTACATTTTTTTCTGAATTAAGTGAATTACAAATTGTATTAAATTGTAATTAAGTAAATTAAAATTCAAACTATAGTTGTTATTCTACATAATATAAAAATATTTTGAAAAATTAAGATTTATTAATATTTATAAAATTTATATCTTAATTTCATAAACGTTGAAAATTAAAGTGAAATACTATTAAAAGAAGTTGAATAATTAAAAATAAAAATAATATAAGATTTAAAATTTATTTACGTTTATTTTATTATATTAAAATTTTTATAATAATTAATTATTTAGATAAAATTTTATGTAATTAAAATTTTCTTTTTGAAGGGTATTATGATTAGTATTTAAGTAGTGCACTAAATATGAATTTTTAATTATAATTATTATTCTGTTTAATATAAAGTTTTCTAATATTTTTAAAACTAAAGAAGAGTATTTTTTTAAAATTTTTAAAATCTAATAAAAGTTGTCATATAAGTAAAAGGAATAATAGTTGAATTTTTTAAGTTTTAATAATATATGTTTATAAGCAATTAGATATAGATTTATTTTCATTATATGTAGATGTATGTAAATTTATATATACGTTAAATCTGTAAGTTATGCAGTTCAATTTGAATTGTATGACTTTCATCCTCAATACACAACCAATCTGTGAGTAGCCGATCCAATTGTCAACCTTGCGATCTTAGCCGTTAGGATTTTATACTGTTTAGTTTGAAGTTTGAACACTTTTGATAAATTCCTTTTTGACCAAAAACGGTTTTGATAATTCGAGTAGATGGATGAACAACCAAATTAATAGTCAATTCTTGCATCTTCCTTAAATCAAAATTCAGTTTATTTTCTACACCTTTCATCATTTGACCCACCAACCAGATGTTTTGAAAGTTGGGATTTTTGTTTTATCGGATTCGACTTCTGCGTGGTGGACAAAGCACGAAGGACGGACTTCGTCCTAATCAAGGAATGGACGGTGATGATTGCGTCTTTTGAATCTACTGCCCGAAGTTGAACATGAGGGTCCGCTATGGAGTAAAATAATATAAAAGAAAATCTCATTGGACCACAACACACCACAACAATTGACCATCTTGGAAAGATGGATTAGAAAGCTCAAAGCACATCGCACCGCTCTCCAACTACGAATTGCTTTGAGAATGGAGCATCATGGGAAACATTGACTAATGCTTACAAGTTAGAACCCATCAAAGGAAAAACAAATTAGTTATTTGACGAGATAATTTAATGATTAAAAATTTAAATTAAATATTTATTTTTAAAATTAATTTTTTTTTAAAAAAGAGATACTTATTATGTAACTTGTTAAATTATAAATTTTAAAAAATAAAAAAGTGAAAAAAAAGTTGTGGGATAATTGAATGTTCAAATTTCGTGTAAAGTAAAGTTAACCAAATTGAAGAGCACAAGCAATCAGCATTATATCACGAATAAGACGGGCTTCTCAATAGATTTTTGTCAACCTCATTCCAAGTTTTGAACAATAAAACTCAAACTTCCATGATCAAAGGATTACATATAGGCATTTTCGCCTAACATCGTACAGCAGTGCTGTGTGGTCACGTTTTTTCCACGTGCAAAAATAGGTTCTCCGATTATCAAGCCTAAGAAACTTTTTTGGGTTATCTATTTTTTATTGTTGTTATTATTGTTAGATGTTATTAATTGTTAATTGTCGTTTTTATTGCTGCTGCAAATTCCTGATTGGTATTTCTATTTGTTGTTAGTGATGAATGAAAAATAAAAAAAGTTTTGTATTTGATTGAATTGATATTGTTTATTACTGTTAAAATAATAAAAATTACTACATGGGATATGTTTACAAAAATTAGTTGATTTTTATTAGGAACATATTAATCTATAAAAAATTAATCTACCATAATTTGATAGATTAAGTAGTTTAGGGTCTGCTTGATTTACGGGTTATTAATTATTAATTACTGTTATTAATTATTAATCATTAATTGTTATTATTGATTATTGGTATTAAATGAAATGAAATTATAGTGTTTGTTAAATTAACAATACAAATTTTTATTAGAATAGTAAAATGACAATTTAGGATATTTTATTTTTATTTTACTATAATATTTTTTTATTAATTTACTTTGTACTCTTTCTCATGTCTTAAAAAATCTAAAATTAAGTGGTACTACCTATATTTGCCATTTAGTAACGGTTTGTTCTAGTCACACAACACATCAATAAAAAAAAAAAAAGGAAAGTTCTTCAAGAGATTAAAAGAAAAAATAAGAAATAAATAAAAACAAGAACATGAGAAAAGTACCAAGTTGGCAAAATGCAAAGAAAAGAATGTTTTTTTTTTTTTTTTCCTGTCCTACGAAGGCTAGAGCCTTAAATGAATAAAAATATAAAGAACTATTTAAGGCAAAAAAAAAAAAAAAAATCCCAAAAGTAGACTAAAACAAATTGCGGGACTTCAAACTTCAAATTCACCAAACTACACACTACAAATGAAATGAATAATATAACTCATTTTTTAGAAAAATAATTATACTACATTTTTTTATTAACTCTGCTACATGGATATGAACGCACACATGATACGAAAATAAATATGTGAATATGATATACGTGTATTTGATTTAAATATTTTTTATCTTATAATTTATAATTATTATATTATATTATATTATTTTATAATTAATATTATATATATATATATATTCAAATTATTTTATTTTTAAAAAATATTTAATACATATTGCGTGTGAAAAAAAAAAAACTTTTTAACTCCCACGTCATTTCAAAGGAGTGCATACTAGTATTTTTTAACGGTGGATTGAAAGCCAATGTGGACAATGGACACCGGCAACTAAAATAGACTTTTCAAAGAGCAGACCAACATTGGCCCAACTCTTTGCAGCCTAGCTGGAATGGAACGACGCAATCTAAATGCCAAACCTACTCAGAAACCAACTGGAATTCAAACGCATTTGACAAATTAGAGTAGGGTAGGGCCTAGACAGTTAGCATAACTCCAACCAGCCTTATTGACTGTGCGATGGATTCTGATTTTATTACGTGGGACTTACGAACTCTCTTTAGTCAATCATAGGCGAACGAAAATTATAACTTGAAGCCCGATTCAGACCTCGAAGCCTTCTCCCTCTGGTAAGGCATCATCAAGGGCTCGACCATGCCATAAAAGGCAGAGGCACATCCTCCACAAAAGTGATGTAATATTCTTCTCCACCCATTGACCCACCCTTGAACTCACCCATAAAAATTGCACATAACATGAGTGGATTGGGAACAAAATAAAGTGGGCAACCGTGGAAGATCCACCGTGACAATTAAATTTAAAATATATGTATATATATATATATATATATATATT
Organism: Rhizophora mangle; assembly: GCA_037832345.1. Taxonomy (NCBI): domain Eukaryota; kingdom Viridiplantae; phylum Streptophyta; class Magnoliopsida; order Malpighiales; family Rhizophoraceae; genus Rhizophora; species Rhizophora mangle. The sequence goes on from JBAPLJ010000320.1 coordinate 2,006,210, forward strand.
AAATAACAAAAACCCCACTACTTGCATGATTCAACCTCCACCAAATCCAGAGTTTCTACCGTATTATCTTACTTTTTATCATTTCATTTTATAGAGAGGGTTCTTCCAATGGGAAACGAAGGCTAAAAACAAAGGGAATCAAGTATATCCTATTAAGTCCACTGGCGTTGACTATTTGAGCAGCAGCACCAGAGCCCCGTCTCTTGAACTGGGAAAAACTTTGCTTCGAGCCCTTTGGTGGGTTTAACTAAGAGGATTCAAGAATTGGAGGAGCAGCAGCGGCATTGGTGTTTGAGAGAGAGTGGTTGTGTTCGCCTTCATAGGTGACAATCAGCATCATTGGATCGTCCATCGCACGCTCTACATGTTTGCGTGCAGGGCAGCCCCTCAAGCTACTGCATTTGTAATATCCCCTGAGAAATCGAAACCATTAAAAGCAACATCAGCTCTGTAGTAAGCCGATTGGACTGACTGACTGGACCAATAAATTTTTGATCGATTCAATTGATAATCAACCAGAGCCAAAAAGTTTCAAACGACGGTAGAGGAAACATAAAGGATAGCTGGTAGTGGTGAGCACCTTGGATGAGGAGAACCTTTGATTGGCTTTTGGCCATACTTTCTCCAGGAATACTCGTCAGGTGGAATATCAGCCATCTTGTTGCTAATTGCAGGCATTTTAACTACTGTTTTCGTTCTTGTTTTCCTGCTGAATTCAATCAACACAGTTCAATTCAAGTCTTTGAATAAAAAAAAAAAAAAAAAAAAAACACTTTCAATGAAGAAATAATCAAAGCTTGACCAAACCCAAAAGCAAAATTTGATAAATTAGACATTTAAATTACAAACCTTTTACGGGAGCAGTGGCAGCGACCAGAAGAAGAGCCACACTTGAGAGCAGCATCATCCATGGAATTACACTTTCTTTTGAGCGAAGAAGAAGAGAGAGGGGGTCTTCCAGAAGATGAGACCGGTCTGGGATGGCTCAACTGAAAACCAGAAGACATAGAACGCTGTGCACTAGTTTCCCTTGTTAGAGAAGATATGAAGGAAGTGGCATTAGATAAATTGATCGTAGCAGGTTTTTCGTTTCCCTCAGAAATCCCATTTTTAGTGCCCGCTGGAGGACCCGAAGCCTTTTGTTGTTGGTGATTACTGTGCGGCAGCGGAGGGAGACGATGAACAGGCGTAGGATGATAGACCTTGAAAGTGAAGACTGCTGGGTCGGTGGGCTGAGAATCAGTTATTTGAACGGAAGCAGCAGCACGCTCTTGAGCATAATGCTCTTTCTGTTCTGGTTGTTCCTCTTGCTTCTGCTGAGGCGGCGGCCGCGGCGACTGCTGCTGTTGAGGAGGAGGGAAGGCCACGGGGGCCCTTCTAAAGCGAGCGTGGCCGGTTCGGGTAGTCTGGCCCAGCAAAGAAATGACCTTTTTGAAGTTGTTAACAGCCACATCTGTGACAGCCTCGATGTTATCGTTTCCAAGATTGGAGCTCGAAGAGGGTGCCGAATCTTGGTAATATTGCTGCTGCTGCTGTTGTTTGAGCAGCTTTATGAGCTCTTCAACGCTCTGGATCCCAGCATTTGCGGCTTCTCTCACAGTATTTTCTTGTAGTTTTGCCGCAAAACTATCACCAGAAAACCCCATCATCAGCTCCACAGCCATCCCTTTAGAAGCATTCAAATTACAAAGAACCAATCCAATAATAACAATAATAATCTATGATGCTCTGCTCCCACTCTATATCTATCGACAAAGATGATAATATATATATATATATATATATATATATATAAGAGGGGAATAGATTCCAATGAACAGAAAAGAAAACAGAAAAGCCAAAAAACCGATGAAAAACAGGAAGCAAGAACAGGGAGATGTCACAAAAAAAAAAAAAAAACAAAAGAGCAAAGTTTATCTATTGAAGACGAATGTGAAAGAAAGATTGGCAATGATGATGAAAGGGACAAGCGGAGAGGATTCGAGTCAAACCGAAGCTCCCCTCTTTCCCTCTCTCTGTTTGAACGATTGGATTACAGTGACAGAGCTGCCGTTTCCGTTTCTTGAATTTCATGCCGTCAAACTCATGAACAAATGGGTTTTTAGCACGTGGCATGTTTTATTTTCAGAAAATTGACCGCTTCTTAGTGGGGTCCAGCATTACTGATTGTAGAGCGTGTATAATGACGAGAGAAAGAGAGGACAGGCAAGCGATGGGGTCAAAAGGGGTTGCAAAATGAGCCGTTGGATTCATGACTCGGTAAAATCGGTGAGAGAGGAAAGGTTTTGTTGGAGCAGTGAGGAAGCGTTGACCTCGAACAGCTTTCAAATGCCCAAAATTATATATATATATATATATATATAAATAAATAAAACAAAATACGACAACGTAACAACAGTGAGGAATAGTGGTGGTGGGCCCAGGAGGAGGGTTCGTCTTTAACAGCATCCCAAGAAGCTGCCTCGAAGTCTCAAACTTTTTAAAAGTCCACATGGGATCCTCTCTTTCCTCATCCCAACTTCACACCCCTTTCCTCTGTCCTTTCCTTTCCTCTGTCCTTTCATCTTTCTTCAACGGACACAGCACAACGTAGATATCGTGTCCCTCTGATTTTTTTTTTTTTTAAATTAAGATAGGAATACGGTTATATAATTAATATCTACATATAACTTAATTATAACGTTGTTCAAAAAAAAAAAAAATTCCTTAATTACAACTATTTATAACTTAATTGTAAAAACTATTATGGAACTCAATACACATCAACTAATTAGTTCTTCAATACGTACCAACCACATTCAAAAGTAAAAATAAAATTCACCTTCACTTGATCACTTTTTGGTTTTCATATAAAAAAAAATATAAAAAAAAAATCTCCAATTCTCCCCCTCACATTTTTCTTTATATATATATATATATATATATATATATATATATATATAATTTTTTTGTGAATTTGAGGAAATTTAAATTTAAATATCAAACCTTGTTGCAGGGACTTTGTTCATGTAGTCAACTAAATCCCCCAACCACCGTCAGCCTCGTCGCCCCTTCCACGACGCCTCTTAAACTCGCCGTCATCTACCTCCTTTTAAAGCCCAACACTGATCGTTAAATCCTCACCAACAAGGGCTTTATTTTCTTTATTTTTATTTATTTTTTAAAATATATAAGAGAGGACAAAAGGAAAAAAATGAATAAAATTATTAAGAATCGAATACAAAATTAAAATTAAGAGATTCTACTCGTGTTAGAGATACGGAACAGGAAGAGCTTTATTTCTCATTTATCATGTTGTTTGGTCATGTAATAGTTGTGAGGACACGCTTTTTTGCAAATGCATAATTTCGGGTCATTTGGTCACGCGTCGGGCCTTCTGATTCGTCCATTGGTGTGTACTAATCTTAAAAGCTGTCTGAACATCCTAATTTTCCAATCTCCTGTTTTTTAACAAAAAAATATCGTTTTTGAATTTTGAGAATTGATTCCTACGGCTCACACGATAAATCACACGGTATTGGTTGACCATTTCCTGAAATGTTTCATATTCATCGATTCTCAAATATTCTCGAATACGTCAGGAAGATTACAACAAAAAATCTTAGTACTCATAGTAGAGACTAAAATTTAAATTTTATACATAAAAGTAAAAATTAAAGGAATTTTATCATTAAATTTTGTGTTTAGTAACCAATATCATATTTGAAGATTAGGTTATATTTGGATGATGTACCTATTGGACAAATCTCAGTATTCATGTCGGAAAGATGTCACTTGGATGGCTATAGGTCCGCATGTCTCTACCTCCCTTATTAATTATTAACTTAATCGACTACCAGAGCAAAGTTCTTGAAGAAAAATTAAGTTCTTTCAATTTTGCACAACATGAAAATTTTAGTTACGAGGTTAGAGAAAGTTTGGAATAAATCCCAATGTGGCATATGAACGACACCAATGCATGGATCAGTCGGCTGATGCCCACGCAAAGTGGATTTTGAGAAGAAATCCATGAGCTAAGAAATATGAAAATGGAAAACAAAGCAAAGAGCCAAATCTATGCCAAGGAGAAAAAGTCTAAAAAAGCACATCCTTTTAGTCAAGACATCCAAAAAAACAGCTGTATCTCTCGAAGAAATCTGCTTCGCACTGATATTAGTGCTGTTTTCCATCGTGCCACAATTTCAAAATTACGGCACCGTTAATGTGATCAATAACTTAAGTTGTTTAAATTAACAAACTAAAATAACTTCCACAACAATAAAAAGAAATATCCTTTCAAGGTCAAAATATTTTGTGATTATAGGAATATTGAAATACTATAAACATTTTTCTAATCCTTAATAAGTGAAAACCTTAGGTTCTAGCAAACTAAAACCATGGATTTATAGAAAGACAATGACAATAAAAATTGATTTTCTCTGTGTCCATTAGATCCTTAATAAATACTTTATAACAATTAAATTAAATTCACATCTTTCCATGTCTATTACCATAGGAGTCTATTTTGGATTGTATGCATATTATAGTAGTGGGCTCATTTGATTAGGTACTTCTCTAAGTTTTATAAATAAGAGAACCCTTGTCCTTCACTTAATAAGTCATATGTAGATCTCTTTAAGATACATCTCATCCATATACCATTATCCCTCTCTTGATTTTCATTATCTTTATTTACTAATTTAAGTATTTGAATACTAATGTTGAGTTCCTTATCAAAAGGAACTATTTATGAGAATAACACTATTATGTGTCTCTCTTGCTTATTAAAAAATCTTGATTTTGGCCCAAAACATTTTGTTCAACGAAAGAATCAACACCTAAAAACCAAAAATTCCTTTAAAAAAGGTAATAAAAATTGAACCCCAATGAACAATCAAATATTAAACAGTATACAAAAAGGGAGGAGAGAAATCAAAACTACTAATTTAGGTCACTATAAGGCATGTTAAAGGTATAAATAAATAAATCAAAATCTTAGGAGTCCTATGACGGTTGTTGTGATTAGTGACATTGTTGATAACAAGCATGTGATAGATTCAATAATGGTGGAGAATGTGAGCCCTTAGATGATTTCAACATCTTAAGGCCTCTTATTGACTCGTTGACCCCGTAAAGGTGTAAGTTGATGACTCATCCTAAGTTGTTATATGTAGGGCTCAAGCTCTAGCACCATTGAAGAAGGTACATGAAAAGAATGTAGATTTTGGATTAATGTACTCCTAAACTTTTTTTAGCTAGTGGACAACAAGGATATGTAGATCAATATATAATGAGTCCAATGGTATTTGTTTCAGCCACCACCATATAGCAACCATTAAGGAAGAATAAGAGAAAGAGAGAAAAAAAAAAAACAGAGAGAAAAATTAAGGGCAATGGAAAATAAACAAATAAAATGAGATAAGTGAAAATAATATGTAAGGAATTTAGAGATTTGATTTCTTAATAGAATTGGTTTACATCATTCATAACTCTCCTTCCCTCGAATATTCATACAAAGAAATCTTCTTAACCACTGTAACTAATTGAAAAAGAAAATAATAACCATAACTATCTTAATGATCATAATGACCTTCTCCTATTACAACTATATCTTATTGAGTATCTCTATATTTAATAGGGCCTCAAGCTAGATTTGGGTTGAGTCACTACAACTTCTTCCCCTTAAAGATCCTTATCCTCAAGAATTAATAAAAATTAAAGTTTAAAAACTAGGATTGGATAAATGAGAGATCCTCTAAAAATGATAATTTAGGGTCATTTAGCCCAATGGACTAACACTTGAGTTATATCCATATTCTTCCTTTATATAATTTGTCAACCAAAAATGACAATAGGCTTCATCTTAAATTGGTCATCTTTCCCTAACATAAGAAACTATTATGATGTAGTGATAGATTTCTTAAGTAGCAAGATATAAAAGGTTAAATGAAGTTTATTATCTTTTAGTAGTTGTAATTTTTGAGCAATTAACTCTACTTTTTAATTACCTTGAATGGTCCATATAAGTCAAAAGATAGTTTTAAATTACTACAAATAATAATAAAATTTTATTTTTAAAGTTGTAATTTAACAAATACCCAATCATTAACCTCGAAAACTATACTTCTTCTCTTTTTATTAACATAAAACTTTATTCTTTGTTAGAACTACTGCAATTATTCCTTGAGTAACAAAGATAAGACTTGCTACTCTTTGAAAGATTCAACCAAAAAATCATTTTAGTGTCATGTGTTAGCATAAAAGCCAAGTGGGGACAAAGGTATACATATAACAATTCAAATAATGTCTTATTAATAGTTAAATGATATATAGTGTTGTACCACCATTCAGCTAATAGTGGCCGCTAGAACTAATGATGAGGACAAAGGAACCATATGCATGAAAAATAACTTTTCACATAATATTTTAGTCTTTCTAATTACCCATCAGTCTATAGGTGATACATTATATTGAGTTATAAGGTTACTTCCTTTAACTTAAACATTTCTTGCTAGAATTAACTTTTAAAAATCTTGTCATAACTTAGCACAATTATTTACAGAAGACCATGGAGCTTGAACACTTGATCAAAGGACAACCTTGCAATTCCAAAAGTAATGAAAGGATGTTTTAAGCCTAAAATATAACCTTATTTCACAAATTGGTCAATAACCACCAAAATCACATTTTACCTTTAGGAACAAACAATTCTTCTATAAAATCTATGGTTATGTGACACTAAGTTTGTTTTAAAACTAGGAGAGGTTACAACAAATCTAGTTAAGGCATATTTTTTCTTTTTATAGTGATGACAAACTTCGTAAATTTACACTCACTGTTTCACCATCCTCTTCTTGCTTGGCCAATAAAATTGCTACTTTAATCTTTCATATCTAGCTTACCCCATAATGGCCATTGATTTTTGAGTCATGGATAAATTTAACCAATTTGGACTCACAAATCATTTTTGCTCATAACATACATCTTGTCCTTTCTCTATAAATTTTCCTTTAAATAAATAAACTTGGACTTTGACGCATTTTTCCAAATAGTTATTGTAATAACTTTTGTTGCAAGCATTAAACATTTTGCTTAAATAAGCCATAGGGTGTTCATCCTACATCAAAATGATGTTCATTCCTACATCACATGCATCTATCTTAATAACAAAAATCTTAGTAAAACCAAAATAAGGGTTTGAATATTGCAATTTTGAGTTGTTTGAAATGTCTTTTATATTGGCTAACTCCATTTGAATCTATCCTTGTTCAGCAAATTTTTAAGTGGCTTGCTTATGATCTTACAATGCTAAATGAATTTGCAATAATATCGAATCAAAATAAGGAATCCCTAAAGGTTCTTGATTGATGTCAAGATTGACCAAGAATTTACCTTCATAATTTTAAAGGAATTAGTGGTGACTTTGTTCTATGTTATCACACATTCCTACTACTCAATCTATGATTGCCTAAGCAAATACTTAGCCATTTTTGCATATAGTTAGTGTTTTTAAAGTAGCAACAATACCTAACTCAAGTGTTCAATATCGCTAGTCATGTTAGAACTATAATAAACAATGTTATCAAAAATTACTAGAACATATTTACATAGCAATAAGGTGAAAATGTGGTTCATCAATGATTGAAATGTTGTTAATGCATTTTTTAATCTAAACAACATTACTTTAAACTTAGAATGTCCCTAGTGTATTTAAAAAGTTGTTTTAGCTACATCTTTTTTCTTAACACAAAATTAGCGGTATCTTACTTGCAAATCTAACTTGGAGAAAATTCTTACTCCTTACAGTTCATCCAATTAATCATTAATGATAAAAATCATAAACTTGTCCATCAAGATGACATTTAAATGGTAGCAATTTATGCAAAATCTCTATAATTTGCCCTTTTTCTTCACTAATAATGCTAATAATGCAAATGAATTGCTACTATTTAAGATAAGTTAGGAGTCACACATATCTTAAACCTCTTTTCAAATTTTAACTCAAAAATGATAAAGATATCAATACAGCTAAGCTTTCATTGGTGATATTTCTACTATTAAGGGAATCTAATGATTTTAGTTCCTAAATGGAGGCAACAAGCATGGTTAATTGAATATCTCCCAAGTTTTGTGAACTATCACTTGAAGATCCTTTGACACATAGGTCTAGGGTATAGTCAAGATAGTTATGAAGAAATGGGCCTAAATGCCTTAGCCCTTTTTTTTTTTTTTTTTTCTAAAAAGATTCTCTACTTTCATTTTGGACGTAGTTAAAAATCCAATATCCTAGGCTTAGCTTATCAACCAATGGGTTACCTATTGCATGTAAAAGGCAAAGCCATAGTTTTATAGTCCAAGACAAATGGGCTATAAACCTTTGACTAATCCACTCCATGCATGACATTTTATGGCCCTAAATGAATTATTTGGACTTTCATTATAAACACCTCCCCTTGCATCCTTAAAGTAAATGTTGACAATTTCTCTGAACAAGTTAGTGCTTCATTATTAGCCACTGTTACCACCATAGGAGTGGTAGTTTGTATCTTATAATTAATGACTCTTAACATTCAGTTATCTAGAAAATTATGAGTGATTATGGTGTTAATTAACACTATTAACTACTTAAGATCGACAAACTCTAACAATTTAAGAGTATCATAGCCATAAATACCAATAACAGTGTTGATCAAAATTTCGTCAAAATTCTCCTCTAGTGATTTTATTGTTAGCTATTTCTTTATAGTTACCTCACCAACATCTTGTTCTTCAAGCCCTTCAATCAAATAAAGTTGCTTCTTTTGGCAATAATGCCTGTAAGTATATTTTTCTCCACATCATTAGTAGTCTCTTGCTCATTAGGCTTCCTCCCACAATTTTTGTTTCAATTCGGACATCATTGCATTATGGAAATTTTTAATTGGCTTAATTGTTGAATGAGATGTAAGACTTTAATGATTTGTGGGTTTTAATGGTTTATTTTCCCTTGTTGCAGCCTTCACGGCCACTTCTTGTAGTATTATAAGCTCATAAACCTACTATAATGCCTTAGGCTTCATTATTTTTCTGATCGATCAAATTTCGTTACTTAACCCACTAAGGAAATGAGAGACAAAGAAGAATTCCTCTAGTGTTGGGTTGCTTGCCAAAAGAAATGAATGAAGCACTATGAACTACTTTTAATAGTCCTAAATTGTCCTAATGTACTTTAGTTATACATCTACTTAATTTTGTCTAGAAGTGAAGGGTTTCCAAAAATGGCAACACAAGTCTATCTGGAATGTCGACCAAGTGGCTGCTGGTTTAGCTAAGACCCACCCTAGAAACCACTTGTCTACATTGCCATCAAGATATGTAGCAATCATCTCTAGTTTTGACTCTTGTACTATATTGTAAATGTGGAAGAAACGATCATACTTGTGAAGCCACGCTCATGGGTCTTCTCCTTTAAGTTGTCGTCGCTTAATTTTATGTGGTTTTAAGGCCAGCGGTAGTGCTGTGAAAAGTAGTTTGTGTACCCTTAAAGGGGCTCTTGTTGAAATCCATGTGTTGTATTCGCAGCAAGACCAAGAACCTTTGAGCAAACCCCATAAATGGTGCTTTGGCGATCGTACCCTTGTCATTAGATTTTGATACTTATATCATCTCCATGATCTACTTTGATGACATTTGCTTTTTAAAACAGAAGCTGTTCTTAAATTGTTTAAGGGATGCTTAGGTCTCTAGGTGGAAGTTATCCATTTGAAGTGGGAGTGGCTCCAATGTATGTAATTTCTCCAACACCTCCTAAAGTTGCTAGTAGTGCTTCTTCACTTGTTCTTCTATTTTCCTTAAGTATTTTCAGCCATTTCCACTCCTTGTTTCTTGGCGAGAGTGGAGCAAAAATAGTTATTAGATTGGTGCTATGATACCAAATGCAACAATAGTCAAGGCAGAACAAGAGACAAAAAAGAAAGAGAGAAGAATCAAAGGTCAAGGAGAACAAAGAAACAAAATTAAAGAGAGAGGAAAAAGAATGAAGAGAGAATTTAGTGATTTGATTTCCCAACAAAATTGGCATACATCATTCATAACTACTACAACTATATCCTATTAAGTAGCTCCTTATTTAAAATGTCCTTAAGCCATAACTGGCTAAGCTGTAACACGCTGCCCATTGCACGTTATCAATCAGCCTCACCAAAGCAAATGGAATCTTTAACGTATCTGGTGCTTTGTAAATGACAAATCAATGTGTGGATGGCAAAACCATGTAGAACAATTTTTGGCAACCTTACCACTGATAAACTCGAATGATTTTGTCACAGTGCTGCCACTGGACCATTACTAATCGTAGTTTGTTGCTGATTAGTGAAGCAACAAAAATATACCTTCTAGAATGGGGTCTTACCAATTTGGTATTATCTGTTTTTCTATATTTGATACAGGCATTGACTTGATTAAATTGTAAAAAGTATACACATTGATTTTTATATCTTTAGACCAATACCTTATCTCAATTTAGTCGTCATTAATTATTTTTACTTGCATGCTTGAGTTTGATTTTAATCATAATGCATGTCATATGAGAATGACCAAGGATAGATTCTCATCATACTAGATTAAGTGTGCATAATGATACTATAAATAATTTGAATTGTTAAAGCGCTAAACCATTTCACATGCAATATGTTTCAAGAAGAAAGGCAAATGGCTTGAAGCATCGAAACACTCATCATTTTACGCATCCTTACTTTCTAATTTATCACTCTTTCAAACCTTATGCTTAATTTTGTTAACAGTTAAACTTGAATTGCTTTCATTTCAGTTCTCTTATTTTGTAGTTCAATAATCAGCTCTTATGGTGAGCTTAAAAGCAATAAAGTAAGTTAATTTTCCATAGTAAGTTAACAAGCATCATGCTTGTTGTTTAATTTTCTATAGTCTATGGAGTTTATGTTGGACACTAACAGTTTGCTTAAGTTACACTTTTGTTAGTTAAATTATCTCGCAATTTAGTGCAGTCGCTCAAAGGGAGCTGGCTACACCAATATTTGAGGTCTAAGCTCCCTCACTACACAACATACAAGAGATGAGCTTCCAAGCTCTTATGCGTTAGCTTTTCATATATGAAGGTACATGCTTCTTTATCCCCTTGCACAAGCTCTTAGACCCCCTCTTTTTAAGCTTTTGAGCTTCGACTTCATGAGGCCCCGGGCTCCCTCTTCCCCAGCTTTTAAGCTCTAGTTGCACGAGGCCCTAAGCTCCAGCTTCATGAGCCTTTGAGTCCCACATGACAAGCCTCTAAACTCCCTTACACTAGATCTCGGGTTCCCTTTTCAAGAGATTCCTGACTCTAGCTTATGAGATCCTTACCTGATGTCCAACTCTTTAACCTAAACTTGATTAGTGAGCTTAGACTATTTTTAGATGGACTATGTAATGAGGATTAAACATGGCTTGCTAGGTCTTGGAATATGGTGCCCTTCATGTTTATTACCCTATGGGCCTCTACCTTAAGCTTTACGCACACTATATAACCTCTCACTGGTTCATTAGTTCCTATGTTAACAACTGATAGAAGTGAAGTTTACTTTGTTAGACATTCCTTTAAACTCTATAAATACAAGAATCCTTGGTCTACACTCGGTGTGTTTCATGTAGGTCTCTTTAAGAGATTGTATCTACACAACACACACTCTTTTCTCTATTTATTCTTATTGTCATTTTTTTATTGATTTAAATATTAAAGTGCTAAGATCGAACTCGTGGCTAACACCCCTTAGCTACCCTTTATATTTGTATGCTTTGATTTTAAACATTGTTGAGTTCAATATTCACAACTCTAATAATCCTCATCGATACTTTCTGTTCTTATCCCTTCGGGCGAATACTTCTGAAAAAGAAAACAAACAAACAAAAACAAACAAAGATTATGCATCCAAACCCACAACTCGCATGGTGGGATACAAGGAATAACGTGAAGCCTTGGACATCTTGGGCAAAATTTAATTACAAAAAACGAGGAATAATTTGTTTGACCATGCCTACGAATTAAAAGGATTGTAATTCCAATCGTAAGTTGATCTTGCTCCCACCCCATTAGAATCATTAGCCGTTTGGTCGGGCTTAAGGTTATCATACCTAAGTCTTGAGTGCGTAGTTGGGATGCTCGTGGAGCAAGCTAAAGGCGATTAAAAGGGAAGTTTTATTTTATTTATTTTTTAATTTTTTTAACACAGTACACATTGTGTTAATTATCAGTGAAGAAAGAGGGAATATGTGAATCTATTGGCTTTTATTGGGTACACAACACAAATAAGTTAGAACAATTATATGAAAATTAAAAAATAACAAGTTGGATGGGCTCAAATTCGTTCTTATCAACCGTGGTTTGCAAAATCAATAAAAGGAAAAAAAAAAAATCAGGAGTTGTAAATCACTGGCAAAGAGCCCCGATATTGTTCATTGGGCATTGGCGAAAGTACCAAGAGGATGGTTTGAAGATATTTATTCATTTATTTCTAATTTCAAGAAAAAGGCAATGTCAAAATGGGAATACAGATGAATCGTACGAGAGGCAATTGAAATTTTCTCCATAAGCGTGTAAAAGCCATCAAAGAAAGACAAGCCAAAACTTATTGAATATACTTTTTGTTTAATTCATTACAAATAATGGATAAAATAATTTTTTTATTAACAAATAATGGCAAATTTGATAATGTATAACAGTAAAATATTATTTTTTTAATTATAAATTTTAATTTGTATGTCTTTTTTAAAAAAAAAAAAAAAAACTAATTGCATCGATGTAGTCCTTTCCACATGAAATGTCGATTTCCAACAGATATCCTTTTTTAGGCTATATTTTTTGAGACATTGCACTACCAATTTTAAATTTTTGAAGCAAATCTAAACTCACAGGGGACGTTAACAAGTTTTAGTTTAATGGTACTGAATTTGTTTGTAAAATTAAAAATTTCAAGTTTAAATTTTAATTAAAAAAAAAATAAAACAAAACAAAACTCACACGGACACATGTCTCTACCTGTGCTAGTAAATGTAAGGTGCAAGCCATAAATAACAACATAAAGTCTTTCCAGACATTTAAGTAATCATTAATAACAATTTCAAGTTGTCATGTCCGTAATATTATCAAGCAATTAAGAATTATTACTGAAAATCTGGCATTTTTCCTTTAGATAATAGAAAAAATGATGTGATGCGCAAAAGTTGAGGCTGAAGATTGAGATATTATGGTGAGGATTCTAATATTGAAAAGGGACATAAGAGTTATAAAAATAAAATAAAAATATATCTCTTTATTACTTATTTTATGGTTTAATAGATTTCATTATAAATAATAAAAAAAAAAAAAAAAAAAAAGAGAGAGATCGTTAAGAGAGATGGCCATCATCACAAAAAAAATAAATAAATAAATAAATATTAAATGTTCCATATAATTTTATAAGATATTCATGGAAACTACTGGCCTAAATATTTAATAATTAATTGACATCAAATTATACAATTACAAAAGTAGCAAACACACATGGCACTCTTGAATTATTTAGTAATTCTTATTTTTAATGCTGAACATGTAGAAAATGTCCTCCTTATTTTTATATTAGTCTAATGAAGGGGTAAGGATATTATAGTAACTTTATCAAGTTAATTGCTTTATCGAAAATTAGAGTATATTGGTACCCAAAAAAAATTTTTTAATTAAAATATCTATCTTAATGTTAGTACCATTTAATTTTTCACAAACAAGAATTCAATTACCAAATCAATTCAATTGAATTCCACTTTATAAACAAATTGAATTGAATTATATTTGAAAAAAAAAAAAAAAAAAACAGGCAAGTTGCTGGAATTTTATGTTTTTATTTAAACGAATTTTTTAAAATTTATAACAAAGAATCCTTCAGAGGTCCATTGGAACCTGGTCGAATTAACTGACTGCTTGTGAGTTTGTCGATGGAGCTGGAACGCGGAAACAATAGGCCGAGCGGCCATTATTCGGAAAATGATTTGGGCCGATTGAAGACACCTGGGCCTGATCTTGTATTGGGCTCCATGGGCATCAGTGTAGCGGTGGACTCTTCGACAGAGTTGCGCACCTGATCAATCAAACATTAGAAATGCTTGATTTTGAGCATTGTCCATGGGTCTCGGCTTAATCTTTTGTAAGGAGATATGGTGGGCTAGTTTCCGCCGTGGCTGAGAAGAAAAGACACTGCGTCCCTGCACTTCTAACAATTAAAAATTTAAAATTTTAACAATAAAAAAAAAAAAAATTCTTCCAATAAGAAAAACAAAAAAGCAAGAAAGAGGGTGGTTTGTACAGTCCCCTGAAGGGGTTAAAATTTCTTTCCGATGTAAGCTTTTCATGTGCAGCAATTCCTGAGGGTAGTTTTAGGTAAACTTAAAGAAGTTCTAAACGTGTAAAATGTAACCTTCCTAATGAGATACCAAACACACTCTAAAAGAAAAAGGAAGCAGAAATGCAATTGCAACATTTTTTCCCACCAAGGTTAATCATGTATGCAAGTACTTTGTCAACCAATTTGTAATCATAGGCCGCACCAAGGGTCCCCTCCCCGAAAAACACAAATGGGTGCAACAAGGTCATTTCCCGCTCGATTTCAGTCCATCACCGTGCATGTATGTTCTATCCTCAGGGCTTAAACTTAAAATTACCTTTTAATCTTTGATGGGTGAAAACACCAATGTGCTTAGTATATTGGACGTTTAGTACATGCAAGGCTTGGGAATTTGATGTAAGACATAATTAATAATTTATGTTTATGCATGAATAATTAGGTATGAAATTAACTTTAATGATGGCTCTTAAAACTTAATATTATTGTCAAACTGCTATGGATTTATTCTGATAGCTATGCATCAATTTTCTTTTATAAGAACGATAAGTATTTAAAGGGTGTTAACGTGAGGAAATAAAATACTTGGTTGTTCAAGAAAAAAATTTTAGAAACAAATAGTCTCAATTGAGAACATTAGCACCAATTTTATGATTACATATCCTTTAACAAAAGGATTTAGACACAGAAAACTTCACGACCATGTTGAAAGAATGAACATTGTTGAACGCCATTAATGTCATTGTATCATGATTCAATAAAGTTTATGCAATTGACACTCTAAGCTGGCATATTTTTGTTTCTAATATTTCTTGTCTTTTATTGGTATACATAATTGATAATGTTGACATGAATAGTCTTATGATAAACACATTAAAGTTAGATTATTATCATTAAAGATAGAAGTTGGAAAAGACTGTTGAGGAAATGACGTATGATTGTCTTAACCTAAATCAATGTTTTAACTTAATAATGATATAATAACTAAAAAAATTAAAAAAAAAATTCATGGTTATTGTTGGTCCCGAGACAACACAATAAAAGGGTGAATTGGGTGAGAATTATTGTGTGAGTTTGTGAAAGATAATTTAGAGAATTTAAGGGATAGATAAATCAACCCTTTACAACACTGGTCGCCCCCATTAGAGCACTTAAGCTCTCTTTCTCAACTCTCTAGAGCATGCTTGCTCTCCTTCTCAACTCTTGGAGCATACTTGCTGTCTTTTTCAACACTTACAACACACTTATTCTTTTCAATTTCTCACCTTGGATATTCAAACTCTTACACAAGATATCTCTCCTTTTTCTCTTCTTAAACTTGGCTTACTTACAATACAATGAGAATAAGATGTTTGTAGGTGCGGTACAGAATGAATTTATACAACCTTGAGACTCTTCTAGTCGTTGCTTGTAAAAAAAAAAAAAAAAAAAAAAAAAATCAATTCGTGCAAGGCTATCTTACAATCTCCATGAGTCATTCAAGCTTTATTTCCTTTCTCATTAGTTTGACAGCTCTGACATCCCTCAAAGAATGAATCATAATTCTTTCTATGTAACTCCAAAGCGTGTTCAATTTCTTGCATCGGAAAGTGAACTCACAGAGCTTTACGCCAATGTATAAATAAATGGCCGATTCCTCTCCATCGGAACACTGTACCATCTGGAAGTTGACTAGTCTAGTATATATCCTAACAGTATGTACACGCTTCAGTCTATTGCCATAACTTTCTCCACACAACTCTAACTAAAGTGATTCTAGAGAATTTGAAAACTAGACAAAAATGCATTTCTCCCCATGTAATGCTCAACTGATAATTTGACTCCGGCTGAAATCGATGTCCTCTAAAAGTTGATTGATCTAGTGTATCTTGGCAGCTTGTACATACTTCATTGTCTGGTCCATAGCATAGCTTTCTCTATGGATATTCAGTTAACGCGTTTCTGGTTGATTTGAAAACTAGATTCAAGTATCTTTCCAACCATGTAAGGTTTGCTTCCAAATTCTTTTCTATTTAATTGGTTGATATTAAAAACACAAAAAAGAAAAATAATAATAAAAACAAGAAGAAGAAGAAGAAGACGTGGTGTTAAGCTTCTGTAGTGGGGACAAAAACAAGAGATTGCGAAAGGTTACGGTGGTCCAAAATTATTGATTGCGATGATGCGTGGCTTTCCTTTCCAATATATTGCTGCTTGCAAAGACAGACGTAGACAATACGACGGGTTACTTAGCAATCTAATCCCATTAAAAAGAAAAAAAACAAAAAAAGTTGTACAACTTTGAACTTGAGCATCTATTAACCATACCAATTTTAAAATTAATCTAACGAAGGAAAGAAAAGTAAAGGGTAGTACTCTTCATGCTTTTGGTCATTAATTTTGGTTATGTCTATCATACTAGATTGAACAAGCCGCTGAACTGGATGATCCCATCGCCCAAACTCGCCTGGTCATGGAACCCTTGGGCTCTTTCATTCTCCCACGAAATTCACTGATTTGGATCAACGGTTAATCATTGCCTAAAATGTCGACTACAAGGGAGTGGGCCCATGCAGACTCAACTATTTTACAGGTGGGGGGACACAGATGGGTCCCGACCCATTCCCGCAACCCCTTACTTTTGTTTTTTTTGAGCCCAAGAAGCAAAAATCAACAGAGAATCTGCACGCAATTATGGACTTAAGAATGTGGAAAGATCAGAGAGCTAAGAAGTTAGGACGGAGTTGCATGACGTGCTCGTCTAGTATTGATGTGATTTTGAGGCTGAGGCTGGCGTCCCACAGATCATCAAAGACCTTGGAGGTATGTGCATTATAAACTGCGGTGGTCACAGTCTGCAAAGCAATTAATGGGCCGTGGGGCCATTGATGTAGCGGCTCAATTGGTGAGCTAATCTCCACGTTGAAGATGGGGTGGAGAGAAGAGATTCCGTTGCGGGAGGATCACAGTTTGTGGACCAGGCTCTGAATCTGGATGGAATCTTTGCCACCGTTGTGTACCTTTCACATCCCATCCCATCCGTTGTCTCGGCGAGGATATGAGAGGAATAGTGTTGCCTTAATTAGTCTTTGAAAAAAAAAAATTTGGTATGAGAGGCGAGCACAACAATCCATTTGTGGATCTGAGGCTGCAAAGACCACAAATCTTGCAGACATTGGACAATGAATTGTTGAGGTGGTGGTTTTAATTTGGAAATGTTTAATGAAAAGAATTCAAAAACGATTATCTTGTGTCAGAGTGAGTTAAGCAATGATGTCACGAGTTCAAATGTTTAATGACAGCATTGAGGTTACCCATCTTTGTGCTAGAGGGAGCTGGTTCGTTTTAACAAGTGGAAAGAATGTGTCTTCCGAGCGACTCATCGTCAACATCGTAAAATGATTAATCAAGCTCTTAAAATATCACTTTGATCAGTCCAATTAAGTTATTTGTTTTGAAAAGCTGCAGTTGCCTCAGCCTCACTAAGCAGATTTGACTGACTTCAATAAATTTTTATTTTTTTATTTTTAAATTAAATATAAAAAAATTTATTAATATTTTTTATTATTAAATAAAATATATAAGTAATTTTTATTAAGATATTTTTATTAATTTTTTATATTATTTTTTAAAAATAAAATATTCCAACTTAATGTTAGAATAACAAATTTAATTTAATATTTAAAAAAATACATATCAAATTTTTATAATTAAATTACTCTAAAAAATATTTTAATAATTAATAATTTAAATATTTATTTTAAGATTTTAAACTTTAATTATAAAATATATATATATATATATATATATATATATATAAGAAATGGGCCTCCAAATAGACCAAACTTGAGTGCATAATCTCATTATTGATTGAAAGGCTATGCAATTTCTCCCCCTCCTCCATTAATGAATGATGATTCAATAATAAGACAATATTAGGTTTAAAGGGTCGAGAGATTTTCATGTTTTCATGAAATTATGAAAAATAGAGATATAAAAAACACATAAAAGAGAAAAAGTGAAATTTGAAAGAGAGAATTGAATTTGTAATCTAGTTCATATTATACTCTAGTACTAGATCAAGTCTCTTTTATACAAATGAGCATCTCATACCAATCTCTATTACTTAAGCATGGAACACATCATTTTATTTAATTGTTGATTTAATGGCAACAGTGGCTTTCGTTTTAATCCTATAGCCTTAAAATACATAAGGTTAACAACCATTTAATAATTTTAATAACTAACAACTTTTGGCAATGATTAAAACTAAGCATTCACAATAGTAAATGAACCCTTATAACTAAATTAGTAACTCCTGAAGGCTCATGTTTAACAAAAATTTTCCCTTTAGACCAACCTTGTCCTTAAGTCTTAAAGTGTGGGAATTGCACAATAAGAAAAGACTAGGCTTTTCAAGTTACATATGATGGAGAGGGATTTGATCACTGTATAAGTACTTAAGTTACAATTTGGTTTCTTCACTTCACCATCCTACGATCTAGCATTACCACAAGTTCTGCAAGGGGTTAATCATCTTAACCCATCATTAGCAATTGAGGCCTCACTTGCTGATGTTGACTTATAGACCTCTTAAGTAATGAAACATGGAAGATGAGATGGATAAAAGAACCTTGAGGTAATTGCAACTAATATGCCACCTTTCTTATCATGGCCACAATAATGAAAGGCCTATAATATTTGTGAGTTAGCTTCAAGTTCTTGTGAAGGGTCACTGAGACTTACTTATATGGTTGGAGTCTTAGATACACCAAGTCACCATTAGAAATTCCCTTTCAAACATATGCTTATCTACAAATTCTTTGGTCTTGTGTTATGCTCTATATAATTGCTCTTTAATCAATTGCCTCATGTGTTATCTCTCTTGGAACCAAGATTTCACAAAGGCAACTTTAGTCTTACCTAGTGGTAGTTATGTAATCTAGGGTAGATCATAGCTATAAAGAGCTTGGAAAGGTGAGATGCCTATAATAGAATGGTAACTATTGTTATATCACCATTTTGTCATATGAAGCCACTTGCACCATTGACTTGGCCTATGAAAAGTCATGCAATACAAGTATGTTTCTAGGCACTAGTTAAGCTTCTTTACCTAGCCATCAAGTAGTGTTGAAGTGCAATTCTATTTGCAACAACTTAAAAAGTTCTTGCCAAAAAGGCCAACAAACACCTTATCTTTGTCAATGACAATGGACCTTATATCCCATGAAGCCTAACAATCTACTCCATAAAAACCTTTGTAACCATAAAAGTAATGAAAGGGTAAGTCAAGGCAAGGTTGCCTAAAAGGGCACTTAGATAGCTTGGCAAACGACCTTTCCTTCCTTAAAACTTAAAAGACTTTAGTTAAGTAGCTTAATACACCTTTAAAGATGTGTTGTAAATTAATATGTCATCAAAAAACACAAGAAAAAATTGTCTCAAGTATTCCTTTAAAACATGATTCATTAAGGCTCGAAATGTGGCAATAACATTTGTTAACCTAAAGGGTATAACCTTGAACTCAAAATGCCTATGATGAGTTCTATAGATAGTCTTGGGCATGCCTTCCTCCTTTATCCTTATTTAGTGATACCTAGCCCTTAAGTTTACCTTTGAATACATAATAGTGACTTAAAGTTCATCTATTAAATTTCCAATGATGGAGATGAGAAATTTCTCCTTTATAATCAGGGGATTTTGCTACCTAGAGTCTACATAAAACCTCATGTACCATCCTTTTTCTTTATTAATAGCATTGGTAAAGCAAAAGGACTAATGCTAATTTTGATAATTGAAGTCTCCATCATTTCTTACACTAGCCTCTTTATCTCAAATTTCTATTAATATGGATATATGTGGTGTTTCACATTAACATATGAGCTTTTAGTCCACTCCTTACCATTTTTAACAAATGATAGTTTGCAATTTTTAAAGTATAGTAATGCAGGACTAGATTGACCTAACCAATCCATTCTCAACACCATATCCAACAATCCTTGATTAATGATCCTCAAACCTATCTTAAAAATCTAACCTTACATCATCCATTCAAAGTTGCAAATTTTTTCCTTACTTGTGACTTTATAATCATCTCCTACAGTAATTAGTAAAAGGTGTGCAGGCACCAAGGGGTAAGGTAATTCCTTCACTATAAGGGAGTTCAAAAAGTTACGTGTTCTTCCAAAGTTAATAAGAATCATCAATGTCTTATTACTTACCTACCCTTTCATATGTATAGTATTAAGTCCTTTGACTTAGTCAAAGCATAGATAGATACGGAACCTTAGGTCTCAATGGCCCCCTTAAGTTCCCACTCTTGATTTCCTTCCTTATTTTCCCCATTTTCTAGTTCTTTTGTAAACACTTGTTCATCTTATACCAACTTCTGTTACTTATGCATGGAATGCACCATTTTATTTAATTACTGATCTTAATGATAATGGTGGCTTTTGTTTTAATTCTACAATCTTAAAACACTTTAAGGTTAACAACTATAATAGTTAATAACTTTTAACAATGGTTACAAGTAAACATTCGTAATAGTAATTGAATCCTTGTGACTAAATTAATAACTCCTAAAAACCCGTGCTTGTCAACTTTGGTAGGGTTAACGTGTGAATCATTAACAAAATGTGGCATGATACATTATCTTGATTTTCAAATGATATCAAGATTTAAGACTCTAATTAAGATTAAGACTTCTAGTGGTGGTGCTGCCAGACTTTTAACACTAGCAAATAAAATTAAAATTCTAATATAGACAAAAAAAAAAAAAAGAAACAATAATAACAATGAAAATAGTAACATTCTATCAAAGAAGAAGAAGAAGACACAATGACAGTAGTAGAAGTAGAAATTATAATATAAGTACAACAATAAATGTAGAATCAAGCTGAAAAACAAAATATTTGAAATGACTTAGCTTGGCTCCTTTGCTGTGTGAACTCTCAAATTGCGAAGGCATCAAAGAATACTCAAATCCCGAACCATTCTCTCTCCCTCTCCCTCTCCCTCTCTTTTCTTTTTTTGGGTTTTTCGTTTTCCTAGCCTTGTTGAAGAAATTATCCATTCGGCAATCTATGCAAGGAAAAAGGGTTCCTCCAGCTACTTTATAGATTGCTAAATGTTCCTTTTGAATCCCTCGCGAACTGTGTTTCTTCCTTATGTTTCAAATCAGGACCCAAAAGAACTAAATATTACTTGGTACAGCACAGTTATTTGGGGAAGTGTTAATCATCTTCTGGCAATTTGTGTTGCGGTCATATCAGTTAAAATATATATTTATTTATTTGGACAAAAAAATGAAAGCCTTTTTCCTTCCCAGCTTGCGGCGGCTATGGAAATAAGCGCAGTGTCTTTTATCGCAATTAAATATCCAATACAAGAAATATCCCATCTTGCACTTGCACTTATCAGAAAGAAAAGAAAAATCCCATTTTGCTTCTCCAACCAAACAATTGAAAGATATCTCAATCAAGGGCACTGCAGATCCGAGACTGCGATCCTCGTTGAATTAGATATAATTTTCCATATCAAATTCAAAATAGGCATCACCAATTTTTTCAATTTGTCCGTTCCTAATTAATACAATTAAAGATTCGAGTGGAATCCATCACGTGGCCCACATGGCCTGTTTTTCAGTGCTTTTATATAAACGTCGCTGTCTTGTGTTTGCCCAATGGGTCATATCGCTTGTTTGAGAGACATTCAATTATTTAGAATTAGTGCGCGCGAAAACTTTAATCATCCCATTCTGATGCGAAACAATTTCTATTTTTTATTTTTTTTTTATTTTGTCATTTTCTTAACTAATGCCCTTTGGCCCTTCGGTCATCATTCCTCCACCGCTCCATTAACATTTTGATATTTTCTTAATAAGAAAAGAGAAGCATCAAGCCTTAGTTGTTTTTGGGACGAGGTATGTAAGGATCGAATTCTCTCGTCCTAATACACAAACAAAAAATAAATAAATAAATAAAATAACTCACATTAGGTGAAATTTAAGTGAAGTACTTTAATGACTACAAAATGGTATTTTTGGATTCACAAATCTTTTGCTTTTTTGTTAATAACTAACAACTAACTATAATTAGAGTTTATAAAAACCGAAAAAAAAAAATTTTAAAAAAGCAGAGACATTTGGTCTATAAATTAAACAATGTTATCTATGTAAAATAATTTTTTAATAATTTCAATGGATTACTTTTTAAAAGTAAAAAAATTAATTTATATTTTTATTTTTGCAGTCGACTAATTTTATTATTATTATTTTTTTAATATGTGAATTAGGAACGAACCAATAAAAGTTTTGTTAAGTTACGCAATAACGATTAATCATTTACCCTAGAATTTCTTAAAGTAATATCACACGCACCCCCATATATTAATTATATTTTTAAGATTATTTTGTAAATATAAGTTAAAAAGATATAGTAAGAATAAAAATTTTTCAATAATTCAGATTAGTTACTTAAAAAAACATACAATGGTTAATTATTTTATTTTTGTAGTCAATTAAATTTTTTATCTCATAAATATTATGAGAATTTTTATTTTAATTCTAAATAATAAATAGAATTTATTTAAAATATATAATATAAAATTTTTAATAAATTATACTTAAAAAATAAATTAATAAATATAAGAAACATCATTAATTATTAACCAACCAACAAGAGTTTTGCTACGGCACGCTTGTTGCAATTGCAATTCTTGTCTTCTTCGTCATTTCTTTGGAGGGGAATTTCCCATTTTCCCGTTTTCCCATTTTCTCTACAGATAATCTCAAATTGAAAAGGACTGGTCAATAAAAAGAAAAAAGGAAGAACACCGCTTACCTAATGAATAAAGATTAAAGAAATATCTGAAAAAGATAAAAAGGGGTCAGAGAAAAAGTGAAGTAAAATGATGGACGAAATTTTCCTTTAAAAAAAGGACGAAATTATGGGTAATTAATTAAATTACACTTTGAATGGGTCCCCCCGACACCACATCCCACTAACCGACGGAGGAGCAGTCCAGGAACCTCCAGGCGTCCAGCTCTTTCAAGGAACCAACCTACAAAAAGTCAGATGACGTGGTCGTTTGAGAATCATAATTACCCCCCTCCCCCGGCGGACCACCAGCACCTCTCGATAACTCCGCGAGCACTTTTTCGTAATTTCAGCTCACAACACACCGTTTTTTGATTGGACATTTCGACCCGCAAACCAGTGCGTAGTAATCAGAGACAATGTGCCAATGCCTCCCCCTTTGATGGGATTTGGTCTCTTCCGCATTCCTAACCAATCAAATTCCATCCACATGGTCCCTATCCCAACTCCTGTTAAAAATTTCAAGTACATTTGAATTTCATTTCATTTCCCATAAATAACAACCCTTAATTATCTTCCCTCTTTGTCCATTAAACCCCCCTGCATCTCACCTACTTTTTTGCCAATTTTTAAAATACCAACATTCATTTGAGCCTATATCACCCAAGCACCCCCGCCTGCTGTATAGTTCCACGCTTCTCGTCCAGTGTTCACTCCCTTCTTCTCCCAGCAACAGAAAACACGAGGCAAAAGATGGGTCTGTTTAGGTCATCCTCAATAGCCATGTTGACGCTCTTGTTTCTTGTTTTCACTTTATCCTCGGCCATGGACATGTCGATCATCTCCTACGACCAAAACCATGGTACTACGTCGAGTTGGAGGACAGATGACGAGGTTATGGCTATCTATGAGGAGTGGCTTGTGAAGCATGGCAAGGCGTACAACGGGCTGGGAGAGAAGGAAAGAAGGTTTCAGATTTTTAAGGACAATCTCAGGTTCATTGATGAGCATAACTCCGAGAACCGGACTTACAGGGTCGGGTTGAACCGCTTTGCCGACATGACCAACGAGGAGTACCGGTCCACGTACCTAGGTGCCCGAGTTCCTGGTAAGAAGAGGCTGTCTAGGTCGACTGATCGTTATGCGCCACGTGTCGGAGATTCTTCGCCGGACTCCATCGATTGGAGGACCAAGGGTGCCGTTAGTGCTGTCAAGGACCAAGGGAGTTGCGGTGAGTTTTCATGATTTGTTTAATTAAGTATTTAAGTTTGTTTATAGTTCTTTTTTTTTATTATTTTCCTTTCCCTCAAAATTTTCATCTGCTTTGCTCAACTGATTCGAATCATTGTGCTCTGTCATAAAGGAATTTAATTTAGCGAATTTGAAAACTATAAGTGCGAGGGTAATTATGGTTACCTGCGGTAACTGTTGGGTTAATTTTGACAAGGGAGGGGCTCATCCATGAATTTGGAAAGTGGGTTAAATGATCTTTATGGGCTTCGATTTGGTGCAATCATGTCTTTAATTCTTATGCAATCAAATGAATTTGGCTTGGCTAGCTTTTTTTTTTTTTCCTCTTATATTCATATGCAGTCTTTCTGGGTAGTGAACGAAGATTGTTTTTAATAAATTTAGAAAAACAATTAATTCATAAAAAGGTATCTTGATTATATCAAGATGGGGTGGTAATGATAATTTCATTTTTATTATTATTTTTTTTTCTTTTTGGTTTTCGATCATATTCTAATATTATATTAAATATGGGGTGGCCTTTTCCTGGGTCGTAAGCTTCGTTGGGCTTGGCCATGGTTGTTGTAGGTGGCCACTGAAAAAGTATGTTTCACGGGCAGAGTGTCAATCTTTCGGTGGGGGTGGCCCCACCGTAGACATAATAAGGTGCTGCGCATTGGGTCGCCAGCTTTTTGTGCCTAAATCCGACCGCTGTGGGCCTCAAGTGGGTGGGTCCAGAGCTATCGATGGCAATTAATTAAGAAAATTAGACAAGCGGATTCAAAGGGATCGTGGTTGGTGACGGCAACGTGACATCTCAATTTTTACTCGTAGATTCATTTTCTATAGATTTTTTTACTTATGCAGTGCAGTTTATGGTGGTGATTTTATTGCTGTAAATTTTTTACAACAATTAGTTTATCGACAGTTAAAAATATCAGGCCTACGTTTGTTGCTGTAAATTTTTACGGCAGCTAGTTCACCTAAGAAAATAAGGGTTTTAGGTCATTCACTCGTGACATAAGGCTTTTTTGGGTCTTTTTTATTTTGGGAAATATAAAACTAATTTTATATCATAAACAAGGCATCTCATATTTTTTTTAACGTAAATATATTTATTTTTCTAACATCATCTACTCCTAACTTTTAATAAATCTAACTTTTCTCCATTTTTCTTAGAAAACTTTTGTTTATCAGAATTTCTCAATTCAAGAATATGGATTTTGCTTTGGTCCAAGGAGACTTACTCCATGCGTTTCCTAATTAGTCAGATTAGTATCAATCATGTTATTTCATATTTAGTTGTCGATATGATATGTAGGACAAATTTTCAGGTTTAGGTGTGCAGACAGTTAATGTATCTTTTAGCTTATTAGGAGCTAATCCACTCAAACATATCACTATGTTCTTTCTTTCATTATCTCAATTTCTTGCCTTTAATTTACATATTCTCATCATTATTCTATTAGTACTGCTTAAAAGGGAAATTTTTTGTATTCATGTTCATTCATACTCATTATGAAAAGTTGATTGAGGATAGCTTGTTTCCATGAGCAGGGAAACAAATGTGAATCAAGATTAGATAAAAACATCCGATACTTTATTGCGGAACACTACTCTTTTTTTAAAAAAAAAAAAAAAAATTTATTGTTGCCATTTCTGCTGTATAGGAAATAGCCTATGTTTTGGCAGCCTAATCTCACAGTTGCCTCAAACTGCCTCTTAACATTGGTGAAATTGTTGCCTCGTTAAAAATCCTGGTGATACACAAATTTTCTTGATATATTGGTCCTTTCTTAATCAGTAAATCTGGGTAATTTGCATAGATAGGATAAAACACTGTTTGAACTGCAACGATATGGAACAAGGCACCATCTTTTATAAGTTGGTGAGAAATTCACGCACTGATAATTGACTTACATCAAATTTGATGTGAAGGGAGTTGCTGGGCATTCTCAGCAGTGGCAGCTGTGGAGGGTATCAATGCAATTGTTACCGGTGACATGATCGTGCTGTCTGAGCAGGAGTTGGTTGATTGTGATACCTCCTATAATGAAGGATGTAATGGTGGTCTAATGGACTATGCATTTGAGTTCATCATCAACAATGGTGGTATTGATTCGGAAGAAGATTATCCCTATCTTGGTCGGGATGGGAGATGTGACCCTTACAGGGTTTGATTTCTTTATTCTTTGCAAAGGAGAACACAGGCACACAGAGACCAAGAAAGTTTATTGATGACTCTTTTGCTTAAGTTTGTCCATCTCTTAATCCTGGTCTTTTGCTTTCTACAGAAAAATGCCAAGGTTGTAACAATTGATGAATATGAAGATGTTCCCGTCAACAATGAGCAGGCATTGAAAAGTGCAGTTGCTGAGCAGCCAGTCAGTGTTGCCATTGAAGCAAAGGGCAGGGCCTTCCAGTTTTATGCTTCGGTAATTTTCATTTCATTGTCGTATCATTTTTGTTTCTGTCATGAATTGCATATGAGCCACTCCATCTCTGCTAAGTCTTAAACAATGCTGCTGTTCTGAAAAGGGAGAGCCACAATCAATTTTCTTTTCTCATTTTTCCACATCTTTTAGGGAATATTCACAGGAAAATGTGGTACAGAACTGGACCATGGTGTTACTGCTGTGGGCTATGGAACAGAAAATGGAAAAGATTACTGGATCGTGAAAAACTCATGGGGTAGTAGCTGGGGAGAAGAAGGTTACATCAGGATGGAGAGAAATATTGCCAGCCATACTGGAAAGTGTGGGATAGCCGTGGAAGCATCTTACCCCATCAAGAAAGGAGGGAATCCCCCTAATCCGGGTCCATCCCCTCCATCTCCAGTAGCACCTCCGAGTGTATGTGATAATTTCTATTCATGCCCTCAGGGCAATACTTGCTGCTGCGTTTTTGAGTATGCAAACTATTGTTTTGAGTGGGGATGCTGCCCGCTTGAGGGTGCCACTTGCTGTGAAGACCATTATAGCTGTTGCCCACGTGACTATCCCATCTGCGACGTTAATGAAGGGACATGCATGATGGTAAGAGCAACTAAACTCATGCATGCTAAGTTTGTGGCAATTTTAGCTATATTCAGGTTCGCACAAGGAATTCTCGGGCAACTTCCTAAATTGCAGCTATAGTATTTGGCTGTAGTCCTACATTAGCATTTCTTTCTTTGTCTCTATCTTTTTAACATTAGGTATTTTAACCAACCTTTTATTGGCATCCATTTTTTGGTTGGCTGATGTGAACTAAATGCAACAGAGTAAGAACAATCCATTAGGAGTGAAGGCAACAAGGCGCATTGCAGCTAAGCCTCACTGGGCACATGGAGCTGCAGGTCAAAAAAGCAGTGCTTAGGCACAAGCTTGGGTTTGGAAGCAGCGGACAGTAGAAATCAGAGAAGGTAGGGGAAGAAAAAAACACATCGCGTAGGTGCTTGATGCTCTCCTCAACTTTGTCATGCATTTGGCCTTTATTCCTCCATTAAAGACACCTAAAGATGGACGATTTAAGAACGTTCATTAGATCTAAAGATGCATTCGGATGCTGATAAGTATATAGTTTCTTATATATATAGATATATTTCATCTGAACAATGGATTAATTGTTCTCAGCTTCCGATATCCTCTGTAAATGCTGTCATCGTTAAGCAAATGTGGCTTTCATGGTTTGGTTTGTCATTTCAACAGTACTTGTGCACCTTGCAAGGTATCTATGGCATTTATCTTCTCAATACCTACCCTTTTATTCATTTCCATTTCAATGAGGCTTCCAATTTCCATGTGCAATGTATTATGATCAAACCAGATGATTCAGCGCAACAAGCAACAAGCGACACGCGTTCAAGGAGTCTGTTATTGTAAAATGAATGTGTGAAGGTAACTCTGAATATGTTCATTGACTTTCACTATTTTTTTTTTTTCGATTTGCACTAAACAAAGAGAAAATCAGCTATCAGAAACACAAATAAAACATAAACTACACACAAACAAAGCAACATGATTGCATACGAAACTCTGGATAATTTAGATGAGTGTGTGGGGTGTCCAATATCGTTGCTGAAAAGGAAAGAACGCTAATTGAGAAAAAGCTGAGGCCAAAGCGCCTGTGACTATTTTACCTTCTAGCTAGCCTCAAATATCTTTTGTTGATTAATCGGAGCAGAGGCCGCAATCCGAGCCACGTCAATTGTGAGTAGTCACCCCACTTTCCCACGGGATGGGTGGGTATAGGTTATGGATTTGATTTCCAAGCTTGCTTTGTATTTAATACGAATACGCTGTGACCTTTTTCTCATTCTGACGAGTCAATTGCTATATTAATATGGGTGTACGTAACTTCACATTTCAGGCCGATCACAGGTAGTCTATACTAGATTATTACTTCTTAAGCCATAGGTGAAGGATTTTTTTTTTTTTCTTTCTTCAAACAATCGCATTAGTAAAGCTGAAAATTCCATCAATATCAAAAAGGAGAAAAAAAAAATATCAGTAGCCGTGTAATTTGAACAGAGTAATAAAAAGCTAAAAAAGTATTATAATGTCTCTATATTTATCATTATTAGTTTACAAAATGAGATTAAGTACAGCAATTTGAGCAGTCAAAAAAATAATAATGTAGAGTAATAATATATATCAACACATAAAAAGTAATATAAAAATAATAAAAGAATAATATAATAATTTTTTATATTCAATTTTATTTATTTATTTATTTATTTATGAGATCACATAAGATATAACTAGTTTATATATATATATATATATATATATATATATATACTATCATATTAATTTCTATGAATTTTCTTAAATAAAGATTTTATTCCCAACAGAAAAGATAATTCATTATTTTATTTTTATTTTTTGGTTTGGTGGAAACAAGGAAAACTAGAAAAATATTAACTATCAGCCACCTCTAGGAATGACTACATCAAACATATGAACCTCAAGCAAAACATCCGAGGCAGGAGGGAGAGACGTACCAATAACAAATATCTGCTTCGCTTACAGCTCCCAGATTGACCAAAAAGTCAGCGCAGCGATTACACTCTTTTAGCACACGCAGAAGCCGGCAATCCACTTTAAGCCGCGTCCAATACTTTATGCTTTGCTCCCAGCAATAGCATTAACAGAATTGTACATCATTCTGTAGGTTTTGGAAAGAAGAATAATTGAGATTGAACTGGTCTACCTTTTCGTTGAAGGAGCTGATGGTCATAGCGTAACTAATGATCTAGATTTTTTTTTTTTTTTTTTTAAAAAAACTCTAACAATCTAGAGCTGATATTCAGAACTGGCTTATTAAAGGAAATAAAAAAAAAAAAATGACGGCAACAACATTTGAACTCTAACAAAAATTCAAAAAACAGAGATAACATCTAGCATAATCTGTAGCTAACATAATCAACGAGAATCTCACAAAATCAGTGAAAGATACAACTTGGAATATATTTATTTTTAATAAAATTTATCAGTGATTTGCACTGTGAATAGAATAATTCCCTATCAAGAAAGAATTGGAAGTAAGAATAAGAATCAGTCATATAAAAAAACTGTCTAGAATTGGAACTACAACTCCTTTTCATTCCTGCAATAAAGTCGAAAAGCTGGATCTGGGGACCATTGGTACAGTTGGGTTGGATACCATATGTCTCACTGAACAACTTGATCCTTTATCTAATGTCATTTTTGGTCTTCATTTTGATTTCGGGGACCATCCCACAATAATTTCACGGCCACTGCCCCGAAAAGGATAGGAGCATAGACCACTGGCATTGAACCCCACAATATGCCTCCGCACCATTCCTGCCCCTTAATGAAAGGATTGCCTCGTTGAAAGAATTCGGACGCTCAATCATACATCCCTTATTTGACTAGCATTCCAGCAATCATGCGTTTAGTTGGGCCTGCCCCTGAACTCGCAGGTATTTTGATGTTTCATTTTTAGCTGTTTCATTGAGCATTTTCTGCACCGAAAATCACAAACAGTTTTGTCCCACGTAAACACATTCTCTTTACATACTTTGTGAAATATGATGCAAGTTCAGGAAATATGAGCAAGGAATAGGCCTATTGATTATTTCATAAACCAGAAACTATGTTAATTTAATTTACATTGGAAGCGTAAGGTTGATAAAGCAATACGTTGTCCACTTGGGAATTTCTAGGCAGATTGGTGCAAAAGCAAACGACTTTGGAGTGGGGACTAATGCCCAAACATAGAAAGCTAAGTAGGTAACAACAAGTGCAATTGGGCCCCCTTAATTAATTGAGGCTTAAAGACTTTCTCCTTTCCCCAGAGGCCCAGAAGGAACTGCCCCATCTCGTGATCCTAAGCTGGGGCTTATTAGTTGGGGGTTTTGCCCGTGAACAACACCTAAATGGCACGAAGCCTCCACTATTGTGTCAGTTAATTGATCTTCACAGAATGCAACGCAATCATCCGTTTTAACAGTCTGGGTTGTCCTGCTGTTATGATTGCTATTGACTAAAACTGTGTCAAGAGCTTCAGCATTGCTGTGGGAGTGTAGAACGGAGGGTAGTTTTGATAGCAAGGCTCCAAGGCTGCCAGACATGGATGGCGAGAGAGGTGGTACGGACAAAATAGGTGATCCTGTAATGCCATTTTGTGGGCTATTCCAGCCCAGGTTGATGGACTTGATAGGGGAATCATACGGTCTATCATCAGACAATCTCTTCACGCCAGCTTTATTGCGCTTGTCATCGACTGTCAAGGCTTCTTGTTGGGTCTTAATCATCTGAATGCCGGGTTTAAGTATGTAGGGATGTTGGATTGGAAGGTATGGCCTTTGTATGGCAAAGACTCCCGGTATGCTCTGGAGGTAGCCGAATTTCCTCCGTACACTGATCACCAAATTTAGATCTTCCGCCATCTGGAAAATTTAACGGGCACAATTTTTTTTTGTTTTTTTAGTGCACAAAACATGGGAATTAGAGATAAGAGTCACAGAATCACCAAGAGTAAAGAAAGAGACCTTATCAAACGAACCCAATTGAATAACGCCTTCTCTGACCGAAATAATGGCAATTGTCTGTGAATCAAGAAAAGATCCAATAAGCTTTTACTGCGTATCTATCAAATGAAAAAAAACTTGCTGAAATTTAGGAAACCTGAATTCCTGAACTGAACTGAAACTCCCATGCTCTGGGTTGCTACATACAGTAAGAATTGAATTTGGGAAACATGTTAGAAGGAAGAGAATGGACAGCCCACCATTATATTGATTATCTTAGTGTTAAAAATTTTATTATCTCTCTTACAGGTTCAATAGGCGTATTCCATGAGGAGACGAAGTTAGGATCATTCTCATTTGGGTTTTTTCTGAATACCCACTTGTGGCTTTCATCTGCTGCAACCTTACCTACCAATCTGTAGTAGCAAAAAAATAAAAAATAAAAAAATATATATCCAATAGTCACTGATAAAATTCTAAATAAAAGGTAATCAATCACTCAGGGGGCTATAAAATTCTGACCCTTCTCCATAATTGTAGACCTCATGAGACATTTTGAAGAAGACATCTGCTCCGAACCTGCCCTTCATGTACCCACTTCCCGCCCTCTCGCATTCATAAAAGTCACAGAACCCATCCTCCCAAACAAGAATCCTGGGAAAATGAAACAAAAAAAGGAAATTAGTTACACAAATGAAATCTCTCGGCATCAGCTTTTAACTGAATTACCAGTTTCTTTTGTTTCCTTTGGAGCGATCAAGCGCAGTGCCTCCATAATCCCACCTGCAAAAATTCAATGTGTGATTAACTAAACAATGCATAATGTGATTTTGTAGTAGAAAGTCAACTTTGATGCATTATGCATGCACACCTGGGTGGAGGGTAATTCCTAGGCAATATCCTCCAAAAGACTGCATACACCCACTTGGAAGAAGAAGCATTTGAGCAGGAACACAGGCCTCTTAGAGTGACCTGTAAGAGACAGTTAAGCATGGGAAATCCCCCCTCCATTGTTACACACACCCACACACGCACGCACGGAGAAAAAAGAAAGAAAGAATGAGCGAACAACCAGACAAGGAGTCCTGGTTTAAGGGTCACGGACAGACAATTATTTAATAATTGGAAAAGACCATACATAGAAATTGGCCATAACCAAGCGCATCCACGAGAAAAACTAATGCGTGGAAAAGGCACGCTCCATTCAACACCCATTTCGGTGGTCAATATCGAACATCTAGAGTACCGGTGGCGGGGGCCAGTTCGTTTAGGATCTAAAGCAGCAGTTTAAGTGAAGTGCTTCATCTCCCAGATGGAAGCACGTTTTATTGAGGGCGTGTGGTGGCATTGGCAAAGTGTTTGGGCGGACAAGCTCTCCTACTTGCTGAGACGACATTGATTTGTCTTCTTGTTCCCAGAGAGGTCTACGGATTGGACCCGTCATGTTGCCCAGGTTAGTCCCTATTTGCAAAATAATTTGGTTTTGTGGACCAGAAAATATTCACAATGTGACTTTTATTAAATAAAAAAATAGATATCTCTTTTTGTTTTTAAAATTTGAATTTTTTTACCCAAAATAAATAGATTTGCAAAACATATCATCAAAATGTATCATACGTAAGAGATTTTTTTTTTTTTTTTGACAATAAGTTATAAAAATATTGAAATATATTTTCTTCCATATTTTTATTTTAATTTTATATTTTATTAATTTAATTGTACATTTGATGATTTTTAATTAAAAAAAAAAACAAAATTTTAAAAAACACTTTCGATTGTATCTACTGACCACAAACTTTTTCTGTTTGCAAAGGATCTTGGCCCAACTAGCTAATTGTCGGGAAGAAATAAGTTATAGCATTAAAAGTATATACCCACTTAATTCGGTGTATTATAAATGCAAATTTAATTATTATATTATTATTACAGTTTTTTAAAATTATTTCTGTAAATAATTATACGAATTTAAATATATATTTAATAATTATAATTAAATAATATAAATTTATATTTATCATGTATTAAATTAATTATAGTTATGTAATAAAACTCAAAATTAAAAAAATGAAAAGAAGAAAAAAAAAAAAGGAAAAACTGTTTAATTTCACCACTAGAAACTATGATAACTAAGAGATCTATTTTCAAAGTGTTCCTATCACCGTGCTATAAGCAAAACTGTTTAATAAAAGTGGTTAATAAAAGCTAAATATTGCATCTTGGCTCATTTTACTCATTGAGAATGCTGACTTTTCAAGAGAGCAACAAGACTTCACATCTTCTCAACTGGTTTAAAACTTTCTCATCCTCGAGAGCGCAATGTGTATAAAAAAAATACAAATGTGTCACAAGCTTTTCTTATTATTATAGTTTTTTAGTTTATTAACTAAAATAACCTTAAATTTTTTAGTGACGACTTTATATTGGATGAAACTTTTTATTAACTTATACCAAACTTAAAATCTATTAATTTGGGATTTTGTATTTTATAATTATAATATAATCATACTTATTACTTGAGTTTATTTCTTAGATACGAGCTTATAGAACCACAAGATATTTATTTACAATTATAATCATTAGTATGATCATCTACTATATTTTTTAAAACAAATTAACCCACATTTTATTCAATTTTTAAATAATTCAAATCTTATTTATACATAATTTTAAGATTTGATTATAAATAATTAAAATATAATCAAATTTTATACCAAATAAAATCAATTGAATCAATTAAAATTTATTAATTAAAATTTAATTTTTATAATATTAACATCCAAGATTCTATTATCAAAATGAATAATACTTTATAAATTTATATTTTAAAAAGTTATATTCATGACTTATGAATTTTAAAAGTATTAAATTTATAAATTTTTTATTCCTCTTACAAATTTTTTTTATTTTTTATTTTTAGTTTTTGTGTTTTGTCACTTACCTATTATATAACTTATTGTACAAATTTTGATTTTAATCTCTCTTTCAAATCTAAAATATTAACAAATTATTTTTTAATTACTCTAAAATATTATTAGAAAATTTAAAATTTTAGCTTGTATTAAAGAAAACATTTGCAATGACTTTACACGTGCATAAAAAAGTTTGTCAGGATAAAATCTATAATGTATATTTACGGTGTTCCTTGGTTTGCGTAGGTTAATTGAGATTCCCAACCCCACGCGAAGAAGCAAAGTTAGACATATACATATGCACTCGTTAGTCTAGTCTCTATCTCTTGCAACATCGCCTTAAAGCTTAATTCTGCATTAGTTCTGGCTTATTTGAGTGCTGAGTTAGACACAAATGATGATGATGATCGGAGCGAGTATTTGAGAAATTGATGGTGGTCGGCCAAATATGAAAACAACATCTCCCGGGGCAGAATGGGCATATGCCCCACCTGGAAAGAGCCTACTCAAATGTGCCGGCTTTATCATTGCACATTTCCCAGCAAGCTTGTACATATAATTGCAGCCCATTTGACTGCAGTTTCCCCATTTAAAAGTCAAGGAGGCAGACAGCAATATCCTAAAGATGAATTCATGTGTTATCAAGTGAACGGTTCTCAACGTTTGCATTACATTTGCAAAGGTTGTATTGGCTCAGATATTTCCTTTTCTTTAGGAAAAGATTGAAAAAAAAAGGAAAAAAGGGGAGGGATAGGGATGGCGCCCAGCAATGCAGGCAGGCCATTTGGTTGACAGCTGCAGATGACAACGGAAAAGAGCAGGTCCCATTCTTTGTGAAAGGACATCGTCGAGGTCCTTGCTCCCTGCGGTATTATTATTTTTTATTTTTTATTTTTCATTTTTTCTGCGCCCCCACTATCACTTTGGATAGGGCAACATTCCCACAATAATCTTCCATTTGTTGCAAGCCCTTGTAGCCGTGCCTCATCCGATAGCACACTCCACAGTTATGCTCGGGTCCATACCTCTGCTGCATATGTACAAAGGACTCCCTACACTTTAAACACTTACCAGAAATGTGCATGACATACCATATAATAATAATCCCCCTTCCGCAGCCATGCATCTAGCGGTCAGAGTTTTATGGAAATCTACCCAACAGAGACAAAAAAAAAAAAAAAAAAAAAAACAATTGTTGACAGATTTATGTATCAAATTCTTAAAAGGATACTAACCTAAAGTCTACCAATATATATTTAATTCCTTCTGATTCTCGATTAAGTGGGAGAAGGAGACACATGTGGGTTGGTTAGGTCAATAGCCCGATAACACAATTACTCTTTTGCTATCATTTTGACATTCACAGGGTAGGAACACTCGCCAACGCCCCAACATGTCTTGGAGTGATAAACCGAGACTCTCTTAGCGAGTTTCCACACATCCAAGTCCAATAATTATTGAATCTTGAATTCAATGGCACATTTCGACCTAAATCCCTGCGTTGGGCCAGATGCCCGAAGATCATTCAAGATAATCACCAAACTCCTGTATCGAGTGACAACGTATGTATAGTTGTCACATTTGAAAATGATTTAATAATGCATGTCTTCGAGGGCACTTGAAACACATGTATTAACTAACATGATGTTTTAACTAAATCGATGCATGAAGAATTGAAGACAAGAAGTGCTTGCGCCGATTTTGACCCAAAATACACATACAATGAATGTTACGAGGGTAGAAGAAGAAAAACAGAACATGTGACGGATCGATCTGTCGACGGAGCTTTTGGGCCTAAAAGCAACCCTATGATTATGGGCCTCATAAACGGCCTAGAATTATGTTGCCAGTGCCATTTATAGAGGTCCTCCAATTTAATAGCGATATCCGAAAGCGAAGTTTGGCCCACTTTGGCCCATTCATTCATTTTTACCCCTTGGGCTTTATTGCTCTCTCCGGCGCTTTCTGCCTTTTCACCTTTTTTTTTATTATTATTATTTTGGTGGGGTGGGTGTGTTTTTTCTTCTACGAAAAATAATTTGATTAATTAAAAATATTAATTATTAACAAAAAATGCTACATATATAGAGTAGGATGGATGTTCACTCATGGAGAATATTAATTATACATCTATAATTAGAATTAATGAAGATAATATAAATATTCGTATTGCTTCTGTTGGCTCAAAAGAAACTTGAGTTTGAATTTATGTGAAGTATGTTTAAGATCATGGTCACAATTTTTAAATCAATGCTTTATGTCAAACATAAATTTATTATTGCATCTACTGAAATTTAGATATGCAGCACTTTAATACTACGAAAGAAAGTAAAGAGAATAACATAATTTCATATTTTTTTTAAAATAAAAATAGTATTGTTATATAAAATAATTATAATTTTTAATTATATAATTTTTTTTAATCTTTTAAGGGATATTTTGATTGTTAAAAATTTAAATTTTTTATTTATAAATTGTAAATTTTAATTTTTAAAAAATAATATGATTTATAAAAATAAAAAAAATATTTTTATTATATATTTTATGAAATTAATAGTCTCTCAAGAAAAAAAAAAAACTTAATTTTATAATTTTTTTAATTTCTTAATAAATTGTTGCCATAAAATTTATTTTCAATTCTATCATCCCACGACAAAACTACACCATTCGTAATAAAGTTTATTATTTAAAAGATATTTTTTTTCTGCCACAATTTCGTAATAATTTTATGAACAAAGCTGCGGGGGGATTTGGGCTTTGGTCCATCGGAGGGGCGTTTAACGCCTTCAGTCCAGTCCAGTCCAGTCCAGTCCAGTCCAGATATTTATCCAAAATAAAATCAACAATTTTAATTAACAATCTATATATATCGAGAGAGAGAAGTGGAGAGATAAAAAAAGGGGAAATGCAAAAGACGCCATTTGTGTTTTGTATGAGGTTTGTGTTTTTAACTGAGAAGTGAGATCAAAGCAATCGCCAAAAGCACACGGAAAAGAAAACTGAGAGAGCAATAAGAAGAAGAAGAAGAAGAAGAAGAAAGAGGGAAACCAAAGAATGGAGTATATAGGGATAGATTTCAGCTGCGCAATCGGATCCCTAGGCGACGGCAAGTTCCCAAGCAAAGAGTGTCTGCTTCCTCTAATCTCCAAGCTCCTCGGCTATGTCATCGTCGCCGCCTCCACCACCGTCAAGCTCCCTCAGGTCCCTCTCTCCTTCCGATCTTTTACCTTCTTTTTCTTCTTCTTTATGAAATTATTTGTTCCACGCTCGTACTTGAGGATCTTTTAAGGTTACTTTGGATTTAGTTTTAATTGCATTTTTATTTTTCGTATTCTTTTTTTCTTTTTGGTTTGGTTTGGGCAGATATTGAAAATTTTGAAGCACAGAAGTGTTAGAGGGCTTAGCGTTGTGGCCTTTGAGCTTGAAGTGGTTGGCTATACAATAGCTCTAGCTTATTGTATTCACAAAGGCCTCTCCTTCTCCGCTTATGGCGAATTGGCTTTTCTTTTGATCCAAGGTTCCTTTTTATTTTTTATTTTTGCAATTCTCCTTTCCTTTGCTTTTCTAGATCTATCCCTTTATATATATATATCTGTTCGAATGCTGGATTAAATGGCTGCCAATTATAATGCCATGTTGTGTAATAAAGTTAGATGTTTTTATTTGTAGAATTTATAAACTAATAATAGAAAAAAATGTATATTGTAAAAGTAAAAACAACGCTAAAAACTCTGAGTTCACGGTGTAGCACGAGTCAATGATTAATATTGATTTGTGGTTCATTGTTCATTTGGCCGCTAATTTTACGTTTTTAGTGAGACACCACTTTAGTCACGAGCTTCCATCATTGGCCTTGCTTTGGTTAATGATTTTATATGCAAAATGTATGGACTTTTGTTATGAAACCGTTTGGTTTGACAACTTGAATGTTATCGAGCATACTTGAATTTTGGTGCACGAACTAATTGGTATAAATTCAAGGAACAAAAATCTTATAATCTATTTTGCACAGAATAAAAAAAATGGTAGTTAATTCAATGGCTTCGCCAGATACAGTGAGAACTGAGGCAGAATTACTTTATTCCATCACATCATTGCGTGTTTCCTATTCAGTAGACTTGTTGTTAACAATATCATTTTTATGATCAAATTGGTTTTTGTTATGAACAAGTCATTATTAATGCATTTTATTTGCAAAGGTGCACATGAACATCAATTTTCCTGTGCTAAGCTTTACTAAAGAACTGTTAGCTCCAGTTTAGTTCAGTTTTGGATCAATTAATTTTTGGGTGTCACTATTGTCGCAATCATTTCTAATGCCAGTCCTTTCTAACTTCTGCCTTGCAGCAATAATTTTAGTTGCTATCATCTACTACTTTTCTCAACCTATGGGTACCATGTCATGGATCAGGCCTTTAATGTATATCCTGCTTGCTCCTTATTTCAAAATTTCTAGTTGCAAGAATTATGTATATGAATGCGGCCAATGTTTTCCTTTCTACATCTTTTCAGATATTGTGCCATTGCACCAACTATTTTGGCTGGTCAAATTGACCCACTTCTTTTTGAAGCTCTATACGTGAGTACCTTTTTCATTATCTAGCCTGTTCTTGCATTCTTCTTGTTGTTTGTAAGATGATGATAATATGGATGTGTATGCACAACAAAATGTTCAAGAAGCTTTTTCCTTTCCATTTTTCTATTCTTTCATGTGTTTGTTTTAGTCGGTCTCATGCAGGGAAATATTCATTGCAGGCATCTCAGCATGCAGTTTTTCTCTTTGCTAGGATTCCACAGATATGGAAGAACTTTTCTGTAAGTTGGAATATGACTGGTCCTTTCTGCTGTTAATTGGGGGAAACTCCTAAATGAATTCTCAGTGAAAACATTTGCTATGGCTATTAGATCTATTCATGCACATACATCATCTTTCACACTGTTCTAAAACCAAACGTATTTTATTCACCTGGATCATTATAAAACAGTTTGCCGTTCTACTTGATAGGGAAATGAATAAATATATAGTGATAACGGAGAGATACAGCCCTTCTATTGGGGCAGATTCTGTATGAGTAAAGGATTTCTACAACCATTCCTTGTTTATCATGGGATGCTGGTATCAATGTCCATTGTACATTTCAAGGAGGTAGTCTGAGAGACTTTCAACTAGTTCATGGCAGATATCAAATAATCCTTAGGCTCTATGCCTGTAATGGGCTGCCTTCTTCACCAAAACTGCCTTATAGTTTAGGTGGTCTGCTTTTTTAAAGTGGTCTCTTTTGTTGCCTCTGAGCTGCTTAGTCAGGGTTCTCCTTATGTAAATAAGAAGACTGTTAGATCATTGGAGGATCAAAAGAAAATTGAATTCCAGTAATCAAAACTTATCCTTTGAGACTGTTGAGTAGTATGCTATACTTGCTGTTTGATGAGCAGTCTTTTTCTCTTGACCTTTTTGAGTGCTGAAAATGTTTATAGCTATTATTCTTGAGGTAGTAATTAAAAGTTAACCTTTTGGCAGAACAAAAGTACCGGAGAACTCAGCTTTTTAACATGCTTTATGAACCTTGGTGGATCTATTGGTGAGTTAGTTTCCACAACTATCCTTTGTAGAAAGTAGAAATGTCTGAATGTAATTGTATAATCAATCTAACCTGACTCTCATTTTTCCTCCTTTGTTTTCCAGTTAGAGTTTTTACTAGCATGCAAGAAAAAGCTCCAATAAGCGGTATCCTTGTCCAATTTTTTCCATCTCTTAACTGCTTGCTGTGTGTCATATTTAACCTACCTTAGCTTCCTTATCTCCCCCTTTCCCCTCCTTGCCTTGCACACAACAGGATTGCTTTACTTTGCATATAATTTATCTTTATATTCATTTCATTGCTTTCCTTAATTGTTCTCTAGTTGTTCTGGGCTCTGTACTTGGTGTTATGACGAATGGTTCAATTCTCAGTCAGATAATATTATACCAGAAGCCAGAAGCCAAGAAAGAAAAGAAGGTAAATTAACAGCAAACCAGGTTTCACAGTGAGCAATGGTTGGATGTGCTTTAATGCTGAGAAACATTAAGTGGGACACATCTTCCATTCTTTGACCTGATAAACTTACATTTACAATCGTTGAATGCTCATATATACTTGTTTTGCAAGTGCATCATCTTTGCGTACTCAATGGATGCATCAATGTAAGGTATTCCTAGTTTATTTGATAGGCTTCCAAGAAGCACTTTAGGATTAGCAGAAGGTTTATGTGGATAACATTAATAGAAAATTTATGTAGTTGCTTCAAGAAGGTATATGTTTCAGTTTCATTTATTATTTTTCAAACTTCGATTCAAACTTGCACTCATGTGCCCCAAAGCCAAAATAATGACATAATTTGTTGCTTGGATCAAATTTACTTGCAAAGCATTCCTGTTTATAGAGAGCGGTTGCTTTGTTTTGCTTGTTGTACTTCACGTTCATTTTGTGCCAATTGTGGTCCAAACCTTGTTACTCATGCTTGCGATGCTTTCCTAATCTTGAATCAAATATGTTAGTAGCGGCAAGATAACATGTGTTTGACAGCAGAACATGCCATGTTAAAAGTTCAGAACCCAGTCCAATGAAAGCTTGTTAGAGATAAAACGGGAGGGAAGAAGAAAGGAAATGGGAAATAGAGTGTAATAGTGTTAATATGGTGTATCAATCCCGAGCAGTGACGAAGGTAGAAATGCACTAGGGAGCATGTTGAATATCGATTAACGTAGGGCTTATGCGCAAGCATAAAAAGTTTCACCAAAAGAGGAACGACAAGGAACAGCCAAAAACACAAATGAGTGTAATATCCTAACACATGCAAACGACTATTATGATTGTCAGATCCAGAGAGGGACGGTAACTAACATAAATAATAATAATAATAATAATAATAATCACATA
The DNA here is from genome assembly GCA_037832345.1 of Rhizophora mangle. NCBI lineage: Eukaryota > Viridiplantae > Streptophyta > Magnoliopsida > Malpighiales > Rhizophoraceae > Rhizophora > Rhizophora mangle. Next base: position 2,047,379 of record JBAPLJ010000320.1, read on the forward strand.
ATAAAAAGAAAAGCTGCGGCGGACCTCTTGGAAAATAGGAGAGGCGGGGTTCATACGCACTTAACAGCTAACCTACTCATGAAGAGCTCATTTCTTTCTAGATATCCGATTTCACCTTTTAATTGAATAGACTAGGGGACTTGGAATTCTGTTTGGCATCATGAACCCAGCAGTAGACTAGAAATTGGGTGACATCCGTATCAACTTTTGCGAACTTAATTTAAAGAATCTACCCCCACATATTACCCACTGAGTTGATGACGATTTTTCTGAAATTTGCACGCTAGGCATTAGATGGCCAAACTGCAACAGAAAAATGTAGATCATACATTTTCAAATTTCCTAACCAATATTGCCTGACCTTTTGTTTTTCTTCCCCTGTCATAGTAACACTTTAGAAAACTCTTCATTCCAAACGGTCATCCCTTTACGTTGTGCTCAAGGTAAGCGCATCGCACATTCACAGCTTCATTGATCTGCAGTAGATGTATTTTCATGTTTCACAGGACAACCCCATACTTTGAAATTAAATGTCACCGCAGCTGGAATGATTAATGATGCAATTCAGTAAATTTGCCTGTTTAGACGTATAAAATTAAATTTGCTAGTGAATAATTCCTCTGTAAAACCGAAATCATAGTTCAACTCAATTGCAGTTACACTGGTACTTGCTTATTGTTATATTAAAAAAGAATAAATAAAAAAAAGAGCAAGAAGTACAAGAATAAATCGAGCCGATCTACTTTCATGAAAATCGGACTTGCTGACAGAGGCAGAGAGAAAATAGCCAGAATCATGGGATTACACTAAATAGACATAATTTTAGGTGGCTCTTAAAGTGACATGAACGAACTAACTTGCGTAGAAGCCAAATTTGAAGTAAACAGGGTACAAAATTGCAATCCTGAAGCAAGCCAGCTGCACATGACCACAGAGAGTAATACAAACAAGCTCAAACTATAACCTTTTGTTGAGTAACAATATCAGCAGCATTGCAACTCCTGTAATGACGGCCTTAGTTCAGAAAAAGCCCATCAAGCCGTTGTAGTTCTTAGGCTGATTCACTACAACCAAAATGATAAGATCCTTACAGAGCTTTCTTGCACCATGTGATGGTAAGATGGCTATTCTTTTCCTACGCTTTGTAAATCAGATACAAGGATGACGCCTCACTGTGGCTAATGTAACTTAACAGACCGTTAACCTACATGTAACCTACTGGCAAATGAGACATGCAGCATCGATCAACTAGTCCATTTAACAAAATCTTTCTATGGTCATCAATAATTAAATAAAAGGCAAGTCAAGGAAAACTGTAAACATCCCTCACAAATAAAGCTATCAATTTGTGCACTTCAGACAGATGATAAAATATCACACAAGTATTTTTTGATTCATATGTCACACAATTATATTGACCATTGCCAAAGCTTTTGTTTGTGAGGTGTATGTGCACAAGTATCAGCAACAACATATGCAAATGCTAGAACCTCCAGGAAGGAAAGAAAGATCCCAGAAATTTGTAAAGCCAGAATAAATTACCCATTAACCTTATTCATAATGGTTCAAAAAATAAAAAATAAATGTCAATCATCATCTAAGAATGAAAGTTCAACCAACTTATTTTCCATGATTATATTAACTGAGATGGATAGAAGTCCACATGCAGCAGACGGACACAGTAGGTCTTCCTAAAACAAGAAGCATTATTGTATGAGTGTATTTTCTCAAGTCTAAAAAATAAAGCCTCCTTTCTCGCTAAACATCTTCCAACAGAAGTTTCCAGTATATTAATATGAACAACAGCAAGCCTATTCAAGTTGTCATGCTAAATCACCTTTCCAACATTATAGCAAGTACCATATAAAAATGAAATCAAATAGAAAAACAAACGAAGGTACTGAAGCATTACTTTTTTGACAGTGAAGGTCCAATGTGAAAGGCAATAAGCAGCACACAGAATCAAACTAGGTACATAAAAGATAAATAATAAAAAGGCAGAATAATGCAAACAGAAACCCTGACCACAAGCCACATTTTTCAGTTCTGCAATCTTGATTTGAGTCCATTATCTAATTCACTTCTCAACTGCCATTAGCTTCTCGAACTGCTACTACCACTCGACCACCTTCTCAATGAGCAAGCCACTAAACTCCTCCCACTCAAAAGCCCTAATCTTGCCTTGAATGACCTTGATCGTGTAGTACTGCTTGATTGAATATTCTGCTCCAGCATTTGATTTGCTGCTGGAGGCAATTCACCTGCAATATCCTGCACCCCACCATCACTAGCACTAGCATCATGAAGCTCATGCTCACAGATATCTAAGTTCACTGCTAGCGATCCCCTAGCTGCTTTTAACCGATCTGCAACATCACATGTTACACCCCGACATTTCTTCACCTTCACTTTAACCAAATTTGGGCATCCGCCAGCAAGTGCCTCCAATCCACAATCCGAGACAGGACAACTTTTGATGCAAAGCTTTTTTAATGCCACGCACTTGGCTGCAATACAGGAAATCTCCATGTCGCCAACAGTATCACAGCCACACAACGCCAGACGCTCTAAATTCAGGCAATTTGAAGCTAACATTTCTAGACTAAACTTTGTGGGATTGACACCAATGAGAACCAGTTCCTGTAAATTAGGGCAACTCTTTGAGACAGCTATTAACCCTTCATCCCCTATTCGGTTGGCCTTCCATCCATCAATATGAAGCTTCCTCAACAACTTGCACCGCTCAGCCACCGAAACAAGGCCTGTATTGCTGCACTCTGGGGTTTTAACGAGGTGCAAAATCTCCAGATTCGAACAATTGGAGATTGCTGCGAGGCCAACGTCGCTGACCTGAATCTTCTCAAGATGGATTTCCACCATACCCGTGACCCGATCTGCAATAACTTGCAGAAGCTTGTCCCAATCACCAGAACACCTAAAAAGCTTCAAGGTCCTTAGACTCCTTGACCCGATTATAAGCGGTCCAAAACACTGTCCATTGTAAAACTCCTTTAAGCATATGGTTTTAAGCGAAGACGCGGCCAATCCCGGTCCAATCGGCTCCGCCCCGTCGGTCGTGATTCCACGAAGCCGCTTCACCGACAGCTCTTCCAAAGACGCACAGTTATCGAGTACCGCATTCATGCCTTTGGCTCCAAAATTGCAAGATCCACAGGACAGCTTCTTCAGTGCCTTACAATTCTTAGCAAAAACTGCCATGCCTGCGTCGGTGAGCTCGCGGCAAGCGCGGAGCTTGAGGCGCGTGAGGTTCCCGCAACGAATGGATATGGAAATAAGCGCGTCGTCGCTGATGCTCACGGATTTTCGGTCGCATTTGAGGGCGAGTTTGGTGACAGAGTCGAATCGTGAGAATAGAGCAGGTATCAAAGGTAGGAGATCAGCCAGCGCGTTGAGAGACAGCCGTTGACGGCTCTGTCCCTCAATCCTCAGCCACCGGCGGCACACCAAAGAGCACCGCTTCCGGTCTCCGGAGCCGAGTGACTGGAAAATGCAAGCTAAGCACTCGTCGGGCAGCTCCGAGGTATAGTCACGCGCTCCATCGATGAATCCGGAATCATTCCATTCTTCAGCTTGCATCGGCGAAACGAAGACCGTTGATTTGGGCTTAGAACGGTGGCTGTGGTCGGATTCGCGGCGGCTCCGAACTGCAGCCGTGGAGGTAGACTGGCCCATCCACGTAGAACAGAGAGAACGAACGATCGAGATTCGCAGCCTCAAGAGGTTATTCCGTCCTTATCCTGTGCGCCACCGCAGGGAACCATTGAGCTACTCGGCCGACCTCGAGATGTTCATTGACGGAAATCCAATCGCAATTCATTCTGCATTTTTTTGTTTTTGCCAAAAAAAAAAAATAATTTTAATTTTTTTTAGGTTTTTTCCGGTGAGCTTTATTTTTGCTTTTCCTCTCGTATCTCTCTTTTGATTTTTGAATGGCTTTTGGGTGGAAAAGTCGTTCTACTCTTCTTCACTCTGGGGGTTAGCATATAGAGGGTGCGCTTCCTGGCTGCTTACGGTGGACTCTCCTCTTTCCAACACACAGCTCTACCGACCGCCTTGATCTGACGCTTTTGATTTTCCATTTTTCAAATTTTGCGTTGTGTGAAATAGAGATTATCCCCCCCCCCCCAACCCTTTTGTTTTTTTTTCGCATCATTAACCTATTTTTACTTTTGGGTATTAAAAAAATTGTGATCTTTCCATTTGTTCCAATATTCGGATTATATCGCACTCGGGACAATTAATTAAATTAAAACGTGATTAAGGTAATTCTAATGGATTGTACTCCAAAAAGGTGCAATACCGATGTGGACGTCAACTTCTTTCAAAGGAAGATAACAAATAAATAAAGAAGTGGACCAAAAAGTCATCTGTGGCAACAAGTTTTGTCGTTATTTTTCAATTTTCCACCACATGTCGTTAAACAAAACTAATGTGAGTGCTAATGAAATGTTTACACCCCGGAAAAAAAACAAAAAGTTCATGTGACAAACGAGAGTTTAATTCCCATTTCTATTGTTTGTCCGTGATAAAAAGGACCCCATCCTTTCAAATAGGGAATTAGATTTTCATATAAAGAAATTAAAATTTTGGCACTTTTGCACGTGACTGTCGATGATAATCATTATCTCAAATAGTTAAAATCTCAATCAAAACTCATAAATCTAACTCTTTCGGCAATGAGATCAAGAAACAGACGTCGTTGATACTCGGTAATAGTACCACCAAAGGATGGAATGCGGTGGGACGAGTGGAGGATGTTGGCTGTTGACTCTCCCTTCCCTCACCCCTCACTCTCAAGCCGGGCGAAGTGGCGGTGGCAAAAATTCAATTCCTTTTACATTATTTCTCATTTGTCACTGTTAGATTGTGTTGTTTTCAAAGCTGGAAGCTACGTGTTCGTTTCTTTCAAGTCTTCTGTGTTAAATTTTTTAATAAAAATATATTTATTAAATATTAATTTTAAATTTTAAAATTAAATAATTTTATATAAATAATATACATATATAATAAATTATTTAATATAAATTATAATAATTATATTTTATTTATTCAAAATATTTTTATGTATATAATATTGATAATTTTATAAAATATAAATAATTTTATAATAATTTATAATAATATTTTATAAAAATATTTTTATTAATTTTTTAATAAAAATCTATTCAATTACAATTAATTTTTAAATAAATAAAATAATATATATATATATATATATATATAATATATATAAATAAATATATATATATATATATATATATATTAGAAACATATAAGTAAATTGAGAGTAACATTATATCATATATTATCAATTATTATTAGTATAGTTAAGACACATTTTAAAAATATATTTTTTTCTATAATATTAATTATATTTTTTTAATATTGATTTATTATTATAAGATTAATTAGTATTTTATAAATACTTTTTATTTATAAACTTTTTTCTTAATAACAAAATTCTTTGATTCTTATTATATTTGATACCTTTTAAGTATTTGTCATTCTTAGAGAGAAAAAACATTGTTGTCAAGTTATTACATAATAATTTTTTAGCAGTGTGATAATAGTATCGACAATCTTAAGTCCTAAAATAAAGTCTTACAATTATAATACATGAGTTATGATTTTAAATCATACAACAAACTCTACTTTTATAATGGATAATGTAATAATAGACAATTTTTTATTATTCCATAATTATCACTTTTCTTAATAGGAACAAATAACTAAATTTGAACTTTCTTTTATTAATGCATTCAATAAAGTTTGAATCCAAATATTTATTAACATTTAAGTGGTTAGATTATTTATACTTAACCATATAATTATTTGTTCCTTAAGGTATCTAGATACTTTCTTTGTAGCTTTTTAGTGATCCATTATAAAATTCTCTTTACACTTACTCAATATTTTGATTGCAAAACTAATATTTAGTCTAATAAGATTTACAAATACATTAAGTTATTAATAATAGAAACATACAAAATTAATTCTATTTCCTTACAATTCATATCATTCTTGCAACATTGCATTAAATTAAAATTTTCACCTTTTTATATGGGAAAGGTGACAAATTTAATTTAATAATCCATTCTAGAATTACTTTACACCTACTTAACATTTTGACTGCAAAATTGATATTTAGTCTAATGAGATTTACAAATACATAAAGTTATTAACAATAAAACATATGAAATTAATTTTATTTCCTTACATTCCATATCATTCTTGCAACATTGCATGCGATTAAATTTATCACCTCTCTATATGGGAAATAATCCCAAATGAATGCTTACTCATCCATAATTTTCTTAATATAGCTATTCTAAGATAATTTTTAATTATTGTGATATGTTACAAAATATTTATACTCTTATCATATAAAATGACTATTTTATATCTTTCATTATAAAATTCTTTCAGAGAAATTCTTTAATATCATGCAATATATGTAAAACATTAGAAATAAGTAATATATAAGACTTAAAAACAAATTTACTCTTAGTGATTTTTTTATATATAACATTAATTAATGGTTGTTTCTTGAATTTAAAAGATGTAATGATATCATTAAACTTAAGATACCATTGTTAGGATACTTCTTTTAGTCCATATCTTGACTTCCTTAGTCCAAACGCCATTAATCTTTAACTTTGATGAAAAACTTTTAGGTTGATCCATGTGAACTTCCTCCTCAACAATTCTATTAAGAACAACAAATTTCAAATCCATTTGGTGTAACTTCAAGTTATACTAAGTCACTAATTTTATAATGAAATACAATACTTTTATGGTTATTAAAATAAAATTGGATCCTTATTAATTCTAATATTAAAATCTAACTCTTGTAAATAAACCACATTATCATCTAAAATAATTAATCTCATTTTCTTTAAGACCTTTTTAATACTACTCATTGTGATTTATTTTTATTAGTCAGTTGTGAATTAGTTCTTTTAAGGAGTGTCTTTTCATTTAAATTTTTTTCAATTCTTAAGACAACATTTGGTATTATAGTGGACAAAGGAATTGCTATGGATAAAGAAATGTTTACCCTAATTTCTTTTGTATCTATATTTTAACATTTATTACTCCTATTAATTTCACTATTTTCAATGAATCTTATATTACTAATTTCTATAATTTATGAACTATGGTTACATATCTTTTAAACTTCTTTAGGTAAGTAATAAAGTAAGCACTAATCATTTAAGAGTTTAATTTCTTTTCATATGGATTCTCACTTCTATTGGACAACCATAAACATTCAGGTACTTTAAATTTAGTTTCCTTCATGTTCATTGTTCAATAAGAGTACTTTGAACTGTGTTCCTAGAAATCCTATTTAACAAATAGTTTGAGATTTTGAATGCATAAATCCATAAAGATTTAGGTAAAAAGAAGTTACTCATACTCTTAGTGATATTTGTTAATATCTAATTACACCTTTATATCACACTTTTTGTTAAGATGTGTTTAACATAGTTTCTTATATACATATATCATGACTTTTAAGGAATTTCACAAATAGACCTAAACACTACCCCAAAATATTATGTTTTCCAGAATATTTATTACTATCATAAAATCTTAAAATTGAATAATTTCATATAAATAATACCATAAATAACATATTTATATTTACAAAAGCTCAAACCATTAACATGTCTAGAGAGTTCTCCTTTACTTTGTAACCAATTTGTCTCTCCTAACCTTTACTGTAATCATATGTTTTAGATGGAGTTTTTATATATAGACACATATGCATAATTGTATACTTTAAATTAAGTATGCCTATTAATGTCTCAATTATAATTTGAGATTATAGTATTTAATAATGTAACAATATATAAAATTATTCTTTATTAATTAAACCATATTATAATTGATTACTTAATAAGAATATTATTCAAAAATATTATTATACTATTAATTAGGAATATTTTAACATTTTTTATGTCGTAAGTTAAAGTTAATCTTGTCATTGGTTAGAATATGGAAAAGCTCGTTTATTTATGCAATCCTTGTTAATTTGGGCTTACTTGTTTTAATCTTCTTAGTATATTTTGTAAAGAACAACCATTTAGAGATGACTAATGGTCACTTTGAGTAGCTAATACCTTTTGTATTGGAACAATCATTGGTAGAAAAGAATATTTTTAAGGTGTAAATCTAAGTAACAAGGTAGGTTTTTGTCTGTTTATATTTAAGCTTTTTGTACACATGCAATCCTTATATTAGTATAAAGAGTAGATTGTTGTAGGAGTGAATTTTCATTGATAGAGTTGGAATGATGTAGATTGATTATTAGTTCATCATTTCAGGTATTAAAAAATTGAGAACAAAAGGGGAAGACAGAGAGAGAGAGTCAAGTCAGGTCATTGCTCCTAGTCTAAGTGAGGTCTTTTATTGCTCTTAACTAGAGTGATATCTCCTATATGACATGTATTTTGTCATAAATGTAGCTCATGGGTTAAGAAGGGTGTATAAGGGATTTGAAATTGAGTAAATTTCTTTATACATGCATGTATCATCTTAGTTATTCTTATTTCAATTAAATTGTGAATATACAAGTTTAAAATTAGATCTCACTTCCATGGTGTGTGGGACTAAATTTCAACAAAGTGATATTAGAACTAAATATTTGATAGAGATTGTTAACTTCCTAAATTTCTTATAGTAAAAATGCAAATATTTAATGACACCTTACACTTATATTTGATATAGTGTTGGCATGAAATAGGCAAGATAAGGTGAATGTAGGAGATAAGGTGTATGACAACAAATTGAAAGGGTTTGGATGTGAGTTATGGCAAACTAGTAAAGAGTTGATGTACAAGTTGAGTTCTATGCCAATAAAATGCTACACACCATACACATATAAGTTAGGCATGATAGTAGATCAAACAATTTGGAATGAGCACCAAGTTAGCATGACCTCAATTGTCACAAATATAAGGGGATCATGGGTAGTGCTTCCAAATAATGTGAACATGTGATTAATGGACTAGCCAAAAATGTGAAGCACTTGTGGGTAACTTAAAATGAGCAAATTGTCTCATCTAAGTAGGAGAAAGTGTGGATAAGTTTAATGTTTAAAGCACTTGAACATAAAGCATGTAATTGGGAAGTGGAGGCATTTTCTTAAGTTACTAACCCATGAAATTATATAATTTACTAGGGCAAAATTAGTTTGGTAATCAAATCATACAAACTTAAGCAATTGAAGGTGTTAGTTATAAATTCTATAAATAGATGTAGGTTTGATAAACTTTATAAATAGATGTAGGCTGCTAAAACCTTGTAGTGGTGAGAGATTCACATATCTAGTTAGAAGGTGAAAATTATGAAAAACTCTTGAGAGGCAATTGTCATTACATCCTTTGCATTCTTTTTATCTTTTATCTTTTATCTTTTATATTCTTTGGGATTAGGTAAATTATAGGTGAGCGTAAACACTTACAATTATTTTACGCTAATATCTTTGGATGTAGGCAGGTATTTGTCGAACCACCTAAACTTCTTTGCCGCTTATATCATCTTGGTTATTCTTATTTCCTTTAAATCGTGTACGTGTGTGTTTAAAATTGGATCTCACTTCCGCGGTGTGTGGGACCCAAAATCCCAACATCGACGTGGAATCTTGTTTGTGTTTGAATGCTTGGTGTCCTGGGACGGAGACGGTTGTGTGGAATGGGTGGCTGTTCATCATGGGCATTTTTGTTGTGTGCTATGCCGGTGATGCATGAAAGCTGATCGGTGAAATAAATTATTGAATTTTATTTTGTAGTTTGGTTACGTTAGGTATAAAAGTGCTGCAGGGGTATCTTGTGTAGGATTTTGAGGAGTTCCTTTGCAAGAGGGCTGCTGGATTCATTGAATGTTGATCGCTACGTAGCCTTGCTCTAAAGTCTTTGATGGATTGAGTTAATAAAGTAGTTGCTTTGCTGTTAAGGAATTAAAAAAAAAAAAAAAAAAAAAAAAAAAAAAAAGAAGCGCATAACAAGACTCGGAAGAAATACTAATGATCAATAATGTCATAGTGGTTAAAGTTTACCAAGCAAAGGCAAATTATACAGTCATCTTCATTTTGTTTCTTACACCCTTTTTCTTTCTGTGATGCATGATTACTTTCTTTCGTTTCTTTTCTTCTGGCATGTTTTGTTTGTGTTGCTGCTTTGATCCCAAAAGTTGGACAATTGACTTTCTTGTTCTTTCGATGGTTCTCTCCTACGTACAAGATTCCCCCTTTTTAGCGTACAAATTACAACATGAAATTCTTAGGTTCTTTTTATTTGGGTTTCTCAGGTTGTCAATAAATGGAGTGTTAGTTACATTTATCTTCTTCCAAAAGCCACAAAGTGAAACTACGCCATGGTCTCCTTTTTGTCAATTGTAACTGCATGTGGCCTGTTGTAATGCTGGAAAATGTGGTTAGTTGATATAGATGGCATGGCGTGTTTTATGAAACTATGTCATCAAGGTTGATATTAACAGGTTTATGACGTGCAAAATAAGTTGAAAGAGATTGACAGGTTTATGATACGCAATATGAATTGAATAAAATGAAAGCACGGAAGGATCGGTACCCTTCGAAAGGATCTTTCCTTAACTTGTTAAATGCTCTTATTTCTGAAAAGAAACAAAAGACCTAAGCCATAAAGGGCGTAGGTAATGGTCTTCCTATGTATGCTTTTTTTTTTTTTTTTATTCGTTCAGGATATTCTTGTTTCAATCTTAAAAGGATAGATTTTGCTAAAAACTAGTCAAATAAATTACCGCAAAGAAATTATAAATCAGTTTAGTGTGTTGTGGAAGATCGTGTTTTATTTAAAATTTTAAGAGTGAAGGTGGCAGGAATGACACTCTTTACCTCTATATGAGACTTCCCACTGATTCTTGATGATACCCAAATTAAAGAAGTTAAACAATGTGAAATTATGGTACACTGTATCAAAATTACTGGGAGAAAAAAAAAAAAAATCACATGCTCCACCGCTTGTGCTAGCTCCCGTTAATTCCTTTAAATTTCATTCTTGCGAACTTAATCCTCAGATGGGATACTTTACGGGTTAGCTACAGTTAGCTACAGCACTGCATGGGTCGATACGAGCCTAGTATCCATCGTTTACGGCTACGACTACTGGGGTGTCTTTCTAATTCAATTTAAATAGTTAAATGAATGAAAGTCTTTGCAAAACAAAACGATCCCCAAAAAAATTGGGGGGTTAGCCACACCTACCAATGAGATAAATATTACTGCTTCTGTTTTACTTACTGCAGTAACATATTTTATGAAACATGTTAAAATATTAATATGTTATTTCACTTTATTTTAATTTTAATTTTTTTAAAAAATTCTAAATTAAAAAATCAAATGACCCTCAATTAAGATTATTCTCTTATTAAAATTTGAACTTGTTTTCACGCCAATTTTTTGAGATTTTAATGTTCAAAATATTTTAAATTTTCTTTATAAGTCAAGCGACCTAAATGCTAGAGTTGTTTGGATTTTTAATTTTATTTTTAGGATTGAAATCTTAATCTCTGTAAATATTTAAAAAATAATTTGAAAGACCAATATTTACTTGCAACAATAACTTTCTTTTTTTAAAAAAAAAAAGAATACAAAAAATCCAAACATTAATTATTGTTCATGTGTGCCTTTTTCTGTTTTTTTTTTTTTTCCTATTATTGAATCTACATTGAAAATGAGAAAATTGGAATAGCCTATAGTCACTACAAGCTGATGCTCTTTAATTTCGAAAAATATGTTTCCTCAGTTGTCTTCAAATCAAAAAGATTCATACTTTTTGCTCACTATAAAAAGTTCAAAAACTGATCATTGACTTTATACAAAAGTCAATTATCTAAAATTTTGGTAATTGTTTGATGGCAGTCGATTTGGGTCGTGTTAGTCCCTAATTCCCTAAATATTTAAGTATTAAAAAAAAAAAAAAAGAAAGGTCTTCAGGGCTCGTCAAAGATATTAATTTAAGCATTTAAACTTTTGTTTTTTTGTGTATTAAATTGATTTCTTGTGTTCTTAGTTTTAAAACAAACTTTAGAATTGTTATCTAATTAACCACAATATCTTCTTGACATTATCTCTAAACGAATGACTTAGTTTAAAGGAATTGATTTAAAACCTATATTTATAAAAATTAAGAAACAAGTCAATGCAAATATATAAGATTCTTAGATCCGTTTACTTAACATTTTGTTTTTTTTCATAAATATATTATACTTAATTGTTCCAATGTTATTTTTATGACATGTTCACCTGCGTAATATCTATATTTCTCAATGTGTTTTTGTCCCCATCTCAAATGAAAACAAAACTAAAACTAATATGATTTTAAGCAGTAGTCTTTTTCATATACACCTTACTTAACTCACATTAATATTTTTTACAGAAATCTAAACCGACCAACTCTATTTAGACACTCAAACGTGGCTGATTTAATATAAAAGTTTTTTAAGTAAATTAAATTAGTAAAAATTACGAAATGTGACTAAATATAATATAAAAAAAAACACAGAAGTCAAAATTGTTTAGTAATTAACCGTCATCTTTCTTTTTTTTCTTTCTGGGCTGATGGTAACATGCTTTTTTATTTTTTATTAAATATTTAAAAAAAGAAAAAAAGGCAGAGAGATTCTGGCCCTGCACGTTTTTCCTTGTGGAAGTCTCGTCTTTGCTTGGCTTATGCAAGTTTTTACTACGGAATTCTCTTTTACGGATTGTTATCCTAACTTAGGATTATATGTCTGTATTCTAGAATTCACCCATTACTTTTATCACGTTCTCTGGTAGAGTTTTTAGTATTATGACTTCTGCACCACCACCGCCCAATAACGATGACGAACCAGTGGATGTCGTCGCTCTCACTCCTTCAGCATCCAGTTGGAATGCGGTACGTTATCTTGTCGGGAAACTATAGACCAAAAAAAAAAAGGAAAAAAGAATCTTTTAACGTACATACACTACTAAACACAATGCGGATAGTTTGGAAACTGCGATCAGGCTTTGTTGTCATGGGCTAACCTTCTTTTCAATATCGTAACTTTCCTTGCCCAAGAGCCCATTTTCCTGGAATTCCATTAGAGATGATGTGCAACACTAATCATCTGAAACGGTTAACGATGAAACATCTATCGCTCATCTGGGAAACACATGCTCTGAATTTTTAGCAGATAAGGTTACATTGACTCTTAACTCTCAGAAAAAACCGATCAGTTAAACAGCAGTAGTTTCAGATGGGGTGTTAGGAAAATCATCAAAATTTGGGTTTCTCCCCAGATGGTCTTGTATCTTGACGCAACTTGCTTCGTTCTGCTCACAGTTGGAAGCATGTAGCTGCATTCTCCTACTTAACCATATAAAAATACAATTTCAAGCAATACTCTCAAGCATAAAACTCAACCTATTACCTAGAATATGCCTAATATCGATGTCCCTTGTTCCAAATGTGGAAGAGCAGCCAACCTTCATTCCCTTGACTCGGCGATGGCTGTCCAGCAGCCCTGCCGGCACCCATGAAATTAATAAATATGTTGGAAATGCAGAGAGATTGGGAACCTTTGGCTAGTTCTCCCGTTGAAAAAGCTTCTTTGGCTTCTGGTTCCCAGTCTAGTTTTCCTTATGGAGAGGTAGCTTAAAATCAGGGAGACCAATAAATTGAAGCAATAATTGGGACATTATAATGGGATTGTTGTTGATTATCAAGGAATTTGTAGAGTATGTGGTGGTGGATTAGCAAAGTTATGATAGCCTTCGATTCAAGTTTCTATAAACTCTTTCTCGGATCATCATATTGGCATCTCGATTTCTGGTTCTTGGCTCAGGATCGGTGTTTCACGGGCATCTATGGATTGGCCCAGTGATAATAATAAAAGGCGTACATGGAGTTAGCTTCGACATCTTCTCCCTGATGGCTCTGCAGCATGCCCGTGCAAGGATGATTTTAACAAAATATTATGGTCTATTGGGAAGTCCGGGGGCCTTCCACACCCAACTCATTTTATGGACGTTTTTCAATGTGCTGTTGATGATTGTGGTTTATTGGAGCATTGGTATGCTTGTTATCTGTCAATCTAGAATAATGGCCAGCGGGACTGAACATATTCAGGAAAGGCTTGACCTTGCTTGTGCATGTGTTGCCTCCAAAAAATTTATCCTTCGTTCCGAGTATCACATCCGCCAAGATTCAGCTTTGATCATAATGCAATTTCTATTGTGTTTGATTCTCAATCAAAATTTTCATAAAGGAGATGTCGAGTTTTTCACTTTGGAAAATGTGGTTGAGTGATCCCTCTTGTGAACTTGTTGTATCTGATTCGTGGCTTGCGGACAGAACAAAACCAACGATTTTCTTCAGTTTGTCTCTTCTTATAATTTTGCTTTGTGTGTGTGTGTGTGTGTGTGTGTGTGTGTGTGGAATAAGGAAGGCTTTGGGCATGTGAATCACCAATTGCAAGCACTTCAAACGGAAAAGGACATGTTGGAGAGGCAAATAGATACTCTTTTGATGCGCGAAGAACAGATGTAGAAAAAACGCTCGCTGGTAGCTTGGTTGAAGGAAGGGGATATGAATACTCGTTTTTTCCATTCTAAGGCTATTAAACCGCAGAAACGTAATTCTATTTGGAGGATTCAAGATCAGAATGGGATTTGGCATCACAAGAAGGAAGAGATTGCTACGGTGTTTACCAACTATTTTCAATCTTTGTTTTCTTTCGAACAATCTCTCCTGAAGTACAACCAGCGCTTGATGTGCTGCAACCTTTCGTCAATTGTGATACTGACTCTTTTTTGATGGCTCCTTTTACAACTGAGGAGGTCCTTGACACTCTTCACCAAATGTACCTTTCCAAGGCAGGGGGCTCGAATGGTATGCCGTGTTATTTTACCAATCCTTTCGGTTGATAGTTGAGCCTGAAGTTGTTGCCCTATTCTTTTTGCTCAGTGGAGAACCTCAACATGCATTCATTCCTTCCGGAGGCCTCTGTCATGGTAACCCTTTATCGCCTTATCTGTTTCTACTTTGTGTCGAGGGAGACTTTTACTCATTGATGCACATACACCAAGCCAGCTTCATGGGTTGTGAGTGAGTAAGCATGCTCCACCTATCATGCAACACTTTTTGGTCGATGATAGTCTGTTATTCTCATTGGCTTCTTCGAATGTAGCCATGTGAAAAGGCTTTTATCTTTTATGGGTGTGCTTTTGGATAAAAGGTGGACACAAAAAAATCGAGATTTTCTTTAGCCGCAATGTGGAGTCACAAGAACAAAATGCATTACAATTATGCTGGAATTATTTTTGAGTGCATAACATTTAATTTTCTGTTACACAAGCAAAGTCTCTATAAATTGTCCAATGGACAAATAATTTATTTGTGAGAAAGATTTTCATCAATTTATACATACAATTACCAGCAATTATATACATAACATAGACCAACAGTAAGTTATATTTTGCTGAAAATTGTTGTTAATTTTGTCATGGATATTACAAAGACCAACCAAAAATTATGTTTTGGTAAAAATAATCGTCAATTTTGCTATGAAGAAGATCTACAAACAAAGAACAACAACAAAGTATTTTTGACATGAAAATAAAGACTACCAATAAGCAAATGCTTTAATATTAAAATATTTTAAAAGTAATATCTTTTTAGTAAACTAATGAATATATTTTTAAATTTTTAATAGCGCTCTGTTAACCTATATAAACACATTTACAGTAGAAGAAAAATCAACACATACCAATTAGTTTATCTTGAGTTATTTTGAAAGAACGTGTAAAAGAAAAAAATTGTTGAGAGTGAAAAAATTTTAAAGAAAAATTTGAGAGTATTTTTAGATTATAAAATTGAAAGATTAAAAATTTGATAAACAAAATTATGTGACATATTATAGTAAGGTCGTAGACCTTTGTGTGATTATTATTGAGGATTACATTATATTTGTAATTATTATCCTCTTTGTTAAGAGTTTAATAGTTAATTCAAAATTCTCAAAACAATGGTTTTAACAAGAGAATCTTTACCTTTAACTACTTTTATCATACAAGCACATCTATTCTTTTTTTTTTTTCAAAGTATAATTTTAATTATTTTTATAATTTAAGTTAGTTGTTAGTTTTATGAATTAAATTTATTTGATTTTTTTTATTTGTAATTAATATTAATATTATTGTAATTGCATTAAATCATTTATATATCATATTAAAATGAAAACCTCCAAAATTTCTTTTTAAAATTGGTTAAGGGAAAAGGGCTTTAATCACTTATACCATCCATATAAAACTCAAGTCACATTTACTCATGTCACATTTACTCAATCAAAATCACATGCATCCTCATTATTTACAAATAAAAATCATGCATTTATATATAAACGTGCATCACAATAGCATAAAACACTTCATAGTTTATAAAATTATTTTAGCATCGCCAACGCACACATAATAGTACATCTAGCACCTCTTCGCACACAAATAAAACAAATTTTGGTGGTCCAATTGGATTACTAGCGGAAATTGCATTGCTTTATCATAAAGGCGTATGTGTCTTTCTAGGTCTCCAGGATTTTCTTTGTTTAAATACCGCTTCGTTAGCCAAGCAAGCATGGAGACTCACTTACCAACCCTTCATCTTTGATGGCTCAAGTACTTAGTCGCTGTTATTATGCCCATAGTTCTTTTCTATCTTCAACGATTGGATGCCGATTAAATTATACATGGCGTAGTATTATTCATGCACAACCACTTTTACAGATGGGCTTACAGTGGCAGGTTGGGAATGGAAGTTAAATTCGCATTTGAGAAGACCTTGGTTGCCTTCCCATATTGGTTTTCCAATTTTTTTCTCTGCATAGACCTGTCGCTTCTGTGTGTGTTTCAGATTTGAATGATGAGAACACTGAAGGTTGGAATAGGGTCTATGCGGACTCTTCTTTTATGGCGTCTAAGGCATGGTAAATTTTATTGATTCCACTTAGTTTCCGTGGCCTTGCAGATCAATTAGTACGACATCCCAGACGGTCGGGGTCTTTTAGAATCAAATCATCGTATCATTTTGGCTATTTCTTCAGCATACACGGGTCGTAACATAGCCTCTTGTTCAACAGCTTTTGAGGATTACAACTGGTAAAAGTGCATTTGGAATTCTCTGAGTGCCAAACAAAGTGAAGCATTTTATTTGGCAGGCTTTGAAATTTTACCTTCCATCAAGAGTTTCACTGGCTAGTCGGAGGGGCAGAGTTGGATGAATTGTGTGACTTGTGTGGAATCATGAACGAATCAATCACTCATGCATTGTTACCATGCTCGCTCGCTGCTGGGATTTGATTTTTGTCCCCTTTAAGCCTTCAAATTTCTGATATTGTACATGCTAATTTTGCTTCATGGTTGCGGCATCTTGCTAAGATTTTGGATAGGGAGTCCTTTGCCATGGTTCTTACGGTTGCTTGGACAATCTGGAAGGCTCGAAACTTGCGAATTCATGAAAGTCATCACCTTTCACTCCCAAGAGGTCATTGATATGGCATTTCAGCTCTACAATCTATGTAGCCAACATGGGGTGTTTAATCCATGCTATCTCTAAATCCTTTTGTGGTCACTTTGCAGCGGAGACGATGGAATTACTGGCCTTAAACGGTGTTGTGGAATCGGACTGTCGAAATGCAATCCTTGCTATCCAGATGCCACAGTCTGAAACTTCTCTATTTCAACAATTAGTTGCGGGTGTTCGGTGCTCGTTTGCTTGTTGATAATGAAACTGAGGACACGGGATAAAAATTAAAAAAAAAAAAATCCAGCACACCACATGATGCCACGTGTGACGCGCCACGTTTCACTCTTTGACGCTTCAGTCCCTCCAGTATCCACTCAAACACGGGAGAGAAAAAAAAAAAAATAATAATAATAATAAGACAAAAATGGCCGCAGCACTTCTCAGGGGCGGCGCTTCTCTGCTCCGCCTTCGCCTCCAGCACCACCGCCTTGCCGTTGGAGTCCTCTCGCAGCTTCGAAGGCCATGGTGTGCCGCCACGGAGTCCAATCTGCTGAACGAGGAGGCGCCCCCTGCGAAGAAGACGACGGCAGCTTTGAACGCGCGGGACCCACCCAAGCACACGACTGGGGACGATTCCGCGCACCGGGAATGGAAAGAAAAGAAAGCGGAAATTCTGAAAGATATCGAGCCCATTGTTACGCTTGCCAAAGAAATCATCCACTCTAATAGGTCTTTCTCTGTTGTCCCTGATTCTTTTTTTTTTTTATTAAATGAAAATAATTTATCAATCGAATTGGGGACTTTAAATTCTCGATAGCACATAGTTGAATTGGGTTATTGGTGCAATTAATCTCGTTTTGTTTTGTCTTTTCTGTGTTGCTTGTGTTTGGTTCTTAGGAAACGATTTTGGTTCTTGCTTTTCTTAAAAATGTTGCATGTAGTCCTATATGGTTTTTGTTCCAATTAATGTTCTGGCGTATTTTGTAGTTTTTAATCAAGTTAACCTGGTATTCTGTAACTTTCCCTGCATTCGTAGTGTCTGCGCGAGTTTTGTGTTGGGGTTACCTGCTTTGGGACAATGTTGGTGCTATAATATATTTAGGGTAGGGTTGGGTGAGTTATAAGTTATCAAGAAACTGAGGCAAATTTCGTTGGCCTGCCCTAATTCACAGGGTTGGGATTTTTGGAGTGGCTGTAGTCTTGTGTTTAAGATTCTTACAATTTGTAGAGGTTTTTTGATGCTTTCTGGAATCAATTGAAACAGCAGAATTCCTTTCAACTTGTCAGGCATTTCCTGTCACTAAAACCCTCAACCCAAATGCCTAAGCTTATAAATGAGGTCCAAGAATCTATTAGATTTTAAATTGGTGCTTGGTTAGCTTGTTCTGAAATACACAATTTAACTTGAAGAATTGGGTTAGTGTGACCACTTGCTTATAAATGCTCTTCTATCCTGCTAAGCTTGTTGGTGGTAAACGAGACGGATTATGCATTGAGCTCTAATGCTACCTTTAGTGATGGTTGTCTCCTATGAGCTCTATAATGATGTAATTCATTTACAACCCTCTGCTATCTGAAAGGCCTTTCATTCTTAATCATGGATTGCACTGTGTTGTGAGACTTCTCTTTTGTGGCTGTACATTTGACAATTTAGTTCTGAGCAATAGAGCACCAAAATTGCTTTATCACGCTTTGTATTGTGTTGTGTCTAAAGAATGCCTGTGGCTGAACATGAATCTCATTGGGCTTCTATACATGGTGATCCTTTGAATTTTGTGGACTCTTACTGTACTGGCTAGAGAGTATAGGAAAGATAAATGAGATGTGTACATTATTGGTTGTTAGAAAGAGGTATGTTGAGAAAACAAAAGCTTCTCAGTTAGGTATTTTGATTCTCTAGTCTGGATATTTCTCTGAGGCACCCCTTGGAATTAGGATATGATGTGATTTTGAGCAAGCATGTTCTGATTTCTTTCTTTTAGCAAGATTGCTCATGATGTTGCTAATGTTATCCAAACAAGGAGATGTTTGTGGGGAGTAGATGAATTAATTAGACTGTCAAACAATTTGGCAAATTAATCCACTAGCATAATAGCCTCAAGTGAGGTCAAAATTGCTTTTGGTGCTTAATGCATTGTTGCAAAAGCAAAATTCTGTAGTTGATTGTAATCCAACTTAACCATACATTTTTTTCATGTGTGGAATTCTGTGCATTCTTGGTTTAGTAAAAGAGACCTTTAGATCAGTTAATTGATTGAACTTGTACAAGGTTTAATTGTTGTGCCCCTATTTGGACTTATTGCAAGAATTGAAATACTATCGTCCAATACATTACTAGAGATCTTACCAGGGGCAGAGCTACAATAATGGATTTGGAGGGAGCCATCATGAAAGCCTTTCTATGATTGAATTGGAAATTTGTATACTGGCGAGGCACTTTCTTTCTCTGGTTTTTTTCAACTGGTGGAAAGGTGGAGGGCATAGGGTGAGGATGGGTTGGTTGCATGTCCCCCTCAAAGCAATACCTTTTGCCACCTCCAGTTCTTATTATCCTATTGTTCCTCTTTGAAAATTTCAATGGTATATCTGGGCTATAAATGGCTGATATTTATTAACAGGCTTGTTGTTGTTCACAACAAAGATAAGTTGAATGTAATAATGAAGCAGGCTTCTTTATTATGGCATCGAGTTGATTACTATCCATCAAGTGAAACTCAATGGTGGATTTGAGTTTGCATTCTATGTGTAGACTCTTTATACAGTCAGTGTCTGGTAAAATTTATTGGGTTTGAAAAATACAATGTAAGATGTAAGTAGTTAATTATATTCACATGCAAAGAATGACCACTGCCTTGTTATGTGAAACCATAGATGTAATTGAGCTGCATCACAATCTCCATAAGATTCTTATCAACATTGTAGGTGTGAAAGTTTATTTTATTTTACTGATTCTCTTTCTTCCAGGTACAAAGATGGGGAATGTCTAACAGCTGAAGATGAGGAAGCTGTGGTGAAGAAGCTTCTTGCTTATCATCCTAACTCTGAAGATAAAATTGGGTGTGGACTTGATTTTGTTGTGGTGAGATGTTTATTGGGTAAATTTTTTCTATTAGAACTTTTCATGTTTGGCTTTAGCTGCTTTGCTTAGCTTTTGTATACTATCAAGCTTCTTCCATTGCAGATTTATGTTTGAATTCACATGCTTTCAGTCTGCATTAGGCCCATCCATAAATTGCATCATAAACAAACAATCTATGCACCCAATGTAGTCTACTTCTAAATGTTGGTTTGTCTGTATGAGATTTTTTAATTCCAGTTACCTAACTTAATATATGTTGTGTCTTTTCTAAAACTTGCCTATGTCTCACAGTTCTTCCAAGAATCTTTCTAGCATTTTCCAGGATCCTTATTGAATAGGCTTTTTGTTTTGTGTTACTGAAGGTTGATCGTCACCCCCAATTTAGACAATCAAGGTGTCTGTTTGTCGTAAGAACTGATGGAGAATGGATAGACTTCTCTTATCATAAATGTTTGCAAGCCTACATCCGAGATCGGTACCCAGCCTATGCAGAAAGTTTTATTAAAGAGCACTTCAAACATGGCAGTAAATATCGCGTCTCAAACTAATAATCGTGTTGGTCCCAAGTCTTAATTTTGGTATTTATTACAGATGATTGTGATATTAAATATTTTAGATCTTTCGACATGAACAGAGATATGGTCTATTCATTTGAGTGACCTGATTAAAATGGTGTGTCATGTAGCCCCGAAATTCAATTGTCAATGCAGTAGATAATCTTTGACTTTTGCTACTAAGTTTGTTAAACTTTGGGGACAAAAGAAAATGATTGAAAAGGACTCCATGTTGTTTGGTTTTGGAATATTTGCTGATTACCTAAGTGACATGAATAAGCTCTTTTTCAAATCCCGGACCAGGATGTTGGTTGTTTGTAGGGTTTTTCAGATTGTTTAATTGTCTGGCATCAAAATATAATAAAGGTTTAGCTGGGAAGTAGGGAAATGGAATGTGAATGTGGATCTGGATGAGGTTCAAACAGAAATGGTGTCCATTATCGAAAGGCATGCCAACAGTCAAAAAGCATCATAGCTGGAGCCAGATATGGTGCTTGGAGAATAATATATCCTCTAGTTTTCCTTCTCCTTTTGGATGGGATTTTGATTATGTCATCAGTGAAATAAAATTTATAGTTTGAATTGTGAAATCTGTTTCTTTGTAAAAACAAGTCAAGGCTGTATCCCGACTTTTTCTCCAGACTTGCGGTGTGAAGGTCTTGCACGACATCTTTTTTTTATTTTTCTTGGCTTTGTGTTAACTTGCTATTTAATTTGGGGCACATGATCCTGTATCCTTTTTGACCGATCTGACTCGTGAGATTGGTAAGTCCTTTGTAAAAGGGCAAATGCTTGGGAGAAAGATGGCTCCTCCGTAGAGCTAAACAGTAGGATCATTGGTCTTTGATGAATCAGGTTCTCGAGGGCGGACTTTGACGAGTCAAAAGAGTCGAGCTACAGCTGGGCCAGTTGTTGTATTGCTTGTGGGGCTTTTAGTTGGAATTGGTCAAAATGGCGGGGAGCTCTGATTGGCCGTTAGTGAAAAATATCAAATATCGAATCGATGTTTAGGCTTATTGAACCGTTAGTTACGTTACAAGACACCCCATCCATCAAGAGTAGTTTTCAATGGTGGGAAGTCCCCGGCCTTGAGATCCTAATTCGGCTTTTTTTTCTTCCCTTTTATCTTTTTCTTGAGAGTATATTGTCGTTAAGGTCGAAGAGGTGGATCTTTCTATTTTGCGGTCTTTTTTCTTCACGTTGGTTTCGAATGGTCAAATGCAAGCGTGGTACAGGAAACACCCATCATAAAAAATACAGCAACTGAAGTGTGCACGTCTCGGTTGTGATCGCTAGGCGGAAGTTTAACAGGCCTCTCACAACCTGCTTCTTTCGCATCTGGCCTTTGCCCACAAGTGGCAGATCCTATCGGATTGGCCATTTTTTATGAGAAAATTGAGCACTGGGGCAGTTTCTTTTTACACCCAGAAGATGAGCTATACCTATCTTCCCCAATAGTGACGTCAGGAAACTGTCTACAAAAACCTGTAAAGCGCGGTTTGCCTCTAGCATGGTTTTCAACTGATGATCAAGTCCAGTCGAATTCCTACTTAGTGGGCTATATTCAAATCGAAGGATGAAGTTATGAGATCAGTTCTTTTAGAAGGACCTCTGTTTGACGGTACATCTTATGGACTTTGCGTAAACCTCTCAAAACAAAAAAAAAAAAAGCGCTGCCAGTCATGGGTAAATGGTATTTATAAGGTCAACCCTTCCTCAACTTAACCTTACACTGTCTAGCGTTCGCCATCCATCAATAATGGAAGGGTTCTGGTACAGTGCCGGCAAGGCCTGTAATTAAGTGTGCTATGATTAGGGGGGACAAACACGTATGATCAAGTTAGTTCAAGAAAAACACAAATGGTTGGACAAAAAAAAAAGGAAAGTAAAAAACATATATGATCAAGAGATGGACTACAAATCCAAGCGGTCCCCCAATGGAAAGACCATCAGCCTCATGATAAGACTTTTCCTAGTAAATATGCATCATGCGCCCTAGTGAAATCTTGGACCTCCCTCCATCCGCTAGGGATGAGAAAAGGTTCGGATAATTCGGTTCTTAAACGGAATTAACATTTTTCAGGTTACCAGTCCCGTTCCATTATTTTTGAGTTTTTTTTTTTTTTTTCCTTTTTCGTTTATGTAGTTGTAATATTCCTTCTCGTTGGACTGTATCCCTCGATTGCCATGCACTTCATCTGGATGAGCTTTGCATATTTGGAGCCGTGTTTCGAGGAATCAAGGTCTTAAATCAATCCTTCTGTAGGTTATTGTTCCAAAATAATAAAAAATAATACAACAGAAAAAAAATATAAATATAAGATTGAAATTTTGATATGATTTCACAATGCAAGTAGCAAATCAAAGGTAATAAAAAAATATATACATTTTTTTAAGATTAAATGGTTTTGACCGCAGCTCTCGGTGCTCCTCATTACATTGATGATGACTGGAAATTAGAGGAGAGAATCCTTAATCTTTGTCCTATTTATAATGCCTAGCTCAAATGACCTTGTAATTTACACATAAATTCGTTTGGATTTGGTTTGACTTTTGCTAGATTTTGTTATTTCGGCTGTGACCAAAACTGAACCAAAAATAAAAAATAATAAAAAAAAAGAACCCACCAGATGGCATATGCTGGTGCCTTGAGGGAGCTATGGAAAAAAATAATATAAATAAAAATAAAAATAAAAAAGAACTCTTTCAACTTTGGATATCAAAATCTCGCTTATTTGAAATTTGAATGGTTTGTGATGCCTTTTGGTCTTTTCTACTACAACGTATGCGGGGGAGTCTATTTGTATTTGTACTGTAGAGGTGGTTGAATATTTCCATTAATTAAAGTTATATTTCGCTTTGTGTCGTTTCATGTTCTTGTGATTGAAGTGCGACCCAACTTTCCTGAAGAACAATGGACTTTATATATATAATATGTGTCTCAACTTTGACTAGAGGGACCAAAACAGCTGGAATTCTTTTCAAGGAACTTGACATTTTAATCGGATGATGCTGATATCGGGAACATTATTCAAGAGAAATTTAAATAAATTTATTTAAAAAAAAAAAAAAAAAAAAAGGAGAAACCCAAAAAGGTGAGTAGTGTGATTTGATTCTTTATTCGGTTTTTCCCTCGTTTTAAGTCCTACGTCGCTGAATGAAGTGGAAACCAATGTCTTTCACTAACAGCTCTGCCACCTGCTGCAGTCCCTCCCAAACAACTTTCTCTTTTATTTTTCCTTTTTGTATCTCGTCGTAGTGCTCTCCATTTCTCTAGCTACATTTATCGGATATCGAGCCTACAAAAGGAGAGGAAGAAAAGAAAAGAAACGAAAGGAAAAGAAAAGATGAGAAAAGGCAGCAACGCAACGGAGAAAATTGAAAACCTCACACTCGTCCCTGTAGCTAAATAACACGTACAGTACCGGATTTTCCCACCCCAACAACCACAATCATACACACAACACAGCATTGGCACAAAGGGGAAGAAAAGAATCGCAGCTAAAGAAAACTGCAGACAAACGCGATCCCGCAGACCCCTTTTCAGTGGTTCGCTCTGCCGAAACACTATCATATAGCACAGAAATCTACTGCAGAGAAACGTCTTTTTATTTTCTTGTACGTACAAAAAAAGTGGTCATATTCATGTATTGAGTTGTCCTGTTTGAGATCGACGGCAATTAATTTGACGTTGGGAAGTGTAATTTTCTGCTTAGTTTCTCAAGCAATGTGAGCCGTTTTCATCTTCAAAACCATAAGTGAAGGCAAAGATGGTGGCCACCAGCTTAGCATATTTACGTCAATCAATTCTTCTTTTGCCCGCATTATAAAGGGTTGTGCAGAAGCATGCAAGGCCTTGTGCTGCTTTCTGATAATAACACTTATAATGAGTGAATGTGGGACTCCCACGCTTTCTGACAAACGGAGATAAAGTACAAGGCATTGCAAAACATCCGAATGCCCAACCCCTTCAAATTTGTGAATTGAATAAAACGAATACATGCAAGGCAGTAACAATCGAATGTATGCAAGAAAACTAGTCAAACAGTGAAGGAAACTTATTTTAGTTTCGGGTGCTCGTTAATTTTATTCTTAAAAACCATGAGTATCGTAGGCTACCATTAAGCAATAATGCTTTCGGATAAGTAAGTAAAATTTGAAAAAAGCAATATAAGTCAACAAAATTTATGACTTTTTTAGAAATTAAATTAATTATTTTAATAATATAATTTTTTTAAATAACTATTTAAACAAATATTAATATTATTTAAATTTATTATTTATATAATTTAAGTAAATTAAATAACAAGTTCATTAATTAAAAAAATAAGTCAAAGTTAATAAAAAAATATTTAATTTATCTAATTATTTAAATAAATTTTAATTTTATTTAAATTTAATTTTTTTTTATATAAATTTTACACTTTAGGGCAGATTAAAAACCGTCCTAATTTTCAGAGCGAATGGCCAATCACTTGTCGGACTGGAGTGATTTGATAAAGTCGACGATTTTCCACATATGCTTATTTGCCGTTCGTTTTCGCTACTTAACAACTGTACGGGCTTTGATTAACCAAAGCATCTCCCTCCAGATTCCACCACCCTCATGGTCGAATTGTCCCGACAGTCATATACCTTGGAGATTTATAAGACCCGATTGGCTTAAATCATTTTAATATCATTGTTTGCCTTTGCATTTTAAAATTCTATAACTATAAATCTCTAGCTTATACAAACTTGGCATCCGAATTTTCTTTCAATCTCATCACTTAATTCGTTCAATTGAGCTATTTTTTAACCACATTTCGTGTTAATATTTGTCGAAAATGAGCTACGTTTACAATTTTTTTTTTCCTCTATAAATTATTTTCAAGTTTAACTATTAATGATTATGTAGGGATACGAAATGCAGTATGTTTTTATTAATTAGAATGATTTTTTTTTTTTGGTTTTATAATATTTTATTTATAAGAAAATAATGAAGGGATAAAAAGATATATTATTTACAATTGAAAGAAAGATATAAAAGTTGAAATCTTTTAGGAAACAATTTTCACACCTGCAGATATTGAATATAGCATGCAATAATTAATACAAATTAAAGAAATTTAAAGTACTTTATTTTTCTAAAAAAAATTTTAAAATTCCTTTTTCGGAAATCTGTAAATCAATACTGTGGATCAGAAGTTGTTTTCATGCGTTGGGTTCTGTGTATGCCACCCATCCCGCCCGCGCCAATTCACAAATCGGTCTCTTCTCCCCACCTCCCCCCTCCCACCTCCAAAAAAAAAAAAAATGAAAAAATTCCCCAACTTCCCATATGGTACCCTCACAGGGATGTGCATTGTATTCATTCAATTCACTCAAAATAAAATCGAAATCATAAAAATTGTTTAAAATAAATTAAACGTGATTTATGATTTAAACAAATCGTATTAAATGATTTAATTACAGTTTTTAAAATTTAAAAATTTTATAATCAAAACAATCACATAACAATACTGAAACTCAAAATTATATTTTATATAGATGTGAACAGCTCAAAAAATTTTAATTAATTTTTACTAAATTTAGAGTTTTAATCTATATATATTCATATTTAAATGTAATTATATTTTTCAATAATTTATTAAAAAAATTATTCACATTATTTAAGTAATTTTTTATTTAAATTTATTTTTTCTCTTAGATATGATTTAAATAATTAAAGTAAATAAACTAACATATAATTATTTATAATAATTTGATTGATTTTATTTTTATGTTAAATTGATTGCTATTTTAAAAAATTTTAAACTGTCATTAACAATTTAATTTAAATTTATGTGTCGAACTGAAGTAAACGATCATCTATTCATGGCATGAAAGGTCTAACTTAATCTCTGACTTTTTCCAATTTGCCTATAGCGAAAAGGATAGAGGTGGGAAGGAAAAAAACATTCTGATTTCACGACATTTTTTAGGGCCTTTCGGATTCAATGGTGGGGCCGAGCGACGATTTCACGTGCCGAGTAATTGAGGAGCATGGCCTACCATTGGCTTAAAAATCCTCAAATTTGTCAATTTTATTAATTTAAGTTTGAGTATTTTAATTGTAAACTAGGGTCAATTTAGGTTATAAATTTTTGATAGTTTGAATCACGGACTTTTAATTCTGACTAATTCAAATTGCAAATTTTTACGATTAGATTCGGTCAATTGATAATATTTTTTCTTTTGATCTATTATTATTGATTTATTAATATTAAAATAATAAGTGACACAATAATTCACATGGACAAATAATTTTTTTTATTATCAATTCAGATTACAAATTTTTAAAATTAATTTAATTTAATTTATAAATTTTTATTAATATTAATTTAAATTAAATATTATTTAAAATTTTAATATATATTTAATTAGTTGAATATAATATAATTTTATTATTTAAATAAAATTTAAAATATTTTTATTATATAAAAAAATATATATTTATGTTATTATTATAATTTTTAATAATTATATAATATTTTTATTAATTTATATAAAATTACAAAATTTATATAATTATTTAATATTGATATTAAAAATTATTATATTTTTAATATTTTTATATTTTAGTCATTTGATTTATAATTTAAAAAAAAATAATAAAATATTATAAAAAAATTTTAAATTTTAAAAAATTTAATTAAAATAATTTTATTTTATTTTTAATTTAAATATAAATAAATTTATTTTTAATAATTAATAATTAAAAAATAATTTAATTTAATAAAAAAATTTTAATATATTAATATAAAAATTAAATTATTTCTTACATTAATATGAATATAATAATAAAATAATAATTATTAATTTATTTAAATTAATTAAATTTTAAAAATTTATAATTTAAATTAACTAAAATTAAAGTATATAATATAAATTAATTAAATTATAATTTAAATTATTTAAAATTAAAAAAATAATATAAATTAATAAAATTAGAAACTAAAATTTGTATTTAATCCCATCTTATCATGACGCATAAAATGCTCACTCGCCGGCTGCTAGCTTCTGGCCACGTCCCGTGCCTTTCCCCTGCTCCCTACTGCACGTCTTTCTAACATTTTCCAATAAAAAGAGACCCCCACAGCTGGAAACCCACAAAAAATAAAAATAAAAATAAAAATAAAAATAATATACATATATATAAAAAAACACAATCCTATGGGGTCACTACTCACACTGCCCCATTCCCATCCTCATTGTCTCTTATTCTTTTCTTGGTTCATTCATTGAGATTGAGAAAGAAAGAGAGGGAGAGAGGGAGAGAGGGAGAGAGAGAGAGGGAGAGAGAGAGAGAGAGATGGCCAAAGCTGGGCCTTCAGGTATTTCCTGTCTGTTGATTTTCTTTTATTGACTATAATGAACCAAGGTCTGAACCTCTTCTTCTCGGAAGAAGATGGCAAATCAATGTCATGAATCAAATGCGTCGTTACAAGAATTACAATATCAGCAAGATTCTAACTTTCTAATTAATGATGCTCTCTACTGCGCGGAGGACTATTTTAGAGCAGGAGGAGGAGGAGTAGGAGGAGAAGAAGAAGAAGAAGGGGAGAGATATTACATCAATAACAATAATATCAGGAACTCTGCTCCTGTTCCAGTGTTACTGGAACATGACTTGTGTTGGGACGATGAGGAACTTTCCGGTCTTCTTGCCAAAGAAGAGCGATGTCATTTGTACAAAGACGTAGATAGCGATCCGTTTCTGGACGGGGCTCGCCGTGAGGCTGTGGATTGGATGCTGAAGGTTAATGCACACTATTCTTTTACTGCACTAACCGCAGTTTTGGCTGTGAACTATCTGGATAGGTTCCTATTTAGCTTCCATGTCCAGGCAGAGAAACTGTGGATGACCCAACTTGCTGCTGTGGCTTGTCTTTCCCTTGCTGCCAAGATGGAGGAGACCTACGTTCCCCTTCTATTAGACCTTCAGGTAGATGTGTGTTTCTGTTACATATATTTTAGCCTTATGTCGATGGCCCCTTCTTTTTATTTTTTTTTATGGAAATTCTTTTTATTGATGCAGATTAAAACTTGTTTTTCAATGTGGGTTTGTTTATTTTTATGCAGGTGAAGGATAGCAGATACTTGTTTGAGGCCAAAACAATCCAGAGAATGGAGATTCTGGTGCTGTCTACTCTTCAATGGAAGATGAATCCTATAACCGCAATCTCTTTCCTTGATTACTTTACGAGGAGGCTTGGTTTAAAGGACTATCTCTGTCGGGAATTTCTGAGGAGATGCGAGCGAATTGTCCTATCGGTCATCTCAGGCAAGCCATCAGAAATTTTCCTCTTTAACAAATCAAGATTCTTAAATTAATCTTAAGACAAGGATCGGATTTTTTCATTCATTTTTTGGTACTGGGGTCTCAAATAATGACTTCCTTCTGCTCTTTTAAACGGCTTCAGATTTGAGGTCTATGAACTACCTCCCATCTGTAATGGCTACCGCTACAATGCTACACATCATGAATGGAGTAGAGCCCTGCCTCGGAGCTGAATACCGAAGCCAGCTATTGGGTATTATTGGAATTGACACGGTTGGTGCCCTCTCAGCTGCTGTTACGGTCAATTTGCTTCATCACTTTTCTCACTTCATTTGCCATATTGAATATTTACATCAGAAAAATTTTGTACGGCTACTGAATTGTGAAAATTTGGACTGCGTATAAACAGGAGGAGGTAGAAGGTTGCGGTAAGCTCATAGAGGAATTGGCCTCGAGAGACCATTGCAGTCAGTCAAACAAACGTAAGTTTGGTTCAATTCCGGGCAGCCCAAATGGCGTAATAGGTGTGTCGTTTAGCTCAGATAGATCCCACGATTCATGGTCAGTGGCATCATCTGTTGCTTCTTCGCCAGAGCCTCTGTCCAAGAAGAGCAGAGCAGCACTGCAGAGCTTAAACAATGCAACAACAGATTTTCTCAGCATTCCTCGCTAATGCCATACATTCTCCTTCAATTTTGTTTTCTTTCCCATTATGAATTATGGACCAGCTTTGTACGGATAATAATTATCTGTGTTCTCTTTATGTGCAAGTTAAATTGCCTACAATCTCTGCTTTCTCAGTCCCGTCAGATTTCCCATCCGACTGAGTTAAATGGGATTTGGAAGCAGAGATCGTTGGCACTTTATCCTGAAGGAAATCGAGAACATGAACAAACCCGATGAAGAGACCTTGAAGTACCCGTATGTCCTGGTCCTGTTATCTCCGTCTTGTCGACTTTGGTCTTTCTAATCGTAGCCAACATAATCATATGTAACATATGTAAGTTTTATAAATAAAAAGTTCCCATATAACCTCATTCACTTTTTTCATCTAAATTTTCCATGTTTTATGTGGGTGAATGTCAAGGAAGAAGTATATGGTCAGCCATCGGCGATGCAAGGGATTTAATGAGTTACACAGAGTTAAAAATTAAAGTAATTAATTAGAATTTTTTTGTTATTTTTCAAAATAACTAATTAAAATTATTAATCTCTATTTTCATTTATTTCTTCTTGACTTATACTCACGTAGCCCTTTTAATTAATTTCATTTCGTTTGACCTCGTTGCAAGTGCTCTACTGAATTGTGTCTGCATGACCGTTGTTTTGGAATGTAGTGGAACCTGTCCTGCCGCAGTCGCGTAACTACGCTGTCCCTTTTGTTATTTATTTATTTATTTTTTTGTTTTTTTTTAATCAAACTTCATTCATCCTAAGTCCAACGCCTGTCTATATAAACAGTGGTCAACAGTGACATTTCCACAGACAATGTTGACGTTAATGGCTTTCATTTTCTTTCCCTTGGTGATTGAAAACAGATAAATAAAAAATGGATTTTGGGAGTAATGCAGTCATTATTATATTGTACGGCGAATTACCAGAAGGAACTCCCGTTTCCAAGCACAAAATTTTTATCAAAGAAGCAGATGGAGAGTCCCAACTCAAGAGGGCGAAGTCAATATAGGAGCTCTACTTTAATGATATATGAAATAAAAATTTAAAATTTAAGACTAATCGAAAATTTTAAAATGACTTAAAATTCAATTATAAAAATCTCTAAAATTTTAGAATTTATTGAGGTTTTATTTAAGTTATGTTTTCAGCTGCATGAAATATTAGATGTCTTTCGATTAGATCTGGCGAGGTAGGAATATCACCACTTTTAGTCAATAAGGCCTGCATGTGCACTTTTAAAAATTGAAGGGAATCATGACTTGGCCTTTATTCTGCACCTACTAAACTCTTAAATTTTTTTGAAACAAAAATTTTCTGTGTCTCCCGTGAATGTCGGGGAATATATTGTCTTGCACGTAAAGTTCGTTCATTTCTGCTGCTATTGACTTGTACCTTGGGGGGGGGGGTGTTGCTTTGATGACTGACACCTGAACATAGTAAGTTTAAAATGAAAAGGAAATGAGTAAGGCATGACGGTTATTTAAGCCTAATTATGTCGTTTCCAGCAATGTAAAACGATGGACCAAAACCCCGACGGGATTTATATTGTGGAAAATGGATCGGGGCTTTGTTGGGGGTTGGGGTGGTGTGGACTAACGAAAAGAGGGCATAAAAAGAAAGTACAGGAATAAGCCGCATTAGCCGCAAAAAGGAGCCATAAGAGAAGATTAAAAGAGATTTTAGACGCAATTAGATCCACTGAAAAGTAAAAACACAGCCATACATAAAGAGGAAAAAGGTTAAAGTTAAAGGAATGCTGAAATTGGGGGGGACAAAACCCTTTAGATTTTGTTTGTAATGTCTTTGTTTATCTCTTTGCTTTTTGCTTTTTGATAGTTAGGAGCAATGGAATGTAGCGAATTTCAACCCCATAAGGAAGAAAAGGGGTGGTGAGATGAAAGAGCTGATAATTGGTTCCAGTGAATATCTTCTCTTCTTTTCTTGACACCCACCATCTTTAAACTCTTCAAAGCTTACTCTCTCTTTTGACCCCCCGGGAGCATTGATATGTTCTAAAGTTGTAAGCGTCAATTTTTATATTCATTTATTTTTTCTTTAAAAAAAAAAAAAACAATAAGAAGAGGAAAAAAAGAAGCTCACATTTGTCAAACTATACCAAACCTTTCATTCTACCTCAGACCAAGCATGGGGTCATATTGGAAATGGTCACGTGATCATGCATGGATGACTTGCTTGAGCAAAAGTCAGCCATTGCATCCATTCTTCTTCCTTTCACAGGCAACTACAAGAAGAAGAATTGTCAACTAGTAAATTTGTTATTGGACTTGACAGAGACGTACGTCTTATAATAATTGCATAATATAGTTGCATACAGTAAGTGACCCTTAAATTTCTACCTCGTGTACGACTATAGTTAATTTCAATGCTCCAATCCAGAGAGGTCATCGCTCCAACATTGGCTAATCTACCTATATAGTTCATCCGCTAGTCGCCATCAGAAACACGAAGGCTGACATGCATGTGATATTTTAAGTTGTAACCAGCTGGCCGCATCTCAATGAAGAGGGGCTTCGATCGAAACTTTAAAATTCCAATTACCAATTCTTTTTTTCCCATTCCTTAATTTTTGTTGTTCCTTAACTGAGTTGGGAATGAGGGATCTTTTTTAAGGCAGGTTTAGGTTGGAAACCGAGACCCTACCCCCCAAGCCACTGGCTATACAGGTTTAACAGATTTCAGAAATTATTAAAACACTGACATGGTATATCGATTTCCGACTTCGCTTAATGATACTGGACTTAGGCAAGGGACAGCAGAACAAATGGATAATGCACTTGGATGTTGGATCTATCAGTGGAAGTAACTGATTTTGCTTTGTACATTTAGTTGTGGCATTCAATTATGGTATGGCGTATAATGCAAACCTTTCTAAAAGTTGACGGCCCATTAACTCGTTGGCAGAGAAGATATTTTGCAACAACATGCTTTTGCTTTCCATTGATTTCCTATGACCCTATGTAAATGTATTCATTCAGTATCAGATCAGATTTATTATAATAAAGAAAGGCTAATTACTAGGAATCATTCGTATGTATATCATCTAAACGGAAAAAACCAAAATTAAAGACCTGATCATTGTTCATCCGAGTAAATCATTTACATGGCGAATTAAGAACTTATTAATTACAGACAGGGAACTCAACTAGGCAGAATCTTGTATTGAGCGATGCAATACAAAATCCTCACATGAATGAGATCATGATAAACAGAAGATGTGGGGGCAGAAAATAACAGTTAATATTTAGCGCTAGGAAAAGAGAGAGATGGTTTAAGAAGGAAGACAGAAGCAGAAGCTGAGCTGGAAGATTTATGGAGTGGGTCCGTTATACTGAGAGAGTCTGAGATCATAATACGATGGAAACGAGAGTTGAGTAATTTGATTCCTCTTATCAATCTCTCTATAATATCTCTAGTTGCCAGGAAAGCCACATTCCATCCGTGAGTGGTACAACTGTTTGTTGTGGACGAGACACTTCTATCCCGACTAAAAGAGATATTGTAGCAGATATATTGCATTCTTGATTTCCAGGATTTGTTGCAGGACTAGCTGATAAGCTTGTGCACCACAAAATGAGTATCCGATGGGGCATCGAGGCTCGGCGACTGCAGCCTGCCATTAGGTTGTCAACATCTCGGGTAAATGCCAAACTTGCTGTTCAGGCACACCCCGCCAGGCTGCCAAGGCAAAGACAACGTCTGCATTTAGTTCTCTCTTTTATTTCCCAAAAAACAAAAAATGAGAAAATGTTTGCGATCTGGGTGTTGAATGGAGAGATTAGGTACATGGCGGGAAGCTCAATTATTCCTAGCCAAAACAAATTATGCCAGGTCTCTGCACGTGGTCCAATTGGATCAGCGATTGAATATGATCTTTGGTCCAAAAGTTATGGGTCTATTTTCAGTAACTAAAAACAAACATAGGCCAGACGTAGGGCCTACTTAGGCAATGCATGCTGACGTCATTATAAATAAAATAATAATATTATTACTATTTTTTAAAATTTTGATAATTTTAAAAAAAAATTCAAACGATTTACCCTAAAATTAAAAATTTACAAGAAAATATAATAGGTCAAAAAAATGCAATAAGATTCATAAAAAAAAAAAAAAAGTGGAACAAGAATAATAATTTATGGTATTGCACTTCTCAATTTTTTTTTTATAAACATTTTATTATGCTTGGTGCATTTCTTAAAAAATGTGTATATAATTTTTAAAAATATATTATTTTAATACCACTAACCAAAATGCTCCATCAACAGACAACAATGCAGTGGTTGAAGGATTAGAATTCAAAGAGATGTCTTATTCTAAGTTGAGCCCATCTTTGATAATTTCTCCTCGTAATTAAGACTATAATAATAACGTGGGTTCAGGTCCCTTATTCTTTTATTCTTTTCTTTGTTGTATTTTAAAAGTGTATTGCACTTTGATTTATATAATAAAAGTAATTTTTTATTTTTATAAATTATATATATATATATATATATATATATATATATATATTCAAAATTAGAATTCTTTAATTTTAGATAAAAATCTAAATTTTACGTACAATGAGTTCTGTAATATTCCATCTCAAGACATATGGTATGGTTATTGATTAATTAGAAAAGATCACAAAGTGCCTGGTAAGGATGCCTTATGGGCATTATAAATAAGGGAAGAGGCTGCAATCTGCATTATTTTAAGAAAGAAAAGATCAAAAGAAAAGCCAAGGCGGACAGCGAAGAGTAACGGGGCTTTAATGGGAGCAGAGTGGTCCTGTAGGTGGGGTAGATGGGCCTCTTCTTCTACCAATGCGCTGTGCATCCAGATTTTAATTTTGATTGTGGGGCCGCGCTAGTAGGTTGTGGTCGTAGCCAACATTAGCTAACATAAGAACTGCCGAAGGACTTTTAGGCCTCAAGTGTTCCTTTTAAAATGTACACAAAGATAGGGACATTGCTACGCATTAGGTGTGCCTATGCAATAAGCGAGTCCGATTGGAAAAGCCAAATCATTTAAAATGGGCGGCAACTAACTGTTTGCAAGGTAGGGATATAAGGATGTCCGGGGGTCAATTCTAGGCAACCTAGAATTCCCAACCAAATCAAATTTTCGGAGATTGGAATTTATTCTTTGGACTTTTTTTAAGGCGGTGATGATAAGGCACAACTGCTCTCGGGCTGCTTTTCAACCAAGTTTAAGTAGAGAGAGCTTTACTCTTTTAGCCCCTATAGAGAGCACTGCCTAGATTTAAAATAAAAAAACAACAACATTGGGCCAACGAGTACTGACCCAATTCAGTTTTTCCAGGCAGTATTCCCAATTCTGTCTTTTTGTGATCTTCAGATCAGAAAGCTGGGTTAGGCCTTAGAATTTAGCCACCCAGGAACAACTCAGAAAGGTTAGGTATTGCAAATAGACAACGTCTACACCCCATGGGCATGCTCCCTCCTCAGAGAGCTCGTGGACGCATGTGCTTCAGTGCACATTGACAAAACCGTTGGAACTTATTGGGGCTGGATTTAGGGCACATAGCCTTGTCAACTACCGGGACTTAATGGAAAAGCCCAGCCCGCATCTTTAAAAGATATAAGTGAAGCCATCTGGCCCACGCCCACTCCAGCCCCAGTTAAGATTGTGAAATGTCAGATGGACACCGATGAAAGGTCAACTCCTTGGAGAGCAACAGTTACCGATCATTGTGGTCAGTTGGTTTATATACGGCGTCATTAGTGAAACAGCGTGAATTCTACCGATGAACCGAATTATTTTATGAATTTGAGCTGCACTGGATCGCGCAGAATTCTAAGCTATGCAGTTAGCCGATTATTAATTTCCAACATAATTACTATGTTATTGCTTCAATAAGAGTCCATCCTCTCCAGAATCAAAACCAAGTTTTTCTTTAGATATTTATAACTATACGCATTCGATTATGACGCAAGAAAGATGTGTGCCAACTTTTGACCAAGCTGAACCTGAGGGTCCGTTGTGAGGTGGAGCTGATCTCTTTCCAGGGCAAATCCCTTGGCATCAACCATCTTAACCTATGGTATGTTGATTTCTAGTTGATCATTTCAGACCCTCGTCGTAAAATTGCCTTCACCCGCTGCGAGTGCCACGCCTGCGATTGCATTGCAATACATTATGCAATTGCCCTCACGGTTGTTGAGAATCTTTCGATTGCTCAAATTACCGCCATATAATGTAATTCCAACAAACAAGAAGACGAAAACGATCAATGTCTATGTACTTGTAGTATTAGTATAGATGGCATATTAAGGTCAGAACGCATATCTTGTAATTATAAAATAATTAATAAAATAACACAATATTCAACAAAAGTAAATTAATCAAAAAAAAAAATCAAGTTTAAAACATATTAAAAACTATTTTTAATAATAAATTTTATACATATAAACAAATTATTTTAGTATAATAAATTACAATAATTATCTTTTTAAAATAAGATAATTTTTTTATTAATATATATTTTAAATAATAAATAAAAAATAATTATTATAAAAATATTTATTATTTACTGTATTTCAAAAATTTTTAAAAATTAATTTATTTTAATTATAATTTAATAATTTATAAAAAAATAATAATAATTAATATAAATTTAAATAATAATAAATAATTAGTATAATTTATAGTGATTAATAAAAAATATATAAAAATTAATTTAAAAATTATAATGATTAGTATAATAGTTATAAAATAATTAATTTAATTGATATTAATTAATTAATTAATTAAATTTAAAAACATAATAATTAATTTTTTTAGATATATTAATTTATATCAAAATTTTGAAAAACTCCTCCGTATTTAACTTGTACTCATCAGCATCCTCCGGGAAAATGGTATCGCTCACCCCTTGATGCAATAGAATTGTGCTCTAATTAACCCACCAACCTGCAACGAGTCATTCGCTCGCCTTAACCATTCCTTCTTGCACATGGGACCAAGCCTATGGCTCCAAAGCCTGGACGTTTTGTGGGCAAATGCCGTTCCTGGTCCAACCCCCCAGGGGCCTTCAATTTCGATGCCAGCATGGACTGGTTCACCGGGTATTTCCCAAATTTCTTCAGAATTGAGCCTAATAATATTGGAGCTGGGTCTGACTTCAGGGGACTGGTAGTCATTCCATTTACCGCGGAAAACTCCTCTTCGGCCTACCATGTTAGACCCACCTCCTAAAAGCAAGATGTCGAAAAGAGAGGTTGGAACATTGCCCAAATTGGGCTACGGCGATCAATACAAAGGAGAATTTGATCCCCCCAAAACATGACTGTTTCCATAGCCAATAAAAAGGTCAGATTAATATGACCCCCAACAAAGAAAAAAAAATAAAAAAAAATACAAAAAGCAAGGTTAGATTAGCTGTGCCGGCACCTGAGCACAAGAAGGAATAACTACATAAAGATTTCTTAAAAATGGAAACAAATTCAATTGGTTCTATCATTTACGATAGATTCCAAGCGAGGACGGACTCGATAGATGGTTTATCTCAATCTTATCCTAAGAGCTTTGTTTCTGCCCGGCTAGATAGAGACAGGCGAAAAAGAAGATGAGGATAACTTCAAGTCATTATGCTCAGAGTGACATACGTGCCACAATGACCGTGACAAATGATTGCCTACACTCAACTCCATGAAAATGAGCTAACTCAAAAAACTCGTCCTCGGTTCGGACGACCCGTAAGCTGCAAAACGGTGACAATTAAACATGAGGGCTGCGATCAATCAACCCAACATCTTACGACAACAGCTGACAGCAGCCATGCACCCCCTGTGTCCGCGTTCTAGAAGGCAATCCTCTTGGATACGCGGATCATCGCGCCCCGATAAGGTTCAGCCAGCGGTTCCAATTCGAGAGAAATCAAGAATATAATTTGGAAACAATATCCTCCAGCAGCCAGGGAAGCAGAGAATTTTCAGCCGCGTAATCTCACAATCAATACACGAAGTTTTCAAATATTCGCTCGGAAAATGTTTTTGCTAGAAACGAATCTCATAGGGAAACGTACCTGACATATTTTGTCATAAAGCGGTAGCTTTTTTTTTTTTTTTCAAAAAAATTATAATAAAGAAAAAGTAAACATTTTTTAAGGCCAAAGTAAACACACTAGAACGCAGGCGCAATTAAAAAAAAAAATGCCTTTTTCTTCTACTCTAACTTTTCTGTATCTGGTATGTAATTTTTTTTTTTATTTTTTAATTTAAAGACATAAACTATACCATAAGATTTTAAAAATTAAATTAAATTAGTTATATGATGGATAAACATAAAAATTGAACAATAATTTGATATGATTCATTTTAAAAATTATTATTAAATTAGTTATAATTTTTTTTAATTCATTTAATTTTAAAAATTTATAAAAAAATAAATTTATTGTAGAAACAATACATTTTGAGGCTTGTTTCATAAAATATTTGGGTTCATTAAGATTTAATTCCGAATGCTATGATACTTTGAGGCGCAAGTCGTCAAAAGAAACTAAAATAGATACAAGAAACAAAATCTATGGACTAAGGAGTATAAGACTTTGATTAAATGGAAATATTAATATTGTCAACAAAAGGGCAAAATTGTATATGCAAAACAAATGTTTAACTAGAATATTCAAAAGTCCAAAATGTTCTATGCGAGAACTGCAAGAGTATCTTTGTGTTTGATCCGTAATTTTTGCAGAATTATGATATATATCACTTTATTTTTCTTAGTTATATATTTATTTAAAATAAAATATTATTAGGGTCCAATTAGTGAGTGAATTGCTATTTCTCGTCCAATCGGCAATTCACTTAAGCCATTGACAAATGAAGTAAAATAGAGATTTTTTTTTTCCGAACAATAAAAAAAAAAAAAAGTTGTAATGATGTTAGATATTATTTTTATGGATTAGGTTGAGATCATTTATTGATTTTTTTGATTCATATGAACGACTTATTATCTAAATAGCAATAATTTTGAGCAAATCTCTCTTGGTACATTTCATTACAATGAATTGTATTTAAAACATTTTGGGTATACTTGTCTATGAATTTTTATTTATTTAAAGAGAGACAATATAATAAAAATTTAAATATAAATAAATTAATAAGAAAATATGTTAAATTATCATTAAATTCTTATATCAAAAAGTAAAATAAAAATATCATTTAAACCATTAGTCTCACGCATATAAATGCCCTAATGATATTTATTTACGGGCAACAAATATTCAGTATACATTGTTCAGTGAAATAATCTGTGCAAATATGAAGAAAAAGTAGCCGGCTGCTAATTATCTTGCAATACAATAAGCAATGACTTCAGATTTCTCTATCGAAAACAAAAACTTTGATCCCAACGTTAATGTCAACCAGATGGCGGATTATTCAATGCATCATTTTCAGCTTCAGTGCACAAATTATATTTTAATTAATCACAGCATGTGACCAAAAGAAGTAAGAAAGGCACGAGCCAACATCAGACCGAGGTGAACCTGAGATGCTGTGGTAAGGTGCAGGTGATCTGATTTGAGGGACAATCCCTTGGCGTCTACGCACTTCACATTGGGCAAGTTGATTGCAAGCTGAGCTTTTCTCACCATCTCCACGAATTGACCTTCTCCCGATGCAAGCGCCACCTATTGCCAATTGTTCATTGCACAGGGGCACGCAAAGTCAAATTACTTTTTAAACTCTTGTACAAACATCGCGTGTAGGCGTTGGACAAGGCAGAGAAACTAAAGTTGGTTCCCATTTTGAACCCCTCCCCAGCTGGCATTCCGGTTTCCCTCGCTTACTTTTCAATTTTTTTGTCCCCAAACGTTTGCACTTATGAAACCCACCGTAAGCATCAAGACTAACTCATCAATTCCAGGAATGCACCTTAATTATATTTCGGTATTGACATGCTAGTGCCCAGCTTTTGTATGTTTGGAGGAGGGCCGCCTAATGCTGTAAATTAAAAGGCGAACCTAGTGCCAAGCTTTTCCTGATCCCATGAACATCGATCTAATTGGCGACCTTTTGGTCAACTGAGAGTTTGCCCTTCCAAAGTCCTAACCAATGGAATTTGAAAGCCCTGATTGGTCATCTGATTTCTCCTAACCCAATTTAAATTTTAAGCCATTACCTCATCACTTTTCTAACAATGAGAAAAATTGCAATTGTATAATCATCAGATTCGCCTTGAAATTTTCGTCCAACGTGTGAGAAATTTAAAATTAAAAAGGACATGAATGTGGAAAAAAAAAAAAAAAAAAACACAAAACACTGGACATACCAGGATTACAGGCAGAGATGGGATGCCAAGATCAGAACGCAAGTTCACGATGAACTTCTCCAAATTCCCCCTGTAAGCCTCGGCATCTTGTCTCCTCACCGTGTCACTCTCCCCTTGATACCACAACATGGCTTGAGCCTTTCCACCACCCATCAGGGACTCCTTCACTCGACTCACCAACTCACTGTACAATCTCGTCCCTCGAGCCCAGTCACTGATCTTGGTCCCACCAATCGCACAAGGGACGAGACCAACCACGCCGATTTTCGGGCTTTTGGCTCTGACTTCATTGGCAAATGCCATTCCTGGCCCAACCCCACAAGTTTTGCCTTTGTCGATGTCTGCGTGGAGAGGCTCCTGCGCTAATTCCCATTTTAATTTGGCGCTGAATCGAAGTATCGATGGACTGGGGCTGCACTGGGGCGGGACATAGCCGTTCCATCTTCCGTCTCGGACGCCGCCTCTGCCAGCCATGTTGCTTTGGCCTGCCAGGATAAAGATGTCCTTGGCAGGTCCTGCTGCTAGACTTTGATAAGGAGTTAGCAAGAGAGAGAAAAGTAAAAGCAATAGCTTGGCCATGACCATGGTTTTCTAGTGGCTAGCAATATTGCCTTGGCCCCATGGAGGAACGATCACTGTTTTATTTGCCTGACCTGGTGCCGTTCGTTGTGTTTTCTATGAAAAGAATGGAGAAGTTCCTTTCTTTGTTTTCTACCTTTTCCTTTCTCGAGGGAATGTTACAAATTGCCCTTGGAAAATTTATAAAATATACATGTACTTATATTAAAAATTACAATTTTTAATTTTTTCTTATTTTCATGATTTGATACATATACAGTTAATTAATTAATTATTTATTTTTTTAAAAACATGAATTCATGTGTTTAATTTTAAAAAATTATTTAAAATTTATGAAAATATAAATAATTATTTTTATTACTTACATGATTTATAATATAATGTGTTAGGGTATAATTTTAGTATTATTATTAAAAAATTATAAAAATATTATAATTTTATTAATATAATAAAATATAATACATAATAATTAAGAAATATATATAAAAATAATAATATAGATAACTTAATACATGACCACACTAATAGATGAGGGGTTGGGATCCTTGATCGGCACTACACTTCTGTACAATTGTCTCGAGTTGTTGAAATTTCAACCGTACAATATAAGGGAACGAAGAATTTAGTGACGCTTAGGCAAAATGCCAAAAGAAAAAAAAGGCTTGGCCACTGTTCATCTTGTGACAACATGTGTGAGAGAGAGATTTTGTACCCCAATTTGAAAAAAAGGCGGATTGTAGATTTGTTATATTATATTATTTTATTTCTATTTTTATTTTGGAACAAAAGTGAACAGGAGGTGGGTGGCCTTCGTCTTGTCCCTGCCAATTGCTAAGTGACCCGATAACTCCGCTCATCTTCAATTGGACAATTAGGCCTTTACCTGTTCATAGTTGCCTCGGGTGGCCGCAAAATAAGGATTGGAAACCAAGTCAACTAGAATTAGAGAACTAAAGATACCTTAAAAAAGGCATTTGGCCCTAGGCGTAACCAACTCAAATATATGTTTTTTTTTTTTTTTTTTTTTTTATTAAATTTATAAAAAAGCTCTTTTTCTCTTTTCTCTTTCTAGGGATATTGGGCAACTGGAACGCGGACTTCTTATATTAGAAAAAACGTGGTCTCCGTCTAGCCTGGTGGCAAATTCTTAGCATTTTAGAAATCTATAGAATGATTTGGTAACCTGTACTGTTATGTCACACCTCCCATTCACAGAAAGATAATAACAATTATTGGTAAGGAGATCTATAAAATCATAAATTAAATAAATCTCTGTTGTTTTTCACAATTGAACGCATTTAAAGCTAAAACTTCTAAGGTAATGGTGTAAAGACTTAAATCACAATTCAACTCTCTACGCTTATCTGTTTTTGAAATTAATGTCCACTTCCTTTTTAATTTTTGAAATCAACTATTTATATTATCTTCGTTACATAATTTGACGTTTTTCTGTTATGCAGCTATCATATTAACAAGCCTTTATTGAGTCAATTGTTAAGTCATAAAAAATAATGACGTAAAATTTCTTTAAAAAAAAGAAAAATGAAAAAAATACATATATTTCTACAAATTTTAGAAAAATTGGAAAATTTTTAAAATAATCTAAAAATTCATCAAAACATTGAAAAATTATACAATAAATCTAAAATTTTCAAAAAAAAAGTTAATTTTTTTTAAATATGAAAATTAAAAAATCCATAATTTTCAAAAATTTCACAAAATTTAAAAAAATCCAAAAAAATAAAATAAAAAAATTGAAAATGGAACAGTTTTTTTTTTTAATTCAGATTTTTGGAATTACAGGATTTTTAAAATTTGATCTTTTCTAATTTTTATTTTTTTGAATTATTCAGATTTATTCTAGAATTGTTTTGAGGAATTTTTGAATTGTTGAAGATTTTTCCTTTTTTTTTTTTTTTCAAATTTTGTAAAAAAATTTATGGTGTCTTTATAAGAGCTACCACGACATCATATTTAATGATGTGGCTGCCGACTAAATGGAGACCTGCTAACGTGGCGGTCCTGTGGTGCGACTTAAGAAAACATTAACGGAAAAAGACAAATTATGTAACGAAGATAACTTCAAGAGTCAATCGAAAGAATAAAAAGAAATTAAATATAATTTCAAAAATAGATAAATGTAAAGGGCCAATTTTTTTGGTTGAAAATATATTTAGACTCTTAACAACTAAAGTTATCTTTTACAGTGCAAAGTTGGGACGTTTTAATTGTAGTCTAAACCTTGTTCTCAAATAGTTTAATTTTTGCTCGAGTGGGTATCATAACGAAAGGATAAAAATGAAAAATATGTGATTGAATTTAATTTATGGGCAACATTTTTTAATTTCAAATACTTTGATCTTTGAAAGATTTAAAGTGTCTATTTCGAACATGCCTCATAAATTTTAAACCATAGGCTGCAAAAACATTTCTTTTGAAAATTTTAGGTAAAGAAGGAAACTTTGAGTGTCTTGCTCTTACTTTTTCCAACCGCTACAAATGTTGAAAAAAAATAAGTGTATTTTAAAATATTTATATTTTATATTATCTCATATTAAAAATAAAATATTTTTTATAATTATTTATAAAATAACATTTATTTTATATTTATAAAATAAAAAAAATCTTAAAAAAAAAAAGCATCATATGAGTAAATAACTCAAAAGATAAGTTTGATACCTATAATACCTTATCTTCTTTTCCAATATATTGAAAATAACATTTTTCTTGTTATTATTAAAATATATGTTAGTGAGAAAATTTTAAAAATACTATCTTTTATTTTTCAATATAATGAAAATCATCTCTTTTTTGTGGATAAAAAAAATACATATTAGTAAAAAAATTTAAAGACAGCATTGAAAACGATTGAGTTATTAAATTTTTTTTATTTAGTTTAATTTCTCTTATATCTATATTTAGTATATTATCTTTTTTTTTTTTTTTTGGCTAACAAAAGATATATAATTTTTTTGAATAATATTTGTAGCATAAATGGCCTGAAAGCAACCAAACAACTAAAGCTGAGGTAATACTTTTAAAGAAAAAACAAAATAGTTGTTGCTATTTATTTATTTCTTTCATAAAGGCAAGGTGCTTACAAATTATAAGGCAGGATCTGTTTCTTCAGTAAAAGCATCGCTTG
The DNA here is from genome assembly GCA_037832345.1 of Rhizophora mangle. Lineage (NCBI taxonomy): Eukaryota > Viridiplantae > Streptophyta > Magnoliopsida > Malpighiales > Rhizophoraceae > Rhizophora > Rhizophora mangle. The sequence goes on from JBAPLJ010000320.1 coordinate 2,091,552, forward strand.
CCTCCGTGCGCGTGCGTTTTCTGTTTTTCACCTGTGCCTTGTGGCTCATTGATGGGCTACTTATTACAAAAGGCTGGGGTATAAAGGCCTAGGCTTGTGACCCTAAGTTCTTGAGTCTAATACAATTTGAATTTTGGCTTGACCGCCCCCCAAAAAGAAAAAAAAATAAAATAAAATTGGGGTTGGATCAAAATGTGTACTAGTGGGTGAGCTATTTCGTATTTTGAGGTTAGAATAGCCAAAACTGACACCAAGTTGCGATTCTAAATTTTGCATAACTGCCCAAGTGGTTTGGTTGGAAAAATAGGTCCAAAATCGCCCAAGACCGATTTGTGTTCAGCCATCAGTACGTTCACACAGAGTTGTTGATCGGTCATCTTCAATTTGGCAATCAGTTCTGTCATCGCTGTCATCGTCGTTGGATTCAGAACTTAAAATCTCACATTCAACTTGCCAACAGATGAAAATGCTGAAGAAGGCTCAAGTTTCTGTTCAACAGATGCATCATCTGCAATTTTCTGAGACAAACTATGGATTTTTAAATTATTTCTTCTAAGAATACGAAAACCAACGAGGAATTTTCAAACATTTAAAACTCGTATTTTCTTTGTGTTTCCGGCTTGGCAACAATAAGATTGCCAGCAAAAAGGAGCTACGATAACAAGAAAAGAAAAGCCGAAAAAAAAAAAAAAAGATAAAAGGCCATTTCACAAAACGATTGAAATTTTCAAAATTTAATTATCGTTGTTTTTGAAGAATTATATCAATCAGTTATAGTTTCGAAGTTTGCAAATAAACAAAAAAAAAAAAAAGGGGGAAGAAAAAGAGAAAAAAATCTAAAAAAAAAAAAAAGCCTACAAACATATAAGCAGAGATACGAGCAGTGGACCAGTCAAAAAGAAGTCCGACATGAAATTGGCAAATCTTCTAGGAGAATAATTGCTAGCACGTCTGGACTGCAGGAAAGCATCAGCCAACATCTGGCCAACCTTAACCTGAGCCGGCGTGGATAGGTGCAGCTTGTCCGGCTCTATTGGAAGTCCCTTGGCATCAACACAACGCACGTTGGTTAAGTTAATTCCCATTTGAGCTTCTCTCACAGTTTCCACAAACGGCCCCTGCCCTGATGCCAGAGCCACCTGTCAATCAAATTTCATCTAATCTAATCAGACAATTAAAAAACATCCACAATCTTTGTTTTGTTTCGAACGTCTAGTTTGTGTTATGCGATCGCTCTCATGAACTTAGCAATTATACTTTTTTCGCGCACACTCCAAGAAAACTGAAACGCAAAGTGAAATAATAGTTAGTTGTGATACAATTTTGATTTATACATGAAATCTCAATTTAAAACCATGCTCTAGAAGAATTTAATGATAATTCAATGTCTATATACACCTAGTTAAGCTTCCAATAGTGCCCTCTATGATCGAAAGGGAAATTAATCCGTACACGTTGGTGCGTTCCATAACTGATATAGCTGTGATCAATTGTGACCAAATGCAGAGCAATATCTAACATCTTTCCTCTATCTTTTAATTAGTTGAAGAAAAAAAAAATCAATCGAAAAACCTCTGCCTACATTCCTTGGATTCTTTAATTGTCGGATGAAGATTGGCACCAATCGAAAAAGCCAAAAAAAACACAGACAGACAATGGTATGTGATTGTACCTGGAAAATTGGGAGCTTAGGATGCGGTAGATCGGCTCGGAGGTCAGTGAAAAACTTCTCTAATCTACCTCTATACGAATCGGCATCGTCTCTGTCAATTGTATCAGTCTCCCCTTGATACCATAGCATCGCTCTAAGAACCCCACCGTTCATCAAGGCCGCTTGAGCCCTCCTCACCAGCTGCACGTAAAGGAAACCTCCCTTGGCCCATTGGCTTATGTTAGTCCCTCCGACTGCGCACGGCACCAGACCCACCCACCCAAAGTCCCGGTCTTTGGTCAAAACCGCATTGGCGAAGGCCATACCGGGTCCAATCCCATTAACCTTGCTGTAATCAATGTCGGCATGGAGGGGCTCGTGGGCTCGGACCCAAGAAAGGCCAGCACTTAGACGAAGGATTGATGGGTTTTCCTGGCACTGGGGAGGGACAATTCCGTCCCAGGTTGGCTTGCCGGTCTCGGTGCCGTTGACTACGCCGCCACGGCCGGCCATGTTGCTCTGTCCCGCCAGGATAAATACGTTTTTATGTGATTGTTGACGGGCGGAAAGCACCATTGCTTGAGCTGTAAGGACGAAAAGCGCCAGGGAAAGCATCTTTCAAGCTTGGGGCCTCTCTCCTATTCACTCTTTCTGTATCGTAGAGTCACACCATTCCGAAAGCAAAGGGGGTTCGGTTTCTGTTGGACCGTCCAGTTCTTAAAGTGGTTTGGTTTCTCTGCTGCTCCTACCCTATTTGAAAATTGGTTGGATCGTTATTTTGTATTTATCTTTTATTTTACGCCGGATTAAGAATGTCACTTTCACTTAAAATTTATCCATCTTTCAATTTATTCATAATTTTATATTATATAATTTATTTTAAATAAATTTTATTTATTATATATAAATTTATGAATAAATTATAATTATAAAAAATTAAAATGAAAATTTTATAATCATATCCAATCCAAAAGAAATATGTCTAATATATGCATCTGCAAGTTAAATTTCTGAAGGCAAAGCACCTCCTAGACATCATCTTCTTATTATTTCTTCGTTTGACACTGGTCATTCACTGTATAAATGGCATGAAATATATATAATATTTAGTTTTTATTGTTTCTTAAATAAAGCTATGATTCACGAAAGAAAAAATAAATAAATAAAAACCTCCAACCCAAATGTTGCAAACCAATAGCTTGATCGTTAGTCATCATGAGATATTTTAATAATTAAATATTTAAAATTTTAATATAAAAATTTTGAGTTATAAAGTCAAGAAAGTATAAAATTTATAAAAAAAGAAAACTTATTTTTATTATTTAACTCATTACCCAACACATTTTGTAATAAAATAAAAAAAAAGATTGACCCTTGCAATTGTGTAGTCGCTTGTTTTAGCGGAAAACTTAGGAAATTAAAAAATTGAAAGAAGAGGAAGAAGAAGAAGTATAAACTATAACGCGAAAATCAGACGATTTTTAGATGGCTTAAGTACCAAAATTGTCCCTTACGTTTCAAAAAGTGTAAATTTCATCGTTCGTGTATTTTTTATTAGTCGATTTCATCCCTAACATTTCTCTTTTTAGTCAATGTAATATAAAATTATATGAAATCTATTGGCAACATGGGTCAACTCTATTTAACACTAACGGACATTTTTTTAGAAGAAAAACATTTGTTGCAGAATCCACCTTTTGACGTTAATGCTAATGTAATATATTTTTCATTTGAAACTTGTTTTGTTAAAAGGAAAAAAAAAAATAAAACTATTTTTCTAAAAATAAATTTTTAAAAATTTAAATTTTAGTACCGAATAATTGCAATTTTCTTGATAAAACAGTAATTTATATTTTTTTTTTTCTGATTTTCAGGCAATAATGTCACAACGAAAAATTTATTTTCCAAAACATTTCTATACAATTAGATTTTTGTGCCGAGTAATTAATTTTTTCTGATAAATAAATTTTAGTTTTTTTTTTATTTGTGTTTTGACAAAACATGTTTTTATTTTTGAGAAAGAAAATCTTGGGTTTTTATTTTTTATTTTTCTTTTTGTTTTGCAAAAGTAAATTTAAAGTCATGATGTCTTGTCGACATGCCAATGGGTATTCTAATAAATATTTCTTTTAAGGAATATCATGTTGACAACATTTTTTTTTTCTTTTTAGAGCGCAAGATGGAAGCTTTATTCATGAACAAAAATGACGTATATCATGGTCTATGAGATTAAATACATGACCAAGATTGGAAATTGCCGTCTTTGCCAGTGTATGTGCTACGGTGTTAATATTTCTGGCGATATAATGGAGAGTGAAGCTGAAGAAAGAAGAAGCCATGAGCCTTACAAGCTCCCTGTCACGGGCCAACAAATGCAAACCCAATCCGTCAAAGGAGTCCAAACCCGCTACCAAAGGCCCGAATCACCTGGGAAGATTCCCCAGCATATTCCCTGTACATAATTCTAGAATATAATATTCCCTAGCATATTCCTTGTAAATATCTAGGATAGGAATGTTCTAGATCCAAGGCCAAGGGCTATATATACCCCAAGCCTCATTCATTTGTAATATCAAGCAACCAAGCATCAATCCAATCTCTCCTTCTCCAAGCCTCTCTCCAATTCCTCTTTACTTTGCTCTCTCTCTCTCTAGGCTTACTAGCAACTTTCCCTTGAAGTTGTCTAGTGCCGCGCGGGTTTGGAGTGTCCGCAACTCGTCCCGTGACAGTTGGTATCAGAGCCTTGGTTGCTACCGTTCAGCACCAAAGATGGCTTCCGTCAACGAAGTTTGTGTGGAGGAGCAAAGCCGTGGTCGAGAGGAACAACGCACCTACATCACAAAGCGCGGTAAATCGAAGACCGCTCTAATGGAGGCCTTGGAGTTCCGTGTTGCAGAGTTGGAAAAGACTTCTCAAGGATTGAACCAACCCTTGAGGAGCAGGCTGCCCGAATTGACAACATGGAGACGGAATTCGGGGAAGTCACTCGCGTGGTGAAATCCACCCTTCGGGAGATCAGTCAATCCTTCAAGCGTGATCTTGACGATATCCGACGAGAGGTATGTAATGATCGTTCCTTTACTGAAGTTGAGTTACGAGACCTCAGACATGAGGTAGATGATGTTCGTGCTGATTACAAACAAGCCATTGCCAATGGCTCATGTTCCACCGGCACCAACAACTTTGGCACGATCCAAGTGCCTAAGCCAGCTACCTACAATGGCACTCGCAACGCTACGGAAGTGGAGAACTTCCTCTTTGGCTTAGAACAATACTTCGAAGCCAAGTTTGTTCGAGATGATGCAGCTAGGATCTGCACTGCCCCCACATTCCTGCGAGATGCTGCTCAACTATGGTGGCGTCGCAAGCACGGTGACGTTGGCAAAGGTATTTGCTCAATTGACACTTGGGAGGACTTCAAGCGAGAGTTAAAGAAGCACTTCTGCCCAAGCAATGCTGAGAAGGAAGCTCGAGGTCGCCTTAGACGATTAAAGCAAGGAGGGACCATCTGCGACTACGTCAAGGAGTTCACCACCCTCATCCTTGAGATTGAGGACATGTCTGACAAAGACTCTCTCTTCTACTTCATGGATGGATTAAAAGATTGGGCTAGAGTTGAACTAGAGAGACGTAATGTGCAAAGCTTGGATGACGCCATTGCTGCCGCCGAATCTCTCGTGGAATACAACACCCAATCCAAGGAAAAACGATCCAACCCGGGTAAAAGTGGGGGAGAGAAATCTGGACGCAAGGAGCAAGGGTCCAAGGATAAAGGGAAGGCCAAAGCCTCGTCACATGGTGAATGGCATGATCGAGGTAAGTCAGAATCTTCCAAACCAAAAACTCCATGTTTCATTTGCAATGGTTCCCATTGGATGAAGGATTGCCCCAAGCGCAAGACCCTCAATGCTATCATGAGCCAGTTTGAAGATGACTCTTCACAAGACGAGCAAGGTCAGACCGAGATGGGATCACTTCGAATCTTGGCAACCATGAAGGGGAAAAGCACACAACCCCATGTTGACCATAAGGGTTTGCTGTACGTCCAACTCACCATCAACGGGAAGCAGTCTAGAGCCATGCTAGACACCGGAGCTTCCCACAACTTCATTTCCATGGAGGAGGCCAAGCGGCTTGGCCTCAAGCTGACAAGTAAAGGCGGGACCCTTAAAGCAGTAAACTCACCAGCAAAACCTATTGCTGGCATTGCTAAAGGCGTTCCCACAACCCTTGGTGCATGGAAAGGAAGCATCGACTACTCCGTAGTCCCTATGGACGACTTCAAAGTGGTATTAGGCATGGAGTTCTTCGATAAAGTACACGCCTTCTTATTCCCAGCTTCCAACTCACTCGGAATATTGGAGGGAGGAAAGGCTTGCACCATACCTGCAGAACGTGCCCAACGAATGGAGGGCCAGGCCTTATCTGCATTACAATTCAAGCGAGGTATGAAATCTGACCATAGCTACCTTACTACCATCCGTGAACTCAACGATGGGGATGTTAACCTCAACGTTGCCTTACCTACTGAGGTGGCACAAGTCCTTGAAGAGTTTAAGGACGTCATGCCACAAGAGCTGCCAAAAAGACTCCCACCTAGGCGAGAGGTGGATCATGAAATCGAGTTGGAGCCGAATGCCAAACCCCCTGCCTTGGCACCCTACCATATGGCACCACCCGAATTGCAGGAGCTACGTAAACAGCTCCACGACTTGTTGGATTCAGGCTACATCCAGCCCTCGAAGTCCCCTTACAGTGCCCCAGTGCTCTTCCAAAAGAAGAAAGATGGAAGTCTCCGCATGTGCATCGACTACCGAGCATTGAACAAGGTCACCGTAAAGAACAAGTATCCGATACCTTTGATCTCGGATCTCTTCGACCAGCTTGGTGATGCACGCTGGTTCTCAAAGCTAGACCTACGCTCGGGGTACTACCAAGTACGCATTGTAGCTGGAGACGAGCCTAAGACAGCATGCGTGACAAGGTATGGCTCTTTTGAATTCTTGGTTATGCCATTTGGTCTCACCAATGCACCGGCAACCTTCTGCACTCTCATGAACAAGCTATTTCATCCCTTCCTCGATCGATTCGTGGTCGTGTACCTAGACGACATCGTGGTGTATAGCAAGACACTTGATGAACACTTGCAGCACCTACGTCAAGTCTTCCAGGTGCTACATGACAATGAACTCTACGTTAAGAGAGAAAAGTGCTCATTCGCCACACAAGAAGTAGAGTTCCTTGGCCACCGCCTTCGGGATGGACAGCTAATGATGGATCCAGTAAAGGTAAAAGTCGTCATGGATTGGGAGCCACCAACCAGAATCCCGGAGCTACGATCTTTCCTTGGTCTAGCCAACTACTACCGTCGGTTCATCAAAGGATACTCAGCAAGGACGACACCCTTGACCGACCTATTGAAGAAAGATCGTGCATGGAAATGGACAGAACAATGTCAACATGCCTTTGATGGTTTAAAGAAAACCATCTTTGAGGAGCCGGTCCTTAGCCTTCCACACCTGAGTAAGGCCTTTGAGGTACACACTGATGCTTCTGACTTTGCCATTGGAGGTGTTCTTATGCAGGATGACCGCCCCATTGCCTTTGAAAGCCGGAAGTTAAACGACACGGAGCGCCGCTACACCGTGCAAGAGAAGGAGATGACGGCCATTGTCCACTGCCTACGGACATGGCGACATTACTTGCTTGGCTCACACTTCTCCATCCTAACCGACAACGTGGCCACAACTTACTTCCAAACCCAAAAGAAGTTAAGCCCGAAGCAAGCTCGGTGGCAAGATTTCCTTGCCGAGTTCGACTACCAGCTGAAGTACAAGCCAGGCAAGGCTAACGTGATAGCCGATGCACTTAGCAGGAAAGCGGAGCTTAGTTCGTTAACTCTTAGTCGACCGGAGGGCCTTCTCATCTCTCGCATCAAGGAAGGCATAGACAAGGATCCCAAGATGCAGAACCTTGTCAAACTAGCTCGTGAAGGTAAGACCCGACGGTTTTGGGAAGACAATGGGCTACTTTTGACTGTCGGCAACCGAATCATGGTTCCCCGGTACGGGAACTTAAGGAGGGAGATCATGAAAGAGTGTCATGATACTCGGTGGGCAGGACATCCTGGTGTTGCACGCACCCTTGCCCTTCTCCAATCTGCCTACTACTGGCCACAAATGCGGGATGACGTGGAAGCATACGTTCGCACATGCCTTGTTTGCCAGCAAGACAAGGTCGATCTACACCACCCTGCAGGTCTTTTGGAACCCTTGCCAATTGCCGAAAGACCATGGCAAAGCTTGTCCATGGACTTCATCATGGCCTTGCCCAAGTCTGAAGGTTATGGGAGCATCATGGTGATCATAGATCGATTCAGTAAGTATGCTACATTCATACCAGTTTCTCGGGACTGCACCGCAGAGGAAGCTGCCCGCGCTTTCCTCAAACACATTATCAAACTTTGGGGAGTACCATGCGACATTGTAAGTGATCGAGACCCACGTTTCACTGGAAGGTTCTGGACGGAACTCTTTAAACTTTTGGGGACCGATCTCAACTTCTCCACCAGTTTCCATCCCCAAAGTGACGGCCAAACCGAGCGCATCAATGGATTGTTGGAGCTATATTTGAGGCACTATGTAAGTGCCCATCAACAAGATTGGGCCAAGTTGATTGATGTGGCTCAATTTTCCTACAATCTCCAAAGGAGTGAGGCCATAGGTAAAAGCCCCTTTGAGATTGTTACCGGCCAACAACCCATGACACCACATGCCATGGCCTCCACATACAGCGGCAAGAGCCCTATGGCACATCAAATAGCCAAGGAATGGCACGAGCAAGCTGATATTGCCCGGGCTCACCTAGATAAAGCCGCTCGCAAGATGAAGAAATGGGCGGATCAAACGGAGGCACATTAAGTACCAAGAGGGAGACAAAGTGCTTGTGAAGCTACTCCCACAACAATTCAAGTCTCACCGCAAAGTCCACAAAGGACTTATTCGAAGGTACGAAGGCCCCTTTCCAATCATAAAACGCATTGGGAAAGTCTCCTACCAGGTACAACTTCCGCCCAACCTCAAAATCCATCCTGTCTTCCATGTGAGTTCCCTTAAGCCATACCACGAGGACATGGAAGACCCTGAGAGGAACAAGTCCAAACGAGCACCAACAGCCGTTACCACCGCCTTCAACAAGGAAGTAGAAGGCATCCTTGCAGATCGAAGGATACGGAGAAGGGGTGTGCCCAATTATACGGAGTACCTTGTGAAATGGAAGGGACACCCTCACGAAGAGGCCAGTTGGGAACGAGAGGATACACTATGGCAATTCCCCGACGAAATCCGGTGCTACAAAGACAAAGCAGCGACGAGGATGTCGCCGAATTAAGTGGGGGAGAATGTCACGGGCCAACAAATGCAAACCCAATCCGTCAAAGGAGTCCAAACCCGCTACCAAAGGCCCGAATCACCTGGGAAGATTCCCCAGCATATTCCCTGTACATAATTCTAGAATGTAATATTCCCTAGCATATTCCTTGTAAATATCTAGGATAGGAATGTTCTAGATCCAAGGCCAAGGGCTATATATACCCCAAGCCTCATTCATTTGTAATATCAAGCAACCAAGCATCAATCCAATCTCTCCTTCTCCAAGCCTCTCTCCAATTCCTCTTTACTTTGCTCTCTCTCTCTCTAGGCTTACTAGCAACTTTCCCTTGAAGTTGTCTAGTGCCGCACGGGTTTGGAGTGTCCGCAACTCGTCCCGTGACATCCCGCTATCAAGGATGTATGTAAGTTCGTGAGTGGTGCTTTGCAGCTCCAATGTTTGTTTTTAGTCATTCTACAACCTGGTGGCCATTTCAATACATACAAGGGCCAAAAGTCTTCCTCTCCATTACAAGTAAGTTCCGCGATCACCAAATAGCCCAAACCATCATGGCAGCAAGCGCCATCGGCCCATCTCTCTTATCAGAATGCCAAGAGAACTTAGAAGCCAAACGCCCTTTACCCAAAGGCACCATAAAATGACATGTGAAATAGTCTCCGTTGCAACTCTACACCTTGGACAACTCAGGCAACTCGGGCTACAACTGGCATCTCTTATCAGAATGCCAAGAGGGCTTCGAAGCCAAATGACTTCGTTGGGAATTTTAAGGTTCCATAATTTATTCCAATTAGAAGCACCCACCATTGAGGAACCTTGGTATGCAATACTCCTATTGGCCATAGATTTTGCAAGATTATAGGCGCACTTGTAAGTATAACAGCAAGCGCGATCATGGTGCCATATTAAACAGTCTTCCAATCCTCTGTGACTAAGGGGGATAGACAATATTCGGAGCACTTTCAGTGGGCATAGAGTGCTGCCTAATTAAGCTTTAACGCCACCACTTGGTATCCTTATCAATTATCGATGCCACCGCATTAACTTTGAACCCATTTTGCTTTGGTAATCACGGGTTAGTCTACACGTTCACCTTCTTGCCATCTCTTATTAACCAATGCATGCCCGCCATTATCAAAGAATGAGATTCTGCTAGAAACGACAGGATTTGATTGAATCCTTTTTTGATTTTGAGTTAATTTTTTTCTGTTGTGCTGTTGCATTATTGTGAAACTCCTTGTAAATGTCCATTATGAGTGTTAGGATCATGACATTAAATGGTACGTTTTAGATCTTTTGAGTAACCGGTGTGTTTTGTTGAGTTAATCACTGGTATAATTATTACCAGATGGAAGTTGAATAAGAAAGGATGGACAGATTTACAATCTCTTTCTCTCTTTAGTTTCAACGTTCACTCTCTCGAATCCCAAATTTATTTTTTCCTTTCTCTTAACCTTGACCCTAAATCTCTAAGACTTGACAAGTTGGTATGACAATAATTATTTAACCATGACAATAAACAAAGGGGAAGTCTATAAAAGACTAAAGGAACAGTGTACCTCCATTCGAGAGGAACATTCAGTCTTATGGGAAGATAATGGAGTTTTAAAGCAAATGGTGGAGCAACTCAACTAGCATTTCATGGAGTTATTGGAATAAGGTAAGTTCCCTGGTCTAGACCTTGTGCATGGGAGTCAGTCAGCGTCTGTCACACGGATCTTGGCGGCTAAGGACCAAATCAAAATCCTGCCTTTACTTAAGGATTTTCACAGGAGGGTGGGTCATTCCGAGGGAGGAGGACGATTGCAGGGGAAGACCTCATTGCTTGGAGCTCGAAAGACACCCTTCCCCATTTTGAAGGAAGCAATCTTAGGGAATGGATCATGAAATGCTAGTACTTTTGAATTTGTAATATAGCCATAAAAAATAGGGTGGAGTTGGTAACCATGTACCTAGGAGAGTAGGTCGAGTTGTGGTTTGAGGAATGGCTGGCAAATCAGGAGGAAGTCACTTGGGACAAGTTCTCTGATGACCTTTGTTTATGGTTTGGGCATAGGAAATTTTCTAATGTGGTTTAGGAATTTAATAAATTGTCTCAGACAAGTATCTTGAGGGAGTACCAAGAAAGGTTTAAAGAGTTGAAAGCACTTATGAAGAGTGCTAATCCACACCTAATAGAGGATTATTTTATGTCAAGCTATATCAGTGGGTTGAACAATTCTATTAAGGTAACGATGAAAATGTGGGAGTCAAAGGTCATTGAGTCACTTGTATGAGCTATCTACATTGTAAGAGGAAGTTGTTGTTAGTTAGGGAAGATCAAGTAGACCTTAGTTTAAGGCCATAGCTTGGGGAATTGTAGGGTATAGGGTAGAGGAACAATCCAACTTCTAGTAGTGAGGGAAATAATCAAAAGGGTGCAAGTATGAGGGAATTAACAAGGAATTATGGGTTAGGCAGTAAGGGTCCACTCATTGGCACAATCCTAATAAACTCAAGAGGGTTTACTAAGGGGGTTAGAAAGCTAAGCCAATGATAGAGATTTAGGGATCAATATTACCAAAGGCATTAATGTGCCAAGAGAACAAATCTCTATGCCATGGAAGGAGATGTAATAGCTGGAGACTGGGAAGTTAAAGAGGATCTTGGCGAGGAATTTTATGACATGGACATAGGAAAAGTGATAGGAGCACATGGTAGCCTATCCATATATGCCATGACAGGATCTACGGGGTTGAATACCATTCAATTAAAGGGATAAGCGGGTAATAGGACCCTTACAATCTTAATTGATTTTAATAGCACCAATAGTTTTTTAAATGCTAACTTAATAAAGGATCTGTCATGTGTTGTAGTCCCCACTCACCTCTTGCTGATTACTGTAGGTAATGAGTTTAAGGTTAATAGTAAGAAAAATATTAGGAATTTTGAATGGAGAATGCAGGGGTAAACTTTTAAGAGTGACTTAAGGATTATGAACCTAGGATCCTTAGATATGATACTAGAGGTTGATTGGTTGGGGCAATATAACCTAATACTATTGGATTTCAAGAATTACAAATTATCATTTGTTAAGGAAGGCAAGACCATTGAATTGTTGGGCACTCCTTATAAGTAAGGTGTTATCCTTAAGGTGATAATTGGGGTACATTTGAAAAACTTAATCAAGAAAAAGGGATAAATAGTGTAAATTCATTTTTACACCATGGTAACCTATAGAGTTATTGACTATTTTAAAGCAATACATGGATGTCTTTGCAAAACCTGCAAGAATGCCTTCCACAAGCTCATATGACCATGCTATTTCTTTGAAACAAGGGGCTAAGCTAATAAATTTGAGGTCATATCGATATCCTTATTAGCAAAAGGCTAAAATAAAAAGGTGAATGCTGAAATGTTGGTAACTTCCATCATTCAACCAAGCACTAGCCCTTTTACCTCCCAATCTTATTGGTAAAAGAAAAAAAAAAAAGGTGACACTTAACAGTTCTGCATTGACTATGGGCATTTAAATTCCCTTACAATTAAGGGTAAGTTCCATATACTTATTATAGATGGCACGCTGGATGAACCCCATGGTGTTACTATTTTTTCAAAGATTAATCTTAGGGCGGGCTATCATTAGATCCTCATGAAGGTGGATAATATTCTAAAGACTGTATTTAGGACTTATTAAGGGCATTATGAGTTCAAAGTGATACTTTTTGGGTTGACCAATGCGCCAGCAACTTTCCATGCGTTTATAAATCAAGTGTATGAGCCTTACTTAAGGAATTTTATGCTAGTTTTCTTTAATGACATTTTAATCTACAATGCCACCATGTTGAATCATGTTAGTTATTTTTATCAAGCTCTATAAGTTCTTAAAGAGCATTAACTATATGCAAAGAAGTCTAAGTGTTTCTTTGGTGAAAAGTAAGTGAAGTATTTAGGTCATTTAATCTCAGGTAATGAAATAGCAACTGACCCTAAAAAGGTGGAAGCTATTGTGGGCTAGCTAGTGCCCAAGACCTTAAGGGAGTTAAGAGGTTTTTTTGGTCTCATTGGATGTTATAGGAGGTTTATTAAAAGTTATAGATTGATTAGTAAGCTTATAACTAACTTATGTAAGAAGAATAAGTTTGAGTGAAGCTAAGTGGTGAAGGAGTTTTTCAAGTAGCTGAAGCAAGCCATGGTCATTACCCTAATGATCGTCATGCCAATTTCTCAAAATCTTTTACTTTAAAGGCAAATGCTTGTAAAAATGTCATTGGAGCTATGCTAATGCGAGACCACAGGCCTATTACATACCTTAGCAAAAGGTTGAATGAGAAACACCAAGGACTTTGCATATATGAGAAGGAACTGTTAGTTATACTTATGATAGTCTCTAAATGGAGGCATTATTTGGAAGGGAATCATTTCATTATTAAAACTGACTATAAAAGTTTTAAATTTCTATTACATACTTATATCTAGCTAAAATAGGTCATTAAACTCTTGGAATTGGATTACAATACAATACAAGAAAAGAGTGGATAAGATAATAGATGGTCTTTTGAGAAGAAGTAAGGCCATAGAATTTGATGAAGTTTAACCAAAGGTTGCTGATTATTATGCCTTAACCACTCAAGTGCCTTTATGGCTTAATGAGGTCATTGATAGCTATACTTAGGATACTTAGCTATAGAGTTGATCTTAGTTTTAACTATTTCTCTAGAGACAAGGCCACCTTTTTCCTTGCAAAATAGGGTGCTTAAGTATAAGGGTAGGACATATATTGGTTAATAGGGGGGGTCTTAGAGTATAGATGTTAAAGTAATTCCACACTTTTGCCATTGGAGGTCATTTAAGCATTAAGGCAACTTGTGTTAGGCTACAACAATTCTTTTATTGGCTAGGACATACAAACCAGGTATATGAATTGCCATTGGAGGTCATTTAAGCATTAAGGCAACTTATGTTAGGCTACAACAATTCTTTTATTGGCTAGGACTTACAAACCAGGTATATGAATTCATATGATAGTGTAAGACTTACCAAAGGTGCAAAGGAGAAATGGTAAAGAGTCTTAGTCTGCTCTAACCACTTCTTGTGCCCACGCAAACTTTGAGGAACATTAGTATAGACTTTATAAAGGGATTATTGAGATCAGAGGGTAAAGATGTGATACTGGTGGTCATTAATGGGTTTAATAAATATGAGCATTTCTTGGTTTCATCTCATTCTTTTACTGCTTTGACAGTGACTTAATTATTCATGGAAAACATTTTCAAGCTATATGGGATGCCTAACTCCAATGTTTTGGATCGAGATAAGATGTTCCTTAGTTTGTTTTGGTAAGAGTTATTCAAGCAACTAGCATAGATCTTCGCTTGAGTACAACCTATCATCCTCAAACGGATGGAGAGACTAAGAGGCTTAACAGATGTATAGAGACCTATTTGTATTGTATGACATTCTAGAAACCCTATCAATGGAGCAAATGACTACACTTAGCTGAATGGTGATACAATAGTAGTTTCTTTTTAGCTTTGCCATGTCCCCTTTTTAAGTCTTATATGGATTTATACCACTTCAATTATTTGAGTTGCCTTTGGACCAACCTAAAGTAGCTTCTATTTAATCTCTACTCCAAGAATGACAACACATGGCCAAGTTGCTCTAGGAATAGCTTTTAAGGGCCTAATAAAGAATGAAACACTATGTTGATAAGGGGAGATTTAATAGATTTGTAGTAGGAGAATGAGTGTATCAAAAATTATAACCATATAGACAAACTTCAGTAGCCATCAAGAAGAATCTGAAGCTTGCTACCAAATATTATGTGCCTTTCTAGACTTTGGAGAAGATTAGACTGGTGGCTTATAAACTTCAGTTACTTACAAGATCTACCATCCACCCTATTTTTCATGTCTCCTTGCTGAAGAAGTTAGTGGGTAGGCCAAGTCATTATGTGCCTCAATTGCCCCTCACAAACCAAGTTAGGCAGCCGTTGGCAGAACCTGTGGCTGTGTTGGGTAGATGGTTGGTGAAGAAGCAAAACAAAGCAACAGTCTAAGTGTTGATTCAGTTGTCCAACCTAGCTCTAGAAAATGCCATATAAGAAGATTGGAGTTTTATCTCTTCTCAATTTCCCTCCTTCTAGCCTTAAGGACAAGGCTACTCTCGTTGGGGCACTTGTTAGGAATGGTGGGATTTGATTGAATCCTTTTTTGATTTTGGACTAATTTTTTTGTATTGGGTTGTTGTACTGTTGTGAAACTCTCTCTCAATATCCAATATGATTATTGGGGTCATGACATTAAATGGCCTGTGTTGGATATTTTAAGTAATCAGTGTGTTTTGTCAAGTTAGTCACTGATATAATTATTATTAGATGAAAGTGGAATAAGGAAGGATGAACAAATTTACAATTTCTTAAATCCCAAATTTCTTCTTTCCTTTCTCCTAATCCTAACCCTAAATCTCCGAGACTTGATAGATTCTAGGATTGACCAATTCAGACAAAAAAAATTTCCCTCCAGGAAAATACCGTGCCTCGACGATGCGGGATAGCAAAGAATGCTCTTTTGAGATAATGCGCCATGCTTGCTTGCTCAACATTGTCCGATTAAATTCATATAAGTATCGAAATTCCAAACCACCAGCACTTTTCGACAAAGTCCAAACAGCCCTGTGAATTTTATGCTGGGTATTCAAATTGCCCCCACCAAAAACGATTCACCATGCCTGCAATCTCCTCTCATAGATTTTTTTTTGGAAGAAGGAAGCAACTCATGAAATAAGTTTTCACAGCCTGAATTAACGCTTTAATGAGAAATTCCCTACTAGCTCAAGACGTATTTTTCTCCTTCCATCTTCCAATCTTCTTTCTAATTCTGTCTAGGATCAAGCTAAATTTTTTTTCTGTGGAGTATCCCACAGTTAAAAGAAGGCCAAGATATTTTTGGGGGCTCTCTACTACCATTACTCCCAAGCAAGTCTGTATAACAATTTTATCCTTTTCACTTACATTATGATTCAAAGAGAATGCTGTTTTTCCCAAGTTAAAGCCTGCTCAAAATGTGAAAGAAAGTGTTGATGCTGCCGTAAACACAAGATTGTCGGCCAAAAAATAAATGAGTGACAGGGGCTCTTGTGCACACCTGTACTCCACGAACGCTGCCAGGACACGCTGCATGAGACATTAGAGTTGACAACCCCTCAGCATTTAATAGGAATAAATAAGAAGAAAGGGGGTCCCTCGCGCAAAGCACCCCAGGGTTTTAAAGAATCCATGGTACGATCACGAGTTGTACCCACTCATTGGCGAAACCCGGCCTCAACATAATCTGTTCTAGGAGGAACTACTTTACACGGTCCTTAGCTTTGCTTATGTCATGTTTCAAAGCCATCGATTCTTTCTTACCAAAGTACTTGTGATTCATATTGTGTAATATCTTAAAAATTACTAATATATTATCAATAATTAAATGTTGTGGAGCAAAAAGGCACTTTGAAATCTAGAAATAACATGTGGGAATATTAATTTTAGTCTATTTGCGATAAAATCCTTACACATGGTTGGTGACGCCACTTTTAGAATAAAAACATTCGTATGATTAAAAGCGGATGGGTCACCGCCGTGATTAAGAATATCAAAAGCTGTGGAGACCACCTCATCCCCCACTTTATGTCAGAAGGACCGATAAGAAAAGCTCAGACATTCCATCCGGTTCGAGAGCCTTTGTAAGATGCATTTGGTCTAGTGCTCGGAAAACGTCTTGACTAGTAAAAGGTTGGACCAACCTTGCATTCATCTCCGTACACACTTTGGGCTGAATAATACCAATAACCAGGTCCACAACAATGCTGCGTCCATGTGATTAGAATAAATTATCAAAAATAGGAATGTCCATATATTGCCACTATCATCAATTATTATTTTGATGCTCCTTTTTTTCCTTTGACATGCTTCAGCTTGAAAATACTTTCGTCGTCTTATCCCCATCTTTAAGCTAGGCTACACGTGAGCGTTGTGCACACATCGACTCTTTACGTCTTAGTACTTAATGCCGCCAGGTTGGTATGCGACGATTCTAGAGCTTCCATGTCCAGTTGCCAAGACCTCAATTCCCTTACAGCCCTGGTGACATTGTCAAAAGTGCAACGATCCCATTCGGCCAAACTATTTCCTTAAAAAAGCAATCATACTAGGTATTTCATCTGGTGAGAAGAGACACCGTGCTTGGCTCCATGAATTGGCAACTTTGGCTTCGCAAGGCGGGTCACGATCGCGGGGTCACGATCGCGGAGCCACATGTTATGAAACCTACAAAATCTCCGATTTTGGCGGACCTTGAGCTGGTATTGATCAAGCTGAATAGACAAAGGTTGTGGTCGAAACGTGAGAGACGATGGACCATTGTTGGGATAAGTAATGAACTACGGACATAAAAAAAAGCTCGAAAGCGGAGGTATCTTCCCCAACTACCAAGGCCTTCTTCATCAACTGCAATAAAAGATCCAATACAGTTGCCGAGAGCTATGGTCGTGGACTTTGTTATGGTGTTTAATGGAAGGTCACATGCTTTAATCCAAAATGGAACCATGAACAAGGCCACCTTCCAAAGTTGCTCATTGTACATGATTTCTCTAAGGAGCAGAACTTGCTTGTCAAACAACCACGGAGCATTTTCCAGAGCGAACTGTTTATCTTGGGCACTGGAAAAATGGAAGGTGAAAAGATTGCTGCCAATTTCCTTAGCTTCCATCGATTTTCTAGGCTTCCAACCAAGTCTTATTGTGTTCGAAAAGCTCAAGCATTAAAGGGTTTCTCTGTCCATAAGCTTTCTAGGAGGCGATTCTCAACAGGAAGACTTGGTTCATCAATATTCTCACTCGATTCAATCTCAACCATCACCTCCCCCATGGAAGGAGAGGAAGTCGATGCTGGACAAGAATGAAGCTGGAAAAACCTCAGAGAAAATGAGAGAGGCTTGCACTCAAGCAAGGAGAAGAGAGCTCTCACCCAGCATACGCATGGGGCGAGACAGCACCGTAGATGCCTAAATTCTTGAATATCATGTTAGCAACGTTAGCTTTTTTTTTTTTTTTTTTTTCTTGGGAACATGAGGGACGCTTTTGATATTTAAATATTTCCAGGTCAGAAAGATCACCATAAAGCCAAGTAAGTTGGAGAAATAATATCCATTACAACCACAATTCATTTCACGATTACCTTAAATAGAAAGTAAATTTAACAAAAAAAAAATCTAAAAATTGAGTTGAGGATATATTTTATGTAAGTTAATAATTTTTTAATATAATTAATAATAATATTTCTCACAATTCAAATTTCTCAATCTTTAAAAAATTGAAAACTCATATTCCCTGGCCCGCCCCTACTCAAATTTTGG
This sequence comes from Rhizophora mangle, assembly GCA_037832345.1. NCBI lineage: Eukaryota > Viridiplantae > Streptophyta > Magnoliopsida > Malpighiales > Rhizophoraceae > Rhizophora > Rhizophora mangle. The sequence continues at coordinate 2,109,969 of JBAPLJ010000320.1, forward strand.
AATCTTCCTTGCTAAAATTAATCTCTACGTATCGTTACTCTTAAACTAGAGGCCTTAGTTTGAGCTTTAAAATCCGTTTGTCCTGTATCCTAACCCACTGCCTTGCCAACAAGGGCCCAACCCCCAGAACCCAATTGCTCAATTATAAATTGGTAGTGAGAGTTAGCTCATTGGTAGAAAATACATGATACTGAGAAATAGGTTCTATCAATTTTTAGAACTTGTTGAAACTATTTTGAAAATGGATTTAACTTCTATCACATCAGGGACATTACCATCTATCAAATTAGAGCACCATATTTTGTGATCAAAAGATTTCGGAAGAGTAATTTCTATTATTAAAGAGGAGGTCAATGGAGATCATTCAAATGGCATAGACAAAACGATGCGCTTCAAGAGATTAAAGGAAATAATAATAAAAAAGAACGGGGGGGGGGGGGGGGGGGGGGGGGGGGCGGAGGGGGGAAGGAGGGAATAGGCGATGTGGCTATCAGAAAATAGAGCCAAGGTAAGTTTAGCAGTGACTTTTGGTCTTTTTCTTCGTTCACTTCCCAAGCATTTTATTTGCCGATGCATTGGCCCAACGTGGTTGTAGCCGAAGTTTTGACAATTGGACCAGTCCGACTGATTCAATTGAAAAATTTGAAAACTGTTTTCTGGTCCAGTTCAGTTATGTTTGAAGAGCACAGAGAATGCGAACCGGTTTGGGAATCGAAAAATCGCCTGCTTCGATGGACTGGAGCTGACTTTTCTGAGTTAGACACTCGGCTTGTTGGTGAAGTCACATGTTTTGGAAGCGCCATGTCACCATCACATATTAAAGGGAAAACTGAACTGTAAAAAAAAACATGGTGACAGTCAAACTCCAATAAAATAGATGCCCTAACAATCCTTTTGACACTACACCACATAGTTTTTATTTTATATATTCTAATTTATTAGATATGATTAGATCTAAGTTAATTGTTTTTTTAAGACTCATTAATTTGAAAAATGTATATCTCATATACTTATCTATATTTTTTTAAAAATATAAAATATATTAACTTATTATTTTAATATAAATTATTTATTTTATCAATATTTTTATCCTAAAAAATAAAAAAATATAAATTATTTTAAAATAAAAATAAATAAATTACACCTATTTTTTTTACTTAATTTATTTGTGTAAGATTATTTATCTTTATCAATACATTATATTGATCAATTTCAATATATATATATATAATATTATATTAAATTAATTTTTTTCTTAATTATCTATTTCTATACAATATATTAATTAATTTTTTAATATTAACATATATTAAATTATATTATATATATATAATTAAATCTTTCAAATATAATATTATAATATATATATATATATATAATATTTTTTTATATATTATTACATTTTATTTATAAATATTTTTATTTTATATATATATATATATATTAAAATTTGTATATAATTAAAATTAAATAAATTTTAAATTTTTAAATATTTTAATTTAATAACAGATTTAATAATTCTTAAAAAATGGTAAATATAGCCATCAACATTGTTGAGCATGTGGCTTTACATCCAGTCTTCTCGACTTGATACGTAACTGCGCTACGTTGCAACGCCAATTAATGTTAGTTGGATGACCATAAAAAGCAAAAAGGAAACCCACTTCGAGTTGTTCTTCATCGGCCGATTTTCCCTTCTCCTATCCCCTCTCAGTTGGTTCTCACATGATGATGAGTGAGTAGGTGAGTAGTCAACACTTTGTAGGGCCATTCTCAGCCGTTCTGATTCGATTAAAAATTGAAGCTCGAGGGCCACGATTTGCCACTTTTATATTTCTTTTCGGTTCATTATTTTACTCTTTCCTTTGTGCTTTTTGTTTTGTACGTTGTTTACGTGGTTGGTGGCACGCATAATAAGGCTAACCTTGTCTTCAGGCTAGGGAAGATTGAAGGGGTTGTATTTCAACCAGATTCTACTCATACCGCGTCAAAAGGGAGCAAACTCGATGTAGAAACTAATCGAATGGAAATTGAGAAAAGTTTCAACTCGGAAAATTTCCGGCAAAGAAAAATGCATTAAATGTGCTGTCGGGGGTAAAAGTGGGTAGTTTGACCACCATTGTTTGCTTTGAAATATCTATCTCTGAAGCCTGTATTTGGTTGGTTGGCCGTTGGTGCGAGTGGCTATAATTGTCCATAACTCCAACAACCTTTTACCGATCTCCATCGACATTCAATTATGTCAACTTTAATTGAGTAATGGGCATCTTTCGGCTCTTGTAGAATCTGTAATCTTCAGCGCGGTAGTTTAAATTGGGCATCAAAGGGTTCCTCAATAAGAAATGCACAGCGTTAGGCAAACTGAGCATCAAGATGAGTATTATTAACATTATTATCGGTTCCTTTCTTCGCCATTCCAAGAAGCTAATCTACGTCACGTCTTTTAATATTGTGCACGCAACTACATCGCCTAATTTAATAAGCTTCGTGGTCTTGGGATCCTGTAAAATTAAAAGGAAAATACTTGCTCGACACAAAAATAAAGGAGACGATTAAATACAATTAATAAAATAATAATTATAATAATATAAAATATAAATTGAAAAAATCGTGGTACTTTTATGGACGAGAAATCCCCATGTCACTCGTTCTGTTATAATATATATACAATTTACACAAAATTTTATTATATTTTTATAAAGTTATATTATAAAATAACAAAATTGTACGTATAAGACGAAGACGATGCATCTAGAAACTAATTTTTCTATGGCGATGGCAGAAGCTTATTGATCACAATAAGTAGTACGTCTACGAAAGAGTAGTACATCTACGACAGATTGAAACTCATGGAATAAGAGTAGCATTGGTGGACCCACCGAAATGCCTCGTTTCGAATCACGAGGGATGGTTCCGTCTGTATCTCGGAACTCGCATGCAGTGGGTTCTAGCTGGCTTTGCCGCAGAAGCGATTTTCCAAAAACGGAAAGCTGAACTGAGAAAAGCAGTAGTCTTGCCATTGTTTGCCACGCTATTCGCAAACAGACAATTGAGTACAAGGACATGGGCCCCACTTCCAACCTTTCTTGCGTGGCAGTTATAGGTCATTGATTAAGCACTGTCGCAGCTTTTAATCCACCGTTTGATGACGTCTCTGCGGGGCATGTGCTGGGACCCAGCCTTTCTGACTCCCAACTGTTCTGTGGAATCTGCTGAAGAAATTTACCTTACCTTCCTAAAATTCAAACACAGTCTGAATTTTAATTCTAATGCATCAGAAAAAAGCGTAGCACTATGTGCTTGTGTGGGGCCTGTGGGCTGGGTTATGTGGAGCGATGTGGCGTACCAATAATTCATGAGAAATGGAGTCGTCTTCCTCCTGACGGTAGGCCATTAAGTAAATTTTTATCAGGTATCCAGGTTCAACATAAAAACTGTTTCAACTTTACACATGGGCATCAATTTGTATTGGGTGTTTGCCGTTATCAAATTAATAAACAAGAGTCTAATTTCTTAAACTATAATTTAGTAATACTACTAAAAATTTTGTTCAGTTTACATGTCAATATTTAAATATAAATTTTATAATTAAATCTTATTTTATTATATTATTAATAATTTATTAAAAATAAATAAAATATACTATATAAAAAAATAACTCAATTTTATTGTGTAGTTAGTTAATAAATATTATTAATATAAAATTTTGTTTAATAAAATTAAGATTATAATAATTTTTAATATTTAATTTGTTATTAAAATTATTAAAAATAACATTAAAATTATTAAATTTTAATCTGATTTATTAATTTATATAAAAGAAAAAGAAATTCAAATAATTCAAATTTTATTCGTTATAATTGATTTTTTTTTTCTTGGGAGTCCATTTAAAGTATTAAAACAAAGTGTTATACACCAATGGGAAAATTCTCCTATAAAATAGAAATTATTCTATCCTAATTGTAATTTTAGTTGCATAATTGTAATTCTCTGATACTAAGGTCAATGTCCGTAAAGAGTTTCTTTGGGTTGAAACCCATTTTAATTAATTTAATAAGGCAATGATCCTGGTTAATTTAAAAGAAAGAGAGAGAGAGAAAGAGAAACCCATTTCAATTTTAAGACTTTTGGCTAGAGCATTAATCAAGTTACAATTGAAAATCATAAATCCAAATACAAAATAAAAAAAAAAAAAAAAGAAAGAAATCAACTGACATCTTATTACCTAAATAAGCTAGAGAGAGAGGACAAGGCGATGGTGACTGTGGTATGATCAACTTGTGATTATGGTGAAGGAGGACGATGCTAGTGATTTGTTACAAATGGTTTGAAGAATTGAAGAGAGAGTAGCGGAGGTTGGGTCTCATGTTTCTTAAGACTTAAAATTTACTTCAAACCTAAACTTTGTTAACCTTTTTTTTATCATAATTTAAATGATATAATTAAGCAATAATGACACCTTAAATGAGCTTATAGTGATACAAATTGACCAAGCTCTTAATGACACATTTTTTGAACTTTTAAATAAGTTGTTCATGTGCCTAAATGAGCTTTAGAATTTGGCTTGTGTGTCACTCGTTTAGCTAAATGAAGAAGCTTGAGCAAGCTTTTACCAAGTTGAGCCACCGAGCTTTTAACAAATGTGTCGATTCACTTGCAACCCTAGTAAATTGACTATACAACTCAGAGGAGTCCTACACACTCTCTCCCAAATCAAAGAAAGACTATTCTTCATAACCCCTTGGAAGCATCCTCTGCACTGCCATCGCATCCTCACTGGAAACATGTGCTTTAAAGGACTTAATGGCACACTCTACATCAGCACAAGAACACACAATTAGACGACTAGTCATGACCCGCTTCATATGAACCGTGTAGGGAACCAAATAGATATTACAAGAGAAGATAGAAAGCAAACACCCCCCAGAAAGGATATTAGGTAGCAATTTAAATGCGTCAACATGCCTCCTGAGATTATTGTTAGTGAACAAATGTCGTCCTTAATATGGGGACCATCTAACTGTATAACAATTTGTAATTTCAAATATGACATCCCTTAGATGTGGCTCAAGCATGTTTGAAACTCTTTTAGGGTGGGAAGCAAGTGATTAGGTGACCCACGACCGATTACCGACCACTTCATGATACGCATAGGAGCCATGCTAGCGGTCCCACATGAATCCCCTCAGGCCTATAAATGTTAAGAGTCCTGCCTCTTGCATCTAGTGTACCAAATATGGGACCTAGCTCCCAAATATGGAGGGGCCACACCTTTCAAATCCCCATTAAATTGCACTACCACAAACCAACCTAATCACATATAAATAGATCATATCAATACTTAATAAAAATAATGATTCTCTCTCTCTCTCTCTCTCTCTCTCTCTATAGACTTGAGAACTCTAGTGTTCTTACTAACTTGATCGTTGGAGTAGTAATGTTACAATCCACATCCCTCTCTTTGTTGTGTGCTCTTGTGCTTGTGCAAGACTCAATACAAACTCTGTTATAAGACTTCCGCACCATCTTGACTTAATCAAATCTTGCCATGTGTCCTTTTCGGTAATCACCGCTAATCATTACCCAAAAATTTATTTATTAAACATGCCAATGAGGATGTGGGGCTTAGTTTTAGCTCCACTTTGGGCATATGTGGTTTTGGTAGTGCTCAATGTACATTGCCCGTGACTATGCTTTGATTTAAATTTAGTGCTATGATGATATGGCATCTTGTTTGGATATGCAAGGCCTCTAATTCTTCGTCCTACTATTTTACCGCCTGCGTTGCCCATGCAAATGACGCATGAAAGCCCACTTGTGCTAAATTATTGGCATGCATTTGGATCCACGATTTATTGGGACTATAAATTGGTGGTTTTCTTTTCCACATTTGAGACTACTTAATGATCGATCTTTATCTTAGTAGGCAAAAGGCAATTAATTAAATCGTGATCTTGAACGAGAGGAAACATCCTTCTTCCTTCCACACCATGTGCATCATTCAATTACCTAATGGCAATCACATCCCTCAAATCATTGTTTAATTGGAGGAATATTGGACCGTATTACTGTGTACTTAAGGGGCAGCAATTTCAAAAGCAGGGCATGTCAATACCCACTTGTCTCACAAAAAAAGAAAAAGAAAATTATTGCACGGTGCATGATTGATTATAAGGGGATTCGAAGCTTTTTGTTTTTTTTTGGCTGCAAAAAGGATTGCTACGAGCGTGCCCACCTCTATCTGGAACCATTTCGCTGCTGGAAGACGGACCCGAGCTGATGTGCTGAATATTAATGATTATGCAACCCAAGAAAGTACCTTTGGATTGTTCCTTTGGCGTATAAATGCAAGAATAGATATTTTGGCTTTAAATTCCATTTTAATTCTGGACTATTTGTAAGAGAACTACGTTAAAAGAAATAAAAAAAAAAAGGAACAAATTTCTTTTTTGATTTTAGGTATTAGAGTTTGAATTTCAATTATTGATATTAAAAAAGTAACAATCATGCCACTAAATCACGTCAACTAGTACAGAAAAAGCAAAAGAGACCAATGAATACTGATTTATATGATATGGGAATTGTTGTCAAAGAATTAGATCAGCTTCATGTCTACAAACTCATTAGGTCTGACATAAATTAACCAGCTTAAATTGACCTAGAGGAGGTGCCTTCGTGCGGTGAAGTTGGGGGGGGGGGGGGGGGTGGGGGAGGAATCCCGTAAGGAGAAGGGTTGGGTGAGAGGTAGGTTTCCGCGGCACGGGACAGTTGTTGTGTCTTGGCCTGGAGTGGAATTGGAAAAAGAAGACGGTGCGATGCCGTTTGACTTTGATACTGCCGTATCCCCCGCAGCTCACTGCATATGGTTACGATTAGGGATGGACATGAAACGACCCAACCAACTCAATATGATCAATCGTAATAAAATCAAATCGAAATCGGAAAAATTGTCGAAATTAGATTAGATTATAATTTATAATTTAAGTAAACCGCCCTCTCGGTTGAGATGTTGTTTTAGAAGTTTAAAAATTGTCAAAATCTAACCAACTGTTTAATATTACTAAAATTCAAAAATATATTTTATAAAGACATAAATTATATGAAAAAATTCCATCATTTCCACGTCTATATATAAATAGTCCAATAGTAATTTAGCATACAATATTGCTTAACTTTATCCACGTCATAGCTCATAGGCGCTAAATTAATTAATTAATTAATTAATAGTTAAAATCTGGCCTTTGAAGTTTTGCCCCATGTTACTTGCTCTAATTTTCCTACTGAGAAGCTCTGTGCTGCTGAAGACTCCGGACAGCAAACCGCTCCTTATTATTATACTTAACGAAAACAGATCAACTAATTGATCAAATTCTAACGGCTTCGACTATATCGACCAATAATTGTCTCTAAAAAAAATTACATAGACCAATAAAATTATGATTTAAACTGTCAAGTCGACTAAATTAACATGTGATTAGTAATGGAATTTTGATTAGCTTTATTTTTATATTAATTTAATTATAATTTTTTAAAAAATTTTAAATTATTATCAATAATTTAATTTGAATATAAAATCGGAAATGATTCAAACTCATCCACCTATATCCCTAGTTAAGATGGTTAGGATAGAGACACTATCTCTTCCCCCTTGCCTTTTCTGCTTTTACTGTTTGCTTTGTCCCTCTTTCCTCCATTCTCGCCAAACGTTATCTCAAACATAATGCGCTCCAGTTCAATTACAAATTATTATCATTATTGCAGCATGTAATAATTTAAAAAAAAAAAAAATCCCATTGTTAAAGTTTGAAAACCTATGTCCAAATTTATATTTCTAGGTCTAGTAGGTCGAAAATTAAATATGCATAGAAGGTTTGTCATGGAATGACAAGGACAATTAATAAATGCTAACTTATTCATACATCAACAACCTAAAGAGTTTTATTCAACATGAAGAGGCAACATGTTTCTCCGAAGAAAAATTATTTGATGCTCCTACTTTTGCTCGTAGTCAAAAGATTATGAATCCAGTCAACAAAAGTAGAACATGAATCTATAAATGCATTTCTTTATTAGAATATTTCAGCAAAATAAAGCTGAATTATTAATGTATTGATATAGAACATTGTTTTGACACATTTCGTTTGTATTTATTGGATCAGTGAAATATTGAGGTACGCAGGAAAAAAATGGAAGAGAGTTAGATTTCAGTGGTTTAATAGAAGGCAGAAAGAGCAGTGGCAGAGTCGGTTTTGGCGGTTCAGACGACGGTTGGGGGGTTGAGCGGAGGGGTGTTAGCGGCAGGTAGCGCTGGTGGGGAAGCAGGGCGATAGGATAGAGGGGTTGGGAAACTTGTCAGGCTGGACACACAGAGTTGTAATGCCGTGCCTTTCTTGATTTTGCTTCTCAATTTTGGTCTTTTTCTATGCTAATTGGAACTTTTGAGCTCAAATCACAGTTAAAATTAAAATTTTAAAAATAATAATTCCGTACGTCCTTCCCTCTCCTCTTTTCTTATGTCTTTTTTTGAAAAAAAAAAAATATTTATTTAGTTCCCATCCGGAAAATTTTTAAGAAATCATATCATGTAAAATGCTTTCCAGCCTGTCTGGGTCAAAGCCATCGCGCTCCCTTACTCTCTGTCCACCTCCAACCGTACGCTTTGGCCTTTTTTTAAAAAAAAAAGATTCTTTTAAATTTTCGAATAATTATTTTCTCTCGTGAACGTAATCCGATTAGGATCTCCCTTCCTCTCGCTCTTAACTTCCGCGTTTCGATTGGAAAATTTTTAGATAAGTTTATACCGCTTACTAATATGATCAATTTGAGTCGCCATTCCTGTTTTGGTAGTGTGATGTTTCGTTAGGTCAGTGACATTCTCCGTGGCAAGTATAAGATTCACAAGAGAGAGAATTTACACAACATCTATATAAATTAAAAACTATTTTTTAAAATTATAAACTTTTTTAATTTAATTTTTTAAAATTATTTTTTTATATTAATACTATTAATTAAAAATATTTCAATTTTTTTATTAAATTTTATAATTATATTAATTAAAATTATATATTTCATATAGTGTTAAACTTAAAATTATATGATTAATTTTAATAAAAATAAAAATATTTTTAATTAATAATATTAATATAAATATAATTTGTTTTTTAAAAAAATTAAATAAAAAAATACATGATGATGTAAGGAACAATATAAAATTTTCATTAAAATTATTATAACTTTAAAAAAATTCATAGTTTAATCCCAAGATAAGGTGCCTCTAACTCCCGCTGTTTTTCAGTTTCAACTACCAAAGTTAATCGGCAAGGCTGTTGCATAAGCTACGAGTAAGCTACTAGTTCAAAATTGCAAATGTCAAAGTTGTCTTGGCAAAATAAATTTTATCACTTAATAATATTTTTCCGGTGTACTCAGTTAATAATGATTTCAATAAAAAAAAAAATCCTATTAATTAATCTTTCATCGGATCATCTGAATTTGTGGGCTGCGCCGTTGCAGGGACGTGTGAACTTGAAGAGCCGTGTATGGGCAAACTGCAGACAGAGCCAAGTTTTTTATGTTGACTCGTTGATGTGTTGGGCTTGGGTGGGGGTTTTGATTTTATTATACGTGTAAGTTGGAGAGAATATGAGCCGACACGCGTACATTTGACAGCTGTTTTACTTGTAACTGCCTTGCTCAGAATAATAATCCCTTTCAACTCTCAACGGTTCCGTTCACTGTAACTGGCTCCAACCAGGTTATCCTATGTATATATATATACGCACACGCACCCCTCCTCTACAACCAATACCAAAAGCGCCTTACCATCCATGGCAAAGGACGCGGATCGGATCAGGGGTCCATGGAGTCCCGAAGAAGACGAGGCGTTAAAGAGGCTGGTCCAGAGCTATGGACCTAGAAACTGGTCTCTGATAAGCAAGTCGATCCCTGGTCGATCGGGCAAGTCTTGCAGGTTGCGATGGTGCAACCAGCTCTCCCCTGAAGTTGAGCACAGGGCTTTCAGTCCTGAAGAGGACAAGACCATCCTGAGGGCCCATGCTCGCTTCGGCAACAAGTGGGCCACCATCGCTCGCCTCCTCAATGGCCGCACCGATAACGCTGTCAAAAACCACTGGAACTCCACTCTGAAGCGGAAATGCTCGTCCATGTCCGAGGACATAAACTTAAACGACGAGGCACATACCCGACAGCCTCTCAAAAGATCCGCAAGCGTTGGTGCGGGCAGCAATGTTTCGGGTCTCCAATTGAACCCCAGCAGCCCATCCGGTTCCGACTTGAGCGATTCCAGCCTACACGGCGTGGCTTCCACTTCGGTCTACAGACCCTTGGCCAGGACCAGTTCCTTTGTCCCGCCAAGTCAGTCGATTGAAGCCTCTTCGTCCACCACGGATCCAGCCACCTTGCTTAGCCTTTCTCTGCCCGGATCCATTTCAGGAGAGGCTTCGAATCAAACTCCTCTTTCCGGATTGGCATCAAATCATGTTCTGAATCCAAACCCGACCCATAACGCAGAGACAACTCTGGCACCACTTCCAGCCGGTACAACAAGCTCCGACGACACAAGAAAACGGTGGTTTTGGTGGGTATGAAAAGCAATTTTTCAGTCCGGAGTTGTTAAGAATGATGCAAGTGATGATAAGAAAGGAAGTCAGGAATTACATGTCAAGCATTGAGCAGAATGGACTCTGTTTCCAAACAGAAGCCATAAGGAAAGCCGTTGTTAAACGAATTGGGATTAGCAGAATCGAGTAGCCAAACATGGGATTAGCAATCATTGGTGGCAATGTTGAACTGTTGGTGACCATCGTGGTCGATTGAGCATCGGAATGAGACAGATTGAGAATCGGATAAAAAAAAAAAAGGTGTTTAAGGAGAAAAAAGGAACTTTGTTATTTTTTTTTTCTTTTTTTCTTAAGTGGGCTTCAGTTGTTGCTTTTATACGGAAGTAATAATTTAGGGTAGTGTACAGTGAGTCAGCCAGCTGGAGGACGAAGATGGTACGTAAGGGTTTTTTTTTTTTTTTTGAATGGCAGAAGAAGAGGATGTAAAAAAAAAAAAAGAGTTCAGAAAAAAATTCAAATTTAAGTGTCAAAACGAAAATAGAAATATTGACTTAATTTTCCCATAAATTTTTTGTTTTCCGTTTTTTTTTTTTTTTTCCATTCCATTTTTGAAGGTAGGGCAGCTGTTTATGGGACGTGAAAATGAAATTGGGATTGAAAAGGAAATAGAGGACGATCAATGAATGGGCAACGTTAACCGAAAGGCGCAACCGTTTCCGTCGGCTTTTCAACTTTTTAGCGTGTCTGAAGGAAAAATTAAAACGCCCCAGTTAGGGGTGGATACAGGAGAACATAACAACCTTTATTATTTTATATTTTTATATGAAAAATACAAAGCTCTTGAATCAATCACTTTTGTTGCATTTTTTTGGCCGTAATACAGGGGTCTAAAAGAAAATTAGTTTCTACCATATTTCAAACATGTGCAGAAATTGGAGATTATAGTTCAACGAAGCGGTTGTTACTTAGCACTCAAATAATTTAGCATTTTATTAGGAAAATATTACCTTGAGTGCTCTTTATTCTTTTGTCCCCTAGAAAGGATAAGAACAAAGCTTCTTGTCTTTTATCATTAGATTTAGTGCGGGACTCTACTGTAACCATGATTTATGACCACCTACTCATCATCTAAGTGGTAAAACTAAAATCCCAAAAAAATTCGTCTAAAAAAAAGTATTATTAAATCTGAATAAAACTCTTTTGTTTTTTTATTTTAATGTTAACAAATTTAAAGTATAATACTAAATTTTTAGTATAAATTTTTATTTATTAAAAAATAAACTATAAAAAAAATTCAAACTTTAAATTAATGGAGAGAGAGAAGGGTAGATGGAATTACTAAACAGACTCAATAATTGCTTTGCCAAAAATTTGCTAGAAACCAAGGACTAGAAGAGGACAGTTACCAATCAAGGATTCCGCCAATCAATTTAAGAAAATAAACCCTCCGGCTATTTCTACTAAGCATAACTGGGTTTGGCAAAAGAAATTGGTCGGTAACTACTTATTCATCTGTGCATTCAAGGTACTTTAAACTCGCATGTACATTGCTCGAAGTGAATGGATGTACATTTTAAGCCATCAGATACAGATAGTTACAAATATCATGTATTTATGTTAATTAAAAAAAAAAAAAGAGGTGTTAAAGTAAGACTATAAATTTGATGGATTAAAGCATATTTCTGATTGCTTGAAGTTTTTCGGGTTGACAAGTGGATGTTCTTTTTCAGTGGTTACTGACGAACCCTCAAACATTAAACTTCAAGATTTGTGGGGCTGATTTAATTTAAACTATATATATATTTTTTTTTAATGAGCGTAGAGATTTGAGAAAGTAGGGGTGGTATCTATTGCCTCACAATAGGGAATTGCGCTGAATGTGCATCGTAAGGTAAGTCAGGCCGTTACATTGAAGCCCGAAGGAGCAAATTCCAAAATTAGTGAAGATTATCAATCATTCTGACGTTATATAGGGTCGGATATATATTTAAATTTATTAAATATTTTTAATAATGATTTAAACCCATAATTTTTTTAATACAAACGAGTACTTCAAATTTTTAGACTCCGATGATTGGGGTAATTGAAACTTCTATTTTAGTATATTAAATTTGAAAATGGAGAATTCACAAAATTTCACAAATAAAATATGATAAAAAAAAAAAAAGAGAGAGAGAAATCCTAGACATTCATCTCAAAAGCTTTAGTTTTATTGCGTAAGGGGTGAGGGTTATAGGAAAAAAGAAAAACTACTTCTGTGTAGTTTATCGTAATATAAGAAAAGAAAGAAAAATCTGAAGGCAAATGATGCAGACGCCCAGGGTCAAACTATTGTGGCATCAGTATTCTGGTTGACCAAAAATTATGAGGACACAGGGCGCATAGCGCCTAGAAGCAAAAGTTCCGCAAAATGATAACTGTGGTAGATGGTCCTAAACATATACAAGCCAGGTTGAGTTCTGGGCAGACATTCCTGGCATATGACCACAGGCAATTAGTTCACGCTTTGAGAGTTTTTAACCATCCAAAGTCGGATGTGTTTTTCATCCATGGAAAAGAACCAATGAGTTTTGAATTTAACAGTACCATAGTTTTGATTTAATGTGATCCATACTAACAAAATCAAATATGATCCGAAAAAAAAAAAGTGTACGAAAATGTATCAATTAATTTTAATGCTTGTGGTGGTGTTGCTACCATTGCAAGAGAGACGAGTTTGCTTACTGGGTGCTCATCTCATCTTATAGATTTCTTCCTGTTCACTAATTTTGAGCGTGTCTTTCTTGCGACCTACGCAATTTAATATCAACTGATATTGCTTTCTCGATCCATTTTCCTTCTCATATTTGCAAGGTCTCTGATCCTGACTGTATTACTAGCCAGTGCTTGTGGATACCCGCCATCCGAGGAGGCAGCAAGGGCCAGTCATAATCTTAGAGGCTACCAATCAGTAGACTTGACAAAAGTCTATCCTGCAACAGTCTTTTGTGTGAATATTGTGATAGGCAGAGCAGGTCATGTTTTGGCCTACGCCGGGGCCTACCTCGATGCAACTTCGTGGGAAGGGTCTCCTTGACCTTTCTAAGTCTGCTTGTTCATGGCATGCAGAAAGCTCTAATGTCGCACTCGTACTATCCTTTTGAGGCACTAAATCAACGCCCTGAAGTGCTAGTAAAATTGATGTGGACATTTTGTGATGATAGCAGCCTGGTTGGACCACATATATGATTTAACCTGTTTGAAAATCTTTTAGCTTTCACGGTAGACTCACGCAATTACCACTGAGAAATGCTTTGGTATTCTTGTGTTTCTCGAGAGCCCGAGGCATATACCTGAATATGATCGTTTCTCTGACTTCAATCATAAACAGAACCACTAGCTTCAACTCCAGCCCCTCCCAGAACCAGTTCCCTTCACTTAGTAGTTCAAACGTTCTTCAGGAATATAGGTATAATTATCTCCTTAGAAAATTTTATTTTAAACATATGGTTAGAACATCAGAACCATCTCCGTGCCCCTTCCCCCGCCCTCCCCCCCCCTCCACCCCGATCTTCCCCCCAAAATTACATTCTTCAGGCAAATTATGGACATCAAAGCAACTATTATTGGCCTTAAGCACTAGCTAGTCTATTTTATTTACTCCTTTGCAGCTCATAAAATCTACATTGCAGGATTCCATCCCAATTTAACCAAAAAAAAAAAAAGAACATTTGTCAGGATAACCATACCCAACGTAACATTACTGTAAAATGGAGAATTAGAGATGCATCCGAAAGGCAGCATCCCAGCAATAACATTCTAGCTTTAAGATACCATCAACTTCAAGTCCATTACAAATGTAGAACACCAGACATAGTGAATAGCAAGACAACATATGACAACTCAACTTTCTCAGGACGGTACGTTGGTAGAAAACATTCAGGGATTGCAGCGTAGTAGTTGAATCTGGCTTGAATGGAATAAATGATCTCACAACAACCCCCAACAGCCTTACATTTACTAAAGATCATCTTCAAGGTTCAGAAGCAGCTCGACTACTCGGCCCATGGTGGGCCTTGCATCTTTGTCCTCCTCTACGCATTGTAGGGCTACTGAAACCAAACTTTCCAGTTCATCTACGTTGTATTCCGTTCCCATGATGGGGTCTATGATCTCCTCGACCCAAGATGCTTTTCCATTGCTTCCACTTTTCTTCCTTCTGATCCATGCCACCAAGTTCAGATGCTCGTCCACCTCTTCTCTTCTTTCAGCTGCTTTGACTTCCATTGAAGGGTTTTTTCCAGTTAGCATTTCCAACACAACTATCCCATAGCTATAAACATCCACTTTGGAGGTTATCGGTTGGTTAAAGACCCACTCTGGAGCCATGTAACCTCTGGTTCCTCTTATCCTCGAGAAGCTTGGATTGTCAAGCTCACTTCTACTCAGGAGCCGGGAAAGCCCAAAATCTGACACCTTTGGCAGGTAATCTGAGTTCAACAGTATATTTTGTGGCTTCACATCACAATGGAGAACCCACTCCAGGCACTCTTCATGCAAATAAGCCAGGCCTTTGGCTGTGCCCACAGCAATTTCAAATCTCTTCTTCCAATCAAGATCTTTGGATGAGATGTTTTCTGCCAAAGATCCTCGCTCCATGTATTCGTAGACCAGAAGCCTGTGCTTTCCCTCCACGCAAAAACCCCACGTTTCTATCAAATACATGTGATTGAGCTTCCCAATCGTGCCTATTTCTGCTAGGAATTCATCTTCGCCTTGCTTAGCATCATCAAGTTGTTTGATCGCCGCAATTCGATCATCAGACAATGTGCCTTTGTAGACTGCCCCTCCTGCTCCTCTTCCAATTTCTTCTCTAAAATTTTTTGTTGCTTTCTTTAGCTCAGCGTAAGTGAATCTCTTGAAACAAGTTGGGGCAAGAAGGTAACCTTGAGGAGATTCGTCTCTGGTCTGTTTTGTCCTAACCAAGAAAACAAATACCAAAATCATGCCAAAAATCTCAACCAACCCAACGGCGCCGACAAACCAAATCAGGAATTTCAGCGACCGATTCACATGTTTTTTGACATAATTTCTTTCCAATTGTTCAACTGCTTCGCGAGGGCAGTTCAAATTGATTCCTTTATCTAGCAAATTGTTGGAGAAGCTCTTATATTTTGGAACTTTCATATATAGGGCTGCTTTCTTGCTGGGTGTAATGTAACCGTTCAGCAATTGGGTCTTGGCGAAACAATGAGGAACGTTATCTGGATGATCGATGAAGTGGTGTCTTAACACGAAGCCTTGGCATTCGCAACTTTGCAAGCATACTTCCTTACACTTCTGCAATGTGTAGTTGGGATAGATTGCTAGATCATAGCCATAAATTTGAACATGAGGCAGGCGAAGGAAAGTAGTGGTCTCATTTTTGGCACAAGAAACTTCAAATTCTGGCTCGCAACCATAAGACCAATCAGTATGATTTTTGACTTTAAATCCTGGAAGGCAAGAGCATTTTCTGCCCTGGCTAGGAACCTGTCTACACAAACTGTTATTTCCGCAAAGTCCGTGAACCCTGCATGCTTCAGTAAGGGCTTGCCATGTAACAGCCCAAGACCCTCTGTTGTTTTCTCTGCTGTACAGCCGAAGATTACCATCAAAATCTAGCGTCAATCTCCTCTGATATAACGCTCCATAATCAGCTGATAGAAAAGTTAAATTGTCCGAGGAAGTGAACTTGCCAAAGGAATCAAGTAAAGCAATTCTGGTACTGTTATACGAGGATCTTGAAGCTTCCCAAGATAAAAGCCAATAGTACGGCCAGAAAACGCTGGAAAGCCGAGGGCCATCATAAAGAAGACGGAGAACGTTATCATCATCAAAAGATAACTTGTAGAAGCCAGAAGAATAGTTGTAATGGCTTCTTGAAGAAACAAGCTGCGTATCTCTGGTCAGTGGTTGCTGAGGAAGAAGGGTATCTGTAGGCGAATGGAAGCTTTGCCAGAGAATGGCACCCTCCGTGGTGTCAAGAGCAAGATTGCCAGTGTCTTCTAGATGCAGTGTGGTGGCAGAAAGCGAGAAAGTGTGGGTGACCCAAGCAACGTTGCCTGCATCTGTTAAGACAAGGTTTCCAGTTTCACTGAGGGACAGCTTGGAACGCCTGCCGTTGACGGGTGTGTCACGGTTTGCCATCCAAACGACGGTGCAGCCGCTGGGACAAGAGGGTTCGTTGAACCAAATGGCAAAGCAGTATGCGTTGCTGCCGACAGGGTGAAAGCCAGCAGAGAAAATTCCATTAGGCGAAACCAAAACGTCGCGAGGCTTTTCCACTGAGAGGGATGAGCCTCTTCTCAGACTTGTATGAGGTTTGGAAAAGGAAAATGGGGCTGATAGAATCAGAGAGTAAAAACCTAGCAACAAAAATTTGTTCATTTGCAAGTTTAAGAGAACAATTACTTCGGGATTAACTCGTGGCATGCGCTTCTGAGGAACCGCGTGGGACATAAATAATAAAGGGAAATGCACGGAACACGCGGGTGGACCGGGGAAATGGTGGGGAGCAGAAGGTTCTGTGGGACCCATGTATTAAATTTAATGTTTCTTTTAATTTTGTGCGGATGAAATGCACTTATCTTTTCGTTAGAATACAGAAAATGACATTTCACGCAGGCAGACTCTTCGACATTTTCCAATGCTTAAAAAATTTTATTACAAAAACACAAAATATAAAACAAATAGATATATTTTAAATATGAATTCACTTTCTTCCATTAATTATAATTATTAATTATTATAAATAAAAAACTTTAAAAAATATTATTATAATCGTTGAAAAATATAAAATGAATCTAGTCATGGTATTTGATTATTTTCAACACAGAGCTACATTACAGTATTATAAATATTAAATATATTATAATTTTATTATTAATTAAAATTATATAATTAAAATTATTTATAAAAAATATATATTTATGTGATAATTTATATTTAAAATGCATGTAATTTACTAAGCCAACTAGCAGCCTTTTAGGTACGTATAATGATTTACTGAAAGATCAATTCCCCTTCGATGTTGCTTGACTAGTAGCGCTACGCTTTGAAGTTCGCACAATAAAGCATTAAAATTTGACCAGCCGGTAAAAGTTGACATTTACTTTGTAGACACGCTGTTTGCTTAGACAGACAACAACGCCTTAGTTAATTTACAAAATTAAACGAACAAACTAAATTTTTAATTCATTAAATTGATTTAAAATTTAATTAATTAAAAATTAAAACTTTTAATTTTAAAATAATTTATATTATTAAAAATTATAATTAATTAAATTAAATTAAATATTTATAAAATTAATTTAACTTTGATTAATTAAACCAAATAAAATTAAAATAAAAAATATATAACACACAATGTCCACAAGTTTGACATTTAAATCAACAATTCCTCGACTTTTCTTAGTGGGAAGAAATCAAAGCCACCTCTCTAAATCTAACCCTTTTATCTTTTCGAGAAATTTTAAATCTAATTTTTAAATTTTGAAACCATCTCTAAAGTAAAAGTAAAACAACCTAACTCATCACTTATACTTTTTTACTTTAAGCCTTCTCATCGTCATGATATCAATCCTCATTTTTCAAAATCATTACATTCCTAAAAGTCAAGATGAAAGATTATTTATATTAAAACAAATCACATTAGTCTCTTTTATAAAAGAAACCACAATTCATGAGTAAGGAAGACCGGAAGTTACTAGATAAACAAACCTTAGGAGTTATCTAACTAATGCTAGCCTTAAAGGTTGCTTTTAATGTCTAATAGGAGAAGGGCATTGTAGGACTAAAGAGGGCATTGACTCATATATGCAAGGAACTATTTGCTTTTAATAAGATATATTTGATGAAAAAATTATTTAAGTTAAAGAGGAAAGAGGCTACCAATGTTATAGATTATATAAATGAGTTTAATATGATTTATAATCAATTGAATTGGGTGAATATAAATTATGATAATAAGGTTAGGACTTTGATTTTGTTATCCTCATTGCTAGATAGTTGGAACGTCATTGTAACTATAAGTAATTCATTTAGTTCGCAACAATTATAGTTTAGTGTAGTTAAAGATTTGATTCTGAGCAAATATATTTACATAAGAGAATTAGGTATATCATCTAGTTTTGATTTTACCTAGAGTACTAAAAAGAGATAAAGAATAACTCAATGTGATAACAATTAAGGTTAATTGAAATATAGAAAAGAAAGTAAATAAATATTTGGTGTTACATGTTAGAATTGTAGTTATCAAGGCCACTTTAAGAAAGACTACAAAAAATAGAGAAGAAAAATCACAATGATGATTTCATGAAAGTAATAATTAAGGACATTTTAGACACTTTAATTTTAGGTATATATAATCTATTAGAGTTTTAGGTTTTAGACTTTAAGGCATCTTTTCACTTAACCTTGCATAAAGATTACATGCAAAATTATGTTACTAGTAATTTGGGAAAAGTTTATCTCATTGATGATCAATTATTTGATATAATGGAGAAGGGTAATGTTTATGTCAAGACTTCAAATAAATATATGTGGAAGTTGAAAATTGTTAGACACATCTCGAGATTAAAAATGAATTTGATCTATATAAGGAAACTTGATGAATAAGGATAATTTACAACCTTTGTTGATGGGTCATGGAAAATCATTAAAGGTGCAACAATGACAACAAAAAGAAACAAAACCGAGAAACTTATTCAACTTTGGGCATAAAGGATTTAGTAAGAGTTACTACGTTAGGAATTGATTTTAGAATTTGTCATTATAGACTTAGACATATTAGTGAAAAAAGAAATGAAAGTACATGTAGTAAGGGGTAAGTTGTTACATATAAATTATATGCTGCTATTTATTAGGATTGTATTTTTGGGAAGTAGAAAAAAGTCAGACTATTAAATGTTGGAAGGACACCAAAAACATAAAAGATAGAATTTGTGAACACAGATGTTTTGGAGTTCCTTTCTAGTAACATCCTTAGGTAACTTACTATATTATGTCACTTTTATTGATGACTTCACTTAAAAGGCATCAATTTATTTTTTAAAAAATTAATTTGATGTGTTTATCACTTTTAAGAAGTAGAAAAATTAAGTAAAAAATAAATTTAATACAAAAATAAAATACTTGATATTCAATAATAGTAATGAGTATGACAACAAAGAATTCAAAAATTTTTGTGAACTTAATAGGATTTGGATGGAGAAAATAGTTCCATAGACACCTTAACAGAATGGTATCATTAAACACATGAATAGAGCCTTGAATAAGTGTGTTAAAAATATAATAATACATGTCAGATTACTTAAGATATTTTAGGCAAATGTTGTTAGCATTACATTTTATTTGATCAATTAAGGATTGTTTATTCCCTTGGACGAAGAACTACTAAAGAAGGCTTAGATAGGTAAAAAGGTAAATCTTTCACACCTAAAAGTCCTTGGTTATGTTTCTTATATTCATATGGAATTTTATAAGTGGGATAAACTAAAATCTAAATCTCCTAATTTTATTGGGTTCGAAATGATGAATTCAAATATTGTCTCTAAGATGATTGAAATAGAAATTTCATTAATATAAAAATGACAAATTCAATAAAAATATTATCTATAAAAGTAAATATGTTGCAAAATTTCATAATCTAGGAAAGTTTATCGAAAAAGGAAAACTTATTAAATTAGAGGAAATTTTAGAAAATGAAGTGAGTAGAAAACTATTAAAAAATCTAAAAAACATTTTGGTATAATTAGAGTCTTTACATTAGTGGCACAAATAACAAAATCCAGTAGTGACATTTATGCCTCCACAATAATTCTTTCCCTCTTCGTATTAGTTACTATTGATTCATCCAAGTGAGCCAAAATTCTTTGATAAAGTAAAATAAGTTGAAAATTTTTCCAATAAGAAGTTTCCCATGGAAAAAGAAATGAGTTCACTACAAAAAAAATCATACATGCGAGTTAATTTAATTATGAAAAGGCAAAAATACACTAAACAACTACTTAAATATGAAAAGGCAAAAAGACACCAAACAACAAATGAGTTTCCTACATCAAAGAAGAACATTATAATATTAAGAAATAGAAGGCAAAATTGGTTGTTAAAGAATTAGCATAAAGATGGTATTAACTATACTTAAAATTTTTCTCTAAATGTAAAAATATGTAATAGAAAGAAACTTGTATTAAAGTAACAATAAATTTGATTTTTGTAATAGCAACTATCATATACAATATTCAAATATTGGATCACAAGACCAAATTTTTGTTGTGGTAAGTCAAGATGTGAGTTGTGCTTATGCAACTAGATTTAGATGATGCATTGTTAGGATTTAACAAGATATCCTTTTCTTAGTCACTAAAAGAAAAACAATGTGTGGATTGAAATACCTTGTCTCAAATTCTTTTACATTTGTCAAATTAAATAATGCAAGATGTTTTAAAGAAAAAAATAACTGCTACACTGTGGGTAAGATTAAAGCAGTTATGTATAACAAAAATTTTATCTAGGAAGATGCATTTGAAATAACAATTGTACTCTCATTATACGATAAGAAGTACTTTTATTAAAGACCACGTAATTATTTTTAAAGAAATAGTATTTGATCTAGAGAATATAGAGGTTAGGTATGATAAAAAAAATTAATATTGATTTTGTTGGTTTTACTATCTTTTTCATATTCAACTTTTAGAGATATTATTGTATATAGTTGTAATGCTCTTATTCTAATGTAGTATATGATACTTTGTTTTTTAAGGAGAAAATTAAATAGCTTTTGGTTAGTTTCGAGACTCATGCAATTAGCTTTATTGTTTAAGGGAGGTCATATCAAAAGAATTCTAGAAGTGATAAAAGAGACAAATTGAAGTGAAAAATAAAAACAAGACCTATAATTATTGTAAAAAAAAAAAGGGGCATATTAAAGTTGAATGATATAAGTTGCAAAATAAGAGTTAGAAAATTACCACTAATTAAAAGGTAAAACAATTGTAAAGCTCTGGTATTGCTAGTATTGTTGAAGATGCTTCTAATGATACAAAACTTTTAGTTATTTTTAAGAACAATTCCAGCCTTTGCAAGGATTGGATTCTTGATTCAGATTACATGTTTCATATTTGTTATAATTGTAATTATTTTTCAACATATGAGACATTTATAAGGTGTTATGTTATTGGGAAATAATCCATTTTGTAAGATAGCTAGCATTAGAATAATCAAAATTAAGATGTTTGATGGTGTTGTCAAGATAACTTGTTTTGAATCTGAAAAGTAATCTTATTTCTTTAAGTATTCTTGATTCAGATGAGTATAAGTACATTAATGAAGGTGAAATTTTGAAGATTAACAAATGTGTTATTATTGTAATGAAAAAACTTTTAAAATCTATCAAGTTATATGCCTCGTAGGGTTCTATAATTATGGGAAATGAAATTATCATTGCTCCTTCTTTGTTAGATGAAGATGTTACTAGACTACAACATATACATTTAGGACATATGAGCAAGAAATAGATAGTTGGAATGAGCAAAAGAGATCTACTTAATGGACATAGTACTACCAAATTGGAATTTTGTAAGCATTGTAATTTTATGGGAAGTAAAAAAGAGTTAACTTCTACAAAGGTATCACAATACAAAAGGGACACTTAATTGTTTATATTCTAATCTTTAAGACCCATTTAAGGTTGATTCTAAATATATGTTGATTGTCATTAATGACTTCTCAAAAAAAGTTTAGGTGTTATTCTTAAAGTGAAAGAGTGATGTGTTTGCTACATTTAATTGGTAAAAGACTATGATTGAGAAGCAAACTTGAAAGCAAATAAAGCATCTTCGCACTAATAATGACTTGGAACTTTGCTCTAATGAGTTCCTTTTTGCAAAATAGAAGAAATTTTGAGGCAATTAACGGTTCTTGTTACTTCCTTGCAAAATGGTGTTACATAGCAAATGAATAAGGCTTTAATTAAAAAGGTACATTGTATGCTTTTTCATTATGATTTATCTAATTCTTTTTTAGTCGAGGCTACATTGACAATGTACGTTCTTATAAATCACTCTCCCTTAATTGTTATTGATAAAAAGACTTTAAAAGAGGTATGACCCAGTACTTCTGTAAATTATTCTAATTTAAAAATATTTAGATGTCTTGTATATACTCATATTAATAAAGAGAAGTTGAATCCTAAATCTAGAAAAGGGTATGTTTCTTGGTTATAAGTATGGTGTTAAGGGATATAAACTATGATACTTAATAAAGTCATAATTAGTGAGAATATAATTTTTGATGAAACAACTATAATTACTAATTTGCTTTCTAAAGATTTCTGTTATACAAGTCAACATAAATTAAATATACAAGTAGAGCTTAAGATTAGTCCAAGATATGTATTAGATTTTATACCTCTATCTAACTTAAATATGTGAGGTGATGTTGCTCCTTTACCACCTTCAGCACCATTACATTATTTTATTGCTAAAGATAGACCCATAAGTGAAATTAGATCACTATAGAGGTATGCTAAGGTTGATTTGGTTGCTTATGTCTTGAATGTGACTAAAGGTATTGATTCTTGTGAAAACTTTCTACTAACTCAAAGGCAATTAGTTGTAAAGACTTTAACAAATGGATGATTGTCATGTAAGAGGAGATGAGATCCCTTCATAAGAATGACACATGAAATCTAATGAAATTATGGTAAGGTAAGAAAGTTAATTGTTGTAAATGGGTGTTCAAAAGGAAAGAAGGTAAACTAGGAGTTGAAATCAAGTATAAGGCAAAATTGATTAGAAAGGGTTACAATTAGGTTCCAAGTGTACACTTCATAGATGTGTTCTCTCTAGTTGTAAAGCATAGTTCAATTTGAACCTTACTTGGTTTGTGGCTAAATTTGGCTTTGAGCTTTGAGCAATTAGATATAAAGATAACATTTACATTGAAAATCCAAGGAGGACATCTACATGCACCAACTAAAGGGTTTGTGGTTTTAGGAAAAAAGGACTATGTGTGCTTACTAAAAAAGTCTCTTTATGACCTGAAATAGTCATCTAAGTAATGACAAAAGAGGTTTGACTCATTTATGACCACATATGGTTTTAGAAGATACAATTATGTCTACTTTAAGCCATGTAATGATGAGTCATTTATGTATTTGTTCTTATATGTTGATGATATGTTGATAGCAACCAACGATAAATGAGAAATAAGAAAAGTTACAACTTAACTTAGTAAGGAGTTTGAAATGAAAGACATAGGGGCAACTAGAAATATACTTGCCATGGAGATTTTGAGAGGAAAAAAATGTAAGGAAACTATACTTAAGTCATAAAGGGTACATTAAGAAAGTTTTTTATAGGTTTAATATGCATAATACCAACCTGTTAGTACTTCATTTGTTGCACATTTTAGACTTTGATCTATTATGGGATCTTTCATGTATGCTATGGTTTTTACACTTTCAAATTTATCATATGTTGTTAGTGCAGTCAATAGATACGTGTGAAATCCTAGTAAGATGCATTGGAAAGTAATTTAGTGGATTTTCAGATATATGGGTGACATTACTGATATTTGTTTGTAATTTAGGAGAACTAGAGATAAGATCATTTAATAAGTAGATTTTGATTTTACTAGACACTATAATAAGAGAATATCACTTACTATACATGCTTTTACCCTTTATGGTTGTGTTATCAAGTAGAAAGTTACTTTGCATATTACAATTGCATTGTTTACTATTGAGGTTGAGTATATGACGATTATAAAAGGAAGTTATTTGGTTGAAAGTACTATTTGGTGAACTTAGTGGAAACTTATGACGATTGTTAGGTTTGGGTGCGATTGTTAGGTTTGGGTGGGCTGAGACATAAAACAATACCTTGATGCACTTTTGTCGTAAAGATCTCCTTGACCTTTCTAAGCCTTCTTGGCATGCAGAAAGCTTGTAGTATCGTACTCATACTATCCTATTTTTGAGGCAATGAATCAACGCCCTGAAGTGCAAGTAAAATTGACGTGGACATGTTGTGATAATAGCAGCCTCGTTGGAGCCCATCTATGATTTAACCTGTTTGAAATCTCGCGGGTTTCATAGTAGTCTTTTGCTATTACCCCTAAGACATGCTTTGATGTTTGTGGTGGTTCTCGAGAGCCTGAGCCATATATATAAATATGATCATTTCTCTGACTTCAATCATAAACAGAACTGCTAGATTCAACTGCAAATACCTCCCAGGCCCAGTTCCCTTCAGCGCAAAATTTATTAGTACTTAGTGTTGCAAAAGTTCATCAAGAATATAGGTATAATTATATACTTGGTAAATTTTATTTCAAACATATGGTTAGAACATCAAAATTACCCCCGTGCCCCCCATTAAATATTTCAGGCAAAATATGAACGTCAAAACAACCGTTTCAGGATTCTGTCAGATTTAAAAGAAAAGAAAAATTACAAAAAAAAAGGGTCTGGATAAACAGATTCAACATTGTTAAGCCAAAACACTACTAATAACACTACTGGACAATACAGAATTAGAGATGCATCTGAAAGGCAACATCTCAGTAATAACATTCTTGCTTAAGATACCATCAACTTCAAGTCCATTACAAATGTAGAACACCAGACATAGTGAATAGCAAGACAACATATGACAACTCAAGTTTCTCAGGACGGTACGTAGGTAGAAAACATTCAGGGATTGCAGCGTAGTAATTGAATCTGGCTTGAATGGAATAAATAATCACACAACAACCACCAACAGCCTTACATTTACTAAAGATCATCTTCAAGGTTCAGAAGCAGCTCGACTACTCGGCCCATGGTGGGCCTCGCATCTTTGTCCTCCTCTACGCATTGTAGGGCTACTGAAACCAAACTTTCCAGTTCATCTACGTTGTATTCCGTTCCCATGATGGGGTCTATGATCTCCTCGACCCAAGATGCTTTTCCATTGCTTCCACTTTTCTTCCTTCTGATCCATGCCACCAAGTTCAGATGCTCGTCCACCTCTTCTCTTCTTTCAGCTGCTTTGACTTCCATTGAAGGGTTTTTTCCAGTTAGCATTTCCAACACAACTATCCCATAGCTATAAACATCCACTTTGGAGGTTATCGGTTGGTTAAGACCCACTCTGGAGCCATGTAACCTCTGGTTCCTCTTATCCTCGAGAAGCTTGGATTGTCAAGCTCACTTCTACTCAGGAGCCGGGAAAGCCCAAAATCTGACACCTTTGGCAGGTAATCTGAGTTCAACAGTATATTTTGTGGCTTCACATCACAATGTAGAACCCACTCCAGGCACTCTTCATGCAAATAAGCCAGGCCTTTGGCTGTACCCACAGCAATTTCAAATCTCTTCTTCCAATCAAGATCTTTGGATGAGATGTTTTCTGCCAAAGATCCTCGCTCCATGTATTCGTAGACCAGAAGCCTGCGCTCTCCCTCCACGCAGTAACCCCACATTTCTATCAAATGCATGTGATTGAGCTTCCCAATCGTGCCTATTTCTGCTAGGAATTCAGCTTCGCCTTGCTTAGCATCATTGAGTCGTTTGATTGCGGCAATTCGATCATCAGACAAGGTGCCTTTGTAGACTGTCCCTCCTGCTCCTCTTCCAATTTCTTCTCTAAAATTTCTTGTTGCTTTCTTCAACTCAGAGTAGGTGAATCTCTTGAAACAAGTTGAGGCAAGAAGGTAACCTCGAGGAGGTTGATCTCCGTTCTGTTTTGTTCTAACCAAGAAAAAACATGCCAAAAATATGCCAAAAATCTCAACCAACCCAATGGCGCCGAGAAACCAAATCAAGAATTTAATCGACCAAGTCCCATGTTTCTTGACATAATTTCTTTCCAATTGCTCAACTGCTTTGGCAGAGCAATTCAAATTGATTCCTTTATCAGGCCAATTGTTGGTGAAGTTCCTATTTTTTGGAACTTTCATATATAGTGTTGCTTCCATGCTAGGTGCAATGTAACCGTGCAGCAATTGGATCTTGGGGAAACAATGAGGAACGGTATTTGGATGATTGCTGAAGCGGTAGCTTATCTCGAAGCCTTGGCAGTCGCAACTTTGCAAGCATACTTCCTTACACTTCTGCAATGTGTAATTGGGATAGATTGCTAGGTCATAGCCATAAACTTGAACATTAGGCAGGCGAAGGAAAGTAGTGGCCTCAGTGTTGGCACAAGAAACTTCAAATTCTGGCTCGCAACCATAAGACCAATCGGTATGATTTTTCACTTTAAATCCTGGAAGGCAAGAGCATTTTCTGCCCTGGCTAGGAACCTGACTACACAAACTGTTATTTCCGCAAAGTCCGTTAACCCTGCATGCTTCAGCAAAGGCTTGCCATGTAACAGCCCAAGACCCTGTGTTGTTTTCTCTGCTGTACAGCCGAAGATTACCGTCAAAATCTAGCGTCAATCTCCTCTGATATATAGCTCCATAATCAGCTGATAGAAAAGTTAAATTGTCCGAGGAAGTGAACTTGCCAAAGGAATCGAGTAAAGCAATTCTTGTGCTATTATACGAGGATCTTGAAGCCTCCCAAGGTAAGAGCCGATGGTCCGGCCAGAAAACGCTTGAAAGCCGAGGGCCATCATAAAGAAGACGGAGAACGTTGTCATCATCAAAAGATAACTTGTAGAAGCCAGAAGAATAGTTGTAATGGCTTCTTGAAGAAACAAGCTGCGTATCTCTGGTCAGTAGTTGCTGAGGAAGAAGGGTATCTGTAGGCGAATGGAAGCTTTGCCAGAGAGTGGCACCCTCTGCGATGTCAAGAACAAGATTGCCAGTGTCTTCTAGATGCAGTGTGGTGGCAGAGAGCGAGAAAGTGCTGGTGGCCCAAGCAACGTTGCCGGCATCTGTTAAGACAAAGTTTCCAGTTTCACGGAGGGACAGCTCGGAACGCCTGCCATTGACGGGTCTATCACGGTTTGCCATCCAAACGACGGTGCAGCTGCTGGGACAAGAGGGTTCGTTGAACCAAATGGCAAAGCAGTATGCGTTGCTGCCGACAGGGTGAAAGCCAGCAGAGAAAATTCCATTAGGCGAAACCAAAACGTCACGAGATTTTTCCACTGAGAAGGACGAGCCTCTTCTCAGACTTGTATGAGGCTTGGAAAAGGTAAATGGGGTTGATAGAATCAGAGAGTAAAAACCTAGCAACAGAAGATTGTTCATTTGCAAGTTTATGAGAGTAATTACTTCGGGATTGACTCGTTGCTTCTACTTCTGAGGAACCGCGTGGGACATAAATAATAAAGGCAAATGCACGGAAAATGTGGGTGGACCGGGGAAATGACGGGGAGCGGAAGGGTCTGTGGGACCCATGTATTAAATCTTAGTTTTAAAAAAAAAATTTGTTAATATTTCTTTTAAAATAATATTTTTAAAATCCATGTAAAATATCGTGTTCTTGTAGCGGATGAAATGCACCAATCTTTATTGAATGCAGAAAATGCCATCTCAAGCAGGCAGACTTTTCGTCATTTTCCAATGCTTAAAAAATTTTAATTAATTATAATTATTAATTATTATAGATAGAAAGCTTTAAAAATTATTACTATAATGGTTAAAAAATATAAAATGAATTTATATCAAAGAATCAGTTATGGGGTTTGATTCATTTTCAATTCAAAACTACATTACGGTATGACTATTAGATATATTATGATTTTATTATTAATTAAAATTATATAATTAAGATTATATATTGAAAGAATAAAAATGTATATTAATGTAAAGATTAATATTTAGAATACATCTAATTTACTAAGTAAATGTAAATTTTTAGGTACTTGTAATGATTTACTGAAAGATCAATTATCCTTCAATGTTGCTTGCTTAGCGCTGCGCTTTGAAGTTCCTTTTTGGGCACGATAAAGCATTAAGGTTTGACCAGGTGGTTAGATTCAAGTTGATATTTAATTTGTAGATTTGTTGGTTGCTTAGTGGGCCAATAAGGCCTTTCCCACAATTAGGGGTGTTTAAAAATACCAAAAGTTTTAGTTAATTTACAAAATTAAGCGCACAAACAAAATTTTAACAGTATTGGTACTTCACATCAAAACAGCATCGCAGAGCAAATGAACGGAACTATGATTGAGAGAGTATGTTATGTGTTGTTTCATTCTTTTTGAATCGAGATGACTGTTACAACATATTTTCTTGCGAATTGTTCTCCCTTAGTTACTATTGATAAAAAGATTGTAAAAAAGGTATAGTTTAGTATTTTTACAAATTATTTTAATTTAAAAATATTTAAATATCTTACATATCTTTACACTAATAGTGAGAAATTGAAACTTAAATTTAGAAAATATATTTTTCTTAGTTATAAATCTAGTATTAAGAGATATAAATTATGATGTTTAGAAATTAGTAAAGTTATAATTAGTAGGAATGTAATTATTAATGAAAGTGTTATACTTACCAACTTACTTTCTATAGATTCTTGTTATATAAGTCGATAGAAATCAAATACACAAATAAAACTTGAAATTAGTCCAAGATCTATATTGTATTATACACCTCAATTTAGCTTAGAGATGTGAGGTGATGTTGCTCCCTCATCACCACCAACACCATTATAGTATTTTATTACTAAAAATAGACCCAGAAGAAAAATTTTAATCACCATAGAGGTATGCTAAAGTTGACTTGGTTGCTTATGCCTTAAATGTGACTAAAGGTATTGATTTCAATGAAGAATCTACTTCATACTTAAAGACAATTAGTTGCAAAGACTAGTAGATAAATGATTGTCATATAAGAGTAAATGGGATCCCTTCATAAGAATGACATGTGAAATCTAATGAGATTACTTAAAGGTAAGAAAGTTGTTTACTATAAATGTGTGTTCAAAAGAAAAAAAGGTAAACTAAGAGTTAAAGAAACCTAGTATAAGGCAAGACTAATTACAAGGGATTACAATCAAGTTCCAAGTGTGAACTTCATAAATGTGTTTTCTCTGGTTTTAAAGCATAGTTCAATTTGAACCTTACTTAGTATTATGGTGAATTGTGGTTTAAAGCTTTGAGCAGTTAGATGAAAAAATAAAATTTTTACATTAAGAACTTTAAAAGGACATATAAATATAACAACTAAGGAGTTTTGTGGTTTCAAGAAAGGAGGACTATATGTGCTTATTGAAAAAGTCTTTTGATACTTGAAATAGTCACCCAAGCAATGGTATAAGAGGTTTGACTTGTTTACGATGACTAATGGTTTCAAAAGATACAATTATGACATATGTGTCTACTTTGAGCCATGTGATGATGGGTCATTTATGTATTTGTTCTTATATGTTAATGATATATTGATAGAGCCAAAGATAAATGAGAAATAAGAAAGGTCAAAATTCTACTTAGTAAAGAGTTAAAGATAAAAGATATAGGGGCAACTAGGAAGATTTTTGTTATGGAGATTTTGCAAGAAAGAAAAGTAGGAAAACTGTACTTAAGTCAAAAATGATATGTTAAGAAAGTTTTTTACAAGTTCAATATGCAGAATGCCAAATCTATTAACACTCCATCATATGCATATTTTAGACTTTTATTTACTGTAGGATTCTTCATGTAATGATTTTTTCACACCTAAATTTATCATATGTTGTTAATGTAGTCAATAAATACATGTCAAATCCTAGTAAGAAGTATTGGAAAGTAGTTTAATGGATTTTCAAATACTTGCATGAGACTATCGATATTTGTTTGCAATTTAAAAGAACCAAAGATGAGATCATTGAATATATTAATTTTAATTTTACTGATGACCTTGATAAGAGAATATCACTTACTAGGTATGTCTTTCTCCATTTATGGTTATATTATTTGTTGGAATGCTACTTTACAGATTGTAATTGCATTATTTACTATTAAGACTGAGTATATGACTATTACTAAAGGAAGCTATTTAGTTGAAAGAATTATATAGTGAACTCAATGGAAACATACATATTACTAGTATTCATTATTATAATAAAATTGTTATTTTTCTCATTAAAAATCAAATGTTTCATGAAAAGATAAAGCATATTGATCAGAAAAATTAGTACTCATAATAATTTTGCTAATATGTTGACAAAACATCTTCTATTTTTCAAATTTAAGTACTGTTTGGATTTAATTCGTACATCTTATTTATACTTCAATTCTAATTTTAATATCTTCTTTAGTTTATATTGTCAAATAAATAAACTAAATTAAACTCTTATTTTATACATAAGTGATAAAATAAATTGTATTGAATTCTACTATTTTCTTACTTATTTATTAATTTTATCACATTAGTGTAGCTTTTTAAAGCATAATAATTTGATTGAATTCTTGTACTTTAAAAATTGTGATAACAAATGGAAAAATAAACTGTAGGAATTTAATTAATGTTAATAAATTTTTTCCATTTCAAACAAGTTATAAGAAATGAAATTCTATAGTACTACCTTATAATCTAGAGCTTACAACATTATTCATCCTTTTAAACTAATATGCTAGAATTTCAAAGAAATGATACAATAACATCAAATTTGTACATTTTCTTTCTAATGTTGCAAAAGCATTTATGAAGAAAAGATGAATACCTTAACACATATTAATTGTCCTTTTTATATAACATGTCATTTGTTGAAATATACTATCTCAAGGAAAAAGTTGCTTTTATTTAGAAATTTATATATTTTTTTTCTTAACAAACCTTATATTTAAATCACCATAATGAGAATTTTGAAAAATTGAAATACCACAATAATGAAAATAAGGAAAACAAGAGCTATATATATATATATATATATTATCATTATAACATTGGGAAAAACTAATAAAACAATAGCAAATGAGTGAAAAAAATATAAGATTCTTGTCAAAGTAGGTCAAAGTTTTACCACAAAAATAAGAATAAATAGATATAATTAAATATAGTTTTATACTACACAATCAAAATTATCAATTATTATATATTAAAAAAGGTAAAAATTATAACTAATAATTACAATTAAATATTTATATGCTTCCATTCAATTGCATCAATTTACTTGTGTCTCCTACATTTTTTTCAATATGTTCATGCGCTCTAGAAATATAAAATTATCCTTATTTGAAGCAAAGGGATAAAATGTGATGGTCACAAAAATGTCTACTAAAAAGAAAAATCAATTACTTTTAATTTATTAGTATTAAAGTCATCTCAAACATTAAAAGTCTCAAGATTAAATCTCACTTCAAAATCAATTCATCAAAACATAAAAACTAAAATAAAATAAAATAAAAAACACAAACACTAGTCATATCTCCTTAAGAAAAGCTTTGAGGGGAGGCCTACAAAAAGCATGTTAGAACATCAGTTATTATTTGGAAAGTGTGAACAAAGAGTTGCTTGAGCTTAAACAAATAATGTGGTAAGATCAAAAAAAAGCCCAAGCAAATAGTGGCTTGAGTTGCAAAGAAGAGTAAGCTATGAAATGTTCCCTATATTAGGCTCATATTGATCATTTTCATGGAGTAGAGTAAAAGAATCAAGCCTTTTATCAACTTTACTCATGGTGGGTTAAGTTTTTTTTATCTTCCTCTACACATTATGGTGTAACTAATGTCAAAGACTTCATCTTTTCTTTATTATATTCCCCTTTTATGATCTTTGCAATCTATGATTCCTTGTTGTTAACAACAATTTATTTTTTTATTTGTCTCTTACCCATGTGACCAATGTCTTTTACTCTATATTCTCATTATTTTATATAGCATTAACTTTATATTGTGATATCACTAGACCATCAATAATTAAGAAAAATAATAATTTGTAATAAAAATAATAACACATTTTAAATTTAAAGAAACAAAAATTTAATAGTTTAACTTTTAGCCAATATTTATAATAAAAATAATTAGAAAATATTTTATTATAAAAACAAAAAACTTGCAATCTATATTTTAATATACTTACAATTCAAAATTTTACATACCCTTGATATCACTCAATACTAAATGTTTTTTTTCAAAAATATTCATTATTGTTCTTTTCTTAAAAATGATACTCTTACTTTTATACCTAATGTCAACTTATACACTTTCAATTTACATAAGGCATTAAAGAATGACATAGGCATATCCCTTGTTTAGCAAATTAGTTGCTGACCCCAAGCCAAAATGCCATTTTTCTTCTTCTTCTTCTTTTTTTGGTTTATTCCTTGATTGAATCAAAGACACACTTTTCAACAAAGTTTTATCTTGACTTTAGATTACATCAAGGTTATAATAGTTTTTCTCCAATTATCTCCTCTCATATCTTAATTACTATAAATAGGTATCAAATTCAAACAAATAATATTTGAATTTAATCATTAAAAAAGACATATTCATCATATTTATAGGATTATCAATTATACTAATTTTTTTATATAGATATATTTCTTTATGATATAATGTCATGAATAAAATGATATATAATATTAATATAATTGGTTGTCTCATAATATATTTAATTCTTAATCAAATATATAACACTTTAATTGTCACAAGATACAACATTAAAATCTTATAATGCTCCAAGATCACTAATGAGACTTTGCACTTATAACATTTCGTTCATTGTTGTTGTAATTGTTATATATTTAACTTTCATTATAGACAAGAAAATTGTTAACTAAAAAATTACTCTCTAGTTAATAACACAACTAGAAAAGGAAAAAACATAACTTTTCATGGACCTCCTTTTATCTAGATATTTAATATAGTTATAATCAATGTATCGTATTATATTACTATTGGTGTTATTATTCTTCTCATGTACCAAATCAACATTTATAATTTCTTTAAGATATCTTTGGATCTATTTTATTGCCTTCCAATAAGTTTTACCTGGTTTACCATGAATTTGGAAACAACTTGGTGACATGTGAAATGTCAAAACAAGTACAAACCATAACATACATGATGTTACCAAGGTTTATAATGAATTTAGGAACAATGTTATATGAAGCTTAAACCATTAGCTCCCATTTTTTGTTTTTTTTTTTTATTTAAGGTG
This sequence comes from Rhizophora mangle, assembly GCA_037832345.1. NCBI lineage: Eukaryota > Viridiplantae > Streptophyta > Magnoliopsida > Malpighiales > Rhizophoraceae > Rhizophora > Rhizophora mangle. The sequence goes on from JBAPLJ010000320.1 coordinate 2,143,595, forward strand.
ATTGTGTTGCAGATAATTTGAAATGAATTTCTAACATAGTGCTCATAACATACCAAATCATTCGATAACCTTTTCAATGTACTTTTCTTTGACAAGTACAAGGTTTTAGTGCCTTAATTTATGTAAGGCTCCATCCAAGTATCTTCTTAGTCACTTTCATGCCTTTCATTTCACACTTGCTATTGAATTAAGTCTTTAACTGATTGATTTCTTATATGTTATTTGTAGCTATTAACATGTTATAAATGCAAACTAGTAGATAGATGAAATAATCATATGATAACTTCTTATGTTATACACTAGTTATAGTTACTCACAAAGTATTTATTGTTAATCATAAAGCTATTGATTCACTTGTACCATTGTTTAAGTGACTGTTTAAAACTATAAAGTAACTTCTTAATAGGCATAGTGGTACTTCTCTATTAGATCTAAAAAAATTTTCAACTAACACATATAATTCTTTTTTTCAAGATTTCCATGCATGAATGCTATCTTGACATTAAGTTACTCTAATTATAAGTCAAATAAGACAACCATTGTAAGTAACATCTAAATGGAATTGAACTTTTTTATAAGATAAAGTTTTTTATAAAAGTCAATATCTTCTTGTTATGTAAAATGCTTCGCAACAAGATGCACTTTATATAGTGCATTTTCTACTCATAGAATGTCTTCCTTCCATTTGTAGGCCATTACCCCCCAATGATCTTCTGATCTTTCGAGAATTTCATTAGTTATTTGATTTCTATATAAAGACTCAAATTTTTGTTATGATAATGAGTCATTTAGAGAATTTAGAACTAGAAACAGCCTCCTAATAAGAATAAGGTTTTGAATCATCAATCTTTTTAAAAATAAACAGGTTAAAAGCAACTAATTTTGATCTATATTGCACATGTAATGTAATTTGTCTTTTTTCTTTTTCTTTTGTGATATTGTAAGAGTTTTTCTCTAACTTTACAACTTTTGCTACTTAAGTTTTTTAGCATATAACTAAACCTCCTACTCTTTGTCCTTAACTATTAACTAAATTTCTTTGTCTTCTTGTACTTGTTATAAGAGTTTCTCTCAATTATAACAAACATTTAACTTAAAGTGTGTGTTTTATACAGTGAAATAACAAAAATAATTTAATTTTTATAATTAAATTAATAGTAAATTATTTATTACTTTTATATTATTTTTTAAAGAATAATATAAAAATTAATTTATATAAATTATAAATTAATAATTTACAAAGTGAAATAATATTAAATATAAATTTTAATAATAATAAAATATTAATATTATTATAATATATAATATATAATAATAAATAATAAATATATTACCATTAATTTAATAATTATAAAATTATTAGTTTAATTATTATAAAATAATTAATTAATTTTATTTAAAAACATTGTATTTAATTTTTAAAAATATATTAATTTACAGCATAGAAATGTAAAATTAAAAGAAGATACACACCCCTCCTCTGCCCGGACTGGTGAATCTAGGTGGGGTGGTAGATAATTGGGAAACCGGCGGTTGTCGAGATTCCTAATTGACCGTTCGTTGGGGTTCTCTTTTGGGTGTTGTGGGGAGGGCAGGGGGCAGGGGAGGCGGCGGTGCGGTGGTTTTGGACTTTAAACCCGGTTGTAATCAGCCCAAAGTTGATCCGCTTGGACAAGATTGATCTCCTCATCACAGAGTGCATAGGCCCATGGTCTATATGTCTATTAACAAGTTAAAATTTGATCTCCTCATCACAGAGTACATAGGCCCATGGTCTATATGTCTATTAACAAGTTGAATTTTACCTGTTCCGTGTACATGAACGGCTTTGCAGGCTCACGTGGATAGCTTTAGCAAGCCCTGAAATTATAAACGGTATTTTGCAGTCCAATCACCTCTAAAATTAAAGGTTCTTCAATTGCTATTTCCTTGTGCATCGACCAATCCAAAAACCCAATGTATAAAATTTGCCCTTATGCAAATATTTAGTTGATAAGTAGTCATCGATGGCTAGATTCAAAAAGAGTATTTTCTGCTCATAATCTGAAATAATTTTTCTGCCCCTCATTTTTTATGCATTTCAAAAATGGGTTTCAAAAGGAATGCTTGTTATACTTGCCTCTTATATATATGATACCTACACAATGTCGCTACAATGTAATTAACAAAGTTTGCAGAATTGGTCAATATGCAAAGGAGCCCCACGGTGGCTTGTGAGCATGGCAACCAATCGGGCAACAAATAATAGGGAACCAGTGATGCATCGAACACCCTTTTAAACATCTATTCGTTTTGAAACAGTAAATGCAATTTAAAAGTGCGAGATCGAAGTCTTTTTGCTTAATTATCAAAATCCAGAATTGCAGGACAAATAGATCATAAGCCCACGTGTCCAATAGTCTGGTGCAGTGATGATTTCTTATGCGTCCATAGTCGAGCAACGGTCCACAACACTCAGAACTCTGAACTCTGAAGCAGTCTTACCGTCTTAAGTTTGTTGGCATTCGCATAACTCCGATACATGGCTTCTCGGTTTGCTATTCGTTAGGCTAACCTCCTTGGGTGTGACAAGTGAGAAAAATGGAATTTGTTCACGAATTAGATACATTTTTCGAGTTTGAATCTCATTGTTGTTAAATGATAGGGGTCACATTTTGTCATTGGAAATTTGAACTCAAAATATGAAAGCAAGGTGATTCTACCTAAGATTATTGGTCACAATTTTTGACCTGGATTATAAATAAAAAAATAAGTCGTATAAGCTGCTCTTCTTTATGATCAAATAAAATACCCATCCGGGAAATGCAATGTTTTGTATTATAAATTACATCTTTTCCACATGTTCACTATGGCTAGGAGTCTTGATCCCAAATTTCAGATCACTTACAATACTAATTTAATACAAGTAGAGTATTGGAAAAGAAGATCATTTGTGCTTGTGGGCTTGTGCTAGAGACAGATAGATAGACAGACATATAAACAGAAGGACATCACAGCTCCTTAACTGAGTAATTTATCAATGAAAATAAAAATTCAAAAACTCATTATTTATCTAGAAAAAACTCCTTACCAGAGCCAAAGCAGTACACCATCAATTGTTGGGATGCTGAAACCAAAGCTACATAAACGCAAGTAGACATTACAAACAGAAAAAGTGAACTGTTGCTCTAGCTCTTGTGTATGACTCTACCCAAATGAATGACTAGTTCTCATAAGTTGCAAGAACGACTTACGGGTAAGGTGGAAAAGATTATCTAGTGCCCCTCACCAGCGCTTGGGCCAGAGTTATTCAACTTCACGTCGTGAGTTTTAGAATATTGATCCTTCCCTGCAGCGCTTGGACATCCGGTTTCAATCACTTCGAGACCCTTATTCAGAGCGCCACGCGACTGTACAACATTAGCAGCACAGGCATCCGACAAGAAAACCAAGGGGCTTAAAAGAAGAATGAAAACAACCAAGAGGCTCATAGACTTGAATCTTTTGGCCATTGGACTTGGATGGCCAGTTGGGCAAGGGACCAGAGAGTGCGGTTTTCAAAGAACAAATCGTGTCTTAAATTTGTTAAAACCACAAACTCGCCTCAACAGGTTCGGTTCTGTGCAGCTGAAACATTTGTCGGATTCCTTATTTTATGCATTTGCAAGAGACCAAGATTTGACTCGTGAAAATGAGAAAGAAAGGCCCCCAGGGGACACGTGTCTTAAAGACAGTCATGCCATTTCAGTTGCCGTACATCCTGACTACGTCAGTGCTTGCTTCAAGTTAGAATGTTCCTTCCGTTAAACCCATTATTAAGGTTCCAGCATAATAACCAGAAAAAAAAAAAAAAAAAAGGAAAGAAAGCGGTCGTGTGGGTTAATTAAAAACCACCAACTTAATTATTTGATCTTTGACATTTTTAGTATGAACTTTGATTTTTGTAGACGTCACTGTATTAAAATAATATTTTTTTGAAATATATATATATTTTGTTGAAAAAAAATCATACAATATACGACAACAAATAAAATATGCATTAAAAAAAATGAAAAATACAATACCAAGAATTATCATCCATGTTGTATTTTTCACTTATTTTCATGTATATTTTATGTTCCCTCATACATATTTTATACTATCTTATGCAGATATTGTTAATCTTCGTACATCGTGTGATTATTTTAAAAAACAATGAAATTGGAAAAAAAAAAAAATAGTTTATTCCCTGGGTTGTGTTCGTTTCCTGGGATTAGGTAGCGTAGTTAGTGTTTTTTATGTTTTAATTTCTAATTTTTTTTGCTTCTTGGTTGGCCACTGGAAGCAACCCAAAAGTGACCTTATTTTCATTCTTCCTTTATGAGAAAGGAAAGCCCAAAGATCTCACCCCCACGACGAAGCAGAGGAAGATATCAAGGAGGAGGATGACAAAGATTGATGACAGTGTTCGTGGGAAGAAGTCAAAAACGAAAGTAAAAGCGAGCATGACAGTGAAGAGCTCAAAGAGCAATTTTGTCATCATAAAAAGCAAACCATTGGAAGCGAGGTATCAATAATCGATATTGTTTATTATCATCCAGTTTTCGTCTTCCTTCTAATTTGAATTCATTGGGGAGGGGGGGGTCCTTGCCAGCGTGCTATTTTTACTACCAAACACAAATCTATGACGCAGGACAGAATCGAAAAAAAAATATAATAAACGAATAACGTAGAAATTCACCAAAAAGAAATGCAAATTAAACATGAGAATTGATATGAAAATCAAATTCAATATTTAAGAGTTATTTCAATACTTATTCATAATAGGTCTTTGTTTAATAATAATAATAATAATAATAATAATAATAATAATAAACCATCTTTATAGAGATAGCAAAAGATTAAGTAGAAAATAATAAAATTAAATATAAAATAAGATAATATTTATGATGAATAGAAAAATATTTTTAATAATATAACAAGTAATTAGATAAAATTTCTTAATAAAATAAATATTATTAGAAATATAACATATCATTAAAATCTAAAATAATAAAAATCTTCCTTATCCTCCATCAATCCACTAATTAACTGATAAAAAAAATGAAGTTAATGTACTAGAGAATATAAATTAAGTACTAAGTTCATTTTTTCTGTTGTAATTAATCCTAAGAAAAATTTATGCCTTTTAATATTTGTCCTTTTACTAGAATGTTGCCTTGCCTTTTGAAGAGTCTTCGAGTGCCTGCGCAGTACCACTACAAAAAGTAGCAAATGGTGCGCTCCAAGTCATGACTTACATCATTATGTAATTAATACCGTGCAATTAATGTGAATTGGCCAAGCCAACAATATGTTTTGAGTGGCATGGCGTCAAATTGTGCATTGCGGTACAACTCGTTGGTCAATGGACATTTACGGGTATAATAATAAAAGGTTTATTATCATCGTGAGACATTACACTGTTTTCCAATTCTCACACAGTATACAAGTCTTATGCGGACACTTGTTTTTTTTTTTTTTTTTTAAATCAAGAGTTTGAATTCATACTATCTTCCCCTTCATTGATTCCCGCACATGTGAAACATTGCGGCGCGAACAACGATCCTTGTGGACTACAAAACTGTTCGATTTTACATTTGTCTTGGTCAATATATGGCGAATAGGAGGCGAAGGTAGCATGTGTAGTTGCATGCACATATGGAACCCAGATAATTAAGAGGAATAGAACAATCACGGTACATCTCGTTCTTTGCATACGTATAATTCTTACAAAATAGGGCGATTTATTGTAATTTGGTTCTACGTTACGTTACAGGACTCTAGAAATAATTATTAGACAAAGACACTGAACAAATCAAACGAATCAAACAATTAAAAATGGCAGAAGTACAGCCGATGGTGGTGGTCGACGTTAGTGTCCCTTACCAGAGCTCGGACCAGAGTTCTTGATTCCTCCAAGAGTTTGAGGAGCCTTGGTAGTGTAAGAGTTTCCTTGGCCAGGGCTTGGACCGGAGTTCTTCTTTCCTCCAAGAATTTGAGGAGCACTGGTTGTGTCATAGTCTCCCTGACCAGGTGTTGGATATGAGCACTTGATCTCTCCAAGAATTTCACCATTGGTGTACTGGTGGCCACCTCCTCCGGCGCTTGGACCTCTGGATTTAATCCCTCCAAATAGCCCATCAAAGAAAATATCAATCCCTTCGTTGATGGAGCCATGTCCATGGGAGCCCGTAGACACTAGAAGACGAGCTTCCGAGTTGGAAAATAAAGAGCTTACAAGAAGGGAAAGAACAATGAAGCTAAAGGACTTGGAATTTCCAGCCATGAATAGCAACTTCCCGAAAGTTCAGAAAATTGAATCTAGCTACAAGATTTGTGTCACTCGATATGGACGATGGGTGCTGCCTCGTCTCCAATATATAGTGCTTTGCAGTTTGCAAGCAGCAGCAGAAAAGAAGCTTCATTTTATAACTATACTTGGGCCTGAAGAGAAGCAAGTTGGAAGAATGTTTGAAATGTCCCCCAATTAAGCGCGTGGTGAATTGAACCATAGCCAACCGATCGAAGTCAATCCAACGAAAAAAACCAGAAGATCTTGTCGCTTGACAACTTTCGTATGTGTTTCCTTTCCACTTTTCTCACACGCTTTTCTGTCTTCTTGAATTCCGCCCACCAGACCATTTGGCTATTTTCTGCCTAATCTCTTGCGTAATGTAATAAGGTTCCAAGTGGGGAAGACCAAAACGCAGGCATACACAAATCTGTACAATTTCATCGAAGCTAATAATTGCGATACGACAATATCGGATGGACATGTAGAAAAATGAAGTACGGAAGGGAGAACGCCCGAAAGGAATTGTTGTCACTAGTGATCCCCCCATCATCTGCGGAGTGATTACAAAAATTTTCATTTTTCTCGGGTGCTTCGGAATTGAATTGCTTACATAAAAAAGATTAATATTTATTAGTTTTGATGAAATCCGTTATTAAATCAATTGATTACTCTGTACCTTCCCTCGACGTCTGCAAATTGTTTCTTCAAACCAGGGGGGCGTTGGCGATTGCACTAAGGCGTGATGCTTGACCCGAGGAACAAGAATAAGATATGTGAAACACTATGTTGTTGGACAACTCTCGCGCTAAAGTTTGAATCTTGCCTGCCAAGTTTGTTCTAATCGTTGAAATCCCCATGCCCAAATATGACCAGGGCGAAAAAGGCAAACAACAGATTTCAAAGTTCCCTGGATATATAATTTGGTCAAAGATAATGAGGCATGGCTGATCAAGTTGGAAAATTCTGTGACTAATTTAATTGTTTATTTTATTAAGATTTTTTTTTTAACAATTATATATTTATTATTATTATTATTATTTTAATAAATACATGACACCTTTTTTTTTTATAATTTAAAAATGATAAGGTGAACTTATTTTTTAAAAATAAAAATATAATTATTTTTTTAATTTTAGTATATAATTTTATAAATAGATAAAAAATTAGAAAATAATGTAAATAAATTAATAAATAAATATTATATATTAAAGAATATTTTTTTTATTTTAATTTTTTTTAATTTTTTTTTTTTTTTCCTAATTAAATACATATTTTTAAAAAAAAAATAATAATTTTTTATTTTATAAGAACTACATGTTAATTAACTCTGACCTTCCTTATACTCATTTTTTCTACTCACCAACTTTTTATCGTGATCTTATTGAAATACTTGTTAGTTATAAATAACTAATAGGAACATAATTTCCTATTTTTGTTTCAAAACTTGAGATCTTAAATTAATCATCCAAAATTTTGATTATTAGGTTGTTCCATTGATAGGAACCCTCCCTAAAAAAAACATTTACGATGACTACTTTTTTTTTTCCTCTCTAATAAGTACCAAAATTTGAATCCTAATTATCAAAATTAAAACTTTAAATGTGTTACTACTAAATCACATGTTTAATGATTGAAAACTTTTCTATTGGTCCAAATGAAGCAATTGCTTGCACTAGAATTAGGTATTGAGCTTGTATTCCAAAAGATTTAATAGATTGAATTTCTCTATATATCATATGGACTCTAAATGCATGTGTTGAGTTTATTAGGATCACATATGATATTTTTGTATTTTAATGTGTTTCCCATACTTAATTAATGTCAATTTGTTTAAATTATCTTACTATATCATTGATTGAATAATTGATAGCAAGATAAACTATTTATGACACATAATCTTTAATTTATCTTACTTTAAGTTAGATATATTTAAATTATGCTAAACATTGACAAAGACTTTATATTTTTATTAAATCTCATATTTTCATAAAGTATTGAATGAAATATTGAGAGATCTCATGGAAAGAAGGAAAAAAATAAAAAAAGGTTAAAGTGATTCAAAGTTGACAAAAAATTGAAATTGATCAATTAATGTCATTGATTAGACAACATAAGGAAAACATAACAAAGTAAAAAAGAAATAGAAAATTTGGATTGGTTAACTAGACACCAAAGAAAAGTTTCAAGCTTTAAAGTGTAAAAAGTTGCAAAAATTTCAAACTAATAAATTGGCTTATAGTTTTGGTCAAGTGAAGTAATCGAAAGACATAAATCATTTAAGTCGATCAATCAAACTATGTCTTTGAAGCCAATGGAACTTAAGAACAAAAAAATATAAAAGCTAAAAATGTTAACAACTTTAAGTTTTGTAATTGATCAATGCTTCAAAAGAAAAGTTTTCATTTTTGGTCTCTAGATTGTGATTGACCCTTTTTATAAAAAGAGATCAAGTCACAATAATTAGTTTTGGTTTTAGGTTTATCTCTAAGGGAGTTTAAGAAACTTTTTTGTATATGACCTTGAGACCCTAAGAAATTATATTATGCAAAATTAAAGATCAAAGATAAAAAGCTAGAGAAAGAGAAAATCAAGCACAAAGCCTCTGAGGTGAAAAAATTAAGACTATTAAAAAGTAAGAATGTTTTAGTCACAAGTGTTAGAGCATGATTCTCTAAGTTATGTAAAGAACCAATTTTTTTTTTTTAAGGAAGCTTCATATAAACATTGTTAAGATCAAGGTTAAAGGACTAAATGTAAAAGGTTATCTTCACCCTTACAAAAGAAGAAAGTGATTAATGAATTAAATCCATAAAGGAAGAACCTTAAGAAGTTGGCGTAGGCTTTTGGTTTAAGTTGAACCACTATAAATCATTTGGTACTCTCTCTCTCTTTATTTTCTATTGTTTTGATTTCTTGCTTTAAATTTGATTATTTATCTTATTATTTTTCATTATAGTTGAGATTGATTAATGGTTAAATTGATTAAACCAATTCATGTTCCCATTTGGGTTGCATTAAGGACCAATAAATGGTATTGAAGCTTGTTTTTTTGTTCCAAAGGCCTAACCTACTAAGGTAAATCCATGACACCCTTAGTCCTTATCTTTAATGGTAGCAATTACAATATTTGGAGAGATGAGATTACTATATATATCTAATTCCATGACTATGACGTTAGGGAAATAGATGAGAATGACCTCAAGAAAACATATGAAACAAGCATTGGTGGGAAAGGGAGTTAGTCTACTAGCAAGGAGAAAAAATTCAAAATACTTAAGTTTGATGCTTCTTATATGGTTAAGTGTTAATGAATATAATAGTCTTTTTATATAAAATGACAAAGGGATTTAAGATAAGCTTAAAGTCATTCATAAAGATAAAAAACAAGTAAAGGACACCACAATCAATTTGTCCATGTGAGAGTGAAAACTCTTCGAGAGGAAGAGCGATGAGATAGCCTTAAAGATATACACAAAGTTTACCAACATCATTAATTCACTTAAGAGCCTCAAAAAAGACATTGAAACAAGCAATCTTATAAAGGAACTCTTAAGATCACTTTCAAACTCTTAAAATCTCAAGGTGATTGTAATTACTGAATCCAAGGGCCTAAATACTTAAGGCTTGAATGAATTCATTAGGTCATTGCTAACTCATGAGTAGGTTGTTAAGAAGAATAAAAAGTTGCTTTTAGAGCTGTCTTGCCCAGAGAAAGTGATTATGATGAATAAAGTGATAAATACACTCTTAAAGATGAATAGGTGCTTGTCATGCTAACTAAGAGGGTCACTTAGCTCTAGAGAAAGAAGAAGTAAAGTGGTAAGAGACCCTTCAAAAGCACTAGTGAGACATATAAGATTATTTGTTACAACTATAATAAACCTAGTCACATTGCTCAAATTATCCTATAAATAAGATGAATGATAATAAGCTAGCAAAAATGACATATAATGCCGCTTGGGACAACTCAAGTGATTTAGATAGTATCTTTGATGATGTTAGAGTAAACTTAGCATTCATGGCACATAAAGATGAGGTAACTTCAAATTATAATACTTTTAATGATAATGAATCTTTAATTAAAGAGTTGTATGATACTTTAGATTGCATAAATCGAAAACTCAAAGACATAATTATCAAGAACAAAAATCTCCATGTAGAGAATGTTTCCTTGAAGTGTAAGCATGTTTTGCTAAAAAAAGAGGTTTAGTCACTTATTGGAAAAAAAACAAAAAAAAAGTAATGATTTGTAACATGTTTAAGATAAGAAAAAGATTGTGAAGCTTTTAAATAAAAATATTGTTCTTAAGAAGGAAGTAACTATTATCATATTTTGTTTGGCTTGGGTTATGTTTCTTAAGCATGCCAATTCAAAGTTGCTCAAAGTAAGACAACTCATGTGCATACATGTGCATAATCAGCTAAAAGTTTATCATATAAGAATGCTTAATCAACACACCATGGTAAAAAAGCATATGGCAGGTATGCCTGTATGTACATAAGACACACACAAAAACCTAAAACAACACATAGATATGCATACTTATATGATAAATGACATGATCATTCTCATTTAGATATAATGTTCATGTGTATAGCTGTCATGTTAAAGTTCATATTAGATATTATTTTTGTAATGATTTTAGTCATATGCAATATTTTTGCAATTTGAAATGAAGTTTAAATGGTTATTTTTATGTGAGTACTAGAGACATCAAAATTTACACTCAAGGACTTAAAAATGTTTGGATACCTAAATTTGTATGACTCTTATATAGGTATGTTTAATGGGCAACATGAAGGAAAATGAATGACATTTAGATAATAGCTACTTTAGACATGTGACAAGAAATTTCAAAAATTTTATTTTCCTTAAGAACATAGATGATGAAAAGGTAACATTTAGGGGATGATGCCTATATAGCAAAAACGTGGTAGAAGTTTAATTTGCATAGCATAAAAAGGGAGAGAAATTCTATCATTGCAAAAGCTTAGTCTAGTTATTCTTGAATGCTTTCAGCCCTTACTCTTCCATTAGTCCAAGTGTAGGCATAACCATGGAAATTGATCTTCACCAAGTTGCAATCATCAACAACTTTCTTGAAATTATTCATGAATTTGAGTGGCCTTGGTAAACTACCTTATGTCTTAAAAGAGTGCATGATCTTATTCAAATCTCCATTGCATATCCATGGTTTTTGAGTTATGGATCAATTACATGGTTAGAGGGTTATCATTTCCCTTTAAGCATCCATATATGCCTATGAAGTGCCAATTAATAGCTTGTTTCCTATTGGAAATAAGGGTGTTAATGTGGTGATTTGAAGCAATTTGTAAACTCATTAAAATGGAGTCCAACAATAATCGACCAAGTTTGCCTTCTCTATCTTTCCATGTGCCCCTATAATGAATAAAATACTCATTCTTATACTGCAATTTATGTTTTAAAATCTTCTTCTCATATGACTTTAGTCTAGTTTCCATTAAGAAGTAGAGTTTAAGGATGTCATTTCATGTTGGTGAATAACTGTAGGCGTTTAAGATAGTGATGCCATTCCACTACTGACGCATTAATGCATAATTGGCGAGCAAGTGATAGACTTATAACACGATTGGGAGTCGATGGTGCCACCGTGCTCCACAAGGATGACGCATGCACGCCATACACCCCCCAAGTTTTAGATTTAGCGGATGTCAAATAATCCTTGAAAGATTGACAATTTGTCATTAATCACAAGATTTAATGGTAAAATTTTAATTTTGTTTTCCTTTTAAGAAAATTAGTAACAGAGTTATTTGAACGTTTACTTTTCCCTCTAAAGTTTATATCCTAATCCGTACAAACTCAGGGGAAAAAAAAAACAGATTGACAATTTATGCTGTCCACAATCCACCGAATCTTACAAACCGCAGTTGTTGAGTGATCAGGGCCCATTTTAAGAAACTAAGCATCTTTCTGGGCCCCTCATTGGGCCCTCTAAAAAGGCTAGGTCAGACATTATTTTAAGTCCTCAAAAAGGAAAACCTTTTGAGAACAACGGTAGCCCGCGGGATCCTTTTTATTCATAAATGGTTAATGATCCACAATCTTGTTAAGTAATTGATGTGATAAAGTAACTAATAAATAGCTTCTTCAAGATTGACTGATATGCAAAATTAAGACTTGAAAAAAGACAAAAAAATAAGTTTATTTCATGTTTTACTTAATTTATTTTTTAAAAAAAAAAAAAGAGAATTACACAACAGTTAGTTTATGAATTGACTCGTTTGTGTCGATGTCAATGAACAAAGCAATTAATGCACGATTATTTAAGATCGAAAAATTATTGAAAATATATATATATATATATATATTCAAAGCTCGCAAGACATGGAATGTCCACTCAATAATTTGCATCATATGCTTAGCTCACTTGAACTTATAAACAGCTCACGACTTAACATGTTTTAAGCCTTTAAAAGACTTTACGTGTTTGATAACATAAGATAAAATAATTGATCATGAAAAGATAAAAAATAAATAAATAATCATGATTTACTAGTGTGAAAAAGGGTATATATTTAGCTAATTTTATTGATTTTCTATTATTAATAACGTTGATGAAATACTGAATAAATGAAATTGATAGAAAAGGGACACTATAGAAAGATAATATTAAAGATGTTAAAAGATTAAAAAGATGAAAAAGAAAATTTTAAAACAAGTTAAAAATATTTCGGCATCAATGCCTCTTCGGTACAGTGACAATACACTTTTGTTTTTTGTTTTTTTACTTTTTTTTTTTAAAAAAAATTTTGGCCCAATGACACTTTCTTATGATTTACAACGAAAAGTGGTTGTAGATTACCGTGGCCCAATAGCCTAGCGTTAACATAGAACAGATTATTAGCGGGCTTTTTTGTTTTTTTTTTTTTTTTTTTTTTTTGGGTACGACTATACGAAGTAACTGTTCTGTTTTTATAAAAGCCACAAAGGCATTAATCAAGTCCTTTTCAGTGTTTTCCCATTAGATGATGCCTTCATGTAATCTTAACAAACACCCATAAACAGAAACAGAACCGTCCTTTGGCATCTGAAATGCTTTGTATCTGTCCAATTTTGGCTTCACATAACCTCAATTCATTCAATTCAATCTATTACAACAGCCCTTTTCTGTCATTTTCTGCCCACTACAATTATCTATCCGTCCATCCATCTATAGAATATAATAAAATCCTGATGCGGCCGACGCTGTTTTTTTAACGGGGTTGTTCTTTAGTTTGTTTTTTCGGTTTTTCTTCCAACAAAACGACGTTGCTTTTTCTAACCTAAAAAGACACTTTAAAATTTTATTTGCCTTCTCTGCACCTCATCGGCGCCTTTCCAATCCCAAATACTGTTTCTTACTATCTACAAATCACAGAGTCTCTCTCTCTCTCTCTCAAAATTAAGATAGGCGGAATGTTTCTATGTTACTCTATGCAGCAGCAGGGGAGTTTTCTCATGTTTAGAGAATGTTAAATGATGTCAAATATCCAAACCTTGTTTGAGCTCACAAAACATGATCTACATAAGCAAGTTGCCAAATTTCATAGATATCCTATAATTGATTCTTACGCTATGATGACACCCACAAAGTCCAGAAGGAGAATTTTTTTTCTTTTTTTCGGAAAAATTTTATATCTTTGGCAATGGGTTTCTGAGATTAGAGATTGTAAAAATAGTAATCCTTTACAAATTCTTTACAAAATTTGATTAGTTTGCGTAAATAGTTAATAGCTTTCTTCCCGGGATGAAAACGTAAGACTTAGTCCAACCTAAAATATACTCTACCTGATCATAACCCCAAAAAAAAAAAAAAAAAAAAAAAAACAAAACAAAACGAAAAAAAGAGTATTGTGTACTAAGTCAAAATACTTAGGCATAATGGAAATGAGCAAACTTCTCTTGAATTGGTTACCAGTATCATTTGATTTTTACAATGTTTCTAACTATGTGCACACTTGTCACTTAAAAGTCTCAATTGATGACTCAATTGGGATCATCAAGTGGTTCCCACGCTTCTTTATATATTCAAGTTTCGTGCGTCGCCACGATCTTCTGAGTTTGAGTTTGAGCGGCTCAATAACTCTCCAACATTTGGCAAAAGGTTTAGTTGGTCTACAGTTGTCCACAAGTGTGAGTGTAATAATTTCTGAAATTCCAATCCACCAATCCTCCTGCGTTACCCACCGAAGAGTTTATTCTATGTTATCTGCAGGGCTATCTCAACGCATCCAGAATCTGATTTTTATATTCTTTAAAAGATTTTATGAACACGAATAATGTTATTCATACACGATGTATTCCATCATACATCAACTATTATATAATCAACACAAAATTAAAAATACAAATCATTTTATGTTTATTTAAAGTGATGATTTGAAAATATTTTGATATAATTTTTTTTTACATGAATCTTAATTTGATTTTTTTAATAATATTTATTTTTAAATATAAACAATTTATATTGAGAGTGTAATAGTGAATTTATTAATATCGACACCAAATGTTCAAAAATTTTACTTTAATTCAATAACCTTTGGATGATGGATACTCGTATAAAATTAATTGAACGAGGCAAATGAAAGCAAACATACCTCCTGCTATGTCTTCCTTTTTGTTAAAAAAAAGAAATTTATTGCCCGTCTAACTCTGTTTTGTTTGCTTATTGTTATCAGTATTCAGTATTCTGTCGTATAACCTCTTTTGTTCTCCTTGTAAGATTCCTGCACAAGCCTCGTTCTGGAGCCGTACGGTGCAGGGCAGGGCAGCGACGTTATAAAAACAAACCAGCAGGGCAACAGACGAAAAAGCCAAAAATAAATTGGGTGGTAAAGGTTGACACTTTGCAATCTAATAATCACCCCGCAAGCACTACAAACATAAAACAAACCCCACCGAAATAAAGCCAAATAGAATACTAATCCAACAAAGAATCCAACCGAGAAGAAAGGGCAGACTCGTCAATTAGAGTGAGAGAATAAATAAAAATAAACAAAAGAAGCATCAAAGCTCGCATTCATTTCACTGATTGTCCTCATCGAAAAGCACCAAACTTCAGGTCACATTACTCCCCCAATTACGCACCCACAACCACCCCCCAACCCCAACCCCAACCCCGGCCTGAACCTGCCTTTTTGTTTCGTATTTGCTTCTCTCTCTCTCTCTCCCTCTCTCTCTCTCTCCCTCTCTCTCTGTCTCTGTTTGTTTGTTTTTCTCTTGATTTAATACCCCATGAAGCGCCCACTTCAGAGCGATGATCAGAACCAAAATGCTCCGGCAGCCGGAGACAATATTAAGATGAAGAAAGTGAAGCAAGAAGGAGGAGAGAAAGAAGAAGGACAAGAAGTGGAAGTTGAGTTTGGTGATTCAGGAACTGGGTTTGTGAATTTGGACGACAACTTGCTGTTCGAGGTGTTAAAGCATGTGGACGCGAGGACGCTAGGCAGGGCCGCCTGCGTCAGCAAGCATTGGCACCGGACCGTCCAGGACGAGAGGCTCTGGGAGCTGATCTGCACCAGGCACTGGGCGAACATCGGCTGTGGCAACCAGCAGCTGAGATCTGTGGTCCTTGCTCTTGGTGGGTTTCGTCGTCTTCACTCTCTTTACCTCTTGCCTCTCTCTAAGCCCCAATCGGCTTCCAGCTCCTCCTCCTCTTGGACTTCTCGTCCGACGATTGGCGCCAAGCCGCCATCAAGGTGGGGAAGGACGAGGTTCATCTATCTTTGTCTCTGCTTTCGATTCGGTACTATGAAAAGATGAGTTTCATTAACGGAGGCAGATGAAATTGGAAATTTAGAATTATGGAATTCTATTAAATATGACTATGTTTCTATTATTGACCTTTTTAAAGTCCTTTGTCTTTTTCATTATCTTGTCTAAATTTGGGCCTGGGATTTTTTTTTTTCCCTTCGGATTGTTGTGCTTAATCTGGCTTTTCGCTAATTAGAACTGTGATATGCAGCTTTTAATGCAAATGAATGGATTGTGTTTACGATTCTCGTTACATATCTGCGTTTCAATATTAAGGACGATACAGAGGTTGGGCTTTTTGTGGTTAAAAATTTAATTATTTATTTTTAAATTTTTAATTTAAAAAATTCAAAATTTATAAAATTAAAGAAAGTTATCGGGGGGAGATGATCTTCGATAAAAGCCGAAGTTCCTGGGAGGACGATGCCACTTTGTCGTATTGGCAATAGGTATTTCCTTTTTAGATATACCAAAAGCGGGGCATTAACGATGCTTTATTGGCCAAAGCAGGCGCAGCTTGACTTTTGTGTTGAACCTGTACCATAGAAATGGTTGTGTTTTGTTTTTATTTTCTTTTTTTCTGGTAGCTGCAATTGACCGGTATACTTGGAAGTTTTCGTATTTAACATTTTTCTGCCAAATTTCGTTCTGCATAATTTGTTGTGGCCTACTTTTGTCAATTTGTGTCATTTATAAACCATATGATAAAACTATACAATTCTATCCCAGGGCAATTTCTCTCCTTTTTCCCTCTAGATTTGTTCTTGGTAATATTTATATGTTTTTATACCAATAAATAAAATAATAAGTAAAATTATAAAAAAAAAATTAAACGATAATTTTTTTTTTTTTTGCAAAAAAAAAAAATGAAAAGTGATTTTTCAATATAAATGAATTTGAGTCTCGATGATTTCAAGTTTGATTATTTTTAGACCACGTCATATTTTAAGTCGAATTAAGTCAAATTTTTTGCGAGTTAATTTAAATAAAGTTATCGGTTTAGTCCATTTTTGACACTTTGACACTTCTACAAATTGCAACAAGTACAAAACATAAGTACGTAACAGTCGATTTCATTGCATTTGGCCATTGGCTATCAGGTTATATTATATAGCTTCTCAACTTTGAAGACAAGCTAGTTAACCAACGTAATTGTGATTTGTGGCCTTGCACTGCACGATAGAAATAATAAAGAAATTTCTTGGTCAGGGGCAGAAAAAATTTTCCATTTTAGAGGGATAAAATAAAACTAATCTTACGGAAAGCCAAAGTGTTGCGTAGAAAATAATCAGATCGAATGGACAAATAAAAGAAAATTCCTCAGATTTTTTTTCTTTTTTCATTTTCTGATTAGAGGTAGTGTTTTAAGCGGCAATATGGTTTGAGTTTTCTTCCCACGCATAGCTTCACGTTGACTTTGTCATATATTAAAATTAATTTATATTTATTATAAGTTAAAAATTAGTATTAAAATAAATATTAAATTGTTGAGTCCGATTATTAAACTTCATCAATAGTTAATTAAAAATCAATATAGTATAGTATATAAAAATTTAAACATCTTAATTTATCTTGTAATTAATAAATGTCATGAGTGTTACTTGTTTATTAACGAGTTTCTTTGTTAATTATGTGTTACGTTTAAAGATTAATAACATTAATAACATTGAGTATTACTTTCATATAATTCAACATAATTTATTAATAATAATAATATTAAAAATGCACTCTAATAATGATATTAAAATTATTACACTTTTAACGTGCTCTTATAATGGTGGTTGTACTCTATCGTCTTTTCTTATCCCCGTTTCTCTAACTAATTGTAAGCGTTAAATCATTTGTATACAATATTGCCTACGATAAAATCTCGAAATTGCTTCTGGTGAGTCTTTTAACTCACCATGATGTGCTTGCAAGCAAAGATAAAACTTGGAATATGTAATCAAATGTGTTTGGCACTAATATTGAACTTGTTTATATCACTTTTAACCATCAGTGGGGTTTGGTTAGAAAATGACAAAGCGACTATAATAAAACTATGATAAAGTTATGTAAAATTTTTATTTAATATGTATTGTAATATTAAAATTAAATATAATATAATAAATTAAAAATTTACTTATTTTTTTAAAATATAAATTTCATTTGTCTAAGATTATATGAAAATTACATTAGGAATAAGTAAACCAAATACAACAAAAAAGTGGTCACAAAAATCACTCAATTTCTTGAAATAATATACAATAATATTTGCAAACCTTTTAACAACCAAATTCTTAATGAAAAAAAATATTTGATCACTTTTATAAATAATTTTTTTAATATTATAATTTTATTTATTTGCATTGATTAAAATCTTAATAAATAGATGGATTTGAGGTATATTTAAAGGAAATTAAGAGACAATTAGACAAAATAAAAAAAAAAGTAAGAATCATAATATTTAATAAACCAGCATTTAAGTCTATTTATAAAATTTTTCAAAAATTATGACATATGCATAAAATATCTTATAAAAATGGCAATGGTTTTTGGCCCAACAGGGCAAAGTCAAAGGAAATTAACTATTTTTAATTAGAAATAGAAAAAAAATCAAAGAAAGAAGGTCCATTTTCCCATGTAGTTTGTCGGTTAAACCAACGATTCTCTTTTCAATTCTATCAATGCAATTAAAGAACCATCCCTTCCTACTTTTTGGTCCTGTGAGAAAGAAAATTAGACCCCAAAGAGCCCTTCTTTCCCACTTTAGGGGTTGGGGGTGAGGGGGGCTTGACATACAACCGAGGGAAAGTGTGGACTATGGCCCTGACTCTGGCTTTGAGTTATTAGATTACAATTTTATCCTTTATATACAAGTCATACAATATTATTTTTTATGGAAAATCAATTAAATAAATTAACATACTAATTATAACCTTACTTATGTACTCACTCTAACCTTTCATGTTTTCTCTTATATTCTCTATGAAAAATATTTCATCTTAAAAGAAAGATAGTCTCTGCGTCTGCTTTTCGTTGTATCATCAACACACCAGCCTCCATCACTGCTTCTTTTGGGAGACCAAATTACAAACCCATTCAAAATGGAGTAATCTCTTTTAGTGTAAGCTATTAATTTAAAAAGCTATATTTTTTATTAATTTTATTCTCTAATACAAAATTTAATCAACATAATCTTTTTATTTATTTTCTTCACATCAACTCTTATAGAAAAAAATTCACATTGAGGTAAGTTTCCTTTTTTGAAATTCAAGAATTGACTTTGAGAATTATTATTTTTTACTAGAAAACAAGGGTGGGGTAGGGACAATATAAGACTCTAAAGTCACTCCTTATCGGGGATAAGGACTAGTTATAAAATAGGGATTGAAATTGACAATCCTCGTCTTCACCCTCTCCTTTCCCCATTGCCATTCTTAATACCATGTTAGGCACACTTCAATAGATGGTGTAGTAAAAATTTGTAATCAGATATTTAATGGATATGGTTAGGAGTATGATGAGTCACTTCTATTCACCCAAATGCATGTATGTACTCAAAATTGCAAATAATGTATTAAATATAATTTCCATTAAAACAATCCAATGTACACTTATTAAATTGTAGATAAGAAAGAAACTTAGTTTAAGGCACTAGTATTTTTTAAGTAGCTGAATGAAAGTGAGACATTTTAATTTATATGAAAAGAAATTAAACTTTTAAGCAATTAACGATTACTTTATTGGTAATTCAAAGTAGTTTAAATAATATATATCTATTACCTAAACCAAATTCAAGAATTTTAGAAATTGGTAATGCAAGTTTATTTAGAAATGAAAAAATTCATAAGAATAATGAATGTTAAATAGTGAATATGAAAAAAAAAATTAAGGTAAAAATTATTTTATTAATAATTATTTTTTTCATTTATTATGACATCAAATATTATTTTAGAAATTAAAAAATATTTAGATTAAGAGACATTTCTTAAAAGAGTTAACTTATAACTAATTCATATATATAAATTATAAAAAAGTAGTAATAAGAAGATCTTAAGAGAAAGAAGAACAATTATTTTAAATGATTATGTGATTTATTTATAAAAGTTAAAATTTAATATTAAAATTAATAAAAATATAATTTTATATTCACAAGTTATAGAAAATACTTTATATGATAAATTGATTAATGTCATGAAAAATAAGTTGCAATCCATAAGAAATAATAATGTCTAGGATCTCATCAAATTCTTATAAGATTAAAAAAAGTTAGTTGTAAATGAGTCTTAAGACTACTAAGTGCAACTCTAATGGCAATATTAAATGATGAAAAGTTAAACTTATTACTAAAGGTTATACTCAAAAAAGTAACATTAATTATAAAGACATACTTTTGCTTATTTTGAAAAATGATTAATTAAGAATAATAATGACATTATTCGTTGAGTATGATTTGGAATCACACTTGATTGATGTAAAAATCACATTTTTTTTTAATGAACATCGTAAGAGAAAGTTTACGTGAATCACCTTGGAGAATTTTTCATAAAAGGTCAAAAAAAAAAGTGTGTAAATTTAAAAAGTCAATATAGAAACTGAAATATAATTATTAATAATAATATATTAAATTTAATGATATCATAAACTTTTTAAATTTTAAGGAAAACATCCTTGATTGTTATACATTACAAAAGATTAATGAAAATAAATTTAATTTTCTAAGCTTATAAATTGATAATATTTAACTTACTATAGATAATTTAAGTATCTTGTGTGAGACTAAGAATTTTTCTTAAAAAATTTTGAAATAAAAAATATTAGGAGATATCTTATATAATAAAAATATAAATATTTCATTGTAGATCATAAGAACTGTTAACATTGTCTTAAAAAGATTCTGTCGAAAAAATTTTTAAAAAATTTAATATGAGTAAGTGTTTATGAATAATTGTTTTTATATAAAAAATGACACATGCAGTCTCATAAATTAGTCTAAAAATGATGTAGAATGTAAGAATATAAACTTAATTTATGATGTCTTTGTTATTAGCAGTTTAATTTGCTTATAAACCTATATTAGGTTATATATTAGTTTCATAGTTGAAATATTAGATAAATATTAAAGTAATCCTAAAAGAGATTATTAAAAAGTTGCAAAGAAATTAATGAGGTATTTGCAAAAAAAAAAAAAATTACACACTCATATAACAAAAATACAATCTTTTAAAAGTAATTGAATATTTGGATCTAAATTTTACTAGATACCTTAATAAATTATATATAAAAAAAGTTGATTATTAATTATTTGTTCTTATTATTAAAAAATTTAATATCATGAAATAATAAAAAAAAATATTTATTATTTTCATCTATTATGAAAGTAAAAAATTTATGATATGATTAAAATTATAATTAATATATTATAATTGTTAAATTTTATTTTAAGATTTGAAAATTGTTTATGTTATTGACAAACTGTTGAAAATTTATATGATAATTTCATTGAAGTTTCCTCTTCTAAGAATTCAAATATTTAAGGGTACTAACTAAAACTAATAAAATTTAAGTTTTTTTTTTTTTTCATTAAAAAAGAGATTCAAAAAACACAAAGTGTTAATTGAGGACATAAGAATTGATTTCATGAGACTATATCATCATAAAGGTTTACAATTAAAATTATATAGAGGATGTATTTTTAGAATGAATTTTGGTTATATTAATAATAATTAATGATATATGACATAACGATTTTATGAGTTCATTTATATATTTATGAAATACATTTATATATATTTTGTTATTTGATGATTAAATATACATTATTATTTTTAAAATTAAGAGAAAAGTTTTTATAAAATATTATAATAAATAATTATAAAATTATATTTGATATATATAATTTACGTGTTTTATATAATAAAAAAATAAATATATTATAATTTATGAAATGAAGTAATTTAAATAAATAAAATATAATTATAATAATTCATATTGAATAGTTTATTATACATGACATTATAATATAATCAAAAAAAATTTATTTATTATCATCGTTAATTTATAATAATTAATGTAATAAATCTCTAATTGAATCAAGTAATATAACATTAGAATATTTCTAAGTAGTATGTTCGTTAAAGAATTGAATTAACTCAATTACGGTGTGATTTGATTTATAACAAGATAATTTATATATTATTAAGTAAATTAAGACAATCAATCTTAACTATGATCCAATATTTGATGGACATATCAAATAAGGCCTAAAATTGTGATATACATGATTGTTTTCCTTCCCAACATACATGAAAACTTTGTTCAAAGACATGATTATAATAAAAGTTAGAAGAGAAATATTGCTTAACATGTAAAGGTGAACTCATGAACTTTTTGGATGCATTGATTAGCTATGACTTCTACTAATTGGAGTGTATTATTTATATAAAATTATTTAATTTTAAAATTTTAAATAAATTTTTAATAATGCTGATTTGGTTCAAGAAATTTAACAAATGAATCAACGTTAAGATCGTTTACAGTTTTTTGTGGATTAAGGGAACAGTGTAGATATGAATTTGTACATATACACGAACTTGAAGATTTGATGTTGATGGGCATCAAAAGGGAGATTGACGATTTATTAGGTGATCAGAGAATAACCCATATAATTAATCCATACGGTCGATCAAAGTGGCGCCATGGGATACCGTGAAAGTTAATAATTCGACATTTTATCACAGCTTGTGACAGCCTCAGCATGCCGTAGAATAAGATGCAATTAACAGGGA
Source organism: Rhizophora mangle (assembly GCA_037832345.1). Classification (NCBI taxonomy): domain Eukaryota; kingdom Viridiplantae; phylum Streptophyta; class Magnoliopsida; order Malpighiales; family Rhizophoraceae; genus Rhizophora; species Rhizophora mangle. Next base: position 2,166,438 of record JBAPLJ010000320.1, read on the forward strand.
AAATGATTTAATTTGTGGGCCAATGTAATATTCTTCTGGTTGATTAACAATATAGAATTTGACAAAACTCCACGTGATGCGAAATTACTCCGTCACGCGCTAGTTTCTTCGAGTGGCTTGTGAATGAAAATTCGATATACGGCAGCGCGTTAGGGCACTTTCTTGTTTTCTTTTTTTTTTTCGTTAAACAAATAATAATAATTTGAAACGGCAGATTAAAAGTCATTTTTCTTGTTGGACCTGTCTTGGCGCTTGCTGGCGGTTCTACCTCTCAAAACATGCTCGTGGAACCTTTGGAACTATTATTGGTCAATAAACTGAAAACTGTCGGAAACTCGTGCACTCAAGATTGAAATCGAACGTTGATGCTATATTTATTTTCCCATTGTCGACATCTATCAAGATTCAAGAACATATTGGACAGACTACCACCTAATGTCTTATGAGTAGGGTTGAACTAGTCTCTGTATAGTTAGAAAAAAAAAAAAAATCCTAGTCTCTGTAAGAAATAAAAAACAGGTATACAAATTAAAATTGGGAATTTGATTTTGACTAAATGCTGTTTTCTGTGGTAGAAGAGACCAAATCAACTAACAAACTCCAAGAAACATGTCTCTTGAAATTAAATGTGGCTTGTCATGTTGATTTTTTTTGGGGGGGGGGGGGGGGGGGTGTTGTGTTGTGGGACGTGGGTTTCACGTGTGCCAAACTTGTAACATTGAAAATGTGACTAATAGGTTATCAGCTCTGCTAATGTTAGAATTTGCAACCTGCCCGAATCAACAAAGGTGGATGCGACATATTCTATACCAAAATCCTTGTCAAAGACATACACAGAATTAGTGACATGTACTTGTGATGAACTTAAGTTCATGTGCCGATGATAGTAAGAAAGTCTTATATGCCACTGGCCAAAAGTAAGGGAAAACTTTTAATTACGTCCATTGTACTATTGTATTATTATGCTCATTGGATATATACTTGTGATTCCTATTATTAACTATAATCTTTTATTGAAAGATTGAAAATATATAATCAATGATAATATAAAATTTACTGCATAATATGATATAATTAAAAGCAGGCAGTAGCTGCTTTATTAGGGATATGGGAATAAGGGGTCTGCCAGTGTGCGGCATTCAAAGATTTGACTGGTCTCCGTTTTGGACCACCAAATTCTCAATCGCGCCTTTATTTCTAAACACACAAGCAAACACATCCAAGTCCCATCTCAGCTGAATATTAGGTGGTTTGAAAAGGGCCTTTAAGGATGAAAGTTTCCAGCATACTTATGCCCTCCTTTGACTACGAATGCCTTCAAAATAATAAATTTCCAAAAGTATCCTTTCTCTCCACTTTATTTTCGGAAAATTTTGTTCCATTTTCCGAGAATCAAATTCCTCTTTTCCATCCAATTAGAAGGCCAGTGTTGTTCCGTACGCAATTTTGTGAAGAGAGTTATGATCTTTTTCTTTTAATTTTTGGAACACTTGGGTATAACTTTAATGGCTAGCTTAAAGATAGCAAGTTGTTAGCAAGTCGATCCTTAAGTGTCGTGCTGCCCCTTCCCCACCGTCTTGCATTTGAGAGGAAGGTAGTTCCACCTATAAGCGACCTTTTCTTATTTTCCAAAAGAGAATGATACAACATCGGAGGGAGCTTTTGGATGTTAACATGTGGCATGTATAGGCCACGAGTGTTCCTTTCTGAATGGGAGGTGTAAACAGAACAGAAACGCTGCGCCTTTGGATCAGAATTCAGAAAGCGTGTGAGACCATGCAATAAGAAATAAATAAATAAATTGGCGAAAATGTGTAAACTTAATACAAAAATGTTACACATGTAACGCAGTCCGGTTTCAGTTGCTTTCTTTGGTGACTGACGTACAAGTGCTTGAGAGCCTTGTACAAAGTCAAATTGAAACGGCACCAATATTTTCAGAGTAAAGGATATTCTACCCATCCAATTCCACGAGTCCTCATGCTTGCCAAATGCAAAGTCAAATCATCTTGTAATTATGACCCCACTTTGCAAACCCTTTCACTTGACGTTCTTTTAACTCCCGAATTCTTAGTATAAAGAGGTGTCTAGACAGCTTACCAATGACCAACAACCACTGCCTTCTGCAAGAGACGCAGCTAAATCCAACTCAACCCACTTTGGAGCTGAAAATAGTGACACTGAAGAAAGGGAGGTCGAAAATGAAGATGAATCAACGTCTTTGGTTTGTGTGTCTTCTAATGGTGCTGATGCTGACGATGCAGATTAGCATAGTCCATGGCAGAGCTTTTCCTTCCGCAACTGAAGCGGTTATTGCCGGATACCAGCGGGTGAATGGAGGTGAATCAACTGACATAGCTTCTTTTTCTGCAAACAATTCGAGCAGTCGTTCTTCTTCGGCGATTGAAAGGTTGATGTTTAAGCTCACATCAGGGCCCAGCAAAGGAGGCCCTGGTCATTAATTCGCAGTCACAGATTTCCTTCATTGATTGTTCTTTCTTTACACTTCAAATTGGCTCTTGTGTGTGTGTGTGTGTGTGTGTGTGTGTTAAGTTTTCTACTCTTTTTTCATTCCTTCTAAGGCGTGGATGGTTTTCCTATAGATGATTGACCTCAAGAAGACAGATGTAATTTAGCAGTCCGTCTGATTACCGGTATAGTTAATCACACAGTTCAGATTTCCATGGAAATTGTTGTCTTCTCAGGAAATATATGCATGCAGAAGCACATAGATTGGCATCTTTGTTTTTTTTTTCTTTTTTTTCCTTTCCTTCCCTTGTTATGAAGGGGAGAGACTCGAGAGGAGATGCTGGCAGCTCAAACGTTGACAAAAGTAATAGACGACAGACGGTTACTCCAAACAGAGCCCAAAGTTGCGTTGAATTGAATAAGTTTGAATAAGTTTAAAAGCAAGCTTTCATCACCAACGTGCCTACCGAGAATTTCAAGGGAAAACAACATGGAGAGGCTGTTTTAGAAATTCGTGCCACTGTTAGACACTTCATCCAAAATGTCGGTGGAATTTATCAAATAAGAGGTTTTGACCGTCTATTAGGGCATAGATTTGAAGCAATACGAAAGAATACAACTCATTACGCTGATATAACTGTTGCCATGGTAGCAGGATGAGTGAGATAGAATACGAAGAACAGATTTTCTGACAGTGCGATTACAAGTTTTGTGTGTTAAAACCGTTAATGTTATTCCAAATTAATAATTAAATAAAAATAAAATTTTATTATAATAAAAAAATAATTTAATTAAATTTAATCTAAATTATTTATTTAGATAGATTTATTTATTTGTAATTATATATATATATCTCTTAATAAATATGTAATATTTTTATTTGATTAATAAAATTACAAAATTATTCTAATTTGATGCTATTACAGTCCATTTTGTTCGCTGCACTCGATACACGCGGACGAAATAACTACTATTATTGTGTATTCCAATTTGGCTCAGTTGTTCATAAATTGTCAACATGCGAGCAGTTTGAGAAGAAACAAATTTCCTAACATTAACAGTGATGTACACCAAACAAACAGGGCTACGACTCCTCCTTTTTCGAGCAAAGGTATTGGACTCCGTGCATTGTAACGAAAATCAAACTAGTAGGCACACAAGGAGAAAGAGGAGGGAACATCGATGCAGGAGGATGCGGAGAGCCAACCAAGTTCCAGACAAGCAGTCAACAACTTGGCTTAATTTTAGCGCAGAAAGCGTTCAAGTAAGCTTGAAGAAACTTTCACGTGGATTCCCTTCTCCCTACTTCTCTCTCGTCGTTTTAACCATCCAACCGGTTAAACCATTCTACCGTCAAATATTAAAAGACAGCCACTTCTAGCATACGACACTCATGCTTTCCTCTACAAGTAGCGACAAAGAGTGCGGCGCAAGAAGAACCGCCTCGGAGCAATGAAATCCGCTGGCCTGCTTCCGCTACTCAAAGTCCTCTCGAAAGTCTAATATGAAAAATGAAAAATGGATTACCGAATCCCTAGCTAAGTTAAACGATGACAGTAAAAGTATGGTCAAAGATCAAATTGGCTTAAAACATTTACTTACTTCTTGAATTATACTTGTTATTTTTATTTTCTTTTCATTACACAAATCAGTTTTCTTTTTTAACCTTTTACACTTTTTTTCCGCCAACTTTTTGTTGTTTATATCAAACAATAATTTATGTAACACTGTCAATAATTTTGCTAAATCAAAATAAATCAATAATTTTATCAATAATTTTTTGATAATATGGTAATAAAATTTTTTAAAGAAATTCTGAAAGTAAGAAATTAATTTTAAAAATAAATATTAATACCTAAAAATAGAAAAATTTTGAATATATAAATTAATTTTGAAAAATTCTAAAAAATATAACTTAAAATTTAAAAGGAAAAAAAATATTCTACATTAATTTTTTAAAATCTGAAAAAAAAAATTATAAAGCATAGAGATTAATTTTGAAAAATTCTAAAAAAATCTGATAAAAATTCTAAGAAAATAAAAATTGAATTTAATTATATCAATCAAAAACAATGACAACACTATATTATACTTGACAACGAAGACCAATTCAACAGAATTAAAATAATGCCAACCATAGCCTTCAACACAACTTTAATGGCTTGTGGTGACAAATTTAGTTTCCTAATTATATCAATAAGAGAATAAACGACATCTCACGTCGATCCAATGATCAATCAGTAATAATCAACTATTAGTAAGTTATGAAACATAAAGGCAACGAGTTGAATGGTGGAAGGGGAGATGTAGGTGGTGTGGTATTAGAGCGCGTTGAAGAGGCTGCAAGTGGACATGAGGGAGTCGCTGGAGGAGATGGAGAGGTTCAAGAGCACGACAATAGTGTTATCCCGTGTGAAACATAAAGAAAAGGATGTCAGCCAAATAAGGTATTGTTATCAGAATAGACAATAACGAGACGAAAGTTAAAATTTTTAAAAATTAATTTCTATTTTTTAAAAACTATTTCAAAGTTTTTGACATTAATTTCCATTTTTTTTGAGAAATTTTCAAAATTAATTTCTATTTTTTAAAAATTTTCTTCTGTTTACAAAAATTAAATTAATTTTTTTCCCATTTCTTAAAAATTAATTTCCAATTTTTTTCCAGAATATTTTTAGAATTATTTTTTATTTTTTTATTTTTTCAGAAATTTTTCTGTTTTAATTTTTTTCTTTTTTAATAATTAATTTCTAATTTTCATATTTGTTGAAATATATATATTTTCATATTATCACAAAATTATTGAGATGATTTCTATTCACAAAATTTAATATAACATTATCATTTATATTGGTTCTAACTTGACAAAATTCGAAATATATAATACCTCATAAATTATCCCGTTGTAAGAATAACGAAAGACTAATGAAAAAAATGAGTATAAAAAAACTTAAGAAAAGAAGATTATAAGTCTGCGAATGAAATTTTGTGGTGTTTGCTTAGACCAAGAAAATGATACCATGATGCTTAAATTTATCTTTGCAGCACGTAAAGCCAGAAGCGTTCAGACTGAGTAAACGCAAAAATGAAGCCCAAGGTTCACCAAAGTAGCCCTAAGCAATAGTGGAAGCGCATCTCGTGCAAGCCGAAAACCCTCCAAGGCCAGAACTAGCTTGACAAGTGGCTCCTGGCTATTAAGAGCTGCAGTGTGTTTAAAACCGACTCAAATTTATTCATTATAAAAATTTAAAAAATATTTATATAATTTTTTTTATATTTAAATAAAAAGTATAAATTTTATATATATTATATTATATTAATATTTATTTTTAATTTAAATTATTTTATTTATATTAAAATATTTTATTTTTATAAATAAATTATATAAAATAAATAAAAAATATAAATTATAATATATTTTATATTAAATTTATTTAATTTAAATTACTTATATTTATAAATATATTATATAAATTAAATTTTAAATTTTATTATATATAAATTATAAATAAATATAATTAAATTACATATATAAAAAATTTAATTTTAACTAAAATAATTAAATAAATTAAATTATAAATTTTTAAACATTTTTTATAGTAACAAGAAAGTTGTTACCTTAGAAATTTCAAATTTTTATTTTAAAAAGAGATGCAAGATTTATAAAAATAAATGATACTATTTTATTGTATATCATATGTTCTAATAATTTTTTAATGTGTTTAAAAAAAAATAGCAATCAAAAATTGTTTTAGATTAAAATTGACTATTAAATTGCACAGAAGAGAAAATGTGAGCAAGAGAAAGCAGGGCCAAGAGCAAAAGAATAAAATGGTTAGATAATAGAATCATGTCACAAAGAAACTTAAGACATTTCTCAACTCTGAACACTTTACCTAAGCCCAGCATTGCACTGATAAAATAAATAGATCAGTGGAGAAACGAGGGAACCACTACAGAGCACCAAACTTGCAATTTGAAGCAGCTTAGCTGCTCAATTGATCTCTGTATACATATACAGCCAGGCATTATCTTAATATTTGCTTACCGGTTAGGAGAGAAAGAGATTAGATAATGAAGAAATCAGAAAAATCCATTCTCATAAAAAGATATAACAAATGAAAAAGCCATAGTCATCCCAAACAAAAGCTTATACAAAGATGCTTTTGGAAATAAACCAATGATAAAGAACTTAGTCATATCAAACAAAAGGCTTTTAACAAAAATGCCTTTGAAATGACACTAGTGATTTTAGCATGGAGCAATATGACACAGAACCGCAACTACTCTACATCCAAGAATGTTTGCAAAATCTAAATCAGCGTTACTTTCCAAGATTTGTAGACTGACTCAAAACTAAAACTCCCAGACTTCCACTCAGAAAGAGGGACGGAAAGAAAGGGCTACATAATGATGCCGGCACGCTGCAGTTCAATATCCTTGCAACTTATTCTATACATGCTAACATATTTATTTAATAATGAAGTGGAGGAACCCACTAGCCAACTTTTCTTTCCCACCTTAGAAGGGTATATCTTACTGTCACTGTCATTTGATCTTAATAGCATTGTCATTCTATCATATTGAGACTCAACTAAATGCCCCCTTATTTAAATTGCATTTTAGTGCCACCTTCTTCATTGATGAAACTACCCTAGACAAAACACTCAAAATCTGAATGACCCTAGACCTGAAACAACCCAACCCACCAATATGCCACCTCTAGTTGCAATGCAGTTCAGACTTAACCACAACATACAGAATAACAGAAACTGAAAAATCTGGAATTGCAAACTTGGTGCGGCTCATGAGTTTTGCACCTTAATTATAAAGATTCAGAAAGATGCACATCATTAACTAATGATTAGAAAGAACTTAGATGATCTGACAAAACATGAGCCACAATTCATTGACAAACACACCAAAAGAAGAGCGAAAGATGAACCAGGGGCAATAGATGATAGTACAGAAAGTATCCAATAAATGTCAGCAGCATGATTGCCAAATAACTTGTATGGACAGAAGGTACTCCCTGGACAGTGCTGAAACTTCAAGAATTACCAATGATGGACATGGACAATGGAAACAAGAAGAATTAAATTGAACCCTTTTTTTTATTGGATAGAAGAATTTATTTGAACTGGCCTCAAATAATTGCAAAATCATTATTGGCAGTTTGGCACTATGTTTGTATTCTAACTCCAAACCAACAGGTTTTGCACAGTTTTAGATGCTCAGAAGCAGGCCTAAACCTCTGTTATATGATTACAAAAATCACCATTCCTCAAATTAGCAAAACAAAAGGGGGCCTGAAGTGGCCAGGAGATTAGATACAGAGTATGGCATGGTATATACAGCTTCCATAGCATTAAAGAGATCTGTACAATGCCAGTCAAGATATACTGAGATTTACCATGTTATCCTACTCACTCTGAAAGCGGACAATTTTTTGGCTTTTTTTTTTTTTCCCTGTTCCGCAATATGAGGTAGATAGAAGAATCTGTAGGATGTCCGAGGTGCAAGAGGCATCAAATTCTGACATCTCTACATCTTTCATTTTGCTCAGCTTAACATCCTTGCGGAGTGGCCTAGTGTCCATATCAATTTAACTGTAAATCATTTGTGAGACTTGAGTGGTTGGGTTTCAAGTTCACTGGGATCATGTCATGGAGACCACAAAAGTAAAAACTCAATAATCCAGGAATAAAAAATTAGGGGCCAAATAAAAAAATCCCTAGAATAGATTACTATATTACAATATCCTATACTCATTAGAGAATTCATAAAGCCAGATCTCAGCGTAAGGAACACCGAAAAAGAATTTACAAAACTTCCCCAAAACATACCCATATGGGAGATAAAAAGCTCTAACAATATTAAGCCTCGGTCTCAACGGATTTCGAAACTTCCACTGTAGCTTCCTCCGTCGCCGGGGGCGGTGCAGCTGGACTCGCTGTCTCTGATGGACTATTGTCAACCGTGGAGGCAGCACTAGATCGAGACTTGACAGTCTGGAGCATTCGTTTGCTGATCTCTTTGCAGTATAGCTGGAGGATCTCGAGACCGTCGTCGTCGGCGGGAACGGGGGCATTAGCCACGCCGAACGCCTCATCCTCGATGCTGCGGGCGGCGGCCTCTGCCTCTTGCTGAGAAATTGTACCGTAGCGCTTGGAGAAGACGGAGGGAGTTGATAAGGTCTCGATTAGGCGCGTAACAACGGCGTTGCAGGTGCTCTGCGTCTGCGGCCAAATGCTCAGAGTAAAAGTTCTGACCGTTGGCTTCCTCGATTCCTGCTGCTGCGACTGTAGCCCCGCCGTGGCTGAATCCTCGCCCGGTGGTGACGCGGAGGTAACGGTGGTCTGGGATTAACACATATAGAAACATCATCATCATCATGTTATATGTCTCTTTTTTGCTTGCATATATTTGCTACTTAAACAAATTATTAATAATTTTGCTGCTTATATTTTTCTTCTATAATTTTGGTTTTTTTTTAATAATTTTTCACCTTCAATTTTGTCCTTCAACGCTGGACTAATCTATTATCATACATCAATAGTATATAAGAAAAGTTCAAAGAAAACTTTACACTATTTCACTTCTTGTATTGATCACTATTCCCAATTTTTAACATTAATTTTGCGTAACAGTTTTGATGCTTATCGTTACAAATAATTAACATTAAAAATTTACCTAATGCAGGGCTTACATTACGAAAATTAGGCAGCTTAATAAAAAAAAAAAAATTCCGTGCAAACATCAAACGACGTGGTATTTGCTTTCCAATATTATTAATCAAAATGGTAACATGTAAATAGCAAAATCGGTTTTTATTCATAATTTTTTTTTTATAAAAAACGGCAAGTTACTTATTACCCATTAATTTCTCAATAAAAATGGACTACATAAATTAATACAATAAAATTGAGCACCAAAGGAATGTAACTGCTAAAAAATATATGTAGCAACTTGTCATTAATTCTAACAATATACTGTTTAGGATATTGACATTAATTTTTCATTAATTCTCATGATTTACCAATCCGTTGAGAGAAATCTTAACCGCAAGTAGTGATCTTTCCTCCAATGTACGGGTAAGTTGAGAGAAACCTTAACCGCAATTAGTGATATTTCCCCTAATTTACAGGTAACATAACTGCATCAGATTTGTTCAAGGGGTGCGAAGTGGTTACATTAGGAATGGTGCTAACATCACGAGAACGTGACGTGTGCTAGAGTGGGGTGTATATTTTAATGTCCATGAATCGAACATCTCCATGAATTTGAGAAAGGCGCCGTACCAAAGCATTTTTCATGTTTACTTGACCACAAGAGAACTTATATACTATTTTTGCAGGTAATGTCATCAGAACGGAATATCCAAGAGGAAAATAATGACATCCATAAGTATTTTTGAATTTTTCAAGTGTTGGTTCTTTCCATTCCGTTATCATCCATATCACCCAAGTTTTGCTTTAGAGCTTACATTTGTTGCGATGGCCATTGCTCGTCCCTATGGGACTGCGAATTTATTTGGTCTTGAATTGAATCAGAAGGATCACGATGTAGGACTTTCTGCTTACACACTCTGTGTTCTTGTAAACTAAACGAAGAAAGTGAAGAGAATATCTATAAATTATTACATTTTCTTGCCAATAGTTTAGCTTTCAGGCATTAACACATTCTTTAAGGTGCACATCCACGATACGCCACATTTCATGTAGAAGTTAGCAATCATGTCTTGTTAACGACAGATGGAGACTCTTTATATAGTGGACAACAAAGAACCCTTTTGGTCTTCAAATGATACAAATTTTCTGGGTGCAACCTTTGGCTAAATGCACAATCGAAACATTGAAGTTGAATTGAAGATCATTACATTAACATTTTTTGGGTCTATGTTTTCGGTATGGGCTCAGTACTTTCTCAACTTGTGACATCGAAATTTGCCAGTGTTCTTTTTGCTTGTCCTGAATATCCCATGTGGATGTTGTTTGTTGTATTGTGTGGTGTTTTTGGGCCATGGTCTTCTTGCAAGCAAACTTTCACGACAATTAAGTAGTTTGTGATCATCTCATGGCAACGATTACACAATTTTCCCAGTTTCAATTCATTGGTGCTCTTCACTTGAGCCAATAATTCCCTTGCACAAATCAATATCTGGGAATCTGGAGAGTGACACTCCATTAAATATTACAGGATGCCATAATCCTGCAGACAGGCATACAACAAGGTGGAGAATTCTTCCCTCTTATTTGGAAACGATACAAACATTTCCTAGATTTTTTTCAACAATGTCACATGATAATAATCGTTGCATGGTTCTCACTTCACAGCGTGGAGAGCAGGTGGATCATGTGTTTGCGGGGCTTGCACAGTGCCTCTAATGGCTGAGCTTTAGGCATGGTGAGCCCTGTTCCCTCTGCCATGTCAATCTCCGCTTTGCTAACCTTTTCCCACTCAAAGGACTGAATCAGAGCACCCAGTGTCAGGCCTACCACTCGTTTGGCCAGACCGGCTCCAGGACAAGCACGCCTTCCCGCACCAAATGGTAGCAGCTTATACCCTTCAGTGCCTTCTCCACCATTAAATCTCTCTGGCATGAATTTTGCTGGTTCCTTCCATAACTTGGGGTCTCTGTTCATGCTCCACGTATTGACTAATAGCATTGTACCTCGGGGCACATGAAACCCACAAACGGTACAATCCGCAGTGGATTCATGTGGCAGTAGAAGTGGCGCAGGTGGAAAGAGTCGAAATGTCTCATTAATTACGTTCTGCAGGTAGCCTAGGTTTGGCACATCCGTTTCATCCAACAGGCGATCTCGTCCCACAATAGCATCTATATCAGCGTAGACCTTGCGCATTGCTTCTGGATGGCACAGGAGAAGTGATATTGCCCACTCCATTGTCGCTGCCGATGTTTGAGTTCCAGCGGTCAGGATCGTCTATGTATGAAGATTAGTGTTCAGGTTAGCCAATGATAGTGAAATTGCCAATAGATCATATATATTCTTAGTGTTTTCTTACCATTATAACGCCTTTGATGGTTTGGTTGGTATAGAATTCCGGGTCAGTCTCTTTCAACGATAACAAGACATCAATCAAAGTCATGTTTGTACTTTGTTTGCTAGTGACAGATAAATTCCCAGATGGAATTGACTCGCTCCGTGCTCTTTGGTGCTCATCCACGAGGCGCTGTAAGAACCTGTCCATCTTCTTCATCAATGCCTTCATCTTCTTCTCCACCCCTCCAAAATCCATCCACTGCAACACCGGAAAGTAATCATTTAGATTTGCACTACTGCGGAGCGATTCCATCTCCCTTATGAGATCATGAAACAGTCTAGCCTCCTCACTATCAGCGTCCTTTCCATAGAAACGTTTTCCTGCGATTATCCTCATCACTATATTGAATGTAAGCTCCGTAAGCTTTGAAGTCAGCTGCACTTTAATCAGTTCCCAATCCGAGTAGTCCTGAAACAATTGCTTCAGCAATGACCGAACCTCTTCTGTGCGTACACCCGAAAACGTTGCCAGACGACTGCTGGAAAAGAGCTCAATGGTGGTGAGACGCCTGAGATTGCGCCAATGGTCACCGTAAGAGGAGAAACCCATTGTTGTAGAGTTGTAATTGAGATGCTTTCCAGCGAGGGAGGGAGGGCGGTTGGCGAATATCACGTCGTTTGTAGTGAAGCACTCCTCAACCGCCAATGGCGAGGAGATCACAAGGACTTTACGGCTGCCATACCGCAGAAGCAAGATGTCGCCGTATCTTTCAGAAAGTTGCTGCAGAGTTCGGTGAACCGGTTGCTTTAGCAGGTGAAGATGCCCGATGATAGGACGAGCCGGTGGACTAGGCGGCAGGTGTCTCGGGTTTCCAATTTTGTATAAGACAAGCCGAAAGAAGAAGAAGAAGAAGAAGAATAGGAGAGCCAAGTTGAACCACTGAGCTACTTCCATTTTCTGATGACTCTTCCTATCTGCTCCGATTGCTTCAATTATGGGATGTGAACCGCAGAGGTGGTGAATAATAATTAATTAACCTGTGAAAAATTAACAGGAAATAAAACAAAAAGCTGAAACTTTTCATTTAAGATCAAAAAAAGACAAACAAACTCTGACATGACACCGCCCTATAATGCCAACCAGCTGTTCACATGACCTCGGTTGACTATCCCTAAGCAGGACTTTGGAATGAGGATTAAAAATAAACAAATTTGTAAGAATAATAATTTTAAGAAATTAATTTTTAATAAATTAAAAATTTAATAAATAGTATTATTTATATATTTTTTAAATAAAAAATTTAAAATATTATAAATATTTAAATTTAAATTTAATATAATAATTTATTATTATAAAAATAATTATAATTATAAATTTAAAAATAATAAAAATAAATATTAAATAATATAATTAATAATAATAATTTTTAATTAAAAAATCTCACCACCTTATTATAAGTTAACTTTGTTTTTAAAGTTTATATTTATTAATTTTTTTTAGTATATAACTTGATATTATTTAAAAACTATATAATTTTTATAAATTTTTTAAAAGATTCATTAGACGTTTTAGTTTTGACTAGTGCTCTCTATAATTTTTTTTTCCAATTTTATGTTTCATTTTCTTTTTTCCTTTTTTTTTTCGTGTTTGCAAACAGAAGCATTGCGTAGGAAGAGAGCAAGGTCCTGCCGGTTGCCCGATTTCTTAGGTTTTTTTCGTTGTAAAATTGCTATTTAATAGCTAATCATCCTCATTTCGACAATGGGATGCTCTTCAATTGACGTGAGGAAGACATGCTAACATACCAATATTGCTGATGGCAAGAATAATGCTGTGATCCTTGCGTCGGGAACCTATAAAAATTGAACCAGTTAGCAGAGCACAGGGTTAGTGAACTTTGTTCCAATTTACAATTAACATAACTGCACCAGATTTGTTCAAGGGGTATGACTGGTTACATTAGGAAGGCGCTAACATCACGAGAACGTGATGTGCTAGAGTGTTGTGTATATGTTCATGTCCATGAATCGAACATCTCTATGGAATTGTGAAAGGCCCCGTACCAAAGCATTTTTCATGTTTAGTTGACTACAAGAGAAATTATATACTATTTTCCTAGGTAATGCCATCAGAACGGAATCTCAATGAGGACATGATACAATTGCACACCATAAGCACTTTTAAATTTTTCAAGTGTGTATTCCTTCCATTCCGTCATCATCCATATCGCAAAGTTTTGCTTTTAAGAGCTTACATTAGTTGCGATGGCCATTGCTCGTCCTTATGGGACTGCGAATTTATTTGGTCATGAATCGAATCAAAAGGATTAGGATTTGGAGCTTTCTGCTTACACACTATGTGTTCTTGTAAACTAAACGAAGAAAGGGAGGAGAATATCTATAACTTATCATATTTTCTTACCAATAGTTTAGCTTTCAAGCACTTACAAATTCATTTTGGAAAACCTATGGTGCACTTCCACAATATGCCACATTACATGTAGAAGTTGGCAATCATGTCTTGTAAAGACAGATAGGTAAAGTGTCTTTACATAGTGGAAAACAAAGAAACCTTTTGGTCTTGAATTCATACAAATTTTCTGGGTTTGAAGTTGAATTGAGGATCATCACATTGACATTTTTTTGGATCTATGTGGGCTCAGTTCTTTCTCAATTTGTGACATTGAAATTTGCTGGTGTTCTTTATGCTCGGCCTGAATACCCCATATGATGTTGTTTGTTGTATTGTGTGTGAGTGTTTTTTACCATGGCCTTCTTGCGAGCAAACTTTCACGACAATTAAGTAGATTGTGGTCAACTCATGGCAACGATTACACGATTTTCCAGTTTAAATTTATTGGCGCTCTTCACTTGAGCTAATAATTCCCTTGGACAAATCAATATCTGGGAATCTGGAGAGTGACACAACATTAATATTACAGGATGCCATAATCCTGCAGAAAGGCGTGCAACGACGTGGAGAATTCTTCACTCTCATTTGTAAACGATACAAATATTTTCTTGATTTTTTTCAACAATGTCACGTGATAATAATCGTTAAATGGTTCCCCACTTCACAGTGTGGAGAGCAGGTGATTACGCGTTTGAGGGGCTTGCACAGTGCCTCCAATGGCTGAGCATTAGGCATGGTGAGCCCTGTTTCCTCTGCCATGTCAATCTCCTCTTTGCCAACCTTTTCCCACTCAAAGGACTGAATCAGGGCACCCAGTGTCAGGCCTATCACTCGTTTCGCCAGACCGGGCCCAGGACAAGCACGCCTTCCGGCACCAAATGGTAGCAGTTTATACCCTTCAGTGCCTTCTCCAGCTTCAAATCTCTCTGGCATGAATTTTGCTGGTTCCTTCCATAACTTGGGGTCTCTGTTCATGCTCCAAGTGTTGACTAATAGCATTGTATCTCGGGGCACATGAAACCTACAAACGGTACAATCTGCAGTGGATTCATGTGGCAATAGAAGTGGCGCAGGTGGAAAGAGACGAAATGTCTCATTAATTACGTTCTGCAGGTAACCTAGGCTTGGCACATCCGTTTCATCCAACATTCGATCTCGTCCCACAGTAGCATCTATATCAGTATAGGGCTTTCGCATTGCTTCTGGATGGCTCAGGAGAAGTGACATTGCCCACTCCATTGTCGCTGCTGATGTTTGAGTTCCAGCGGTCAGGATCGCCTGCATGTATGAAGATTAGTGTTCAAGTTAGCCAATAATCACGAAATTGCCAATAGATCATATATATTCTTGGTTTTTCTTACCATTATAACGCCTTTGATGGTTTGGTTGGTATAGAATTCTGGGTCAGTCTCTTTCAACGATAACAAGACATCAATCAAAGTCATGTTTCTACTCTGTTGGCTAGAAACGGATAAATTCCCAGATGGAATTGACTCGCTCCTTGCTCTCTGTCGCTCATCCACGAGGTCCTGTAAGAACTTGTCCATCTTCTTCATCAATGCCTTCATCTTCTTCTCCACAATCCATCCACTGCAACACCGGAAAGTAATCATTTATATTTGCGCTAACACTGAGCAATTCCATCTCCTTTATAAGATCATTCAACAGTCTAGCCTCTTCACCCCTCTCCATAGAAACGCTTTCCTGCAATTATCCTCATCACTATATTGAATGAAAGCTCAGTAAGCCTTGAAGTCAGCTGCACTTTAATCAGTTACCAATCCGAGTAGTCCTGAAACAATTGCTTCAGCAATGACCGAACCTCTTCTGTGCGTATGCCGAAAACGTTGCCAGACGACTGCTGGTGAAGAGCTCAATGGTGGTGAGGCGCCTGAGATTGCGCCAGTGGTCACCGTAAGAAGAGAAACCCATTGTTGTAGAGTTGTGATTGAGATGCTTTGCAGCGAGGGAGGGAGGGCGGTTGGCCAACATCACGTCGTTTTTAGTGAAATGGCGAGGAGATCACAAGGACTTTACGGCTGCCATACCGCAGAAGGAAGATGTGGATGTATCTTTTAGAAAGTTGCTGCAGAGTTCGGTGCATTTGCAATGGATCTATTGAGAACTATCAAGATGGTAATCTTAAGCTAGTGTCACGATTTCTTGTCATATTTATATTGCACACATTTGTGTACAGGACGAAACAGAAAACAAGTACCGATCAAGTCCCAATAAAGGGATCAAGTTGTAGATGAACTGACGGTAGCAACACTTCAGCCGAAAATGTGGCATCCGCAGAAGTCCACAACAATCACTATTGTTGACAACATGTAGCCTAGCCTCCACTCTATGATACAGAAACTCATCATTCCTCATTTTCCAGCTCTAAATATTTTTCTCTCTGTCTCACACACACGCACGCACAACTTCAATTTTCCATTTCGTTTCATTTCAGAGCTGACCAATAGGTATATACATGCAACTCATCTCAACGGTTGTGAAGAGGATCTGAAGAATTTGGAACCTTTCTTTTACTTGAAATGAAAACATCAAACGGATGACTTGAACTATGCTGCTGTTGTTGATCTCCCCGTTGCTTGTCTTGCCCAATTGCTGGCTGGTCGTGCATGCGATGAACAACAGGCATTGTCTCCCCTTCTCCAGCTGAGACCAAGAGCCAGACAAGAAGAGTCAACCCCAGTAGCTTCTGCGAAATGCCAACATTTATAGGCTGTTGAAAAAGCATCTTCTTTCTTCAGAGAAAGAGGGAAAGGGAGGGAGTTATGGAGCCAACAAGAGAAAAGGGTTTAAAGGAAAGAAAGTCAAGTAGCTTTGTTTCGCAAAGGATCATGGAGAAAGAGAAGACACGAGCGTCATTGATATTTTATGAGCGTGGCATTGAGGGCACACCGCCAACAAAGGGACAAAACTCACGAACAAACTTTTTGATTTTTCTTTTACACACACATGTATGTGTATTCTTGGGAAATCACGTGAAGTTTTGCTTTCTGCTTCTGCTCTCGCTTTCAATCTCCAGAATAAGTGTCCAATTATAGCATAATAGCACGTAAGTCTTGCTTTTGTGCATTTTTCCTTTGTCTGGTTAGTGTTTGTCGGCTTTGCAAACTAGTCAAATTACCCTTTTCTACCTAGCTATCTAGCCTAGACCCAGAAAATTCTGCCTTTTTCTCTCCTAAAGACAAAGAAGTATACGATGGGTAACAATATGGGAACACACGGAAACGTACAGATAGGGGAGAATAGTGAAAATTGGCACGGTAATCTATGCTTAGAGTACAAATGCGCAACAAAAATAGACCAAAGGCTTTCCCGTTGATCACAATAGTCTTGGGCAGGAAATTGAGAAACTTAAGGTACATTTGATTCCCAAATCTGGCTCAGGGGCTGGTGCTCGCCCATCTTGTTGCAGGTTGTCAAAATTGGAATTATGGTTACTGGTTGGGATGGATTAGGGAGCTTCTCAGTGGCGCAAAAGAAATGTTAGAGGAAGTAATACTGGGAACGTTTATTGTACTCGAACTGCATACTATTTTTTTTTCTTTTTTAACAAGAAAGCAACGTAATAAAAATATTAATAATTGTTTATGTGACATCAAAGTAAAAGTCACAAATTTACATCTTAATTACATTTTCTATTAAAAAAATTTATTATTCCAAAAGTGATAATTCTGAACAAATCTTCTATAGAGATATATCAAAATTAAATTTATTTATAAATTTTTATTTATTTAAAAAATAATGCTATCTTAAATATTCAACTCTATGCCAATAAAGGAAAAAATACGTTGAATTATACATCACCGCATACTATTTGAGCCTTGCGCATTGTGATTTGGGAATCATAAAGCACGGCTAAAACAAAGGTGAATCATAATGCGGACCACATACCCGTTACACCATGGAACGTCAAACAAAGAAAAAATCAACATCATTTTGTTTATCAACCAATCAGAATTTAGAAATACCTTTCTAAAAAAATGTAAAACAAAAAGTCAAAATCTGAGATTTGGCCGTCAAACACTTGTGACCCGAAAAATTTCATGTTTAGATTTATAATCTACCATTGCATGGAAGAGAAGGCACAATATTTATAGATGCTATACTAATGTTTAAGGCAAGGTTGAGCTGACAGAGACAGGTAAAATTGCAATTTTGTGTGGCCCGCGTGCACTTAACGAAGGTGACAGTCCATGCACATCGTAGCCCCGTCGTCTGATCCAGATTCCAGTGGACCTAAAAAAACCCAAAAGCCTCATCTGAAGTTATCAGAAGTCGCCGAACTATTTATGAGCAGGACGTCTCGCTATGCCACGTGTCCTTTCGATGCGCCCCAATGATGCCATTTCACTACATTTTTCTGGTGCAAGCTTACTTTCCACCTAAAGTGAACGAATGTGACTTCAAAGGCTCGTTTTAAGCCATTTCTTCTTTGTCATGATGTGCCTGAACTGATTACTATTTCTTCCCTTTCGTTGAATAGATTCCAGTTGCTGCTGGTGTAATAGATGTTAGCGTTAAAGCTGCTTCTCACACATTAACTTCAAAGCAAAAAAAGTTTAGCCCGATTCAGGTACTTGAATATGGAAGAGAAGGCATGTATTGTGTCGTCGTATGACCATCTCAAATTTCAAATTAGCGGCAACAGAGACCCTTCACCCTTGTAGAAACGCTAAAACAAGATTCATATCAGCTGTATCTACAAGATTTTCGGGTCGAGTTAGAAAATCTCCCAATAAAATGTGGCTGCTTTGTTGGCATTGCCATTTGTACAGTAAATGTGAATGCAAGTGCCTCAGACGAGCACCAAAAAGAGGCACCAGACCTGAAGGTCCAGGACAGGGCAAGTTAAGCCACTTTTATCAATTTGGTCATCGGCTAAGACTAACTGGTCAATTTAAAATGTCGTGTTCCTGTAATTATACATTCCCTTTTAAGTATTTCCAAAGGCCTGATCAATTCTTCCAACATGTGATATCGCAAAAAGCACTGAGAGCCAAACTTCCATTCAGTCTTTGATAACTTCAAAAAGCGAAGAGGGTGTGGTTGAAGGTGAAGGCATGCTTGCAACACATTTGAACTGTCAACACAAATTAGAAGAATTCAGACTCAATAGGTCACACGAGTGAAAGAACTTAAGCGAAAATTTGAAACATATTAATTAAAAAAAAACATACCTTGTGCTGCCTGTATTTTTCTCTCACAGCGCGTAGTCCTTCGCCTCTCCTGCTTAAATATAAATTATGTATGTGAATGACACACGATTCCAATTCCGCTGCTTTGTACCCTGCGCATCGTTGCAGGGTCGAACTCTATACAAAAGTTTAATCAATAATCGGTTGGCAAACTGAACACTAAAGAAAAAATTGCCATCTGAAAAGAGTCCTACCCAAGGATGGATCTTTGGTCGAATAATGTATCTTGCAAGAAAAACAACAGAGGCAGCCACCTTAGATGGTAAAAATTGCAGACAATAATAATCTAGCAAGCTTAACTCAGCGAGATAGCATCCAAGGAACTCAAGCTGCAAATTCTGAGTCTGTAGAAGCGGAAATATTCGCACTCAACAAAAATGTCTCAGATAATACAATGCATACACACTATAGAGATGTTGTCTCACTTACTTTGTAATCTTCTTGTGCAATCCTGGTGAATCTCCTGTAGCCAAACATTCAAAATTAGAGGAAAAAAATCAGCACTTATTTCATCAATGTGAGAAGATTATGAAAATCAATGGTAAGCAGAACAAATATTGACAGATCTATTGCCTTAAAAATGTCTTTGTTGTGGGACTGCCAACTTCGAATTTCAAGGCATTCAGTATTTCGGATTCCATTGTCACAACCTGTAGAATAACCATGGACACCATTTATGATTGTCAAACTAAAGAATTCCAACAATTTGAGCACAAAACATCTAAAAAAAAAAAAAACACAGAAGAAAAACACGAAGCTGCCACCTCTTTCCTGGTGTATGTATTATCCGTTATGTAGTAAAAGTCTTCCACATTTGGAGGCTTGATTTCTTCGTACTTTCTGGTAATTGCAATCAAAACAAAGATAGTAAACAACAGACAATAACATTTAATGTCAGTATATCGAATACTTGATGGAATTCAGTCTCTTACGAGGCAATCAGCATAGAAGAAACCCCAAGCAGCTGAAGCTTCTGCCTATTGATAGCCTTCACAGAAAGGAACCGATCAATATAGTTTACGGCAAGATAGAGAGTATCAGGGACAAGCTTGTACTCATCCGCAACCTCCACCAGCCAATCCACCAGAACCCCTCTCATGTTGGGGTTAATATCATTTTGAACCTTATCCACGTAATTGTGCAAAGGCCTTCTCTTTGGATCCGCCTAAACACCAGTCAATGTTTAAAAACCCACTCAGTTACTCAAAGTTGGACATGTAACTTAAGATCTGAAAAAGCTCATTTCTTTCTATAATTTCTACGGATTTCTGAGAGCAAACAATCAATCAGACCAGACCACATCCGGCACGCTAAACTCTGTTCGGTAATTACAACCCATTTACAGAGCACAAAAGTAACTTTTTCTGCCTCTTTACTTACCTCCATTTTGCGAAGATATTCGTAAATTTCAGCAACATATGGCCCGCACATCTGGGGATCATCAGGCTTGACATCAATGTCTTCCTTGGGGGCATCGTCGGCTTTCTTAGTTACAGTATCCTTCTTGGCCTTTGACTTCACAGTCTTGCATTTCTGCTTCGGCGGATCACCCTCAGAGCTGGGTTTCACAGGAACGACAACGTTAGACAAGTTCCGCAGCTCCCCTAGCACCACACGCTTCTTCTGCTCTGGCTGGTTGTGATCCTCCGCCGCAGCTCTTTTCTTGGCTGCCCGAGTAATGCGGGCGCAGTTCCCCTGTTCTGCCATGAATCTCACTCCTCTTCACCCCCGGCCTCTTAGCTCTCGCTTCCGAAGTAAAGAAAGAGAGTTAGAGAGACAAAAGAATTGGGCTTGTGGGGAATGATGGTGAGGAGGGGATTTGTAATGGTACATGGAGAGGGAGAGATAAAAGGAGAAGCCGCCCATTTTTGGTTTTCAAAAGCCAATCTTCGGCGGTTTGTGGTTTTAGTGAAAATGGGCCTTTGAAATTTGAAATGCCCTCCGTTTCATTTGTGTGTTTTTTTTTTAGTTTTGGCAGGCTTCGTAGGTTGCTTTTTAACTTCAAATTTTAAAAACTCAAAACCGAAACATTTCGGCCTCGTTGGGGTTTAGGTAGAGTTTCTACTTTCTACGGTACTCCGCTAGGCGGGTTTAGTCTCATCCTTACACTCCCGGGCTTATTTCATTCAGTGTTGTTTAATGTTTAAAACCATGAAAAACAGCCTGAAAATTTGAGTCCCGGTCTTATTTTCTTTCTGAGCTCCACCGTTTGGCGCCGCTTATGTCCCGGGACCCACTCAAGCAAATCCCGATGATTTAACATTTATTATACTTCTATTTTTAAAAATTTTAAATTTTAAAAATTTTAAATTTTAAAAATTATTAAAAAAATATTGTAAGTTATTAATTGTTTACACAACCCATATACTAAATTCTATAAATTTTGACTGAAGAGATCCAAGACCGGTTTTTTGAGGAAAACAAAAGGTAAATGGGTTTCATAGACCATAAACTACTATAAACGTCAGTTTTATACACATCCAAAATGAGGAATCATGGTGGATGCTGACTGAGGGAGGTGTAGTTCAAGAAGCCCTCGTTCTCTGAGATCCGCTGCAGGAACGGTGCTGTTACCTCCCAACATCTTTCAAACCCACTAGGAATTATCAAAGAAGAAAAAGATCAACATTTATTACATGCATATAACGGATGAGCCCTAAAAATCTAGTGAATAGGGGGGTCAAATTATGAGTCCGATACATGAACCAATAAACCCACTAGGGCGAGTAGAAATAAAATAAAAGGACGACAAAATAATTAGTTAGGTTTTCTAATTACAAACCAGCATCAAAATTAATTTATTGGGTAAATTGCAAATCGGTTCCCAAAATCATACACTCTTGGACTGTTCTGTCTAAGAAATTAGAAAAGGTTTTAATGGTACCACTAACAATGTGGTCCATGTTGTCCAATATCCTTTTTTTCCCTCTTTTATAAGCAATTAATTTATCAGATATCAATTGTATTAATGTTGAACGCTCATTTTACATCTTATGGGCCTCTATCTTTTCTCTTTTCCTCTCATGACACGCAATAGTCATGGAAAAGACCCCCCCAGGAGTCCTCTGCCTTTTTGGAGATTTTATAAGCAATGATATTACATATTAAAATTATATTGAAGTATAATACATCCCACAACCTAGGGATTTTGGAGGGATGTCTTTCAGGCTTGTTGGGGATACATGAGGGAAAAAGCAAAAGAAAGATGAATTTGATGTGCAAATAAGTTGTTTGACCCCTCAGGATGTATTACAGGATATATATATATATATATTAATTGGAAAAGTGTCTGATGATAGAGCTAAATTGGTTACAGTATTCGACGCCAGGGTATACCTTTTTTTTTTTTATATGGGAAGACGAAATTATGAAACAATATTAATGTATAGTTCGAACACTGCTTTGTACTTTTGTAATTTATTTCTTTCATGCAGCTGACCAAGTTAGCATACAGTAATGAAATTCTTTTTTCATAAGCTGTACGATCTGCAGTCTGATGTGCTTTCGACGTCTTCTTATCATCTTCACCTTTGATTTTTCTATATTTATACATTTACAAATTGAAGAATTTAGATATAATTTCATTTGTTATTATTTTTTTAATAAAATTAGGTAATAATATTTATTGAATAACATGATATGCACACAAAAATAATAAAATAATTTTTTTTTATATTTAATTGTATTTATTTATAAAATTAAATAAAATATAGTTAATTTATATTTTTTATTACTCTAATTTTTAAATTTTTAGTGTTGTCGTTTAACTTTTTTTTTTATTATTATTGGACCATTAATCTGTCTATCTTGTCCGATTACATCAATGATCAATACCTTATATATTGCTCTTTTGGTTTCTACAGCATCTCACTCATTTTCTACACCAATTCATCCTCTTTGCTGCACTCTCAATTTCCTGCAGCTCTCATTATTTTGAGCTTTCGGGTGGGACGAGAACGATCTCCTCCTCCAAAAGTTTACCTACTGGAATGAACGTGTCTTTCTTTTCCTGCTTTCTTCCGACTCTCCGCTAATCCAGTGCTCTCACCCGCACTGCCTTGATTTCCTGTTACTCACGTTTATTTGCAAGGGGGCTCCAGTACTCGTTTCCTGTTTTTTGGTAGTAAATCCTCTGTGGTTAATTGCCTTAATGCGTGGGCAGAGTCCAGGTCATGCTCTTATGGGGAGTGGTCAAACGATTGGTATATGGGCCACAAATCGATCCATTCGGACTACAGAGCATTTTCTTTGTCCCTTTGAGCGAATATAAGATTTTGTACTTTTACAGGCCTAGTTGGGATTGATTACGGCCCGTTACATTATTATATATATATATATATATATATATATATATATATATATATATATTAAAAAATATATATTTTTTTATTTTTTCTTTTTCCTTTTTCGGTGTCTTGAAACTTTCACGGTCTGTACAAGTATGGATGTGACGTTCTTAAGGCTACAGCATGGGACGGAATTGAGCCCATCTCTAAAGCCCTGGCTGGGGCAGAACTACTGGTATGTTTACTCACCACCAAGAGAAGCCCATAACTGACATTGGGCCAAATCTTTCTGCACAAATGAGGTCTGTTATCCCGCCTCGTGGTCTTAGCCTGCCTCTCTCTCTCTCTCTCTTTCCGGCTTTTCAATGTCCGCTACCACTAGGCAATTAGTGAGGCCATTGGGTAGCCCAAATAATTTGGTGTGACTGAAATTTGAAAATTTCCAAGTTACTCATGGTTTTCTCCTTGGTTTCCCTTAAAGCTAGTATCGTTTTGAGCGTTGTTATACTTAAAAAAAAAAAAAACAAAACAAAACAAAACTCACGGTTAGATTATTTATCTTTGAGAAGCTTCGTCTACGGTAACATTTGAATGGAAAACGAGAATAAGTTTAATTAAACATGACCACAATTTCAATTTGAATTAGAATCAAATCGAAATTAAATTGGTGTGAAATTGAAATCAAATTAGAACCCATCGATATGGTTCTGGCTTGAAATTGAACCATGGGAGGGATGATCCTATTAAGATTTCGACCCTCCATAAACATAAATTATTAGTTTAATCTATAATTTTAAAACATAGCTACAACTGGAGATTTTTAAAAAAAATAATAAGATTAAATTAACAATCAAGACTACCTTTAAATGTAATGATTACATGAATTTTATTTATTAAAAAGTTATATTTCAAATTTCTAAATCAAATTAATGTAATGTAAACCGAGTTATAAAGAAAAAATTGAATCAAATCAAATCAATGTAAACCAAATAATTTTGAACTAAATTAAATTAAAATAGTAAATGAAAATAATTTTTTTTAAAAAAATTAAGATCTAACTTAAAACTGAAAATTTAAATTAAATTCAGGTCATACTTGTCTTTTGATAGTTGCTTAAGAAATGATATTATTGTATCTTAAACAATGGGCCGTATCGTGGGGGGAAGATATGGTTTATTACTTAGCAGTAGAGAATAAAATTAAACGAAAAAGTTAGGTAGCCAACCTTTTAAGCCCAGGAGACCCCTACCCTGTCTCACTTGCCAAGCACATGTGATTGGACCAAAATTAAAATAGAGTGTGTAGGCTGGGCGCAAGCATCGCACCAAGAAGTTGCAAACTTGGAAGCGTGGATTTCATCGGCTGTTGACACCTAACATTCAAAAAAAAACAAAAACTTGACATTCATTTACCCGCCAAACAACGTAAGAACGGTAAGTTGAACCAATGTAATGAGCTGAAGCACGGGCAGAATCACTAAACCTACTAGTCTCCCACCCTTTTCCGTTATCTCTCTTCTTTGACCCAAAAAAGAAAGAACATGTTTCTGCCTCTCTCTCTCGCTCGATCTCTTTCGCATCAATCCACAAATAGAAGCAATGTTCAGGCCAGTAGCATTGCATCCTCCAACATATTCTCAGCGACGCCAAGACTACTGTGGACGATTGCTATTTCCTTTAGCCATATGGATATGTGGCATGTAATTCTTCCATCTTCCATTGCAATTTCCCCGGTAAACGAACCCCTTCAATCTGAAAACAACTTGGTTTTTCTATTTTGTTGTTGCAGTTTCGGTGAGTCTTCGAGATGGGTACTTCGGGGATTGTCACATGGTGCTTGGGCCTAGCTCTTCACGGTTGATTGTGGCGAATTCTATATTTGTGAAGAACGTTGAAGTAAGAGATGATGACCAGAAAGGTGTTCTCCTCTATGGATTCTCTGAGAAGCCTGAATTGAGCCTCGAATCAAATTGGAGCACGAGGAGTTACATGATTGTTGCCTCTTATAGTCGCAAGGTCAAATGAGAGAAAGTCCCCTTAATTTCGCATTTATTTTAGTTGTTTTATTTGCTTCCAATTTACTGAATGTTGTTTTCCTTTTTCTTTTTTTTTTCCTCGGTTGCAGGGATTTTCCTTGTGGTTGAACAAGGGATCCAGAATCCACGTAAGATGGGAAACGCAGACAAGTACTTTGGATCAACTTCAAGTGGTTATGATTAAAGGTATTTTCATTTTGCTATTCAATTTTCTCAAGCAGAAATAATCTGAATTGGGAAATTGGACTCAACATCTATATATGTTTATGCAGGAGAACGAAAGTACGAAACATTGCTGCCAATATCGACCAATTATGCTAAAACCCTGAACCTCAGCGAACCCATCAATGGTAATCATTATGTCCCTTCTCTCTTGAATATCCATATTTTTGCTATCTCCATGTTGGTCTACTCAGAATGACTAGATGTGTTGAACTAAGATTGAAGAAAGATAACAATAGAGCTTAATTATCTCCAAAATCACATTGCGGTTGACTTTAATTGCATTGAAGAAACAAGGGGTAGCAGGGGAGGCTATAGTAGATCCATCAGATTTAACATAACGGTTGTAGTGAAGGCAGATAGAAGAAACCTGTGGTGACCTTAATCAATGTATGAAATATACAACACTCAGTCTACCTGATTTGTTCTTACCTCATTAATTTTCAGTTACAGGATTCCTTTTCTTGTTTTTTGGCCTTATGTGATAAATTATAATCAATGAAGAGGAACAACAGTAACAGAAAGAGAGCAAAACAAATTAAAAGAACTGGAGTGGTCTTGACGTTTGACAATGAGATCAAGAAGCATTGAATGAATACTTTTTTGCAGGTAAGGAAGCTGAATACACGATCGAGGAAGATGACAAGTACTACATTGGTCTCCTAAACACAAACCCCAAGAACATCATAATGTCAATGAGTGTAAATGTTACGTCAAAGATGTATGATCTATCAAAAGCCAGGAATATGTGCTCAACAATAAGGGGTTCATGCCGGCTCAAGCTACCATTTCCCAACACTCAATACTTTGTAGTAACAACGCCGGACAATGTAAGGCCTCGTTCAATTTTCTCAACCGTATCAATCTTTTCCCAACCAAAATAACAAGTTTCCCAAAATTTTGAAACTTTTGGTGGATGACTCAATTGCAGGGGGATCTTGGTGGGTGGTACATTGAGCTATCATTTGTGGCCCGTGCGATTACTTACGTTGTCATGTTAGGTGCGGTACAGCAATATACAGAAATCTTGTTAAATGTTGGATGAATTCTCCAAACACACTGCAGGATTAAAAGGCTAGTTTTTTTCTTTCATTTTTTTTTTCTTTTTTCTTTTTTGGGATGTTGCATGCAGGATTTATCATTATCTTGATATTCGTTGTGTTGAAATA
Organism: Rhizophora mangle; assembly: GCA_037832345.1. NCBI lineage: Eukaryota > Viridiplantae > Streptophyta > Magnoliopsida > Malpighiales > Rhizophoraceae > Rhizophora > Rhizophora mangle. Next base: position 2,193,253 of record JBAPLJ010000320.1, read on the forward strand.
TCTTGGAGCCTGTGATCGCGACAGTAGCGTAGCGGAGACAGCGACGAGGGAAATTTCTGAGACCTCACCCATATTGCCAGAGAAGCCAATTCATTTCACGTACGGGACCAATGAAGAAAATGACGACGATAGATCGTCTGCTAGCTCTTCGGAGGATCTGTATGATGCTAAATTGTGTGTAATTTGCTACGATGATCAACGCAACTGCTTTTTCATCCCTTGTGGTCATTGTGCAACCTGCTATGACTGTGCCAAAAGGTGCTTGCCTGATTTAGACATTTATTACATCATATTTTTCTCATGTAACATTGGAGACATTCTGGCTGAGAATGCATATTTCATTTGCAGGATTATGGACGAGGACACCAAGATGTGCCCGATATGTCGAAGGTCAATTCACAGAGTAAGGAGACTGTTCAGCGCTTAGCTATGGCGAAATAGAGCTCGCAGCTTTTGTGATTATCTTAGGGTAGAATTTGTTTTTCCTTGAAGAAAATGAGTGGCATCGGTTTGTCTAGGTTTGAGTCAATTTTCAGTCTGCTCTGCTTTTCGCCTGGCACACAGATATGCGTTTCTACCGCTGTAAAAGTTTTCTTTTCATGCTTGCCGGTGAATTTATGCCATAATTTCTACATCGCCCAAGTAGCTATCTTGCCTGTTTTACTCCCTCTTCTTTGGAGGAATTTGTAGATTTTCTTTTAGCCCATTTGAATTAAATAAAGAGAATTTAATTATGAGCGAAGTCTGGAGTTTAATTCGCTTAAAAGTTTTACACTTATAATAGAATGAATTTGTAAATTAATCTGAAATGAAAGACCCTTTTAAGTGATTTTCGATCGCTCGGAAATTACAAAAACTCCTTTTGAATTGTTGGACTGCTAGATATGGTGGGAGATGGCATTTTGTCACCAAGATACCTACCATTCCTTTCTAAATCTTATTTTTTTTTTTTTTTTTTCTCAATAGGGTATAGACTATCTCAATGCACGTTCAGAGTTAAAAGACTTGGGAATTCCTAATGCCTATATAAAGGTTTTGTTGATGCGCTGTACGTCTTTATTAGTGTTGTTGTTGGTATTATTATTATTATTGTGGTTACTTTTTGTAATTTTGGGAGAAGGGGATGATATAAACTAGAGTGGGACGAAACCAATATATATATATATATATATATTTATATGTACATGAACATTATTAAAACTCAAAAAAATAAAGATAAAATATTTATGTTGCTGTATTTATTTAATTTTAAAAATATTTTAACTATTAAATTTAAATTTAAATTATTTTTTTATAATTTATAATATTTAATATTAATTTAAAAATTAATTTTTTATTTTATTTTAATAAAATAAAAAATTCATAACTCAATTTATTCAAAAATAATAGGAAATGTTTTACAATTTCCTTAATACATAACAATTTTTTGAATGTGGTTAAAGTAAATAAAAAATGAAAATATTTTTAAAAAAGTAATCCTAATTTTTTTATTATTATTAAAAAAAGAGAAAAAATATATTTAAATTTACTTCTTTTTTGAAAAAGAGAACATTAGTCATAATTTTATTTTTTTTTTTGTTTTCTTAAAAGTAAAAATAAATTTCTTTCAAATTTATCTTTTTAGTTCTTATAATTGTAGTATTTTTTTTTTTTTTTATTTAAATAAAATATTAGTAAACAATATATTTCTTAACAAATACAATAAATTTACAAATCATGTAAAATAATATAAATTTATATATATATTTATTAATATTATAAAAATTAAGAGAAATTAAAAAACAAAACTTATATGACAATATTTACTAAAATTTAAAAATAATTAAATATTTAATTTTTAATTTTAATTTTTTTTTTATTAGACTCTCTCAATAATATTTAACATTAATTTAATTATTAATTTATATTTTCTTAGTATTTTAATATAAATAAGATTTTTCACATATATATCTAATTTATTTAATTAAAATTTTAATATATATTATAATTTAACTAATTTATATTAATAATTATTTATATATATTTAAAATTTATGTAATATAAATATTTATAATTAAAACATTAAAAAATAATTTCTTAAAAAAAATTTAAAAAAATTAATTCTAAATTTTATTATTATTTTTTTAATGTATCTATAGGTATAATATAATTACAAAAATTATAAAAAAAAAGTTAATTAAATACTTAGATGATGATATATACTTAATTTTTTAATTTTTTAATAAAATCTTATAGTTTGTAGTTGCCAATTTTGACGTGATATACTTCACAAAAAATTTAGGCATATTATCAATTTTCTTTCTTAATTAAACTAGACTTTTTTTTAAGTTTTCAAAAAAAAAAAAAGAATCTCTTATAATGTAAGTATAATGAATTATAATATATTTTTATTTTTAAATTAAAAAGTTAAAAGATGACTTTTGTATTTTATAATTATAAATTTATAATCAAAATTATTTTTTTTTCTAATGAAGACATTTGTAAAAAATTAAATGTATTAGATAAGGAAAAATATTAATTATTACAAATATTTTTGTAGTTATTTAAAAAATTTTTATTTATTATTTTTATTATATTAAATTATTATTTATTTTAAAATTTAGAAAGAAAAAATAAAAGAAAAAATTATTCAAAATTTAAGTTTTTATTTAAAAAATATTTAAAAATAATAATAATTCAAAATTCATCCTTTTTTGTTGGCTTTCCGTGGATTTTTGGTATGATAACATTTAAAAGAGAACATGTAGCGTGATTAAAAAAGTGTTACGCTTAAATAAGTAAGGTGGCTTTTGGACTCTTTTGTATTGGACTTTTTAATAAATATTATAAATTTTTATATTATATGAGTTTAATATTAATATCATCATCAATATAATATGGCCTTATGCTACTATAAAAATAATAAAAAAAAGGGTGGCCACATAATGAGAGTAGCGTGGTAGGTACGCACTGGTGTAGCATCATAGTCTAGCGACAAATCTCTTTAATTAAAATAAAAAAAAAACATATAAAATATTGGATGAACCGTATGCCTCTAGTATACCTTTTACTGCATTACTGCATAGTTAAGTCCCAAAAATAGTAGTTTTTTTTTTAACTAAACAAAAATAATACCTTAGAGCTACCACACCGATTTTTTTTACTTTGATCGGATGAGACCCTTTCTCAGTTATGGTTTTTCAATTATAACAATAGACCACGGAGCAGGTCAAGGTTGGATTTTTCCCCATCTGGCTTGGGCCAACTTGAAACCTGATCAGATCTATATTCTGAGGCTTTTGGGGCTTTGTGCCATAAAATGCACAAGATCAGACCAGGAATACAGGCTTAGCCATCTTTTTCATCTTATATTGCAAAGGAGTAATAGAGGACAATAACTGAGGTTATATTTATCATCTAAGCCCAATATACCATTCCAACCTTTTTCGTCTTCATTTATTTGTTCTTAGCAGACAGATTGCAACATCTTTGAGGTTGTGTTACAGTTTCAGCCGTTGATACCATCCCAATGCTTGTTTCTATTTATCATGCCAGTCAAACCCCCAGGATTCTGGAAAATGCAAATACAAATGTTCTTGAATGTTGAAATGATAGTTTTTTGTTCTTGGAACATACCAACCGAAGTTAATGTAACGAGTACATTACATGGTGATTTTGGGGAATATCACTTTGTATCAGTAGATTTTGAATCAACCAAATACTCTATTGTTTCTGCCAACTTCTCATCGATATTCAGCCAAGACCAATAAGAGTTACACATAAGATTATGCAATATTACCCAATTAACCTTTGTCGATTACAAGACAAGGCAAAGTTTTGACAAAAAAAAAAAAAAAAAAAAACTTTTATCATTGGACCAGAATACAACTAATTAACATGACACCTCAAGACATCTATCCCCTCATTTTCATGCTCCTGTAATTCGTCATTTTACCAACCATGTCGGCACCAGCAGAAAGATAGTCATTGAAATTACAGCCACAATACACAAGCAGAGCAATTCCTTCTTCAACCTCTCTCTTTCCCTCTCCATGGTCCTTACTCTTCTCAACAAGTCGGGAATGGTCTAGCATGATCTCTCGCACATAAATCGATCTATGTACTGAAAATTTTCACATCCCCAAACTACTGAATGATTTTAAATGAAAAGAATAAATTTCCATAACCAAGCTACGCATAAATTCAACCAAGATATACAAATATTACCTTGAATTGTGTATACGAGATAAGTCTCCTAACAAGGTTCAAATCGGTCCAAATCGTTTGCATCGCTATCTCCTTTACACAATGGCACAACATTTCTCACTTTTTAGTTGAATCTTAGCACAAAAGTGAGTTATTTGGTTAATGTAATGGAAAATAAACATAATTTATTATAATAATGAAACGAGTACTTAAAACGAGGGAGTCAATTGCATGAAAGAGAAACATGGGAAGGATTTCTATTGCGTTTGCAAGGAATAGAAAGTTAGAATTCCTCAAATGGAGAGTTCGGGGACACTTAAAAAGAAATAGGCTTGTGTTGTGTTTCTTTTGATGCCATGTTTCTTTTAATTCCCTATTTCTCCCTTTTTTTTTTTTTCTTAATTACTTTTATTTGTCAAATTACTCTTTTAAAAAAAAATAATATTTAAAAATAATATAAAACCTGACTAAAATTTAGGGTTGAATTATAAAAATTTCAAAAAAATTTCCATATCCCCTGTAAAATGCTATCCTAACTTCCCAAAGTCCATCTCCACCACAGACAAGCATCGAGATTCTTGAAGACACGTTGAATCTCGAAAGCAAAGCAAAAGCCATGTTCTTTAACGTCTTGATTCTATTCTTAGTACTGTATGTGCTAACCAATCACTTCCTTAACAAGATCCGGAATCTCCCGCCGAGCCCTTTCCCTACTCTTCCGATCATCGGCCATCTCCACCTCGTCAAGAAGCCCCTCCATCGTTCCCTCGCCAAAATTTCAAGCCGACACGGCCCCGTCCTTCTTCTGCAGTTAGCCTCCCGCCGTGTCCTCCTCGTCTCGTCCCCGTCCGCCGCCGATGAGTGTTTTACCAAGAACGACCTCATCTTCGCCAATCGCCCTCGCTTGCTCGCCGGCAAACACTTAGGCTACAACTTCACCAGCCTTGCTTGGGCTCCGTACGGCGAAGTATGGCGCAACCTCCGCAAGGTCTCTTCCGTCGAGCTCTTATCCGCCAATCGCCTCCATTTGCTCTCCAAAATACGCAGCGACGAGGTCCGGCTGCTGATACGCCGCCTATTCAGACACCAAGACCAGACGGTGGATCTGAATTCTCCGTTCTTTGAGCTGATGCTGAACGTGATGATGAGGATGATTGCGGGGAAGAGGTACTACGGTGAGGACGTGACGGAAGATGCGAAGGAGGTGCGGATGTTTCAAGAGTTGGTGGCGGAAACGTTCCAGTTGGGCTCGTCTATCGCGGACTTCTTGCCGGGGTGGCTGGTTGCCATCGGTGGCGCAGAGAAGCGGTTTGTGGAGTGCCAGAGAAAGAGAGACAGCTTCATTCAAAATCTGATCGAAGAACAGAGGAATAGAATGAAAAGCGATGGCCCTTCTGATTCCGGGAACAGAAACAAGACATTGATTGAGGTTTTGTTGTCCCTGCAAGAATCCGAGCCTGAGTTCTACAAAGATGAAGTTATCGGAAGCCTTGTACTGGTAAGATGTCTCTGCTCTGCTATATGACTCAGCTCAATGATAATTAAAATTATTACTATTAATTTTATCGATCACTTCTGATTCTATTCATTAATCTAGAACTATTTTGCGCATCGTCACTTTTTTTTTTTTTTGTATTCGAAGATTGTTCAAAGCATTCCCCGTGACTCTAGGAAGAGTCAGTAGCGTTGGGTTTTGGGCAATCCAACTGAGATTGAAACAGGTAGCAGGAAAGAAAATCACCAGCACTTGGTTGACATGTCGTGTTTGCCTTCACATCGCAAAGCCAACGGCTTTGGTCCAAATTGAAAACTAAGGCATGACTGAAAAAATAAATAAAAACTGAAGTTATATGTGGACAGCCCTCCTCTGGAGTGATCTGGTCTCTGTAGAGATGTTGCGACTCACGCGACGACTTAGTAATACTCGATCATTATTGTCCAAAAGTTGGGGCCCGCAGTGCGGGGTTATTCTTGTTTGAGATGATATATTAGAAAAGTAGATGATTAAAAAATACTAGAAATTACGATAATTGAGATTTTTATCAAGAACTTTTCATTAAGTCGAGGAGCTGACAATTTTTAATTTTTTGATTAAATTGTTTGTACCCGCAAGACGGTCCTCATCAGTCACTTAACAGAAAATTTTTAGTAAAAAATTTTAATATTTCTAACATTGTTTTTATAACTTTTTCTACACTGAAAGTGTCCTGGGCAATGACTTACTTAAGTGGGCTAACCAGTGTGTGTCTTTGCACAGAATAAGAAAGTTGTGTACCTTTTCCTTCGTTTAGTGGGGGAGAAATAAGATTTGAATCTCTTTATTAGTATCTCTTCAATGCACATTATGATTATATTTGGGACAAATATAGGGATAACATGAAATTAACTCTTCATTGTGAATCCTATGACTGTTTGGATTAGTGGAGCCTTGTACATGGATTTTCTTCCTTCAATTCAGTTTCGCTAGTTTTGTATGAGGCGTGACTAAGGGAATGTATTAAGAGTATAAACTATAAAATCACATATTAGTAAGTACAATGAGCTGACCCTACTAATAATATTTATGAGTTTTAACGTCTATTAACTTAAGTTTTAGGTGGATTTGAGAGGCATGTTAATTGTTTTGTCACCGAGTAACCAATAAACGGATCAATCTTCAAGTGCGCGAATTTGACTCTTTAACAATGCAGGTCCTATTAACAGCAGGAACTGATACTTCTGTTGGGACTATGGAGTGGGCAGTGTCACTTCTAGTAAACAATCCCGAAGTGTTGAAGAAAGCACAAAATGAAATTGACAAAGTCATCGGACATGATTGCCTAATCGGCGAGTCTGATATAGCAAGGCTTCCATATCTCAGTTGCATCATAACTGAAACCATGCGAATGTACCCAGCAGGGCCATTGCTGGTGCCTCATGAGTCATCAGAGGAGTGTTTCATAGGAGGCTACCGAATACCACGCGGCACTATGCTACTTGTGAACTTGTGGGCCATACAGAATGACCCCAGGATTTGGGAGGAACCCACCCTATTTAAACCAGAAAGGTTCGAAGGTTTCCAGGGAACCAAGGATGGGTTCAAATTGATGCCTTTTGGGACAGGAAGGAGAAGTTGTCCTGGGGAGGGCTTGGCCATGCGCGTGATGGGGTTGGCTTTGGGTTCACTCCTTCAGTGCTTTGAGTGGGAGAGGGTTGGCGTGGAAATGGTGGACATGACTGAGGGGGCCGCGCTCACTCTTCGCAAGGTTCAGCCATTGCTAGTTAAGTGCAACCCACGCCCGTCCATGTTGAACCTTATGTCTCAAATTTAGACAGCAAAACGGATACTTAACCTTTGAATCGGCCAAAATTTATGTTTTCTAGTGAACATCTAAACTTGTAACATTGTAATAATTGAAGTTTAATTGCAGTCTTGTAACATGGATTCCTGTTGGGCCTAAAGCTCACTGTTTGCTTTGAACTATATTCTCGTAGAAACAGAATTTTTTGTTCCTTCGAATGTTGACAATAACCTGTGAGAACCTTGAACCTTGTAAATGTTGGGTCTCGAAACAACTTAAGAAAATGATGAATTGAGTGTAAGACAAAAATATGTTTCAAAATCATGAATCCCGTAAAAGTAAGAACGTTCAAATAAAAAAAAAATAAACAAGTGCAATAGATTATGTTAATAAACACTAATAAAGAGAGAGTTCAAAGGATAAAGGGATCTTTACAAGAAATCTATAATAATTCCACTTATTTTTAAATTTAAGTTCACTCTTCAAATTCTTTTTGGCCTGCATTATAATTCATTAATTTAATATTTTTCAATGAGTGAAAATTAAGACCACATTAAAATTCATCAGCTCTCTTTTTTTGATCAATTGATCAAAGTTTCACTGTAAAGTATTCACTTGAACTTACAACTCAACTCTCTTGACCTTACCAAAAACTTCACAGAACTTTTCAACAAGATATTCCCTTATTGTTCATTTTTGCTGTTCTTTTCACCATCTAGAATACACTCAATTGTTGTTCATACTCATGGCTTTCTAGATTTTACGAAGGCTAATGTGCAGGCTTCAATTCATACATAAAATAGCCTTCTAGTCTTTGTCTCAATGAGTTTTCATCTTGTTTTGCCGGCAAAAGATCTTCAGAACATACGTCTAAGTCTTCATCAATTAGCTGGCTGTAAAGTTTCCTTGTGAATAGATGAAAATTTCCAGCAAAAGGCTTTCCATACAAGGCTTAATTCAACTTGTAGCAGCTGAAATTTTTTCCACTAACAAGTCAAGGCTTCTTCTAGCCGATCATTCAGATTGATTTGTTTCTATATGTGAAGATAGTTTGAGTTTTCCTGCACCTATTCCCCATGGTTAATATGGCAACTTCATCAATGAAAAAGGATCCTAACAAACACCTTCCTTTTGCTCACAACTCATTTAAAAATGATGCCTTATTGGGGCGATGAGATTGCTACAAGAATTCAATTAAGAAACGTGAGTAGAATAAATCGAAGTCAAAGATTGACAACCGTAAACAATTTGATTTTCAAGATCACGGTAGCCCAATCATCTCGTGACTTACCATTTAGTGAGAACCGGCTTTTGTCTCATTCAAAAAGGTCTCCTTATCAAGAAAGTAGTTGCACAATATCCATTAAAAGAGGTAACGACGTAGAAAATAAATCACATTTGAAAAGATGACAACCAATTCTCATTCTTTATGCCATACTCATGATAGTCCCGACCAATTTGCAACTTACCAAAAGACGATGACAATTCAAACTAACCGGCTCTTACGGCCGTGTAAGGCTATCTTACAATCACCATGATTCATTCAAGTTGATTTCCTTTCTTTCCAGTTTGACAGCTCTGACACTCCTCACAGAATCAATCAGAATTATTTCCTCATAGCCCCGAATAATGTTCCGTTTCTTTTATTGCAAAGAAGACTGAGCGTTACATCCACATAAGATTCAATGGCGGATTCCTCTCCGTCTAACGGTTGCATCGTCTGACTCATCTAGTATCCTGACAGCCTGTTCATGTTTTAGTGTATTGACCATAACTTCCTCCATAAATCTCCAATTAATGTGAGTCTTGGGATATATTTCTATGCATATAAAGCTCAATGGATTATTTCTCTCTAGCTTGTCACCGGAAGATTAATTGATCCAATTTGTCTAAATGGCCTATACATGCTTCATTGTCTGCTCCATGAATTTCTCCATGAATATCCAATTAACACGTTTCTTGAGTATTTGGAAACTAAATTCACTTATGTATAACTTGTCACATATTTCACCTCTAGCTAGCCGTACCATCCTTTTAAATTTGACATAGATAGTTTGCCATCGCAGTTTGAGCACTCTTTACTCTTTTGGTCAAAACATCATCTACAGATCTTCAATTAATGCGACTCTTGTTGCATTAGAAATTAGATACTTCTATATTTCTAACCATGTACGTCTCATCATCTAATTCATCTCCATCGCATCACAGAAGCCTCTGAAAGATGGTTCTTTTGAGTGGTACTTGAATTCTTCTCAAGTTGTTGCTCCATCACTTGACTTTCTTGCTCTGACATCGAATTGAGTTCTTCATTGCATCTACTTCATTTCATTGTCTATTAATGTCCCAGCAAGGTCTTGAGGACGAACTAATGAATCATGTGAACAGCTAATGATGATTGGAACCAATATAAATAGTGAGCTAGTCATCTTGTACTTGTATTACTCTCATTTTGATTTGTGTGTTTGTTGGATTTAATCTGCTAACTTATCACACTTGATAAACACATTAGTAACTCTCAATGTTTTATAATCATCAAAACCATGAAACCTAAGTCTCTCAAAAGTAAATTGTAGTGCATAAATTAATAGGTTTGACAGTGAAATCTGCTAATTTTTCAGCTAAACTGGTTTCCTCTAAGAGAAACAACAGAGTTTCATTTCTTGCTTCAGTTGACAGTATTCCTTGAGTCAGTTCGAAGAGTGAGAACTCTGGTCTCATTGGAAGGGAGAGAAGAATTGATAGTCAACTCTGGATTATGCTTATAATTTTTTGGAAACTAGTTAGAAAGCTGTGTTTAGGACCAAAGTCTGTAAATAAGAGATACTGATTTCTTATTTCAGTTTAAAGCTTTTCTTTGTTTGTCTTACTCTAAAATGTTGCCGTATTCTTTGCACTGCCGACTATGCGAACCTGCTCATTGCATGCTGATATTCATCTGCTCGTGGTGAGAATTAGTAAATTTTAGCTTGTTTTCATGCTTTTTGAAAAAAAAAAAAAAAAAAAAAAAAACAGAGAGAAAAACAAGAGTTATGAAATATCCGTCAGTTAAGTAGCTGTATGTTAGATCATACATTGACTGCTCACTTCGAGGTTGTACTTATAGCTGGCAAATGCATATTAGATTTGGAGGCTATTTTTGAAATATGTTAGTAAAATTTTTCTTGGAGGTTGTACTTATAGCTGGAAAATGCCCTATTAGATTTAGAGGCTATTGTTGAAATGTGTCAGAGATAGTATAATGTTTCCTGTACATCTTCAAACAAATTTGCTGATGTCGAACATTTTTTTTACTATGATCTGTATACAACAATCTTCTCATTTGTCAATATAGAGGCTGGCTTCTGTGGTTGTTACACTTGTTATAGTGATTAATGGGGTATATGTTGCTTGATTTCTTTGCATCAGAAGTTAAGGGACTGCTGTTGGGTTTTCTAGTCTGCACCTGCATATGGTGGTGCTCTTTCATCCAGTAATCTCGGATTAGAACTTCCCAACAGGTTTGCTAATGCCAAAAAATTGAGTAGATTCAATTTTAAGGAATATGGAACTAAAAGAATAATGACAAGCTATCATCTCTAGCCTGCTGCTGTATAGCATCAAGGCCTCCCATAAGCCAATTGCTTCTTATTTCAGATAATACATAACCTTGTTACTATCATAAAGGGAATCGAAAATATTCAAGATCTTGTATCAGTTTGCGCCCCTGATACCTTGGCCGATGGATTACACGTTCATGTTATATATTTGTTGATAGCATCAGGAGATTCTTTTCTTTATTTTGACTGGCAGGCGAAGAATCTTTGTAAGAATTATCAATTATGACGGTTTTTTTTTTTCATTTACTTGTTACCTGTACTAGCTTGTTATGTTGGTCTCAAAAGATATCTTAACAACATATGAATTAAGTTGTAGGCACACTAGTTTATGAATCATATAACGTGGATAAGAGCAATCAAAATATAAATAATAATAACAATTTATGCGTGTAATGTGTACAAAAAAAAAAAAATATATCAAATATAATATAAATAATAAATTGTTATTATGTATGAATATAATAAAAAATTAAGAATAAAATAAACAAAATATGATAATTTATAAAAATTTAAATCCTTTAATTTATAAGGCTTTAAGCATATATACTCATCTATTTCATGCAAACTCTCTTTTTGTATGTTTGAAGCACTTAAATTTTTTTCACTATCACTCGGAGTAACGTTTTGCTCTTTGTAAAGAATCCTCTGGTTCTCTCGCTCTCTGATTCTCACAAAACTAAATATAATGAAAAAAAAAAAAAAAAGATTGAGAGAGCTTTGTGGGTTACCGTACAAAACAAATTTTATATGGCTTTAGAAGACTTGTAGCCATTGGTTTAAGAAAGAATCGCATCTACAACGTTAGGCTAGGCTATCTGCCTTGAAAGTCCTGAATAATTATTTCCATTTATGGCACTTCTCGCTTATAGACATAATTAATTGCCTTAATCAACCATGATCTCGAAAATATTTAATTTTATTGCTTAAACTTTAACAATATTTCCATAATTGTTTTATCCAAGAAATAAGCTTTAAGAATTTCCAAAATTGTCAGAGGCTTTGTCTTCAAGCATCCGCTTCTAAGTGTTTCCGATCAACAAGCTTTCCTCGTGGAGAATGATTTGATTTTTTTAAGCTGAAAATAATTTCAGCACCATGAACTCACGCCAGCTACTCCCTCATTCTAACTTGCTTCCTTTTATAAATATGTTTGAAATTTGTCCGCAGACAAGGAAGAAATTCCTGCACCGTTAGTCTTCTTTTCATATGAAAATAATTTGAACTAATATAATTTTGTTATAGGACCTTGAACACTTGTGCTATCAACAACCAATCTAACATTCAAAGAGATTCTCTTTCAAGAACCATGACTATGCTGCAAATACTCAATTGAAAGGTTTATGGCATAAGGAAATTGAAAATTAAATAACCCATTACTATAATATTAAAGAGCCAAAGTAATATTCTTACCATACAAAAATAACTCAAATTCAAATACTCCAACTTATATAACTAAATCTTCCCATAAGGGTAAAGAACTTGAATAATGAAATTCAAAAGATCATAACTTCTAATATGACAAATATATATATATATATATATAATAAGCTAATAATCAATAAATGTTGACACATCAAAATATAAATCAATGAACATATGAACTAACATATTAGTCATTCTTTTGGTGTAACAACCTAATAGTACGTACACCGTAGTCAAACTGGTATTGTTCCTGTAAGAAACTACCGAATACAACAGAATGTAAGTGATTTGAACTTCCTTCCATATTCTTTCATTATTCTTATATTTTTATTTCTTCGTCAAATTCCAATTGTGTTTTTATTTTATTTCAGTTAATTCTTTTATTTCTATGAATTCTCCACATGAAAGCACCAGACCGTTTATTGGGTATCATAATTTCTTTTGATAAATATTTTCGTGAGAAATCTCCCAGTCCTTGTCTAATAGTTCCCAATACTGTCTGATCAGAATGGCATCTGTGAATCCAACGCACGGTTAATTAACCATCCCCTCCTCCATCTGCGTCTCACAACCTTTCACACAAGCCAATAGACCTGTTAGCCCACTCAACACCCAGCTTCCCTTTCAAGCCCCAACTGCGGGTTCAGTTTTACAATTAATTGGACAAATGCTAGCCAGCCCAGCAGTATCTTTTTGTTTTCGCCTTGTTTAGACGATGCTTCTGCCGTGTCACGTGGACCTATTTACGGATTTGACAGTTAGACCCGGCTTGGTTTGGTCCACGGTTGGCTTTCGGTTAAACTTGTTTTACTTAAGCCCCGCCTAATCCAACCTATTCTGCGCCTATGTATTGGTTGGGCCTGGCTTGGGTTTTATTATGTATTGGAAATGTTTTATAACCACAAATCACGGCGTGTACCATAATTTCATTTTCAGCTGACTCATTAAAAAAAAGAAGTTAGTTAAAAACTAGAGTATTGAAAGAAAAGAGTTTTTTTTTTAATATAAGAAACGTTAAATCCAAACACTTTCGGGCAATTTTGATTTCAATCCAGTTGTCTTTAATATGAATAAATTGTTGAGTCAATGTCATTTATTTTCGCCACTATACTCGCGTAATGGCAAATATATAACTCCACTTTCGTATATTTGATAAAATATACTAAATTAGTAATTTCTATGATATTTTGTGTAGGTGATGAAATATGCTGATAAGGATCAAAGATATCTTGAGAAATATTTTAGGAAGATTGAACCGTAAGAGCTAAATGTCACATTCTCCTATTTAGGATTTAAGTGTTTATTTATTTTACTTTTTGGCCACTGTTTTCTGTGGTTGAATAGTCAAACATTTATATTTTTATCTCTTCCAGTCCATGAATTCATCGGAACAAGAAACTCTTTTTTAGACACTTTAAATAAGTTGGTGTCACCTAACCCTTTGATATCACTCTGGGATGTTTCTACGCTTTTAAAAATGGAAGAGGTGCGGATTAACTGCAAACGTGGAGTGCATGAAGAGACAGATGTTTTTAAAATTGAAGTAGACAATAAAATTTTAAATTAATATTTTATTTTATTTTATTTTTAAAAATTAATAAATTAATTCATTAAATTATAAATTAGCCTTAATTTAATTGTTTTTAAAATTTTATAATTTTTTTAAAAAATTTAAATTTAAATAACAATAAATATAAATAATAATCTTTGTTATTATCAAAAATAATAATATATATATTTAATATTTTATTATTTAAAATAAAAAATATAATAATTTATAATTTTTTATTTTTTAAATTATGAATTATTTAAATTATAATAAATACTTATATTGAATATTTATTTATATTTAATTAAATTAAAGTTATAATTATATAAGATGGATACTTATTTTTTTAATTTAAATTATTTAATTTATATTAAAATATTTTATTTTTTAGTAAAAAATATATAAAATAAAAAAAAAAAATATATAAATTATAATATATTTTATATTAAATTAAATTAATTTAAATTAGTTTTATATCTATAAATATATTATATTAATTATTTTTTTTTTTTTATATATATAAATTAAAAAAAATATATATAATTAAATTATTTAAATATAACAATATAATATATATAATGTTTATATTTTATATATAATTATATTTTATTTATTAATATTTTTATATCATATATATAGTTATTAATTTTTTATATATTAAATATTAATTGTATTAGTTTAATTTTAATTATAATGATTAAATTAATTAAATTTTAAATTTTAAAATTTATAAATTTATAAATTTAATAACCATCTTAATTTTTAAAATTTTAAAGATATCACATAATATTGAAATCACCGTCTCATTGAACATTTTGTGGACTATTCACTATTAGTTGATTAACTATGTAATTAATTATCAAACTAACATCCGTGAAATCATAGGAGGCGTCTGAGTGGCACGCATGTTCTACTGTGAGTCGGTATGAACATCCATGTAAAATGAGGCTTAACTTATTAGGAAGTTCCTTAAAAGGGTCTTTCTCTTTTTTGTTTTTTTTCTTTTTCTTTTTTTCGTTTTCCTTTTCAAAATGGTGAAGAAAAAAAAAAGAACGAAATCTGACTGGTCCAATCGTGGTGCTTTGTTGCTTCCAAGAAGGTTAGCCATATTTGAACACACTTAATTGGGAATGCATAACGTGTTCATCCTAACGCGTTGGTTTGCTAGCGTCAGAAAGACCCAAAACGTATTGCATTAAATGTGATGACTTGGGGAAAAAGCAGCGATCCGCAGGCCTTCTTTAATCAACACTAATTTAACCCATCAAATTCTATCTAGATAAGAGCAAATAACAACTGTAACTTCTTGTCAAACCTACATGTGATTATTCATCCAATTAATTTTCATTTATTTTTTTGATAATATAATTAAGACGCACAAAAATAAAATAACTTTAAAATTTAAATACCATTATATAATAACATATAAAATGTAATATGAAAATAATATAAAAATAGTATAATATTTTTTTTATATTTAGATTTATTTATTTACGAGATCAAATGAAATAATATTTTTTGTTATTATTATATTATTTATTAAATATTATTATCTAATTTTTTTCTTAAAATATTGTAACCTTATGGTTTCAAGAATGTCCTGTTTTTATTTTGGGTATTATTTTAGTCCTTTAAGATTATTCGATTTCCCAGAAAAAAGACAAAAATGTATATTTAGAGTGCATATGATTTCTATACTCTGAATTCAGGACCACTAAGTACCAATACTTAACGGGGCACAGAGAATAAAGGTCATGTTTTGATCAGGAGATATTGGCGTATGTCTTCTTGATAATAAGTTCGTTATTGTTTATTTTTAATTTTTCATCCATACTAATTAATAGGCAAATTTTGTCTTTAGTTTGTTTACATATATTTATTATTTAATTATAAAAATAATGTGTGAATTAAATATATTTTACTAAGATAATTATAATAAGATTATATTTATGAAAAATCTATTATATTAAAATTTTAAATTATTTATAAACACTAATAAAATTATAAAATTAGCAAATATTATATTATTTTTTATTAAAAAATCATAGATCTCATAAAAAAAAGTGTGAGAATACTTAAACAAATATATGAAAACTTGTAAAAGAATAAATTTATAAAAATTTTCAAATAGAAGAATAATTGTGCATTTGTAGAATTATTTATGTAAAAAAAATTATATAAATAATTCATAAATTTCAGAGTGTTAAGATATTTAATTTTCATATAAAAATTATTTTTTATTTAACTTTTAAATTATCTTACTTAAAATTGCTCATTGAAATAAATATTAAATATAAAATAAAATTATATAAAAATAATTAATTGATCAACAAAGATTCATCACCTTAAACTAAATGATGGATGGAGAACATTTTACTGTTATTAGTAAAAATTGATTCAAGAAACCCTTAGTCAAAATGACATGAAGATTTATAAAAAATTATAAATCTAACTCATGGAATTAATGACAAAATATATGATAAACAAGATAATTAAATCATACAAAAAAAATAATTTTAACTTTTATACCTAATTGAAATTTTTAGATAAAAAAAAAATTAAATTACACCAATAGATCATGGATTATAGACATAAAAGTTAGTTAAACTACTTTGAAAATTTTAATGTATATGTGATGATAATACACTTGAGATTGACTATAACTTGATTAATTAAAAAATTGTTAATGAATTAAAAAAATTAATTTTTTATGTTTTAAAATTATAATTTATTTTTTTTATTAACATTTTAAAAACTTATTAAATCACATGTATGATATACCAAAAATGACATGAATTTGAAATAATATAAAAATTTAAGGTTAAAATTAACACTGGTCTATTTTTTTTCACTAATTTAATTATATTTTTGAATAAAATAAAAAAATTTAAATAAAATATATATAATATAAAAAATAATAAATTTTATTTATAAAAATATTATTTATATTATTTTAAATTATAAATCTCATAAATATTTTTAAAAAATCAAAAAAATATATACATTTAATATTAACTAATATTTTTATTTATTATGCACATTATATATAAAAGTATATATTTATTAAAAGTAAATATTATTTTATTTTTATAAATATATATAAATATATATATTACATCTAATATATTTTTTTTTATTTATAATATATATTAATTTTTTTATTTTTGTAATAGATTATTTTTAAAATAATTATTTATATTTATTTTTAAAATTAATTATATTTTAAAAATTTTATATGTATATATAAATATAAGTGTATGTATATTTATTATATATGTTTATAATAAGTAAAATATAAATATTTAATTAGTCATATATATTTTTTATAAAATTTAATTAAGAAATAAATAATAATATAATTTTATTAATTTTAATATATAATTAAATAAAAAATTAATTAAAAAAATTAAATAACCAGCTGATCAATTTTAATCAGATATAAAGCAAAAAAATAATTTAAATTTGATGGACTTGAAACAACCCAAATCTAAAATAATTATACTTAAATTCACTAAACCTGATCGGATCGGATCGTTTGACACCTGCATAAATAGCTTAATGTTGGTATATTAAGTTTTTAGCGTTTTTATCCTCCGTGTTTTCTCCTAAATAATTTCGGGCTTATAAGAGCTCGTTCCATTAATTTAATGCATGGCAATAAGGGTTTGACCATTTTCTATTATTATTGTTTTTTCTTTTTCTTGTTATTCATTTTGTTTCCTAGAAAAAATATTATATATTTATGAAAAACATACAATAATTAAATTAAATTGATTATGATTCTTATAACCTAAATTTCCACTAAATTTTTGTTCGATTGATTCTGTATTATACATCAAGATTCATGTTCTAAATGCTCATCAAAACATGCGTTCTACTTTTAAATGTTTAACTCCTAAATTCACAGATTCGAGTAAATTATTTTTGGTTGGTTTGGTCATTCTTTTTTTCTCTCCTTGCGTCCTCGTAGGTATATGACCGAATTGATTTTTACAGATAAACAAGGCATATGAACGAATTGACCCAAAATAAAGACTATGTTTTACAAAAAAAAAAAAAAAAAAAACTTTACGTAGTGTTGATGGCTAAAAAATGAATTATAATCCCCAAATAAATAGATAGATATCCGAGAAGGAAAATATATATATATATATATGTATATCCCTTGGTTAAGAGAGAATGGGGAGGATGGCACACAATGTACAAGGGGGCAAAGAGATTGGAGTTGATTGGTCAATCACAACCTTTCCCTTAGTAACAGACAGACGCCGCGTAAACCCACTTGCCTTCTTTTTCTCACACAATCTCTCTCCTATTCTCGCATGAAGACTTGCCAAAATTGCATGCAAAAAGAAACCTTTTTGTAGTTATAGTCATAGCATGAGCATATCCCTTCTTTGCCTCTGCAAACAAACGCAGTCTCACTCTCCATCCACGACTCCTTCTCTTTCTTTCTTTCTCTCAGTCAAATTCGTTCCCGTTCCCATTCAAAAACTCCTTTTTATCGCCCCATAAAGATCTTCGGTATCATCTCTCCCTATTAATTCTCCGATTTTGTCTCTCATAACTCTACCTCTCCCTCTGTCTTTTATTTTTTGCCCATATAAATATCAATTAAAACCCTCCTCAATCTCTACAAATCTCTTTGCAGATACTGAAACCCTCAGCTCCACATCCAACCCATTCTCTCAATCTCTGTGTTTTTTTTTTTTTTCTTTTTTCTCCTCGAACTTCACTTCTGTTTCTTTGTTTTCTTTTCGTTTTTGGAGGATGGAGAGGCACATGAACGTTCCTGATAGGTCGCCGTCGGCTGCTCGTTCCCTGGTCGCCAGTCTCCGCAGGTCGGAAACTCCTGCGGAAAATCTTTATCAAGAACCCCTTGAGTCTTACTTTTCTCGTCTCTCTGTCTCCTCCCCTTTCGGCCTGCCTCCGTATCCGGGCTCTGGTGATAATCTCTTTCCTGTGACATTAAGGAATATCTATCCGAATGATCTTTCCTCGCCGGATTACTTGCCGCCTTCGTTTCCAGAATTGAGCCAGAATCTGCGTTATAGCTTGCCTCTGTCGTTTCAAGATCAATTGCATTGTGCACCTGTTCCGGATATTGATTCCTTGGATGCCCTGAGTCGTATTTCTTGCCTAGCTCCAAGCTTCAACGACCAGCCGTTGGTAATGAACAGGAGTGAGTTCCCGCGTACTAGTTCAAGAGGATTTTCTCGGCGAGAATCAAATCACGGGTCCTTGAATGGCATGATGTCTAAAAGGCAGGAACTTTTGAGGCCTAGCCCGCATAACAGAAGGCCTCATTGGTTGCAGGAGCCTTTTAATTACTTGTCTGTGAGGGACTTGAGAGGAAAAATTGTAACTTTGGCCAAGGATCAATATGGTTGTAGATACTTGCAAGATAAGATGAAGAGTGTAACGGGGGAGGAAATCGACATGGTCTTTTTGGAGTTGATAGACCATGTGGCTGAGTTGATGATTGATCAATTTGGAAACTATGTGGTACAAAGGCTTGTAGAGGTTTGTAGTGAAGAACAGAGGACCCAGATTCTGCTAAGGCTGACCAAACATGATTTTCAACTTGTTGAATTTGTCTTAACATTTATGGGTATGTCTTATACGAAACAGTGTGAGCACGCGCGCTTGATTCTGTTTTTCATTTTGTTTTTTGCTTTTTGTTTTTTGTTTTGTTGTTTTTTCTTTTATATTTTTTTATTTTTTGTATTTGACTTCTCCTTATCTGTTTGCTTCTTTTGGTGATAGAACTCGTGCTGTACAGACGCTGTTAAATCATATCAACACACCCCATCAAATTAAAATTGTTATGTCAGCTATAATTCCCGGGGCTGTTGCACTGTGTAAAGATGGGAATGGTCAACATGTGATCGTACACTGCTCGAAGCATTTCTCTGCTGAGGACAACAAGGTGACTTCTTAATTTTGAAACATCGGGTTGTTTTGTGCTCTTGTTTTGTGATGTGCTGCTGTTTGGCAATTGCTACGCCCCATATTCATTCACTTCTTAGGGAAGTGGGATGTGACCTTTTCTGTTCGTGAATTGAATACTAATCTAATTCTAAGTATGATTTCAAATGCATGTTATGCTATCATCTATTAGCTTGTGACAGAATTCTGTTTAACAGTTTCTTTAATCATCTGCATACAATGTGTGAATGAGAGAATGTTTATCTTCCATGAGCTAAAAGTTGCTGGAAATATATTTTCACACTGTGATTATGACCGTAATATAAACCAGCGAGTACAAGGTTTTAGAGCAATAACACAGCGGCAGTGTCTTGTTCTGTGAAATTAAACATACAACATGCTTTATCATTCTTTTACAATGTAATGTGTGTGTTTCATAATAGTGAGTTTGTGGTTGTTGATTCATGCATTAGGAGTGCATATCTGTAGGCACCTTGCAAGCTAAGTGGGACCCATTCTGAGTCTGCAAGAGGATATTTGCATTTTAAAATATGGATTCTTGTTTTGAAGTTGAAGTTTGAGTAAAGAGGAAAAAAGTTTGGATCAAAATGCATGTAACATAAAAAAAGGTAGGACGAATGATTATTGCTGTTAAAATTTGAGTGCTGAAGTTGAATATGACTGTCAGGCTAGTGTTTGATGGCCACTACGACCCCTCAAAGGTGGTTGGGGCTTTGGGAGTTGGGGATCAATTCCCTACCTCTCCTCAGAAAATCATCACTTATAAGAAATTTGGGCACTGAATTTGTCCCATAGCTTGTGGCACATCAGCAAGCTTATCCACACATCTACAAATATTAAAGCATTTAGAGATCTCGTTGATGGAAACTTTGCTTTACTTCAGAATGCATCCTCATCTTTCTGAATAAGCATTGTACACTGAAATTGTTTGCCATAGTTCACTTTATTGTTCTATCAACTACCTTGTTTTCCTTTTATCTATTTTCCATTAGTTTCTTTTACAAGGCATTTTCACCCTTTTGGTTGTCTTTTCTTAGAGACTTGCAATTTGAGTATTGAAAACTGGG
This sequence comes from Rhizophora mangle, assembly GCA_037832345.1. Taxonomy (NCBI): domain Eukaryota; kingdom Viridiplantae; phylum Streptophyta; class Magnoliopsida; order Malpighiales; family Rhizophoraceae; genus Rhizophora; species Rhizophora mangle. The sequence goes on from JBAPLJ010000320.1 coordinate 2,214,302, forward strand.
CAAAATTGTGTAATCACACTGAGTAGGAGTGGCTTTCTCCTAATAGACTGTTTTTAAACAAGTCATACTTGTGTTTTTAAGAATTTTTTATGATGAAATGCTTCTAGCAGTATCTTCTGCATGAGATAGCAGAAAATTGCTTTGGAATAGCAACAGACAAAAGCGGGTGCTGTGTACTGCAGCAATGTGTTGATAATGCCCAGGGAGAATCCAGGGATCATCTGATGGCTGAGATAATTGCCAATGCACTACTTCTGGCAGAGGATCCCTATGGGTATGTTTTCTCATGGTGATATGGCCGTATCTGTGAATTGTTTCACAACTAGAGGTAGTCTAAACTAGATATTCTGCAATTTCCCATTGCAGAAACTACGTTGTACAGCATATGCTGGAATACAGTATCCCACAAATCACAGGAAATCTTCTGGCACAACTGGAAGGGAGTTACACTGCTCTCGCTTGTAATAAATATGGGAGTAACGTAGTGGAGAAGTGCTTGTCATTGACCAGGGAGGACCAATCGATGCAAATTATTAGGGAGTTGCTTAATAGCCGAGATGCTGCTATGCTTCTTGTCCATCCTTTTGGGAATTATGTTATCCAGTCAGCACTAACAGCATCAATTGTAAGATTATTGGCACTCCCGCTTCATATATGCTATCTGTTTGTTTGTTTGAATGGAAATTGGATTTAATGCATGTCTAGCACACCTCGTTCTAACTCACTAAAGTCCCTGATGAATTGACTTGTTTAAGTTTAAGCATTTTGTCCATCAGTTTGACCTTGATTGAACTGCTGAAATTTAAACTGATTGAAGGTTTTGAACTTCAATTAGTTTACATGGTGACAGTTATATATATATCTTTTAGCATATAAATTTCACCGGGAGGATCTATTGTTTAGATGGGTAGGCATCTATGGTTTGGTGAGACAGGGCGATTTTCCTGTGAGGGGATGTTTCAATGAATGTTCAGAATTTCTAAAATGCTTAAAAATGCTTAACAGCAAATATATTGTCCGCCAGAAGATGAACACAATTTATTTTTGATGCGCGACAGAAACAAATTCAGTCATTGAAAAGCCTTCTGATACATATGATACAACATAAACGGCTATGCTTGCTTCACCATACTTGATGCACGACTTGTAGTGTTTTACCAATTCTTGAGTCCAGCATTTTTAAATGTGCTCTATACCTATGTTGTTTGACCTGTTATCATTTTCAGCAGCACCAGGGACCAGTTTATGATGCACTGCTAAACCTGATTCAGATGAACGTTCGAATGATGCGCAGCAACATCTATGGCAAAAAGGTCCTTGATTGGTTTGCCAAGAAGAAAGCACAATATGTGTCGGCATGCACAAGAATGAGGGAAGCATTCTGATCAAAAAAACGTTTCTGCAACTGTGTAGTTTTGTGGTTGGGAACGTGTCTGTTTTATCGTTTCTTTTGTTGGTGTTTTGTTTCTCCCTTTGCCCTTCGTTGTTGTTTAGTTTTATAAGTTGCCTTGTATTGTATGCTTTAAGCACGGCTAAGGCACCTGTGTTTGTTGTAGTTCGTGTTAAAAGGGGCATTCAGATAGGATGTTGTGGATATCCTGTGAGCAATTAGGACCTAACTTGGTTGTGTGTATTCAGAGGGGATTGGCGATTGTGTGCATTCCAGCTTATCCCAGTACTGTATTTCCATTATTGTTTTTTATTTTATTTTATTTTGTTTTAAGATCCATGCCCAACTTTTAGACAGCGGCCGGAGAAGTGATGAAATGAAAATTGAGACACCCCGTTTTCTTGGAGATAAATTGGCAGCAGAAACTCGAGGGGTGCTCTTGTGTGTGGACCACGCGCCCGGCCAAGGTTTGAATTCTCCTGCTACATGTATATCCCGGGAGAAACATGACTGCAAAGTAGAAAAATTAACAACCTAGTATGGATCTGTCGGGATAACAATTACATTCAAAGGATGTGTAATGTATGTTTTTTGTCTGCATCCATAATATTATCCTATAAGCAATGGTCTCTCTATAATTACTGTAAATTGGCTGTATTCCTTTGAATAATGATGATGATGGAGATAAATTAGCAATGGGCAGTGGGGAAACTGTGGTGCAGGAGTCCATTTTCTAATTTCCAAACCTGCCTTTTTTTTTTATTTTCCTTTTTCTATTTTTTTGTCATTCTAATAGTGGAGGGAACTTTCTGCAGAGCGATGTACTGGCAGGTGTTCTGGAGCCATACGAAGTCTTTGTTACTCATCATGAAAAAAGCAAGAAGGAAGATGCAGTTGTCCTTTTCTCAGTCTGCTTTCAAACTAAACATTGCAGATGTAGGCTAACAAAAGGGGAGTACCAACAACCTTCAATAAATATTTGGTCAACCTTTCCTAGTGGGCCTATCTCCTTATGGTCCAGTTTTCTAACTTTTCAATAAGAAAAGTAAATGCAGAACATTTATAACCTAAGAATTGCTGATGTAGCCCAAAGAAAAAACCAAACCACTAAATTTCCAGAATTGTTGTTTTGAGCTCCATTAATTAGGTTGGGTAGGAAATAGTCACCTCTCGCGCCATGCGCGGCTTTTTTTTTTTTTTTTTTTTTTTTTTTTTTTCTTTTTTTGTTCCGTTTAATTTAGTAAAAAACAACTGTAAACTAATATTTATTTATTGGATAAATAAAATATAAAAAAATTTAACTACACATTAAAAAAAAAAAAAAAAAAAACTCATGAACTCATGAGTTTGGTCGCGAATTTACATAATTCAATGTGAAGTCTCGTCGTGACTGTTGTTATTGCAACATTTGGTATTTGTACTAAAACTTTCACGCTAAAGCTATTATTTACTCGTGTAAATTTTCCTCGCAAGTGTTATTTATATCCACACGATAAGCCACTAACCAACAATTGGTTAGGAACAATGATTGAATTGATGATTTATAAACATTGCATTCAGATTGAACTAACTCCTTACATATAGTGTTTTGCTCGATACATATATTTATTCACATAGACATTAAAATTTCTTTGAATTAGACATCATGTCATTGTTATCCCCATTGTGGTTAGTTTTCAACATCCTAATTGATAGCCAAATTTAACCAGCAATGTGAAAGACTTGTCCATCATCAATTATTTATCAACAATAAAAATACAAAGAATTATTAATTCTCCCCAAATCAAGTATTTTTCTTTTGGACTAATTATTTTTATACAATGCACGCGGGGATCTTGTTTTAAAGTTGGAGAAAAAGAAAGTAATGCTTTGGGTGCTATTTCTTTTTCACTGAGTAAAGTTAAAATTTATATGATTCAATAGCTTTATATGTAACAAATTTCGCCTAACTAAATTCACTAAGATGCACGATGAATTTCGGTAGAAACTTTCTACTCAGCCCGTGGCCTGCTGCTTCCCAGATTCCCTATCCACCATGATGTGGCGATCTCTGATTGGTGAGATGCCAGCTTGTGAATTCGTTTGAAATTACACTTATTGCCGTAGTTTAACTCTAATTTACGCTCCTCCCTCTCTCTCTCTCTCTCTCTCTCTACAAAAACTAAAGACGACGCTGCTTACCTTCCTTTCTAGTTATTGGCCGGTTCTCTCCTACTTCTCTACGGTTGACCCGCCAGTCTCCTCCGTCATGGCCCGGTCTTGGTCTCTTGTCATTTATCCTATGTTTTTTCTCTTAAATCTCAACGTTGCCGTTCTATCGACTGTCGATCTCATTGATCACCCGCGGCCCATGATAATTCCTCTCCATCTCTCCACTCCTAATATCTCCGGTCAGCGACGAGCTGCAATCCACGGCGACTATCACCGGCGGCATCTCCAGAACTCGAAGCTCCCGAACGCTCACATGCGCCTCTACGACGATCTCCTCTCGAACGGGTTTAATTTTACTCCCTTCTATTACCCCTGGCCGTTCTTCTCTTTTTGAGTTTCAGTCTAAATTTCTGTTATGATTTTGTTGATTTATGCAGCTATTATACGACTCGGCTGTATATTGGGACGCCACCACAGGAATTCGCTCTTATCGTGGACACGGGGAGTACAGTGACGTACGTTCCATGCTCAAGCTGTGAGCGGTGCGGCAAGCACCAGGTTCGTTCGTTCGTTTTTTCTTGTTTCTAAGTCCGTACGGTCCAATCTGTTCGTATCGGTGACTATTCATCACTTAAAACCTTTTAATCCTCGTTTTGCTGTGCTTTTGCTTGTGGACTCATATGATCACTTGGATAGGAATATGGAATTTCATTTGTTATAATGAGGGAAATTTCTGCATAGAAGTAGATTTATGTAGCTCAGGGTTTATGGGAAACGGTGACATTCGGAATTTGGGTTTGCTGTCTATTTTCTCAATGCCGAGGGGAAGATGATCAACTAGGAGGAGAACTTATGTTTTATTAGTAAAATTTGTAGTTTTCTTGATGCAGGAAGAGTGAGGGGAAGATTTTTCCATTTTTTTAATCTGTCAATTAATTGAATATTAGTTGTTTAAGTGCTGATGTGTTGTTATCTAGGATCCTCGTTTCCAACCTGAATTGTCTGACTCCTACCAAGCTGTAAAGTGTAAACCCAGTTGTAACTGTGATGATGAGGGAAAGCAATGCACATATGAGAGACGGTATGCTGAGATGAGTACAAGCAGTGGTGTGCTTGCTGAGGATGTCATTTCATTTGGCAACGAAAGTGACCTCAGGCCTCAGCGTGCTGTTTTTGGTTGTGAAACTGTCGAAACTGGCGATCTTTACAGCCAACGTGCTGATGGCATTATGGGTTTGGGTCGCGGTAAGCTCAGTGTTGTTGATCAGCTTGTCAGCAAGGGTGTTATTGGTGACTCATTTTCATTATGCTATGGTGGGATGGATCTGGGTGGGGGTGCGATGGTCCTTGGCAGGATATCTCCTCCCTCAGACATGGTTTTTACCCATTCAGATCCTTTCCGCAGGTTAGATACATTCCCACCTTGGATATTGATTGATTTGCGTAGCCACGCATTTTTGTGCATCTCACACATATGCTGTAGTTTTTGGATGGAAACAGTCCCTACTACAATATTGAGTTGAAGGAATTACATGTTGGTGGGAAGCCATTGAAGTTAAAGCCAAAGATCTTTGACGGAAAGCATGGAACAGTTTTGGACAGTGGAACTACATATGCGTACCTTCCAGAAGAAGCTTTTCTTGCATTTAAAGATGCGGTAAGTTATGACTCTGAGTTCCTTACCTCCTAGGTTGTTTTGAAATCAGGTCTGCAGTTTTGATTTGAGTGCAGGGAAGTCTGTTAAGTTCTTTCTGTGTAATAGCCATTGGAGGGCTTACTTCCTTTATGGGCATGGAATCCAAATTTCTTATCCTTTCATTTATATCTGGCTTCTGTGCTTATTTGATAAGATTTATTTAATTCCCAATGGATTTGGATTGTATCTAGTTATTTTTATAGAGTTTTTTCTTGGATAAGTATAAGGTTTATTTCTGGTGGTTTACATGACTTCTAAGATTCGATGTCCTTCATCAACTAGCTTGCAAATGTAGCTTTCTTTTTAGAATGCCTGTATATCCGTGTCAATTTGCACTCGATTCTGCTGATGTCAACATTTGGTTCGTCTGTACTTTTTTTTGTTTTTTTCTCCATTTAAGTTCTTCTGTTGCTATTGTATCAGCCATAAGTGAAAATTTTGTCAATTTTACATCTGGTGTCTCTATTTTGAGTTGTTTTTTTCTTTGTGTATTGGGCATCACTGCATCAATATCAGTTTGTTATCTTTCCATTCAGCCAAGATATTCTACTGCATAATGAACTTAGGTTAATTTTGTGCTGAATTGCAGATTATGAAGGAAATCCGGTTCCTGAAACAGATCCATGGTCCTGATCCAAACTACAATGATATATGTTTTTCTGGTGCTGGAAGGTATTGCCCTTGATGATGACACAAATCTTGGTGTCTAAAATCTTCTGTTTTTTTTCTCCTTTATTGGTAATATTTTCTTTGGCACTTAATTCTGATTTCTGTTTTTCCCCTTTATTGCTCGGACTGTGATCTAGGGAAGTCTCTCAATTGTCAAAGACTTTCCCAGAGGTAAATATGGTGTTCAGCAGTGGTCAGAAGTTGTCCCTGTCTCCAGAGAACTACCTCTTCCGGGTAATTTCACTAGTCACGATTCTCTGATTGCCAAACTACTCCTTCAGCAAAATTTTTTGCCTTGCCTACTAGCAACTCATTAATTTTTTGGAGCTTCCCTGTTATGTGCTTCTGTAATATGTGGTAGTTTCAATTCATTTTTCTTTAAATTGCATTAGATATATTTTTTCTGTTTTTGGTTTTGTCTTTCCCTCTCTCTTTTATTCATTTTTTTCGTCCTTTTCTGCTACATTCTAGCATACGAGAGTTAGTGGTGCATATTGCTTGGGGATTTTCCAGAATGGGAAGGATCCAACTACACTTTTAGGAGGTAACTTACTGGGTTTACCAAGAATTTCTCTCTCTTCTTTGGGCATGCTGCATGACACGTTATTGATCATTTCAATATTGAATCTTGTAGGCATCTTTCTCCCCCTTTGCCCCCGACCCTGCCCAAACAACTTCCTTTTGAACAAGCAAAATGGAAAATTGCACAAGCAATTTCTTAACCTTTTCTTATCTCTGGCAGGGATTGTTGTCCGTAATACTCTTGTGACCTATGACAGGAAGAATGATAAGATTGGCTTTTGGAAAACTAATTGTTCTGAGCTATGGAAGAGATTACAAAATCCCAGTGTGCCTGCTGAAGCACCTGTTGTCTTTCCCCACGGTAATACAAGTGAACTAGCACCTCCAATCCAAGCCCCAAGCGTACTACCTTCTGATATTCTTCCAGGTGGAGTGAGCTTTAGTCATGTTCACAACTTTAGTCTGAGCATAAAAGTGTATCGTGTGCTGTTTGTTGCTTGGCACTGTAACTTGACTGTAATTTGCTTTTCTGATGATTAAATATGTGTCATCTGCGATTTAAACATGTTATGGACATAAGAATTATGCAAATATGTTGTATTAGAATTACAGGTCCAGTTTTCTTGTTGGGACAAGTAAAAATGAAACACAGACCAAGTTAGGGCCTTGGGACCATGTGGACTTCACATAGCTGTTTCCAGAGGTGTTTTGGAGCAGAACCTGCAAGTAGTTTCAGATTTTAGTGTTTTGGTTGTCTCTGTGCATTCTCTAAATTTTGAAGTTTTGAGCCTCTTTCTTAAAATTCTCTAAACGGGATCAGAATATCAATGTAGAACAGCATATATATTGTCCAAGTTTCTTTTGTTACTGTATTTTTTTGACTTTGTTATGTCAATTCTTCCAATATTTACCTTCAAGGGCCTTTAGCTTTTGCCATTTCTTGTTGTCCAGGATGATTAGTTGGTTGACATAATAATTATTCTTTTAACCCGTTCTTGATGCATAATGCATCTTGCAGCTTCCATTAAAATATCCCTGAAGAATTTGTGTCCTTACATGTGATATTAGTTGAATTTTAACTTGACCAACAGTAAATGGTATGAAATTCAGCAAGTACAATGGCAAATTTTACATTAGAGGCAAAAAGTAACTTTGAGTGGGGGCAAATTTGTTGACTCTCCAAAACTTACATACCAAAAAATATTTTCAATGGGGGCACTTGCCCCTGCTCAACACAATGTGGCTACCACCACTTAGTAAGCATTATTATTCACCCAATATTTGAGTGCATTTATAAATCAATTAGGCTCAGAGAGGCACTTGTCAGTTGTTCACTTCTGCTATTTGACATCCTTTCATACAGCATACACTGTAGGTCATCTCTGATTTTCCCTCCCTTCATGTTCAATTCAGGTGAATTTCAAATTGGAATCATAACATTTGACATGTTGATTAGTGTCAACAACTCCGACATGAAGCCCAACTTAACAGAAGTGGCGGTTTTCATTGCTCATGAGTTGAAAGTTTATAACTCACAGGTATGGATAAGTTATTTCTTTTGGCACATTATCTGGGATAATACTTTGCATGGCTTATTTTTTAGTGAATTTTTGGGTTCCCGTAGTCCCATAATCTTCCAACTGCTTGATTTTTAGGTTCATATGTTGAACTTCACGTCCACTGGAAAAAGTTATCTTGTCAAATGGGGCATCTTTCCTGCTGGATCTGCTGATTACATTTCTAAAACCACAGCAATGGTAGTTATGTCATCACACTCTATTTGTGCATGCAGCTAGATTTATTTCCATCCATGGAGCCCGTGGAAACTGACTGTTAGCATTACTGTGTGCAGAACATAATCCTGCAGTTAAGGGAACATCGAATTCAATTTCCTGAGAAGTTCGGGAGCTATGAGCTGCTTGAATGGAATGTTAAGCCTCAAAGGAAGCTGTCTGTTTTTAATCCTTCTCTCTCTTTCCTCTCTCTAATGAACACTCCACCCCATGCCCCACCCCCGGCCAACATTGCCGGGAGCTTGATTAGATTTGGTGTTGGATCCCAAAATTTGTAGGGTCCGTATGCATTCGTCAGTTTATGTGTTGGTTTCTTTGATACTCGCAGGACATGGTGGCAGCAACACTTCTTGTCCATGGCTATTGGGCTCGCCATTACTCTTGTAATGGGTTTACTGGGTATTGGCTTATGGCTGATTTGGACACGTAGGAAACAAGCATTTGGCATGTACAAGCCGATTGGTGCCATTGTACCTGAGCAAGAGCTACCGCCTTTATGATCTCAAGTAGTCAACTCATATGGGGGACTAGATGTTTGAGGTGCTTGCTTCCGATTCTTGTTGATTGGAACAGTTGATAATTATGAGTTGATTTCCTGTTCCCCGCTGTTGTACAATGAATATAGCATTGCAAGGAAAAAGAAAGGAATAGAGAAAAAGAATTAAAATTTTTCTCTTTTGTTTTGATTAGTCGAAAAAGAATTAAAACTTCTTGTGAATGTTACATACCTAAATAGATACTGGAGGTGTATGAATTAAAGGTGGAACAGTAGCTTCTAGCCAAGAATAGAAATAGAGCCATCTAGTTTTCACAAAGTCTGCATGATAGCTCACTTCTCTTTTTCAACAATTAGAAGGCTTCTCTGGACTATCAGATTTCCAAACAGTTTCATAAATCTTGCCCCTTGCTCTCAAGTGTCTGTATATGGTATTTTCAGATATGTGTTGGCTCCTAATTATTGCATTGTCCTCTTTGGTGATGTAGCTTTTATTTGAAAGAGTGGACTTAAATCCTCAGCATTTTCTGTTTTGGGCGATAAATTCTTCCATATCCCAACACAAGCCGTTACTTCTCTTATTTTGTTTTTTTTTGGCCTAAATATTTGGAGGATTTGTAATGGTGCGTGTGATTCCATTGCACGTTTCCGTATATCGGGTGGAAAATGCAAATCGACTCGCTCTAACGGTACATTTATTCGCACCATTTTCATACAAATTTTTTTTTATTATTATTATTTTACCAGTGACTTTTAGTGCCTTTTTCTTCTGTTTTATTTTCCGTTTCTTTTTTCGCCCTTCTTTTTTTTTTTCGTTTTCAGTGCCTTTTTCTTCTGTTAGGATTATAAGACGTTTACGGCCTTAATTGGCATGGTGGGCCACCAGGTTGGGGTGATATAGCGATGGTGTCACATGGCAATGGTAAGTAGCTGGTGGATGTGGCATGAGAATTTGTGGGCCCCACAGGCAGAAATGCATCTTGCATCGTACAACCTAACGGTGGTATTCACATGAATCTTGCGCTTGAAATCAGTCCAACCTCAACTCCAAGTCCTCGTCCCGCGCGACAACTGTACGACAGCCAACGCGCCATCGTGGATTGTGTTGGAATTTTCAAAATGATAAGAAAGCAAAAAGTTGTCTCCCTGGGATTTGAACCTAACCCAGGAGGTGTGCGTGTTGTAGGCAAAGGACATAAATATTGGTCTCACTTTTAATAAATAAGGATTTGAACGTAACCCGGGAATTGTGCGTGATGTGGGTAAAGGCCATAAATATTGATCTAACTTTTAATAAATAAGGATTTGAAGGTGTGCCTGTTGTGGACAAAGGATATAAATATTGGTGTAATATTTAATTAATAACGAAAAATAGTGTGCGATGAGATTTGAACTTTGATTACTAAATTAAATAAATATTATATATTAATTATTAATTAATTATTTTATATATTATTTTATTATAAATAATAAAAAAATTATATTTATAACATTTAAATTTATAATTTTTTAATTAAACATTCAAATTATTAATTATTAAATTAAAAGTATTTATTGATAAATAGTTCTTATTACTTTCATAAATATCAAAGACTTATGATTTGTTTTAATGTATCAAAAATTTTTTTTTCTTTTAGTTTTTTCATATCTATTATTATATTAGTAATCTGTTTGTTTATAATATTATTACAAAAATATTATGAATATTTTAGAGAGCAATCATGAAAATATAATAATTTTTCGAAAACTTAATTTTAGCAGTGCAACTTGTAAAGTATGCTTTATTTTATTTTGTAAGAAATTTGTATAAACCTTTATTGCATATTAATGAGAGTGAATTTTGTCTTCAAGAGAGTGACATTATATACATAACTTGAAACAATTATTTTTCAAGTTCCAATATAATTAAAAGGTTTGCACAAATAATCTTAAGGAAAAAGTTACCAACTATGGTTAGAACATTGAAAAAATTGATTTCAAATTTTGTAAAATTACAAAGGTTTGTGGAGGAAACTTCATATATTGGTAAAAGAGAGTTCATTTTCTATTAGTATCACTACAAGTGACTTACATTTTGAACAAAACAAGTCCAGAAGAGTTAAAAAATGAGACTATCACTAATATAAGGAATAGACAAAAATGGGCAACCGATGATGAGATATGTAGGGAACACATCCTAAATGTCATGAGTGATTCATTATTTGATGTCTACTACAACTTTCAGACTATAAAGGAACTATGGGAGAAATTAAAAATGAAATACATGCAAGAGGATGCAATAACTAAAAAATTTCTTATTTTTAAATTTAATAATTATAAAATGATTGATGATAGACTAATAATGAAACAATTTGTTGAGATTGAAAGAATACTCAATCATTTCTCACAACACAAAATGTATATATATGAAACCATTATTGTGAGTTTAATAATAAACAAGATGCCTCTTTTATTGAAAGATTTCAAGAGAAGCCTTAAACACAAAATATGAGATATTTCTCTTGAAAAGCTTATTAACTATTTTTTATGTAAAAAAGGAATTTCACATGTAAGAAGAAACTAAAAAGTAAGGCTCTCATATTTCAAAAGTGTATGTAGTCAAGAAAGAAATTTTTTATCTCTAAATTTAATAATTATAAAATGATTAATGATAAACCAATAATGGAACAATTTGCTAAAATTAAAAGAATACTTAATTACTTCTCACAACACAAGATGTCTATGGATGAAACCATTATTGTGAGTTTAATAATAAACAAGATGCCTCCTTTATGGAAAGATTTCAAAAGAAGCCTTAAATACAAAATAAGGGATATTTTTCTTGAAAAGCTTGCTAACCATCTTCATGTAAAAGAAAAATTTCGCATGCAAGAAGAAACCAAAGAGCAAGGCTCTCATGTTTCAAAAGTGCATGTTGTCAAGGAAGGACAATCAAGTAAGCCCTCCCATAAAAGGAAGAGTCAATCCAATGATGACAAAAAATAATATAAAAGGTAGAAGAGAAATGGAAAATGCTATTTTTGCTAAAAGAAAGGACACTAAAAATATAAATGTTGTCTATTCAAAAAGCAAAAAGAAAAGTAAGCCTCTTTTAGTGTAATAAATGAGAAGATGATTGTTATGATCACAGAGATCAATTTGATAAAAAATGACACTATATGGTGGATTGATTTTAGGGCTACTTGACATGTTTATAAGTACAAAAGTCTCTTTAGAGGATTAAAACCATTAATTGATGGTATAAATGTGTACATGAGAAATTTTATTGTAATTCTTATTATAAGAATTAGGGAAGTAAAATCACAATTCACTTCTAAAAAAGTCATTACTTTTATCAATATATTCTACATTTTAAAAGTTAGGAAAAATTTGGTTTCAGGTAGTCTATTGAACAAATATGAGTTTAAACTCATATTTGAAATTAATAACTTCGTCCTCTCCAAAGGAGGTATGTTTGTGAGAAAATGTTATCTTTGTGATGGGATGTTCAAACTTAATATTATTACTAATAATAATACTAATATTTTTACTTATATTGTTGAGCATGCTTTTTTATGACATAATAGATTAGGACATATAAATTTTAAAAGATTACATGATATGGTTAAATTGGAATTATTGCCACATTTTGTTAATATATGCACACCTTGTATGTTAACAAAAATAACCAAAAATGCATTTACAAGTATTCAAAGATCTTTCAATATATTAAAATTAATTCATAGTGACTTATGTGATTTGTATAACATACATACATTAGGAGGGAAAAGATACTTTGTGACATTTATTGATTATTACTCTAGATATTGTCATGTTTATTTATTACATACTAAAAATAAAGTTTTTAAAAGATTCAAAATCTATAAATCTGAAGTTGAATTAAAATGTGAATCTGTTATTAAATACTTACTATTTGATAGAAGAGGAGAATATTATGACACTATATTCTTTGAATCCTTGGGAATTATTCATCAAATAATAGTTCCTTACACACCACAATAAAATGGTATTACTGAACACAAAAATTGAACATTGATTGAAATGGTTAATGCCATGTTGTCAACTTTTGGCTTGAGCCATGGATTTTAGGGAGAAGCATTGCTTACAGCATGCCATATTTTGAATATGGTTTCAATAAATAGAAACAAAACAACCTTATATGAATTATGAAATCGAAGGAAGTCAAACCTTAATTACTTAAGAGCAATTATTAAAGTTCTTGAACCTAAAAGGAAAAAGTTGGGTGAAAAAGAAATAAAGTGCATCTTCTTAGGATATGTTCACAATAGTAAGGTATATCGATTCATGGTTATAGAGTTTAATAACTTTATACCTGTGAACACACTCATAAAATTGAGGGATGCTATTTTTGACAAATATAGGTTCATCTTTATTCCTAAAATTTTAGAACAAAAATAAATTCCTGATAAGGAAAATGATGTATTGGCAAAAGGAACTAAAAATGATGAAGTCATTAAATTTCATAGGAGCAAAAGAGCAAAGAAAGCAAAGACTTTCGATTCTGATTATTTCATGTTCCCAGTAGAAGGAATAAGGGAATTAGTAAGTAATCAAATTTCATATTGCTTCAATACTAAAGATGATTCTAAAACATTTAGTAAACCGATGAAATTGGAAAATGCCATATTTTGGAAAGAACCAATAAATGATGAAATAGATTTCATTATGGGTAATAACACCTAGAAATTAGTAGACCTCCCACTTGGTTCAAAGCCAATATAAATGGATTTTCATAAAGAAAATGAAAGTCAATGGAACTATAAACAAGTTTAAAGCTAGGCTAGTTGCAAAAGGCTTTACATAAAAACAAAGTGTTAATTATTTTGACACATATTCACTAGTGGCTAGAATTGCCATAATCAAGCTACTCATTATACTTGCCTTGATTCATAATCTAGTAATTCATCAAATGGATGTGAAAACAACATTCTTAAATGGTGAATTAAAAGAAGAAGTGTATATGGAGCAACCTGAGGGATTTGTTGTACTTTAGTTAAGAGGAAAAGGTTTGTAAATTGGTTAAGTTCTTGTATGGATTAAAACAAACACCTAAGTAATGGCACCAAAATTTTGATCAAGTGATACTTACCAATGGATTCAAAATTAATGAATCACATAAATGTGTTTATAATAAGTTCAAAGAAGGTAAAAGGTGTGATTATTTGTTATATGTAGACGACATGTTAATTTTTAAGACTTACTTAAATGAAGTTAAAGTTACCAGAAGGTTTCTGTCTAGCAATTTTAATATAAAAGACATGAGTGAAGCAAATGTCATCCTTAGAATCAAGATCTTGTCGGACCAAGAAAGCATAACACTTTCTTAATCACATTACATTGAGAAGGTTCTTAACAAATTTAATCACATAAATTATATGCCAACCTTTATCTTGTTTGATCCCAACATGAATTTCATTAAGAATGTTAGAAGTCCAGTATCACAACTGGAATATGTCAAGGTGATAGGATGTCTAATGTACGTAATGACATGTACAAGGCCAAACATAGCCTATGTAGTTGGCAAAATGAGTAGGTACACAAGTAATCCAAGTGACATGCATTGGCATGGAGTAAAAAGAATCTTAAAGTTCCTAAAAAAAACAAAGAATTATGGTATAAGTTACACTAGTTATCCTTCTATTATAAAAGGATACTTAGATGCCAATTGGATCACTAATAAAGAGGATTATACTTCTACTAGTGGATGAATCTTTATGCTTAGTGGAGGTACAATTTCTTGGGGTTCTAAGAAACAAACTTACATAGCAAATTTCACTATAATTGTAGAATTTGTGACAATAACTTTGGCAAGTAAAGAAGCAAAATGATTGAGAAATTTGCTTTATGAGATTCTTTTGTAGTAAAAGCCACTAACACTCATTTATATGCATTGTGATAATGCTGCAACACTGGAAAGAATGTATAGTTAAGTATATAATGGTAAGTCCTGACACATTAGATTTAGACATAACTATGTAAGAGACTTGATCATGAATAGAGTAATCACGATTGATTTTGGAAGATTAAGTCAAAACATGGTTAATCCTTTAACAAAAGGATTAACAAGAGACATGGTGAATAAGACATCAAGAGGGATGGGTCTCAAACCCATAAATATAAATCACCCTTAATGGAAACTCAACTTAACGCTTGATATGATGTCAAGTTTTAAGTTCAATGAGTCAATGTACATCATCAATGTGATTAAAGTACTATAATTAATATTTATTTCCATCATAGGGGTTTATGGTGCTTAATTTCTATAGTAAATTAGGAGAATAAGTGTTTAACATTCTTAATAAACTTAAAAGGGTGTCTTATAGCAGAGGCCCCAGTCTGCCTATATGAATTTGGAATGTTTAGACCATTCCATTAAGTAAAGGGCTTAGCTTTAAAGGATATGGACACAATGACCTTTAATGTGTCAATTATTTAAAAGAGAAGTATATTGTTATACTGTCATATATGAATTATTTTTACAACTTATGAATAAGAATAGTTGGTTCAAAACTTATTTATCATATTATTCAGTTTTGTTGTAATGCATTTTTCACTATGTAAAGGTTTAATTTTTAAAACACCTTTACTTATGCACATGACTAAAATTGTTGGAGGTCTTTTATATGTTCCTATATTTTGAAAATGGTGGAAAATTGTTGGAATTTTCAAAATAAAAAGAAAGCAAAAAATTGTGCCTCCTAAGATTTGAACTTGGGAGGTGTGTGGTGGGCAAAGGACATAACCATTGGTCTAGTTCCTCAAATAATTATTTATTATGTTCATTAAGTAATAAATGTGACTCTTAATAAATATCTGGGACCTTTAGGTAACCATTAGATTGAATAGATATTAAATGTTAATTATCAATTAACTGCTCGTTTTACTATAAATGACAGAAAATAAACTAATTACTTTATATGTCGTTTCATTATAAATGATAGAAAATAATAAAAAAAAAGTTGCATTTGTAGCATTTGAACTCATGATCCTTTAGTTGAATGGTTAAGTTGTTAACTAATAAAACCAAAGGTATATATTGATAAATGATCACCACCACATTTATAAATACCAAAGGCCTATTATTTGTTCAAATGCATCAAAATTTTTCCTTTTTCTCTTGGTTTCTCCATTTTCATTATTATATTAAGAATTCATTTGTCTATAATATTAATAATTCATTTGTCTATAATATTACTACAGAAATATTATAGATATTCGAAAAAGTAATTATGAAAATATAACAATCTCTCGAGGGCTTGATTTTAGTAGCGTAACTTGTAATTAAATATGTTTTATTTTATCCTATAAGAGAATTTGTATAAACCTCTTTTTTATATTAGTGAGAGTGAATTTTGCTTTAAGGAAAGTGACATTAGATACATAACTTAAAATAATAATCTTTCAAATTCCAATATAGTCAAGAGGTTTACACCAACAAATTCGAGACCTTAGCATAACATTAATTTGAAATTAAAGCTCCTGTGGGTCTTTTTTAAGTTTTATGAACTATAATTCCACTTGTTGGGTTCCTTTCTTGTAATAGAGGATATGATAAAAGTTTCTGAAATATGAGATATGAAATATTAAGATACAATATATTATTTATTTTTAAAATTTTATATAATTATTTAAAATTTTATATTCATATGATATTATTATTATAATTAATTATAAATTTTTTTATTCATACTTTTAATTTAACGATTTTTAAGTATCAAAGGGGTTAAAATATTCATTTGTCATCGATTTTTTTTTTTACATTTAAAGTATGCAGATTTAACGATTTTTTATTTTAATAGTGTAACATGTAATTAAGTATATTTTATTTTATTTTTTAATAAAATTTATATAAATCTCTATTTTATATTAGTCAAAACAAATTTTATTTTTAAAAAAATAATATTAAATATATAACTTGAAACAATCAAATTTCAAGTTTTAATATAATAAAGAGGTTTGCACCAATAGATTCGAGACCTTAGCAAAACATCAATTTGAAATCAAAGTTCCTGCAAGTCTTTTTAAGTTTTACGAATTACAATTTCATCTGTTGGGTTCTTTTTTGTAACGAAAGATGTGATAAAAGTTTTTAAAATATAAAATATAAGATATTAAAATAAATTATATTATTTATTTTTAAAATTTTATATTATATTATCACTATATTTAATTATAAATATATATTTTTTATTTATACTTTCAATTTAACAATTTCTCTTAATATCAAATGAGTTAAAATTCTTGTATGTCATCAGTTTGTTCTTTTGTATCTAAAGTTTTGAGTGCCACGTTGCACCAATAGCTAGGTAAACAGATTCTGGCTAGAACGATCTTGTTTAGCTAGGTAAAAAGCGCAAATCCAGGCATCCCACCCAGGATTTTCCTTGTTAAAGTTTTCGCCATACACCATCGTAGGGAGCAACCTCAAGATTAACGCAACTCCAGCCAATTCTTCCTAATTTGGTTTTCAAGTAATATTCTTCAGAAAAAGAAAAAAAATCTCGACAGATTAATGCATGAATAGGAATTCGCAATTATATGAATGGGCAGGTAAGTATTCAACTTATACATAAAATTCATACAGTTATTCGCCAGCAATATTCATTATTATAGATCCATTGACATGGAATGGTAATGGAAGGCACGCGTTGCGCGGCTTAATTTGTTCAAGGGCACTTGGGTTCTCCCTTGGAGTTCTTCATGTCCCTATAGCAAGGGCACTCGTCCTTGTTGCCATAAGTCCCAGACGGCACACAGTTGCACTTTTCACAGCAAATTCCACAGTACTTCAAGCACCGATCTTTACGTCCCGCTTTTGAGCACCTAACCCCGCACTTGGAATTACAGAATTCTGTCCAAGGTTTTAAAAATTGATAAACCAATTTGATCAGCGCACACACACACACACATATATATGTATTCCTAATTATTCCAACCAAATCAATATTTCAAATGAAGTAGGAAAAAAAGGAATCTAATTAGTAGACTAATATACATACCGGAACCAGCCATCGTGGCCTCAAAGAACGAGGATGTGACAAGTAAAGAAAGAAGCCAAAAAAAACTGCAAGGACTGGCTTCATGATGTCCAAAAGTGAGAAATCTTTGGTAGAGGCTTGTAGCGTATTTAGCTAATATGCCAGATGGTGAAGGCAATGTGGGCAATATTGTGTGTCTATATCCATATATATATATATATATATGACATACAAAGTGTAGGTCAAACTTGAAAGGTTAGTAAAGTGTTTTTTAGGTACCATAAAATAAAATATTGAATAACAATTTATATCAAAAATATTAATATTTTTAATTTTTTTTTTATTTTATATTAAAAATAAAAATTTTAGATTATTTTTTTTATAATAATACTTATTTTATATTTCATAAAATTAAAATTTAAAAAAAAAATAAAAATATAAATTAGATATGATATGAAGATTTATCTGTACAAAGGGTATGTGAAACTTAAAAAGTTAGTAAAATTTCTTTGAGTACAATAAATAAGATATTAAAAAATAATTTTTTTTAAAAATAATAATATTTTAAAAAAAATTTCACTTTATATTAAAAATAAAAATCTTATTTTATATTTTTTTTATGATAATAATTATATTATATTTTTATAAAAATAAAAATTAAATAAATATAAATAAATATGTTATGAAATTTTTTTTTAATCTAAAACTCTTTTTAAGATACAATAGATTATATTTAATTAAATTATTTATTTTTAATTATTAAAAAATAAAATTATTATAGTAAAAAAATTATTAATTATAAATATTAATTATTATTTTATTTTTAATATTTATTTTTATTAAATAATAATATAAATAAAATTTTTTTCCTTATAAAATATTAAAAAGCATTATTTTTCTTTTGTTAGTACTTTGATTATTAAATATTATTAGATTTAATAATTCTGTATTGTTTTTATTACTTTATTTGTTGAGTGCACATCAATAAAAAAAATATTATAATTATAACAATTATTATTATTATTATTATTGGTACAAAAGAGAGAAAATTTTAAAAAAAAATTAAATATCGATAATTGTCTTATAATTTATTAAATAGAAAAATAAATATCTTCATAAGTTTAGAAAATAGTTAATTATATATATATATATAAAGTAATCTATAATCATCTTACAACTAATTTAATTGGAAATGAATAGTTATTCATAAATATATATATTGAAGGAAGCCAACATAAGATAATCTTTTAGCAATTAAGCCTGTCATTGTATCAATTTTTTCGTGCAATACTTTTGAGTAGTCTGTAGTCCTCCTTAAGTTGCACGTTTGGTGTCAATGTTTGCTTTCTCAAATGTCTTTGAAGTGACCCCAAATCCCATTTTACGAATCCATCCATTCCTGTTAGGTCCTAGTCCCTTGCATAGTAGATCCTCTTTTGAAAGAGCAAAATTCTCTGTAACTTGAAAACTTTCACTATTAACGTGAAAATCAAGTTGAATTCTCTCAAAGTATTTCCTGTATAAGTAATATGCATAATAAAATGAGCACTATTTTTGATTCAATTTTCCAATTTTTAACGATTTCAAATGAATAAATACTTATCTAAAGGAAACACAAATTACGAGAATTGCTGCTACCTTAAGAGTTACTAGCATTCCATTTTTATATTTATGGAAGTCAATATATATAGCTTGGTTTCTGCTGGGATATTGGCCAGGAAGCACATTTTTGACATATATGATTCAACAAATGTGAGGGCGAGGCATGATACCTCAAATATCCAGGTTGACATTACCCTTAGCGTGTTAGCAATCTTGGATAATGTGCCATTCATAATCCCTATTTCAGGTTATGACATCAAAGTCATGATTGTCGTGTCTTAATTCAAGAAAAACTTGCAATTTTAGTGAATGAATCTTTGCCAAGTAAAGTTGTTTGAACAATAATAGATTTGTGTTCATAATTTTGAGAAATATGTAAGGTTATTAAAGTAAGTCTTCTCAAGGAACTAGAGACATACATAGTTGAAACACTTTGTCATAGAAATGTTTTTTCCTCCATCATTTTTTCTTATAATGGTGCATCTAATTGTTTACATAAACCTCTATTTTATATTAGTGATAGTATATTTTAATTTATAAAAAATAATATTAGATACATAATTTGAAAAATAATTATTGTTTAAATTCTAATATAATTAAGAGGTCTGTATCAACAAATTTGAGATTTTAGCATAGAATTAATTTGAAATTAAAGCTCTTACGGTCTTTTTTAAATTTTATGAATTATAATTTCATCTAATGGGTTCATTTTTTGTAATAAAGAATATGATAAAAGTTTTTAAAATATTAAAAATGAAATATTAAAATATAATATATTATTTATGTTTTAAATTTTATATAATTATTTAAAATTTTAAATTAGATAATTTTATATTTATATTATATATTATCATTATATATGTTTATAAATTTTTTATTTATAATTTCAATTTAACAATTTTTAAATATCAAAAGGATTAAAATACTTATTTGTCATTAACTTTTTTTTTTAAAGTATGTATATTTAATAATTTTTTATTTTAATAGTGTAATATATGATTAAATGTGTTTTATTTTATATTATAATAAAATTTATATAAATATCTATTTTATATTAGTCAAAGTAAATTTTATTTTAAAAAAATAATATTAGACACACAACTTTAAATAATCACATTTCAAGTTTTAATATAATTAGGAGATTTGCACCAACAGATTTGAGACCTTACCAAAATATCAAATTGAAATCAAATCTCCTGCATGTCTTTTTAAATTTTATAAACAGTAATTTTATTTGTTGGTTCTTTTTTTTTAACAAAGAATATAATAAAAAATTTTAAAATATTAGATATGATATATTAAAATATATCATATTATTATTTTTAAATTTTATAAAATTATTTAATTTTATATTTTAAATAATTTTATATTTAAATTAAATTATTATTATATTTAATTATAAATATATATTTTTTATTTATATTTTTAATTTAATAATTTTTTAATATCAAATAGGTTAAAATACTTATTTTTCGTTAGTTTGATTTTTTTTATCTAATGTTTTGAGTGCCACGTTGCACCAATAGCTATGGAAACAGATTCTGGCTAGAACGATCTTGTTTTCCTCAGATAAAAAGCGCATATCCGGGCATTCCACCCAGGATTTTCCTTGTTAAAATTTTCGCCATACACCATCGTAGGGAGCAACCTCAAGATTAACGCAACTCCAGCCAATTCCTCCTAATTTGGTTTTCAAGTAATATTCTTCAGAAAGAAAAAAAATCTCGACAGATTAATGCATGAATAGGAATTCGCAATTATATGAATGGGCAGGTAAGTATTCAACTTATACATAAAATTCATACAGTTATTCGCCAGCAATATTCATTATTATAGATCCATTGACATGGAATGGTAATGGAAGGCACGCGTTGCGCGGCTTAATTTGTTCAAGGGCACTTGGGTTCTCCCTTGGAGTTCTTCATGTCCCTATAGCAAGGGCACTCGTCCTTGTTGCCATAAGTCCCAGACGGCACACAGTTGCACTTTTCACAGCAAATTCCACAGTACTTCAAGCACCGATCTTTAAGTCCCGCTTTTGAGCACCTAACCCCGCACTTGGAATTACAGAATTCTGTCCAAGGTTTTCAAAAATTGATAAACCAATTTGATCAGCGCACACACACACACATATATATGTATTCCTAATTATTCCAACCAAATCAATATTTCAAATGAAGTAGGAAAAAAAGGAATCTAATTAGTAGACTAATATACATACCGGAACCAGCCATCGTGGCCTCAAAGAACGAGGATGTGACAAGTAAAGAAAGAAGCCAAAAAACTGCAAGGACTGGCTTCATGATGTCCAAAAGTGAGAAATCTTTGGTAGAGGCTTGTAGCGTATTTAGCTAATATGCCAGATGGTGAAGGCAATGTGGGCAATATTGTGTGTCTATATCCATATATATATATATATATGACATACAAAGTGTAGGTCAAACTTGAAAGGTTAGTAAAGTGTTTTTTAGGTACCATAAATAAAATATTGAATAACAATTTATATCAAAAATATTAATATTTTAAAATTTTTTTATTTTATATTAAAAATAAAAATTTTAGATTATTTTTTTATAATAATACTTATTTTATATTTAATAAAATTAAAATTTTAAAAAAATAATCAAATATAAATTAGATATGATATGAAGATTTATCTGTACAAAGGGTATGTGAAACTTAAAAAGTTAGTAAAATTTCTTTGAGTACAATAAATAAGATATTAAAAAATAATTTATTTTAAAAATAATAATATTTTAAAAAAATTTCATTTTATATTAAAAAAATAAAAATCTTATTTTATATTTTTTATGATAATAATTATATTATATTTTATAAAAATAAAAATTAAATAAATATAAATAAATATGTTATGAAAATTTTTTTTTTTTAATGTAAAACTCTTTTTAAGATACAGTAGATTATATTAATTAAATTATTTTATTTTTAATTATAAAAAAATAAACTATTATAGTAAAAAAATTATTAATTATAAATATTAATTATTATTTTATTTTTTAATATTTATTTTTATTAAATAAATAATAATATAAAAAAATTTTTTTTCCTTATAAAAATATTAAAAAGCATTATTTTTCTTTTGTTAGTACTTTGATTATTAAATATTATTAGATTTAATAATTCTGTATTGTTTTTATTACTTTTATTTGTTGAGTGCACATCAATAAAAAAAATATTATAATTATAACAATTATTATTATTATTATTATTGGTACAAAAGAGAGAAAATTTTAAAAAAAAATTAAATATCGATAATTGTCTTATAATTTATTAAATAGAAAAATAAATATCTTCATAAGTTTAGAAAATAGTTAATTATATATATATATATATATAAAGTAATCTATAATCATCTTACAACTAATTTAATTGGAAATGAATAGTTATTCATAAATATATATCTTGAAGGAAGCCAACATAAGATAATCTTTTAGCAATTAAGCCTGTCATTGTATCAATTTTTTCGTGCAATACTTTTGAGTAGTCTGTAGTCCTCCTTAAGTTGCACGTTTGGTGTCAATGTTTGCTTTCTCAAATGTCTTTGAAGTGACCCCAAATCCCATTTTGCGAATCCTTCCATTCCTTTTAGGTCCTAGTCCCTTGCATAGTTGATCCTCTTTTGAAAGAGCAAAATTCTCTGTAACTTGAAAACTTTCACTATTAACTTGAAAATCATGTTGAATTCTCTCAAAGTATTTCCTGTATAAGTAATATGCATAATAAAATGAGTACTATTTTTGATTCAATTTTCCAATTTTTAACTATTTCAAATGAATAAATACTTATCTAAAGGAAACACAAATTGCAAGAATTGCTGCAACCTTAAGAGTTAATGGCATTCCATTTTTATATTTATGGAAGTCAATATATAGCTTGGTTTCCGCTTGGATATTGGCCAGGTTTTTTTGCATTGTCACCAGTGCAACAAAGTGAAATTATTATCATATAATTTTAATTTTTTTTACATTAAATAATTGCACAAGATATATGAAAAAAAAAATTGAAAAATTCCTCCTGTTTGGTGCCAATTTAAACTTTTACTAAAACCAAAGGAAAATTTAATTAGCTCCTGGTGCAAAACATGCAATAAATATCTTTGTAGAAAAAACTAGATAACGATTTATGTTGAGATAACATGCAAGAGGCACTCACAGAGAAAAGATTGCAAGAATTATAAAGAATAGGAACAAAGTTATTTTAATAAAAAAAAAAAACCCATCAAATTCAAGGCACACCAGCAAACAGATCCGTTTGGTTCTATCGAAGAACTTCACACCACCATAGAGATAAAACCCCAAGGAAGAAAAAAATTGCATCAATTCTTGAGCATTCTGATTGTATTCCCATTACCTTTAACATAAAAAAGAGAAGAAGAAAAACTTTTATAAGCATCTGAATTCACCCATGGAAACTTACAGATCCCTAACGTAAGGTTCATGACCAAATTTACATATAAAATCCAAACTATTGAAAGCTTTTCTGCAAAACTATTATTTAATTAGATTATTTGTAGCTAACTCCAGAATATAAGGTAGTCCAAAAACCACTTACAAAAGGAACTACCCATCCACCCTATAAGAAACCCCTTCCGGAATTGACCGTATCATAAATGGTTCGTGCCTTTTTTTTTAATTTGAAGAAATACATGGTTATCTTATATTCTATCATTTTGTCTTTTTGTACTTAGTCAATGTGGTCAGTAGTCTCTTGATAAAAAAAAAAAAAAAAAAGAAATAAAGTGTTCAATATTCTAATCGAGAACATATATAAAAAAAATAAATTTATGTTTGTTAATGAGTTAAAATGTTGAAATAAAGATTTTTTTTTTGTGACATTTTTGTTGTATAGTCAATGAGAAAATTGCAGTTTCTCAATACCAATTTTTACAAAATCGATACAAAACTTTGTAAACTCAAGGCTTGAACTTCAACATAAATAGAAATGTCTCATCATGGAAGTTCCAACGCATCATGTTTCGTCAAATTTTGACTTACCGTTTTGAGAGATATAGCCTCTAAAAGTCTTTGCCACACTTTAGCTTAAAATATATATATATATATATATATATCCGAGACGATGAAGACTAGCTATTCCGATCCCAATCTTGCGTTCTATTGGTGATGCTGCAACCTCAATTTCTAGAGAAATTAAGTTGACAGAGGGATTAGGGAAGTCGAATTATGGCAGTCGGCCAAACTTTGTTTGTTGGCCGGAAAGCCACGAGTGACACTCACTCTCCGATGTCAGCAAGTAAAAAGGGCTGCAGTTTGAAATATGTCTTTCTTATTAATGTTGTGTTGAATCTCCATGATATGTGATTTTTCCTAATTGCATTTTGTAGCGATAAGCTTGTAGATGCACAATGTTTGGATTGTTAGAGAGAGTAGCTTGAGATAGCCTTCTAAAGTTACTCGCTAAAAGGAATTACCTAAGTACCAACATTACTTGGTGGGAGAAACAGCTAGAAAGCCATATGATGAGGCTATTAAAGCCAAATTTCCTTTGCAGCAAGCACATTTTTGACATATATGATTCAACAAATGTGAGGGCGAGGCATGATACCTCAAATATCCAGGTTGACATTACCCTTAGCGTGTTAGCAATCTTGGATAATGTGCCATTCATAATCCCTATTTCAGGTTATGACATCAAAGTCATGATTGTCGTGTCTTAATTCAAGAAAAACTTGCAATTTTAGTGAATGAATCTTTGCCAAGTAAAGTTGTTTGAACAATAATAGATTTGTGTTCATAATTTTGAGAAATATGTAAGGTTATTAAAGTAAGTCTTCTCAAGGAACTAGAGGTATACATAGTTGAAACACATTGTCAGATAAATGTTTTTTCCTCCATTTTTTCCTATAATGATGTATTTACTTGTTTGCTATTTTGTATTAGTGAGAACAAATTTTGATTTAAAAAAAATAATATTAAATATATAATTTGAAATAATTATCTTTTAAGTTTCAATATATTTAAGAGTTTGCACCAACAAATTCGAGATTTGGCATATAATTAATTTGAAATTAAAGCTCTTGGGGTCTTTTTTAAGTTTTATGAATTATAATTCTATCTGTTATGTTTATTTCTTATAACAAAGGATATGATAAAAATTTTTAAAATATTAGATATAAAATATTAAAATATAATATTTATTTATTTCTTAAATTTATATATAATTATTTAAAATTTTAAATTAAATAATTTTTTATATATTTACACTATATTATTATTATATCTATTTATAAATTTTTTATTTATACTTTCAATTTAATAGTTTCTAAGTATTAAAAAGGTTAAAATACTCATTTGTTATCAACTTTTTTATTTAAAGTATACAAATTTAACAATTTTTTATTTTAATAGTATAACATATAATTACGTGTGTTTTTATTTTATTATATAATAAAATTCATATAAATTTTTATTTTGTATTAGTCAAAACAAATTTTATTTTAAAAAAAATAATATTAAATATATAATTTTAAAATAATCATATTTTAAATTTTAATATAATTAAAAAATTTACAACAGATTTAAGATTTTAACAAAATATCAAATTAAAATCAAAATTTTTTAAGTTTTACGAAATGTAATTTTGTCTATTGGGTTCTTTTTTTTTTTAATAAATGATGTAATAAAAATTTTTAAAATATGTGATATGAGATGTTAAAATATAATATATTATTTATTTTTTAAATTTTATATAATTATTTAATTTTATAATTTAAATAATTTTATATTTAAATTAAATTATTATTATATTTAATTATAAATATATATTTTTTATTTATACTTTTAATTTGACGGTTTCTTAATATCAAATGATTAAAATACTTGTTTGTCATCAGTTTGATTATTTTATCTAATGTTTTGAGTGCCACGTTGCACCAATAGCTATGGAAACAGATTCTGGCTAGAACGATCTTGTTTTCCTCAGATAAAAAGCGCATATCCGGGCATTCCACCCAGGATTTTCCTTGTTAAAGTTTTCGCCATACACCATCGTAGGGAGCAACCTCAAGATTAACGCAACTCCAGCCAATTCCTCCTAATTTGGTTTTCAAGTAATATTCTTCAGAAAAATAAAAAAAATCTCGACAGATTAATGCATGAATAGGAATTCGCAATTATATGAATGGGCAGGTAAGTATTCAACTTATACATAAAATTCATACAGTTATTCGCCAGCAATATTCATTATTATAGATCCATTGACATGGAATGGTAATGGAAGGCACGCGTTGCGCGGCTTAATTTGTTCAAGGGCACTTGGGTTCTCCCTTGGAGTTCTTCATGTCCCTATAGCAAGGGCACTCGTCCTTGTTGCCATAAGTCCCAGACGGCACACAGTTGCACTTTTCACAGCAAATTCCACAGTACTTCAAGCACCGATCTTTACGTCCCGCTTTTGAGCACCTAACCCCGCACTTGGAATTACAGAATTCTGTCCAAGGTTTTCAAAAATTGATAAACCAATTTGATCAGCGCACACACACACACATATACATGTATTCCTAATTATTCCAACCAAATCAATATTTCAAATGAAGTAGGAAAAAAAGGAATCTAATTAGTAGACTAATATACATACCGGAACCAGCCATCGTGGCCTCAAAGAACGAGGATGTGACAAGTAAAGAAAGAAGACAAAAAACTGCAAGGACTGGCTTCATGATGTTGAGAAATCTTTGGTAGAGGTTTGTAGCGTATTTAGCTAATATGCCAGATGGTGAAGGCAATGTGGGCAATATTGTGTGTGTCTATATCCATATATATATATATATATATACTTGAAGATTAGTAAAGTGTCTTTTTAATACAATAAATAAGATATTAAAGAATAATTTACATCAAAAATATTAATATTATAATTTTTTTATTATATTAAAAATAAAAATCTTATTATATATTTTTTATAATAATATTTATCTTATATTTTATAAAAGTAAAGATTTTTTTAAAAAATAAATAAATATAAATTAAGTATAATATGAAAATTTATCCATACAAAGGGTAGTTGAAACTTAAAAAAGTTAGTAAAGTGTCTTTGGACACAATAAATAAGATATTAAAAAATAATTTATATAAAAATAACAATATTTTAAAAAACTTTTTTTTTTATATAAAAAATAAAAATATTATCTTATATTTTTTATAACAATACTTATTTTATATTTTATAAAAAAATAAAAATTTTAAAAAATTAAATAAGTATAAAATAGATATAATATGAAAATTTTTTCATTTAATCTAAAATTTTTTTTTAAAATATGATAAATTATATTAATTTAATTATTTATTTTTTATTATTAAAAAATAAACTATTATAGTAATAAAATCACTAATCATAAATATTAATTATTATTGTTATTTTTAACATTTTTTTTTATTAAATAATAATATAAATAAAAAAAATTTCTTATAAAATATTAAAAAAACATTTTTTTTTTGTTAATACTTTAATTATTAAATATCATTGGGTTTAATAATTTTGTATTGTTTTTATTACTTTATTTGTAAAGTGCACATCAATAAAAAAAATTATTATAGTCATAATAATAATATTGGTAAAAAAAATTTATAAAAAAATAAAATATCAATAATTTTCTTACAATTTATTCAATAGAAAAATAAATATCTTCATAAGCTTAGAAAATAACTAATTATATATATATATATATAAAAAAACAATCCATAATCTTCTTACAACTAATTTAATTGGAAATGAATAGTTATTCATAAATATATATATTGAAGGAAGCTAACATAAGATAAACTTTTAGCAATTAAGTCTGTCAATTTATCAATTTTTTCGTGCAATACTTTTGAGTAGTCTGTAGTCCTCCTTAAGTTGCACGTTTGGTATCAATGATTGCATTCTCAAATGTCTTTGAAGTGACCCCAAATCCCATTTTACGAATCCATCCATTCCTGTTAGGTCCTAGTCCCTTGCATAGTAGATCCTCTTTTGAAAGAGCAAAATTCTCTGTAACTTGAAAACTTTCACTATTAACGTGAAAATCAAGTTGAATTCTCTCAAAGTATTTCCTGTATAAGTAATATGCATAATAAAATGAGCACTATTTTTGATTCAATTTTCCAATTTTTAACGATTTCAAATGAATAAATACTTATCTAAAGGAAACACAAATTACGAGAATTGCTGCTACCTTAAGAGTTACTAGCATTCCATTTTTATATTTATGGAAGTCAATATATATAGCTTGGTTTCTGCTGGGATATTGGCCAGGAAGCACATTTTTGACATATATGATTCAACAAATGTGAGGGCGAGGCATGATACCTCAAATATCCAGGTTGACATTACCCTTAGCGTGTTAGCAATCTTGGATAATGTGCCATTCATAATCCCTATTTCAGGTTATGACATCAAAGTCATGATTGTCGTGTCTTAATTCAAGAAAAACTTGCAATTTTAGTGAATGAATCTTTGCCAAGTAAAGTTGTTTGAACAATAATAGATTTGTGTTCATAATTTTGAGAAATATGTAAGGTTATTAAAGTAAGTCTTCTCAAGGAACTAGAGACATACATAGTTGAAACACTTTGTCATAGAAATGTTTTTTCCTCCATCATTTTTTCTTATAATGGTGCATCTAATTGTTTACATAAACCTCTATTTTATATTAGTGATAGTATATTTTAATTTATAAAAAATAATATTAGATACATAATTTGAAATAATTATTGTTTAAATTCTAATATAATTAAGAGGTCTGTATCAACAAATTTGAGATTTTAGCATAGAATTAATTTGAAATTAAAGCTCTTACGGTCTTTTTTAAATTTTATGAATTATAATTTCATCTAATGGGTTCATTTTTTGTAATAAAGAATATGATAAAAGTTTTTTAAAATATTAAAAATGAAATATTAAAATATAATATATTATTTATGTTTTTAATTTTTTATATAATTATTTAAAATTTTAAATTAGATAATTTTATATTTATATTATATTATTATTATATATGTTTATAAATTTTTTTATTTATAATTTCAATTTAACAATTTTTAAATATCAAAAGGATTAAAATACTTATTTGTCATTAACTTTTTTTTTTTTAAAGTATGTATATTTAATAATTTTTTATTTTTTAATAGTGTAATATATGATTAAATGTGTTTTTATTTTATATTATAATAAAATTTATATAAATATCTATTTTATATATTAGTCAAAGTAAATTTTATTTAAAAAAAAAAAAATAATATTAGACACACAACTTTAAATAATCACATTTCAAGTTTTAATATAATTAGGAGATTTGCACCAACAGATTTGAGACCTTACCAAAATATCAAATTGAAATCAAATCTCCTGCATGTCTTTTTAAATTTTATAAACAGTAATTTTATTTGTTGGTTCTTTTTTTTTAACAAAGAATATAATAAAAAATTTTAAAATATTAGATATGATATATTAAAATATATCATATTATTATTTTTAAATTTTATAAAATTATTTAATTTTATATTTTAAATAATTTTATATTTAAATTAAATTATTATTATATTTAATTATAAATATATATTTTTTATTTATATTTTTAATTTAATAATTTTTTAATATCAAATAGGTTAAAATACTTATTTTTCGTTAGTTTGATTTTTTTTATCTAATGTTTTGAGTGCCACGTTGCACCAATAGCTATGGAAAAACAGATTCTGGCTAGAACGATCTTGTTTTCCTCAGATAAAAAGCGCATATCCGGGCATTCCACCCAGGATTTTCCTTGTTAAAATTTTCGCCATACACCATCGTAGGGAGCAACCTCAAGATTAACGCAACTCCAGCCAATTCCTCCTAATTTGGTTTTCAAGTAATATTCTTCAGAAAAAGAAAAAAAATCTCGACAGATTAATGCATGAATAGGAATTCGCAATTATATGAATGGGCAGGTAAGTATTCAACTTATACATAAAATTCATACAGTTATTCGCCAGCAATATTCATTATTATAGATCCATTGACATGGAATGGTAATGGAAGGCACGCGTTGCGCGGCTTAATTTGTTCAAGGGCACTTGGGTTCTCCCTTGGAGTTCTTCATGTCCCTATAGCAAGGGCACTCGTCCTTGTTGCCATAAGTCCCAGACGGCACACAGTTGCACTTTTCACAGCAAATTCCACAGTACTTCAAGCACCGATCTTTAAGTCCCGCTTTTGAGCACCTAACCCCGCACTTGGAATTACAGAATTCTGTCCAAGGTTTTCAAAAATTGATAAACCAATTTGATCAGCGCACACACACACACATATATATGTATTCCTAATTATTCCAACCAAATCAATATTTCAAATGAAGTAGGAAAAAAGGAATCTAATTAGTAGACTAATATACATACCGGAACCAGCCATCGTGGCCTCAAAGAACGAGGATGTGACAAGTAAAGAAAGAAGCCAAAAAACTGCAAGGACTGGCTTCATGATGTCCAAAAGTGAGAAATCTTTGGTAGAGGCTTGTAGCGTATTTAGCTAATATGCCAGATGGTGAAGGCAATGTGGGCAATATTGTGTGTCTATATCCATATATATATATATATGACATACAAAGTGTAGGTCAAACTTGAAAGGTTAGTAAAGTGTTTTTTAGGTACCATAAATAAAATATTGAATAACAATTTATATCAAAAATATTAATATTTTAAATTTTTTTTTTTTATTTTATATTAAAAAAAAAAAATTTTAGATTTTTTTTTTTATAATAATACTTATTTTATATTTAATAAAATTAAAATTTTAAAAAAATAATAAATAAAAATATAAATTAGATATGATATGAAGATTTATCTGTACAAAGGGTATGTGAAACTTAAAAAGTTAGTAAAATTTCTTTGAGTACAATAAATAAGATATTAAAAAATAATTTATTTTAAAAATAATAATATTTTAAAAAAATTTCATTTTATATTAAAAATAAAAATCTTATTTTATTTTTTTATGATAATAATTATATTATATTTTTTATAAAAATAAAAATTAAATAAATATAAATAAATATGTTATGAAAATTTTTTTTTTAATGTAAAACTCTTTTTAAGATACAGTAGATTATATTAATTAAATTATTTATTTTTAATTATTAAAAAATAAACTATTATAGTAAAAAAAATTATTAATTATAAATATTAATTATTATTTTATTTTTAATATTTTTTTTTTTATTAAATAATAATATAAATAAAATTTTTTTCCTTATAAAATATTAAAAAGCATTATTTTTCTTTTGTTAGTACTTTGATTATTAAATATTATTAGATTTAATAATTCTGTATGTTTTTTATTACTTTATTTGTTGAGTGCACATCAAATAAAAAAAAATATTATAATTATAACAATTATTATTATTATTATTATTGGTACAAAAGAGAGAAAATTTTAAAAAAAAATTAAATATCGATAATTGTCTTATAATTTATTAAATAGAAAAATAAATATCTTCATAAGTTTAGAAAATAGTTAATTATATATATATATATATATAAAGTAATCTATAATCATCTTACAACTAATTTAATTGGAAATGAATAGTTATTCATAAATATATATCTTGAAGGAAGCCAACATAAGATAATCTTTTAGCAATTAAGCCTGTCATTGTATCAATTTTTTCGTGCAATACTTTTGAGTAGTCTGTAGTCCTCCTCCTTTGCACGCACGTTTGGTGTCAATGTTTGCTTTCTCAAATGTCTTTGAAGTGACCCCAAATCCCATTTTACGAATCCATCCATTCCTGTTAGGTCCTAGTCCCTTGCATAGTAGATCCTCTTTTGAAAGAGCAAAATTCTCTGTAACTTGAAAACTTTCACTATTAACGTGAAAATCAAGTTGAATTCTCTCAAAGTATTTCCTGTATAAGTAATATGCATAATAAAATGAGCACTATTTTTGATTCAATTTTCCAATTTTTTAACGATTTCAAATGAATAAATACTTATCTAAAGGAAACACAAATTACGAGAATTGCTGCTACCTTAAGAGTTACTAGCATTCCATTTTTATATTTATGGAAGTCAATATATATAGCTTGGTTTCTGCTGGGATATTGGCCAGGAAGCACATTTTTGACATATATGATTCAACAAATGTGAGGGCGAGGCATGATACCTCAAATATCCAGGTTGACATTACCCTTAGCGTGTTAGCAATCTTGGATAATGTGCCATTCATAATCCCTATTTCAGGTTATGACATCAAAGTCATGATTGTCGTGTCTTAATTCAAGAAAAACTTGCAATTTTAGTGAATGAATCTTTGCCAAGTAAAGTTGTTTGAACAATAATAGATTTGTGTTCATAATTTTGAGAAATATGTAAGGTTATTAAAGTAAGTCTTCTCAAGGAACTAGAGACATACATAGTTGAAACACTTTGTCGCATAGAAGTGTTTTTTCCTCCATCATTTTTTCTTATAATGGTGCATCTAGTTGTTCATTTGACTATAAAGAAAAAATTAGCAGATCTTGTTCACTATTGGTGGATGTATCCTATTGAAAGGTATGTTTCTAAATTCTTTTTACCTTCATTTTGTTTTTTGTTTATTTAATATCTTGTATGTTAGATCATATCTTTTTTATTTGATACAGATTCCTATTGACACTCAAATCATATATGAGAAATAAAGCATATCCTAGGACTTCAATGGTAAAAGGATACATTGCAAATGATTCTATAACATATTACTCTAGACATTTTGAAGAAATTAAGAGCAAATTTAATCATAAACCAAGGAATGATGATGGTTTTGATCTTATTAAACCATAAGATGCTCCATAGCCTTTGATGTTAGGTTGCTCTTTAAAAAAGAAGTATGATATTGTTCTCGGTCAACAAAAGTTGATACAGACTCGTAGATATATCTTGTATAATTGTAATTTGGTCATCTCATTTATCGAGTAAGAATTACAGAAAATTTGCTCCTTCATTTTCTTTCAATTATAATTTTATATTTAATTACTTTCTTTAGTTGTTTATAATTTTTTTTTCAAAATAAATTTTGCAAAACTATTTTAAAAAATTTCAAAATTTCAAAAATTGTAATTTTTTTCTGAATAATTACATTTTACGTAATTAGAAAGGTAAAAGTAAGGTCGTCGAGGAAGCTCATGTTCCCAACGTCAATTTGACCGAAATGGAGTACACGATTTCAACATCTCCTCCTATTGATGATTCCTCAGTAACCAATAATAATGAAAAGAAAGACCTCGCTTACTGATTTGATGTTTTTGCAATACATTTCACAAAGGCAGATATTGACGAAAAGGGTTGAATATTGGTAATTTAATTTTTAAAGTAATTTTGTTTTTTGAAAAATTAACTTTTCTAATTTTCTATTTTATGCTTTAATCCAACAAATGTCATATTATTCATGATGTAGATAAAGTGCAGTTATTGAGGTGAAGTGCACAAATGGAGCAAAGACGGTGGGTACTACACACTAAAGTACATAAAAATAAGCATTTGACTTTAATGAGTAAGAAAAAAACACAAATGTGAATTTCCAATTATAATTTTTTTGATCCTAATGCTTTATTTCAATTTTTTGATGTTATAAATATAAATGGAATAGCTTGAATGATAGCTATTAATCATTTATTTTTTACTTTTTTCTGAAAAAGTTGGTTTTATCAAATATTGTAAAAAAATTTTGAATCCTGTAACCACCTAAGACCACATTCACTCATATACTTCGTAAAACTTACCAAAGTGATAAAAAAAAGCTTTAATTAAAATTTTAAAAAAAAAATTAATGGGCTTGTATCGATATGTTTTAATACTTGGATTTATACATATTTTTTGTCATGCATACATAGATTTAATTTATTATTAAATTAATGATGAATAATATATACAAAAATATCTATTTACATTTTTTCAAGTGTTTGACGAGGATACATTATTATTAATATTTATTACATAATTTATATTATTTTAAATAAATATTTTTTAATAAATAAAAATATCATTCTAAACACTTATTATTAAAAATTTATTCAATAATTTAATAAGGTATAAAATAATTTTTAATCAAAATAGATTAAGAACTCTTTTAATATTTAACAAATTTACCGTAATATTTATAATTAATTTATTTTTAATAATTTTATTATATTATAAAATATAAAAAATTATAATTTTATTTTTTATTTTTTATATTTTATAATATTTTTAAATTCATTAAAAATATATTTATTATTTTTATTAATTTTTAAAATTTTAATATATTACTTACTTTATTTTTTAATATAAATTTTAAATTTTTAAAAATAATTAAATATTTTAAATTTTTTTTTACATATAATATACACGTAGCATTCTTATAAAATCATCCACAAAGATAATTTGGATTATCTAAATTACCCTCAACACATTTACCGGCGATCAATTTTTCGATTGCAGGTACATGTGTCATATTTTGAATTTTCTTGTCCAAAGTGCGTTAAAAGCCTTTAATGACAAAATAACACCGATTCGAGAGGCGTTCTATTTTTTTTGTTAGTCCACAAAGCGGGGCCATTTTTGTAGAGATTAATGCCTTAAAATATTTTTAAAGAGCGTTATTATTTATTGAAACTCAATATATATAAGATGTTGAATGATGCATTGTAGTAGTATAAGGCGTTATTGCATGCTTTTATTAATATTAAAGTTGAAGTACTTTAAAAGAAGAAAGTTTTATTTTTTTGTCAAAAGATTTGTGAAATTTTGAAAATTTTTAATAATGTGATGGTGAGTTAAATTAAGAATTGGGAAAGAGCAGCAATATAAGAAAAAGAGTCAGCAGCAATAAAGTGAAGATTATTACAACTTTATAACGGAAGGTAGTATTGCTGAAACTGAAACTAATACCCACAGGAATGGGAGGGATTGGGTTCGCACTCAAAAGGTAAGTATTGGAGTCCAACCACAGTAAAAAGACTACACGAACTTTGATTCAAGCCTTGTTTACTTATTGCTGTCTCGCAACTTATTCTCTCTCTTCATTAACTACCTTATTATCTATTTCGGTTTCTCCTTTTGATTTTTTAAGTACCATCTCAGCCTCTCTCACCACCGTTGAATGTACTTTTTGCCAACTGAAATTCACTAAATCTACAGAATGATGTAGCATACTTGCGCAAACTTCAATGTTTATAACACGGAAAAGTGGGAATCAAAAATAAAATAAAAACGAAAAATGGCACACAACGAAACCCCCCTCCCAAAAAAAAAAGAAAGACACGCAATTAAAACTTGGTAATCGGTGTGCTACCCGCGGATTTATTTATTTGTTTATTTCAAAGTTAGTCGCAAAAAATAAAAAGTGTAGAATGAATTAAATAGAAGTATTTTAGCATTTTTAATTTTTAGCCATTTTTGTATGAATTACCTTCAAAAAGTTTAAATTAAGCTTGTACAAATTTAAATGACATATTGCTAACTTGTCAATCCAAAGTGTAGAGAAGCTTATGATAAAAAAAAGGGGAGGAGAGGGGGGTGTAGACAAATTACTAAATTCCTTAACTAAATCTTTGCGTGTTAAATACACGTTAAATTGTCATCCTGCCATGAACGGGAGAATTACGACTGTTGCACTCCATTGTCGTTCTGCGAATCTTTCCTATAATAGTCTCACTAGGCCCATTTGTTTTTGGACTCCTCAGGCACTGATAGGTGGAAGCTCAGCCCATAAATGACGTCTGCCCATTTTGACTCCTAGTAATTTCTTGTATGTATAAACTTAAATTTTTAATTTTAAGATTTCAGATTATAATATATATATATATGTATATATAATTTATGAGAATTAAAAATATATAATACATGATCTAATAATTTTTTTAACTAAAAAAAAAAAGTTGAGTGCGGGCCATTATCCTGCTTCTATTCAAATGTTCTTATTACGCCTTGAACGGCTAGGCAATTGTTATTGTCTTTGCGAGGGGCTGGTGTAGTATTACTGTGGTTTTCTGTTTTCTTATTTATTTTTAGATAATCAACAAAAATCATGTTTGGTAATTGATTCTTGATTTTATTTCCTTTTAAATTTTGAAATCATTTTTTAAGAAAAAAAAACTTATAATTGAAAAACCAAACAATGATGATTTTTAATTTTTATTTTTTTATTCTTGGTATCATCTTTTTTTTTTTAGTTATTCTTTATATTATTCATCTTTATCTCTTATATTCTATTCTCTTTATTTTGTCATTTTTTTTATTATCTTTCTCTCTCTACTTTATTTTTTTTCTCTATGTTTTTTCTTCTTCTCTGTTTTTTTTTCTTTCATTCTACTTCATTTTCCTCTCTTTGCCTTTTCTCTCTCTCTCTTTTTTTTTATTGTTTTTTTCTCTTTCAATAATTTTTTCCTTCAAAATTGTAAGTACTAGCTAGAGTCAACTCTTTCAAATAATTTGTACATAATAATTAATGTATTAATAATATTATTAAATTTATTATTATAAATTTTCATTTTTTGAGTTATAATTTTTTTTTATCAATGTGTACTTTTTTAATTTATATTTAAAGTCAAAATATATTATACTTAATCAGTTTATTACTAATAAATTATATTTTGATATTAATTCTTTAAAAAACAATTCTTATTCTCATGAAAAACAAAAGTAAAGGTAGACAATAAACAACAAATTAAAATATCAGACATAAAAAATTAACAGCAAAAATCAATGTAGCTAAACGGACAGTAAGATTATAACAGGATGGTTAGATAGAAGCAATTCAGTAACTTTGGTTTGGCCATGTAATTCAGAAAGTTGAATCAAAATATGTCATAAAAGAGCTTGTGTTATTACGGGAACAAAGTTCACCAACTTTGATATGGGTTTTCTAGCATTTGGCGACTAAAAACATCAGAACTAGCTGCTTTATTTCTCCCCCGTAAGTCCATGCGGTGTTCAAAGACAGAGTGGGTCGAGAGCCCAATTCCATTTGAATTGGACCTTACAGATGATGTCTAGACCCAAGAAAAAAAAACAAATGTTGGATAATGTGGTACGCCTCTTTAGGGTATCGCAATGGCACATGCTTAACAGCTTCATGTTTTTGATGTGTCGGCTGCACTGTAATTACTTGTTGATTGTTTTAGAACTATTCAACTGCTCCATCTTTAACTGAAATGCAATAGCTTTTGATGCATTATTATTCTAAGTCATTTAATTTCTTGAAATTGCTTTTAAATGGGTAATAAGACTAAGAATTCAGGTTAAATGTCATCAATTTTTATTCCTATGCATTGAATGACTTATTATATGATTCTTCGTGTTTAGGTCCCATAAATTACATTTTCAATATTTAGTTATGAATTAAAATTATAAATTTTAATGCTTATTCTTTAAATTTTTTTAAAAAATATAGTTAAAGATATTTACGAAAAAGAAACATTAAGATTAACGTGTACTCTTTGTACAAAAAGTTAGTGTATTTCAAGATGTAGTCAGACGAGACACTCTCTCAAGGAAACGGAAAGAAAAAGTTCAAACAAAAAGAGGTGGTTTCTCTCTGGAGAAGTTAATATATATACAGGACACGGTATAATCCTACAGAATAATATAGACTAATTTTATTTTATATTTTATATATGATAGGATCAAATCAGTTTTTTTTATTATTATTATTATTATTTTATAACAAATTATCGCATTCTTAGACTTCTTCTATGGTTAATTTTAATATTAATGGTCTAAAATTTTAACCTTATATGCCTAAATTGTTAGATTTATTTTTAAGTAAAATCGCTGTGAAAATTATCTGTTAAATTATAACATCTGATAGTAAAATAATTTTATCTGCATACTCCCTTTAATTTTCCATGTATAGAACTATCAAATTCAACACTATCTTTCAAATAAATTCGGCAAGGTGGCACCCGCCGGTGTGGTAAACTCCAGGCTGTGACCGAAAAAAGACAGCCAGCACAAAAGGTAATGCCCCGAGTTTTATCCGAATCCGAAGGTCTCCTCCAACTCACCCCTCTTATCTGTCCACCGTCTACCAACCCCGAACCCCCGTGTCATGCTCATGATCACTTCTTACATTTATTAAAGAAGTACCCAAATAAATACTAGAAAATTTGTGGCTTTTTGCCACATCTCTTTACGCAACTCTTCGTAATTGTTTGTTGTTCTCCGAGTCTCTTTTGACCGTGAGTTCCTTCCAAGGCCCAACCACTCCGATTTGCCTCTTATTTCTCCTCTTCCGATACAAACTCAAATTCCTTTACTTAAACAATATGAGCTGGTGGTGGGCCGGTGCTATTGGCGCTGCCAAGGTAAATAATTTATTTCTTTTGTTTTTTTTTTTTAAAGTTGATTATTGCTGCTATTGTTGCTGTAGTAGTTGTATGGGTACAACGTGGGTGGGTGCTCAAATTAATTTTGTGCTGTTTCTATTTGCGATTGAATTTTTCAGAAGAAATTTGTGGAAGACGAGCTGCCGACGAGCTACCAGAGCGTGGCCCTGGTGCTTGGTGTCACCGGAATCGTGGGTAACAGTTTGGCCGAGATCCTACCTCTTTCCGACACCCCAGGTGGCCCATGGAAAGTCTACGGCGTTGCCCGCCGTCCCCGGCCCAGCTGGAACGCAGATCATCCCGTGGATTACATCCAGTGCGACATCTCTGATGCCACCGACGCCCAGTCCAAGCTCTCGCAACTCACCGACGTGACACACATCTTCTACGTGACCTGGACTAGCCGATCCACCGAGAAGGAGAACTGTGAGGTTAACGGCCGCATGTTCCGCAACGTCCTCCAGGCGGTTATCCAAAACGCCCCCAATCTCCGCCACATCTGCCTCCAGACGGGTGGCAAACATTACCTCGGTCCATTCGAGTCGTGGGGGAAGTTTCGGCCGCACGATTCGCCCTTCACGGAGGATCTACCGAGGCTAGATGTGCCTAATTTCTACTACACCTTGGAAGACGTCCTGTTCGAAGAGTCTTCCAAAAAAGAGGGACTGACCTGGTCCGTACACAGGCCGGACACGATTTTGGGATTTTCTCCATACAGCTTGATGAACATAGTGGGCACGCTCTGCGTCTACGCGGCCATATGCAAACACCAAGGAAAGCCTCTAATATTCCCGGGATCCAAAGCCGCTTGGAATGGCTACTCAGTTTCCTCGGATGCCGATCTCATCGCCGAGCATCAGATATGGGCCGCGGTGGACCCGTATGCAAAGAACGAAGCGTTTAACATCAACAACGGGGACGTGTTCAGGTGGAAGCATCTATGGAAGGTTCTGGCAGAGCAGTTTGGGATTGAAGAGTACGGGATCGGGGAGGAGAGGGTGATTTTGGAGGAGGAAATGAAGGACAAAGGGGGGTTGTGGGAGGAGATTGTAGATCAGAATCAGCTGCAGCCCACCAAGCTGGAGGAGGTGGGCGTGTGGTGGTTTGTAGACTTGGCGTTGAGTGGAGAGCCGGTGTTATCGAGCATGAATAAGAGTAAGGAACATGGGTTCTTGGGGTTTAGGAATACAAAGAATTCATTCATTTCTTGGATCGATAAAGTCAAAGCTTACAAAATTGTGCCTTAGAGAATCAGAGATTGAACGGCTACTCTTTTTCTCTTCTTTTGCCTTGTAACTTTCGAGTGATCCAGCGTTTGGTTCTTAATAAATAGGTCCCATAAACCCTCTATCTCTGGGTGTCAGCATGGAGATGGAGAAAGCTTGATTAAGAGAGCCTTGTAGCAGAGTGGGCATGTAAAGATAAATCCATTTGTAGCAGTTCCAGTTCCGTTATTAGTATGTATGCCAATGTTTTTAGCTTGTTTCTGTTGAGCTTTATCACAATTTTTAACAGATGGTAATGCTGGGCAGAAACGGGAAAAAATCAAATAAGCACAAGACGTGAGGATCAATGGAATGAACCTAAATGGAGGCGGCATCCAAGGAAGCAACAAATGTGTGCCTCTACCATTGTTTGCTGTGTTGAGGAAGAATTTTGTGTTAGGCCAGGCTGATGTTTAGCAGACCATACATTCCGGCCGCACACCATGTATAATGACAAAAGCTTGAAAACAAAAAAAAAACGTGTGTGTGTGTGAATTGGGCGGCTGTGGACAGCTTTGTGACCAGCTTGGATTTCCATATAGTGGGGCCATCTCCTTCATTTTGACCATTAGGTATTGAAGGTCTAACGAGCCTTTAAAATTCTTTCAGCCATTGATTATCAACAACCGAATATTACTGTTTTCCTTGTGTCCTCAAAGCAACTGGCATTCCATTGGCCCCCCGAACGTTTCCTATTATGGTGTTCAACTAGCACATGTAAGATATCAAACATCAACGGGTTATTATGAATTGTCAGCTCAACTTGCACATCGAATGAAATCAGGCATCAATGCTCGAAAAAATAATATTGATGACAACAATACCAAAGAGGCAAACGAATTGAAGGCCTATACAAAATGTCCAACGTATGAAAGATTACCTTAATTTATATTTCTAACCAAATTAATCAAAGATTAATGTTTCTTTCCTTGATTGTATTGCCCTCTTCTCTCTTGCGATCCTCATCTCCTTGATTACCACCCATCACCAGTAGGCCAAGAACCAGCCAACAATTTACCCGCACGGGCCACCACCAGCATCTCCCCGGAAAAGGATCAGCTTTGTCGAGTCTAGGGAATGCCACAAAAAATCAAGGTGGGAAAATAGACAAAGACCTATCTTTCAGTTTAGCGCAACAAAAATTCAAATAATTACGTTATTGGTTGTTGAATATGTAGCTTAGAAAATAAAAGTCATTCACCAAATTATAGAAACAGGTGCAGAACTTCTCTTAGTTATACCTGTCTTTTATTATATAGGATATAAAAATGACTAAATGCCATGCACTTTTTGCATTTTTTTTTTTTTTTTTTAGCTGTTGCAATGGTTCCCAAACACATAAGTTTGTAAAACTCAGTTATAACAAATATAACCAAATAGCTTTAAAGTTGCGTTTACAGTGTCAAAACAATTTTTTCCCTAACTCAGGTGCAAATGCATTTCCAAACAGGCCATACTAATGGAAATATATATAAGCAAAATGTACACAATATTTAACGAGGTATGTCGTAATATTTTAAAAAGAAACGGACGGCGCAAGAGATGTGAAAGGCCTATAAAGTAATTTTGACATTTTTCTAGTTTCACAAAAATCACTTCCTTTTTACAACATCACTTAAATACCCTTGTGTCACATATTATGTACCCTTCTCCAAAAGGTTTTATTTGGTAATGCATTTACTTTTAAACATAAATATAACTAAAATATTGTTTGTTTATTTTATTAAAATTGAGTTTTTCACCTTTAATTTTTTTAAAATTCAAGTTTTGAAAAAATATATAATAAAATACTTTTAAAAACCATAAGAGACAATAAAAATCGAAACATATATTTTTT
This sequence comes from Rhizophora mangle, assembly GCA_037832345.1. Classification (NCBI taxonomy): domain Eukaryota; kingdom Viridiplantae; phylum Streptophyta; class Magnoliopsida; order Malpighiales; family Rhizophoraceae; genus Rhizophora; species Rhizophora mangle. The sequence continues at coordinate 2,256,055 of JBAPLJ010000320.1, forward strand.
TATTAGACTAAAATATTTATGATAATTAAGAAAAATTATTATTATTATTATTATATAAGTCTTTTTTTTATTTGTTCACTGACTCAAAGACTTATAAATATAATTTTTAAAATTTTTTTATGATTCAATATTTTATATAAAGTTATTATATTATTTAATATATTTGATAAATATGATATTTATTATTATTTTTAAATTTTAAAATAATTATAATTTTAAAAAATTATTAAAATAATATTTTTTATTATATATTTAAATTAATAAAATAAAATAAAATATATGTTACAAGTTATAATAATATATATGATTTAAAATATAAAAATAATTATTATATTTTTATAATTATTTAATAAATTAATAATTATTTTAATAATATTTTTATTAAATTTTTTTTATAATATTATTATATTATTATTATTAAATGATATGTAATTTAATTAATATCTTTTTATTTATAATATTTTTTGTATAATATTTTTATTTACAAACACTTTATTTTAAAATATTATCAAATAATATTAAATTACACCAAATAATTTTTTTAATATTTAATTATAATTTCACAATAAAGATAAATTTCTTTTATTGGGAACAAGGTAGTTAAGTCGTGCCAAATAACCTCTGATATTTAATTATGCATAAACAATCAAGATGATTTTTTTTTTTTTTAAGAACAAGGTAATATCTCAGAGGAAGATTAATATTAAAGCCAATTTGCATTAATTGGAATTTTTTATTTAGAGTTGTGAGTAGACGTTTTTACTTTATACAGCACAAAGCGAGGTGATTAATGAATAAAAGAAGAAGAATAAACGTGAAGTTACGGAAAATGTGGTTTAGAGCAGCACAAACTGCGAAAATTCGGAGAAATGTGGAAAGAGGAATTGGGTGGACCAAAAAGGAAGCACAAAAAGTAATATTTGGGCTTTCTGTGTGGACTCGGCTTGCAATAACCTTTTCAAAACAACTATTTTCGGAGCCTGAGAACAGTAAGCCTGCTCTATTAACTGGTGTTCAATAAAGCAATCAATTGTCGAATAATCAACAACTGAAGCTGAATATTTGGTTATTACTACAATTGTAAAATAGCCATCTAATTAAGGAATATGCTAGTTGATCTACACCAAACACCAATTAAACTTATTGTGATTTGTAACAACTAAACTATCATTACAATTGTCAAAAATCATGTGTAGAGCATTTTCTACTAAAGACTCATTTATTAGAGAAGCACAATTAATTTTTAGTTTCAAGCTTCTTACCAAAGCTTAAAAGTTAATTAAGTAGTTTAATATGGTTGTTAGAAAATATTCAGTAGCTTATTTCACCAAATTTTTAATTGTATTTAAAATATATTATAATTATAATTGAAATTTATACTGTATTTTTGTATTATATATAAAGCTATAAATGATGATTAACCAAAAAAGTTGCTTCTCTTGCAAGATTAAGAAGCTCTCTTTGCTCCTCTTTCTCTCTTTTTTGGTTTTTCTATGATGAAATTTCCAAAAATTGAAACATAAGCTTACCACAACAACATCACCTAGAAACCAAAAGGCAAAAGATAGTATACTCACCAATTAAACAAAAAAGAAAAAAATAGAGAAAGACTATATTGAATTTGGTACTAAGAATGTTGAAGTTGTCTTTGTATGGCTCCATACCTTGTTGAGATTTAAAGTGATGTTTTGTATTCTTTAAGAGTAATTAATTTTAGTGGGTTATTGTTTCGTAAATAGGTCATTGTTTCTTTTTAGGTGACTTTAAAATTGCCTTTTACTTTTTTTTAGCCTATTTTAATTTTTTTTCATTGTAACCTCAATATCTTCTTTCGAGACAATTTTTTGTATCCCCCTGAAAGTTTTCTTCTTCCTCATTGAGAGAGAGTTGTTCCTTTACGGTGATTCTCCGATCTTAATCGGAGTGTTTGTCGGTCCCGATTTTCTTTACATGGTATCAGAGCTCCGGTTACACTCGTGAGGAAGGTTGTCACTCTCTTGATATGGAAGGTACGGGTCGTGTGGTGGGACTTGGTTTGGAATTGTTGAATCAGTCCAACTATCGGATTTGGAATACTTGTATGGAATCATACTTGGTCGGAGAAGATCTGTGGGATGTTGTCGTGGATGGCAGTATTGTGGCTCCAGAGAACATTGCTGCGAACGCAGAGGCATTAAAGAAGTGGAAGCAGTTGAATGCAAAGGCGGAGTTTGTGTTGAAGAGGTCTATCTCTCACGGATTGTTTGAGCATATAATCAGCTGTGGGTCTGCTCATGAGATCTGGTAAACGCTCGATCGTTTATTCAACAAAAGGAATGAGGCTCGTCTGCAGATGCTTGAGAATGAGTTAGCGGCTGCGAAACAAATTGGTCCTATCTCGGAGTACTTTCTCAAAGTCAAGAACCTGTGTTCAGAGATTTTGCTATTGAATCCTAAAGAGCGAATCTTGGAGGCTTGGATGAAGAGGTACATCATTCGAGGTCTTCTACCGAAGTACACGCCTTTCAACACTTCAATTCAAGGATGGACGCAACAACCATCTCTTGAAGAGCTGGAAAATCTCTTATCGTCTCAAGAGTCGTTGGCTCTACAAATGGTCGGAACCAACATCAAAGAAGAATCTACGAGCGCCTTCTTTGTGAAGAAGGGGGGCGCTTATAGAGGAAAAGGAAGAACAAATAGGCCAGCGTCGGAACATTCAAATGTGCCTAAGAAAACATTCAAATGCTATAGATGCGGAAAAGTTGGGCATATCAGGAAAAATTGCCGAGTTAAACTTAAGGCTAGAAATTTTGCGAGTTCTTCTAACAGTGGCGAGAAGTTCGACCAGCAACCGTGGGAAGATTGGAATGGTTGTTTTCATGTCAACTTGACGAATTCGGAAGGTGAACAAGCGGCTGAAAAAATAACTCGGGAGACATGCTTAGTGACTGAGGGAGCATCTCGTAGAAAACAACTGATCAACAAGGATTGGATTGTTGATTCGAGCTGCGGTCATCACATTACCGGAGACGATTTAATCTTTTCCTCATCTCATGTTCACAGTAGTGGAAGTGGGATCGTTACTGCGGATAACACGGTTCATAAAATTCACCAAGAAGGAACCGTTATAATCGGTAACAACCATGGGAAGTCAATTAAGCTTAATAGCGTGTACCACGTACCCGGGATATGGAAAAATTTATTCTCTGTGGCGAATGCAGTGGATGCTGGAAATTTCATTCTCTTCAGACCAGAAGATGTGAAGTTCCTTCGAAACGTTAAGGAGATTAAGGCGGATGTCGTTCACACAGGTACGCGGGTGAATGATCTATTTGTTTTATCTGCATCGAATTCTTATATTGAGAAGATGAGTAGCAACAACACGACGTCATTGTGGCATGCGAGGCTTGGTCATCTCAACATGGCTAAGCTAAAGGTTATTGCTCAAAAGAAATTTGTTGATGGGTTGCCCAAAGTGTTGAAATTAGAGGATGAAGGTGTCTGTCAAGGCTATCAATTTGGAAAGACTCATAGGCTTCCTTTCGACAACTCGAGTTCGAGGCGTAAAGCCCCGTTGGAATGAATTCATAGCGACCTAATGGGTCCAACTCGGACAGCTTCTTACTTGGGATACACCTATATGCTACTATTTATGGATGATTATACGCGGTTCACGTGGGTTTACTTCGTGAAACATAAGTCAAAGGTATTCTCAAGGTTTCTCGAGTTCAAAGAAACCATGGAAGGGGAGTTATGCAGAAAAATTTGAGTTCTACGGACAAACAACAGAGGAGAGTTTTGTTCCAATGAGTTCCTCTCTTATTGCCGGAAGAACGGTATTAAAAGAGAGTTTTCATGTCCGGAGATACCACAACAAAATGGGATAACGGAGTGAAAGATCCGATATCTTGTGGAAACGTGCAAGAATTGGCTGCATATGAAGAACTTGCCGAAGGAGCTATGGGCGGAGGGTATGAGATGTGCAGCTCATGTGATCAATCGGGTGCCGCTTAGTCCGATTAATTTTAAATCACCTTTCGAGATGCTCTTTGATGTCAAGCCAAACGTGAAGTACTTTCGTGTCTTTGGCTCTATTTGCTATGTTCATGTTCCTAATTCTCGAAGAAGCAAGTTGGACGCTAAGGCTATGAAGTGTATTTTCATCAGCTACAACGAGGGAAGAAAGGGTTGGTGGTGTTTGGATCCGCCAACATTTAAATATGTCGTATCTCATGATGTAGTCTTCGATGAGATTTCTCCCTACTACTCTAAGGATGCTGGTGTGGAAGATAGTGATACAATAACCTTGCCATTGTCACACTTGTTAGAAGGTTCGTCAGAGGAAGATCATGGGGAAAGGGGAAGTTTCATTTCTCCTCGAGATGACTCTCCCGAAGAGGAAACAAGAAGTGAACGTCCAAGGAGGAATATTGTCAAGCCCTCTCGGTTTAGAGATGATAACTTTGTGACGACCTTTTCCTGCTTCTTGGCAAATCCCGTCGATGATGAAGAACCTTCCTCCTATGATGAAGCTAGAGGAGTTAAAGAATGGGAAGCCGCAATAAAGGTAGAGATGGATACTTTGCAAACAAATCAGACTTGGAATTTGGTTTCGAAGCCTCCCGATGTGCAACCTGTTTCGTGTAAATGGGTTTTTCAAATCAAAAGAAAGACGGATGGGAGCATAGACTGGTACAAGGCAAGACTGGTTGCACGAGGCTTCTCGCAAAAATATGGGGAAGACTACGAAGAAACGTTTAATCTCGTGGCAAAGATGACTTTGGTACGTATTGTCCTAGCATTGATGGCTTGTTTTGGCTGGAAATTATGGCAACTTGATGTCAAGAATGCCTTCTTATATGGAGAGATTGATCGCCCTATCTAGATGGACCAGCCACCCGGGTTTGTGGTTAAGGATCGTCCAAATCTCGTGTGTAAGTTGAAGAAAGCTCTCTATGGGTTGAAGCAAGCCCTGCGTGCGTGGTACGGGAAAATTGCAGAGTACTTACGTTTTTGCGGCTATGTGGCTTCTGAATCGGATTCAAGTCTCTTCATCAAGAAATATCAAGGGCTGATGGTGATCGTTCTCTTATATGTCGACGACATAATGTTGACGGGCAATAATTATGTGGAAATCTCTCGTCTTCAGGATGAGCTTTCATTGCGTTTTGATATTAAGAAGTTAGGAAAGCTGAGCAACTTTCTCGGGCTGCAAATTGAGAACTTGGATAATGGAATTTTTGTGTCTCAGCTCAGATATGCCAAACGACTTGTCAAGAAGTTCAAGATGATCAACAAAAAAAAAAAAACGGTTTACACCGCTTGACGTGAGCGCGAGACTTCATCGCGATGAAGGGACGCGTTTATCAGATCCTCGTCCTTTCCGTGCACTTGTGGGAAGTCTAATCTACTTGACAATAACAAGGTCGGACATTGCTTTTTCGGTTGGTGTGGTCAACCAATATATGCAAGAGCCGAGGAAGCCACACCTTGAGGAAGCTAAGAAGATCCTAAAGTACGTCAACACTACTCTTGATGTGGGTTTGTTTTATAAAAAGAATGCAGGATTTTCTTTGCGAGGATTTGTGGATGCTGATTTTGCCGGCGACTTGGATGATCGAAGATCGACTTCTGGTTTTGTTTTTCTCTGTGAAACTGTAAGTATCTCATGGTGCATCAAAAAACAACGTTCGGTGTCATTATCGACAATCGAAGCAAAGTACAAAGCATCCGCTCATGTAGCTTAAGAAGGTATCTGGCTTCACCGACTCTTCGAGGATTTGCATATGCCTATTGATAAATCGGTTCCTGTTCATGGAGATAATCTAAGTGCTATCAAACTTACTTCTAATCCTGTTTTTCATGCGAGAACGAAACATATTGAGTTCGAGTATCACTTCGTTCATGAAAAGGTGCTTGACGGGATTATCGACATGGTCGCGGTAAGGAGTGAAGACAATATTACCGATGTATTTACGAAATCACTTCCGAAAGGTCCGTTCAAAGACTTACAATCAAAGTTGGGATTAATTAAGCGAACATCACTTTAAGGGAGAGTATTGAGATTTAAAGTAATATTTTGTATTTTTTAAGAGTAATTAATTTTAATAGATTATTATTTCATAAATAAGTCATTATTTCTTTTTAAGGTGACTTTTACTCTTTTTTTTTTAACTTATTTTAATTTTTTTTCATTATAACCTTAATATTTTTTTTCAAAATAATTTTTTGTATCCCTGAAAGTTTTCTTTTTTTTCATTGAGAGAGAATTGTTCTTTTATAGTGGTTCTTAAATCTCAATCGGAGTGTTTGTCGGTCTCAGTTTTCTCAACATACCCAACCATAAAGTTGTTTAAGGTAGCATTTGTCATAACTATCCAAGCAACTCTTTCCTTTTTCAAAGCACGCATTAATGCCCTTTTAAAAGATTAAGGGAAAAAAAGAAAATTGCAACATGTTAGGATGTCGCACTTGAGATAAGAAAGAAGCAAGATCTGATCACCATATTCAATCCCAGTAGTAATTAAACACCTTACCCCAATCAACTGCAAAGATCTCAGTGGTGCAGTATCAGATTCTTGTTGACGATCTGCTGCCTTCCATTTCCTGACACCATTCTTTGGCCACTTGATGTTGTAAGTGGATTAAATGAGGCCTAAAATTCCTGACATACTAGGTATATTTCGCTGGGGTTGAAAGCCTGTGCATTAGAAGAATTCGGTAGACAACTATCTTCGGAAACTGCTATCGTCCAAGCCTCAATTTGAGCAGCACTAGTTGTCCTCCTCTACCCATGAAATTTCTCCTCCCTAGGCTCCAATGATGCCCTTTCAATTGACAGTGCACTGTTCTTTGGACAATCGGGGCCTAATGCTTTACCCATTTCTTGTGGGCTTTCAGTGTCCAAGTTGTGATTTCTCAATGGTGTTGACTCCAGATGTTGATGGCCCCCACCAAAAACACCACAAGTTCACTGATTTCTCCTTCATCCAAACGCACCCATGGCAATGATGTCTTGCCGTCCGAACCAGCAGATTCCTCTATTGAATTTTCAGTTCTTGAGATGTGGTCCTTAATTGCTAGGAGAAATTCATGGTGCCTGTCTCTCGCATCGTCAATAGACCTTTTAACATAAGTCGACCCGACAACCCGCTAAAACTCCTATAACTGCAATGCTCAACCCAGATACAAAATTTTCAACATTCCAAATCCTACGGATATGGAAATCAAGAAGTCGAAAGAAGCAAGCGTAATGGAGAAGAGACTTGCCATTTGGTGGTGCCAGAGGCTGTGCGTAGTTCCTGACGCAATTCCTCACAATTCCACATACCAGCGGTTTCTTTCCTGGCATGCACCCATGTTCTATAAGCAGATTCCATCCTTCACATTTACATGTATGTCATTAACAAAAACATAAAGCCAATAGCAATGCATGATGACAACGCCACAATTTGACTTTGACAAAAAAGTCAGCCAGGCTGAGCTCTGGATGCCAATTTTTATTCCTTCAACAGACGAAGATTAACAGCAATGAATTTAGACCTAGATTAACCATCAGCTTCCATTGCTCGAAGCAAAAATTTAATAGACACGATCTGGAATTGCCATTTTCAGTAACATTTCGGGTAACCAAAACAAATGAAAATGATAGTGCAATTGAAAGGCATAAATATTTGGTGTAAGCCAAATCGGCACATGTCGGCCGATTCTTGAACTTTCTCGGCCGACATCTAAATAATGTAGTCTCCCCCTTTAGGCGTAATTAGTTTAAAGAACGTGTCCATGAATTAAAAATGTTACATGAGTTACACAGACTTCAATCAGTGTTGATTGATATATTTTTAATGAAGTTTTTATTGTTTTTATTTGGTTATTATCGTTACAACAAAAAACCACAATGACAATAAATCTTCTCTATTGAAATGTAGAAAATATAAAATGATATTTACCTGGAAATGATTAATACTAATTGTGTGGTTTCACGATAGAAAAACTAAATTTTTAATTTTAATATTGAAAAATGGCATAATAAACAAAGAAAGAGTATGTCACTTATTTGGTATTTACTACAATTGATTATTTTTATTTTTATTTTTGCATTTACCATCTCAAAATTTATAAGAAATCCTCCTCCTAGAATAGTGAGAACCTTTCGAGGTTTGATCAAAGTTTAAATGCTCTGTCTTTTTGTATATTTTTTTTATGTACTTTTTAATTCTTACAAGAAAAATGTTTGCAATCACAATCGATATCCATTAGAAATCAAAACATCGCCGCAACCTAAAAACTAATTTTATTAACACACAATTCAAAGTTTAGGATTTCCAAAGGCAAAATCTAAAAGAAATTTGCTTTTTTTGAGAAAAAAAAAAAATCTTAATACATGGTAAGTCTTACTAATTATAATGTAACGAACAAAAAATAGAGAAAAATATATAATTGGTAAAATAGCTAAAAACACGCACGCGGACCTTAAATCCGGGCTGCAGGGTTTTTGACATTCACTTCCTCTATCCGGCGGAGCAGCCACCGCACATGGAAGAATCCGACCTTCTCTGCGAGGCGGCTAGGAACGGCGACGCCGAAAAGGTTAAAGATCTCATAAGCTCTGGCGCTGATGTTTCTTACTTCGATAGCGATGGCCTCTCTCCACTGATGCACGCTGCCAAGCTCGGCCACGCCGCCGTGGTCATGGTCCTGCTCGAAGCAGGTGCGCCTTGGAACGCCCTCTCTCCTTCTAATCTTTCCGCCGGCGATTTTGCCATGGAGGCAGGCCACCAGGAGGCATACGAGATTCTTCTCAATGCTGGTAAGATCTTAGTCAGCTCTCATTGATCTATGCCTTCAACTACCGAATCGCAATTATTAAAATAATTACAAGAATCTCTGTAAAAAAATTGTACAGGAATCCAATCGGAGTTAATATTAGGAACGATTGCAAGGAAAGCTAATGAGAATGGAATTTGTAATGGCGATTACTTGGAAGATAGGGTTACATTTAGTGAGGATATGCTGATGGATTCCAGTCGTAAGGCCATCATGATGGCTTGGGAGAAGCCGCTAATGGAGGCCCACGCGAAGGCTGTTTGCTCAGGTGGCGGTCACATACTGAACATTGGGTTTGGAATGGGCCTTGTGGATAGAGCCATTCAGCAATATGCTCCGGCCACTCACACAATTGTTGAGGCTCACCCGGGGGTTTATGCACGTATGCTTCGTGATGGCTGGGGAGAGAAGGAAAATGTGAAGATAATATTTGGCCGCTGGCAAGATGTTCTTTCTCAACTTGAAACCTACGATGGTAAATTCAAGATTTCTCTGCCCTTACCACAATTGACATTGTGCTTGCATCTTGGTTATTTTAAGGCCGTTTTAGAAGAAATAATTTGCAATTACATTTCATATTTCATTTGAATTTTTCTTGGTCCATCTGAATTAAGAGATGTATTCGACATAGGAACACTTCATCATAACATTTGTAAAATATGTTCAGGCATTTTCTTTGACACTTATGGGGAGTACTATGAAGACTTGAGAGAATTCCACCAGCACCTCCTTGTGCTATTGAAGCCTGGAGGAATCTACTCATTTTTCAATGGACTTTGTGGAGGCAATGCATTTTTTCATGTTGTTTACTGCAATTTAGTTTCACTAGAACTCCAGAACTTGGGCTACTCCACACAGTTAATTCCCTTGCCTGTTAAGGATTGTTTGGGAGAAGAAGTTTGGGAAGGTGTGAGACACAAGTATTGGCAGCTTGATACATATTATCTCCCTGTATGTCAGTCTACACAGGATTCTGAGTGATGTTTTGTTTGTAGCATGCATAATTGTTCTCTTTTATGGAAATCTTGCAAGCTTATAATCTACATTTAGCAATTCAGTTTCTCCTGGAAAATGTTATGTTTTGGACTGGTAAGGTGAAGCTATTGCACCCGAGCATCCCTTCAATATCTTGTTCTTATTGGATTGTTGGCTGCACTGAATGATTTTAATTCAATTGTGTTGTGGCATTGAAACTTACACATGTGGAGTCAAGGATGACTCCTTTAAATCATGTGCTTGAACATGTGTTAATGGCATAGTTAATTGGTTACTTCTGGATATGAGTCTGTACCTATTCAAAAATTCACTTTAGCCATGAAATTGAAAATTGGGAGATGGAATTGCAGTATAAATGAATATTAATAAGAAGTGATAGCTGCATTTAGAGATGCAATCACATTCTTTTTTCTCTGTGTGAAGGATGCTAGCAGCCAGAGTATCTGCCAACATTGTTATATTCAGATGAAGTCCCATTTCTAGTTAATTAGTTTAGGAGCATTCTTGATGATTTTCTCCTTGTTAAAACTAGTAACCAATATCAGACTTCACTTACTTAGTTAATGAAGAATTTCATTTTTTGTGCAGTTCCTTCGTGGTATAGACGAAGTTTTAGGCATTTGACCAACATTAAAACCACAATGGCACAATCCTACACAAGTGATTGTCATGCTAGTAAATGATGCTTCCTCTTTGCTTTTTTATTTTTCAAACCTCATTGATCCATTAAAGCATTGTCTTATGACCACCTTCCTCTTGTTGATGCTATTATGGAGACCCTTTTTACATGCAAATACATGGTAAGTTACCGAACCGGAAAATTTACTACTTTCTGGCCAATGGTTCGGACGAAACAGGAAAAAGGTACACACATCAGGAGGGGATCAGATTGCTACGATGGGGAAATTAGCGGTACCTTGCAATGGGCTCATTTATAATATTTTTTTATTTTATTTCACATAATTTTTTTAAATAATAAAATAATTTAATATATATATATATAATAATTTAAATTTAAATAAAAAAATATTAATAAAATATAATATATAATTTAATATATTTTATAAATAAATATATCATAAAAATAATTTTTAAATTTTTATAATTTATAATTTAAAAAAATTAAATGATATGATTTTTATTTTTTTGATAAAATCAAAAATTAAATAAATTATATTTAAAATTTTTTAAAATTAATTAAATAAAAAAATTATAATTAATTTATAATTTAATTAATTTGTTTATTAAATTAATTATTAATTTTCATAATTTATAATTGATAATTTTTTTTAAATAATTAAATTAAATTATTATTTAATTTTTAATTTTATTAATTCAGCGGATTACTCTACTTTAGTTTTGAATATCTTAATTCAAGCATTACATCTCTCTTGCAGCTGCAATCTGCAGTACAAAGGAGCAGAGGCTTGGGTGGAAGAGAGGCGGGAAAAGAAAGTCTGAAATTTCCACGGAAGTCGGCTCGAAATATTTGATCTTAGGTGCATTTTTTTCTGAAATATTGTTGTTTGGGTACCACAGGACAACTACCCGATATCCATTAATATCTTTTCAACATTAAAGGAAAAACAAAGTAAGAGCATGCTATTGAAGACGTTGCAACATATGTCGGGGAGGCCTCCATTGATTGTGTACAAACAAAATACGAGTCCAAAGTCAAGGCTCTTCCCTCTGTTGATGGCGAATCTTGATTGACTGACGCTAAGAACCGATTCGGAGAAAAAAGAAGCATGAGATACGCGGCGGGAAAATTTCCGATTGCAATTTACTTGACTCGATGACAGCTTTTAAACTGGTAAGGGTGGGGTATGTGACAATCAAACTGATTCACTTCTGTCTTTGCCACCAAGAACAAAGATAAGTAGAAATATTCAGACAAGAAACATTTAATGAGTGATCTCGAATGGTGTGCTTGGTTTTCTGTACAATTATTAAACCTTCTTTGCCATCAGAGGATCTACTCAGATATAAAGCTACTAACACAATCGTCATGTGAGCTGCGTGGTTAAACTTTAAACGAGGGACGGGAAACGCATTGGCTATGCGTACATTCAGGCAACTCATGACCTTAAAATAATAGCCTTTTATCCAATCCTTCAAGCGTCCTGATTATGTCCAGCTGAAAGCAATTGGACTACGAACAACATGTTTTCCATCTGACCATTCAAGATGTGCAAAGCTCGTAACACCAGATGGCATAGAAGCTGCAGTGAATGTAACTGTATAACCTTTTTTCTCGTATTGTTTACTGAATATTAGTGATTCTGGCTCAACTAAGATCTTCACCGATGGAATCTGTGGCGATACTGAGACCTTATACGTTGCCGGAGTCCCCACATTAGTCAGAGTTCTGGGATATTTTACACTCCTTTTCACACCAACTCCACCTCCTATGCCTGAAGCAGTCTCCAGGGGAACGGAGAAAGACGGGTAATTAAGATCTCCAAGACTATATCTCCTGCTTGAGCCGCAAGCGAATTCTTTGTTTGTGACTAGCTTAATTTGAGTTGCACTATAGTTTAAGGCACAGAGGAAGCCCAAGTAGTCATCAACAGAGGCGTCGTAGACAAGGCCAGGATCGAGAGCGGCTACTGGATTGACATGTCCAGCACCATAATCAAATGGCGTCGCTGGTTGTTCTGTAGCCACATCCAGTATGGTTTCCCCATTTTTATATGTTGAGTACGCTGTGGTCATGAGGGCAGATCTAATTGCTGCTGGGCTCCAGTCCTGGTGAGCAGCCTTGAGTAGTGCAGCTACTCCACTAATGTGTGGACATGACATTGATGTACCAGATATAATATTGAAGCCCACTCGCCTGGTGTCTCTTGTTTGGCCAGTTGGACCAACTACACCGGTCCATGCAGCTAAAATGTTGACTCCTGGTGCTATGAGATCTGGTTTGAGTACTTCTGGAGTGACCGCGTTTGGCCCTCTAGAACTGAATGCTGCTACCACTGGAGATGGTTCAACTCCGAGCTTTGTGCCTCCAGAAATAATTTTAGCCATTGGCTTGGGATCAGAAAGGGCATATTTCTTAATGGCATCACCGGATCTTTGGCCAACAGCAGCTGTGGGCAGAAGATGCGGATCTGCAACAAGCTCCTCGCCATATTCCTCTGTATTTGCTAAAACCATACCTAGCCCACCTGCATCTTTAACAACCAAACCCTTTTGCACCCTAGTACTCCCGCCCCGATCACATATCACAATTTTGCCTGCAGCTTTTTCAGGAACTAAACTGTCTGTCATGCAAAGATAACCAGTTGTTGCGTTGCTCACATTGGCAGCATACACCAGTGGAACTAATAAATCAGACAATTGCTCTCCACTGTAAAGTGATACACCCGAGTAGTTTCTTCCATCTCCAAGGCTCACATAGGCTGGGAAATCACGGTCCAAGGTTCCAGCACCGACAGTGGTTATCCAAGGAGCAACATTGGACAAGCTGCCCGAACTTGGGCCATTGTTTCCAGCCGAGCATGATACAAAAATTCCCTGTGACATTGCGGTGAAGGCACCCATTGCAACAGGGTCTCTGTAGTAGTCTGAGAGTCCCCCTCCAATTGACATGGACAGGACATTCACACCATCTGCAACAGCCTTATCCATCGCTGCAACAATATCAGAACCAAAACACCCACCAAGCCAACACACTTTGTATACTGCTACCCGTGCCCGATTTGCCATCCCACGTGCCACCCCAATTGCATAGCCGAACAGGCTAGCATCTGGGACAGCAGAACCAGCTGCTGTTGTTGAAGTGTGAGTACCATGACCATCATCATCTAGGGGTGATTTTGATTCTACCATTTCGTCAATAGGTCCATATGTAGCTTCATATCCTTTTGAAAATGACCTAGCTCCAATCAGTTTTCGGTTGCAGCTTGATGAACTGAAGTTTTTTCCCACCTCGCAATGTCCCTTCCAGGTACTTGGAATTGGACCAAGCCCTGTATCATCAAAGCTTTTAATTCCGGGCCAGACACCACTGTCTAGTACCCCAACAATCACCTCACTTGCCATGGTAGTTTCAGGGAGGACAGCTTCACTTTTTTCTAGTCCAAGGAACTCTGGTGTTCGAGTTGTGTGCAGCTCATATATCATTTCCGGTAATACAGAGAGAATTTCCGGCTGCTCTTCAAGAAATTTGGCTTCCTGGGACATGAGTCTTGCGGAGAAGCCATGGATTACATTGTCGTAACTGTAAAGCATGTCAGCAGATTCTGAAGCTGATTTTAAGGTTGAGTCATACCATTGGAGGTGATCGGAAAAACTGTCTGGCATTTTGGGCTTGTCCATGTGAATTATGTAAGTCCTCTTCACTTCTGCTTCCCCATAAGTGTAACATAGGCACAGAAGTGCGGCCATCACTTGAAGCCCGAACTTTGGTGCCCTCATCTTAATCTTCCGCCTTTCCAAACTCTGCGTTAAGGCGATTTAGATTCTTGTGATACTTTTTTGGTTCTTTCAGAATGATGATAGTGGAAAATGAGGTTTACATGGGGGTAGAATCTCAAATCCCCTGTTTATCAGCTAGCTAATGTGTTTCTAATATAATGCTTACGAGTTAGGTCACCGCAGAGTTAAATATATAATACGTAGAGAGACCACCACGTTTGATTCATTGGATCCTTGTCTAGTGAGTGACAGGATTTGGACGACTTTGATAGAATTATGAAGTTTATCTTAATTGCATTACTATACTACTTCACTCAAAAATTTGTCAACAATAATGATGATAGAAAAATAATTAATAAAATAATATAATATTATAATAAAAATAAATTAATAAACAATAATATTATATTTAAAACATATTAAATATTATTCTTAAAATTAATTTTTAATGTAACAAATTATGATAATTATCATTTTAATATATAATATATTTTATTAATAATGTATATCTCAAATAGTAAGGTAGTAATAGCATTAGGCTTCCTGACATATTTCTCTACTAATGTGCACCTCATACACTAAAACAACAATAGCATTAAGTTTTGAATTGTTAAGAATAGTATATTGTATATTGTCTTCCATTTTATAAGAATAAAAGAAAGAGAATAATTTATATTAGTCATAACTTAATAATTTATAAAATATAATAATATTTAATATAAATTCTAACAATGATAACAATTAATGTTATTATAATCCATAATAGCTAATAACAAACAAATAATGACTAATTTAACGACCGTTATAAAATGTTTTGTTAGTTAATTTTAAAAATATGATAATTAAGTTTTGAAAATACATTAATTTACAATAATTTTCGATTATTTTAAAAGATATATTTTATTAAATTGATCAACAAAAATATAACACTTAATCTTTGGTAAAATAAAACTTTGTACTCATAAGTGTGGTGTCTTTCAAACTATAAATTAATTACTAAAATATACAAGTTTTGATATTCATAAATAAGGTAAAATAAAAATTTTTATAAATCATAATTTTTTTAATAAATATCAGTAAACTTATTTTACGTTATATTATTTAATGCAATTGAGCATTTTTAGGTTAAGAACTCTAGCGATTTTGTCTAGGATCTTATAGAAGTGGTCTTACTCTAGTTGAATTTATCAAATATGCATTCTAATAACACATTACTTATAAGGGGTATAGAATTTGTTAAAAGTATAATTCAATCT
This sequence comes from Rhizophora mangle, assembly GCA_037832345.1. Taxonomy (NCBI): domain Eukaryota; kingdom Viridiplantae; phylum Streptophyta; class Magnoliopsida; order Malpighiales; family Rhizophoraceae; genus Rhizophora; species Rhizophora mangle. The sequence continues at coordinate 2,271,534 of JBAPLJ010000320.1, forward strand.
TAAATATTGAAATTTTTGCATTGTTTACACCTTAAAAATGAAATTCTAATTTTGATAATGTACATAAGGTCAATTAATGACTTTTTATTACCTATATAAACTTATTTCAAAAGATCTCTCATCAAATAGATTGAGTTCTCATCACTATTGATGATTTAGTCAAAAAAATCATTTCAATTCATTTATGACCATATAAAATCAAGTTATCATTCCATCATTTAGTAATTTGCTTTATTAATTCATGAGTTAGACAAACATATTTATTCCTTTTATTATATAATTTAACAATCACAATATATTAGTACTTATAATGTCAATTTCACTCATAATAAAATATTTATTAAAATAAAATTAGTTAATTTATCTCTATATTAGTTATATTTATGATTATAAATTCAAATTCAAAGTAAATTGAATAATAATTGCTTGTTTATTAAACTTTCAAATTATTGTTCATTTTTTAAAAGTGAATGTATCTCATTTAAATCAAAAATTTAATTAATATTATTATACTCTTCTTGTACAATGGAAATCTACTATAAAATATAATAATTAAGTGTAAGGATGAAACTTATAGTACAAACTAATGTCCCTCAAAGGTAGACTAACACACATATACCAATAACCTCAATCTAATGCCTTCTAAGTGACAATTAGTTCACACAATTACATTTTGCATATCCAAACATGCATATCCAAAAATGTCATTGATACAACTCAATATACATGATTATAAGAACAATTATAAGAGCAAGCATCATGTCTTTCTACAAGAAAAATTAATAATAAAAATGAAATTATATCATTATGATTTATTTGGTGAAAAAAGTGTAATGCTATTCAAACTTTCATTATATCGTTAAGTGAGTGGGATATTAGCAATGTGAAGACATCCAAAATAATTGTTATTTTATTTGTCATGTAATAATTAAATATCTTTGCTTGAATTACATAAAAAAAAAAATACATTATCTTTAAACAATGTAAAACACTTACTAATCTTTAAGTATAAGATAAGTTGCATAAGATTTTATGACAACAAGTTATACCTAAAATAATTTTAAATATTTTATATACCGAGCTTGCCACATAGCAAGTATTCATTCATTAACTCTTGTAATGGCTCATCACATTAAAATATTTTGTTAGATATAAACATATGATCAATTATACAAATAATCCTAAATCCAACTTTTATAGAAAATCATAAACTAGAATTTCACATCTTGAATACTAGAATTTCACATAAAATTTAAATTCAACATCATAAAAAATAAAAATCAAAATGAACAATCTCAAGTTATCATCAAAATGAAACCAAACTCATTAAATATTGTTCAATAAAATAGAAAGATGCTTAACAAGCTTATGACACTATAAATGTTTCAATAAAGTGTGTAAAGCATTTAATTTAGCAACAAGTAAATATATAAATATTTAGCATATAATAAATTTAAATTTATTGTATATATATATATATATATATATATATATGACAGAAATAAGGTATCATTCTTTATATTATTAAAAACATAATTAAATAAAATAACATAATATTATCAATAAATGTATATTAATAAAAAAAATTGTCCTAAAACAACTATCTCCCAACATACAATAAAATTTTTCAAGATATGACAAACATTCTTAGTAATATACAACACAAATAGTAAGACAATAAAAACAACTCAATTTTTAATTAATCCAACAATAAACTTTGGATTATCATAAATAATATTTATTATATATTTTCTTTTATTTTACAAAAATAAAAGAAAAAAATTAATTTATATTAATTAAAATTTAATAATTTATAAAATATAATAATATTTAATATAAATTTTAATAATAATAACCAATTAATATTATTATAATTCATAATAAATAATTCAATAATTATAAAATGTATAATCTAATTGTAATAAAATAATTAGTTAACTAAGTCTAAAATTATAACAATTAATATTTGAAAATATAATAATTTAAAATACTATAATCTTTGGTTAATAATTTCATTTGAAGTTGAATTTGATATTGGGGCTAGAGCGGACATGTGGATGAACGAAAGTACTGTGATCTAAATTCAACATCATGGATGATAATTATTTTCTCATGTAGCACCGCAATTATTGATTTCTCATGTGAATTTATCATCATTTAAAGGACACATTTTTGCAACCACATGTTTTGACAAACGGTCTACAAGTATGAATCGATATCAACATGTGTATTTTTATAAGTTGATGGCCGCATAAATTGGATTTTTATTATCACAACAATCCACCTTGGTTGCGACGCCAGAGGAAGTGGACCTCAACAGGTGGTGGAGTTTGATTGATTCACAGAATACATGTACGTGTCATCACGCATATATGAGTAAATGCGCTTTGTGTTTCTTTCAAACGTGTGCATGAATTACACGCCTGTTGTTAACGGGAAAAAGATTGGGCGCGCCGTGCCTCTGCTTTATTGGTAAGAACTTTTGAGGAAAGACATGTTTGTCGCTTTTTTATGCTCAATTATTTTGTTTCTCTTTCAGAATTGTGGGAGAAGTCGCATGCTTGTCAAATTACCATGCCTTAAGGCATAACAAGTTCCATTAGGCCCAGGGCTTCCAATGTTACTCTCCACTTCAGTAAAAACTCGTCAGGCTTCAGCATGTATACATCGAGAGGCTAACAGGGCAGCGTATTGGTTGGCTTCTTCTGCTTTGTCGCATTTTCATGGGTTGGTGTTTCTTGATCAACCCGCTCCTAGCATTGACCAAGTACATTTGGAGAAGTTTGCCTTCCTAGGATGCTAGCTGATTGATCTGGGTTTGATACCCTCCTTATTGACAATAATAATAATAATAATAATAATAATAATAATAAGAAGAAGTTGAACCTAGCCATAAAATGGGGATAGTCGTTTTTGTTCAGACATTATAGTGTAAGATTGTGGTACAATACTGTTAAAAACAGATCATCCACCTCAAACTAAAATTGATGAGAATTATTTTCTGTATCTGAACGTGTGTGACTTATAGTGATAATGTTAATGATGTATGGTGGATGAATAAAGCATTCACTCAACAACCCACCTTCCCCGCACGAAATAATCAGCACTCAAACCTTTATAAAAAGGCTACCAAAATTCGTACACTAGGTTGCAAAAATGGTTAAAGTTATGCCAGCTGTTTTGCACTCAATGAGCAATTTATCAATGTCAGATTGTTTTGGGCGGTGGACCAAGAGATAGTGGGGAGTTTGGGCCACGTGTCGTGCAATTACCATAAGACAATCAAAGGCTCCCCGGGAAAGAGACTTTGTGATTAGATAGTGGAGTTACTGTACTGATAATCATGAATTGGACACCGAGACCGGTGTTACTTACACTCAACTTCTACCTACTGGCTTTTGGCTGTTAGCTGGAATGGACCCTCCAGAAACCAATAATTGCGGCCTTGAAGGCAGAAAATTTATACCATACAGTGCTTGACTCGAGTTCACACGTAAAATGGTTCAATTTAATTTAATGGCATCACATTTATCAACAAAGATTGCTGTATCGGTCGTTCGTTAGAACTAATATTGCTCAGCATCTGGGATTGATGCAAGTCAAGAGGGAGCCTTGTGTGTAAGAGTAAGATTACTCTGTGAAAACACACAGGAACAATTTTTTCTTTTTTTTTTTTATAAATAAAAAATAAATTTTCTTATAAATACCTCCTAATGATATTACATAATGTGACAGTCTCATATAATTAAAATTTAAAAATTTAATTATTAAAATCTCTCTCTAATTTTTTCCTTCTTAAAAGAATAAAAATTTTCAAAGTGATTAAGAAATTGATTTATTTTTGTTCCAATTTTTTTTTTTTTAAGCATTCAAAACCTCGTGCATTTTTTCCCCCTCCTCCTTTGTGTTTTAAAAATCTTCAGCAAGAAATGTAACCGGCCCTTAAATCTTTTGGTGAACTAATAGCACTGCCACAAAAGAAAAATCCTATCAACGTCACTCGCTAATGTCCACAATTCGTCGGAGTCTATCTCAGCGCCCTATTAATTAATACCTGAAAACAATGTGAATGTTGGACCATATGCCGTCAGAGATGCTTCTTTTTCATGGTGTTATCTTTCCCAATTTCAGTTGTCATCGAATCAAGCTGTCAAACATTAAGGCAAAAGCGACTCGAGGGAAGGAAAGAGAGGAGGATTGCCCATGATAAGTAAAAGAATCTCTGTGGAGACAGCATCACCGAAATTTGATTTTTCAGAATCAAAACTTTAATGAACCGTCGAATGTAGTTTGTCTCCACTACATCTCTTCGGCTTTGGTGATAGAAATGCATCCAATTTATCAATAACCGGTTGATACTAATAGTGCTGCAATTATTGATCGCAGCTTACTTCAGCATGACAGTGTGAACAGTTGTTCAACAACCAAAGATCAGTACCCCCACGGTGACTTCTATGGGCACGGCAGATTGTTCTGATGCGTTGGTATTATTGCATAGAATGTGAACTTGCTAGCAGCAGATACAAATCCCATGGTAGAATCACTGATTGAATTCAGCTGTACCAAACTTGGAATTGATATTCGTAAATCATAGATTGTCAAGAAGCCGTTGCTCATTTGATTGCTAGAACATTTTCAGTCGCCATTTTCTGATTTGGATTGACAAAGCATACAACATGCAAAAAGGTTAAAGCTCCTTTCAAGCATCAGAGCCTCTGTTTTCATAATGTATAATATCTTCGTGCTGCAGCAACTAACAAGCGACAATTATGAGAGGTCCCTGTAGCTTGTCAGCTATCACAAACCATCAACGAATTCGTGAGTTGTAGTCTCTGTACAATGATGCAGTCGGCAATAAACAAATCCACCATTGCCAGACTGTGTAAATATGTACCACATACCACATGGCCAACGGCAGGAATTTATCATATTAATCTACCGGACACAAATCTTTTTGAATCTGTGAGTCTTGAGAAAAAAACAAAAGCTGAGGAAGACATTTATATTGCTGCGTGAGAGATATACAAAGAATTAGTCCTCAATTTTTATAAAATTTTATAATTAAATTCTAAATTTAATTATTTTACGTTTAAAAAATAATGGGAAATAAAATTTAAAATATAACATTTAAATAAAAACATTAAAAAAATTTTAAAAATTTAATAATATGAATATATTTTTTTATATATATATATTCTTGTACTGTGAGTATCTATCCGTTACAGATACCACACGTCTTCTAGTTCCTCTTATTTAGTCAGTCATCCATCATTAAATGCACATGGAATTATCATTGTTACTTCATATGCTTTTGTGATGACAATCAAGTATACAATAATCTGTGGCTAAATGCCAAAAGATGAAATTTCATCCTGATCTGGCCAAATTGACAAATGACAAAAACTTGTGTCTCCTTTCGACAGTGACGTCTACGAAAAGTGGGACCGATGCATGCATAATTGTGATTTTTCTATTACTGTCTGCTTCGAAAATACACGAGGATCGAGAAAATCTTCGTGTCTGCCTTTGATTAATCCCTTTTGACGCCTTTTCTTATTGGGGTATGCTCATAAAGCATACATTGCCACGGAATCTGTGCCTAATGCCACCTTCCCCAGTTTTATATAGATCTAAAAAAGATACATACACATGATACGAACACAATACAATATAGATATTATGACACGTTAATTTTAAAAAGATTAAGATACAGATATGATACAAATATTAATGTAAAATATATATCATATATACGTGTGTGTCTCTGTGTGTAATTTAAATATTTATAATAATATTACTATTTTTAAAATTTATAATTTTAATAATAATGTAATTTTATATTTGTATTTATTATTTTATTAAAAATTTTAATATATATATATATATATATATCTAACATAATAATTAAGAAATTATGATTTAAAATAATCAATGCAATTAATAAAATAAAATATATTTATCTTTTATCATCACATTATAAGTTATATTTATTTTAAAAAAATATTATATATATTACCTTTTAGAATTTTGAAACTAATTTTATATTTTTTTAATATATATTAGTATATTAAAAGTGTCTAACACGGGAAATCCAGTCAACCTAGTAAATAAAATGTTTGACTAAACAGAATATGCTCCAATAAATCTAGATTCCATCCAAAAATATACTCAAATGAAATGAAACGAAAAGATTTAAGATTGAATTAAAAAGCCAAAATGTTATAAGATGATATTGTAAAAATTTAGAAAAAAAAATTAAGAACATTTTTAAGCTTATCCCTTTTTTTTAGAAAAAAAAATTCTTCTTATTTTTAGGTGAAGGTGTAGGATTATAATGCAGCACTCATGCTCGTGTCCTTTGGAATAAAAGGACAATTTGGAAGCCGAAATCTTAACAATTCGAGCCCCGTCACCTTCAGCGTGTGAGCAGGTAACGGCCCACAAAACTTGAAGTTTCCACTTTAAGGCTCTATGCAACTTTTATTGGGTCTAATTGGGACACCTCCCTTAAATCCCTGGCCATAGGTCCAGAACACGTCAGCTACAGAAGTATAACATGACATCAACTTTGCACCCTCATGGCCATGCAAAGCGCTCTTGTCACAGAAACGAGCCCGCAAGCGTCAGGAACTCATGCAACCTCTGTAGGCCCGCCCACTACTTTCAATCCATATTGCTCATGGGAGCCCAAAAGCCCCCAATTCTGATAGTCTCATACAGCTCATCGTGCCCTTTGCAGGCGAACCGGTCTTTGTACGTGGGGAAGGATTAAGAGACAGTACAACTAATGATTTCTATGTGAATAGTACAATTTAAATATAAGATCATTTAGTTATAAAAATTTTAAATTATTAAATAAAATTTAAGATATGAATTATATATTATATTTTAATAAATAAAGTAAATTGTTAAATTAAAATCATATCAAGGTTTGTACTAAATATTAGTAACTTGGTGCTCTCTCTAAGGTGTAATTTCTTCTATGAAAACTTAAAATGTTTTGACTTGCATTCTCACTCAGACTCTGGTATAGCTTGGTGGTTGTTGCTGAATCTAAGAAAGAAGGGAAGCTCATGGGCAGCAATGGCTATATGATTGAATGGAATGAACCATACGCTAGGTGCAAAGGCTGGATCCGGAGTTTTTACTGGTGTTTCCGGGATAGGATTAGGGAATTGTTTTGGTTATGGCTCTAGTGGTGGTGATGGCAGCTATGGAGGAGCTGAAAGGCAGTAGCGGCTTCTCCAGGTGGTTTTGGGTATGGCTCTGGTGGTGGCAGTGTTGGTAGCGAAGGTGGATGGCCCATCAGGCCAGCTCATGGTTTTAGGGATGGTGTTTGGACTTAGCGATGGTAAAGGCCGAGGCAATTGCTGTGGTGTGGAGGCGGAAGCATTGGTTTTTTGGGTCGTAGATCTGATTGGGATGGTTATTGAGGAGAAAGCAAATATGGCTCCAGCCCAAGCTCAGGATCCAAGTATGGCATGGGTGGCAGTGGCGTTGGCAGAGGCGGGGTTGGCAACATATACGGGGGTGTCGAGGGCCGTGGCTATGGTTCTAAAGCGAAATATTAGTTCTTGATGTTGTTGGAAATTGTCCTGTTTCACCGATCCGCTGTAACCAATTTTGGTTGGTTAGTGGCAGTGGTAGAATATGCATGAACTAATCTCTGTTTGAAGTTTTAAGCGTTGTCAACCCTCGTTAAACACAAAACTTAGCTGAATCCCCGACGAAATTAAGGAAAATTTTTTAGGGACACAATTTTATTAACGTTGCAAAATATTTTTATATTATATATAAAATATTTTATATTACATAAATAACATTTCATATAACATATAAAATTAAAAGATATATAATAAAATAATATAAAATTACACAAAAATCTCTTATATTTTGTATATAAAGTTATTGATGTAGTATAAAATATTTTGTATATTGAATAAGGTTACTTTGCATTTATTTATATTCACGAAATGGCATGTCCACGTAACCATTGTCCTAAATTTATAGGTTAAAGTAACAATTGCTTGTCCTTAAATGGAAAAGGCAATGATACGGAAAATGCCACCAAACGAGGGACAATGCATCACCTTGCAACGTCAAAGACGCAAATTTACTTAAATTCCAAGAAAATTTGATGCACGCTAATTCAAAACTCAAACCAACCCAATCAATAAAAAGCACGCCTTTTACCGCTTTTGTTGACCAACTCCTTAGGAAATCAAAGGGAAATTTCGACTTAACTTCTTCCAATGATTCCAAACGTGAGGGACACTTTAAACATGGATGAGTTCTTTTTGATTTCCACAATTTTGTAGGGTATGCAATTGCTTTCTTTCACGCAATTTCAATATGGTTTGACGTTATTGCGGGGGAGGGGAATTTTAAAAGGAACTCAAAGGCAGTAACAGAACAGAAAGGAAGGATCATGGTCATGGATAACAAACCAGAAAAGTTTTGCACGGGCAGCAACGTTGGACCCAACGAATCCCAATCATCAGGGTAATGAATCATGGGAAATAAATATGTATCGTTTATATACACATATACGTACGCACAATAGGTTACTGATCCCCACGCAACATTTTAGATAATATATGGACACGTAAATGACAAGATAAACAGAAAAAGGACCTTACTTGAATCCGACTCTTGCACTTGGTAACAAGAATTAGTCCTGTTTCTGATCAAGCAAATGTAGGAAGGCCCTGTAGTTGGGAACGTAGGGGTAGCAATGCTTGTCATTCTTTGACCTGAAAAATTACATGCCAAATTTGGACTGGTTACGTGCAGTAGTGTGTTTTTCACAATTAAAAAGATTATTGCCATGATATACCAGAAGAAACAAAGTGACTGTGTCAAAGTATGCAAAACAAATAAACTTTTTAGCATGCATATAGCCAAATTTAACTAAGGCAGACTCACCATTTAGACATACTGATTTTCACAATTTTGCATACCATGTTATGACTATCATTAGGAAATGACACGAATTTTCCTGTGCTCCCTATTTGTAAGTGAATACTCAAAATATTTACATAGTGAACCAAGTAATTCCACCAAAACAACTAAGCCAGATCGAGTCCACAGCATTAAGTGCTCCATATGGTCCATGATATATCCTCAATTTCATTTCATTCACACCACAGATTGCACCAAAACAGCAGAAGAAGGAAAATTCCTCACAAGGAATAGCAATGGCATAAATCGTTAGGGTAGCGAGAAATGTTCATCATCTACCTGTTTTAATCGAATTGAGAAGTATTATACTGTGACTTTCATTAAAACATAAAGCATTCCTTGATAAGAATTTATGAACCAAATTCAAATTCAATAAGTTACTATAGATAACTAAGCATTAAACATTTTTATGGGCAAGGTCAGCATAGCTGCAGATTCCAACCACATTTCAATTGTTTCCCGTGTGTGTTTTCGTTCCAAACAGTAATTCACAAGGAATACATGCATTTGCAATAAATAATTGTTGCATTCTTCTTTTCATATTCCCTTCTGTAATGCAAGTGCTAAATTGAATTAACTTTTCTGCACTGATGTTTCTCAAGTGATTCCAGAAGCTCTCATTTGCCTGATAGTTGTTTTCACACTACTTAGTTTTCTCCATTTTTTGTGGGGGAAGGGGGCACAAAAAGAAGAAACTTTAATGTGAACTATCTTACCCGGTTCTCCAACATTAAGCTCTCAGGCAAATCACTATTCTCAGTACCAGTCCTCAGATCCTGAGTCCTATAGGACACATAAGTGTAGAGAGCAATGAGACATTGACAGAGAGGTGGCGAGGAGGGACAGTCAGGAACTTCAGAAGCACAAAAAGAGAAACATTGTCTCACTGACTATTAAATGGAAACAGATGAACAATTGTATTTTTAAGTTACCTTTCATTTTTAATGGCTTGCTGATTGAATGGAAGTGTACTTATATCTGGAGCTGCAGCACCAGGACTTGTTGATACAGATGACCCTAGAATTCCATCTCCCTGAAAAATAACAATTACCAAGAGATTCCATATGGTAGCAGGTCATTGCGGGAACCTACTAAATAAAGAGACAAAAGTTTAAGCTGCTCTATGTCTCAATCTCAAACTTACAGTAGACTTGTCTTCCATCCACCCAGGGACTCTATCTGATACAAGGGCAATATACTGCTCCATGGCCAGCTCTGGACTCATATTCCCAAGCCTTTGCCAAGCATTCCTTGCACAACGTAACCAGTGGCCTCCATCACTCATATATTGCAGCTGTCAACCCTGTTATTATAACTAACTATCAAACTATACCATGTAACTTGGTACAGGGGCGGCCTAAGTTGTTTTTTCCTTTGCATTTTTTTTCCTCTTCTTAGGAAGGGACTTCTTATCTCAAATTTCATCAACCAGAAATTTAAGAGGGAAAGAAATGGACAGCCAAAGGAATTAGTTGACCGCAGAAAGTTGCTGTAGCAAGGGCTATTTCTCAAGTTTGGCAACTCAAGGCTAGTGGTAGGCATTGGAGTAGTGTGTTGTACTATATAGTAATAGTAACATTTTTGAGTTGTAAGAAGACAGACAAGCAGACAAGGATGTACTGATAAAAAACTTGCGCCTTCCCAAACATGGATTACTAAGAGTTTCACTGTATTTGTTGCCCATTTATCTATAGTAATAGTGCTATGGTTCAGGAAACTAACCTATGTTGACCATGGGTGATTTTGATCGTTTGAAATTACACTCTAGTTCATCTCCTACTGCTCTAGTTTTTTTCATTTTTCTTTTTATTTTTTGAGTATTTAAATGTCAATTCTAATCAAAGTTTCCATTCCTTTGTCCGCATAACAAACAAAAGGACAATGTTAACCAAACAAAATTCAAGAGCTAATACGGAAGAAAAGACAAACACAGGCGCATAAGAGCAAGATTCAGGAGAGTTTGATACCACTTAGCACGAGCAGCGACCTTGAGTGCCATAGGTGGCTGCTCGCGGCAAGGCCCCTCCGTAACTAACTTATGCAGGCCATACAATTTGATGAGCACGTCGCTGCCTAACCTTGCTAGCCTCCCATCCACGTCTCCCGACTCCACAAACTTGGCTGCCTTTGCAAATGACTTCTCCAATTCGCTCCTCTCAATTCCTTCCCAATCATCCTCCTCACTTTCAATCTCTATTTTCTTCTCGTCCACATGTTCCTTCAACTCACTCTCCACAATACTAATCTCCTCAGATTGCTCAACCACCCCAGAACTCTCACCAGCCAAATCTACGCAAATTGGCTGCAATTGCTCTAAATTAACTTCTTTCCCCTCTTTGCAGTCTACTTTTTCTTCATTATCAGACACTTCTTCTTTCTTTGCCAACATCTCCCCCAATGATTTATTTTGTTCTTCTTCCTCTTTTAAACCCTTCTCGATTGAATCATCCCCCAATTGGGAACATTCAATTTCAGCCACTCCACCGCGATTCACAGACTTTCCACTGCCATCCACGCGACCCGCTTCTTCAACAAACACATCCACCGTACGCGTAGCAGCAGCTTCTCCCACCGCTTCAGTCCACTTGTCGCCGGAAAACCCCCGAATTTGCAGCCTTTCACGGAATCGCAATTCCTCGATGACAACTTCATCATTGGTATCACGATCAAAGTTCCGATCACTCGTCGTCAGCTTGGAATCCCTGGAGGAATCGCCAGCCATAACCATGGAAACAAGCTTGGCTATAAGAAAAGAGACTAAAACAGCAACAACGGCCGTCATCATCAGCTCCTGAGCAAGCTCCATTATCTTCCTCCAACAATCTATCGAGACTCAAAAACTAGAAGAAAAAAGACAACGACAGAGAAAACAGTTCCCTAAAGCTGATTTCCAGATTCAGAAGACAGATTACCCAAGCAAAATATATGTATATATAAGCAAAATATATGTATATATATATATACATATAAATTTTTTGGGTTAATGTCAAAAAAGATATATGACTGACTCTGGAGGAGGTGGAGGAGGCAAGGGAAAAGGATAATTGCATAGAAGAGCAAGGCATATGCTTGCTTGCTTTAATGGATGCCTTTTCTTTTTTCTTTTTTTTCTTTTTTTAATTTATTATTATTACTTTTATCAGTTACAAACATTAACTTGTAAAAATAAAATACATTCCCTCTTGGATTAATGAATGTGGCCGCCCTGTCGGGTCCCCTTCCTGGCCGGCCATCTCCTTTTGTTTTATCTGTCCGACGTTGTCTCAATCACCGCCGCTCAATGCACGTTTGACAGGTGTCCAAAAAAAAAAGCCCGCGCTATCCGACAAAAACGGAGGTGATTCGACGGCTACTCCCCGTTTGTCTATTTGCGTTCGAAGTTGAAAGTATAATTTTCATTCCGTAAATATAAAATATTCGAAAATCCAAATTGATTTACAATTCGAGATCTTTAACTTTTTTATTATTACAATTAAAATACAGTCCGGCTGAAATTATATTTAAAATTACTTAATTTTTATGATTTGAATATCTTAAAATATAAAAATAATCTTAAAAATTTTATTTTTTTTATTTTATTGTATAAGAGACTTGTGTTTTGATATTTTCATGTAACTCCTACAAAAAGGAAGAAGACGAAATTAAATAAAATAGTTCAAGTAATTATTATTTTATAATTTATTCACTTATATTATATTTATCGGGTCAAATTAGATAAAATAACTTGTCATAGGCAAATTTCTGGACTTATAAATCTTTTTCTTGTGTGCGTCGGGGAGGAGCGGGAGGAGGGGGTAGGTTTTCTTAACTTTTGAGCTGGTGTTTTTAGTATATTTTAAAAGAAATGATAAGTTTGTATTATTTAGTTTAAATTATACATCAAATTAAATTAAAACTGAGAATTTGTTTTAACTTACTAATTAAAAATTGTGATTTAATTTAAAAATTTTAAAAATTATGATCTATATTTTAAGTTTAATTTTTAGAAATTTTAAATCAAACTAAATTGTATACTAAATTTTAAGTAATATATTTATATTATAAAATTTTTATATTCATATTAAATTAATAAGTAAATATTAGCTAAAAATAAATTTTAAATTTTTTTTAATATATTTTTATGATATATTATACATGTTTACTTTAAAATTAAAAAAATTTAATTTTGAATTTTCTGAGAATGATGGTTTGCTCTGAATAAATAACCCCCCCCCACCCCTGCTATCCTTTTTTTTCTCTTCTTATACTTTTAATTCATTAGTTTAGTAGTTAAAACCATAAACTCAATCAAATCAAATAGTATTTTTATGATATAGTTTAGTTTTGTCTTGAAAACTAAAATAGTTGGTTTAATTTAAGAGATCTTTAAACCATAATTTAGGGATTTGGTTTAAATTTTGTCTTAAAATGCACAAAACCAAATCGTGCTTATGAAACAATGAGTAACATTAATCAGTATGATATTTAAATTATTATATTGAATAATATGATTTACAATTCATTAATTATCATTTTATCATAATTATATATATTATTTTTTAAAGAATTATTGATTAAAAATAAAATAATCCAATTTAAAAGTTATATATTTTCAGAAAACAAAAATGAATAAAAAATAATATCATGACTAATAAGAAATTGATATTTGTTATTATTTTTTTTTATATCTTAGTTACCAGAGAATATCTCTTTATATATAGTTTAATTTATAAGATTTTTTTCCTATTAATAAATCTTTCTCTTTCTATTTTATTGTTGATAATAATTTTTCTACCAACCAAGCTATACCTCACACCCATTCTCTTAAGTTGGTGCATTGATATTGCTCATACCTAACTTATTAAGCGAGTTAAAGAATGACTTGTTCATTACTATGTTTATGAGAATATGTGCAAATTGATCTTTTAACCTTATTAAAGGAAGTTATATAACATTTTTCTCAAATTTATCTTTGATGAAATATCAATCAATCTTTATATGCTTCATTTAATCATGCTAAACTAAATTTTGAATAATTTTAATAACATACTTATTATCACAAAATAAGTACATGGTTGATTTTGATATAAACCCAATTTATTTAAGCAACCACTTAGGTCAAATAAAATTATAAATACCTTTTACCATATTCTGAAACTTAACCTTTATACCAGATAAAGTAACTACCTTCTACTTTTTACTCATCCACATAACCAAATTCTTACCAATAAAAGCCAAATAACTTACATGAATTTCCTATCAATGATACTCCTAGATCAATCAACATTTGTTTATCCCTTAACATGCAAATGATTATGGTTTTTAAATATTAAGTCCTTCCTTGGTGAGGACTTTAAGTGCCTTAAGATTTTAAATACTAAATTTATATGATCTTTGCTCAAATTGTGTATAAATTGACTTATTACACTTACATAATATGTAATATTTGGTTTTATGTAAGATAGATAAATTAATTTCTCTACCAATCTCTATAACCTCTCCTTATCTATTGGCTTCTAATTTATACTTTATTTCAGTCCATGATTTTATATGATAAGTGTATCTATTAATTTACATTGAAAAATCTTATTTTAGTGAATAAGTCAAGTACATATTTCCCTTAAGACATAAATATACATTATTTTAATATAGTAACCTCAATGCTAAGAAAATTTTTTAATCTCCTAAAATTTTTCATATCAACATTTATTATAAGATACCTTTCCAAATTAATAATCTTTTTTTTTATCTCTTATGATTATCATATCATCCAAATAAATAATAAAAATTGTTACTAATTCTCTTTTATAATTTAAAAATAATGTATGATCGAAATTACTTTACCTAAAACTATAATTCTTCATTGCTAAACTAAATCTTCCAAACAACACTCTTAGGGACTACTTTAATCCATATAACGCCTTCTTTAATTTACACATCATCCTATCATTAAAAGAGATGCTAAAACTATGTCAAATTTTCATATACACCTCCAAAGCTAAATTTCCATGCAAAAAGATATTATTTTTCACATCAATTAATGTAATGGCTAATCCAAGTTGATAGTAACAAGACTCTTATAGTGTTTAACTTTTCCATTAGGAAGAATGTCTCTTATTAATCTAAGTCATATGTCTTAATGACTTCTTTTATGACTAGTTATGTCTTATATCTTTTAATTGATTTACCCACATCACACCTAAATGAAAACACCTATTTATGCTCTATTAGTTTCTTCCTTTCAAGTAGCGCCACCAAGTTTCCAGTAGAATTCTTATGTTATGCTTCCATCTCATCATAAATTCTTTATTTCTATATCAAGTCCTTAATGTTTTTTGTATGATTTTTGGCACTCATCAACTAAACAACTTACTCATAATTGCTTTAAGAAAAAGAGATAGTCATTAAGTAGTAATATGATTTATAATAAGATACCTCACTTTCTTATTTTCAACATATAGTGAGTATCATTATGGTGAAATTCCTCAATTCTTCCTATCAAGTAATTTGTAACCATGCATAAGATTAAATTTATCAATAAGAGAATTTATAGATGAGTTTATAAATAATATTTTAATGATATTATTTAGAAACTAGTTGTATACTAAATAATGAGGAGATGGTTATTCAAGTTTAAGAAAAATTATTTCTTAACTAACAACCTATTTCTCTTGAAATTTTAACCCAAAGCTCTCATGATCCTCTTTAGGTGTAGCCATAACAACATTTTCATGTGCAAAAATAAAATCTTCATTAGATGAAATAATACATTCATATACTAATTTCTCTATATTTAACTCTTCTTACTTAAATTCTGTGTAATACACTTTGAAACTAGGTTACAACTCTCCTTTATCACTTCCTTCATAATATTCTCTAACAATTATTTAGGGATATAACTTAGGTTGAAAAAAATATTTTGCCTTTATAAAACACACATTCATAGACATGTATAACTTTCTAATGTTAGATTATAGTATCAGTATTCTTTTTAATTACCTTCATATCCCAAAAAACACAATGAATAAAGTATAGTTTTAGTTTTATCCACTAATTTTTATGGAAATAAACATGAACCATACAATAAGACACCCTCAATAGAGGCATCAAACAAGATAGGATTGCTACATACTTGAAAAGAACTTAGAAGGGAGTTTTGAAATTTAAAACTCATGATGACATCTTACTAATTATGTAAATAACAATTACCATAACATTCACACAAAACTATCAAGGCATATATGTAACTATTAATAAAGCATTAGTTGTCTTTAAATTTGTTTATTGTTTCTCTCTACAATTCCATTTCATTGAAGAGTCTGTGAATATGAAGTTTTATGCATCAACTCATATTTTTTAAATATTCTTAAAAGTCCTAAATAATATGCTTTCCTTAAAACACTTGAATTTTTGTAAAAAAAAAAAAAAATTTCATAATATTATGGAATGTATAAAAAACTTTAAATACCTCAAACTTATTTTTTAATAAATAGAGTCAAGTCATACAAGTACAATCATTGATAAAAGTAACAAACTATCAAATGCCCATTAATCCCAATATTAGTGTTAGCTTCCAAACATCAAAATAAACTAATGCAAAAAGTGATTGACATTTACCTATACTTATTAGGTGAGAAATACAATGAATTTTTACCAACAAATAAGTTTTACATTAAAAGCTTGATTCATGAAGTTTTGCTAGTAAACTTGGAATTAAATACTTCAAATAAGAAAAAGATAAATGCCTTAAATAATGATGCCATAACCACACTTGTTTTTATCATAAACTCAACCTCTCAGACATGCCTAGCTAAGAGAAAAATCATTAATATAATATAGCTCCTTTTGTTTAGTACCATTTCCAATAATCTCCTTCATAAGAATGTCTTGAAATAAACAAAAACCTAGGCATATTAGTATATAATAATTCAAATTTTTTATTAATTAACCTACAGACAATAATTTGTTTTTAAGTAAAAAAACTAAAAAAATATTTAAAAAAGAGAGAGTGGAAGATAATTCCACTTTTTTAGTTCTTATAATTAGATAAGTTTCACTGTTGTGTTAACTACAAAAAATCTCTTCAATTATAAATTGGCAAAAAAATCCTATAAATCAAAAGTCATATACTCTATTGCCTTGAAATCAATTATCCACTCATATTTACTTGGTTCCTTTATTGGATTTAATTTGTTCCTTAAAGCAATTAGTGTCACCCTTTAAAAACTAGGGTTATAGGATATATTCCTTCCTTGTGACATAAAAGATAAACCATATCTAGTTTCCATCATTACAATTTGGCTTGAATTTTCTCCTCTTACCATCATGCTTCTTTTTGGCACTTAAATCATGCCACCAATAGTGAAATTCATGTATTTTAAAGTAGCTTTCTCAAATATATTTGGGGTTCTCATAATAAAAGCATCCTCATCTATTTGTTAAAGCTTTATACTTCATTAAGGTAGCTCTTGATCAAGATTAATTTATTGAAGAAAAGGCTACTTCGACTCTCCTTTTAATCCTTTTATTTGTATTATTAGGTTTTCTCTCATAATAATAAAAATTGTATTACTTAAAAAATTATAAGTGAATAATTGATGTTTAATATATTTTCACAAAAAAAGTTATATCGTTAAAATATTAGGGAAATAATTAAAAATATAATTGGTATTTATAAATAAATTTAAGCAAATAAGAAAATAATCAACATAATAAATTTTTTCGTTAAAAATAAATTATCCAAAAATTATATTTTTTTTTATTTAAATTAATGAAGATTATAGTTCGATTTTGGTTTAAATTTGTTCAAATTGTTGTTTTGAGTATTATGTGTTTAGATTATTTGAATTTTTAAGTTTTTTTTTCTTAAATTTAGATTATTTAGGTTTCAAATTAATTAAATTTTAGAAAAACAAACCTTGCTATGTTTAAGAACCGAATTAAACTTATGTAATTTAAAATGCACGTAGAAGAATGGTTGTTCGCAATTCAACCCATATCTTTTTTACCTTGCCTTAGTCGCGGTTTTATTTCATTCAACTTTCTAGGCATTCGTCTTTGGAATAAAAAGAAGCGGCAGAATGAATCAGTAGTGATATTCTCTGTTTTTTTAAAAAAAAAAAAAATCGTAAGGACAACATATTTAATTTTAAAATTCACGTGACTCTGTTGTTAGCGGCGTATTGATAATTCTCTTATGCGTCAAGGGAAACAAAGAGCGATTAAAGTCACACCAATATTTAGGCAGTGGACCCGTATTACATAGGTGGGATTAGGATGCATTACATCACGGGCACGAGTATGCAAGAATAACGGGCGATAAAAGAAAGGCAACCCATCAAAATTCATTGAAAGGGGTCCCATGATTTCACTCTGGTCATTCTGACCACAAACCAAAAGGTTGTAAAATCACGACATCCACGGGTCAGAAAACCGTTCATGCTTTCGAATTGGGATTCCACAGAAATTTCAAAATCAACATGGAGTGAATTCAAATTTAGATTCTGAATACAGCTTTAATACAAAAACGAATCATGCTGCATTGCGTTAAGAACGTAAACTTTTGCCTGAGGTCCGAGGTTTATTGCATAATTCAGGTTTAAACATTTGTGCGATGAGCTTTCAAAGGGAAAAAAAAAAAGGGAATAAAAGAAAATGGAAGAAACAAAGGACACAATAATAATAGAGTAGAGACGCAGTACAAACTTCCATTTTTTTCACTTTTTCTTTCTTTTTTAATTTGACACATATAAGGCTATAAGCTTGTTAATTGGAAACGAAAGGAGAACCAAAAAGGGCCTTTTTATTTTAATTTATTTTTAAGTTTTTTTTCATTTTTTTTATTTTTTTTAGATATGGGCTCAAAGGATGGGCCTTTAGATCGATCGAATAAATATTATGGAGCCTAAGAAGGCTTCCCAGGTTACACCGTGATCTCTATTGGGCCGTTCCTATAAGATGTGTCGTGTATCCTCTGATATTTCTTTCAAAGACACTCGTGTGCTTTCTGGCGGCCCTCCACTACGAGCCTCGCTTGTGAAGATGGCGTGCTTCTAATCAAAACAATTATTCCTCCCACCAACCCCTCCAACCCCCCCAACCACCAGAACCCAAAAACAATCCACATGGGAAGCTTTGTGAGGATAAAAGGATAGGGTCCGTTCATTGGATATGGAAATAGTCAATGCACCTCTGAGTCTTTCATCCCACAATTGTAGGAGATGGATATGGGAGTTGAGATCTCTAATTTAGAATCCCATAGGGATTATATACTAAGTTTCCAATTTTCTCGATTAAGATTGTGTACTTTAATTTTAATCAATTAAATTTTAAACTTTTAAACTTTGATTAATTTGAGATATGTATTTTCACTTTGGCCAATTTGAGTCGTAAAATTTTAAATTTTGATTAATTTGAGTTAACCAAAAATTATTGTTACTATTGCACCATTAATGCTAATATGACAAATAATGTGTCAATTTACATTAACATACAAAATTTTTATTGTTAATTTAGATTGTTTTATATCATTCAAAATATATTTACTTATATTTTAATAAAAAATAATAAATTAATTTAAAAAATTATTTACAATCTTTATAAAAAAAAATTATTCTAACAAAAATCTTATTAAATTTAAAATTTTTTATAATATTTCATCCTTTTCTTTTTAATTTTAACTTAAATTATTAAAATATAAAAATTTATAAGTTAAATTAAAATATTTTTAAAAGTTTACAACTTGAAATTAACATTAAAAAATTTATTTATCAACTAAAATTATTATATTATCTATTATTTTAATATTACCAAATAAATAATTACTGATAAAAAATAAAAATTATTATCGATTTACTTGAATTAATCAAATTTTAATCGTTTATATTTTAAATTGATTAAAATTAATATACATAATTTGTATTCAACAAATGTTAAAAATTCACAATTTAAATTGACAAAAATAATAAAGTTGGAAACTCAAATTTATTTTTAACCTAAATAATGAACAATAGTTCATTAAAAATACCATTTTTTTTAATTTTCATTCAAAATGATGGGAAAATGGGTGATAAATTCAATCTTTGCCATTGTTATTTTCCTGCAGAGCCCTAATTCCTTGAGATGGAAGGTTTTCTGGGAAACGACTCTTTGTCAATTAAAGTCAAAGACAGGAAAATGTAACCTGTACTTTCTTGCTTGGAGGATTATGTGGGTTGGGGTTTGGTGCTCGGTCTCCATTTTGTCTGATGCTCTACACTGGGCGGCACATAGATTTCCCAAAAGAGGATGCTCTACAGTCTTTATGGTTACTGGCCCTTTTCTTTTTTTTTTTTTTTTTTTTATCAAAATGAAAATTTTGGTTACTGGTGTCATCTATAGAAGTTAGTGGGGAAAAGTCAAGAGAAACTTATTATTCATAGCCTACAAATAAATTAGATATTTTATATCTCATTAAAGAATATATAATTTATATCATTAAAATATGAAGAGATAAGGTAAGATAATTTATAATATTTATAAATTTTTTTATATATTAATTTAAAATTTTAGATAAATTTAAAAATTTAAATATTATTAAATATGATATTAGAATTTAATTTATTTTTTTTATAATTTAAATTTTATTATGTTACATACTTAAATTAAAAAAATTATAAATTTTTATGTATTTAAAATATAAATATTTTATTATTTTTTATTTATTAACTTAAATTTAAAAATAAAATTGAAATTATAAAATATTATTTGGCACTGATAACTATGACATGAGATCAGACGTTGAAAACAAAAAAAAAAGAAAAAGTTATCGGAAACGAAGAGTCGTGGATTCTTGTGTTCTTTGTCGCCAAGAACATTTGAAATCTAGCCAAGGGATGAGGGCAGTTGTTTTCCAAGCGCAGCATCTCATTTCCTTTTTCCCTTCTCCTGAAAGACGCGAAAACTTACTTAAAACAATTAAATTCGCCCTCAAAGGCCAAGGAGTCATAACCAAGTTTTAGATCAAAGGCCAACGTTCTTTTATTCAGAGATGAAGCACGTTACTGCACACAAACGTGATAGTTTTGTAAAACACGTATATATAAACAAATAACTCAGATAATGCCTATGGCTATCTCAGTATGTCTTATTATTTCTCTAAATTCACTGATAGGTTTTTCTTTTTTTTAAATAGGTTTATATATATATATATATATATTTTTTTTTTTTTTTGGGGTGCTTGTATCTCTTCTTTTAGTATCAGATCAAATTTCTAAACATCCGGTGTAGGCAGCGGACCTGGGGAATATGAAATAATAACAATACATGGTTATGGCTGTCGGCTGAGCCAGGTTCCTCCTTGTAAATTGGGTAAATTGGGTCCACCACTTTTGCGGAAACGTTTGCAGCGTTTCGTCCACGAGTCAGGGTGAGTTCCAGCTGTATGCTGCATTTGATTGGCAATTTGTCAATAGAGGATTGTGATGTCTTTTTATGAGACGTCTTTTAGCTAATAGGTCTACACCTGGTTGGAATATATCCGTACATTACATGAATATTCTCAGTATAATTCACTGTAATTCATTTTTTCCTTTTTTTTGTTTTTTGGTTGTGAGGGTGCTTAACAGCTTTTACTGATTTTTTGTTTTTTTTTTTCTTTAATAACAGCTGTGCAGCTTTGGTCTTTTTGTGTCAAACGTCGACGTTTTACTAATCCAAACAACCAACAAATTTTGTCTCATATTTCCACTGCTCTCTTTTTCCTTCTCGATTTGTTTACTTCAGTGATATCATTTCTTGCCATGCTCAATAGTCTAGGGGCTGGATTATACTGATTTTAGTGCCCAAAACGGCAAGGAATTCAACCTTTTGCTGGGTAAGCTTCGGGATTGACTTAATTAAGTCACTTTGGATCATTAAGATATACAGCAATTGGGTTAGAGATTTGGTGTAAAAGTAAAGGTTATTATATGAATAAAATTTAATTAATATTATATAAAAGATAAATAAAAATTTTTAATTACGGATGAGTCTTGTAATGATTCGATTATTTGACCACCCACAAATCATGTGACACAAGCCAGTGGCCCTTGCAGAGCAAGAGACGTTTCTAACTTTTAAATCCATTCATATCGGTGTGAGGTCATAGGAACTGGAAAAAAATCATTTCAATCAATTAAAACAAAAAAAAAAAAAAGGCTAGAAGAGAATCATTTCAATCAAAATGGTCTTAATGCAATGAACCCCAGAGTATGACACAGATACTGGAGTGAGTATTGCGGACCTACACAGAGATGCCGGCGAGTTGTGAAAAAGAGAATTATTTTTATATATTTTTTATTAAAAAACTTATTAAATTGTAAATTATGTAATAGATTTGTACAATAAGATTAATTCTCTATTTTTATAAATTTGATATTTATTTTTTTTATCATTAAGAGTTAAGAGCTTTTAAATTTTGAATTATTAAAATATTTTTAAAAAGACAGAATTATTTATGCTACCAGAAAGAGTAGGAGAGAAATAGATGTCTAATAAGCTCAAAACGACATCGTACTCACGGAGTAATTTATCCATTTCAAAATTACAGCCATGCCCATAGATTCTCGGTCAATTCCCATTTCAGCTTTTGTTTTTTTGTTAACGCGGAAGGGGCGATTGAGAATAGTTGAAAATAATTAAATATTAAAATGTGTTTTGCCTCATCATCTCATCCCTGCCTCCTACCCAGTTGTCATATAAATTTGGATCCAACCTTCTCCATTGGACGGCCGTGAGCAGTTTTGTCTTTTTGTAAGTTTTCTTTCTCTTCATCGGCAGTCGAGAGGCGCTTTTTTCTTTAAGATCGGAGAAGGAGAAGAAGAAGAAGAAGAAGAAGAAGAAGAAATGGGAGGAGGCAACGGCCAGAAGTCGAAGATGGCTCGCGAAAGGAACTCGGAGAAACAGAAGGCCGCTTCTAAGGGTAATTAAAAGATTCCTCAACTCCATCTCTCCCCCTTTTTTTTTTTTTTTTAAAATGCTTTTGTTATTTCATAGGTTTTTGTGTTATTTGTTTTTTTATTTTTTCTCATTCACAATATGAAATAAGGATTCAATTTATGTAAATCAAGTTGTGGTATATAGCCCAGTTAAGCGAAACCTTGTATTTTTGCATCTTCAAATTGAAAGAAAAAAAATGGGAATTTTTCTTTTTCAGAAAATTCCCGTAATTTATTTATTTATTAGATTATAGGACTATGAAGAGCCAAGATCTGTGACGGCGTGTCTTTATTTTTCACTGATCGTGGTCCTATTTGAGTTACAGGAAGTCAGCTTAATTCGAACAAGAAAGCCATGACTATACAGGTACCCTTCTTGCTGTGGGTCTGACCTTCTCTCTCTTAGTAATTTTTTTGGCTATTTCTATATATATATATATATATATATATATATATATTATTTCTTCTCTTTTCTTAATTTTGTACGAAGCTTGTGTTGTGTACGACTTGGAGTTGCCGTTTCAAGTAGTTCCACCGCAACTTAAAGTAGAACCTGGAAAGAAAGCCAGCTAAGCCATGTTTGATAGATCATTCCTTTACATGTTTATTTTCTATTGAGCCATGGAATGCCATTTTTTTACCAGTTAAATGTTAATTTTCCGTAAGTGATTCAATTTCACCGTAAATTAAGTGGTAATCCGATTTTTCCTGTGGAGAAATTCTCAAGATCGTTGGTTTTAGGGTGATTCTAATGACCGGTGGTGGATGGGTTGATTGCAGTGCAAGGTGTGCATGCAGACATTCATGTGCACTACATCTGAAGTGAAGTGCAAGGAGCATGCAGAAGCAAGACACCCCAAATCCGACCTCTATGCGTGCTTCCCTCACCTTAAGAAATGAAACTGTTTTAAGGGGAAAAAGAAGTTTGTGGGATGGTTTCAAAAGCTTCTTCTCAGTTGCGTTATGGAGAAAGTACCTGTGATGATTGGAGTTGTGGCTTGTAAACTCCTGTTTAACTTAAGGTTATGTTTGTGAGCATGTTTATATTGCTCTTAGTATAATTCGCTAGATCTGTCATTCATTTTGTTCATTGCTACCTACATACGCAAGCGTTGCGATATTCACTGCAACTCTTTGAATCTGGCCAAGCTGACCAAGTCAATCAAATGCAGCTACCGAATCCTCTCAATAGAAAATTTACAAGCGAACGCGTATTATGTCCAGGAACCCATGGATTAATTGATTATTTACCACTTGTATGCCTTTACAAACAGCAAATCAGCCCTATTAATCGCTTAACCAACTTGCACTCCAATAAGTTGGATGGATTGGTCATGTTAAGAAATATAGAATGTGACCTGGAAATAACCCCATGGTACGAGTCCTTGTAGAAACCATTAATTATTTGCACGGTACTATGGCTGTTGTGTAATAAAAATAAAACCCCGCGCATGCAAGGACTTTTAAATCCTAAAGAATGGCTGCGCCTTGGTTTTCAGATCTTTAAGCAGGACTGCAATTTCGTTTGCAGCCACCATACTAAAAGCCAACACACTTTTGGTAGCCACATCTGTCATTGCTCGGCCGTCCCATCAGACTGTATTCTCTCATATAATCGGTAGATCATGGTTGATTTAGACATCTGGGGTTCCCTTTCCAGGACTGCTATTACATCCCTAACGGAAATGGTCCGAGCCGCCCTCACAAGAGGTACAATCACTTGGTTCCTCCCAAATTTCTTAACAGCCCCTGCTGAAAACAAATGATAGATTAAAAGCAAACACACCACAAGCCATGCTTTACCAGCTCTATTACTTAATGAGCCTACCAGATGCACTAGTGACAGCTGCAGGACTCCTCTTTTCTGCTTCTTGATTGTCCTTTGTGTTTCTTCCAGTTGTTGACAGAGGCTTGCGGATGGCATCTTTTGCTGGCTGGGAAGCAGATGCTGCCTCCATGCCTCCTTCACGTTTCTGTCGAGCTTGCTCAGCCATGAGTTGCCATTTTGATAGCATATCATCTCCCCCAACAGCAGCACGAGCAGCAACGTTTGCAGCTGTCGTCCTCATTTTGTCATCCTCTTCCTTATTGGCCTGCTCACCAGTAAGAATTAGATGATCCTAGGGTACTTTTAGCTATCTAACTGTTGAAGTCTGCAACACAGATACTCAAAAATACCTTCATTGATTTTACACGACCTTCATCCTTCTCCTTGTCACCTTCAACTCTATTGTCACCCTCAGGCTGCATTCACAAATATCCCTTGCATATAGACTTACACCTTACATGTTCAATGACAATATACAGAAATATCCTGTGTTTTACAGAGAGTTCATGTACACTGCAGTATAACAAATAAGCGGATTGCAATAAAATGCAAAGAGAACTAACCTCGTTAAAATTTTGCAGCTTGTCTGCTCCAGCCTGTTTTTTTTCCCATTCTTCTCTTGCCTTCTGATTAACTGTCATGATTTGTTGTCGAACATCTGATGTAATTAGAGTCCGATGTCTAGCCTTCTCAACATCAACCCGCTGTCAAGAGCCAATCCAATCAAGTAAATTATTTATTGATCAGGAAATTAAGAATGAAGAGCTGATGCTGTTAAACTCTAAAAATGAAGAAAAGGATGATAAGAAAAATAAACAAGGACAGACTAAAAATAAATGAACAAATAAATAAAGAACTGACCTGTTTTGACAGCCTGATCAGGTTACTAATTAGTCCACGCATTCTTTCTTCCACACACTAGAAAATTCAGTCCCATAAGAAACTGTCAAACATTAACCATAAAAAAAGGAACAAAAACCTAACATCTTACCATGGACAAGCACCTCTCCACATCATTGTTGATATTCTTCAAACCAGACTTGGCCACTGCAAAGAACAGACAAACCAGATTTACAAGCCTCAGTCACTTTGCTTTACCTATAAAAGTGCATAGTAGAGTGGATTTCAATGAGACTAAGAAAATTAAGAGCATATTAACTGATCTCTGCCAATTTTTTCTGCAGTGGAATTTTCTGCAATATCATTCTTTCTTCTTCTTCTTGCACAAACCTCCGTGATGCCTCAGAAGCTCGACTGTCCTCCTTGGGCCCAGAAAATAGCTGTTCTTCCTCTTCCTATTTGAATGCAAAACATCAACTCTGAGCCCCATTTTGGAAAGAAGGTAATTTTTTTTTTCCATATTTGAGGATAACTGCTTTTATGGAAAATGATTTACAAAATAACATACCCGGAGATTAACACCACTGACAGCAGTAACATCATTGAGTTGTTCAATGCTTTGATCCAGAAAAGCCCCCGATACCTTTTGCTTCTTACTGCATGGAACACACAGATCCTGTGTCAATGCTGGTCTTAAAGTTTTGAGATGAACTGGCCATGTAAAACAGTTGTCCACCTCACTAAACAGTCAAAGTACACTATTTTACCTTGGCAATGGTGGTGAAGAAGCAAGTGCTTCAAGCGGCTTCTTTTGGCCAATGGAAGTCTTACTGTTAGGTGTTCTTGTATTAGCTCCAGCGCGAGAAGCTGATGGGATTCGAGAGCCTAACTGATAACGTTTAGAAGCAAGTTATGGTCTACACCATACATAATTGCTTTACTACAATTTTACACTGAGAAGGTGCAGCATTGAGTCATTTGACTTTGATATGTGACAACTGGCAAAAGTTTAAGAAATTGTTGGGATTACAAAGCCTCTGCCATGTAATAATATGCATCCAACAAACAACATTTCATGCTAGTATCCATAATTCTTTTTCCCTTTTTTTCCCATTCAACTGGAGAAAGTGAAAGGGAAATCCTCATGATAGTTGCTGATCTTATTATTTCTCAATTACACCTCACATTTGGGTTTCTTGATGTACAATTATTCACTTAGTAAAAGGGATGCTCAACAAAGTTGTAATTCACTCAATCTCTAACAAATAGAAAAAAAAAAATGCTAGATAAAATGCAACAAAACTTGGCAAGTCCTTAACAAAGTAATAGGATACCTGATCATTAAGGCTCAGTTGAGCTGTAATAGAGCGAGAGACTGGAACTGAGGGCATTGTAGGAGCAGGCATTGAGAAACCAACTTTAGAAGATTGCTTCTCTAGAGACTCATCCTTTATGTTTGCTGCAACATTACTGTCCTGTTCAACAGGAACAGTAGCAGATACACTTGATGTAGTAGATGGCAGGGATTTGTGCTGCTGCTGCTCAGCAGCTTGGTCAATGGGTTCCTGCTTTACATAATTTGTGGATGAGAAAGGGGAAGAACTTTGCTCTATATTTGTTGGTGCTTGCCATGCAACTGAAGTCTGTTGCAATCCCGATTTGTTTGCATAAGGGGAAATAGAGCCACCCTGCAATTTACTAGCATCCTTAACAGACTTTGGCGCATTCACCATGCTCATTGCCTGGCTTGGGCCTCTTATTTGAGCAGTACCTAGGCTCTGATGATGTGATATCTGCCTCATTTTCAACTCATGTGGTTGTGGCTTCACAGATGCCCCTGAGATTGTTCCAGAGTAAGGGCGATAATTACCACCGCTACTTCCATATGATGGAAAGGAAGTTTGTGGAAAGTGCACATGTTGTTGCTGCTGAACATTATTTCCTTGTGAGGAACTTGAAAAAGACTCCCTCTCTTGATTGACCAGGCTTGGCACTTGGCTTACTTGTATTCCTCGTGAATCTGGCTGGTGCTCTGCTTCTCTGGGTTTCTGGACTTTCTTCCCTACAGACATAGCATCAGTCTGCATTTGGACTACTAAAGGAGGATTGTGAGATGAGTCAGAAGGAGGAATGGATCCCTTCTGATGAAGCACATAGGAACCGGTATCTGAAAACTGGGGGGAACTGGCACTAACAGGGATTCTTGCTTGATGTTGGCGTGCTAAGGTTTGAGAAGGCAGCTGAGATTGATTGGATGCAGCCTGCAAGCGTCAGAGAGGGCTGGTTTTTAGCTTTATGTCAACTGATAAAATCTCACCTCTTACAATATCCATAAACCCATCCTTTACACACCTGTGATTGCAGTTGTGTCACTGCCAGCCTAAGAACTTGATCACCTACAATATTTCTCATAAGCCTGACAAACTGTTCTTTTGTGACTTCGTTTTTCTAGCAGAAACAGTGACAGATAGATCAGAACATAAATATTTTATGCACGTATATATAAAAAAAAAAAAACGGAGAGTGAAAAAGTAAAAGAACAGCAGAGAGAGGAACTGATGAAGAATATAGAAGAAGAATTTAAAACCAATTAGGAGAATAACTAAATATGAGTTTATATCTGAATACAAAATAACACTAAATAGAAAAACAACTATGGAGGCATGATCACATCAAAACTCCTAATAAAGTAAAATGTCAATAAAATCCTTAATAAGAAAGGCCCTTCTTCTATATTCTTACACCAGGAACAAATGTCAGACACGCACCCTCAGTTTATTAAATAGAGTTTGGAGCTGCATCTCTCTGTCTTTATCGAGATGGGGTTTTAAAGCTGGCAGCAATAATGCAAATGGTATCTGCTTTGCATGACCTTTTGCATTCCCAGCCTGCTCGATGGAGTCCATGCCTGCGGTCTGTTGATTACCCATCTTCTGTACACCAGGCTCAGAACCAGGGATGGGACTTTTTTCAGAAATCCGCATTGTAGTAGCTTGAGAAATCTGGAGGGGAAATTGCTCCCCTGGCCTTTGTTGAATACTGTCCTGTGATTGTTTCTGTTGCGGCTGGAGGTGATTAAATTCCTGTGAGATATCATTACGGTGCTGCTCATTCTCAGCAGAAGATGCATGCTGCTTAAGCTCCATAATAGGTAAGTGCTGCGGCTGCTGCTGCGGTTGTTTCTGCTGCACGCTAACACTTTGGGGATCCTGTTGCCTAGGAACACTAGCGTTTTCATCATGTCTTGGAGTTTGCCAATTTAGAAAAGGCTGGCTGTAATTTTGATTGCTCTCTTGAGACAAAATATCTGTATTTTTTCAGTTGCATAAGTTGTGGATGAAGAAATGCACCCAATAACAGATATTTGTTCCTCAGTGGTGGTGTTCAATCTATCATTTTTTTTTTTTCTTTTCAAATTATTTTCAATCTATCTTTCTGTAAGCTTACCACCAGAAACAAAACTTATTTCTAGAATCGAACACTGAAAGCAAAAACTCAAATTATGAAATTCATAAAATAACTAAAAACAAAAGGATCACGTTATATTACAAACCCTAGCCCACAATTTATCATTATAAGGGCTAAGGTTGGAAGAGATGTAACGGAAATTCTTGATTAGACATATTTAATTCTCCTACATGGATGTAATGGAAATGAGTTTTACTGAAAAGCGATACCTGTCCCAGTATCGGAAGACTGAGACGTAGAAACATCCCCTCCAATGTCCCGATTCAAGGCAGCCTGGAACGCCTCCACGTCTGCGCCGGAATGCATACTCTCGTCCTGCGAACAATTCAACCACACGAGAAAAAAAACCTCAAAGTTCCAGAAGCCAAAACAATATTGGAGACTCCCCCCCTACCCCCACTCTTTTTTTTTTTTTCATCTTTTTTGGGAAAATAATGGAAACAGTTAATTTACCTCGTCTTCTTCAAGGAGCTTCATTATCGAAGGGTCCATGATATGCCGCCACCGCCCGTCACCTGCGGGTGACCCGAAATCTCAATTCGCTCAGCCTTTCTAGAGCCAAAAAACCAAAATGAATAGGGGAAAAATAAAAACAATGTTCCTTCTGATAGACTGGCTAAAATGAAAAAGTACGTAGAAAACCGCTAGACGCAAGCCAGACGAATCTTATTTAGAAAACACCCGTATGAACAACTAATGAAAAATAGGGCTGATTGGTTTTTGAATGTCAACAGTGGACGGAGGATTACTGCCGGTGTTTGTATTTCGAGTAGCAGGGCAGGGCAGATGTGCCGTGTTTATGAACTCGTGATCGCCCGCAGATGTAGAGGATTGATTGGGCGTTGTTTGACCCGACCCGACCCGCATTCTTTGGTTTTTTTAAAATAAAAAACCAATTATGACCGCCCCACGCCATTTTGAGAGCCCACTTTACAAGGGGCCAGAAAGGCCCGTTTCTTGACTGGCGGTTCCGTAACATTATGGGCCTACGAACCTGCCATTTTGATTTGAAGCCATTCGAGCTGCGTAGGCCCAATTGTGGGAGAGAACTTGTCAACTATGCCAGATTCATTTGTTCTCGTGTTTGTCCTGACTTGTTGACCTGCGTATTGGAATTCTGAGCATATATGTCCCGCGTGACCAAGCTCACTTCCGTAATCTGAAGGGCTTCTTTTGCCCATGCTTCGGTCAGTGATGTGATGTGATGTGATGTCATCCAGTTGTTGCCAGTCAACGCCCTGAGGGGTGTTGAATTTTCTGCCATAACAGCAGGCGTTGTACAACACTCAAACTATTGGATTATTGTTTTTGGCAAAGCTTCGGCGAATGGAAACTGTCCCAGAAATGAATTATTTGGTTAACACATGCAATATGAACTTAGGAAACATTAGGTTAACTTTTGATCTCTTTTGGATCTTTAAGTAGATTGCAACCCTTTTGGAAAATAATTGTCCCCTAAACATTTTGTTCTTAAATGGACAGATTGACTATTTGAGAAACATTAAAATAAAAGTTAGTGTAATGTAAGAACATTTGTCGTATTTAATAATAGTTTTTCAGGTCTGACCAATGACTTGTTAATGGAATTTGAAGCAGGCTACAATGTCGCAATAACTTCTGATCATTTGGAGAATCGCTTTGACCACTTGGATTAACCAAGTGAGTTCTTGGATCAACATTCTCATACTTGTGGTCTAGAGGAATCTTTAGCAATTAACTTTATCTATCAAAAAAAATGAAAAAAAAGGAAAAATTAAGCAATGACCCAGTTTCAGAAAAACGATGTCTTGTCGAGCAAAACGCGAGGCAACTCCTTACCGTTGCAAGCAGGGCATGGAGGACGGTCCCCCCTCCACCGCCCCACCCACCCCCCCCCCCAGCGGCTCGTATTCCCACCAAAAAGTCTTCACATTTCGCATTAAATGACTGTCATTCATCGTGCAACTCCCCACTCTGTTTCCGCTGCTGCTACGGTGCTAACACTGCAGAAACGCATGCACACGAGGAAAAGAAAAAGAAAAAACAAAAAAGAAAGAAAACCCAGTTTAATGACTCTCTTCCTTCAAATCTCCAGTGACGGGAGGGACCATGAAGTTCCCACCCTGGTTTCTTTTATGGCTCACTTACCACCTTAAATACAAATGTAATATTCTATGGATTCCAAGACATGGGCTCTTCTTAGTTACTCTCGTCTTCTTCCTTATTATCTCCACGGGTTTTCTTGTCGACTTTTGTGCTCCCTCAATCTTTCGTGACGAAAGAACCTCTCTTCCTTTTTTTTTTTTTTCCAAAAAAAAGTTCTTCTTTCTCTCCTTATCTCCTGGTCTTTTCTTCATTGAAGAGTGTAAATATCTCACGAGTGAAGCCGTTTTTAGTGAGTTGCGAGTTGTAGTGTAAAAAAGGCTTGCTCTTTTGAGAGAAACTCTAAGCACTTGGGGGTGTGAGCTTGTAAGTCGTTGTTTACCCATCATGAGGAATATTTCTGGGCTCTGGGCTTCGTACTTTGTGGTTGGGACAGTTTTACTGTCTCTCGACTTCTCGTGCAGCACAAGAAGTTTGTTACTTCCTGGTATGTGTGGTACTATCTAATGGCGCTACTTGTGTATGCTGCTAAAAAACACAATACAAGAAAACAAAATGTGTCTTGCAGAAAATTTCTACAAAGCCTATCACTGTATTTGGAATGTGTAACAGGATCTTGAAATGAATTAGCATTGTCTTCAACTGACTTACATAGAGGTTGGTTTTGAAAGCTGCTTACTTTTGCTTGTTTCCGGTTTCTTTATACTGACATTTGGCTTTTATCATTAGCTGACCAATTTCGGGCAAAACTGATGCACTGTCAAGTGTCAATTTGCCTCTATTCCTAGAAGATTCGATGACCTAATTTACGAAGCACCCAAAAAAAAAAACAAGGGTGACCCTTTTCATAGATATCTAAAAATTCTCCAGATATTTTCTTGTGATTTAAGAACCGTCTTCAGGAAGTGGCTAAGTTCTTGTACTAGGACAAACACTTTTCACGAACTATAGTCGTTGATAGTTGTGAAAGAATCATCTCCTTCTTGGTTTTTTGGTCATGAACTAGTGGTCCATGAACATTTCTGATAGTATGCAAATTTCTCTCAACGTCATTACAGATGTGGTCTCTGCTGATGATGCTGGCAGTATGAGAATTGCAGCAACCAGCAGGAAGCTCACGGTACAATACATGCACTGCTGTCCAAAAGGCCGCATTATAAAATTTTTTGTCTGCGTGGTTTTTAACACCTGCACACCATTTTGAAATTTCAGGAGTATGGATACTATCCAAGCAATATTAACAAGAAAAAGGATGGCCAAAAGGTGAATCTAGAAGATTACCATCTCGTTGATCCACCTCCACGTTCGAAGGCTTCCTTAAAGCCTGGACCAGTTGATCATGGCACTCCTCTTATGCCTTACATTCCAAACCATCCTCCTCCTCTTCCTTCTTCTCCTGCTGCTCCTGATCATCCCAGGAGTGGTGGGTCATATGTACCCTAGCTGAAGTTCTTGTTCATATTTCGGAAAAATAGAAAAGCTGAATTAAGAAGGTAGCCAATATGTTTGCAGAAGCATTTTTCCTAGCTCTGTTTGTGGTCGTGACATTTGCGCTTGTAGCCCACTCGAATATGTACCAGCTTTTATCTTTCATTTGAACATGATGTGCTGTAATTACTAGTCTGTCTTAATTTTAATTTTAATTAGAAGCCATACCCCTTTTGGCTCCTTTTTTGCTGCATCGGAAGAGTTTCCTTTTCCCTTTTTTTTTCCTTTTCGGTTCTTTTTGCCTTTAATTTGCAAACAATCCCAAACCAAGTCGATCATATGCCTGGTTTGCCCCGTGGTCCTGCGCACTTGAAGGGGGCACAAAGCTTGAAACAGGTTATTGGGTCATCTAATCTTCTTCTTGTGTGGGCTGGTCATGTGTATGTATAGGATTGTCCATTTGAGTGAAATTCCTGCTCTGGGACTCGGAATAAGATATGAGAATCAAGAAAGTAACGGCTATATTGAGAGACTTGCTAAATGCTTCCTTTCCTGGATGATACCCGGAGGCCCCATGATGGAAATAAACAAATTGACGGTAACATTTGCTAGTACCCTGACGCAGGATATTATCCCAAAGTTCCAGAAAGCTTCTGTTCATGAAGCTAGTCACTTCTCGTATCCTCTTCATGTTCCTTAAATCTCTTCGGAGAGAATAAAACCCAGAAACTATGTGTTTGTTTCACTTATTGCTATCACTTCTTCTTCCTCCACCCACTGCAATAAGAGGCCTATTGAGAAGTGAGAACCTCAACTAGCTGTTAAAGATATCGGATATAGTGGGCCTTTTGGCCCACAGTATTCCAGTCATATATGGGCTTGCAACTCGGCTCGCTAAAACACCTATTTGTCTTGTCATGGGCTACGGTCTGCTCAAAGTTCCACAATTTTCAAACTTGAACTTGTTATTAATACTCAGTGATCATTAAATTTAAAAGTTAGCCGTGAGATTTGCAGTGTTCTTAACTCACGTAATTAAATCTTCCTCTCCACTTCAGCTAGACAAAAAAATTGAATCCGTTATGATTTATGCACAAGCCCTTTTGTTTTGTTTTGTTTTGTCTTTTTTTCTGTCTTCTGATTGATTGAGAAGTAACGTGGCTTGGGAATCGAGTTCCAATTTTGTGCCGTTTGAGTTGGAAGTTAAAACCTTTTGGATTATCCCTCAGTCGTTAAATTGTGCACTTTAAGTTCATAATTAAAAATGCAACCCTTTAAGTTCATTTCCTTTTCTTAATTCCTCTGGACACCCATCATTGAATGTTATTTCCACTTCACACCTAAATTTTCTTTCCATACGTTGTAATTTCAAGCTATTTTCAACTTTCCATTCGCAATTTCTACATTTGCACCTAGGGACTTGTTATCTACTGTTTAAGCTCATGGGAACTTGAGAATGATAAATAGAATATCAAATAGTCGTGAGTATACTTGGAAACAAAGTTCTCTGAATTTGCCTCTGAACTTTTGACGGTTCTTTTTGGTGTAATAAATCTCCGGCTACTGTTCTAAGTCAGGAGCATTCATATTATTTTTTCTTGAGTGAATAGGTGAACATTATTTGTCAATGTGTGGCAACAACCCTCCATGGAACATTATGAGTGACTTATTGAAGTCTGGATTCAACTAACTTTAAGCATAAATTCAAATGTGGGTATCCAACTGCTAAATATTTCTTCTCGAGTCAAACTCTTTGCAATATCTGTTTATTGACAAATTTATGTTGCTTGCAAGTTGCAAAGTTGGACTGGCAATCATGAGGAGGCGGCCTACTACTAAGGCGTGTAGCGGGAAATGAACTGAAAAAGAGCAGCGAACATGGTGCCATCCCCGGGGGGCCAGTGAAGTTGGAGAGCTAATCATGGTGACACAACATGCCCAAAAGCACAATCAATCAAGGAAAGTGTACCAACCTCATCGACCAGACCCTCAAAGAGAGGTAAAAAAAACAAAAAACAAAAACAGGTGGGGTTCTCCTCTCCTTGAGGCTGATTTAATTGACTACTTCTTTGTTTTTATTATTTAAAATTTTTCCCTTTTTTTGTATATTCTTTGCTGTATGAACTAATCCTTACTTGCATCACCATTTCTCAGTTCTCTAACCCCCTTCAAGAAAAGCAAAAAGACTATCGAATAAGAAGAATCGCCAAAGGGGAATTTAATCATCTTTATTCCTCACTATCACTCCCTTCCTTTTCTTTCCGCGTTCTTTAGTGGGAAAAATGGTGTGGACCAAGCAAAAATTATTATACCTTGCCTTTTGACGTGGGCTATGGCACTTTATTACTTAAGCTTAGCGCGACTACTTGGGGTTTTGTTTCTTTAAAGATAACATCATCGTGTAAAAATCTTGCTTAGGTCATGACGCTTTCCAACTTCTAACGATCATCATTTGTTGACAGAGATGTGACTTAAACTGCATCATCGTACTTAAATAACTAATTAACAGGGTTGTCCTCTTCTTCAATGATGGAGGTTTACTGGGACCCATTTGCAGTACTTGCGGAATTTCTGAATTTTTTAGCGGTTTCACTCTTGTAGCTCATTTTGTTATGCCATTCAGAGGAATCACGGGCTTTCATTATTATTTGATTTATCCAACATTTAGCGAATTGGACTTCGCTGGCGTGTGGATAAAATACTGAGTTCTTTAAGGAGACTTTATAATTTACAAGAGGACGACCATCTGGATGAAAGTCAGAAAAAGATACGTGAGAATAAGCATTTTTTAGTCATTTTTATTAGTTATTTTAAAGAAAAAAAAAACATGGTTAATTACTTTATATTCGTGACTGAATCTGACTCTTCAAGATTAAACTAAGTAGTTTTTCAAATTTGCAATCGTAAAAGTATAACTAAAAATACATTTCACAATAATTCAAACTAACCGGTTTGGTTTTGGTATGAATAACGGATTCCCTTGAGATGATTTGGTTGTACGTTTTGCTCTACATTGTTAAAATAAAAGAAAATAAAATTAAAAACACTCTCTAATTAATGGGGAGAATATTAAGCACCGAGCCCCGGTAAATTGGAGGAAAAAAAGTCGCGCATTTGGCCCATGAGAGCAAGAGCCCATTTAAAAGCAAGGGAAAAAAGAAAGGCACATGGCGAAGATGACGGTATGGGATGGAGCCGGAGCATCCCAGAATGTAATGCTTTTGGACTGCCTTCTTTGCTGATAACCATGACAATTTGTGTGCTTTGCTCCTTTTCATGTAGAGCGGTGGGGGCTTTTTGACTTCTTGTAATCGGCAACAAAACAACTCTTGCTCTTTATGATCACAGCCAAGTACAATTAGATAACAAGTGAAGGGATAGGCAGGTGACTGATCAGGCTCTTCTGATATATTTTTGCCAGCACTAAGTGCGATTATGAAGCAAGTTCTTTTTCTTCAGCATATTTTGGAGGTAATTCCGTAACATTATTTAGAAAGATTTCCAGAAAATAGTTGGAGGGGAGCTGCCCTATTCGGTTGACCAAATATAATTTGACTTGAAGACTTAAATAGCATTGAATAAAGAAGGAATCACCATGGACTGTTACTTTACAACACCCTTCTTTTGTAACACCTTCCTGCTTGTGGATTTTCATTTTTTATATTGTCCTCAACTAGAATTTCAACTTTATATATGACTTTAACACTACTGAATTGTCAGTAAACATAAAAAATTCATATGATAATTACACAAATACTAGAAAAAAGTTACCTTCATAATTTATTTATTTAGTTACATACTTGAAACGAATATACTTGTGTGAACAAAAAGCAAAAAAAAAACTTATGTTTTCTCATCTATAGCATTCATTCATAATAGATGGTTAAAACTTCACATACTTTTCTCTTAAGTTAGGAAGCTATCTTGAGATTTTTTTTTGGGGGGGGGGGGCCTAAAAAATGGGAATGTATGATTGTATCCCATAAATTTGCTAAGAAGAATTGCCTTGGATTCACACTGCAGAGTGATGAGAGAGCACCAAAGATAGGGCCATTAAGATGAATATTGAGGCTCCTATCGGTGTTGATTGCGATGGTAACAGGCTAGTGGTTCATGGGTACGAAGGTCAACCTCTTCTCATTTATTCTAAACGTATTCCAAGCACATTCTCCTCTCCCACTCTAAAATTGATAGCCATCAGGACAGCCCTTTAACAAGCACGAGCGTAGGCTTTGGTAAAACATTTGCTTTGAATTTGATAATTTGG
Source organism: Rhizophora mangle (assembly GCA_037832345.1). Taxonomy (NCBI): domain Eukaryota; kingdom Viridiplantae; phylum Streptophyta; class Magnoliopsida; order Malpighiales; family Rhizophoraceae; genus Rhizophora; species Rhizophora mangle. The sequence goes on from JBAPLJ010000320.1 coordinate 2,308,342, forward strand.
AGGCAGTGAATAGTTGTCAAAAGACGAGCCCTACTTTTTTAACAAATGAACTAGTAGTTGAAGATATAAAGTTATTAACCTCTAATTTTTATACTTTTCATGTCTCCCATGTTCCAAGAGCAACAAATAGAATAACATAAACCTTGTTATTACTTTAAGGAAGTTGTTTGGACCATAAGCAATAAACCTCATGTTTTTAATTTGACTAATTAGGATGTATTGCAACTTTCCTCTTGAATGAAATTTTCAATATTCTTCACAAAAAAAAGGGTAAAATCAATGTTAAATGTGAATGAAAACAAAAATTTTAAATGAGATCAATTGAAATAAAAAGATAATAAAATAAATTTGTGTAATTTAAAATCATATATGTTATATAGTCACAAAAATAATAATAATAATAATAAAGAACTTATATTACACCTTGAAAATGGATGTGCCTAAATTTTTTCATCCCAAAAACAAGAAAATCCAAACATCTCATCGGAAGAAGTAGGTTGTGGAACGTTGATATCTCCCAAATCTAATGGTTCCTTTGAGCATAATAACATCATTTTCAAATTTTTAAGTAAGATTAACTTCTTTTCTGTTGCCTCAAAAACTAGAGAGTAATCTAACATTGACTAAAATCTCTATACTCACCTTTTTTGTTATGTTACTTGTAGTTATCATGTTAACATCAACTCTAGTGCCATTACTAATGGGTATTGGCAAGATTGTTAAAATCTTGATCCAAATTGATCCAAATCATGCTAAGAGCTTTTTGGAATAGACTCTTGGCAGAATTCTAATTTAAATTAAATTGTAGTATTAATATAATCAAAATCTAATATTCTTATTTCTTTTATAATGAGTTTTTAAATTTTTATTTTTCAAACTAAAATGTATTATAAATTTCACAAAACAATATATTCTTATTTTTATTCATGTTGCCCACCATTATATAGTTTTTTTTTTAATGTTTAATGACCAAGACAAGTTGATTTTATAAATTTTAAAACTTATATTCATTAACAATACCCCCAAAAAAAACCCTAAAAATAAGTCATTTGTCTAAATTTGAATACAAAATACAAGCAATTAAGTAACTATACATATAAAAGATTTATAACTCATAAAAATTATTTTTTTAACTATCATAAAAAAATTTTCTCTTATATTATGACAATTTTTTATTATTATTGAGTTGATATATGCAAAATACTTAATTATAAGTTATATCTATTAATATTAATTAATTTTTATTTCTAGCAATATCTTACAATTTTACAACTCAATTTTAACTTGCTTAGGTAATGGCAACAATCAGCACGATGCAATATTTGCATCAACTTGATAGATAACGTCATACTATAACTTAATTAATTGGCTTGTTCAATGCTTTTTATTTTATTTTTTTAATTAGTAAGAGTGAAAAACAATATAAGAATTTTTGTATTATAATATAGCTATGCATAAGTCCTGTCAAATTATTTCATTTTCTAAGGCATATTTTATTTTTTTTTGGTTAAAATATTGACCTTCCCCTCATTATGTCCTCTCTATTTATTATGCTTGTGCAGTTTTTTGTTGTAATTAGAAGAAAATAATATTTAGTAGAATTAAATATATGTCAAAATTTTAGAGTTGTTTAGTGATTCTGAACAGTCTTGGTATTTGCTTCCATATATTTCAGTATAACAATGTGGCTTGTATTTTTTAAAAAAAGTAAAAAAAAAAAAAAAAAGAAAAAAATATAAAAACAGGTATCCTAATCAAGAATTTAATTAAATACAAATTTGTCTGAATGCGTAACGTCCCTCTGAAGATTCAAGAGGGACCGAACCATCAACTCCCATTGGTCCCGGCACGGCCCTTTTGCGCGGAAATACCCATAAACCCGCACAAACGGGCCCTCGACGTGTAACCAAACTCCTCCCAAGAAATCCCCACCATTTTCTATCATCTCTTCCCTAAACTATCCTTGACACCCAACACTTTGCAACCTCCGACACGCAAGGTTCCATTTTCGTGAATGACCCACGGGTAACAACCCGAATCAGCCAATATATTTGCACTTTGTCGTATTGTAACGTCCCCAACGACGACAGGTATCCCTCCAATTCTCGCCTAATTAAGGCAGGACCTTCCGCTGCTTCTTCTCATCCGTCCCGTACACACAGACTTCTCTCTCTCTCACACTTACGCTCCCGGCCAGCTCGTAACGGTCAATTTTTTTTTAATGTTACAAATTTCTCTCTCTATACGGGCCTGAAAATTCAATGAAATGCCTCAAAAGTATATGCTCTCTTCTCTCGCTTCCCTCTCCATATCCACGAAGTGAAGTTGCAGAGTAGAAGTAGAATTTTAGGGAGTGGATTTTTGAAGGATGAGATACATAAGTTAATTGATTTTTGGATTTCCTTTTGCGTGTGTGTGTGTGTGTGTGTGTGTGTTTTTCACGATGGTAGCTGCTGTTTCCACTACGTCTAACTCTAAGACGACGCAGAGGACAACGACGACGACGACGCAAAACCAAAACCAGACGAGGCGTCCTCTGTTGCCATCGGAACCGGACAATGCTCTCGCTCCTCGTAGGCCAAAATCTCGGGAAGTCACCTCTCGTTATCTGTCATCTTCTTCCTCCACCGCGAAACGGAGCCCGTCATCTTTGATTTCGCGGCCGGCGGCCTCGATGGATCCGACTACCACGCCTTCCTCCACAATCAAACGGTCGCAATCGGTGGAGCGGAGGCGGCCTGCCACGCCGAGTGCAAATTCGTTAAATTTGAGGATTAGTAATGCGAATGGTAATGGTGTTTGCAGTAGTGAATTGTCCAACCCCCGGAAGACGTTGATTACTTCAAGGAGAAGCTTGTCGGTGCCTTTTCAGGGAGAGTCATTATCGCTGCAGTTGAGCAAAGAGAAGCCAGGGTCGTCCCCCGTTAGTGAGAAGAAAGGTACGCCGGAAAGGAGAAAAGCGACGCCGACGCCGGCCAGAGGAGTGGAACAGGCGGAGAATTCGAGGCTCGTAGAGCAGCAGCGGTGGCCGGCGAGATCGCGAGTAACAAATTCAAATTCGATGACTGCGAGCATGGAATTTACCGATGAAAGGATGAGATCAACTGGATCTGGTGTGACTGCTGTGAGAGCGTTGCAGACCTTTATGGTGGACGATAGGCTCTCGACTGAGAGTAGATTGAGCTCCGATTCCAGCAATACGAGCCTAGAAAAAGCTTCTGATTCAGAGAGTCTGTCCTCCGGTAGTTCTTCAGAGGGCAGTTGTAATGTTTTTAGTGGTAGACAAGCACAACACGGACCGTGTGGAGTAGTGGCGGCAGCGAGGTTCTGGCAAGAGACTAATAACAGACATAGGCGGCAGCCTGATCCTGCCTCGCCAGTTTCCAAGACTGCTGGATTGACAGGGCCTGCGCTGCCAAAACTTGTTGCGCCGAGGAGGCTTGGAAGAGATAGTCCAGTATCCTCTCCAAAGCAAATGGCGAATATAAGAGGACAGATGTCTCCTGTTCGCAGTGGAACAATATGGGCTGCGTCCCCAGGCAAGTTCGGATCACCCAAGGCCATCTCGTCTCCAATGAGGGGAATGAGTCCTTCTAGAGCGAGGAACATGGTGGGAGCTGTAGTGAGCAGTAATTTGAGCAATGCAATTGCTAAACCTTCAATTTTGAGCTTTGCTACTGATATTAGGAGAGGAAAGATTGGAGAAAATGGGATTGTTGAGGTGCATTTGTTAAGGATTTTGTATAATCGATTGTTGCAATGGAGCTTCATTAATGCTAGAGCTGGTGTGGCACTGTCAGCCCAAAAGTTAAAAGCAGAGGTATGGACCGTGTGGTTATTGCTTTCTGACCTTACCACTCTTTGTGCTCTCTTTGAGTGCTGTCAATGTAATTCTTATTCTATATGATTAGCTGCAGCAACATAAAATAAGTATGGCTGGGTGTTCTAATTTCAACAGCTCAACTAGAAAAAAACTTGGTGGCAGTGCAGTGAGAGCAATGTGATAGGCACACGCTGAAAATATTAATAATAAAATAGTATATAGGCTGTTGGATGGACTGTGTACCTCTGCATGCCCTACACTACGTTGATACTAGGTAGTCAATCTCTTTAAACTAATTCCTTTCTGGCCATGGACCAGAATCTAAAGTGATTAAGAAGAAAGAGACATTCAATATTTAGAAGTGAATGAATTTTGTAGTAGCTGGAGTCAAGCAGTAGCGTCATTAATTTTGCCAATGTTTGAATAGATGGCTAATTGTAAGAGAAACATAAGTGCAGAGATTTTGGAATTGCTATGACTCACAAGATGTTTCCAATGGGAATGGAAAAGTGAAAACACCACAAATTTCAGTTTTCTGTGAGATTAATGCAACAATATATTTTCTTAAAAATAAAATTCCTTAGTGTTGTCATGCCGGCCACTTCTACAGTGTTAATAAAAATTTTCTTAGCCAGCAAAATGCTACCTGTTTCTGTTTTCTATTTTGATTGCCAGTTTCAACTTATGTTCAATACTTAGGACATTCTGCTACTTTTCTCAAATTCTATACATTTTTTGCTTATTACAGTGCCTCAGTGTTTCAATTTTTCATCTTTATATTGCTTCTGGAGGAGAGATTCTGCTGTGTACATCTTGACTTGTGGTGTGGTAGTGCTTGCATTTTTAGGACCACTAAGATGGTGTTCTTTTGGGTCATGTGAGAATGGGATCTGACCACGTTATTGGGTAAAAGCTGGCTTGTTGGGTGCTCACCAATAGTGCAGCAGCATGATGGTGTATTTTTTTTTTATTGGTTGATTGCATATAAGATATCTGGAGGTCATCTGGGAAGATTCCCAACTTTTCTAATTGCATATGTTTATTTCTGGCAGGTTTATGAAATGATATTGTGCAGAATTTGAATTTGGATGGCTATCATTGTTCTATTAGATTTTAATTTTTTGTTGAATTGAAGTTGGTTGATGGAACATGTCAATGACATTTGTGTCCTTCCTTCAGCAAACATCATTGTTGTAAGGTTTTCCATGTGAATTTGAGCATAGCGTATTTATATCACATTTTAATGATTGCCACTTATCTTACATTTAGTTAATGCATTTGTTACACAGCTGTCAATGGTATACAAGCTTGTGTGTTGAATCTTCCATTCTAAATGTTCTTCTCTGTATCAGAAAAGTCTGTTCGATGCACACATAGCAACCTCAAAATTGTGTGAATCTGTTAGTTCAAAGAAAATAGAGTTACAATGGCTGAGACAACATTTGAAGCTGATTTCAATCCTCAGGGGGCAAGTAAGAGATGTGGCTACCCTTTTCTTTTGACTTTCTGTTTATTGGTTTTTCCTTGACTTAGATTGGAGATCTTTCTGCAGATATCTTTGTTTCTTTTACGAGGTCTTTCCATTTGTTTGTAATTGTAATCTTATGGCATTGTATTGGGAAAAAATTTCTCTCTCTCTATTGAGTGTAGATTTTGATAGTTCAGCCTTCTTGTATCAGTTTATAAAGCATGTTTCCTAGTCCTAGAAAAGGTTTCCCCAACTATTTTTTTCCCTTTGGCTATTGGTTGCTAGTCTGATTATGTTTCTTGACTGCAGATGATATATTTGGAAGAATTGGAACTCATGGACCAGGATTATTCCTGTTCTTTATTGGAGGCTAATGAAGCTTTGCGAGCAAGCACACTCCGTTTACCTGTTGTAGGCAGTGCAAAAGTAGTTGTTATTTTCCCACATTTGTTTCCCTTTTCGTAACTTGTTGGCATAAACAAGGAATAATAATTTCTTATTTGGTTCATGCTACAGGCAGATGTCCACAATGTGAAGAATGCTATCTGTTCAGCTGTTGATGTGATGCTGGCAATGGCATCCTCAATATGCTCATTGTTATCCAAGGTGCTCTATTGCTTTCTTCATCCTTCTTCCCACAAGGCCTGAGGGTCATGTGAACATTTTGCATAGTTTTCTCTTTTCACTGCCCTGCATTTTCTTTCACATTAGGTGAGGGTTGTGAATGTTTTTCTTTTGAATGTGTATCGGTCCTATGTGATTTTTAACCTATTGCTGAAATAGCTACTATTTGTCCCTTGGATGATTGGTGATCTCAGTACTTTTTTGTGCCTAATTAACCAGTTCAGGTGTTTTGCTGTTAGACAAGTTGGTCTTGAAATTCCCAGCACAATGTCTGGTTTTGTGGAGATTTTAGTTATTTTTAGCAATTAGTCTTATGCAAAATTAACTTGTTCAGATCACATTGTCAAATTTGATGATTGTTTTATTGGTGTTGAGGACACGCCAATATTTGGTTTATTGAGTTTCTTACGTGCCATAGAGCATGGCATATTTTGTGCTTCAATATGTAAGTTCCTTTTTCTTGAGGCTTTGGGCTGTTGACTTTATTGCTGCTTATATTTTGTTTAATGGCTAAAAGGTCCCATTTCCTATGTTTATTGTGCGACATGTGCTTCTGTGGAGTTGCCTTCTTATCATATTCTTATGATTGAATATGTCATTATAGACTTAATGGGACTACAGTCCTCTGACTGGCTCCTAGTGCTAGGTTCTTAACATGTGCAATAAACTGACTTTGACCAGGATTCATCACGCATCCTTTGCACTCATAGTTATGGCAAGTTCAACTATTTTCGTTCATAGTTTGTGGCTAACCCAAGGGTTATGGTCAAAGCATGTGCTACAGCCTCTTTGGCAAGCTGAATTGTTGAGATCACTTGACAGCCTCTGTTTTCCAAGCAGTCAAAAAGAATGCCTTTTTTATGGCGCTAGATGTCAAAATTACACATTTGGTAACTCTAACAATACCAAAACAACTGATTTATTATGAGTGTTTGGTCTGATTAGTTTAAATGTTGGTTCTTCTTCTCATTCTGATGTCAGTTTCTTTCTCATTTCACATATGTTGATTTTTCCCTAAAATCATTTACCCCCGATAGGTTGGGGAAGTAAACTCTCTAGTTGGTGAAATTGCAAATGTAGCTGCAAAGGAACAGACTTTGCTTGATCAATGCAAGCACCTCTTGTCGGCCATAGTGGCCTTTCAGGTAATGTTGCGTTTGATTTGATGAGTATCACGAAAAACGTTAGTAGTTATGCTGTAAATGGCAATTTTTTAATGAAAATCCACTATTGGTTCATTGATTAGCACTTGTTTCCCTGGCCAGGTGAAGGAATGTACCCTTCGAATACATATTTTACAGCTGAAACATGTGCCTTCAAGCTTGACAGCAAAACTGTAAAGCTAGTAGTTCCTATTAACCATCTTCTAAATGCTAACATCTCATCAAACCCACTTTTCCTCGGATTCAAGGAATCAGAGGTGTAAGATTGGCTAATGGAATGGATGGTTGTGGCTTCTTAAAAATCACAAGAATGCTCGTTTGGTATGATTGCACACGCACATGGAGAATGTTATGTCGCTGCGCCCCTGTTGCTGAACAACATGCCCTGGGAAGACGGCAGTCCCAAATGTATAGGGACACATGAAAAGCGTGTGTAATAAAGTTCCATTGTTCATTTCTAATTTTTCTCTCATTCAATAGTTGTCGATGGAAAGTTATTGTCTCAATATTTAATTTTACGCGTGAATTTATGAGATGCCTGCCTAAATAAATAATTCAACATCGAGACCGTGTAGTTGGCAAGAGCCATCTGTTTCCCTAAAATTAAAATATACTCTCCCTCTGTAACTTTGCGGTTAGAGACTTGAAATCAGATCACGTACGTAATCCCTTGCCGTCTCAACCCATTTGGTCCTCTTTTTGCCACTGATACACCTTATAGATTTTTAAAATTAATAATAATTTTTTTTATTTTTATAAATCTCTTTTTTATTTTTTTCATTTAACAATTAAAATTTTACGGCTCGGAAATAAAAGCGGTTTCCCCTTACCGGCTTGTATCATTTTCCTATTTGCCTCGTAAACACAATTATTAGTGGGTTGAAGTCGGACTGTGATCCAACGAAGGTGTATGGGACCCACGGCATATGCTGGGAAACGCGGCGAGCGAGTGGACGGGGAATAAGACGCTTCCGCCCATAGACAAATCTTGTCTGTTGCATAAGTTGGCCTTTTATTTTCTGTCAACTGGAAATTCTTTTGTGTGCGTTGATGCCGTGGAACCCACTTCCAATGGAAGAGGACTGAGGAGGATTGAGGAAGCTGACGTGCAACCCACCACTTTTTCTGCTTTTCCAGGATCTATCTGGGTCCCAGCAATTTATTCCACGCCAAGTACGCAAGCATCATTAACGTTTTCGCGACTCCTTTGTCACATATTTGGCTTTGGGATTTGGCTGCTCCTCTTATGTTACATTCGTTAAAAAATTGAGATATTTAACTCGATAAAAATTTATTCGAATTTATTTATTTTAATAATTAAACAACACTCAAATTTAAATTTCAAACTTATTTATTAAAAACCTAAGCTTAAATAAATGTGAATTCGTTTGTTTAATTTTATAGACAACCTGTTTAAAAACTCAGTAGATGTATGATTTAAAATTAATTGAAAAATTAAAAATCATTTAGAATTTATTTAATGTATCATTAACGATTTATTTAAAATACCATGTAGAGCTATTTATTTAATTTTGGGTATAAATAATAAAAGTTTTAAGTTTTTTTTCCTCATTTTTTGTCACTCTCAATGTACAGAACCCAAAAACAGCCGCCACTCCCTTCTCCTTTCTCTGCGACAACAGCTAAGCTTGATATTGAGATTAAACTAAACTGATTTTAAGATAATCAAAAATTTTCATAAAAGAGTTAAACAAGAACTAAGTTTGAACTAAATAAAACTTTATCGAGTCAAGTTTAAGTCTCAAAATTAAAATCCGAATCAACTTTGAATTCGAATAATTTTCTACTAGTAAAGCCTAGTTCGGCTTAATTTGTTTGCAGTCCAAATTATACATAGCATGATTTGTTTAATTAAAATTTATGTTAGTTTGAAAATTTGGGATCTCTTCAATATGTATAAGTCCTGTAATTTATTTATTATTTTCTAAAAATTTCTAGATTTCAATTTGTTAATATAAAATGAATAGTCTAAGTAATTATAATGTAATAAACATGCCAGCAAAAACATGAGAAGAGTCTAATCATGTGGCTTCATGTGAAGCCCGCAAGCTTAATGTCCCCTCTGCGTTTATCATTCAGCATAATTCAGGGCCTCAAATTTAGCAGCCATCTATTGTAAGAAAATTTTAATCGTGAATAAATCAAATCAAACACGACACGGAGATGTAACTCTAAGGGGATTCATTGAAGCTTTTTATTTAGATTGTTGGATCTTGCGAAAATAAAATTTAAAACAATTATATCTTTTACTTAATTTAATGTATAAAAAAACAAAAATAAGAAAAAAAAATTTATATAATCGATCTCTTAAATTTGAAAATAAAATTTTATTGTTGTTGTTATTATTGTTGACAAATTTATTGTTAAAGTTTATTAGATGAATGTATATTTATGATTTTATTATTAATTTTGATTATATCTTAAAAGATAAAAAAATATATTTTTTATTAATGATAATAATGTAATTTATGAATTTATATATACCATGAATTTAATTTCCTGTATGGGTGCAATTTGTCGTTATGGTATTAGCTACACGCCATGACGTCTACGTGACAACACCGTAAGCATCTAATTTTATGTCTTTTTCCATCATTAACGTTTGAAGTTTATGTAGACGGAATGTAAAAAAAAAAAAAAAAAAAAACAAAAGGAACGTTGAAGGATAGGTGCATTAAAAAAAAAAAAAAAAAAAAAAAAAGAGAGAGAGAGGCGTTGAAGAGATAGACAATAATTTCACCGATCTTATACATGGAAGAGACAGAACTATTGGACACCACCACGGCCTCGGCACATGCATTAATTTGGTGATGTGACTCAATTTTTTTTTTCTTTGTTTTTGGAGATAATTACAAGCTAACAAACATCTATATGAAGAGAGGGGGAGCAGATAATCTCAATGTGCATCGATGACACTGGCGAGGTCATGCAATTAGCGAAACCATTTTGGTTTCATTTGTGTATATCAACGTCAATTTAGAATGAGATTCACACATGGCCTAACCTTGAACGATTCAAAGGTTTCTAACTTTGTTTGAATCACAATCCTACTCTTGATTCTGGACACCGAGTCGGGAGCTGAGAGAGTGGGGATCCCATGCCACCTCTGAAAGGGTGGAGCCACTTGGTGTTGGGGCTCGGCAGCTTTATCTGGACCCACAGGCCTCAGCCGAGTCCTTGGCAACATAGCTGCAACTGCGGCAACCCCGTCCTAACCATCCCCAGTCCCATCGGCACCACAAAAACTGCCAATTCTAGGGCATCATTACCAACAGAAGCAACTCCAAAAAATAGACAAAAAACCAAAAAAGTAGAGTAATATTTCATAATTGTTCACCAAAAGCTCACCGGATCAAAATTTCCGACATTACATTTGTAGCCTTTTAGCCAAAAAATAAAAAAGAACAAAAAGGGCTAAATCCCCATTATTTCTCTCTCTCTTTTTCTGCCTATTTTTATTTTTAAACGAAAAGATTTAAGAGTTTCTTCTCACCACCACCACCATTGCCTACAAAGCTCGTTGTCAGGTCCGATTGCCCTGAATAAAAGGACATCGCATCGCTTTCTTTCCCTGGCTTCCCTCTCTCGTCTCTGCTACCTGCCACCAGCTTTGGTGCCAGAGAAAGTGTCAGCAAGTCTGAGATTGGACTTTGATTCGGCATTGACTGCGTCCACGTGTTCTGTGAATTGCACGCTTCCTCGGACAAATCTTCCGCTGATTCGTCATAATTTGGGGCCAAAACTCCGGCAACGGCAATTCCAGGCAGCGGCCGGATAGTTCCGCCGGAGAGTAACGTCTCCACCGCAGCCTGGCACACGTGCCAATTACCGCTCCAAAGTAGGCCCACCGCTCCGTTTACTGGATTCACCGTACGCCCACACGCCTCAAATAAAAGCGACTGAAACAAAGCTATATAAACAAAAGGAAAAGCAAAAAAATATGTCAAAAAAAATAATTTTTATATTTCAATAGTTCATACTTTTTAGCTATATAAACAAAAGGAAAAAATATATATATATCAAAAAAAAAAAAATCTTTATATTTCAATAGCTCATACTTTTTACACGTATAATTTAAAAAATATAATAAAAAAAAAAAAAAGGATTCACCTAAATAGGTACCTGGCCGTTGGGATTCAGGGACGGCGGAGATGAGAGACATGAGATCGCTGCGGCCGAAGAACTTGGCGAGAAACAAGGTAGCGTTGGCTTGGGCCTCGGAGGAGCCGATCCAGTGCAGGCACGACCGCAGTATGCAATTCTCGCTGCATCCCTTCCGCAGCACACGGCACCCGTTGCAGCTCATATCCACCGTCCGATGATCACCCTTCCAAACTCAAAAAGGAAAAAGTAAAAAAAAGAAAAAATCTCTATCGATCTTGACTTGGTGCTTTCCTTGGAGACCTGCGAAAGTTTTCTTGGGGTGAAAGTCAGGAGAAGAGAGAGAATGAGAGAGAAGCGAGCCTCGGACATTTGGGACTGACGATGTTTCGGATATAAATAAGGGGAGAGCGTGAGGAAAAGAGAGGAAGTAACTGTGGACTGTGGTTGACGGGTTCAGTTAGAAAGTAACTGTGGTTGAGTTAAATTATAAAAAATAAATTATATTGAACGGTGGAGATTATTTTTCATATCTACTCTGGGCCCCCACCATTCTTGCGCCTCGTTCAAGACGAATATCTTCCAAACTCTGGGCATGTGCGGCTACGAGTTTTCGCGTCCCTTGTTCTTCCTCGCCGCATACCGTTGGATTTTATCCTAATTGTTGATGTCGGCCGTTGGATTCTCGTCAGGATCCTTTTTGCTTTTAAGCCTTTTCTAAAAAGTACAGCTCCAAAAAGTACGAACCCTCATCCCCGCGAGCAATGGTCGGCTGTGGTACCAAACTAGGAGCCGAGGTATTTCATTATCGTAAGTAATGGAATGGAAAATCATGTGTCAAGCGAGTGATTTTTTTTTTCCTTTTTAGTTAATTGGAGAATGTAATAAAAATTAAAAGCCAAAATTTAAGAATCAGAAAAATAGAAAAACCTATTTTCTCCACATCATCGTCGAAGTTTGGGAAGTCGTGTTGCGTCGGACCATTTGAAATAAATAATGTTTGTTTACTAAATACAGTTAAAAGAGTATTTCTGTATTTGGGTGCATATGACGATGTAAGGCATTAATTTTCGCAGAGGCATTGGAAAAATAAGGTTGTCAAACAAAAGAAAGCATCGACATGGCCAATGGGGATAAATGGAATCTTTACAATTATTGACGTGAAATCCGAGGCTTTTAATCTTTGGGAAAATAAATATTTTTGGGGGTGGGGTTCAGTTCACTCGTTGGGCGTCAGAAAAATATTATCCACACAATATGCGGTAGTATATCTTGTAAATACGTTCATATACTCTTTGATGAGAGAAAGCCTTCCTGCGAGTATCAACATATGATATCCTTCGACTCTTGAGTTGCGAGCAACAGCATATAATGATGGTACGATTTCCTGCCTTCGTTGAACAAACTTAAACTTTTGCTTTAGCGAGGAGTATTCTATTTAACCAGGAAAAACAAGCACGCATGTTTGTCGCCCCATCCCCCAAAAAAGAGGTAAAATGGGAGGAAAAAAAAAGAAGGCCTTTTCGGGAGTGAACTGTTCTACTTGTCAAGTAGGCAGAAAAAGGGTGAAAAAAGAGTGCTCTTTATATACAAACTTAATTTGCACACAAATTCTACATACGTACGTAACTTTTTTTGTGTAAAGATTTTAATAAAATTTTTAATTTAATTCACTTATTAAAAATAAAATTAATTTTGATATGAACTTTAATACTATTATTAGATAATTATAATAATATTAAAATTTTATTAATTTAATAAAAATATTACAAATAATAATTAAAAATATATGTAATAATATAAATAATATATATTTATATAAATTTATTCATTTAAATTTATTTAAATAATAAAATTTAAATTATAATAAATTTTTTATTTAAATTAATATTAATATTTTTCTTAATCCTAATCCTCTAACTCCAAAATACCAACTATTTTCTAAAAATATCACTTACTTAATCTTTTTATATTTGTAATAAATTAATTTAATTTCATTTTTATTAACTTAATTTTTTAAAAAATAAAATAAATATCAATACATTTATATTTTTTATACAGAATTTTTAATCAAATTAATTAAAAAATTATTATCAATAAGTTTTTTTATAATAATTTTAATTAAAATATAAATCTTACTTAACAAATTAAAAAATCAAATAACCTAATAAATATCTAAAATTATAATTACATTTTATGTTTTATAAGATGATAATAAATTATTTTTTGAATAATTATAAATAAATATAATCCTAAAATTGAAATTTAAGATTAAATATAAAAAATAAATAAAATATATTTTAAAAAATTCAAGTGAAACACGGCTCTCTAAAATGTAAATTTTGGGTGTTTGCTATAATAAAAAAATAAAAAAAATACCAACAACATTTTCTTACTAATACCACCATCGTTAGAAAAGCATCTCTTTCAGTACAATTGTAAAAGCATTTGAATGGCAGAATAGCACACTCCAACTGCTGAAAACACACACAACCAAACTGCAGGGCCTACTAGCTGGCTGGATTGGCGCCTCGATAAGTGGGCTAATTGAAGCTCTTGTCCACCAACTTGTACAAAATTCTATTTCACCCACCCAACTCATGGGATAAAACTACAAGGGGTTTGAACCATCTGCGCTGGTCTTTGAATCACTTGACGAGTGATTGACGAAAGGAAGAAGCCATGCACGGATGCTCCGAGGCCGAAAAGGCCACAATTGCACGAACAGTAGGGAATGGGTCAAAAGTCTTCCTGGATTTTGGAGGGGCCGATTTGTGTGCTTCTTGTCCCAGTATTTCAGAGTAGTTCACAGTGTCTTTGCACTTCTATTTTCACCGCATCATCCATACGATATTGCAATCCTTCAGCTTTGACAGTATTAGTATGTACGTAAAAAGGAAAATAAAAACTGCAGCCATTTGATTTATATCCAACGTCTAATCTCAGTAAAGTGTGTCTATCTAGTAGCTCGTATTTCTATAAGTTTTATGTTTGCTTTTGGATTTTACAGACCAATTCGATTGAAGAAATCATGTATTAATCGGATGTTTAGTATAATTCTACCTAATAAATCAAATGAGAGCAGAACTGATCAGAATTGCCAAAAAAAAAAAAAAAAAAAGGTTGAACAAATGACAAATCAAGTCAAAAGGGTCAAACTAATTTACTGACTGTTGGTTCAAAATTAAAAAGAAAAAAAGTATATTTCTAAATTTATATTTTAGTATTTAAATATTTCTAAATTTATAATTAAATCTTAAATTTTATCCAAACATATAATTAGGGTACTTTGAAACAGTATTTACATTATATATGACATATTTATCATAAATATGTAATTATTTATAATAATTGATAAAAATATTTTAAGAAAATTTTGATTAAATATTTAAAACTAATTTAAAATGACTCAAATTTACGTTTGGCTTTCTAAAATTAAGAGTAGTTGTAAGTATGAATATTGTGAGAATTTATTTTTTTTTCAAAAAAAAAAAGTAGTTTTAAAAAAGTAAAAAATTTAAAACAAAAATAACTTAAATTATGATTAATTTTTTCTTTTTCTTTTTTCATAAAAAAATTATAAATTTTTTTCTCTCCACTATAAGGAAAAAAATAATAATAATTTAGTAGTATTTTTATTATAAATTATTTTCTATTTTTTCTTTTATTTTTTAATTATTAGTAATTATGTTTTCATAGAGTTTTAAGATAAGTAAATAATTATTAATATAAATTAAATAAATTATATTAAATAGTAATAAGTGATGGATTAATACATATAGATATAGGATTTCCTAAAAGAAAGGAACCATTAATTATTATTATTATTTTTTTTAAAATGGCTCTTGGCATTCAAGCGGTTCTACCTTTGGGCCCTTGGTCTTGGAACCCGCATCAGGTTCTTCTTTCTCCGAAGCCCATACTTTGTAATATCTGGGTTTTATAAGATGGGAGACATATCCAAACAACTGTTGCTAGAGAGGCCCCTATTTTGCCATGTTTTTGTCTTTTTGACCGGCCATTCTTGCTTTCGTTGTTGAGGAAAAGTATAGGAAGACCTGAATGTTCAATTGAACGATTGACCAACTTAGCTTCCAACTTAGTACGTTTATGATGACCGCTGGAGAATCCATAGCGAAAACAATCAAAGATGGTACACTGGATGCGATCCAGAACAGAATGGTAGTTTATACGGACTATTAATAATGGACCTCCTGGACCCAAAACTTCTACAATCTGCTCAATATTTCAACTTAAGATATTCAGACGGGTTGCCGCTATACCCATTTTCGGGTTGGGTCAGGTTGCTGCGTCGTCGGGTTATAGTAAAGTTGGGTCATGTCATATTCACTAACTGTGGGTTGCAAGTCCATGTTAATAATGTTTTTCTCATCCCCTCTCTCTGTCTCTCTCTTTCCCGATCCCCAAGGTTGGAGGACCGCCTCGGCAAAATCGTGCCTTTTTTTTTTTTTTTTGTCTGTCTCGACATACAAAATTAAATCAAATGTACATTATGAGGTAAAATTAATAAGAATTATTGATTATTATAATATTTTCTAAAATTAGAAATATATTTATTTCATTAAATGTTGTATAACTCATATTTTAAATCTTACTTTTTTAGTCAAACCTATAAAGTCCCAAGAAGTTGAACACATATTTTAAAAAGAACATCTTAATTAATCATGTTAGAAGCATGAAAATGTTACTATTTATCTTAGTCACGATTTCGGCCCCGAGTCAAACTTTGAAAAGAATATTCTTTGTCTTGGGAACTAATGCCTTGCTTGATTGGTTCGCTCTAACTAGGACATTATCTTTAAACAAAACGCAATAAGTTCACCTCTGTTTAATTGAATTGTTCCCTAGTGAGGCAACGATATTTCTACCAAGCATTGTGGGACGCATAAGATGGTTGCACTTTTATTAATTGATTCCTATTGTTTGGTTAGATCACCCTGAACCACTCGTTTCTATCAGAGAAATGGTATAAGAAGAATAAATTGGGAGGAGCAGAGCGTGTTAGTAAAAGAATTCGATAGATCTATCTCTCTTCGTATTGACCTTGCAACTTTTTTTTTTTTTTTGAGTTTTTGGGATGACATCAAACGAGAAACCATGTTTGCACAATAGACAGCTTTGATCCTTTTGAAATTCCATGCACCTTATAACCTTTTTTTTTTTTTTTTTTGTTTTCCTTCTTCTGAGCTTTCTCCATATGAATGACACGAAGTTAACCAGTGGCCGCTAAAATTCTGTTTTTTTTTCTTTCACTTATCTCTCGTCCAAGCTAGAACTACGTGTTCTTGTGGCGGTCTTGGTAGCTCGTCCCCTCAAACCTCTAGAAATTATCATTCAAAGAAGATCATAGAATTTTCAGTACTATATTAATGTTTTCTCTCAATTTCTTCTTCTTAAATATGTTAGAGATTGATATATAATACAGTACTGATCTTGTTCAAATGTTTTCTTGGCAAGGGTAATCATATGATTACCGTAAAGCATGTTATTGAACAAACGGTGTTACACGTGGGGATTTAGAAACGTAGGAAATATGCTTACAGTTACAGGGACTCCCCCTGACGGGCCTCATCATGTCTTCTATACTGTTTCAAACACCTTATTGAAGCCCGCTTTGAAAAGTCAAACAACGTTTGGCAAGATGACCACTAGGCACAGTCACCAAGCCATTTGCTCGAGGATGAATTTTGAGATTCGGGCCTTGATTTCATTCATGTAGAATGTATTCTAGGTCTAGTTTACCTGGACGAAAAGAAAGAAGAAGAAAACAAAAAACATGTGGCAAAAGAAAAACCTAGCGGCGCCACCCCTCTCGGTAACAAAACAGGCGGAAACAAATGGAATTTGCCCGCTTGGAAGTTTATGAAAAGGTAGCATTTTTGGGGTTGGCAACAGTGGCCACCTGTCATCGACTTGGTTTGATTCCGTCCACTGTGGTGGACGGACAATCTATAATGCGAGTCACGCTAAACGTCCACTTCGTCACTGATTGGATCATCATGGCCCGGTGGTCCTGCTCCTGCCCCCACATAAAAACATATAAAATGTTATCGAGGGCTGCTGTGTTTGGTGGTGATCCATTGAGAATATGGCAAAGCAGTTTACCATTTTAAATTTAAAAGCACCAAAAAAAAAAAAACAGTAAAAAAGCAAAGTGAAAGAACCAAGTATTGAATTCAATACCAGTGGCAGAAGGAATGCGAATACCACAAAAACCAAAGCCAAAAAGAAAAGTAATAAATTTGCTCCATGTGATTATGGGCACCTTTTTCACCTGACTATAGGCACACCTTTCTTTGTACATTCAATTCACCCAAACCCACCTTCTTTTCTTTGTTTCTTTTTTTTTTTAGGAACTTCAACCATACGCTTCTTTGTGGTGTGAAATGAGAACATTCATACTGAGGACGGTCCCAGTCCAACAATCAATTCCCCCTACCCACGAGCTCATCCAGACTTATTTGACGCGGTTACAGAGTTGCCTGCAAAAGTTGACCAGCTATTTTCCCAGGTTTCTCGTTCAAAGCTTAATTTTCTTTTTCCAAATTTCAACTTTTAGATAAGATCACTTACCAAATAACCATGCATTTATACAATTCTCCTTTGATCTTTATTTTTTTTTTAACTCATTCCTATAATCTCCTTTCTCCGTCAGATGCTCTGGCGCGCACGCAAATGCTTGCTGATTTTAGGATTTTCCTTTTTTTTTTTTTTTTGGTTGCAGTCTAGCAGTTTAAATTCGTTTTGTATATCGATTATTCATTATCTCTTTAGCTTGTAACAAGCAAAGGATGCCCAAAAGAAACTTTCGTTGGAATTTTGATCCAGCTCGATCTAGCAGCACCCTTCAGAGCCAAAAGTCTCTTTTTTTTTCACAAGAATCTCTGCTTTTGTCATGTCTTGATTTTTCTTGCGTTTATATTTGAATTTTTTTTAACAGGTGTTCATCTCACAGTATATATACCTTCTGTTTTACTATAGAAAAAAGAAGACTTCTCTCACTCATTTACCTTAGAAAATTTTTGTAATATGCTCACTCTTTTTTTTTTTTTTTCAAAATTTATCCACCACATCAATTTTGTTAGTGAAATTCGGGTCATATTAAATTTTTTTTTTTTTTTGTTAAACGCAATCATGTGGTAGCCACACATGCATCATGGAGCAGGTGTATCTCTTTTTTATTGTTATTTATTGATATGATATAAAAGTGATTGTGGTAACGAAAAATATTTAATGTAAATTAAATTTAATTAATAAAATTAATATAGTAAATAAAATTAATATAGTAAATAAAATTTTGAAAAAAAATAATAAATTAATTAATTAAATATAATTACAAAAATTTTTAAACGTGGATGAAGTTAATATTTTTGCTTTTGTTATATTGTGTGAGATACTGCATATCTCTGCAGAACGTGGCACAACCAAGCAAATATTCCTGCTTCTTTCCATTTTTAATTGACAACCCAAAAACTTACTTAATATAAAAATTTAGCTATTGGTATTGAGGTTCATGGGTTAGAGTCCAACGCAATGTCGATAAACGAAAAAGGTATAAAATTTAAAGTTTTATTTCCCCCACGCCACTGGTGAGGCAGCCCACCAAAGGAGGCCTTAAAGCCTGGCTTTGAAGATAAGCATGACAAGATTCGAATTTCATAGTTGTTTTTGTTTAGAAAAGGAAATCTATTTTCTTTTTTTTTTTTTAATTTTTTTACCTCAAGTCTTGGCGTAAATGAATTCATCTATATCTGCCTTCCAATTGACCCTTTGGCAGTCAACATTCAATTATAACCAAGTGCATGGCATTTTTTTGAGCAAACTAGTTTGTAAAAGGAACCAACTCCATTGGTCGCATTGGAGCATAAATCCCAAATGGCGGTGATTCGGACTGCAACTGTAAGCATGCAAATGGCCAAGGGAAAAAAAGGTCCAAACAAATTTTCGCGTGTATACAATGAACTATTTTTGACATGTACCTAAAACCCACCAAAAAAAAAGGAAAGAACCATTTTGACCTATGGAATAACGGGCGTTGCAAGTAAGCAAAGCAACCGGTGATTTTTATAATGAATCGCTCTTACGTGTTGAACCTGTAGATGTGGTGGCCTGCCAGCCTGCCAGCACCGTGACACAACGAAAGTTGATCGGACTAGGCTCGCCACAACCATCCCCTTTCTCCATTTATTTATTAGTCAAAGACAAAGCTTCCGCAGTCAGCGCCCTTTAATTGTTACACCCTCTTTTTTTTTTCTTCCTTGACGAGTGAAGTGACGTGGGGTTTGGATCGAAAACAAAAAAAAGAAAAAGATGTGGGGGTTTGCCGTGTTAGATATGAAATGAAGTTTATAGCTGTAAGTGACGAAGGTATCCAATCTCAATGCTTCATGGGTATTGATTTGTTGATTAATAGTTTATATTGAGTAATTGAAACACCAATCGGCAAACCAACTTAGTTGATTAGAAGATCAAAAAGTCCTTGAGGGGAAAGTCAGGCTAAAGGTTTTTTATTTTTTGAGGTTCAATTCTTACAAAAAAAATAAGTGAGTTTATTTTAAAAAATAAAAAAAAAAATGACATCACTAAAATACAAATAAAAATTTCCCCCTGTTTTTAATTTTGGGGTCGTACCATGAATGCTACAGTTCAGTAGAAAAACTGTCGGGCTAGCAACCCTCTTATCCCCACGCTAACACGCCAAATGCACCACTGTCCCCATTGCCTTGTTCCCATCTTCATTGATCATGAGTCATCGCCACTGGTGCATTCATTTAATTTTTTTTACTTCAAATAGTAGAAAAATAAATTAAAACGAAAAGAAAAAACAAAAAGTCATTTTGATGATCGACAAGTAACATGCAAAACGCGTGAATCAGTCTTGCGGAACATTTCCTTGATAAAGCCAACACTTGTGTTGAAGCCGTCAAACTCGACCATTCGCCATTAATCCGTTAATTAAAATTATTAATTAAAAATAATTTTAATCTAAATCTAATAATGAAATTAGAGGAGGTATTATAAATGTCATGACTTGTGCCGTGCCTATGCGTCTCTTGCCTGGCCGCTCGAGCGGGAGGTTGTTCAGACGACGACGACGACGGAGGATAAAAGTGACCCGTCGTGCTTATTCTTCCTCGGTGGCGCAGGCTACGCGCCCCGAAGTTGACGGTTGGCAAAAGCCATCGAGTCACTAAAAAAATTGACCAAACACAAAAATTGCAATAAAAATCTTCGAAAAAATAATTAATTAATTGGATGAATATCTAAAATAACAGAGGCAGTAAGCAAGTTAATCGGAAGGAAACAGTTTCTACTGCTATGTACAACAAAAAAAATTTCATAAAAAAAAAGAAAAAACAATGATAGAAAATAAATAAAACAACGGAAATTTCACTGAGGAAAATAACCCTAGGAGAGCAAAAAGTCCGAAATTTGCCACTGAGGAAATTAATCTTGAGATGCTTCGACTTTCGGTGCCAGAAATATACGGGGCTTTTTGGCCGGCGAAGGGCTCATGACCTCGTCATCACCGGAGATGAAAAAGTCTGCCTTGAATTCCGGCAAGGCTGGGACGTTAAGGTCAAAGTCACGTTGGCTGTGAGTAAGAGTGATGGTAGACCCGACGCCCTCAGAAGCTGACGCCAATCCGCTCTTTCCGCCACCTGCTGCGGCGGAGGCGGAGGCGGCTGCTGCTGCACCACCGTCATAGTGACACCTCTTGTGTCCGCCCAAGGCCTGTCCAGTAGGGAAAACCTTGTGGCAAATTGAACACTCGTGGACCCTACCGCTTCCATTAGACACGGTGACTGTGGCAGCAGAGTGGGTTGAGGCGGCAGAAGTTGAAGGTTCTTCTCCTGGTGCGTTCTTTCTGTGGCTGGCCTTGTGGCCACCTAGGGCTTGGTACGACGGAAAGGCCTTATTGCACACAGTACACTTGTAGCTAACTTTCTGCTCTGACGACGTTGTCACCACCGCCGGAGCTAGAGGTACGGCTGGTGCGGGGGAACTGCGGTGGTCAGTGATACCGCGAGCAAGCATGATGAGGCAGAGAGCGAGATACTCCTCCTCGGTGGGCTGGTGGTCCAGACGTGGACGCTTGGAGCGCTTGCGCTTGGCCCATGACTCACCGTTCAAGTACTGAGGGCTCGAATCCTCTGCAGATTGGAAAGATGGAACCGCAGTGGTTGGAGAATTCAAAGCTTCTAGTGCCATCCGATTTCTTTCCGCTTTCTTTAACCAGATAAAGAAAGAGATTGCGGGTTGAATTGAGGAAAAGAGAGAGAAAGGGAGAGAGAGGGAGAGATAGTCTAGTTGTGTGTTATGCGCGTTGTCTGAATGAGGAGTGAAGAGAACGCCGAGGCGTGTAGGCTTTTATAAGGTGGAGGGGGGTGGGGTGGGGGGGGTGAAGTGGAGAAGAGAGAGGGAAGCTGCGGGACAAGGGTTAGGAAAGTAGGAAAGTAGGCAATTGGAGGGGGCGTTGATTTGTGAGACTCATAATAATATATTTTATATTTTCATAGAAAAGTAAGATAGATTCAAAAAAAAAAAAAACTAATGGAGTGGACTGGTAGCACGTTTTTTAAAATTAATTTATGGGTTTTAATTTTTGGCAGGCAAGTATGACTCACCCCTAAAGTTGGTCAAAGAGACTAGAAGTAGTAGTTCCACATTAGCAAGATTGCTGGGCCTGTGAGTGAATGTGATTCTCCTTCTGATCTCTTCGTGTGGTGGGGGGTGGGCGGATGGGGTGGGCCCCATGTTAGGGAGTGAGTGAAGTGAAGTCTGGGACTGGTTCCAAGTCAAAATACAGAGCCATCCCAAACCGCAACACGTTTCAAACATCAACGCGGTGAGTTTCCATGCTCTCGCTATAGGACTAGAAGAAGTAAGACGGCTTCTCGTAACAGCCTGCGGCCGACGCAGACTTTTCAATTTCAATTTCGGACCGACCTTCATGCCCACCTAACTTTTTCACTTTAAAAACAACAGTAAAAAATAAAAAAAGACAGATTCCTTCGCATCAACTTGATTTATAGAATCTTCACGCCTCTATCTAGTCCCAGGTAACTAATTACAATCCAACAGCTTTAATTAGGATGGTCTTTTTTTTTTTTTGAGGCATTAATTAGTTCTCAAGTGTCATGAGATGATCGGCTAATTAGGCATTAATTGCATTAGATATTATTCGTTTATTAAAAAATAATTTATATAAAAAATTATTTATTTAAAATTTTAAAAAATATATTATTTTTTACTTTTCTACTATTGTAAAGCAAAGTCAAGATAATAGAGTCAAAAATTTTAACACAAATTAATTAACTTTACAATTATTTTTTGTTAATTACATTTTTTTTCAATTTGTCAAATAATAATAAAAAAAGCCTATAGGAGATAAACAACCCAAACAAAAACAATACATGTACAAGTGAAAGGTAGTTGTCCAACCATAATTTAAACGTGGTCCTTAATTGTGTTTAATGTTGCATTTAATTAGTAGACATTTCCATTACGGTGAGATTGAACTGCACCATCTTTTTTTTGCTTTTGGGAATCGCGACATAAAACAATTCAATAAAAAATTCACCAATTTAGCAATTGAATTATCACATGAACAACAATAAAATAGCTAATCGCATTGATAAATATTAATTTTCACATTAGATTCGTTTACAAAAGTATGGGTATATTGATCCGTCTCTAGAGTTGTGAATGTATGGACATGAAGACTGATGTGCAAAATAAAAGCTAATACATGTGTTACACAATATTCCTCACCTTATTATTATTATTATTATTATTATTTTGTAAAAATGGACAAACAGGATTGAAAAATACGCTGTCACATCACACCTTCGACCAGCTATTACACAGTATTCTTGGGTTTATTCTTCTATAGGATAATCATTCGTAATTTGGAAGGATGGGGCTAAGAGCCATGCACCTGTAAAGTCGTACCTATCGAAAGCTTTACAAGTAATTTCGACCACGCCTCAGGCTGGAAGGAGGCCCTGGAAAATAGCGGTGATTAAAAAAAAAAAAAAAAAAAAAAGGCACTGGAATAGAGGAAGGTACGCGAAACATCGGGAAATTTCACATGATGCCGACTTACGTGGTATTCATAGCTGATTGGCCCGTGAACAGTTGATCCGTTCAACAATTAATTCGGCTACGATTTTTAGTCAACCCCTTATCCAACACACAAACACTAATTTTAACTAAATATTACACAAATTTTAAATATTTAATTAAAAATATTAATTTAGCTAAAATTAAATTTACTTTTTATAATTAATATATATTTTTAAAAATAATTAAATTATATTATATTATTAAATAATTTTATAATTATAAAAATTTAATTATAATTAAAATAAAATTATAATTAAATTTATATTAATTAATTTATAAAATTTCACTTAACTATAATCAATTTTTTATAATTATCATATATTTTAACATCTTTAATTCATTGATATATAAATAATATTCAAATTTTTTCTCAGCTTTAATAATACACACACACGCGGAGACATATATATATATATATATATATATATATGCCTTTTCGACCACATAACATACTTATCTTGCCTTTGCTTGCTTTTTTGCTTAATTCCTTAACCTTTAATTAATGAAGTTAAATAAAAATTATTAACAATTGATTATATTTGTGAAGTCTAAAAGTCTTGGAAATGCCCAAGCTTATGCCTCTCTATCTTCAATCTTTGCATATACTAATATTTAATTTCTCTGATCTCATATACGGTAAATTGAGGCGTCAAAGATGTAGATATTGCTTGTATTTTGAATAAAATTGAAAATTGGGATCGTGGTTTTGGCAACGGTTGCGTATAGGTTCATGTGTATATAGCTGAAATATCACCTCAGAATGTAGTCGAAGTCTTCGACCAGTTAACCAGGTCTTTTTCTTCATTCTGATTCATTTGCAAGCTTCTGCAATTGATTTTAAATTGTTAGTAATATTCTAATGGTGCCCACAAACTGATAGGATAAATTTCTCCGTTGAACAAACAACATAATGTATTGAAAAGTAGCTAGCAATTTCTCAAAGCAAATTAAAAGTTTGGTGAATGAATGTTGATCGACTCGACATTCACTTTGATTTGGAGGAATTTTGCCTTGTACAGCACTAATACCTGGCTTATTTTTCATGCCTGAGTCTCCTCGATGGCTGGTATATGTTATAAACTTGACCTGATTATATTTGGCATTTCATTTCATTTTCTAAAATATCTCCTTATCTCGGCTCTAATTCTCTCATTCTACTGTATCTCTTTTTGTTTTATTTTTTATTTTTTTTGGTTGTGGGACGTGTTGTGTCATGGGGATAGGCCAAAAGCTGATGGAGGATCTGGAAACTTTCTGGCAAGTATTACCGGGACCTGATACCAACATTATTGCTGGAGTGAATGAAATCAAGTCATGGAACCAAAGTGTTGTTTCTTTTTTTTTTTTGGCTGTTTGTCACATTTGTGCACTTATATGGTATGTTTTTTACATTTATATGTGATGCAACACAGTATTTTATTTATATTTCACAATTTTAAAGTGTTCATTGATGACATATTCTCTAGGACTATGTTTGCAACAAGACGATATAGAGCTTGTGGATCCTTCTTTTCAAAGGTATGGCTTCATAGTTTCCAATTTTACCTCTTATTTATTATTTTCTTCGACCATCTTCTACTTAATTCCATTTTATCAACAACTAACTCTATTGAAGGTAAGCCCTTGCTTAGAGTTTGCAATATATTTTGGGGAATTCCATTTTTTATTTCTTCATCGTGATCAATCTCCATATTTTACTATGTTCTCAGCCCGAATGATTTTTTCAATATCATTTTACATGTTGTTTTTCTTATACCTTACTATGTGTAGAACCGAATCTCTTGAAAATTATGAGAGTGTCTTTGTCCACTTAATTCTTGCATATAATTGTTTACAAACATTTGAATTCGTGTTCAACTCTAATTTGTCGCTATTGCATGACATTGATGTGCATCGACAATATATGATTCCATGTCAAGATGAATAGCCTGTTCTTAACTTGATTTTTTAAAGGCAAGTTCATTACCTATTTGGAACGTTCATTTCTTTGTTTTTTTTTCAATACATATCCAATTCTTTTACAAACCAACTCCTTACTACAATATGTATATATATATATATATATATAGAATAACATTCGTGTGTACGAATGAAAGGTTTATGAAAGAGAAACGATATTTTTTGTGTTTGACTTTGTAAATATTTTTATCTTGAATTGCATTAATTTATTTGTGCACAAAGCACAAGCTATTAAAAAATTGCATTGACTTTACGATTTAATAAGTTTACACAATACACCATAACACTTTTTTCAAGTCAACAATCATTTTGCCAGATTTCTAGTTTTTTGGATATTAAAAACCTTAATGGATTGTTTGGTCAGATAGTCACTGGCCGTCGATTTGACCATTGATCAGCGTGGTTAATCTACAGGTAAGGTATGTACTGAGAAGTATAGGAGACAATGGCCCTAACACTGATCGTGCAAGCCGGCAATAACATCATCTAGGGAAAACAAAATTAAAAAAATAAAAAAAACCCGAAGCATCAATATTGAGGAGTGAAATCAGATATTCCCTTTGATCGTTATGTTATGTCATTTTAAATCCAAATTTTGAGGGTTCGCCAGTAAGGTCGTGGCAGTCGTGCTCTGGGCGTTACGGAACTCGAAAAAGTCCAATTGTCTATCGGGATAGGGAAAAGAGAGAGAGAAGTACATTAACATGTATATGCAAAATAGTCTCCAGCGACGCCTGGAATGAATCGTAAGGATTGGCGGAATCTAAGGGGCTAAAAGATGCGTTTATGACTTTGTCCAGGTAATCAAAATCCATTACAGCGGGAGGCTTTGCGGCAATTCCAGTGTTTTCAGGTCATTACTATGGTCATGTTACTTGAAGTAGAGGATACAGGGTGTCATTCTATTTTCCATGACCAAGGATATTCATTGGTAACTTGGTTGACAGAAAAAATAAAGGATTATAATTCGAATGGTTTAGGGTTAAAATGCAGAATGCTGTGATGGGAAGCGTGCACCACTTGAGCACAATTTTTTGGTCGGATGGATGATGGGTTAATGCAGAGAAATGAAGGTGACTAAGAGCAGTGGGGCACTGTGTCTTCATTGGAGCCACACAAAATTGCTTCAGTTGCTAAATGTATCAATTGCATTTCATCATGAGCGTCAACGGAAGATTGATTGTTCGGGTTTCAAAAACCTTCTTTCAACATACTAACTTGTGATACAAATGAAGTTGGATTGTCCTCGTTGGTCCGCTTTGTTTCAAAGCTGGAGTTAGGAATTACAAAACCGAACCCAAAAGGCAGTGGCACCGGCAAGAGACTGATAAAATGCCATTGAATCAGTAGACCAACGGCTCAATAGACCTGTGCCCCCTCAATAGTATAGCAATCAATGCTTCGACAAAGGTTAGTTGGTAAAGGGAATATTAACAGTAACACCTTGCAGCCAAGGTTTTTCACTGAATAATTCCCATATGTAGGCGTGCACCGGTGCACCGGTTTATGGTGCTTGAACAATATTAGAAATAATAAGTAACTAACGCGGAATCTCTTAAAATTTAAAATAATATTTTTTATTTTTTAATAAATTAGATTATTATTTATTTTTAAGTATTTTTTAAACTTTTTTTTTAATTTTTTTAAGCCTTATCTTTAGCTTTTTTTTATAACCTTATCATCTTTTTCCGAGATAACCTTTTGTATTCCCTGAAAGTTTTCTTCTTCCTTATTAAGAGAGTGTTGTTCTTTTACGGTAATTCTCTGATCTCAATCAAAATGTTTGTCGATCCCAGTTTTCTCTACATAGTATTAGAGCTCCGGTTACACTCATGAGGAAGGTTGTCGCTCTCTCGATATGAAAGGTACAGGTCATGTGGTGGGACTTGGTTTGGAACTATTGAATCAGTCCAACTATCGGATCTGGAAGACTTGTATGGAATCGTACTTGGTCGGAGAAGATCTGTGGGATGTCGTTGTGGATGGCGGTGTTGTGGCTCCAGAGAACATCGCTGCGAACGCGGAGGCATTAAAGAAGTGGAAGCAGCTGAATGCAAAGGCGGAGTTTGTGTTGAAGAGGTCTATCTCTCACGGATTGTTCGAGCATATAATCAGCTGTGGGTCTGCTTGTGAGATCTGGCAAATGCTCGATCATTTATTCAACAAAAGGAATGAGGCTTGTCTGCAGATGCTTGAGAATGAGTTGGTAGTTGCGAAACAAACTGGTCCTATCTCGGAGTACTTTCTCAAAGTCAAAAACCTGTGTTCGGAGATTTCGCTTTTAAATCCTAAAGAGCGAATCTCGGAGGCTCGGATGAAGAGGTACATCATTCGAGGTCTTCTACCAGAGTACACGCCTTTCATCACTTTGATTCAAGGATGGACGCAACAACCATCTCTTGAAGAGTTGGAAAATCTCTTATCATCTCAAGAGTCATTGGCTATACAAATGGCCGGAACCAACATCAAAGAAGAATCTACGAGTGCCTTGTTTGTGAAGAAAGGGGGCGCTTATAGAGAAAAAGGAAGAATATATGGGGCGGCGTCGGAACATTTAAATGTGCCTAAGAAAACATTCAAATGCTATAGATGCGGAAAGGTTGGGCATATCAGGAAAAATTGTCGAGTCAAACTTAAGGCTGGAAATTTTGCGAGTTCTTCTGACGGTGGCGAGAAGTTCGACCAGCAACCGGGAGAAGATTGGAATACTTGTTTTCATGTCGACTTGACAAATTCAGCAGGTGAACAAGCAGCTGAAAAAATAACTTGGGAGACGTGCTTAGCAACTAAGGGAGCATCTCGCAGAAAACAACCGATCAACAAGGATTGGATTGTTGATTCGGGCTGCGGTCATCACATTACTAGAGACGATTCAATCTTCTCCTCATCTCATGTTCACGGCAGCGGAAGTGGGATTGTTACTACAGATAATACGGTTCATAAAATTCAGCAGGAAGGAACCGTTATAATCGGCGACGACCACGGGAAGTCAATTAAGCTTAATAGCGTGTACCACGTACCCGGGATACAGAAAAATTTATTCTCTGTGGCGAACGCGGTGGATGCTGGAAATTTCGTTCTCTTCGGACCAGAAGATGTGAAGTTCCTTCGGAACGTTAAGGAGATTAAGGCGGATGTTGTTCACACAGGTACGCGGGTGAATGATCTATTTGTTTTATCTACATCGAATTCTTATATTGAGAAGATGAGTAGCAATAATACGATGTCATTGTGGCATGCGAGACTTGGTCATCTCAACATGACTAAGTGAAAGGTTATGGCTCAAAAGAAATTAGTTGATGGGTTGCCCAAAGTGTTGAAATTAGAGGATGAAGGTGTCTGTCAAGGCTGTCAATTTGGAAAGGCTCATAGGCTTCCTTTTGACAACTCGAGTTTGAGGTGTAAAGCCCCATTGGAACGAATTCATAGCGACCTGATGGGTCCAACTCGGACAACTTCTTACTCGGGATACACATATATGCTACTGTTTGTGGATGATTATACACGGTTCACGTGGGTTTACTTCTTGAAACACAAGTCAGAGGTATTCTCAAGGTTTCTCGAGTTCAAAGAAACCGTGGAAGGGGAGTTGTGCAGAAAAATTTGAGTTCTACAAACAAACAACGGAGGAGAGTTTTGTTCCAATGAGTTCCTCTCTTATTGCCGGAAGAACGGTATTAAAAGAGAGTTTTCATGTTCGGAGACGCCGTAACAAAATGGGATAGCGGAGCGAAAGATCCGACATCTTGTGGAAACATGCAAGAGTTGGCTGCATATGAAAAACTTGCCGAATGAGCTATGGGTAGAGGGTATGAGATGTGCAGCTTATGTGATCAATCGGGTGCCGCTTAGTCCAATTAATTTTAAATCGCCTTTCGAGATGCTCTTTGATGTCAAGCCAAACGTGAAGTACTTTCGTGTCTTTGGCTCTATTTGCTATGTTCATGTTCCTGATTCTCGAAGAAGCAAGCTGGACGCTAAGGCTGTGAAGTGTATTTTTATCGGTTACGACGAGGGAAGAAAGGGCTGGCGGTGTTTGGATCCGGCAACATTTAAATATGTCGTATCTCGTGATGTAGTCTTTGAAGAGATTTCTCCTTACTACTCTAAGGATGCTAGTGTGGAAGAAAGTAATACAATAACCTTGCCATTGTTACACTCGTTAGAAGGTTTGTCAAAGGAAGATCATGGGGAAAGGGGGAGTTTCATTTCTCCTCGAGATGACTCTCCCGAAGAGGAAATAAGAAGTCAACGTCCAAGGAGAAATATCGTCAAGCCCTCTCGGTTTAGAGATGACAACTTTGTGACTACCTTTTCCTGCTTCTTGGCGAATCCAGTCGATGATGAAGAACCTTCCTCCTATGATGAAGTCAAAGGAGTTAAAGAATGGGAAGCCGCAATGAAGGAAGAGATGAATGCTTTGCAAACAAATCAGACTTGGGATTTGGTTTCGAAGCCTCCCGATATGCAACCTGTTTTGTGTAAATGGGTCTTTTGAATCAAAAGAAAGATGGATGGGAGCATAGACCGGTACAAGGCAAGGCTGGTTGCACGAGGCTTCTCGCAAAAATACGGGGAAGACTACGAAGAAACGTTTAGTCCAGTGGCAAAGATGACTTCGATACGTGTCGTCCTAGCATTGGCGGCTTGTTTTGGCTGGAAATTATGGCAGCTTGATGTCAAGAATGTCTTCTTATATGGAAAGCTTGATCGCCCTATCTATATGGACCAGCCACCCGGGTTTGTGGTTGAGGATCGTCCAAATCTCGTGTGTAAGTTAAAGAAAGCTCTCTATGGGTTGAAGCAAGCCCTGCGTGCATAGTACGGGAAAATTGCAGAGTACTTACGTTTTTGCGGCTATGTGGCTTCTGAATCGGATTCAAGTCTCTTCATCAAGAAACGTCAAGGGCTGATGGTGATCGTTCTCTTATATGTCGACGACATAATCTTGACGGGCAGCAATTATGTGGAAATCTCTCGACTTCAGGATGAGCTTTCATTGCGTTTTGATATGAAGAAGCTAGGAGAGCTAAGCAACTTTCTCGGGTTGCAAATTGAGAACTTGGATAATGGAATTTTTTGTGTCTCAGCTCAGCTATGCCAAACGACTTGTCGAGAAGTTCAAGATGATTGACGGAAAAAAGTGGTGTACACCGCTTGATGTGAGCGCGAGACTTCGTCGTGATGAAGGAACACGTTTATCAGATCCTCGTCCTTTCCGTGTACTTGTGGGAAGTCTAATCTACTTGACAATAACAAGGCCGGACATTGCCTTTTCGGTTGGTGTGGTTAGCCGATATATGCAAGAGCCGAGGAAGCCACACCTTGAGGAAGCTAAGAAGATCCTAAAGTACGTTAACACTACTCTTGATGTGGGTTTGTTTTATAAAAAGAATGCAGAATTTTCTTTGTGAGGATTTGCGGATGCTGATTTTGGCGGCGACTTGGATGATCGAAGATCGACTTCTAGTTTTGTTTTTCTCTGCGAAACTGCAAGTATCTCATGGTGCAGCAAAAAACAAGGCTTGGTGTTATTATCGACAACCGAAGTGGAGTACAAAGCATCTGCTCATGCAGCTCAAGAATGTATCTGGCTTCGCCGACTCTTTGAGGATTTGCATATGCCTATTGATAAACCGGTTCCCATTCATGGAGATAATCTAAGTGCTATCAAGCTTACTTCTAATCCTGTTTTCCACGCAAGAACGAAACATATTGAGCTCGAGTATCACTTCGTTTGTGAAAAAGTGCTTGATGGGATTATTGACATGGTCGTGGTAAGGAGTGAAGACAATATTGCCAATGTATTTACAAAGTCACTTCCGAAGGATCCGTTCGAAGACTTGCGATCAAAGTTGGGATTAATAAACAAATATCATTTTAAGGGGGAGTGTTGAGATTTAAAATGATATTTCGCATCTTTCAATATAATTAATTTTAATAAGTTATTAAGTTATTATTTATTTTTAAATGTCTTTTATTTTTTTAAGTCTTATTTTTAGTTTTTTTCTGTAACCTTATCATCTTCTTCCGAGACAACCTTTTGTATTCTCTGAAAGTTTTCTTCTTCTTATTGAAAGAGTGTTGTTCCTTTACGGTAGTTCTTTGATCTCAATCAGAGTGTTTGTCTTTGATCTCAATCAGAGTGTTTGTCGGTCCCGGTTTTCTCTGTAGAACCATCATTAGGCATGAGCCACAACTGAAGAGACTAGGAACGAGCTTTTAAGGTTAACGGGTCAGGTTCTGGATTTTTTTTTATTCCTTTTTATGAATGTCACCCTCAGCTTCACGACCTTGCCGCCCTTTGCCCGCGTTTTCTTTGTTTAATTCTTCTCCAACATAATTCCTTTCCTTATATTCAATGAGACTTTACACGTTCTGACGTTTTCAATAATAAAAATGCACGGTTTCATTCCATCCTGCCTAATCACATCCAGATTTAGTTTAGGAGCTAATTGATCACCTGTCAAATGATTGTCCTTAGACTCCTCTCTGTCACTAATTGTAGATTATCGTGGATTAAGATGTTTGAGAGGCCATTGAAGCTTTTCTATTATTTTAATCTATCATGGCTTGAACTTGGCCCTGTTTTAGTTGTCCTGTGCCAGTTATCGGTCTACAGTGGACTCCTGAGTGCGGTTACATAAGAATTGGGACCTACACCAGGGAAATGATTACGAATTAATAATTCATATGCAAGTGAAGTCAATCCATCTAAAATTCTTTGCAGGGACTAACTATAAATATGGGCACAGTTTTTGGCTCGTCTCAAGAGCAAAAGGGCTTTTTGTACCAGAAACATACAGGATTCTGAGTGTGAGAAAAAGAATAAATACGGAGCCTATTGGAGCTTTTCCTGAAGGAGAATGGGACTTTAGCAGAATGTTTTCGATGGAAGAGCTTGATTTCACATCAGGATTTCCTGGTCGCTGTTCATTTACTCTGGAGCACAATGAGAGATTGCGCCTTGCAACCCCATCAGCTTTTTGCACAAATCCTGGCGGAGATGTGAGCATGGCAGGACTCAGTGAGAGTTCCTTTTATTCCTGGAGTAATCTCAACCACAATTTGCACTATAGTACTTCTCAAGAAAACGGCAGTGTCAGCATCTATAGCAGTAGTGTCTTTGCCTATTCTTCCAGCCATGAAAATGGCTCCTTTAGCAATACCAACTATGTTCCAGAAACAAATACTAAGTCTATGTCCATGGATGAGAAAATTACAGGATCATTTGCCCATTGTTTCCCGAAATTGCAATGACAGGAATAAATGAAGGAATGAGCAGTAAGAGCATGGGAATTTAGATCAGCTAGCAGCTATTGCAGTTGCTGCCGCCAAGGAAATGGAGCAGAAACGAGAGTTTGATTCCTCGGAATGGAGAATCAGTCCATCAAACACACGAAGAAAAACCCTCGCATTACAAGAAATGTAAGAACAATCCCTTTTTTAATCCCTAAACTTCAAGATCTATAGTCCTGTGAATCTCTATAGTTTCTTGTCGACTACTATGTAAATGCAGGTACAAAGTAACAAGCGAATGCACAGCCAAAAAGAAACAAGAAGCTCGCTGCAAATAGCAACGATGAAGAACAGAATAATCCCGGACCGGAGGGACAGATCTCCCGCAGCTGCAACTTCTGAGGAATCTAACGGAGCTGCAAGTTCTGAGTCTAAAGGGCCGGAAGCCCTCAATCCCAATGGCAGGCAAGTCAAGGGCCGGCAGAGAATGGGCCACCGACCCTCAAAGCCTGTATGCAAGGGTCAGAAATTTGACATATTCTAGCTGGCAAGGCAACATTAATTGTTGATTCATACGCACTGCAGTTAGTTTAGCAAGAATTATAATTGACTTTCATTTCACGCGTGATGCTGTCTTACATGTTGCAGCGAAGAAGGGAAAGAATAAACAAGCGGTTGAGAATCTTTGCTCCTAATGGAACAAAGGTTGGCATCAGCACGATGCTTGAAGAGGCCTT
Organism: Rhizophora mangle; assembly: GCA_037832345.1. Taxonomy (NCBI): domain Eukaryota; kingdom Viridiplantae; phylum Streptophyta; class Magnoliopsida; order Malpighiales; family Rhizophoraceae; genus Rhizophora; species Rhizophora mangle. The sequence continues at coordinate 2,341,627 of JBAPLJ010000320.1, forward strand.
AGCGCGCAAAGAAACATATATTAGCTCTCCCCGAATTTTTGGCTATGTTGTCTCTCTTACAATTTTCAAGGGAGCCGCGAACTTTATTCACGTGTTGCATTAAAATCTCAAAATCCTTTATATATATATATATATGTTAAGATAATATATTTGTCTTCGATTTAATCCCATATACAAATTTATGTAACAATCAAAATAAGAGTTTACTGATATTTTAATATGTTTTCATCACTTATCTAATATTAAAATTTTTCTTTTATATTAACTTTTTATATATAAAAAAAATGACTCAAATGATTTGTAATAATAAAGTCTAATAATATTAGAATAATAAATTTTTTATTTAATTAAGACACTAAACAGTAACCCTTGACTTAGCTCTACAACGTGATAACATCGAAATTACTGACAATCTCTTTTTTTTAGTTAAAAAAAAAAAAAGACACATTTATGTACGAGAAAAAAGATCAACAAAGCAAAATGGTGGCCTACAATTTTCCCATGTACCGGAAAAAATGGGACCTACAATTCAAATCACATCTACATTGAGTAAGACCGGCCCATCAAATTCCATTTTGGGTGGATCGACCCACTGGAACGGTCGAAAGTTGAAAGCCCCTCACAAGCCTCAACTCTAGTTTGCAAACACTCTCTTTCGCCATGGCCTCGGCGGCCGAGCAGCCCCTCAAGAAGCGAAGGCTCTACGAGCTTCAACCTAAAACGCCGCCGCCGCAGCTTTCTCCTCCTCAAAATCTTTCAGAAACCCTAACTGAGCCGGAGATTGCAGTTGCTCCGCCACTAACACCGCCACCACTGTCCCAGGAGGAAATACTCGCAAGGCGGAGAAACAGAGAGGAGATTAAAAACGTCTACGATATTTACAAGCGTCTTAAATTTTGCGTCTCCCGAGAAGAGGCGCGCTTCATGCCCGACCTCGAACAAGCTTATAATGCTCTCATTACTGCATCAAAAGGTAAAATTGTGGTTATTCTTAGTCATTATTGTTATTATTTGCATTTTTCAGTACTGCTTAATTGATTTCCCAATTGAAATAGGAGTTAATTTCTATAGCTGTTTATGCTTTGGATTGCATCTCATAGTGGTTGGTTGCTCAGAAACCTCTGGAATATTTTGGATGCTAGCTGTACTATTTCAATTGGAGAAGACGAAAAATAAAGGAAAACAGAAACAATTGACTCAGTTTAATCCAAATTAGTGTGTTATTTCTTTGCATGTTACTGAATATTTCCACTCATAGATGGTGAACTTCCTCTAAGTTGTCTTGAAAGAGGAGCTTGGCATTGAAGCAATTAACTTTGATCATTGTTCTCACACAAATTCAGATGTTGAAATAAGCGGTAATGAAGAAGGAAAACAAGTTAATGGTATAAACATTGCTAGTATTGCAGGTTGTCTCAGTGTACAGCGTATTGTAGCTGATCTGATTCCTCGATATGCGTCATACTGTCCAACTGCTCTTGAAGCTGCAGCTAAAGCTGTGATCAATATGTATAACTGGAACCTTGTACTGATTGAAAGAGGAGAGGGCTCCGATGGGGTTGCGTTTGAGACTGCCAAAGCCTGTATTTTTGGTTTGGCAGATCTCTGTCGTGCTGCTTCTTCAGAGGCTTCAAAATCTTCTGTCGTCCGAGGTGTATGCTCTGGAGTTTTCCAGAATGTGCTCACCTTCTTTGTGTCATCAAATGAAGAAAATAGTATCTTTGACATTGTTGATAGAGAGGTCTTGAAGATGCAAGATTCAGTTGGGCACTTTTCTGAGCTGAAGCAAAAGTTATTGAAGGAAGATGTTACATCATTGGTCAAGTCATCAAAGTTCCGTGCACTAAGTCTGCTCTGGATTTTCTTTTCTTATCCTAAAAATTTGCTTGCAGCCTGTTTTGAGCTATTCAACTCGACTTCCACAGAAGCAGTTCAGCAAGGACAGTTTTTTCTTGCCCAGGTGACTAGCAGGCTTGATGAAGATACTCTGCCTGATTGTTTGGACAAAGCAGCCTGTGACCCTCCATCATGTGAAGGCTCTAGTGGAACACATGCCAAGAGAAATGAGGCTAGTAGCAAGGGCTTGTCAACAGTTGGCAATCACATTTCAACAGATGATGCTTCTGTCCCACATAACTGCTTGTTGCAACTGGTAAATAGCTCCAACTTGTACATATTGTTTTGAAAATATATCATTCTATTAGTATTTTTCCTTTCCATCTTCCTGTATCTTTTATTTATTCCTCTCGTGATGTTTTGTTGGGTTGTTGTGTTTTTGAGTGTAACCGTGTTAGTATAGCTTTTGTGGTGATTAATACCTTTTGATTTCAAGTTCATTTGAGTTTTAAGTTGTATAGTAATTTAATTTTTGATCTGATTATGTGTAGGGTCTTGTAGTTTTGCATTTATGACAAATCTGTTCAAACTCAGCATGAGTATAAAGCCATTTTACATGAGATGGATCTTATGTCTGTTCTTCCCCATGTTACAGAAGTGGACAATGAGTTTGTGATAATCTGTTCAGCATGAGGATAAACCCATCTTTCATGGGATGGGTCTTATGTCTGTTCTTCTCCAGGTTACAGAAGGATGACAGGTGCTTGCAGATGAGCTTGCATTTGTTGAAGGAAGCATTTAATGTGAATTTTGTGTTGGCTGCGGAAATTTTTTGTCAAATGAAGTCACTACTGTTGTAGAAACATCTATATGGTTATGCATTTTTTTTTTTTTCACAATTATGATTGTTTTGCAACTTTGTCGGTATACTTTGGTTGCTAATGCATAGATTGCATGTTTAATCTTAATATATTTTCTTGGATCACATCATGCAGAGATCTTCATTGAATGATTTTTACCCTTCAGTGCATGTTGATCTTCCTTGGTTGTCTAACCAATTAGAGGACTGCATTTATGAAAAATATATATAAGGACTGCATTTATGACAAATATCTGTTTTCTTATTACGGTCATGTCTCTTCATGGTCATCTGTTTCTTGTACTGAGGTTTCATGCCTGCAGGTTCTTGGCAACCATTCTTCTTTGAGAAGTTGGGTGTTCGCAATGTATAACAAATTATGTAACAAGCCCGCTTTTATAGGTGCATCAGAAATCAAATCTACACTTGAAGGAATATTTGATTCGTTTAAAAAACTTGGTAAATTAGAAGACAGCCAAACACACAGTGGCATGGATAATTCTGACCAATCCACGCTTCTAAATCAAGAGTTTCTGGTGCCAGGGATCTCCGGTCAATGTGAAATTTCTTATGAACTACCTTCTAAGGATGGTAAGTCAAATAGATATTATACATAAGGCCAATTTCTGAAAGCATGCTGCTGAATGGATCCCTTGAAACTGATGTTTGGTTTGATGCAGCTACTAGTCATGATCGTGGTGGGTCAGAGTTGATGGGTTTTGAGATGTGTGATACTGGAGATTCTTCTAATGGCAGATATTCCATGTCAGGAGACCTATTGAACCAACATGGAATTTCACATATGACAAGAACCCCACTGGACTTCAGGAGCAATTCGTTTGATGGTAGAAACCATAATGCCCCCCTTGACAGGAATCCAGTTTTAGATACATATTCTAGTTTATCTACCATGACACCTGCCACTGGGGCTGCAAGCAAGAATTTTGCTTCCCCTAAACTGGGGCCATCTTATGGTTCTGTTTGGATCTGTGATGGAGACCCTGCGGCAATGGATGTTTTCTCTGCTTCTAGACAACTTTGGTTGGGTCCACTAGCTCCTGATGCAACTGAAGTTTATGTAAGATTTCAGCTTGAGAAATTCGGTCCCATAGAAGAGTTATTCTTTTTCCCCATCAAAGGTTTTGCTTTTGTTGAGTACAGGAGTATCATTGATGCTGTGAGGGCTCGGGAATATTTGCGTGGCCATTTTCCATGGCAGGTGAAGTTCATGGACATAGGATTGGGAACTAGGGGAGCTATGAATGGTGCTGCTGTTGGTTCAAGTGGTTATGTTTATGTTGGGAATATTTCAAGCCCATGGGCAAGGGATGACATTCTGCATGAATCAAGAAAAGTGCTTTACAAGGAGCCATACATTGTCTCTGATCTAAACACTGATGGAGCATTGCTAATGGAGTTTGAAACTCCTGAAGAAGCTACTGCAGTGATGGAACATCTTAGACATCATCGTAAAGAAAATGGGAAGCATATTCTGCCATTAAATGCTGGATGGGCTAATGTACCTGGGCATCAATCTGATGGTGCCAAATCAGTTCCAGTCCCTCTGCATGCTGAGATGAGAATGAACAGCTGTGGAAGCATGTCCCATAGCATAATGGAATCTCCTCGTGCTCCAAAAGCGCGTGATAGCCCTGGTGACAACTATAGAGCAAGAATGGCCCACTTATCTTCCTTAATTTCATCTTTACGTGCAAAATATAATATCAATTCCAGTCCAAACTATCCTTACAATCATTCTGCTGTGGGGGATGTGGATCAAACACCATCAAGCACACTCTGGATATATATCCCAAATATTAGCTCTCTGTCTCCTACGGATGATGAGCTGATGGCCATTTGCAATCATGCAATTGCTGATGTAGGGTCTATCATTGGGTTTAAGAGATCAAATATGCAGATTGGGTGTGGATGGGTTGTGGAATGCAGCAATGTTGATGCTGCCGTAACTGTTTTAAAAAACCTCCGTGGTTGTCCTGGAATGTTTTTTCAGATTGACTTCAGGTTTGAACTTTTGATTCTGTTATTTTGACCATTAGTTACAGTCTAAAATTGAAGTTTCCATTTCCTTAATTATCTTTGTGCTTGTTTATTGATTCCCCATGTGATAATAAATTCTAGATTAGTCAAAGAGTTATTTGTTTCCACATTGTTCCTAGAATTTTTTCTTTTCCTTTTCTGATATCCAAAAAAGAAAAAAAAAATTGTCTTACAGTGTTATGATTAAAATATAAATGTGCATAAATAAACTAGTAAAAATGAATTGAAGTCATTTTTCAGAAGTGGCATATCTTTTTGAAAATAAATGCATTGATATTCTTTTTGTTTAATTCCTACAGCAATGTGTGCAGCTATTAGCTTATTAAATATCACTCTTCATTTTTCTCCTGTTCCTTATCAAGTCCCTTAGGGGAACCCCAATGGTTAAGAACTTAAATCTCTATCTTTGATGTCTTAGGTTTTAATCCTGAAAAAGGGGTTTTGGGATTTACAGTAATGGGGAGAGTTACCCCTATTGTGAAGTTCATTGCCCAATGGGCCTCCTAATGGACAAAAATAAAATAAAATAAAATGTTGCTAGTGTCTTTTGCTGATGTTCTCTAGGTTCTAGCTCTTACTTGAGTAAACAGTTTTTTGCCCCTCACCGCACATAGCTTATGCCACACTATCTTTGTTGTTTTGATAGTCAACCTGGGAAGGACCATGTTGTACCTCTGTCAATGAGGCCTGAGGGCAGCTCTATGGAGCTAGTATCTCCAAGAGTGAAATCTGAGAATCAGGGGACTGCAGTTCAAGCTCTTCATTCAGTTGGGTTAGGGGATTCTTTGGATGGAGGTAGTAACTTTTATATTTAATAGTCTAATGCTCTTTTATCTTTCCTTTTGCTGTAAGTGTTTTGACTTCTTCCTTTAGGTGGTCGTACTGTTGCTGCTGCTGCTCAACAAATGTGGATGAACACGAAAAATGCTGAACTGCATCCTGCAAGTGGGAGCATTCCATGCATGCCCATAGGAACACATGGGCCTGTTCACCCACCACAGCAGTTCCAGCCATCTTCATTTATGCGACCTATTTACCCTCCTCCAAACAGCTCATGGGACCCACGGAGTTTAGATCATCATGTTCCTCTGAACCCTGTCTCACAACAAGTAATGCCTAGTAACTTTCCGGGTACTGCTGTCGTACCTCCTTTTATAACTGCTTCTGTTACTCCACTAGCACCAGTTCAGCGAGCTCCAGTTCAGCAATTTGACCAAATGTTTTCCTTACCTTTCGTACCTCCGCCTTCATCATCTATACCACCTCAGCCTGAAATACCTCCGCCATTGCCACCATCCCCACCTCCTGCTCCTCCACCGCCTAGCTCCCCACCTCCATCTCCTCCTGTGGTAGAATCAACTGCTGTGGAAATTCCTCAGTGCCTTCAATATCAGTGGCAGGGAGTGTTATGTAAAAGTGGAATCCACTATTGTACAGTTTATGCACGTAGAGTGAATTCAGATATTTGTAAATACTTGAATGGCATTTCTGAACCTGCAGAGTAAGAGTATTATCATCTTTGTTTTTACCACTAGAATGTTTCTATGGGTATGTAGCAATCTGACCCTCATGTTCCTCATGCAGATGGCCTACCAAACTAGATATGACCAAGCGGACAGATTTTCAACATGTGAAATCAACATATGCAAGTACCCCTCCTCATAAAGTGAGTTCATGAGTTAAGCTAACTTAAGTTTGATATGAGATCTAATTGTTCTAAATCCTTCTTAATTGACTACAATTAAGTTTCACTTCGCATGAGGGTCAATCTCTACCCAAGTTGAATGCTCATGGATCTTGCATTGCAATTAAGCCACTTATTAAGCATTGCATCCAAAACAGTTCCTCTCTCTCTCTCTCTCTCTCTCTCTCTCTCTCTCTCTCTCTCTCTCTCTCTCTCTCTCTCTCTCTCTCTATATATATATATATATATATATATATATATATTCTCTCAACCTTTTCAGATCTGATCTTTTTGGATTTTGCTGTTGGTGTAGAGGGAGGTATGTCGGTTGATCCCTTCTTCTGCAATTGACCAAAAAGGGGTAAGTTATCCAATGCATTTATATGTTCTATATATTTTTACTTATGGTAACATGATGTATCAATCCTGCCTGCTAGTAGTAGCATAAATAATAGATTTGTTTGAACTATACTCTGTTTCTGATTGTTGTCTGACTATTACACCCAAGAAAACAATTTAGGAATGGGTGTCTAACCATTTAACCAACACTAATGATTAGCAGTTTGTTACTTGTTTTTTTCAGTATTTTGTTATTAGCTTTCTTCAAGTGAATGTTAGGGAAATATTAGCAATTAGGGAGGATTTATATGTTTATTTGGGCTATTGGGGCACATACTTCTCTTGTGTTACCACTAATGTTTTCCTTTAGTCTTGTCAATTATAGTGTCACACAGTTAATTGGCACCAAATGGCTTGTATCTATATGAACTAAAACTTCAGTTCTGCAGTTTCAGGATTTTATATCGTATTTGAAGCAGAGGGAATGTGCGGGAGTAATTAAAATTCCGGCTGTAAAATCCATATGGGCGAGGCTTCTCTTCATACTTCCCTACTCAGATGACACATGCTCCATGCTTTCTATTGTACCAGATGCCTCAAACTGCCTCATTGCTTTGATTTTGCCAAAAGAGACAAACTTTGAATGGGTTTGATGTTCGTGGTGTATTGGAATCTTGAACCTGACTGAGTTCAATTCTGTGCCATGATCTTTTAAGGCCATAAGATATGACCTTCGAGGGAGTTTCCCGCAAAAAGCAGTAATCAGTTTTCATGACGCTGGTGATCTGGTGGGGGGGATCAAGAATCCGATTTTAGGCACTAAATCTATCCTACAAAGTACAGAAGGCCTTTTCCTCGAGAAGTTGCTTGGCTTTTATGGGGCTTGTAAATTTGGCCACATGGTCGGCATGTCCACATAATGCCTTTGATATTTATCGGTGCATTTCTGGAGTCAATGAGTGTACAGACTTGTAGGGTGAAAATTAGCATGTAAATCTATAACTATCTCTGCAAGATTTTACTCCTGGCAATTTTGTTTGTGTATTATATCATCATGCCTACCATTGAGTAACAATCAGGAAGCGGTTCTTTCTTTGTGAGTTGAGAACCAAGATATTTTGCGTGCCGACGTACTCCTGGAGCATACACGCAGAGAGACAAGCTTGTGCGCAAGTACACGAATCAATGTTAGTTTCATATTCACCGCACCTCAGGTCTTATTGTCTTATAGTCTTCAACTGGGATTCATCAACTAGCAAGTCGAAATGGAATTGATCAGCTACGGTTGTTAGAATCCATGGCCGTTTTTTCTATTACCATATTTACACGGTTTAAGTTTGTGAGGAGGATTTCTATTGATAATATAAAGCTTTCATTTGCATGCACGTCAAAGAATTTCTTTCGAAAATTTTTCCGTTAAAAAAGAGGAAAAAACAGTATTGTATTAACCTTCTGAACCTCTTGGCCGCGGGGGTGCTGCTGCCTATCTATCGCTAGCTGTGCTTTTTGTCATCTGTGAAACAGGAAGAAGATGGCGGCGCGCGGTGACAACATCAACATCAACAGGCAACAAGAAGAAGATAGGAGGAGGAGCAGCAACATCAACCGAAATTTCCCCAAATCTCAACAGAGATTCGTCCCAAAGAGCCAAAACCAAAAGACTCTCTCTAACTCTCTTCGACAATCCCTCCAGGACTACAACAAATCCGATGCGTCCGCCTCTTCATCTGCCGGCGATGGCGCCGCAGCCTCGTCCGGCAGCGTTCGCATAGGGAGCAGCGGAGAGTGGGTGTCGACTAGAGCTGTGGCTGCTGCAGGTCATGCGGGGGGCCGTTTCGTAAATTACTTGCCGCAGGACGAGGCTGTGGCGGCGGGCCTCCGCGCCGAGGAAGGAGGATTGGATCCAGTTGAGTCTCAGAGAGTTGTCGATCTTTTGAATCGAGAGTTGTCTCGGTTGCTCAAGTTGAGCCCCAGAGATTTCTGGAGAGAAGGTAACTTTTGTTTTGCTTTTATTTCTTTTTGTTATTTCGACACCTATTAAATTTCGAAAATTCTAAATTGTTTAAATTATTTTATGTTCGACTTGACAATGGTATTAGAAAGCATCCGGTGGTTTGTCAGATTTCATGGCCGTTTAAATGTAATTTGGCTGATGATTTTGATTGCGTTAAATGCTAACAGATAAGTAAGAGTACGTTCTGAAGTGTACATCGTAGCTGTAGTTATGTATCTTCTTCCAATTTCTTAATGGTTGTTTACTTTAAATTCCATGGTAAACAAGTAATCACATTGGCTTGTCAGACCCTTCTGAGAATCTTGTTTTCTGGTGAGAAATTTTTTTTTTTTTTTTCCATTGGAGAGAAATATATGTTTTTATACTATTATCCACTCTTAGTTGCCGGCGACAATTCCTTGCATGAGTTTCTGGATAGCTTCCTAAAGTTTAGGAGCAGATGGTATGATTTCCCTCATCGTGGAGCCAAGGGAACGGTTGCAGGTGTCATTGTTGGAGAGAACGAGCTAAGTCGTCGTGTTTTTATGGTATTATATCGCATGTAAGTTCACATATTATGTTCTTGAGCCTTTGTGTCCCTTGGTTTTCATTTTTTTCTTATGCTGGATTCCTTTGAATTTTTTTTGGCTACTGTTCCAGATCGTCCAATAGAGATCCCGGTGCTTTGGCTGCCGATACCCTCAGTTCAAATGATCATGCATGTGAGCTACTTTTATCTTGTGTGTCCAACTTTCTCCTGCATATTTGAAATAGTTAAATAGGCAAAGCAGATTATATGTTAGTGAGTTTTTATCCAGATTTACTAGTGTTAAAGGTTTTTTTGAGGGGTTGGTGGCTGGCTTTCTACTGCCACAAAAGCCTAGTACCTGTATATTTCATTGCATCTTATTCGCTGATTTTGCATGTAGTCCTTCTGCAGGAAAAGAAGTTACTTGACTTGCCTAAGTTGTTGGATATATGTGCCATTTATGGTCATGAAAATGAAGATCTAGCCAGATCTCTGGTAAGTGTCGTAAAAAAGTCATCTTTATTACCATCTCTACCCCAAATAATGTGATTTTAGTTTTCTTGTGCACATTGTTGCTTTTAGTTTTTATCTTATTTTCATTAAAATTTCAAATTACCATCCAAGGCTAGAGCTAACTCAAGGGCCTTGAATTTGTTTGATCCTTTTGCTTGCCTTACAAAGCCAAGGGTCCATTGCTTCACTTTTGTTCTTCTTTTGACATTCACCTAACTTGCAATCACATTCTTAACTCCATAATTTTCTGTTAGATTTAATAATCTTTTTTCAACATATATTCGTATTTTTCCAAATCTGAAATTTCTTGATTGTTTCTATTCAAATGCCAATAAAATATACAAAAAGAAAAGATTTAAAATAGAACTTATCAGGAAAATATGGATGCTTGCATACATTGGATTTGCCGTCACAGATAGACATATTATTCATTAGTTACCTTATCCTGTTAATGATTTCAACCATATGTTGAAGTACCTCCCAGTGGAAATTAATGTGTGTTGAAATACAATTAGCTTGTAGGATGTGATGATGATGATGCCTTGAACTAGGAAGCATGTGTACTTCTAATAGGCATATGTGTCCAACATGGACATGCCTGTATCATCCAATATGTCCGAACACAAAATGTGTCCAACCATAAATAGAAAAAATTTGAATACAGGTCACTATGTTGGATATTTTCGTTGGTGTGTCAAACCCATGAAATTAATTTCATTATTTTTAAAGATCATAGACATAATGGTTTTGTTTTCTAAGAGCATAATAAATAGTTAATTGCTAATAACATTGATATGACTACTATTCAAGTTAATGTGAATATTTAATTTATTATTGTACTTAATTATCTGATTTGTAAGTTTTAAATAATCAGGTTACATTTGTTTCAAAGTATCCTTTTTTTCTTTGCCTACTCTTATTAGTTCCTAGTCATATGGGGGCTGTTAGTGTTTAGCCAAGGCTTGCACTCTAACTCCCCCATAGCACAAATTGAATAATTTGGTCTGTAATTTTATAAAATCATGTTATATTGTTCCAACCTCTTTTTTTTATTTTTGTTAAATTTTTCAACTAAATGTTGAATAAAAAAAGAGTTCTTTAAAGTTATGTATGTTTGAGTGATTGTAAATTTAATAGAAGATAAACTCAAGTTTTTATATATATACATATGTATATAATATATAAAATATATTGTGCATATTTGGACATATATAAATACATTTCACAGCCATTACTTGTTTCCTGAATTTTTCAGGAGGTAGGGTATCCTTGTTCCCAGCCCTTTTTTCTTCATTTTTTGTAGGCCTTGAATGAGTTTTGTGCATTTTTCTCATCCTTTTATGCCTTGAATCTAAGTCAGTTGCTCTCTCTCTCTCTCTCTCTCTCTCTCTCTCACACACACACACACACATTCTTTTATTGCAGGTTGAGAATGCTTTGAAAGCACAACCCAAAATACATGATTATTTGACAGCTGTGACATCCCATTTCTTGGACATAGTTCATACAATGCATCAACGTTGTGTCTCTTCCTTAGAGGTATGCTTTCTAAATTATATAGGTTATTCTTCATACCTCATGGCTCATGTATTTATGCCTCATTAATCATGTTTTCAATGACCGTATGCTGATATGGTGAGGGATCATTTTATTCCTTTTCTTGGAAGAATCTTTGAAGCAAAATTTCAAACAGGTGTTGTTATAACTCCTTGATTGTTGGCACCTCTGTTTCTTTGGAATCTCCAACTTATCATTCTTGCATATTCGCATGAAAATTAATGCAGATAATTTCAAGTGCAACTTTAGATAATCTTTGGCCTTGTCATTCTTATTACATGCCAATGGATGTTTGTATGAGAGTGAATGTTATGGAGCTTTCATTTCTCTCTGAAAGCATGACTAATACATTTTTGGTTTTTCACCTACTGAATTTTCTCTTATTTCTCATGCTTTCTAGTTCTGAGTTATTTCTTATTGAAATGGGTTTTTCTGTAAGATTTCTTAAGCAACTACTGGTTATTTTTTCTGAAAACTTTGGGAGGATTTTTTTTATAGTTATATTGTCTTAGACCATAAAATAACTACTTTGCTATTATATACATACACAGTTGACTCTAAAATAGAAAAGATTAGGCAAAACTAGGTAATAATATATTCCTATAAATCAGGAATAACAAATCCCTACAGACTATCATGTCTCCTGAATATACAGACTATCTTATAGCTGTACACATTTATTTTCAGCACTCTTCCTCAAGCTGGTGAACAGATGTTTTCCATTCCTATTTTGCTAACTGTTGCTTGAAATGCTGTAGTTGATAGTCCCTTTGTTAGCACATTAGTCAATTGTCCTCCAATAGACACAAATGGAGTGCAAATCTGTCCCTTGTCTAACTTTTCCTTTGCAAAGCAACATGTTTGGTGTGATCGTGCTATATAGGGTTATGTACTATATTGATAGCAGACTTGTTATCACAATAAAGCTTCATAGATGTTTTCCATGAGATTTCAAGTCTTTTAGGATTATTTTCAGCCACAATAGTTCACAGATTCCAAGTGTCATTGGCCTAAACCCAACTTCCACACTTGATCTAGCTACAACATTTTGTTTTTTACTTCTCCAAGTTACTAGATTCTCATCCATGTACGTGCACTAACCTGATGTGGATCTCTTGTCCATCACAAACCCAACATAATCTGCATCAATATAAGCTTCAAGAGTTAACTTATCTCCCTTCAACAAAACCCCTTTCTTGGAGTTCATTTCAAATATTGTAAGATTCAATATATAGCTTGGAGATAAATTTCTTTAGGATTATGCATAAATTGACTCACTACCCCAACAACAGAAGTTATGTTAGGCCTAGTATGAGATAAATAAATAAGTCTTTCTACAATCCTTTGATAAGCTCTTTTGTTTACTACTTTATTTTCCAATGCTTTTCCAAGTCTATGATTCTGCTTTATTGGTGTCTCAATTGGCTTGTATCCTAGTTTGTTTGTCTCCTTTAATAAGTCTAGCACACATTTTTTTTGGAAAATAAAAATTTCATTTTAAGACTGAGCAACTTTAATGTCAAGAAAATACTTCAATTTTTCAAGATCCTTAATTGCAAATTCTTTCTCAAGACACTTCTTTAAGATCTCCTTTCTAAATCATTTCCAGTCACAATTATGTTGTCCACATACACAAGAAATATAGTCACTTTTCCTGAATTGAATTGTTTAACAAACAATGTATAATCACTTTAGCTTTGCTTGTATACCATTGCAAGCATACCCTTGATAAATCTTCCAAGCTAGGCCTGTGGTGACTATTTCAAATCATATATAGATTTCTTCAATTTACACACCTTTAAATTTTTTGGCTATGAAGTAAAACCAAGTGGAATCTCCATACATATCCCTTCTTCAAAATCACCATGTAAGAATGTATTTTTAACATCAAATTGTTGTAAACTTAGTTAGCTGTTAATGATAATAACATTTGAACTACATTCATTTTTGTACCTAGAGCAAATGTCTTGAGGTAATCAATCTCATAAGTATATGTATAGCCCTTTGGTACTAACTTCTTCTTGTATCATTTGGGTGATCTATCAGCCCTATATTTGACTGTGAAGACCCATCTACAACCCATTGGAGTTTCTCCTCTTGGTAATTCTACCAAATCTCATGTTGCATTCTTTAAAAGGACATCCATGTCAACTCTCATGGTTTTCCTCCAGCTCTCTTGACTAAGTGTCTCATAATGATTTAGGTATAGACACGGTGTTCAGATGAGTGAGAAAGGCTTTATGGACAGTAGATAATTTATTGTAGGATATAAATAGATTTATTGGATATTTGATGCATGCCTTGGTTCCTTTTCGAAGAGCTATAGGTATATCAAAGTTATTTTTATTAGGCATGATTTGTGGTGGTTTGGGATTTGAAATTGCAAGAAAAGTGGAAGTAATTACCTCATTACCATAATTTAGTTCAAATTCTTAAGCATGATTAGGTTGAACAGGAGCTTTCTTTCTTGTGTAAACCTATAGTGGACGAGTAGGAGTAGGTTGAACTTTTGTTTCTTTTTTCATTACTGGTTCATACTCATTTATAACAGGAGTAGAAGACTCAGAGAAATTGAAGTAAAAAGTTTAGATAACATAATATAATTAAGTAAAAAAGAATCTCTGTCCTTATCTTCTACAAATAATTTTCCCCCCTAAAATTAAGATTAGTGAAATAGTTTCCAATTTCAACAAGAGTGACATCTGTAAAAATATAAAATTCCCTAGTGGGAGGATGATAACACTTGTACCCTTTTAGGGTAGAAGAATAGTTTACAAAAATACATCGGAGAGCTTTGGGGTCTAATTTACTCTTGTTTTCGGAATAAATGTGGACAGAAGCAACACAATCAACGAGTTTGGGAACAAAATTATTTGAAGTATTGAAATTAAGATAAAAGAAAGATAAAACTTGCATGAGACTTTTGAAGCCAAGCACTTGTGATGGCAATTTATTTATGATATGTGCAGTAGTTAAAAAACATCTCCCTAATAATTTTGAAGAACATTTGTCTGAAAGGGGAAGACTCTTGTGATGGCTGATAAATGACCATTTTTTTTCTTTCGGTAGCTTTATTTTGTTAGGGGGTGTTGACACAAGGTTCATAGATTATGCCTTCTATTAGGAAAAATAAGGACAAAAATTGATTGAAGTGATCTCTTGCATTATCTGATCTAAATTGTTTGATGCTAATCCCAAATTGAATTTTGACCATGTTAAAAAAAATATAAGAACAACTGAACCCACATTTGATTTGTTTTTTAAAAGATAAATTCATATCACACAAGTACAATCATAAATAAAGGATATGAACCAACAAGCCTAAAAAATATTTGATATGGTTGAAAGACTGCAAATGTCACTATGAATTAAAGAGAAAGTAGCAGAGGATCTTTTATTGCTCATTTGAAAAAAGACATTTATGTTTTGCCAATTCACAAACAGTACAATAAAAAAAATCCACACTTATTTCCTTTTAAGTATAAAGGAAAAATGACCTTACAAACACTAAATGAACAGTGACCAAAATGATGGTGATAAAGCCATATTTTGTCTTTATTTTATGTGGAAGACTCAAAAAATAATGAGAATTGTCCACAAGGTTCCTCAAGGTAGTAAGGCCCATCTTTCTTCCTAGCACATCCAATCATCTTTCTCGTGTGTCGGTCCTGAAATATACAATATGAAAAATAGAATTCCACAGAGCAATTCAGATCTTTTGTCAATTTCTGTATTGACACAAGGTTTGTAAACAACTTGGCACTTGCAAGACATTTTTAAGAATGAGCTGCTGATTGACATGAACATCATCCTGCCCAGCTATAGTTGTTCAGATTCCATTGGCAATAATGATTTTTCAATTACTAGGGCCCAAGGTATAAGAAATAAAATTTTTGGAATTATAGGTCATGTGGCTGGTAGCCCTCGAATCAATAATTCAGGAACTAGATTGGATTCTATCTGAAAGAGTTGGTGCTTGAGATTGAGACTTACCTAAGAGTACCAAAAAATACAAACTTGTAGCTCCAGCCTTCTCCAATGTTCCTAAGAAGTTTCTCAGCCTCTCTATTTCCTCATTGTTCAGTTCAGCCCATTCCTCAGACTAACCTTCACCTTCAGATTGTGTTTGACAGACAAACATTTTTTCCTTTGATGGTCCACCCTTTACAGTCCAATTCCTGTTATTCTATTGGTGTTGTGGCTTGCCAAGAAGCTTCTAACATTTATCTATTGAATGTTGAGACATTTTGTAGTATGCGCACCATAAAAGAGTCTTTGTTAGTAGTTCTGGATAGATCTGATTGGCTCTTTTCTCCACCAAGTTGTTGATTAGATGTCATCATCTTCAAGTTTCCAGTTTTTGTTACCAAGGCTGAGCTTTCAGTTACTAGAGTTTCAATGACCACTCCACATCGACCCTCTTCTGCACTTATTAGAGCAATAGTCTTGTTTAATAAAGAAATGCCTCCTTTTCTCAGGATTTGTACTCAAACGGAATCGAATTTCACATTCAACCCAACAAGAAAATCATAGATTCTATACTTTTTAACAAATCTTTTAAGAAGAGATGCATTATCACAACACTTCATTTGGATATTTTTGATAAAGGTCTCTCATTACAACCCCTTTGAATAATTCAAGTATTCTATGATAGAACGAGTAGTTTGTTTGGCATCTAACATCTTTGTTTTGATCTCATAAATCTGTGTAGCATCATTCACCTTTCAGTAAGTCTCATTAACACAATCCTAGACTTCCTTGGCCATGTCAAGAAACATGCAAGTGTCACTGATTTCTGGAGTTGGCTAGGACCAAATTTAAGATCTGTCTTACTTGGTCCGTTTCCATTCAAATGACTCAATTTGCTTCTTCCGTTCAAGAACTTATGAACCAATTGAGACCACTTGAGATAATTTTTACCATTTAGATGATAGATAGCTTGAATGTTTAGTAGATCACTTGTAGGATGATTGAGTGTTTGTTTTAGAGACACTCATGACTTTGGTAGTTTTTGACATAGTCTCTATGAAAAGAATAGAATAGGGGGAGTATCACAAAGAAACAAAAAAGGGTTTGGTTGATTTTTAGGGAGAAAGAATAAGAAGGATTTGATTGATTTTAGGGCAACATAAGCCAATCAACAAAAAGAAATTGATGAGAAACTAGAGTCTGAGAATTAAGGATTAGAAATAGGGATTGGAAATTAGGGATTTGAATAAGAAATTTACAAAAATAAAGAATATAATTGATCTCTTCAAGAAAATCACTCTCCAATGATTACTTCAAGTAGATCGGCTTCTAATGATTAATTCAAGGGGATTGACCTCAAATAAACTAAGAAATTTGATAGCTTATTATTGATAAATATTATTGATTACTTAAATAAAAAAAGAATAAGACATTACAAATATAAAATTTGATAGCTTATTATTATAAAAATAATTATTCTTATTAATTCAGAAATGATAAAAAAAATATTAATTAAATTAAACAATTAATAATAATAATTTCCTAATTAAGAGAATCTCATCATTCTCTCGCTCTTCAAATTAACGTTATGATTTGTCTCAATCAAATATTTTCTTCAGTCTAACTTTTTTCTATGGAACTTCTTCCATATAATAATGAAGTATTACATTGACTTTAATACTAAAATTTCTCCTTAAAAGATATCATAAAATATCAACTGTGACTTACGTATTAAGCTTGTTACACATATTTGAAGAAGTAAGTTGCTTGACTAGCTTTTTGTCTATGAACTTGTAAGTTTTGTTTAATTCAACTAAAATAACTTGCTCTTTTTTTAAAAATTCATCAATTTTCATAAATTCTTTGAAAGATTCATTAATCTTCACGGGTGACAAATTAAAATATTTAGATAAAGGTACAATAAGTTTACCAAATTTTTCATTGTCTAGATTTGAATTGATTTCATTACAAGAGTTTTTGGCTATGTCATTCACGATTTCATGTTCTAAATCAATTTAATCTCCAAAATTTTTACATTTTACAATGTCATGCTTTAAATCAATCTCATCACTAGAATTTTTGCCTTTTGCAATCGGCTCAATTATTAAAAATTTTCCTGGTTCTTTATATCTAAGATGAAAAGGACAAATAGAAGACAAAGTGGATGAGTTGGTGTTTTCCTAGTAGGTTTGTTGACCTCTATGACAAATTTTAGGGCATAGCTTCTTCTTCTATGGGTGAGCAAAGGAGATAGTTGTTATTATTGTTCATGGATAACAACTTTTGACTTAACGTTGGATATCATGAATAAGATTTCCACCAATTGCCTTTTTGACTACTCTTTAAATCAGTTAGCAAGTCGCTCGAATTGATTTTAATATTCTAGGATGGTAGATATTTGACAATTTTTTGCAAACTCTCCATCAACATTGTCTCTTGACTAATTTTGTGCTACAGAAAGAACCACCTATTCAATTCTCTTAAAAGACTCTTGCATGAAAGACAATAATTCTTGCATGAGAGAATGATTCTTCCACTTGAGATAGTTTAGGGTCAAAATCAAATTAGTTGTATGAAGACATAGTGTAAGATTGCAAACTAGTGTTGCCTAGATTTTGTTTTATTGTTGGGTAAGGAGCATAAATATTTTTTTTGGATGGTGAAGGATGGAATAGAAACGAAATTTCTAAGAACTTGGCTCTAATATCAGATGATAAGGAATTAGAAATTGAGAATTAAGAATTAGAAATAGGAAATGAGAATTAAGAATTGGAAATAAGAAATTTACGGAAATAAAGGATAGAATTGATTGCTTTGAGGGATCAATCTGCAATGATTATTTCTAGGGGATCAGCTTCCAATAAAATAAGAACTCTGATGAATATTATTAATTATTTAAATAAAAAGGTATAGGGTATTACAAATATATAGATTTGATAGCTTATTGTTCATTAGAAATCTTAGATGGCATACCTGACAACTTTGGGAAATTTTTTTTATATTCTTACTGTCTTGGACCATATTAGAGCAATACTGCTATTATATGCATGCACAGTTGACTCGAGAATAGGAAAGACTAGGCAAAACTAAGTAATAATAGATTCCTATAAATTAGGAAAAATAAATTCCTACAGACCATTTGCAAGTTGTATCTTCATTTTTCCATTTATTGTGCCTTTTTTTTCCACTTTTTTTTCTCTTCCATGTCCCCTTCTCTTTCTTTCTCTTCTTTGAAGAATACTAGCTAATTTGTTGTTAATTGTCTGAAAAGGGAGTGAGTCTAGAATCCAAGAAGCTTTTTCTCTCTGAAAAGTTGTTTGATACATTTTTTGCCTTTTGTTCTTTGGATAATTGTATGGAATTGTAGATTACACATATAAAAATTATAGCTATAATTGAACATAACACATGGTTGATGTTGTGCAGGCTCTATTTTCCTCAAAAGACAGTGAAGACCATGGATCCAAGCTGCTTCATACTGATTTCTTAGAGGTGAATATTTTCTGGTTCTACTTTGTTAAACTTTTGTTGCAGCTGATTTTTTACTGCCTTTTTTTCGCCTTTCATATTTATTATACTGTATGGAGGTTGGGGACCCATAAGCATTTTGATTGATTTCTGTATGAAGGGTAAGGAGGCTAGGTCGCTCTAAGATTCATAAAATATGGGAAACAATGATAGTATAACTGATGTCAACTTGAACAATGTTCAATGAACCATGTTGCTGCCTTGTTCTGTATTGAAACATATGGTTAAATAATTGACACGAACAGCTTCATCCTGTCCTATGTTCACTAGTAGTTTGAAAGATATTCAGGTTGTGTTTTTGTTGTACAAGTTTGTGTGGTTTGATGTACATCAATTCTGTGATGCTAATTTAGCCCTTCTTTCCTCAGGTGATGGACTTCATAAATGATGCAGTTGTCTCTATGGATGCTTTTATCAATGCATACAAACTGGCAGCAGTGTTCTTTTCATGCCCTGTTCAATTGAGGTGTGTTTTCAATTTACCTGACCCGAGAAGACAACATTTGTTTTCAATTATAAGAAATTGCCCTTGTATGCATATGGGGTTTTCAACTTCTTCACATTATAATCGAATTGTCATTGTTATAGTTTATCAGATCAGGAGTTGATATAATGGGCAATATCAATCTACTGGATGCTATTATTTTGTCACAGTACTGCTATGTCAGTGGTTTCTGTTCTAGGTCTATATCATGGCATTTTTTTCTTATTTCTGGCAACTTTTGAGAAAGATTGCCTCAATTTGATGCAAAGAAATCCTTAATATGCAGCTATGGTAATGAGGAACTGCTGACCACCCTCACAAAATTGCATGATACTTTGCTTCCATCATTGCATCAGGGGTTCCAAATCAACTTGATGGGTGGAAATGATGGAATGCTATCAAATATTGCTGTTAGTTTAAAGATGTTGTCGCTGAGAATGGTCAATTTCGGTTGGAAAGTATTGGATTTCTGCTACTTAACTGATGAAGTGTTTAAAGATTGTCTTTCAATCTCAACTGTAACCAAGATGTTTCCAGCAAAAGTTGAAGATCCGGTCATAAGAGCAGATATATTGATCCAAACTTTCCGGGAGATGAATGCTGTGCCATATGCTGGGGAGAACCATGGCAGGACTTTTCTCCAGAACCTTGAAAAGAGCTACCATGTGATGAACAAAGTTCAGAGTTTGCAAAAGGGTGGTGGGTAACCTTGTTTAACTCTAAGCTGGCTTCCTGTTTGTTAAGAATACAGCATCATCTGAACTGAAAGTTCATTGAGATAATGGCATCTGACTCTAAAGTATATAGCAACAATCCACTACTCTGTGCGATGTTCTCTCAGTAATATGAGCATACTCTTAGGCTACTTGGGTATTCATGTAGAACCAGTATAGATTTATTCTTAGATTTACCTTCTTTATGCAGGGTGGATATTCATGGATGATGGACAGCTCCAGTACTTATCTGGGATAATGATGTCTTCTCTGCCAAGCAATATTAAGGAGTCACCTGTTGTGTCAACACCAGTTCCAAGCAATGAGGTGGAGATGAACGAAGATGCTGCTATCATTGAATCCAAAATCAGTCAAATAAAGGATCTCTTTCCCGACTATGGTAAAGGGTTCTTAGCTGCCTGTCTAGAAGTGTATAACAGCAATCCAGAGGAGGTCATTCAGAGGATCCTTGAGGGAACTCTTCATGAAGATCTCAAGTGCTTGGATACTTCATTAGAGACAAAGCCACTACCTAAGTCTACTTCAACTGTGAACAGGAAGGATAAAGGGAAAGGAAAGTTGGTTGAATCTACAGCACTTTCTTTGACAACTACCCTTCCCTCTGCTGATACAATTGTTGCTGGAGATGCACAGCCAAAAGGACATTCTGTCTCATCTTCGTCTTCAGTTGGCTGGTTTGTTAGGAAGCCTAACAACATGCCAGACCATTATGCCCCTGAACCCAGAGATGAGAAGAATGTAGCGAGGACTGTTGCCCTCATTTCACAGTATGAATATGAAGATGAGTATGATGATTCCTTTGATGATCTGGGTTTGAGCGTTGCTGAGTCAGGGGTGGAAGAGGGCGAGATATTGACTGACAGAATTAGCTCCAATTCAGGGAAGTCTTCAGGCATTCAAAGCGAAAACTCTGCTCGGCCTACTTCTGCTACAAAATGGGGCTCCAGAAAGCAGCCTCAGTTCTATGTCAAGGATGGGAAGAACTACAGTTACAAAGTGGCAGGTTCGATTGCGGTTGCAAATTCCAATGAGGCTTCATTGGTTAGTCAAGCACAGGCTGAACTAATTTATGGTCTCGGGCGTGGTGGTAATATTCCTTTGGGCCCGGTTAAGAAGTTGGCCGAGTACCAGGGGCAGGACAACGAGTCGGATGAAGCTGAGAATGAAGGGGAAGAAAGCACGAGGGATCAGAGGGGCAGGGGCAGGGGAAGGAGAGGAGGAAGAGGAGGGAAATTGAAGGAATCTCATGAAAAACAAGTTAACCAGTCTGATGTTTCTGAGGTGGAAGGGAGAGGAAACGCTGGAAATCAAAGAGGCAGAGGAAGAAGAGGAAGGGGCAGTAGCCATTTCAGGAGGGATAGAGCCATGAGTAAACACTTATCAGGAGTGTCAGGTTTTTAGATTGGTGCATAAAATTCTAAACTTATAAAGAAGTTATATAAAAACAAAATATCCACAGTATACGGAAAATATTTATTTAGGCAGTCCCGTCATTCTGCTGCATAGTTTGATCAAAATCTCAAATGGAGCGTTTGAACAACCTCTTCTACAAGAAGTGAAAACTCAACTTAGCTTGCTGAGGCCTAGTAGAGGATGGTTCTCCGAGTAAATATTTTTAAACTTCTTGGATTTGAGAATAAGATGTTTACCTCTTCCTCGAAATTCACATTCCCCCAATTGTTGGTTACTCCTTTGTAGTGCAATTTACGCATCTGACGTCCAAGTAGTGGATTAAGCCTGCTTTTCAAAGGCATGGTTTGTTTGTACCTTTTACTAGTATCGCAGATCACTGGCATCGACTGGATCATGATACACATGCAGAAACTCCGGATTATTTATTTTTTTTGTTTTTTGGGAAACGACCAAAAAGGGACATCCTAGGCCTTAAAATACAAGTTACCAGTACAAACGAGGAAATGATAGAATGACTTGCTTTACTAAGGAGAGCCAATTGTGTACTAGTACTGGAATGGGTTTTCTCCAAGAGTAATTGTTATATGACACGTAATACATGACGTAAACGAATATCTTTTGTTTTATCTGCCATGCAAGTTTTTTCCACATATATTCATAAAAAAAAAAAAAATTACCTTAATATAATCTGCCGTAATTTTCAATAAAAAAAATAGATGTAAAATTTTTAGTATCTCTAGTATTTCTTGCCGAAAGCGACTCCAAACAACTCTTTATCCAATTGAGCAGGGAAAGAAATATTCTGTATGAGAGTGACCTAGGTTGAAACCCTGACTAATTTTTGAAGCATCCATTGCATAAAAGCCAATAATGTAAGCCTAAAGATTCCTTGCAGCATTCCAATTTTTGACTCGATATTTCCCATCCGTTCAAATAAGAAGAAAGAAAAAGACAAAAAGGAAGAATCCTTGCGGGGATTATGCTAACGACCACCGGGTCCATGTGGATTGACAAATGGATTGGCTTAAGTCTGGCTGATGTACAAGACACAAAACCACCATCGGCACAACAAAAAATGATTTCATGATTAAACAAACGGAAAGGCAGAAATGTCATATGATTTAACGTAGAGCATAGCTGCCAGAAAAGTCATTCCCAGGGCCGCCGCAGTTGACAAAAATTGATATGACATAAACCCACATTACACGAGTCTTGGGCTACAAAATGGGTAACCTTCTTATAAACCCTCTCTCCCTCCCAGGGTGCAGGGGAAATCTAAATTACTAAGTAAGCTAGCTTAAGCAATATCAATACAATATTCAATTAAAAGTAGAAGTGCCAATTAAATTTCCTATCTCATGCCTCTTCATCCTCCGTATGGACAGCAAAGTGGCCCACATTTCTACCCTGGAAAATCGGATAAACCAATTGTTGAAACAACTTTGATGGAAATAAGAGGAAAAATTATCGCAAATGACAATTGACTGCAAACAAAAAGCTTTGTTGAGGAATAGGCTCCTTCGCTAGGAAAGAAAACAATAGTAAAACAACCAGCCCCATATCCCACATGCAGGAGCTTTGTGTGCTTGGGCGCTCTTAACTAATGACAAACACAAAAACTCGTGCAACAGTAGCTTCCATCATATGAGAAAAGAAACCAACCTCAGATAACATCCGCTGTTTGTTAAGAAACTGTGTCCTGGCTTTGTTTAGCACTGAATTTGGCGAGCGGAACATCCTCTGAAACAAAGAATAGACAATTTTTTAGATCAAACAAAAGAACAGGAAGACGGTCATTGCATTATTGCATAAGAATGAAGAAGTTACATCTAAACTCTTTTAAAGAGAAGCTAAAAACATATGTTCCATATTTATCTTTTCTTCAAGTCCTAAACAGGCCCAATGGAATAGATCTCTCCTTTCCCACAAATCACACAACTTACGGCAGGTGCAAAAAGCCTGACATCATGATACCCAAAGGGAAGCTGCATCAATGCCTAGAAAAACTCAACACTGTCCTTTTCTTTAACAGATGACTATGTTCTTCAGAATTTGTACATAAATCAGATAAAGAATCATTCTCAATGAGTTGCTGCTTTTACATATACCTAGTTTTAGATTATTTATTTAAAAGTTTCAACTTCAAAGGGTAAACAACTTATATTAATATAGCTTAGAGGAAACCATAACCAACCCACACAAAGAAAATACAAGGAAACAAAACTAACAGCAACTACAATTGCCTACATATAATTAATGCCATGAGAGGTTTTACGAAGTCAGCCAGAGGAGTAACCAACCTTTTCACCACTAGACATTTGAAGATTGACACCTTGAAGATGCTTTTTCTTTGGTGTGAACCCAAATACATCATGAAGGAACTCATTTTCCTGTTTGTTTAAAATGTGTAAAAATACCCAGTTGAATGACATGGATGGATATTGAAGCTTCTTAGAGAAGGTGAGAAGGGAAAGAAACCAACCTGCATGTGCTTGACAAACCCACCACCCAAGAAGCGCTTCAAAAAGTTCAACTGTTAAATAATTCAAATGTGAGAGCCTTATATTCTGCAGAAACCCAATCCACTTGAATGCTAAGCCAAGAGGAAAGGAATTAAAATTTGAGAGACACCTGTATCAGTTGATACCATGTTGATGTCTGCAATGAATCTCCACCAATCTTCACTGAGATTTCAGGGCTACAGCCATCCTGAAAATAAGATAAAAACAGTGTCCTGATTAAAGATATCATCTAAATGGTCAAACTTATGTGGAGAGTAGTAAATTAGTACCTCTAGAAACTCCAAGACATCCTTGAATAAGTTCCGCTGACTATTAAGATCCTTCTTTGTCGATCCTTTTCCACCTGCCTCTGCAGAAAGATTTCTCACTTGATTCAAGATTTTCCCTCTCAATCCTTGAACATGAGAAAACCTTTCCCGAGAATTATTCCCTTCCACAACATCAGTTGAATCTTTACTTTCAGCAGCAAACTTTTCTAAACTTCCTATCTCAAAAATTAAAGCTAAGGCCTCCCCACAGGCCATGCGTACAGACCGGTCATCCTTATCCAGCAGACCAGAAAAATAGGAAATTGAGCTGCATCAATGCCAAAATTAACAACTTCATTTACCTGTGCAAGTTGTTCATAACATATTTGAGGCTTTCTAGCATTGCACATGCAAATATACCATCCACAAGACTCTTGCTTGCTAACAAAAAACAGTCAAGTCTAAAAAGCCCAATGGGAGGGGATGGCTGATGAGTTAGGACATCAGAGATGCCCAAATTTTCATTGATTGTTATGCTGACCGTCACTCGAAAAAAGAAAAAAAAAACATGTAACTTACTCTTGCCAATCTTTAGGATTGAGTGTCCATCCATTAATAGTCGTTAGAAGAAATGCCCAGGCAGAGACCACTGCAGCTACCACAGCTGGAGAAGGTTTGGCAGCAGCCACCTAAAGGTGAAAGGGCAGAATTTGACTAGTTTGTGAAAGAAAGAGGAATAAACAGACTGCCACAACATTTAAAGGGTGCCTTGTAGTTTGGATGAAAGGAGGAGCAATTGAGAGTATTAAGAGAAGAAGGAAAAAGATTGGCAAACCATGATGGACTATCACAATAGCAACACTACAATAAATTGGAAACTGATACTTAGTTGCTTACATTAGAGCCTAGCTTAGGATGAACCAACTGCCACATTATTTGCATTGATCGTTCTGTTTCTGCTGGATCATTGCCACCAACAAATGTGATGATGGCTAAACATTCCACCAACTACAATCATTAAACCAATGGTACACAAGAAATGTCCTATTAGCCCTCAAAATTAAAGAACAATCAAACTGTCCAAGGGGAAAATTTCTGTGCATCATCCATACCGCAATTTTTGAGGATTCAGACCCAGATTTAAGAGCTTGGGAAATAGGAGTGACTGAATCTTCTAATATTTCATGTACATTATCCCCATAACCAACAGTCAAAGCCAACAATCCTACAAGAAGAAAATCCAATGATGCATTTGTTGCAATTTGGAGAGAAGCATAAAAGAAGTCAACATTATGAGTTATAAGACTAACCAATGGCATGAGATGCCAAAGCAACCTCTTTGCTAGGACCCTTCTTGATAGAATTGAGGAACCGATGTAGCAGAGTAGCAAATCTGAAGAAATGCAGTCGATGAGAAAATTGTCACTACACAGGTGATTCAACTACTTCCAAGTTATCATGATAGATTATAATGCATACAATTTATAGACAAAAGAGACTGCTGCAATCAATTTGTGACTTACCTGCTTTACAATCCAAAGGAGATAATCTGAATGCAAATACAATAGGCATAGAGCCCATGGAACACACTTTCTGTTGCTAATACCATTATTTTGGAGAACACTAAACAAACTTAGAAATCTTATAAAAAATGAACACATAAGGAATGCTTACTTATTCTCAACAAACTGATGCTGCAAACTGGCATTGAAAGCCTCAATAATTGCTGCCAAAGCATTCTCTCTCGTTGAGCCCCTTTTATATCCCAAAAAGACGAAGGAAAAGCAAAATTAAACAGGAAACAGGTTGAGACAATTAGCAAAACCATTAAAACATGTTCAGTAGACGGGAGATTAATCAGCTTGCAACACATACCTCTTCTCAAATAAAGCATCTAGAGCTTGTTCTAACAAACTATCTCTATCAAGCTGAACTTCTTCAGTGCCCAACACCGACAAGCGATCGGACTGGACGGTGGACGATGAACTCACGCTGCTATTATCCTCGTCGCTATCCAGCAACGCCGCATTCTTACGCTGCGCATTACCTGCCCAATTTTTTAACAATTCAAAATTACTACGTAACCTCGTCTTCCACCTAAACAGGATCCTTAATTTTATCTATAGTTCGATATTTTCACTAATTCAATTACCTCGGTTCCACAGAAACATTCAGACGCACTCAAACATCTAAATCATCGAATCACCAAGATCGTTTCCTCACTATTTACGACAATACCAACCCTCAATATTTCTATAATAATAATACTAATAATAATAATAATAAATAAATCAATCAATCAAATTTTTTTTTAAAAGAAAACACAGATACGCACATAAACGAAAATAAAAAAATTAAATAGTCTTTTTAAAGAAAAAGAAGAAAAAGAAAATAAAAGCAACTTACGTTTTCCCATGGCTGGCTCGGCAGGCGGCTATAATCCTTGACTGTGGGTGATTCTGCTGTCAAAAGGCGAAACAAGGTTGACTGGGAACCTGAGAATGGCGTAAATCCGAAAATAATAAAAGAAGCACAAACTTCAACTGAACAACCAAATCAAGGCAAAGAAACGGCAACGATTTTGAATTCAATAAGGATTTAGCCATTAAAATTCTCCTCTCAAGCTTATTAGTTAACACAAGGGATCGCCTTCCGAGCAGAAAATATAGAAAGATATTTGAGCGAAAATTAAAAATACAAAAGTAACAAAAGTTGCGAGGAAAATTGGCACGCCCGCTCCTCCTTATACGATAATAATAGAGCTCCGACAGAGGGTTTATTTAGATCCCGTGGCGCAGAATATTCGGTGGCCGTGTGACCCATCGCAACCAAGCAATTGCCTGCCCACCACGTGGCGCATTTATGACTGTTTGATCAGATATAAAAACACGTGAAAACAATGGGTGGTGGAAGCGCGCTACAGCAGCGTGTCTCGATTTTGCGGGGGTTTCTACGGTGTCGGATTTTACAAGATCGTAGGGGGCGTAAGAGTGCAAGCTGGAAGGACAGTTGTATGGATTGGGCTACTCTTTAGAGGTGACGTGTGAGAATGTTAAAATATATATATTTAAAAAAAAAATAAAAAAAAAAAAGAGAGACGAAAATTCTCGAAGAAATCAACAAGTTGAATAGTCTTTATGTTCGAGAAGCAAGTACGTTCTTCTAATCAAGAAAAGAAAAAAATTAAAAGTAAGTTGTAGGGAACTTGTCTAATTGAAAAAGCAGACGTCATTTTCTATTTTGTTGACAAAGCTTTTATTTTTTTATTTTTATTATTATTTTTTTTGGGACATATCATAACAATGTAATGCTTTATGAATTTCAAATCCCAAAATAAGTAGCTTGGCGTTTGATTGAATCAGACCTGTGAATTGGTACATATACCGTGTGTATAAGTTAGCTTATAGTATCGCTCAACGTCTCAGTCCTCAATATCTAAATAAAAAAACAGAAAAAAGCACGAAGTAGTCCGAAACCGCAAGAATGAGGCATGCCAATATCTGAATGATGGGCCGAAGGCCCACAAGGACGCAGATCACTCGGGCCGTCGGCACGGGTTCATAATCAATTTTACATCAACTGAATCAATATTGCTACCCCTCGTGATTACGATTTTAAAGGGCTGACCATGAAAATGTATAACAATAATTAAGCATGGCAATAGATGATACAACCATCTTATAATATACCTAATTTGTAAAATTTTGTAAAATAAGTTAAGGTATATTTAGATTATTACAGTAAAAAACTTAAAAAATATATATTTAAAAATTTTAAAATTTAAAAACTATAAGATAAAAATGTATACAAATGTGATGATAATAGAACAAATAAACAGCTATACATCGATCAATTGCAATTTGGTTAATAATATAAATAAATTATATCTACTTTATGTACATGTGAAAATAAGCAAAAAAATAAAAATAAAAATAATATTTAAAATTGTTGTCATAATAAGAAAATCTACACTAATTAACAAAAGTAGTCGCTTGGAAATCAAGTCTCTTTGTTGTTTTCGTGGTTCTGAACTTTATAATTTTCAATATCTCCTTAGTTACATATAACACATTTTTCATAAAGAAAATAATTGTTTAGAGATAAAAAGAGTTAAGTATTGAAGAAAAATAATTCAAAATACATATGCTACGAGGCAATTATATATATCCCTCTTTGTTGGTGCTTGATGGAGCCACCATATTGATGCAAAAGCACCCGGAGGCCCATGTGCCAGAAATATTCCTCTTCTGCCCTGAGAAACAAGCCCACGGACCCAATTAAGCCAGGCCCTGCCAGTTATCACCACACAGACTACAGGAGCTGAAGACCCACGTCGGATGCGAGGCACTCTGCCACAGTGGGTTCTATTTCTATAATAAGTAGGAGGGATTACTTTCAAAGAGGATGGGATCATGGTCGTCAAAACACTGGGAATCCAAACTCCCATGTCCCCCTCACTGACATACATGTTGAGTAAGAGCTAAGATTGGCAGACAACTTTGTTGGAATAAAATGGCATGAGAAAAAATTTTAAGGCACCAAACACAATCATTCAGCGGGCTTTGCTGATCTGTTTACAGGTTTCTTTTTTTTTTTTTTTTTTTAATTGTTTGTGCGGGTTGCAAATTGGCAACTTTTCATCTTTTAAATTCAATTTTTGTATTTATCCATTAGTTATTGGAATAATATTCGATCCTACGCACTGCTTTTCCCCACGGGATGATTATTACATAAATCCAATCGGCTTGTTATTTAAGAAAACAAAATTCGGATTGAATGAGTTTTTCCGAATGAGATGGGAGAAAAAAATGAATACATCAAATTGATTAAAAATGAGTTGACCTTTAAAAAGAAAGAAAAAAAAAAAATGATCAAGAGGGTCCAATCTGGCATCATGGTATGGGGGTCCAATCTGGCATCATGGTATGGGGTCTAATACTGTGAACACTTGACAAGAGATCGACTGGGATACCGACAGCATCCGAGGAAAAAGGCCGTGCCTGCCCTACAATTCAAGGGCATTTACAATATATATACCTCTGGAAAGATGACATTAGGTGCGGTGGCAAAGCAAATAGCGCCCCCTTTACAGGGCAATCGTTGTGTCTTGTGGTGCTGTGTTGAAAACCATAATTGAACTAAAAATTTTGGTTATTTTAAATTAAAAAATATTTTCAAATAAAAAATTCTGTTAATCAAATTTAGTTTAATAAAAATATTCGTTTAAAAAATAAAAAATTATAGTTTAAATGTAAAAAAATATTTTTGATGTATTTTTTAAAAGAAAATTTTAATAATTATTATATATAAGATAAATAAATAATTATTTATGATATAATAATACCTTATTAATATTTATTTATTATTAATAATTTTATTAATAATATATATTTTCTTATTATTAAAATAAATTTATAAAATAATATTTCAATTTGATTATAAGTTTTTTAATATCAAAGAGCCAAACTGAACTAAAAACTTAAATTTTTATTTAACTCGGTTAACTAATTATAAATTCAATTTAATTAATTAAAAAATTAGTTCAATTTGATTTGATTTTTTTTCCTACAGCCCTAGTGTATCGGAAGGACGATCATGCTAAAGTTGCCGGGAGGATGGGGGCCTGTTAGGCTTTCCGGCTTAATTGGAGCAAGTTGCCATGCAAGCTGAAGTAGAGCCCATGCAAACCGAACCAGCGGACTCAAGATCTCACTGCTTGAAAATGACTTTAATACCATTAAATCAAAGTCGCTCCAACTTTAAAATTTGCTGCTCCTTGAGAGAAGCTTTGTGTTTTTTACTTATCTAGATTTTTTAAAAAAAATGGAAACTTGCTCGGACATATAATTATTAAAGATGCTGTCAATAATTACCTCACAAATAAGAGGAAACAAACGTTCCAAACACGCTGTGTATATGTATATATTTGACTTACATACGATCTCTCCAAGTCCATGGCCTATCACGATCTCTCCCAAAAGTGTGATTATGCAACACAAGCGCAGTTTGGGGTATTTCATGTGTACTTAATTTCCTCTTTGCACGTAAGTCATGTTTTCTTTTATCTCACTTTGCCCTAGATTTCAAACTCAAGAAATTCAATCAATACGAGCTTTGCTACCGATTCTAAAAAAGCAACAAAAAAAAAAAAAAAGAGTTCTTGGGTTCTTTGTGAGTCATATTTGAACAATATAAAATTTGACCTTTAGTTTTGTCTGAGCAGAGAGCTATGAGAAAATTGTCATTAACTCCACGTTTTATTTGGGATAGTAATAGGATTGCCTAATTGCCCAATAAAATTTCTACTAGAAAATATGACTAATTGAAGAAAAAGTAAAAGAATGGAAAATTGGAAGTTTTTTTGTTTTTGGTCCATGTGAAAAGCTAGTCGGTTGACATCACAGAATGACGGATTAAATTCCCAAACTTGTTGGCTTGGTATCATTAAGATCTTATGTTAAAATTTTGTTAATTTCACTAACCAAATTTGCCCCAAAAAAAAAAAAAGACATTGTTCTAATTTTTTAGGCTTGAATAATGATGATGCCCTTTTATAATTTTAGTTACACACACACACACCCAAAACAATGGCATTTTGACTAAATTTTTCTACTAAAATTAATGAAATCTTAACATGAGATCTCAAATACCAAAATAATAAATCATAAGTGTCTTATAGTAGAAATTAAAATCATTGAAAAATGAATTGTAAAAGAGACCAATCACAAGGTAAAAAAAATACATCTAACCCTAAATTAGAATGCCCATTTTGGTGATAAGAATCAACCAGATCACGTCGAGTTTTTTCTAACTAACACAACCCAAAGCCAATATTAAGCAGGAAACTGATGGTGCCCTGAAACCAAGCACGCACGGTCCAGTCAAAGTTGGTCTTCGAATTAAAACGCGAGTTCAAACATTTATTATTAAAAATAATAAATTCAAGTCTCTAGTCAGTCGCAGTCAATTAAAAATAATAATAAATCCAAAAAGAAAAAGAAAAGTTAAGATTTCGACTGCAAAAAACCAAACAAAAATGGAAAGGATAAAAAAGATGCTTACGCGGCAAAACTGTTGCTGGAAGTTTGGAGGGGCGGAGAGAGAGAGACATGGCATTCGGGGAAGCAAATCATACTGCAAGTGGCGGGAAAGTTAGTTAGTTTCTAGGAAGAAGCTATATTCTACTGTCTTCGAGTGTATTGTAGTTGCTGTGGAGATGCAATTGGATCGATGTACATTTCTGATAATCATTGTAAATTCACAGATATAAACAACGTGTACAAGGGAGAATAATCAGAAACAATACAAATACAATTCCTTAAATCTCCCCGAATTCTCTCCTCTATTTTTCTTTACTTTTTCTCTTTCTGTTTTTGTTCTTCCCTGATAGATCTTGTTCTGGAACTTGGAAATCTTTCTTGATGATCTGGATTTACAGCATCTCTTGGATTTGATGTTCAGGAGTGTAGTCACATTTGGCAGTAATAACCATGGATGGTGAATCCACCTCAGGGGTTCTTTCTCAAGAAACTGAGGATTGCCCTAATGATGAACAAGTGGTAGATGAGAATATGCTGATTCAAATATCTGAGACTTATGGTGATTCAGATGCAGAAGGGTATGTGGAAATGCTGTTTGAGAGAGAAAACAATTCTGAGTTCAAGAAAAAGGATCGATCTTTGGCGTTGGACAACTGGGTCAAATCTGCTCGCTTGGAAGCTGTCGATTGGATTCTCAAAGTTGGTGTCTATTGATTTCTCTTCGGCTTCTTGGAGTTTAAAAGATGACAGTTTTAATTCTTGTTAAAGACTAATGTAGTTTCTTATTCTTTTGGGGATTTGATTAATGCAGACGAGAGCGAGCTTTGATTTTCGCTTGCAAACAGCTTATCTGGCGATGACTTACTTTGATCGATTCCTGTCAAGGCGTCCGATTGATGTGAGAAATCGATTGTTTTTGGTGCTAAGTTTCTGTTCATTACTATCCTTGGTCACTCGCTTGATATTTTTCTCTATTTTGTTTTTCTCCTTTTGTTCTTTTTTTTTTTTTTTTTCTTTTGGCAGAGTCGGCAATCATGGGCAATTAGATTACTCTCGATGGCGTGCCTGTCTTTGGCTGTAAAGATGGGGGAGAAACACATGCCCTCTTTGTCACAATTCCAGATTGACGGCTACAATTTTGAAAGTGAAGTCATCCAAAGAATGGAGCTTTTGGTATTGAGTACATTGGAGTGGAAAATGGTCTCTGTTACTCCTTTCGCCTTTGTTCCCTATTTCATTACAAGTATCTGCAAGGAATCCTTACAAAGGCTTATGATATCCAAGGCTGCAGGATTCATCTTAGCCGTAATGAGAGGTAATCTTCAATTGACATACAGTTTTAGTTCCACTTAATGCTGCGTTTTTCTTTGAGCCTGTTATGCATTGATTTTAAGTTATTGAATCCAGAGATCAATTTGATGGATCATCGCCCTTCTGTTATAGCGATTGCTGCCACCTTAGTGGCATTGGATCAGAGCTTAACAAGGCAAGCAGTGGAGAGCAGGTTGAAATCCATTTCTTGTTCTGGATTTCTTGAAATTGTGAGTCTTTATTTATTCGCTCATTTTGACCAGTAAAATCTCACAATTTAGACGAATGGGTAATATTCTAATCAAAGGGGACTTGACTTTCTCTGTGTCACAGAAAGACGTGTTTCAATGTTACGTTCTAATGCAAAAGCTAGAAGCTGAAGACGTCAAGACACCAATTTCTGTAAATTCACCGGATTTGATGCCTACCCTTTTGAGGCCAATGGTTGTTTCAGAGAATTCTTCAGTTGCCTCTGCCAAGAAAAGAGAACCAAAGTAGGGACAAAGAAATTGAGAGCAAATCACTGGGCTACATATAAAGGAGAGTTTTACCCCACGGTGGGGTTAAAAAAAGAAAAAAGAAAATAAAAGCCAGTATTTCTTAAAGGTTTCTTCCTAGCAAAACTACAGATCATATCCATACTGCTCAACCTTTTTTTTTTTTTTTCTCCGTTCCTCTTCTGCTAGTCCTTACCCTTCTTTTAAAGCTTTCTTTCTGGTTTGGTGATGTCTCTCTGGAAACCTTACCTTTTTGATGGGATTTTTGGGATTCTTTCTTGTGTATTTTTAAATGCCTGATACGTGAAAGACGTTAGGGACTGATTGAAGGAAAGACGGTTCTTTTTTTTTTTTTTTTGGGGGGGGGGGGGCGTTAAAGAGAGTTAAGAGAGTTGAATTATGTCTGTGTGGGTGGTACTGGTGATAAAAATCTGCGCTGTATGTTAGCCATGAAATCGTGGAGCAGGGTAAAAGGTAAAAGTGATTGTAATTGCTTGAATGTTTGGGGGTTACCTTTAAAAATGGACCATGGTTCTTTCCTGGTTCTTTTCCTTTTTCCCTGTAAATCTTTGTTGGCTATATTCAGATTTTACGGGAACCATGAAACCCAAGCAGAGTTTCAGAATCAAAAAGCATCTTATGTTTATTATGATTTGATACGTTTACATTCTGTTGTGGAAAGCTACATTTTTTTTTTATCCCATCAATATTGCTGAATTTTCTTCATTAGATTATAAAATGCACAACAAAAGTAACTTTACTCATATGTCAGAGATTCTTTTATCCAAGTCATTCAATTCGATAGTTCAAGACCCCAAGGTCACCCAATTCCTTTTTTGTCTTTTAAATCATACCGTGCATGGTGTTATTGGTAGGTAGTCGCTGATAAATTCATAAAGAAAATTTTTTTAAAAAAAAAAAAACGAGGATTCAACAGTCAATGTCATTATCTATACACAATGAATTACGTGGATATCAATTTGCTCCACTAAAAATTCCCAAAGGAACAAAAACAAAACAGTGGCCGTCGTGTGGTAAAATCATGACTGAAAGACAGGACATGCGCAGTTAAGTTGACGTCTCCAATGATCGTGTGTTTCATGAGTGGTCAAACCCGTGGCAAAGTGGTACTTGGTCCTTCATGTCAGAATTACAGTGTCTACCTATCAGCAATCCACAGCAACATGCGAACGTTACAGCTGACTGCATTGGCCATAGGTTTCCTGGCCTTACCGTATGCCTTTTCTCCCCAACAGTCCCTAGTCGCTTCAGGTTGCAGATTGTGACCATGCCGTTGATGGGTCAAACATAGGCATGTGCTCCAAATTTCTACTAGAGTCATTCTAACTGGAGCTAGCCAAGGATTGTTTATACAGGTAGGATCATAAGCGACTGCAACCACTGGGACTAGTTGGTTAAGTACCAATGGTTGTTACCTTAAGACGAAACCTAAGCTTGCTAACTTCATAGTACCATTCATTATTGTATCAAGCCACCGATCCACCATTGGTAACTTCCTTTTTTCTCCCCTTTAATTCCTTTAAAGACTTTTCAAATGGAATTGTCATCTTACACAATTATAGTGTGCTGTTTGCGCAAGCACCGGCAATTGTCTGTCTACTCTTTTAAGAATTCGTTGACTAAGACTCATTATTGTGATTTGATGTCTCTGTTGTGTCGCTCACATACAGACGGGACGTTAAGAAATAGCATTTATTTTCGTGCACAATGAAGAGTGAATGGACTCTTTCAAGTGCACTCCCTCTCAAGGTGGAGAGTTACCAAAATTTTAAAAAGAGGGTCAAAATGACTTGAAGCGATAACAATCTTCTCTTCTCAAGGACTTTGAGCCCAGGCCCAGCAAGATAGAGAAAAATTTCCCCCAGTTCTATCCACGAGGCATCAATTTAAGACGGAAGGCACAGCAATACCACGTCTTAACCCCCAGGTTCAACCATTTATTCATGTTACTAAGAGAATTCCCATAGAGCAACGAAGCCAGAAACCAGGCAGTTGAAGTTCCAGATCATCTCGTTAGTTGCTTTGTATCTTCGTCAACTTGACTTTGTTACCAAAATGAATAAACAAGAATAGAATTCTGCCTCAAACCGTGGCCATCCGCGTGAAATTTGGAGCCAATTTTTGTTTTGCGGGTTGCTAGCAACTCCCAGACGTATGATGTGGAACCATAGTGTTACACCGAGACTCGTCTTTCTTTGTTTTTCCTACCATGTCACGAGTGTAACATATACAACACATCTTTTTTCTCTACGAGGAATTAGGTCATGATTAAGTATGGAATCAGATACTCCCATTGCAGCTGTTATTATAGGCCTCATTTGACAAACAAGATAGTGACAGTCCCCCTATATGTCTAAATATGAAGTAATGCTTGAACCATAAAGACTCGGCAATTGGAACTCCCAGTGCAATATACAGTAGTGTTCCGCAAAGGACGAACTGGGCCTAATAGATGGGCCAAAATAATAGACCTTATTGTGTGCCCACTGCCCATTACGTTTCTCACTGACGACGAAATGAAGCAATTCGGAACAACTTGGGATCCATAAAAACGCTTGCGGACATTCGAAGTCGAAATTTCCACTTGGTTTAATAGAAAAGAATAGACATTTGAACCAAAGGTCGAAGTGGGTCACTAACCGACTCTTGATTCATGAACGCAAGTAATTCAAGTCCGACTCACTTAAAAATCTGACTTCATAAAGTTGGCCATGATGATACTTCAGGCTGTAGTCGAACGGTCCAGAACCGTGTGACAAATTTACTGCTGGCACGGTTCGGTAAAATTATAGATGCAAAATTTCAAAGCACTCTGGCAGGTGCAGAAACGTTTTGACATAAACGGCTGCAGGCGACTTCCATAAATGGAAGAACGGTAGCCAACAACATGGAATTTATTTGACACGCGGTGCAATCCTCACCAAACATTCTACGACAATTTGTGGACATGTTCATTGCACGCGTGCAAGGGAAAAATTTAATCACAGCTGCAACCTCATAATTTAGGAATCGAATCATTATTTTCCCATGTAAGTGGGTCCGTTTTCACTCCTCATATTCAAACTAAATTATTGATGATTCTCTAACCAATTTGATCTTAATCATGTTTTGCATACAAACAATATATATATATATATATATATATATATTATTAAAAAGTTAAAAAAATAAAAAAAAATAGAAATTAAGAATAACATGTCTGGACGTGCAGCAAGAAATTATAACAAATATAGTTAAATTACAAGTTTGCAATTTTCTCAAATATCAATTATTTTGTATTTAAACAAATACATCACATGAATATCAATAACAGTTTGATTCGGTTTGGTTGCGGATTAAATGCCAACCAAACTCCGAGTCACGCTTTTTTCCGAATCATCATCCATATCGAGTCCATTTTCCATTAATTTGTCAATTTCGATTTAAATTAAGTTAGTTGTGTCAAGTTAAGACAATTTGAGTTTCATCAACACCTCTATGTTCTTATACCGTTTGTTCCAACTTTCGTGCTTTGTCCAGGGACATGAACAAACATTTCTTCTTTCTCTAGTGCTAATTTGTATTGATATAATCCTCATCGGCAACGCCACAAGGACACTGGTGATATAAAATCCATTTGGGAATGTGGTGTGGAAAAAATACATATATACAAACATCTTTGAGACATAATTATAAAAGTTGCATATCGTAATGTATCTTGTCCACTTTATCCACGAGACATCCAATCGTTGACAATGGTAGGTAAAACATAAAGCAACATTCAAAGCAAGGAAGGAAGCCACGCATGGGCAGCAACAACACGAGTGCGCTGGAAAAGGAAAGTTCAGGAACTCCCTTTTTTTTAGTACATCTTGAAAAATGAAAAAAGGTGGAGACGTGGCGAAAGATCAATGGACATTATCAAAGATAACGTGTTCTTGATCTACACAAGAATGATTCTGTCCAAAGTAATAATCCCCCACGAAACTGACATCCAACTCCTCTCGTTACGGATGACTTGGAATCCAATATAAAATAGTGATGTGTTCAATGTTTGTGCTTTGTTTCAAGCTTCCAACATCCACGCACTCTTTCGAGAACCCCTCCTCTACGGCCTGCCCGTAAAGCCCAAAAAAAGGTTTCGTTGGATGTTCCTTTACGTTTTTTTTTTTTATTTTTAAAATAAAAAAGTTTATTATATTTGAATTATACAGTAAAAATAATTATTTATATCATTTTTCAGAATTACAATTTAAAATTTAAAAAATAAAAATATAAGTTAATGACTATTGGTGTAATCATGAAGAACGCACCTAAGCTTCTTTTCTTACTTCATATTACAATAGATACGTTTGTAGAACAAAAATGTGAAAAAGATTCGCTAAGATATACAACTGTACAAGTCGTTTGATCAGAGGACACAGCATTCGACCAAGAAATACATGTTCGAATGGTTGAATTCTCACAGAGAATGAATAAATTCGACCAGCCATGTATAACTCAATGACTGTAATACAAAAACATAATATATTATAAATTCATATACTTCTCACTTCCCAGTAACCACGAAACATTTTTCTGATTTTGACGCCAAAAGCTGTCATTCATGTAGCACTACGAGTTTGGCATGGGACTCAATGGAATTTTCTTTTTGGCACGTTAGTGGAGCTTATTCCAAAACCCATTCGTCTAGTCAAACGCAGAACTAAGAATATCAAAAGGGTAGATAATTCAGTGATACTACTCATATAGATTGGACATGCTGCCCAATCACACCTGAACATATCACAATTCTTTTTACTATTATATCCTTATCTACTGTGTGGTTTATTGAGTAAAATAAATTTAGATTGAAATTTAATATTGACTTAAAGTAAACTTAAATTCCTTATAGTTTTTTTAGATTTTATGATTATAATCACCAAAATCCAATACTAAAATCAAGTTACTTATTAAAAACATAATCATAGAACCATTATCTACGATATATATATATATATATATATATATATATATATATACAAAAAACAAATCAATCAATGTTCTATTATATTTTTCCAAATAATTCAAATCTTAGCTGTGCATAATCTATGTTATGATTATAATTAATCAAAACATAAACAAAAGTTATGGAAATAGAAAAAGATGACTAAAAGTCGTTAATTAAAATTCAATATCTATAATATCGGCATCCAAATTATATTTCTATAAAAAGACGATCCTCACCAAATTTATATTCAAAAAGTTTAGGTTCATGAGATCTATTAACATTAAAATTAAAATTACGATTTTTTGACTTCTTTTACAAACTCTTCATTCTTTTTAGTGCTGTTGTGACTATTTGTTATCTAATTTCCCTAATAAATTTCTTTGTTAGTTTCTCTTTCAAATCAAAGATGCTAATGAATAGTTTTATATCCATTTCAAAATATTAATTGAAATTTAATTTTTGCTAAAAAATATATTGTAATTCATATGTCTTTAATCCCACCTTTGCTTAACATGTCATGTAAGCAACTGTAAAACAGATCAACTGTCAAGCAATTTAATTGCCTCACACTCCAAGGTCCTTCATCAAACCATTTTGGTTTACATTAAGTTTGTGTACAGTAAAATGAATCGACTGTTCAATCAAGCACTATCACTCTGTTGCACCTCAGCCATCTCGTTCCAAACTAGACATGATCGAGATTTGGGTATATTCCAGTTACAAGGTCGAGGAAAGCATAAGCGAACAAGAATATATATATATAGATAAGATAAGCTCGATGACTCATCCAACCAATTAAAGAGCTCTTTGAAAACTGTCTTCCACAACAGCAAGAATGTACGGAACACACACACACACACTCTCACTCTCTCTCTCTCTCTCTCTCTCTCACACACACACACACATTGTCATTGTTACAAAATATTCCTATATATGTTTGGCAATAGGTGCCTAAGCTTTATTGTCGATCTGAAACCTTTTTGCTTGGGGCCGGGCGCATTTATTTTATGTTATCTACTTTGATGGAACCTAAGGAATTCTAGCCTGGCCTGCGTAACTGACAAATGATCATAAATTCGCTCTGTTTTGATGGTTACCTTGTCTCTGCCCATATTATGGGTCACTATCCATCGTCCCTTGCTGGTTCATTAAGGATTCAATTTAATGGCCAAATTGTTGGTTCCAAAGATAATCAAGAGAAGGGATGAATGGAGCCTAATTGGTTTAGCCATTTTTGGAATCTATGTCATTTTTTCAAAGTTATTATTTTGAAAGTTCTCTATTTATTATTATAATTTTTTTTATTTGGTAAAAATTAAACTCGTTACAACTTTATTGATGGATTCAATGCCAAATTCACTAACCACTCCACTTGTTGATATGGTCTTAAGCTCATTATATTTACTATACTTGTTGATTTGATGTTAACTCACCACTACAACACTTAAGATATTGTGGAAGATAGTTGAGTTTTTTTTATGTAATCCATATCTCCATAAAATGAACTTTTATACTTTAGTATCATAAGGCAATTTGGTTTAGTTTTGACATCGCTTGACTTTGAACATAAAACTATATAAAGTTTTCTTACAAAATCAAAATATTGATTTCTCTATAGCATTATACTTTTACTTTTTATTTTAATCAATCAAACTATATCTCTTTTTACTCAAAGTATTTAAGACACTTAGCTTTATCTATAGTGATTTAATATATAGATATTTAGATCATATTAGTTGTTATCATTAAAATTATCTCATTAGATAAAGAGTAAATTATTATTTGAATCAAATTTAGAAAATTTGTCTATGAGGTATTAATTGACTGCTAGATAACTTCAATCAACTAATTCAAAATCTTTTAAACTTTTCAATTTTCTACATTTGTATTGCATCAATTGATCGATTAGTCTAGTTGATTAATCTAAGCTTTTCAAAACTTTTCAACTTTCTACACCTTTGTTACATTGGTCGATTAACTAGTCTAGTCGACCAATTCAAACTTCTTAAAACCTTTCATAATAACATACCTCTTAATTTGATCATTTCCTAAAATAATAAGAGATTAAACATCAACTCACTATGGGCTATTTTTCACAAAAAAAAAAAAAAAAGGAATATATGAGAGGAAATATAAAATAATTATGGAAATAACTTGATTTATGCTAGTAAAGGAAAGCATGCCAAAGAACTTATGGGCTAAAGTAGTCAATATAATTGTTTAGCTCCTTAATATGTTACTAACGAGAGGAGTATGAGACACCAATTAAGTTATGAAGTGGTTATAGACTTGAGTGTATTAGGGTTTATGTGTTATGTGCATACACCATATGTAAATAGACATAAGCTAGACAACAAGTTTTCTAGAGGTATATTTCTTAGTTATAATCCAAAGGTTTCTAATTGTTTAATCTCAAAATTAAGAAAGTGATTATCATCAAGGTTGTAAGGGTTGATGAAGAAGCTACTTGGAATTGGAAAACTTTAAAGGTCTAGCCCAAACAACTCATGGTCACTTACAATAATGATGGACAATAAACAATAATTAAAGGTATCATAACAACTTAGGGACTATAGACAATCATATATAAAAAATGGTGGTACTCTTAGTTCATTGCTAGAATTTTCTCTTAGAACTCCTCCGTCATCCATAAGAAGGGAATATTTAGCTAAACACTTGTAATAAGAACCAAATATTTATCAAAAATTTATGCATACAATGTGGTATTATAGGAACTTTAAACTTATGAAGAATTATTAAAGCATATGAAATGGTAATAAGCAATACGGGAGAAGATTCATATGATTCAAAGAACCAAACTTAAGAGCTTATATCTAAACCACCATAACAAAAAGTGATTGATATAAAATGGATTAATAAAGTCTTAATTTGTAGATGCAACTCTTACCTAAAACAATGTCAAGCTTCTTTTAACATTTACAACTCAAAGAAATTGGAGAATTTACTAGCTAAATGTTAAGTCAACTTTTTTTAATGGCTTCTTGTAAGAAGAAGTCTTCATTAAGCAATAAGAGAGATTCACTCATAAAGGCAAAGAGAACTAGGTTTATAAATTGCATAAAATTTTATATACGCTAAAATAGGTCCTAAAAGCTTGGTACAACAAAATATATTAGTATTTCATTAATCATGGCTTCAAAAGGAGTCTTAATGAACATATTATTTGCCAAGTAGTAGAGAGGATCAAACATGTTAGTTGTGTTTATTTAATGATTTACTAGTTACAAGCAATAATGCAGATATAAAACAAAAATTCAAATAGGAGATGTTATTAGGATTTGAAATGTTTGATTTATGTGAGATTAGCTACTTCTTAAGCATGCAAGTGAAGCAAGACAAGTCAAGAATCTTTATCTTATAGTATAAATATGTAGAAGACATCATGAAAATTCAAAATGGATAAATGTAAATCTTTTGTTACTCCTCAACCTATAAATTTGAAGATTTATAAAATAGATGACAAGGCACTTATAAATGCAAGTTAATACAAAAGTTTGCAAATTATCTTCTCTATTTAATTGCAATGAAATATATATATATATATATAAATAAATAAATAAATAAATATATATATATATATATATATATATATATGTAAACTCTGACCAATATGTATTTTGAAATTGTCAAGAAAGTCCTTGATATAGTAAAGAGACAACAAATTATGGCATTAAGTATGAAACTAGAAATGAAGCAAATTCATATGGATTCATAAAATTTAGATTAGACAAGATGCATTAATGATATGAAAAGTACATCAAGTTATTATTTTTACCTTAGTTTCAATATGATTACTTGGAATTCAAAGGAATAAGAAATTATTTCTTAATCCACTGTAGAAACAAAATAGATTGTAACTTCCATATCAATGAATTAAGCAATCTAGTTAAGAAAAATCTTAGCAAATCTAGAAATCAAAGTTTTAAAACCAATAGAAATCTTTTGTGATAATAAATGTACAATAGCAATTACAAAAAATCCTACCAATCAAGGAAAAAGCATCAAAAAGTGAAATATCATTTCTATCATATAAGCAATACAAACTTTCTAAGTTAGTAATTTTCATTATAGTAGAGATTATTGAGTTGCTAATATCTTTACTTAGTCACTTCTTTAAGACATATTGAATATGTTCAAAGCTAGATTTAGAGCTTTAAGTTTTAACTTTAAGGAGAAGTGTTACAACATGGCTAAAGTTGAACTTGAAGATTCAAAATTAGTTGAATTAATTCCAACTCATCTTCTAGCTTCTCTAAAACAAGTCTAGTAACTTCTCTTTTATAAGTAGCTAGCAAAGAGGTTAAGCATATGTTCGGTCCTAAAATTTTTAATTTTTTTCAATGTAGTACTAAATGTTTTGATAGTTTTAATTTAAAGTTAAATATTTTAATTTCTTTTTAATTAAGTTTAATTAGAAACAAAATTTAGTCAAACTATTAATTTACTATATTAATTGAAAAAAAATAAAATAATCAAAATATATATTAAAATGATATTTCACATTCAAAATTAATTTCAAAACCACCTCAAATCAACAAATTAGGGACAAAATAAGAGTTTTATGTATTTTTGAGGTATTTAGAGTTGATTTGAGCAAAAAAATTATTTTTAATAAGTATTCTAATTTTTTTTATTCTGTCAATATACAAATTAACAATTTAACTCACTTATATTATTAATTAAATTTAATTAAAAAATTTAAATATTTAAAATTAAATTAAAATTATTAAGATATTTAA
Organism: Rhizophora mangle; assembly: GCA_037832345.1. Classification (NCBI taxonomy): domain Eukaryota; kingdom Viridiplantae; phylum Streptophyta; class Magnoliopsida; order Malpighiales; family Rhizophoraceae; genus Rhizophora; species Rhizophora mangle. Next base: position 2,384,491 of record JBAPLJ010000320.1, read on the forward strand.
AATTAAATTTAAAAAATTGAAAGATTTATAACGAAAATATATGCTTATTCCAACTAATAATGGGTGGCATTAAAGTCAACAAAGATGGCTGCAATTCCATCTTCGATCACCTCAACTTCAACCTTAACGAAAATCCAACAACTGTAAATGAAGCAGTAGAGAAAGAGACAAGTGGCTGTAACCTTGCAAAGGACCAATCAAAACTAAAAGAAGTAGCAACATTTCCTATGAATTAAAAACACAAGAAGAAGGCTGAAATGTCTCTAAAAGACTTCTGACTTATAAGCCAGACAAATGCACACATATGAATGTACGAGAAAATGAAGGAAAAAAAAATGTTATGCTTGCTACAAAATTCTTTGTTTTTCCTCTCCTTAACTTACTGGTTTTACCAAAAATTTTCATATTCATAACCCTAAGAAGTTAAACACTATTCTATCATCATCTATGTCATATTAATGTTTCACTTATGCCATTTTAATTAATAAATACTACATTAAATATAATTGCAAATTTATTATAACTTTTGATAGAAAAAAAAAAAGTAAATATTTGATTTGTTTTTCTTTTTTGGCCCCTGACACGAAGGCAACACTTGAGCATGAAACTGATTCACCAGAACCGCACCGAAAAAAGCAAAAAAGTCAATATGAGATAACAAAGCGATTGCGACCAACTATGTAATACCAAGAAGCTTTTTGGTGGATTATATATTATAGAACTAATCAAGTTATTCTATTCTGAAGGCAAATCACTTTAGCCTTGAATCAATTTCGTTATTACTGTGAAGGCAGCTATCAGAACAGTAATTCTAGAGAAACAAAACGTGTTGGAGACTCGACCACATAATTACATCATTATATTGTTGATTGAGATGGGTGCTAGGGGGTCACGCCATGGCACAGATATGCGAAGAAAGAGCAAGCTTGCGAGTTAGTGCTTCAAGTTGACTTAATAAGGATAAGATATGTAGAAATAGAAAAAAGTTCAGATGAGACTGGTATTGTGGGGGAGAAGCAGGAAGGGCTACTTTATGCTCTTACCATGGCCAATTCTTCTCAAAGAAGTGGGTATTGAGCGATCACTGAGCTTGATGAGGCAACGGGAATTTTTTTTTTTTTTTTTTTTTTTTTAAGAAAAAGGATGGACTATATATAATTAAGCACTCAGGCTTTTTTTTTTTTTTTTTTTTTTTTTTTTGAAGTGTGCAGTAATATATTGAATCGGATTCCTTTCAAAAAAAAAAAAAAAAAATACAAATTGAATCAGATGCCATTATGACCCTCCTGCCCTCCTAATTTAGGCAGACTGCATAGATAGAGCGAATGTTTTGGCTTTTATATCTCATCGTGGAGAACAAGAATTGAACTGTTTGTGGTTCCTGCATTAAGCGAGGAAGGCATGAAGTGTGAACCCTTTTCTTGGCAAATGGAAAATCGAGTGCTTAATTATCCCTTTTTTTTTTTCTTTTTTCTTTTTTTGAGATAAATTTTTGTCATTGTCTAGTCGTCGTCATCGCCGTCAGCAATGATCTATTGTCCTCGCATCAGCATCTAACAACTCGCACAATTGCATTGCAGCCATAACTTTCAAGCAACTCGCACAATTGCATTGCGGCCATAACTTTGCTAGTGAGTGCCTGTGCCGATTTTTCCTGACTTGCAGGCGGATAAACTTCACATGCAATGTCTATGGCAGCACTTCACTTGCCAATCGAAAAGAGAGTTTTTGTCACGAAGATCAAATTAACACGTATCAATTTTATCTATTAATTACAATTAATTCATCATTTATTAATCGGTAAACTAACTATAATTAATGGTTAAAATTAATTTGTTGTCAATCTTTGCATCTAATCTAGGCATTTATGCAATTTTTTTTATCTTTAAGAGAAACTAATCCAGGCTGGCAAAATTTTAGAAGAGAAATAATGATCAGGCTATTGTAACGACACGTGGATTTTCTTTTTTTTTGGGGCACAAAAATGGAAAATAAGAACTCAGGCCAGCCTCATCTACACACAAAATTTTGCTATTGGATATACAATCTTTATTCATGAAAAACGCCCAAAACATTGGTGACAAAAGAAAAAGACACTAACCCTAAAAAAATGCTCATAAAGTCATATGAGATAACCAGGGATAGAATTCAAAGAACAAGAAGATAAATAATAATTAAAAAAAAAAAAAAGAACTCATGTTCTTCCATGACAAAATTCAGTCCTCTTAGCACTAATTAAACAGCCATTAGTGGTAGGATCAGTTCTAATTGATTAACTGGAGTAATAATTTATCCATTTTTAACAAATCTTAGACTAGTATATATTTTTTTCAAATAGACGGTAAACAGTTGAAAATTTAATCACTATCAATTTATTTTAAGCAAAATCACTCATTTTATTTACCAAGTTTGAGAGTTTTTGTAATTGTACCCATTTTTTAATTTTTTTTCTTTTTTAAATTTACTTAGCACATTAATTTCATAAGTTAAATTTGACTTATATTTTGTTAAGGATAACTATATGACAGTCATTCACACACTACAATGTAAATGCATCTCTCCCTTATCATAAAATAAAGTAAAAAATCGTTTTGAACATTTTAAGGGAGAGAGAGAATTTTTTTTTTCACTTTTTTGAATTTTTATTTAAAAATAAAAATTATGTCACATCAATAAATTTAATGATATAATAAAAAAAAATGAGATACATGCGTGAGTGACTATTAAGTCACTACATTGAACGAAAAATTTTTGTAAATCAAATTTAATTAATGAAACTAACATGTTATATAGGTTTAAAAAAAATACTAAAATAAGTATAATTGTAGAAACCCTCCCATAAAATGGATAAAATTAGTTTTTTTTCTTTTCTTGGTCTTTTTTGTATTAAGTAGTTTGGTTATTATCTTTCCATTTTGGAACGATAGCCACCTCTTTGTCACGTTGTTGGGTACAATAATTTCTTCATTTGTAAGTTGAAAAACAGCAGTAACAGGCAGAAGCAATACCAGTCAATTCAATGCTACTAATTTAAATTCACTTCCAATTTTTTTAAATAGAAATAGAAAAACAAAAAGTATGAGTCACAGACGCCACTTGCTTTCAGCAATTGCATGGGGGTGGGGTGGGGTGGGGAAGAGAAAGTAAAGTCGTGGTCCTCGAACTTCATTACCAGCTTTAAGTCCATTTCCCATTTGTCCAACTCGAGAATCACCATAATAAGCTCTATCCCCATGTATGTGACATTTAGCCAAAAGTGTAACTGAGAACGATCAACATGGTAGCTTTATGCCAGGGACATGTACAGCTTAATACAAATCCATTTGCATCTGCGCTGATGGACCCATGACTTTTTCCTTTTTTTTTTAATCAATTTGGGTATGTCTAAGCGTTCTAGAATAGATTATCAGTTTATGGAAATTAATATCTACCCAAAGTGATCGCAAATTTTGGTTTTGTGCATACGAGTTAAGAGATATGAACATGAAAAACACAGATTTAAAAAATAAAACTAAATTAATTTTTAATTATGTTTAGACACAAACCAGTTGTTTTTAATTTTTACCCATCTCAATGTCTTCAATAAGCTTTTTAGATGAATTTTTTTTTTTAAAAAAAAAAAGTCCAAAACACACCAGAATTTTAACATTTTCTCCCCCAGCCAAATTATCTACGACTTTGTTTACAGGATATCTTTCGGAATTTTCTATTTTAAATAGGAAGGGAAGGTGAGTATATCTAAGAAATGGAAAACTTCCGGCGGAATCCTATGACATTAGCAACGTTTCCAGATCAAACGTTAATTTTCTGTAATTTCTTCTTATATATATATATATATGCTTAATATTTATAGTTCATGTTTTGGGATAGCAACGCCCATTTGCCGTACTGACGACCTTGTTGGCACAACATTTCCTGCTTTATTCCCTTGGAATGTTGACGTTAGGCTAAAAGGAAAAAATGCATTGCCTTGTCCATGGAGTGCACTCGTCGAGTCCCTCGTCTTTATCCTCTTCTTTTTTTTTTTTTTTCCACCCGTGAATAACAGGCGAACTGGATAAAAATCAAAATTTTTAATGTAAAACAAATCGTGATTAATCAAATTAAACTGAAATACTATATATATATATATATATATATATTATTTTTAAATATTTTAATAAAAATTACTAATATAACTATTAATAACAAATAAATATTTATAAAATATATATTTTTTTTGGGGTTGGATTTTAATTGTTACTGCACAGTTTGATTAACCCGAAGGGGACAGCTTCCTAACATCGGTTGGACTATTAAAGACCGCAACACGTGGAAAGAAGCGGACTCGAGAAACACCTATGAGTTTTCCCGCATCGACCGCAGAGTTGCCAGCCAGCTAATGACAATGTCACGTGCCAAAGAGACCTCTTTCTTTTTTCTAGCACTTCAGTATTACAGTTCATGAAGATTTTTTGCGAAATTTTATATACCCAGAATTCCATTGGTCACCCTTCACTGAAAAATAAAATAAAGAAGAAAAACTGAAACTCGGTTCATATTGTTTTACTGGTACAAAAGTGACTCCATATTTGACAAGCAAACACAAGAACACAGAGCAAACTAGACATGATTGGCCTTATTTGTCGTTTGAACATTGCCCATGGCAATACAGGTGCGGTTTGTAATGAAAAAAAAAAGACATTATAATAGATATTTTTGACCCTCATTATTTTGATTATAAAACTAGTTTCATTTTTCCATTGTGTATTTTTTTTTATTTGATTCCAAACAAACTCTCCAAAGTAAACTAAAAGATTTTAATAACTAATAATTATTTTCTTGTGTGACCTTAATAATCAAAGTGGGGAGTGCGCTCATATTTTTAAGTCAATAGTTACAGGTGATGAAAAAAGATTTTTCGGTAATTTAATTGTGGATATATATTTATTTATTTATTTTAGTTTTGTTTTGATGAATAGTACTTTGGGACAAGATAAATAACACCCAATCAAACGTCTGCGGCCTTCAAGACGCTCAGCCCCAACCCCAAAACACCCCACCTACTACCATTAAGTTTTCTGGGTTCGACCAACACCACAAATGATACGATATGCGGAACAATAACAACATCCTGGAAGCCCTCAACGTCCGGGTACTGGGCTCCGGCGAGAAAGTCCTAGTCTTCGCCCATGGGTCCGGGACCGACCAATCGACGTGGCAGCGCATTCTCCCCTTTTTCACCCAGAACTACAAGATTATCCTCTACGACCTCGTCTGCGCCGGCAGTGTCAATCCCGATTACTTTGATTTTCGTAGGTACACAACTCTTGATGCTTACGTTGATGACTTGCTCAACATTCTTGATGCTTGTGGGGTTGATCGCTGCGCCTACGTTGGCCATTCTGTCTCTGCCATGATTGGTCTTTTGGCCTCTATTCGCCGCCCTCGCCTCTTCGCCAAACTCATTCTCATAGGAGCTTCCCCGAGGTAAACATTTAAAATATGCCTACTTAATTATTGTTTTTCTTATTCCTTGTGGGTTGTTGGTGAATTTGGTGTGTGTGTGTTTGTGAGTGGAAGTTTGGAAATTTATAAGTGGAAATTAATTAAAAAAAAAAACAGATTCTTGAACGATGATGATTATCATGGAGGATTTGAGGAGAGTGAAATTGAAGAAGTTTTCTCGGCAATGGAGGCCAATTACGAGGCATGGGTCAATGGCTTTGCGCCTTTGGCCGTCGGAGCCGACGTGCCAGCTGCGGTAAGAGAGTTTAGCCGAACCCTTTTCAACATGAGACCAGATATTACGTTATTTGTCTCGAGGACCGTATTCAATGCTGATCTAAGAGGAATACTAGGCCTAGTCAAGGTCCCTTGTCACATAATACAGACCTCCAAAGACGTGTCCATTCCGGCATCGGTGGCTGAGTATTTAAGGACCCATTTGGGTGGCCGGACCACGGTGGATATACTGTGCACAGAGGGTCACTTGCCGCAGCTGAGCACACCAGCCCTATTGGCACAAACTCTACGAAGAGCCCTTTCACGGTGAGCTACCCTTTGATTCTCGTGTCCTCTTTTCTGTTTGTTTTTTGTTTTTTTGTTTTTTTTCCGCCTTCGTTTGTGTGTGGAAGTAGTCAATTAGGCCAGTTATGTCGGGAGGGTGCTCCAGGACAGTACAGCTGCCAAGTGGGGTCCGGGGGAAAGTAATAAATGGTGGAGATGTTGACACCTGGCTGAATAAACTTGTAGTCGCAGACTATTTAAGACGGATGGATTATGTGAAATGATCTTTTGAAAGGGACAAGGATGCTTGACAAACACGGGGTGACATGCCTGGTATCCTCTTGTGCTTTGCTTGTTCTCTTCCCTTTGCATTTCCCTCTTCATTGGGGGCACAATGAAGTGTAATGTTCTCAATGATGTACTATTGTGTAAGTTACAATTCCAAATTCAGCGAAGTTATATGGACTTGGTTAACTCAATGACTTTAACATCCGAATTTACACATTATATACCATTATTATCATTATTCGCAGCATGTTTCATCTTTTGTCACGTGATTAATTAAATAATGTGATAATATAATGTGAGCTTATGTTTGGAACAAGTTCGGCATCCATATATACGATGAAGCCCTTCCAAATTTTATACAAGATAGAATCGCCGTGCAAGTGGATTTTTCCTGGGGAAAAATATCGTGAGAGATGGAGAATCCAGGCCAGCCATCGCAGAGATCCACAAAATGACTGGCCCGCCACCTTGATGGGCCTTTGGAGCACCGAGATTCTCTGTCCTCTTACAAGGATCCATAGGATTTTTGTGGCCTTTGGACAAGGACAGGGATTTGGTTCTTTTTCTGCAGCTCTTTTCTATCTTGTTTCGGATATTTTGTGGTGTAGCTCATTGGCTACATAGAAGATAAGTGCACGTCTGACCAAAAATTAAGAAGATAAGTGCGCGTCCATTAACAACTCTCCTGGACAATTTAACAATTTGACTTTACTCAATGCTGAGTGTGAAGATGAAGAAAGAGCCACAAATGTCAAAAGGACCAAAAAATATAATAATAAAAAGAAGGGAATTTGTTTCTGGTGTCAGGATGATAAAAGAGAATCCATGTATCATTATCTAGTGACTGTGTTAAGGTCCCATCGGATGCCTGTTTCAATGCTGGACCATTTTGATTTAACCTATCTCTTTACTGTTCTGTTTTTATCGTTTATGGTGTCCCAAAACGGCAGCCTCTTTCACATGAAAAGGCCAATTTTTTCAGGCGCTCGCGAATTATGTAGCGCAACTATTGATATAAGAAGATGAGGTCAGACAGCTACACTGCTACAGCATTTTTTTTTTACTTTTTATTATACTACTTTGGTATTGAAGCGGAAAAAATGTAATAGCTTACTTGTAAAAAGTGAAGACGTATTTTGAAAGCAAAGTTTATCAATTATAAATATTCTTATATGATATTAAAAATTTTAATCAATTTAAATACGTAATTTAAAAGATTAAATTATTCAGTAAAATAAAAAATAAATAAATAATGTTTAAAATTTTATCAAGATAATAGTATCCTTGTATAAATATGAGTATCCAATGAGATTCAAGCTTTTGCACCAAAATGACTTTTTAAATAAATAAAATAAAATCATGCAACTCTCTGACAGAAAAATAATGAATTCTCTACGCTTGTATACAAGCGAAACACATAAATTTAACCAAAAGGAACCCCATGTGAACACTATAATGTTTGCAATGTTCTTATCTACACATCGGACGTGACAAAAGTGAAATTTGAAAGTCTGCAAGGAATTTATCGTTGTATCAAGGTCAATCCCCTGTTCCACGCCACTCAGTCGAGTTCGACATCCAAGTGGACCAAGAATCTATGGTCGTATAAAGGGAATTCCCTCTCGATGGTTTGGCATCAACGACCACATGGGTAATAAATTTACGAGATGAGGTTTATACTATAAACTTTATTAAAAAATATATATACCATGAAAATTAAATTAAATTAAATTAAAAAGATATGATATAATAGTAATGACTAATCAAAAGATTGGAACCTAAATTTTATATTTGATTCCGCATTTTTTTCCATCATATCAGATTTGATTTCCTTAACATGGATTTCGATCAACTGGTGGAATTTTCGTAGTAAACAAAGCCGTTAGTTTAATTATTATAATGATTCAAAATAGTTGATTGTGGCCCAAACAATCAAGCATGGACCAATGGAAGTTTTCTCCCACATTCTCATCCCGTCACAACAGTAACTAAAGTGTGTAGTAGCAGTGAATTCAACAAGGGCAGGGTTAACATAAGTCACCGCAATCAAAGACAATTTAAAGCCCACGTTTTCCTTTCCCTGCCCCCATCATTGTTTATGTATGCAATGCATTGCCCAGGCACTAAGACAACATTTTTCACCCATGTCTCTGAGCATGGCCCAGCCCTGAAAATATCGCCGATTTACAATGGAGCACAAGTAGGGAAACGGCAGCCCGGGTCCCAATGATGCTCATCGTTCCTCTGCTGCTCTTCGTTAGATCCCCGTAATCTTATTTCTTTATTTCTTTCTTTTATTTTTACTTTTATCTTTATGGGAGAAGATCTTACTTTTCTTTTTGTTACTACATGGAATAGTTGTCCTTTCTTTGACTTTTGGTGCATTAATGGTTTGGTCTTCAATTCGGATTTTCTGAGGCGGAGGATGGCATGATGCTACAATGAGATGATTTATTAGATTAACCAGGTGGAAATGAGTCATTGGGCCTGCCTCTGTCCACGAGAATCCCGAGGCGTATGCTGTACCCTTTTGCAAGCACCCCTGTTAAAGCTTCCAGATTTTTTGTGCGGTTTAAATAAAAGGATTAGGTGTCTTGTCTGCACCATTACTTCCCAATAGAGGATCGAAATTTTATCAATTTTTCTCAATTATCAAATTTTATCATCATGTGTAATTTTTAATCGAATTATCTGTTTCACGTGTTTCTGTTTCTTGTACAGGATTGATTTTATTTATTTTTTTTTTTTTTATTATTGGGAAAGCTGACTGCCTAACTCCCTCGTTTAGTATTGCATTCTTTTTCGGCACAAAATATTTGAATTCCCAAGGCCACTAGCCAACCCGCTGATTGCAAGTAGGTAGACTCAACAAATCGCCAGTCCTATTGGCTACAACATAGCATACCGGAAAATGAATATGAGTGACGTACACACGTAATTCTGCGCCAAGAATTATAGGGTAGACCTGTTCCCTCGATCTAATTACCCCGAAAATAAATCTTTGACTCGATCAGTTCAATTTCGCAGAAGTAGAGTAGCCCAAGAGATACAAACGAGACACCGAGGGAGTAAATTTTTATTTTATTAATATTATTTTTCAATATAAGATGAACAACAAAGATTATAAAATATGTAATAAATAAAGTAAAATGTGTAATAATTATTATTTATCATAAAATGTATAACAGTCGACATACATACAATATATAGCTATATATATTATTATACAGTTGTATATAATTATTGTACGTTCAATCTAATTTTTGTCATACAATATATATATATATATATATTTAAAAAAATAATATAAAAAAACCATTTAAGCATGGTCACACAAGGCTCGTCAATGCCCTGTCTTCCTCGTCTGATTCATGTAATTGGACACTTTCAAATTTTCCCCTCCTTGTCCTTGGCAGTTGAAATATCAACATCAGTAATCAAAACAAGAAAACCAGTTATTCTATTCTAGAACAGCGGTCCACTCCGCCATACTCAAAGACAAATCTCATCGAGGAATCGAATTTCCAATTTAATTTTTTATTTTTATTTTACGTCAAGACATTTTTCCCTAAAATAATTAAATTTAAAGTCAAAATATTTAAAATATCAAATTAACTTTTCAATTTAATTAAAAGTTATTCTAGTTTTAAGATATCAAAATGTATATCTATATTTTATTAAAATTATCAATATATCATAAATAATTAAATAAATATATACAGTCATTTTCTTATAATTATACAAAAAAAAAATTACATTAATTTAAATTTTATAAATTATGTTGGATTATGTAATACATGTATATATATATATATATATATACTATATGCATAAATGTTATAAAATATTAATAATCGTTGATTCGTCAGTTCAATTAGATTCATTAATTGAATCAGTGTCCAATCCAGCCTTAGGTTTGGTTTTATAGTCTTAGTTAAAATATACAAAATCATCAATTTCAAAAGTGAAGCAATTAGGTTCCACCAATATCTACGAGTGGACGCTGAACCGGATGCCTTAATAAATTGGAAAAGTGTCACTTTTAATGAAGTGCCATTATCTTAGTAGAGTTAAGGAAAGTAGCAGTCTCAAATCAAATGCTAATAACCTTTACTGATACGTCCACGATTAAGCCACCAAGTATGGGACCCAAATGCACAGTGAGCCAATAAGACTTTGTTGAACTTATTACACTTTTTTTTTTTTTTTTTTGGGTATTCTAGTCATAAATCTAAATAAAAATTAGCATTAAAACAATTGCGCGCGTTTGTGCCAAAGAGGACTTCACGACCTAATAGACCCGCAAATGAAAAGAAGAAGAAGAAGAAGATCATAATCACAAGCTTATGGGATATGCAGAATAAAGTGATTGTGGTGCTTTTTAACTAGTTATTTTATTTTTGCACCTGCGTTGAATGTATAAAGATTGGTGAATTACAATATTTTTTTTAGTGAAAAATTAATTTCAGACTTTCAAATAATATTTTGGAATGAACTAAAAACTATTCACTAACATTTTAGACTCGAAAAAGAAATTTGTAAGAGGAATTACATAGTTTTTGGACAAGAGGACATGAAAAAAAAAATTTAAAAAACAATCTCATGGATCAAAACGTTTAGAATATAAATTCAATGAGTATCATTCTTTTGAGTAATAGAATTTGAATTTTAATATTCTAGATACCAAAGACTCCATTTTAATCAATAACATTTAATTTATTCAATTGATTTCATTTTTTCTACAAGTATTAAATTTAATTAGACTTTAATCAATTATAATCATATGTAACATTGTACAAATAAAATTGAAAATGTTCAAAAAATATCATAAAACATGAATTTATTTGTTTAAAAATATAATAGATGGTGTTACTATGATTATAGCCCTAATAAATAACTTGAATTTATTAGGTTATTTATATAAGACATAGCCTTCAATGCTAATCCTTGTTGTTTTAGAATTATAGAATAGGAAAAAAAAAAATCAACTAAAAGGCTTTTTAAGTTTGGTACAAGTCAAAATTGAGTACAACAATAACAAAAGTTTAAGATCCATCGCATCTTTGTATATAGAATAGAATTATATAAAATTGTAAGATGAGTTAATATTGTTACAGGACCATTAGATTTGATATCAGAACTATCTCGGAGATCATTCACGTGAAGCCATCAACTGTTACTTAAAGATACCAAGAAATTGAAGAGACTATTGGTCAAATTTGAGCTACAGACATTATCTCATTTATGCCAAAGTTGTGGCCCAGAATTGTGAGAAGTGTATTTATGGCGTGAAATGTGAATCCGATCTCGTGGTTTAGTAGTTGACTCATGAGTTGTTCATCGTGAATGCAGAGGGCTAACTCTAAACAAAGAGGCTTTATCCGCAGACTAATTTTACTAATTAACAAATTTTCTTGTGCCACGTGGTGAAATTCCCATTGATTCTTGTCACTGATATGCGAAATCGACGGCTATCATATCAATGATGAAGAGGTCGCGAGCTACCTACTACGCACTCGGTCCACTTTTTTTCTTGTACAGCAACACGTAAGAAATAATATAAAAATAATAATATAATAATTTTTATATTATATTTTATTTATTTAATCAATTAAATAAAATATAAATAATTTATTTTTTATAATTATTATATTATTCCTTGAATATTATTATTTTACTTTTTTATTGTAATATTCCACAAGTTCTTTTTAATCTCATTGAATTTTTGTTATTGTTAAAAGTAATGAAAAAAAAATTAAAACTTAAAATTAATAGACTCAAATAAATACAAATAATGTTTATAATATATATTATATTTTATATCATATTAATGTTTTACATTTAATGTAAAATATTTTATATATGACCTAAAAACTCTTTTCATCTATTTAAATCTTTAACTTTTATACGAATGCAAGGGGGTCCAAAGCAATATAGCAAAGCGGGAAGCAGTAACGCACAGACGATCCTCGGAGCGCTGTCGTTTTCCTCATTACTTTCCCTTTGCTTTTGGTAATAATTAATTTATTAATTTAGGCATTTAAATGGATAACAATGTTTGACTTCTAAAAAAAAAATTAAAGTCACAATATATATATATATACATAAATTGTTTCCTAACGTTTTATTAACCAGCTCATTTAATTTTTTTTTGGGTTAAGTTACACGACATATGACGTCACTAGATTAATGTTGATTCAGATATCACATCATTAATTTTTTTATGACATGTAACTAAAAAAAAAAAAGAGATCAGAAAAAATGAAAAATTTTGTAAATATTTATAAATTCAAAGAAATTTAAAAGTTATTAAAAATTCTGAAAATTCAAATTAATATCTAAAAATTTTAAAATATGTCTGAAAAATATTTTTAAAATTAGAAAGTGTTTAGAAAAATTTGAAATAAAAATTTTTAAAAGAAATTAAAAAAATCTAAAAATTGATAATAAAATCAACATATTTAAAAAAAAATGAAAATATTTTAAAAAATCTGAATTTTTTAACAAAAAAGAGCAAGATATGTTGTGTGAAGACAATAAATTTTCAATTTTTTTATTTTTTGATATTGTATTTTGAGTTTTTTATTTTAAAAATTTGTTTGGATTATTTAGATATTTTGCAAAATACATTTTTCTCTTTTTAATTTTAATTAAAATTTCAATTTTTAAAAATATTTTCGGATTTTTTCTTGAATTTTTGGAATTTATTTTCAATTTTTAGATTTTTTTCAGATTTTTTTATTTTTTTATATCAAATTAAGTTAAAATTTTCATACTTTTCAAAAATAAATTTTCAAATTTTATTATTAATTTTCATGTTTATTAAAAAAAAAATTCATTTTTAAAATTTATAATTTTTATGATTTTTTGCGCACGACATGACACATTTAATAGCAAAATAACAGAAGAAAAACCTAAATGAATTGACGGAAAAACTTTGAGAATTAGTTTCAAAACGAAAAGTGTGTGACTTTAATTTAAAAGGTAATAAAATATTGTGGCTAAATCGTGATTTTTCTATTAATTTATAAGCAATCGAAGAGGAAGACGTGAAAATTTATTCACACGAAGAATAGACAGGAATGAACCGCGGACTTGCCCTTCACAAGTCGCTTAAAAAATGAAACGGTCTGGAGGGATGAGATGGTTCTTTGTTTTAAATTTTAGTGGCCAAAGTAACGTGTCATTTCATTTGTGCTTTCGTTTCTTAATATTATATTAACGAGGATCCCATTGTATTCAAAAGACATATGTTGAGAACTAGGGGATATCGATAAAAATCAATATCAAAATTCGGACAAGCAAAGAGAAGAGGCATGCCATTATACCAAAATCGAACACTTGCTACCACAAACAAATTCTACAATCCCCGTACAAAAGTATATACCTTTTTTTTTTTTTTTTGTCTTTCTTTCCCTTTTTTTCAAAAAAAACTAAAAAAAAAAAAAAAAAGGCTAACGACCTTGCATGATAGCACATGGGCGTGTGGTAGGGCCACCAGCTCACGCTGACACATCTGATGTTCTGGCAGCGGGGACGTCGGATCTTGGTTGCCGTAGAAGCTCGATCAGTGCCTCCGCCTGTCCACGCATCAATTACACATAAACTTACTCCTCTCTTTGTTAGACACAATAATTGAAAGTTGCAAGCCTCTCCAAGCACAAAAAAATGATAAATTCTAAAAACTACAAAAAAAAATTATATATATATATTTGTATTCACCCAACTTTTTTTAATTAAAATTGAACATACGATACAACAAACAAACAAACAAAGATGGCATGGTCAGCCAGCCAAAAATCTTCAAAATTGAGCACACGAACTCATAAAATATAAGACGTACCTAAAAGGAAAAATTTTAAATTGTTAGCCGTCTACACTATCCATTCCAAAGTTGCTGGATAATTTTTTGTTAGGTATTTTGTTTTAGATGTATTTTTTCCTTCTTCCTTTCTTTCTTCTTTTTTTTTTTTTTTTTTTTTTTCCAAAAACAAGTTATAAGAAGTGACTGACGTGGCCAATTAGGGTTCTCTTTCCTTCCAAATATTAAAAAGAAAAAACAAAACGACGTCGATTTCCTAAATTAGCGCTGCCACGTTTGTCGCCACCAGACCAGGATGGGAAATTATGAAAAATACTCTTACCTTTTGCTTGCCGCGATCAGTGCCGGACTGTGACAAGGCGACCAGAGGAGGAATCGCTCCTTCTCGAGCCACCATAGCTCGATACACCAAATTATCTTCACAAATTTGCAGAAGTATCGCAGCCGCAATCTCCTTCTGCTTCCGTGACCCGTCCTCGATTATCTCCACCAGCACTGGAATCCCGGCTTCCTCCACCATCGCCTTCATCGCCTCCGGAATCGATACTAATAAGCTCAAGATAAAAGCTGACTTGTCAACCATGTTTGACTCGAAGTCAGCCATTAGCTCCATCAATGGCTTCATGATACCTGCTTCGACGGCCCTGATCTTGTTCTCCTTTACAGTGCATAGCGAATAAAGAGCCGTTGATGCGTCTTTCTTCGCTCGAAATCCTCCTGTTTCTAGCAGGTTCACGAGAAGTGGAATCGCTCTAGACCTCCCGATTGCCACCTTGTTCTCTTCCACTTGAGAGAGGCGGAACAGAGAACATGCCGCGTTCTCCTTCGTCGTCGCCGTCCCTGTTTTCAAAGCCCAAACCAGCGGCCTAATCGCTCCCGATGAAGCTATCAGTTCTTTGTTCTCGTCGCATAGCGACAGATTCAAAATCGCAGTGACGCCGTACTCTTGAAGCTGAGGATCAGAAGTTGAAATTAGCGAAATCAGAGGCTTAATCGCACCAGCTTTGGCGATTTTGATGCGATTCTCTGCCTTGTTCTTGGCGAGGAGTCTGATTTCCATTGCGGCCTGCTTTGCCTCGTCAATCGAACACGAGCCCAGATCCGACACGAGCTGGTGAATCAGATCATCGGAATCTTCCGTCGCGCAGGCTATCAACAACCGCCGGCTTTGAGACGTCGCCGGAGTAAACTCCCCGGATCTGTCGCTATTACACTCGCTAAAAGCAGACGAATCGTCATTGACATCACCAAAGCTCCGTCCCGTGTAACTATAATTATTCTCTTGATTCTCTTTCTCCATGGCCATAACTTGATTAATTCCCCTTCTGTTGCCGCATCAAGTTCGAATTCTTATCGGGTTAAGATTCCGGGTTGGAGCATCCGAATTGAGAGGGTATCGGGTCTGCCTTGCGGGTGGTGACTAGAGCAAGGTGAGGGAGAATTTTAGAGGGCCGAGCGGGGAGATAACGAGATTATGAGAAGAGAGGGAGAGAGGACACCTGGACAAAGAGGCCGTGAGAATCATTGGGAGATGAGCTGACACGTGCGCTTTCTGGCCGTTACCAAATACTCTGCAATTACTCAGTCAAGCCTTTTCCTTCGCGACTTGCGTTTGCGTTGAATTTCGTTTTCAGATCAAACCGGATGGAGGGAAAATTAGCGCCTAAAAAAAATTCTTCAATCACATTTTATTTAATTTTATGAATAAATAAAATTATATGTACAAAAATTATTTTACTACCCTTTTACCATTTTTATAATGTTCTCCATGTGTTGATATACTCTTTAGTTTTTAGGTGGCAGGGCCGCAGCTCTCTAATTTGAAATTGAAGGCTGCGATTCAGTGCAATCTCAATCGTTGTTTACGGGACACTTGCGTATTTGATATTTTACCGTGTACGTTGGTTTTGGATACTATTGTTGCCTGTTCTGCTGACTGACGTGCGGATGCTTTTATCAATTTATATACAATTTACTATTTACAAGACATCAAACTCTAGATCTTTGGACTAGCTTAAATAATTTGGCTAGTTCACTGGATTGGTAATTCTTGTTTGAATATGAGTACACGGATTAACTGAAGAATGGTATAAGAATTAAAAGAAAATTATTAAAATATAAATAAATTATGAAATCTATGCATTAAATCAAGTAATTTTATTTTATTTAAAATTTATTTTTATTCTCTTAAGTCTACAAATGTGCATCATTTTGCGAATCTTTCATTGTTTTTGCGCCCTCTGAGAAGCACTGAAATCTGAAAAATGAATTGTCATTCGATTAGATACCTCTCACTCCACCAGAAGCTTCTGAAAAGGATACTCAAGAAAGGGAAAAAAAAAAAAAAAAACAAAACTCCCACTTATTTCCATCTTACAGGTCCCACTCTAGTCCGTCTAATTTCACTTACCTTATTAGACAAGATCAAGAATATACTCGTCCAATTGCAACAACAAAAGCTTATCAAAAGAAACAGAATAAAGCTTGTTATTTATTAAAAGAAAAGTGGGTCTTGTTTTCTATCCTGCCACTTGATTCTCTGTAGCGTTTGGACCTTTTTGTTTTGCCTTATCTAATGCAGAGATGTCATTCTGATTAAAAAAAGATTTCGTTCTGATTAACTTCGATTGCTTTCTTAATCTATCTTAAAGGCATAAGTCAAGCGAATTGGTTTCACTTTTGCTGTTTGTCGGCACTGGTTTTCTTTCGGAAAACTACCATTGTTTTCTTAATTTATCTCAAGGGCATGAGTCAAGCGAATTGGTTTCACTTTGGCTGTTTATCGGCACTGGTTTTCATTTGGAAAAATCCTGTCCGCACGAAAATCTCGACATCAAGTGTAATATGGCAAAATACTTCCGCTAGTCAATTTTCTTAAGTTAAGAGCCTTCTAACTTTGAAAATTAATGGACAACGTTCCGTCATTATTTTTTTTATTTATTTTATTAAGAAGACAGTTTGATTATGAGTTATACAAAATTATTCTCTTGTATTTTTATAAATTCTGTACTTTTTCTCTAAATATTTGAGATCTTGAAAATAATTTTAAAAATTTTTCTAATATTTTTCACATGGCCAAAATAAAGAGAGGGGGAAGAAAGTTCATATACTTTCAGATAAAGAGGTATTCTTATTTATTTTTTTGGTTCTAATTTAAGTTTATTTAGGTCATGTCAACTTACCTTAATGGGTGCATATGCCAGCATTAATAATAAATAAAAAGACAAGAAAATAAAAATAAAAATGCTACGCATGCATGTGCTCCTACTGAAAATTTTCTTATACACTAAAGTATAATTATTCATAAGAACCTTGAGAAATCTCCTCCGAAATTTCTTATCCTCCTCCTCTAACCACAAACCTTTCATTGGTCAGAGACTGGCCACCTTCAATCTATCCAAGCTATCCTACTAATCCACGTTTGATGTCATATTCATGTATCGTTCAGAGAAGGCGTCCTAAAGCACTAGGACTAATTGCCGAAAATGGCATTAGTTACATTGTTTAATATTTTTATGAAAACAATCGGATCACAAAAATAGTTGTAACTCATATAAATCAAGATGAAGGTCATTTGTTATATTTCCAATTAAATTTTTTTAAACAAAAAATTTATTATATTTATAGTAATAACTTCAAATAAAATTTTTTATATCAAATTTAAAATTTATTAATACATTTATTATAATTTTTATTTATTAAAAATATTTTTTGAAAAATTTAAATTAAATTATAAAAATGATAAACAAGTTAAATTAATATCCAACTCTAATTTTGAGTGATATTTGTTACCCTTTTTTAATTAAGATCTATTGAATATTGTCGCGCGTTTTGTTATTCTTTCCAGCCTTATAAGGTGTAAGAGCGAATTGCTTTACCACCCCTCGTATTTCCTTGATGATAATTTAGTCGTTCTGCTTGCCAGAAGCAGGTGCTTGAGTGGCTGCTTGCCAGATGAAAACCAAGAGCAAATGGCTTTTGTTGGCACAAAAGACGAAGATCCATGCACATGGATTTGTTTTCACATCTTGCTTCCAAATTTTTGTTCTTTTTATATCAAGAATGGCATCCAAGCACGCCAAAAAGCCTAGTGAAATTCTTTTTATAAAATATCCAACTAGGTATAAAATCCTTTCATCTCTGGTAGCAAACTTGGACTTTGCCATTCCACCGTACCTTTCGCGATGGGTAGGTATTGGCGATTCAAACAAATTCTGTTCGTGGGTTATTGAAGGGTGGAGGATTATGGTTCGGATCAGTGAATGGTGCTGTTTTGCCCCACTTGAAATGTAAGGTACAAGATACACGAGTTTAGTTTAGCCTAATAAGAGCTGGTATGTTGCAAGAACTTTTACAAAATTTTAATATGCAGAAAAAATATATTTTATTTTTTTTTTTGAAACTATAATTTTACTAATTAAATTTAAAATATTTAACAACAATATAATTTATATCACTAATTATAAAATCTAATAATAAAATTATTAGAATTTAAGATTTATATTTTAATATTTATAAATTTTTTAAAAAATAAATTAATAATTTAAATTACATTTATTAAAAATAATTTTATTAAAAAATATAAATAAAAATAATGATCATTGTTCTTAGTATTTTTAGTATTTGATTAAAAAAAATTTTTTTATTCTATTTTTTTTTTTTATTTATGATAATAAAATTTTTTTATATAAAAAAATTATTATTTTATTATTTTTTTTTAATTAATTTTATTCTCATTCTATATTCTATTATTTCAACATAAAATAAAATATAATAAAAAATATCAATAATAATATATATAATAAATAAATTTTATAAATATATATATTAATAAAAAAAAATAATAATAATAATATTATTAATATATATTTTTTATTATAATAAAATTAAATATTTTTAAATTATGATAAATTAATTAATTAATAATAATAATAATAATAATAATAATAATAATATTATAATTATTATTATTATTATTAAAAGAGAATTATAAAAAAAAATAATATGTAAAAAAAATATATATATTAATTAATAAAAAAATTATAAAAATTTTAAAAATTTATTTAAATATTAATTAATTTTTTTTATTATAAAATTATTAAGTTAATATTTTTAAATTTTATATTTATAATTATTAATTTAAATTATTTTTATTATAAATATTAATATTATTAGATGATATATATATTTATTAATATAATATTTATTTATATTTTTTTATTATAATTATATATATTATAATAATTTATTTAATTTAAATAATTTATAATTATAATTATATATATTATATTAATAATTATGTATATTAATATTATTAGATAATATTTTTAATATAATTCATACTTATATTTTTATAATAATTAAATATATTTTAATTATATTATATATTTTTAAATAATTTTTATTTTAATTTTAATATAAAATTTAATTAAAAAATTATTAAAAAAAATTTAATTTTAATTTTAAAAAAATTAAATATATTTTAAAATTTTTATTATTTTATTTAATTTTAATTTTAATTTTAAATTATAAACGAAATCATTTCATAATTTATTACTAACAATAACTTATTACTTTGCAGTAAAATTGATTGAAGTGCTCCCTAAGATTAAGGATATTTAATTTAAGCTATAGTTAAAATGATTATTTTTGTCTTGTGCTTTTAGAAAGATTGGATAAGATATTTTTATAAGTTTATTGATTTTATGTTAGAGTCACTGTTACTCTGATGTCTTCCCCTAAACAGATATTTATTTTTCTTCTTTATTTTCATTTTCAATCAAAGGAAATATCAAATATACATATCGGATAGTGCTTACTATTAAGTGAATTTAACGTAAAATTGACCGCTTGTTAGGAATGAAAATAAAAATTGGTAAAAAAAAAAGTGAAAGCTCGGAGACTTGTCTATCTTTGATATATATATATATATATATATATATATATATTTCTAACATGAATAAATAAACAAATATAAGGTTGCCTCCTCTTTCTCTCCTTACTTCATTTCTCCAGAGGTCCAATCGAGCTTCGTTTTCGGCAACCATGAGCAGGGGACCTGGACTCTTCTCCGACTTCGGCAAGAAAGCCAGAGGTGACCTCTCGCTTCTCTTCTCCCTACACGCGCCTTTCTCTCAAATCTATATGTATTGCTCATAGTGTTCATATTTATTTACTTGGCTAGCCTTATATGCTGGTTTGATCATTGGCAGATTCGCTTACGAAGGAATACCTCGCCGACCGAAAGATCACAATCTCTACTTTCACAGGCTCTGGAGTGGTTCCGTTTGCTGACTCCCTTTTTACTGCCTTTTTTTCACTTGCATTTTTTCACTGGAAACTTTTTTTGTCATTTCTGCTTTTGTGTTTTACCTGCGGTTAGTATTGCAGTTAAATGTTGTATTAGTTTCTTCATTTGTTGGATCCAACTTGTTTTTTGCTTTGTTTTGTTTTGTTTTTTTTTTTTTTTTCAAACCTCGTTTCGTTTTGAGCGTCCATTGCGGAAATGTTAAGTTCGTTATGCTAAATCATTTTTCGATTCATTGTTGGTTTAGTGCATTGCCACCCCCACAGATATTGTTTGGGATGGGTGAAAATTTCACCGCTCAGGAAATATCGGCCTGTTCCTGGAACTACAAAGGCAGATTAGCACACTTGATGCTGTGATTTAAAGCATCTGGAACTTGAATTATCGTTATGTTGGTGTGATTTAAAGCTTCTTCAACTTTTATTATCGCTATGTTCTTTCCATGTCATGAAAGGGCTTTAGCCAAAAGAGACATTTGAATGCTACATTTGCTGATGTTTGAGGGGTGGGAGGGGGGCGCAGGGGGAATAAGGATTGATTGGGTAGCATGCTGATGAATTGTTTCAGTGTGCTATGTTCCTCAAGGGTGTTGATCTTAATCCATTACTGTATGTTCGACACCCGTGTAGGAACCATATAAATGGCATTTAGTCAGCTTTGTTTAGATTTATGACAAAAGATTTTGCTATGATAGATTCTCTTGTTGACGACATATACGAGGATTATGAGATCTTATACCATCTGCTTGTAGGAGATGAATGCTTTTGTTTCAGTTAGACAAGCTATTACACAATGTTATTGGCCAACAATGCATGTTAAAGTGAAAGTACTCTTATGCATATATGGCTTCTCATGCCCATGCTTCGCGAAGAGTTCTCTTTTCAACAAGTATGTTAACCCAACCATCCAAAGTGGAATGGCTGATTACATTTTTGGCACAGCATCACAAAGGTGTTGCTGTTCAACATGCTGTTAGAATCGCTTAGTTGCATGATACATTCATTCAAAGTTTAATGTTTCGTCTCTTTAAGCTTATATTTCATATGAGTTGAGGGCATTAATGTCTTCTCATTGTTTCAGGCTTTGACCTCAAATTTGGTTACAAAAGGTGGTCTGTCCTCTGGGGATGTGGCAGCACAATACAAACACAAGAATGCTGTGTTGGATGTCAAACTTGATACAGATTCAAACATGGTTATTCAGATCCTGTTTCTTTCTTAAATATAACTCGCACTTCAGCTAGTTTCTAACCTTATCACTTGTTGAGCAGATCATAACAACCCTTGTTGTTACAGATCTCCTACCATGCACAAAAGCCATTGCATCATTGAAACTGCCTGACTACAATTCTGGCAAGGTTTTGAACTTTGATTTTTATTGAACAATAGACATTGATATGTTTATAGAAAATTGTTATAATTTTGACATCATCTCTTCTTTTAATCACAGTTGGAGGTACAGTATTTCCACAAGCATGCTAGCTTCACTACAACTGTTGGTCTGCACTAGTGTCCTGCTCTTGATCTTTCAGCAACCATTGGTACTCCCAGCATTGCTTGTGGTGCAGAGGTAACCTACCTTACTACTTCTGGTGAATTTGCCAAGTATAATGCTGGTGTGAGCTTGACAAAGCCAGATTCTAGTGCTTCAGTGATCCTGTAAGTTCTGTTAATCAGAAACTTCATTAACCATGCAAGGGTTACTTAATGTAGAGAGAGTCTACCTTAAAAAGATTAAGCTGCTGTTTTTAGGGTATTCTTATTCTTGTGTCATTTTAGTGATTGAAGAAAGGCAATAATAGGGAACAGCTTTCTGTACTTTTTCTTCTTTTAAGGGCTGACAAAGGAGACTCAATAAGGGTGTCATATTTGCATCATTTGACTCACCTCAATGAGGGTTCTGTTGTGGGGGAGATCAGTAGAGGTTGTCCACCAACGAGAACACATTAACAGTAGGCTGTTCATATTTTGTTGATTCCCAAACACTGCTGAAGGCAAAGCTCAACAACCATGGTACTCTTGGGGCTCTACTACAGCATGAACTGCAGCCCAGGTCTTTACTCACAGTTTCTGGTGCTTGACACCAAAGCCTTGTGGAAGACTCCCAAGTTTGGGCTGTCACTCTCTCTCAAACCTTGATCAGTTAAATTTCTTGAATGATGAGCATAATACATCCAATATTTACTCATAGAACTTTATTGTTTTGGTGCTCACACTCCAAAAGAGGCATCTTGGTATGTGGAAAATTTTCTCATACACTTTGGATAGGATTCTTATGTTGCTTGCTGCAAAATTACTGGTGGATTTTGTTGTTCTTGCTATTAACTGAACTGCCTCAACCTTTTGAAGGTTTTTGTTTGATTTATGACATGTTGAGTATGTTATTGGTGCCACTGTTGAGTTCTCAGAACATCATGACTCTTTTAAGTTTCTTGTTCATAGCAGAGCTTAAAGGATATAAAATTTTCTCGGGTTGCATTTTACACCTGGCTAAGTGGGCTGTAAATGTATGCTTGGTGAGGGTATGAGCTGCCCAATTAGAAATGCCTCCTAATGGGTGATATCTGGAGGCTGCAGCAGCAAAGGAAAGTATTTATGGAATTTGTGAGGTGAGTTCCTTTATAATTGTGGCATTAGATGTATGTTTGGGCTTGCCCCTTCTAACAAAATGCACTGTAATTTACTTTTGTTTTTTATTTTTTCATGAAAAACTTATATTTTGACAAGGATTTAAACCTTAATCAGGGAAACTTTGAGAATTGCAGAAAAAGACTCAAATTGAAAGTTTACAATTGGGAATTATAGCAATACTAGAAATAGAGGAAGAACAGAAGACTTGGTTAAGAACAAGGACAAATTTATTATGATCAAATTTACTGTTACAATCTTTGTTTTCTTTAGTTTATAATTTTATTACATCATTAATCATCATTGATCAAGAACATATCAAATGACTTTCCCATGGATTATAATAGGCATGTCTTTAGCAACAGGATTGTTAAGGGTCCAATTTAAGCTTCAATTGGGAGATATGAAATATTGGGTAGATTTTACAAGTATCAAAGAGTGCTAACGCGTAGCCCATAGTACCAATCTTGTCTATAATTTGGAAAGGACTAAAGAATTTGGAAGAAAGCTTGAAATTGTTGTGCTGAATTACTATAGACTGTCTGTAAGGTTGAAGTTTCAAATATACCTAATCTTGCACTGAAAAAACTTGATCACTTCTATGTTGGTTGGTCAACTGCCTCATTTTGCGTTGAGCTCTTTGCAAGTGATGCTTGAGCATGTGAATTAGCACCTCATGAGACTTAAGCTGTTAATCTAAGGCAATAATGATAGCATCCCTTGGAAGATAAGGTAAATGGACAGGAGAGGGATAGCCTTAAAGGGCCTTAAATAATGTGAGACCAGTAACATAATGTAAATAGGTGTTATACAATCACTCTGCAAGAGAAACCCAATGACACCATTTTTGGGGAGCAGCAGCAGTAGCAGCACATCTCAGATAGGTCTCTAGACATTTATTAACAATCTCATACCAGCCATCCCTTTGGGGATGATAGGCTATAGACATATGGAGTTTCACTCTTTGGAGTTTGAACAACTCTTGCAAAAATTGGCTAAGGAAAATAGCATCTCTATTACTGATGATTACTTTTGGAAAGCTATGTAGCTTAAAGATATTTTCCAAGAATAACTTGGCTACTAAATCAGCTGTGTAAGGGTAAGGGAGAGAGAGAGGAAAGAAATGAGCATATTTGTTGAGTCTGTCAACTATCACCAAAATAACCTCCTTGTCACCACATTTGAGAAGACTTTTAATGAAATCTAAACTAACACTTTATCATAAACCTTCTAGAATTGGTAAAGGTAGTAACAAATCAGGAAAAGTTACACAATCATAATTACATTGCTAACAAACATCATTTTTTAACATATCTCTAAACATCCTTAAGCATGCCCCTTTAATAAAATAGAACACTTAATTTCTTTGCTGTTACAGTCACACCAGAGTGGCACTCTTTTAACCCTTCATGCCACAAACATATCAGTTGTTGCTTTAACCCAATTTTATCTCCTGCTACCAACCTCTTATTCCACAATATTTGATTATTTGCCCAATTATAGGGAGTATTAAAAAGTGCTTCCTTTTGTAGTTGAGAGATTAGTTATTATAATTGAGAGTCCTATTCCTAGGTTGCTTGATTTGAGGAAACAGAAGACACAACATAACAATGCATATTGTAATTGTGCATCTTGGAAAGGGCATGAGCTGTCAAATTAGTCTTTCCTTTTGTATGTAAGATTTCATAATCAAAGCACATCAACTTTGCCAACTAGGTTTGCTGGCTGGTCTAGGAGATGTTTAAGGTTACAATGATCAATCTTAATCTTAAAATGTCTATCCTGGAGGTAATGTTTCCAAGTGGTAATTGTAAAAATACTGGCTAATAATTCCTTTTCATAAATTGATAAAGATAGATGCCTATGAGAGACTGCCTTGTTGATGAAGGCTATAGGATGGCTCTTCTCCATTGAAACAACTCTCATACATCCTCCTGATGCATCAGTCTCAATTACAAATTCCTTGTCAAAATCTAACAAAGCCAATACTTGTGTGGTAGTCAAAGCCTCATTCAAACTTTTAAGGGTTGCAGCAACTTCATCATTCCAAGAAAAACATCCTTCTTGAGCAAATTTGTGAGAGATTTGCTAATAGATTCATACCTAGCTATGAACCTGCAATAGTAACCTTCTAATCTTAAAAAACATTAAAATTATTTCAGTGTTGTAGGCATAGGTCATTAAGATATGATAGCAATCATTTTAGGGTCAATAATTTATTTGAAATGTTGTGCCCTAGGCATTCCACTTCTTGTACTGCAAAAAAACATTTAGAAGGCTTGGCACCGAAGAATTGTCCTTTAACAACTGTAATGCAAGCAATAGGTGTTTTAAATGGGTATCCAAACTTGGGCTATAGATCAAAATATCATCAAAGAGGACTAGGACAAACTTCTTGAAATAAGGTTGGAAAACTTCATTCATGAGACTTTAAAATGTGACTCGAGAATTAGTTATCTCAAAAGGAATAACTAGAAACTTATAGTGGCTTTCATGAGTTTTGGATGTTATTTTATGTACGTCAAAAGGAAACATTATGATTTGATGGTAGCCTGACCTTTAATCCCACTTAAGAAACCAAGAAGCTTCTCTCAATTCATCTAACAAATTCTTAATCAGAGGAATGAGAAACTTGTCTTTTATTGTGGCTTAATTCAACTTCTTGTAATTAACAGAAAACCTCTATGCGTTAACTTTTTTTTCTAGCTAACACCATGGCTGTTGCAAAAAGGTTAGAACTAAGTTGAATGATGTCTAACTGAAGCATTTCCTATACTAACTTCTCTATAACATCCTTTTGGACTATGAGGTACCTATAAGGCTTGGTATTAATAGGTTGGGTTCTTGGAATCAAGGGGATTTTATATGCCTATAATTATGTGTGGAGGTAATTCAGTAGGCTTTAGAAAAATGTCAAAGAATTGAGTCAACAGAGTGTTGACTGTTGTAATAGAAGTGACTAGTACTGAGGATGGTCTCGCAAAAGATGTGAAAGTTTTCAATTCCAAATGCAAATTGCAAAGTTGAATGGTTGCTTGTTGGTGGTGCTACTGTAAAGTCTTGATCATAGACTTGTGACTGCTTTACTTGATAATTGGACTCAGAGACTCTCTTTAACATGTGCCTTTTACCATAAGCTTGGAACTTCATTCCAAGTTCATCAAAGTTCCAGTTAATATTGCCCAAAGTTTTAAGCTAGTGGATGCCCAGGACCATATGGCAACTTTCTAATGGCAGAATATATGCATTTGTTGTAAAAATATCACCCTGCAACTTCCATTGAAAGCCCCTATAGATGTGGAAACAAAGAATGATGTTGCCATCAGCCATCTTAACCTTCAAATTCCCAATGGCTTCCAACTTACATCCTAGCTTCTTGGCTAAGTTTTCATTCAGAAAGTTGTGTGCTACTCAAGTCTATCAAGACATGCATTGGTCTAGATTCCACATAACAAGTTACTCTCATGGTTTTAGAATCATGATTCCCCATTCCAGCGATGACATGAAGAGAAATTTGAGGCTGAGACTCTAGTTCTTTATTCTTTAAGGTCATGGCCATTAACTCATCTAGTACCTCTTCACCCTTCTCAACTTCTACTTTAATTACATAAAGTTTTCTATGTTTACACCTATGCCTTGTCTCATACTTCTTATCACACCAGAAACATAGACCTCTTAACTCTTCTTTCTTCCATACTATGTCTTGATTTCACCTTAGTAATCTTAGACCACTAATTATGTTATTGCATTTCAATCATTGTACCATTAGGAGGGTGATTCACTGGGGTTGGGTTGTTAGGTCTAGTTAATAGTTCTGTAGATCTATTAATAGGTCTCCATTTTTGTCTTAACGCAATATTTGTGACTTCTTGCAACTTGGCCCATGTACAGGCATGGGACAAGGTTTTTGGCATAAAGATTTTTAACAGGGATTTGTATTTCATTTTTAGGACCATTTAAGAACACATCTACAACACATTCTTCAGTTAATTGTACTCTTATGTATAAAATATCAAATTGATTCTAATAATCTATCATAGTTCCTCCTTTTAAGAGTCAAAAGTGCGGACATAGGATTTTTAAAGACAGTATTACTAAACTCGAGGGATAGGGCCTGAACACATTCATCCCACAAGGGTACAAAATTTTAATGCCATTGTAAAGCAATATCATCAAAAGACCTAGTTGCCATATTAACCTTCATCTTTTCTGAAGTCTCATTAAGTTTTAAAAAATTTTCACATTTGTATATTCATCCTTATGCATTGGTATCATTAATATTTGGAAATTTAGCTCTAACGGGCTTTCTAAACTCAAAAGAAGTTCCATGATTTAAAGGATCAAGGGATTGGCTTTGGTTCAGGAGCTGGTTTTGAACAAATATACTAGTACAAAACTCTTTGAACTTGGTCATCTTCCTTCTTTGCGATTCCTGAAGGTTCTTGAACATTTTTATTAATATCTTGATATCAAACGAACTAATATCATGGGTTCTTGTTCAGACAGTCATTAAAGCAAGCTATTTCACGGAGGAAGAGCTCTGAAACTAGTTTGATGGGGGCTTTAAATCTTAATCAAGGAACCTTTGAGAATTGAAGAAAAAGAAGTTTACAATTGGGAATTATAACAATACCACAAAGAGAGGAATGATAGAGTAATGGGTCAAGAGCAAAAAGAAATTAATTGGAATTAAATTCTGTTACAATCTTTGTCTTCTTTATTATTTTATTATAGCACTCATCTACTACTTATTAATTAATAACATATCCAACGACTCTCCTATAAATTGTACATGCTCTTACTGGTTTTTAACGACTTTTTCTATTAATTCCAACTGCAAATAGTTTTTCCCGTCAAACTCAATTTCCTTGTTTCAGCTTTACTTCAGCTTCCCCGTGTAGTCTCTGAAGTTACTCATTCCTACTGCATCATATTTTAAGAAAAATTTGTGATAGTTAAAGTTTGAATTCCCGATCTACTCTCAAGAACTTTGATATCGTGGTCAATTAGATTATGTAATTTACTTTACAGGCCATAGTGCTAGAAAAATTAAGTTAAAACCCTAAATTCAAACTTTGTCACGCTGCCAGTGTTGATCAATGATATACCGTTTTCCATGTTTCCCATCGGTGCTGGGATCTCCACGCCATCACGCGTACAGATATCTCAAGCCCCACGCTGAAGCAAAAGCAACCCATGGCTACGTACAAAGTCGTCGCCTTTAGTAAATGCTGCGTGGTTTGTCAACACTCGACAATCTTACCGTTTTCAATCCCGCCTCAAAATTATTGAGGAAGGACCCAGTCTGATGGGAGGACAGCAGATGAGAGCCTTTTATTTCAAGGTGCGTTTCCACTTGACTTTTCCATTAGTACCTGCTACAGACGTCATTGAATTAGGAGCAGTTAGATTTTCTTTTTGGGCAAATTGCAACTGTTCCTTAGATTAAGAGGGTGTGGAATGACTATTTCTATTGCCTGCTCCGTGGCGTCGCTGATTGGCTAGAAGGTAGATTAAGAGGGTGTGGAATGACTATTCCTATTGCCTGCTCCGTGGCCGTCGCTGATTGGCCAGAAGGACAACCACGGTATCTAATATCTATTTCTTTGTTCCCCCTTGACTTGTTCACAGTATCTTTCACGCTTTTGATTGGAAGGTTGCGCTGGTCCCCACACATGCGAGAAAAAGAGCGATGATGGTAGGAGCAAACAAAACTCTCTTGTGGAGTTCTTGATGCCTTTAGATTTTTCATGCTAACTTCCACTGGAGTCAATAAACCAATAGCATCTGCTGTCGATTACGGGCATTTGATCCATGAAATTGACATAGACCCATGACTGAGGTTTTGCGGCTAAAGAAGCCATGAAGGCGCACTTCTATAGAAAAATACGCCCATGAATCGTGAATGGTACAGTTAAAGCAGGGAAAACCTGACAAAAGTCATCCACGGTTATAGTGTTATTTCTGTTATGTTATCGATTTGTGGTACAAAAGCGAGACGAGGGCTTCTTTTTTCTTTGGTTTTTTTATAGGAGAAGATCTCATCTCCAAGCAAATGACTTGGTGGCCAGTCTAAGTCCGGGAATTATTCACCGGATGCTTTACTCCATCGTGCACTTTTCAACTCTTATTCTTACGTCATAGAGATAGTCAAGATATTAAAGCTTGTTATTACCATTCAACGTTGGCTTTTATTCTTCCAATTATTGATAAATATAAATCAGCAAACAATTCAGAAATAGAACTATTATTGCACGGGTGTATAATACAAAAACCAAGAGAAAGGAAGAAAAAAACTCTTCCAACGTTAATTATAATACCATACCAATGAAACCTGATGGGACAAAAAAAAAAAAAAAGCATTTTAGAAAACAAGAGAAAAGCTCACCACATACAGACAACGAAACAGGAAGTGAAATCCCCCAAACTAAAGCATACAAACCCTCAAACTAAAGCATACAAATCAGGAATGAAAGAAAACCACCTAAAGCCACAGCTCCATTTTTCAGGTAATGCAGGACATTTAGGCAGCCAGTGCCAAGTCCTCCTGGACACCTTGAAGTACAATATGTCTGGCCATGCATAGCAGGAAAAACAGATCATCCCCTGATGCCAAAAACACTTGACATGATCATAATTGTGGTAACACACATACAAGAATTTCCTACACATCCTTTCAGGCATGCTTTCCACTTCTGTCCAATTCCTTCCATCACTCAGCTCCCACAATTTAATGGTTCTTGAGATCCCGTTTCTCCCAATTCCACCAATCAAATATAACTTCCCTTCACCATCACTCACCAGACTAACAAACGTGAGCTCTCTCGGCAATTCATTGTTCAATCTCTCCCAATTTCCAGTCTCTAAACGACAGCAAACTACTGAAAATGGCTCTGGGGTGGTAAAATACAGTGAACCATTAACATAGACACCTTCTTGACGGCCATTTTGACTTAGAATTGGCTCAAAGCCATCCAATTTTTGCCAAGAATGGACTCTAGAATCGTAAACAAAAGCACAAATTGATGAAAAGGCAGAACATAGCATGAAAATTTTGTACCCAAAAGATGTGGAAACAAAAGTGAGAGACTCAAAAGCAAAAGGGTCACTTGGGAATTCAATAACCCGCATGGATTTAGTCAAGAAATTGGACACAAGAAAGGAGCTTGAAGCGGGAAGAGAGAAGCATAAGAGTCCATTAGATGACGAGAGAAGGGTAGCACGTGGCAAACCAGCAGCCGCAGAGGATGGCCAAAAAGAGAACGATAAAATCGAGTTGCGCCAGGAACCAAGAGTGGAATCATATAAAGCGACATGATGGTACAACTGAGGGTGAGACAGCAAAAGGTAAGCAGAGGAGGGAGAAGTGCAAGATGTGCGCTTGGAAATGAAAGAAGGTGAGAATATAAGAGATTCGAAGTGCTTACAAGTTGATCTCAAATTCAAGAATGCCATGGGAGGCAAGAAAGACAGTACGTGCTCGAGTAGCTCCCAAGGCAATCGGCTCCAGATTCTGGGATCCATCTCCGACGAGCTCGACGGAGATTGCGAGCTGGTAGTGTTTTGAATCATGGGTTGTCCTTTGATCTTCGAGGAAGATGGTAAAATAGTCGCTTTCAGAGCTTGATTGCAGCTGAAGTGAAACATAGCTATTGCCTAATAATTACTGTATTTGGGTTGCCGTTTCAGGCTCTTTGGCGCCCTTCGAATCCTATCCTATATATCACATGGGAATATGCTGAGGTTACCAGTAAATCTTTGGACCCATTAACACGAAGTAGTCGGACAGCGAAACACACGTTGACTTTTGAATAGTTTATTCTGCCGGCATAAAACGACCGCCACCTAAGTGGGCATGACTTTTCCTGTTTTGAGGATCCGTTTGCCAAAAATCTTTTTATTTCCCTCTTCTGTTAAATCAACAGACCCCCCCCCATGCGGTCGGAGCAACAGTGGATCGTCAAAACTTTTCACTCCCAGGCTTGCTTCTCTGACCGGGCAAAAGATTTGAATTCATCAATATGCAATCAATGTTATACAAATAATAAATTAAGAATACTTACTTAAACGGGTACTCCTTTCTAAGTCGAAACAAAAAAAATCATACTATTATTGAATATAAAATGTGTACCGACTGGTTAAATAAATGCACTTTGATTTCGTCAGGAGAAGGACACCCATCGGAAAAATTGTTGCACGTACCGCTCGTGTCAATTTTCCCG
The DNA here is from genome assembly GCA_037832345.1 of Rhizophora mangle. NCBI lineage: Eukaryota > Viridiplantae > Streptophyta > Magnoliopsida > Malpighiales > Rhizophoraceae > Rhizophora > Rhizophora mangle. Next base: position 2,415,745 of record JBAPLJ010000320.1, read on the forward strand.
GGAACAGTTCGTAATTAAACTGAGAGCCCCATCACTCACTTGAAGTGTATCTAACTCTCGAGCACCTAAACCCAGGCCCTAAGCGCATTCCTTTGGAGTCAAGCACCAAGTGCACAAGAAAATCACATTAATACTCCAAATTTTGAAATTCACAAAGATTGGCTCAACACAACGCGACGGAATATAAAATACAGTGTATATGTATAATGTACATTAGTTCCAAAGTAGACAAACACATGTAGTTTCTCTCTCCAGCATTCCCATCCACAGCGGCGGCAGAGAGAATCTCTGCTCTGTGGATAGTACAGAGGAATATTTAGATAATTATACTATACATCAGCCCCACACATGTAAAATACAATCACAGAGATGGCTCAGGCATATCTTTAACAAACGTCAATCGCTCCAGTTATCCTGATCCTCAGCCGTCCTGCATTACATAGAAAACCATATCGAGGTATCAGCAACTTGATACCTAGTATAACTTACCATCTGTAATCTAGTACATGATCAGAATTAATATTAACAAAACTACCAATTCAAAGGATCCACTGCCTCATTGGAGATCACTCTGGATGGGGACCAGACCAGAATTTGCCTATCATTACTACCAGTGTATAGTTCCTGCAACAATGATCAGATTATTATGGTCGGGGCAAAAGATATAGAGGCAGCAAGGACCATTATATTTGTACAATGAGTATTAAGTAGTTGAGTTGTAATCTATGCGCAAAGAAATCCAAGGCATAAGAAACCCTTTTTGTCTCTTTGGACTCTGTCACGAGCAAGAAACAAGTGACTTAAAACCAGAAGAAGCCCTATGCTCCTGTTGTCACCAATGAGATTTTCTAGTTTTCATAAATCCTTCAAAGAAATAACTTGATGACAGGATTAATTACAGTTGACTCTCTCTTCCAAGTGCTTCTCTCACTTCATTGCTCAACACTTTAAGAACCTAATAACAGCACAAATTCCTCCGCCCATTGCATATACATTACAATTGCAAGTTGTGACAGAACATAAACTTACAGATTAACAAACTCAGACATCCTTGTCATCTTTTGACTGCCATATATATGATTTTCAGAAATCCAATGCACGAAGGTTTGAAATTCACACGACACTCAGAAATCTAATTGAAGATGCCAAGTAGACTTCCTTTTATGATCAAAACACTGACAACTAGAAGAACTAACTTAAGGGCAAAAGAATCAAACCTGATCTTGTGAACTAAACCAACAGCAGTTCACGTGCTCGTAATGGCCACGAAACGTCGAACGTGTGTGGCCTGACCAAATATCAAATGCCTAGAGTATTGAAAATTAAAACCACTTTTAGTTATTATTACTATTTCCAAAGATACAGCATATGGAAAAGAAATTAAAAGGGGGCAGCAAAGATGTCTACTTTCACTGCAGTCAAGCAAGGTACAAAGACAAGGGCTGAATCTGGAGTTGTGGCTAATTGAATCCCCTTGCTAGTTTGCAAGCGTGCAGTTTCAAAATTCACAAGTGTATTGCAGCCCGATTCAATATCCCACAGCCTTATTCTTGAATCTGAACCTGAAATCCAGAAGCACAAATGAGACTGAATATGTCAGATAAATACAGAAGGACAAAATTAACCACTGAAAGTGCATGTTGGTTAAGCAATTAGCGACTTTACAGATATTCCCATAATTCCTTTGTCCCATTACCATGATCTTCAAGGTCAGTGAGTTACGAAAAGTATATTTCCAGCTACATATCTAGACACTGGATTTAGTAATGCTTATGAACTTAGTAAATTACCATATGTGCTACTTAAAATATATCAAGAAGTGAGGAGGTCATAATGGCTTATTAGCTATGCTGAAACGCCATTGTAAATGTGGCCCTTGCATTCCCCTCAAACGATTTCACCACCATTACCAAAACAAATAGCAGCCCTAAGAATCTCTGCCTCCTAGTTGCATCCTCATGTAAAAGAATCCATCAAAGGAGAAACTTGGTCAAAGTTTCCAAATGCTACATTACTCTGTACTAATGCCCTTTTATATCAAAACAAGTAGAAGCTATCTAATCTCAATGAAAAGTATTTTGTGCTGAATGTGGATCTAACTGTATGGTCACTTAACTTCAGGAAAAGATCAAAACAAAACCTGCACTTAGAAGATGCATTCCTTCAGTTATCTTCAAACCAGTCACAGCACCATAATGAGCAGTGGCTCGATCTTGACTAGACAACATCCCTTGATGTAATCTCTGTCTGACAGGCCCCTTTGATGGAGTTTGCCCAAGTGATGACTGCTTTATTCCATTCCCAGCAGCAGGTTTCTTTTGGGGTGCCCATGGCTTTGCAGATGAGAGTTGAGCTGCTGATAAAACTTTTGATGTTGAAACCTAAGCAATAATGCAAACAGTACTATTGGTAGATGAACAGACACCATCTAACATGCCAAATCATGTTTAGCAACGGTGCAGACACACCAAAAATATCTTTTAAAAGATTCAAAGATAGTCAGTTGATCTTGGTATTTGTCTCAACTGCAAATAAACAAAGAATTCTGCATAGAAAAACAGGTATGTAGAAGCCTCAATTAGAATGATCCAATATCATTTTCAAGAGTCAAGATAGAAATTCCTTTCTTAAAATGCTTATCCTAGAATTCCAAAGAAAAAACAAAGAATACAAATTGAAAGATATTATTAATAGGGACAGGGGCACAATAAGAAAAGAGAGATCACAAGGAAGGACCTTATTCATAGAGGAGCGAGAAATGACAGGCAAGCGTCTCCCAAGCTGAGACTTGGACTGATCTAGAACAAGAAAACATCCAGCACGTCTGATGTCCCAGAAACGTATGGCACCATCACATCCTCCCGTGACCAAAACCCACTCACTAGAAGTAGACCACTCAACTGACATAACACCATCTGCTATCATAAAACGTAATTGTATTTTATCAATCCATGGTGCTAGTTTGATTCTAAGATCCAAATACTTCCTAGAATGAGGCTCATCATCATGCATAGGCCATCACTGATTCTTTCAGATTTTAACAGTCCAGATTCACATTTTACCATCCAAGTGTGGGCCAACTCTGTTAGAAAATACAACTCAGCACCATATGCTACATTTCTTACATAAACAGAATGTGAAAAATGAAGCTTCAATTTTTCAAAATAAATATTATGTGCACGCTTTAAGTAACAGTAACATGTAGACTAAAGTTGTGGTCTTCCCTACCAATAACGTAGAGAATGGATTCACACGCCACAGCTGAAAATAGCTAACCATCTACATACCACGATGACCAGAAAGAGTGTGTGAAAATGCCCCTGAGGCAATATCACACAGGCGGACTTGAACATCTTCGGTTCCAGCAGCTATTAGCATGTGAGATGTTGACAGTGGAGACATTGCAGTTTTATAAACCTTTCCAGGCAATTTAAAATTCATCACCATCTAAAATTCAAAACATCAAATTTAACAAATCACAAAAATGCCAGAACCATATGAAAATTAACCAAGACACACAAGTCATCATTGAGTATCACAAGAAAGATAAGTAACCTGTGTAGTATTTGTATCCCAAATTTTTACGGTATGATCATAAGAGCCTGTAACAAAGAGTCCTGTGTCAATAGGATACCAAACAGCTGAAGACACAGCATACCTGTGTCCGGATTCATGCTGCCTGTCAACGGCAAATATACACCGGTGCTTTGCAATAAGGCCTCCCCCTTCGTAATCGGTGGCCCGTTGGACATCAAAAACGGCAGCTGATGAATCTGATGCCCCAGATAACAAATATCTCCCCTCTGTCAAATCAACCTGGTTTTATGATCAAAACACGGCACCTCTAAAGTCTCTTAATAGTAACTCAGATTCTGTCAGCCTCAGTTCCTATCACTACAGTGTGTGATGAATGAATTCAAGAACAATTCTTTTAGCAGCGAAAAGGATTTACAAGGGAAACCAGAAGTGGGTTTCACTAGAATACGAAGATTAGTGAAAGCAAAGTGGTTATTACCTGGAGAGAATTGACGGAGCCCCGGTGAGGAGAAACAATGTCTTTGAAGTTTGAGAGTTGGAGGTTGGCGATCCGGCTGGATTCAATCCGATATTTGAAGCAACTGGGTGGGGTTTTACCCGATTCTCTGTCACGGATTTCCCTCCACATTTTCCGCGCATCTTCGGCCTCAAAAGAAAACGGCCTTCCTTCTATTCCTCTGTTCTTCCGAATACAACAGCTGCTACCTTTCCTCTGGAACTCTTTTACACATAAACAACTTTTAAAGGAGAAAATACTACAATCCAATCCAATCCAATACAATACAATACAAGAGAGACATATACGATTGAGATATTGGGGGCTTTTTGCGGTTCGGCTTCTCCGTGAAGTCTTTCGTGGTGGGTTCGCTTCCTTGCAGGCCTGCTCTGTTCTCGGTTCTCACATCACATGTTCTAGCAATGCCTTACCGGGTGGGAAGAGGAAAGCTAGCCGACGGGCGAGGCCCATTACGAGTTTATGGGCTGGTGTGCCCACAAGTCTTAAGTTCCAGTCTGTCCGTACTGCTAATAGGCCTTTCAGATGTTGTCTTTCTGTTCGGCTGTTTTGTTTATGTTCTTTTTTGGATCTCTGTCCAGTAATTTTATGGTTTAGTGCAAAAAGTTAAAAAGGAACGCTCATATGGAAGTCAAAAGAGATTCCTTTTTCTTTTCTTTATTATTATTATTATTATTATTATTACTTTTATAAAATTTCTCAAATGGAAGGCCAAAAACTCAAGTAACAGGAATCATAGTAACCAGCTATCAATTGGGGTCATTGCACCCTTTACCGTGTCATCAACCAAAATTGGTGCCGCTCCTGTCGGGGAAGCTGCAGATAATGGCAACACCACCAACCAAGAAGTAAAAGGCAAATGAGGCAAGGCCGATACCAACCCCATTCCCCTCTTCGATAGACACGAGAAACTTGAATAATCCAATTTCTTCAGATCAAATCCCTGAAGCCCTACATGAGATTAAATTGAACGTGCGTACTTGACACCCCAGGCTGACGTTCTCTGAGGTTAAATGGAGAGCTAGTAGATATTTGATTTAGTCTTCTATTTTCTCTATCATCTCAGTATTTAATATAAAGTGACATTTCCCGAATAACTTGTTTCATCTTGCAGGATATAGTGCAGCCTAATTAATAATATTTTTTTGAAACTCTTGAGACATCTTTACTCCTTCTTTAGCAAATTCACGAACGTGTGTAGCAGTCCTATTGCCAACTTTTGATCACTAATAGTGTTAAGGAAGAGTTTTAGTGCCACGGAGAAGAAATAATGAAAAATTGGGAATAATTTCAGCCGAATAATTTTTGTTATTTCTTTTTGTGAGCATTTTCTCTTTCGATTTTGAATAATAAGGAATAATTTCTAAGAAGAATGAATTATTAATTTTATATAAATTAAAAAAAATTAAATAGTGAAATAAACTTTTTGGAGATAAGTATTACGTAGTTGCCTATATAAAAGTTGACTCTAAACTCTAAACTCAAAAGATGAATAAAAATATTGTATTTGTTAAAATGAGATAGCAATGTACTAAATCATAACGAAAGGAGAAAAATAAAAATCTAAATTCAAAAGATGAGTAGAAACATTGTGTTTTTAAATGTTAAAATTAATTATATATGTATTATAAAAATTAATGTATAAATTCATTTTAGTTATAATAATTTTGATAAATAATAATATTATATATTTGAGCTTTTATCACATATTTATTATAAAAAAAAAATTTAAATTGAATAACCACTACTAAATACATTTAAACAAGTATAAGAGTAAATCAAATAAAAAAGTGATTTTTAATTTAAAATAAAAAAATTTCAATTTTAATTAAAATAAATTTGATTTTTGAGTCCGGTTTAGTTTAGAAATGTTTGGTTTGTTATGAATTTTAGGTATCTTGGATCTTCATTTTAAACTATCTCAGGTTTTATTTTGAATTCAAATTATTTAAATTTTATGTTATTTCAAATATTAATTATTTTGAGTTTTATGTTGAGTCAAATCATAGATCATTGATTTTTTCAATCAAAGTAGCTCAAATCAAGTCGAGTGTTGAGTGAATTAAGTCCAATTACTTGAATTATATTAATTTTTGTTACTTCTGAATTTGTATTGTGATGTGTCATATTTGGAATAATAATTAAAGAATTGTGGTTTTATCTTTTCTTCTTTTTTTTTTTTTTTTTTTTCTATGAACACGAAGAATTGTGGTTTGGCCGTTAGCTGAAACAAAAAAAAATTTTAATTTTCTTTAATCAAATGGCACATTAATTGTTTGGTAGAACAAGAACAAAAAGGACAATAACTGAAGAACCTGCTTCTATAGACACTAGATTTGTTGGGCTGAATGAAAGGTAATATCTTTTACCCGCCTCTTTTCGCATTCATCTAGTGCTTGCTTTCTTGATGCTTTTTTTTTTTTGTTTTTTGGTACCCAAAACGGGTGAGAATACCATTTTCATTATCATCTAAACCTATTTTTAGCGCTATCAATGTGTGTTTGAATTTAAGGTAATGCTTAAGAAAATGTTCCCAATGCTATTTTTTATTATTAAGATGGTTTGTGAGGAAATATCCAAAATAATACTTTTCTTGGTCATCAAAGAAAGAACTATGCCAAGTGTTCCCTGAATCCCTGTCGATGTGCTAATGGATTTATAAATGGGCATGTTACCCGATTGTGAGAGATGTCATTCTCAATTTGTGAAAATAGTCTATTTGTGGGTAAAAATACATATATCCGAGGTTTTGCCAAACTCCACCGCATATCACTTTCTTCTACTCTCAACGCCGGATTTCTCCATTCACAAACAGCCCGAGCACTCCATAAAGCATGAACAGGCGGAAACTCAACTTGAGCCATGTAAAAAGATTGTAAGACCATACTGAGACCTTTCACGCATCAGCCACGGGATGAGAATGACCACATTTGACTTTTGTTGAGTCTGGATTACGTGTGCCGAGTGCTACTTAGCAGTCAAATAGATATCCAGGTAGCCATATTGGAATGTGTTTCTGAGGCTTCATTTTGAAGGCATTCCAAAGAGCAAATTTCATTGCAGACATAGGGGCTAATTTCATTTGCTTCCCCCATGTGCAGGGTCTGTTATGTTTCTTTTTTTTTTTTTTTGGTGCGTTTTCTTGCCAATGATATATTTTTTTTCCCTGGTATTCGTTAATGTGAAATAGTCTTTTCCATATATTATTATCCTTATGGTTTAACAAATGCTGGTTATTTATTCATTACCCATTTCAATGGGGCAGTCCGTCATTTCAGGCTGGAGATGCTTTTGCAATGATGGCGGCCATCGCTTTTTTATTCTACGGTAGAATTCCTTGCTGGGGTTATCATGTTCATAAATAAGCTCGATTTTCTACTTCAGCAACAATAAAAAAAAAGGGGGAGTGGGGGGGGGGGTGCTAGAATACCGTTTGCGAACTGCTAGATTTGCAATTAAATCTTCTAAGTGGCTGCATGCACGGTGGACTACTTATCTACGTTATCATACTTTCACTAATTGCAGTCCAGTGGAATCTTTTTCACTACAGCAAGATATGGGAGTGCCACCCTGTGTCATCTTCAGTTATTCGTCTGTGATTTTCTTCTTGACCTTGTAATTGTAAGTTGTTGTTATTTGTGTCTTTCAGGGAATGGGAGTTTTACATAATGGCATTTTTGCTTGTGTGAGTGGCTTCACTGCATCAAGGGACTGCACTTATACCTTCAAGCTTGGGAACACAAACCTTGTCCATCCCTGCACCGAGTCAATGTTTGCTGAATTTTTTCTGTGATTATTTAATTATCAGGATTGTTTAACTGGTTGAAAACAACATGTATTGTAGACTATGTTTTAGGAACAATTTTAAAAACAGCTTCATTATGGACCCATGACCTTGTTTTGAGGGTTATGAAATTGTATCCAGCAGACTTGGAAATTTGACGTTGTTACTCCCAACCAGAGTTTTCGTTCTGCATCAGTCCTAATGTGTTTGCCATTTGTGTTGGGGAAATGCAGGTTTGCTGGCATTGTCAAAAGTTGGAAGGCAAAGAGTTACTCAAGTAATGGCTATGATTTTCTTTTTTCTCTATTTGGTGAGGGAGTATTTTAAATGGTAAACAGAATCTCATGAGATATGCTTCTTCTCTTAAACAATGAACTTGGCCTTTTTATATGACTTTTACATCATTCAAATGCAGTTCCATAATATAATTACTGTCATATTCACGTCCCACAAAACCGTGTCTGCTCTGGTTGCCTTTTTATGGATTTATCCTTTGGCAAGAGAATGAGGAGATAAGAAAAATTCAATGGCTGAACTGGTGGGAGAAGTTCAGCTTGCATAACTCAGATGTTAGGAAAGATGAATTCTATAAGGGATAAGGGGAACATTGTTGAAATTTCACTATTGGCCCAAAGAGGTTAAAATCTAGCGTACTAAACGCATAAAACATAGCAACATTACACGTTTGACAGAGGAGGAATTTGCTTGTCAATGAATGCTTAATCTTTTGTTTTTGTTTTTTTTTTTTTTTTTTGGTTTGTGGGTAGATATAACTAAAAAGATAGCACTCGTCTATTCTTATTAAATGCAATTCAGTGAGTGATCTTTATGGCGTGTAACCACAACAGACAAGTCAAGACATTGCACATGGGATTCTAAGCACTTGTGTAAAATAGCTGAGAACGGATTGTGTAAAACACTGGCATGCCAATGGATTAACAACCCTATGTACCTGTAATGGCTTAGTCCGAGAATCAGGAAAGGAACAACAATATGAACAATGGAAGAGCAAAGAAAATAACAGGAGAAGAGAACAGAAGAGAGAATTTTAAAAAGAGAGATTGAATGTTCCTTCTTCTCAGTCTTATTATAGAGACAAAGAACTATATATATGTTCTGTTACTTGAGTCCAAATCAACGCTACTATTCTAATAGCAATTCAACGTTCCATATTGATCTATGTGACTCTTGTTTAATAAAGCCAGTTTAACCACTTAACCAACTTTACTTACACATCACAGACTACTCTCCTGTAACAAGTAACCAGAACAGTATCAATCAACAATGTCTAACAGAGTCAATTTGTTTCCAAAATTGAAAATATTCAAGGATTCAACAGGCCCCATCAGATTATTTCATTGTATCCATACTCGAATTCAACGTGGCTGTGGCTGAAGGCCTGGATCCCTCTGGATCACTTCACTGTATCCAGCTTTAACGAACGGAATAGCCGAACGAGTCTGCCGCTGGGGAGGATTTATAGAGACGATGACTGCTGACAGAAAATGAAAGAAAATATACGCATCATCTTATAAAGGAATTTTGTGCCAAATTTTTCCATTTTGTTACGTAGAACATGATAGAAGCTAAGGACGTGAGGTGTCTCTACAACTGTTGCATGATTCCGCGCAAATTTATTCAAGCAAAGTTACTGTCGGAGTGGTTGATAATGTGTTGCTTCTTTATTAAGTTTATACAAATGCGTTTTACTGACATATTTGCATATTTCCAATATCCATATTCGTTTAGAGTGATAGGGAATACTAATAGATGACTAAGAATTTATTATACCTATTTTTGCATATTTAATTATTTTTAATAAATTTTATATTTATTTGAAATTATAATATATTTTGTAAGTTACATGTGTTTTAAAAATATTTTAAAATTATATACTTTTAATAAGAAATATTGTAGTATTTTAAAGTTTTTATTTTTTTTTTTTTTTTTGTACTTGTTTCAAAATTTTCATTTACTTAGAAGTTAAGATTGGAAATATAGTTTTTAGAATGACATTGTAGTAAACATTTCAAACTTTTTAAATTGAGGTTGAGAATCCAAATTTGAGTTCTTTTGTACCTTGAAAAGTTGCTTGAAAATCAAGGCAAAAAGTTGAAATTTAGTTGTAATTGAAGTATGATTCTTATTTGAGCACTATATATTTAAATAAATATAACTTGAGTTTTATATGTTTAAATTAGGCAATTCAAAACCTTAAATTGAAGTATATATATTCAGATTTATAATTGTTATGAAGAGATTTAGACTTAAATCAATTACTTAATAATTTAAAAATAATGAAAATGATATTATAAAGGTTGTCATGCTTGAACTAAGTATGTTTTTGTTTTTAACTTATAATTTGAATTTTGTAATTTTGTTTTAAATAAAACTTAATGTGTTAAAAAGTTGAAGAGAAAAAATATAAATTTTTATAAATAAATTATATTCTAATTGTAACTATATTTAGCTTGAAATAAGTTTTAAAAAACAATAAAGTAATTTTAAAAGAATAAGGAATCGTGAGCTATATATATATTTTTTTAATATAAATAATCATTTTTAAGGAGTAATACGATAGAGATGAGAGAATTAAATAATAATTCTAAAAAAAAATTATTTTTCTTGTATATACAATTAGACTTTTTAATAGTTTGAGGAAATTTTTAAAAAATTTTTGATATTTCAATTATATAAATTATTTTGATATGTTATTCTTTATTTTTATAAAATTATTTAAGTTATTTTAGTTTAATAATTGAATATTTATTTATTCAATTAATTTGATTAGATTTATTAAATTAATATTAATTTGTCAATATTAAGAATTATAATATATTGTTATTATCTTTTTAATTAGCATGTAATGAATAATAATAATAGATTATAAACAAAATTTTATTTTATTATTATGAATAATTTATATAGATTAAACAATTCTAATTTATTTAATTATTGTTTGTATCAATTTATATTATTTTTAAAAAAATTTATTCTAAATGTATAATAATAAAAAATATAAATAAAAAAATTTATTTTATTTAATGAATATCTAAATAAAAATTTAAATAATAAAATTAGTTATTATAAGTAATGAAGTTTACTCTTAAAATTTTTTCAATGCATTGTGAATTAGGTATAAATTTTTGTTAATAGAATTGTAAAATATTCTCTTATTTTTTATTTTATTCAAAAAATTAAGCATAGTACAAAAAACGAAAACACGCAAAGATTTGAACCAATAAATAAAAATAAAAAAAAAGGATCGAACCAAAAACCCTAGAGAATCTATTTTAACACACTTATTTTTAGTAAATCAAAATAATAAGATAGTAATTAGAGCCTTAAATGATATAAATCTACAAATAGATTTAAACTGAAAAGACATGTCAAGTGTTACGTATTTTTTCCTCTTACAATGCCGCCCTATGAAACAGAACATGATCCAGCTCCACACCAACTGATATTGATATTGACATTAAATGCATTAAAAAATAAAGAAAAGGTTAAATACACGAGAAAAGAGATGAAAATTTGTCCGTGTATTTATTTATAAGGGAGCGTGCAATGCAAATGGATCCGTCAGGCCCGGCACATTTGCGCGAAAGAGGACTGCAAATGAGACAAATTACCCAGTTTACCCATTGTACGTCCCCTGCAATTTAGTCCGTTGCAGCCAGCATGCATTTATCCTTGTCATTACATCCATCGCTGTGGGATAATAATCCTCTCTTGCAAGCAAAGCCAAAAGCCCTTCCAACCAAAAAAAGTGTGTGTATATATATATATATAATCTTTAGAGATTTAATGAAGATTATGTAATAAAATTTTATTATAAAATATTTATTTGTAAGGACCGCTTGGCCCCTACCCTAACATTTCATTTTATGTTTCGTTTGATGAAAAGCGTCACTAATTTTGAAAAAAGGGCAGAGAAAGAAGAGCTTTTCTAGAGAAGTAGCTTTCATGGCTTCCGCATGAACTAAAACTACTGCAAATCAGTCGCATTGAAAGCTCTCTTCTCGGGTTCTGGCCTCGCCCTTGCCCATCTCCAGTGAGTATTTTTCTTTTGTTGTACCTCCTTGTCTTCTTCCTTCTAGCCTCCTTCAAAACTCTCCACCTTATTCCTTCGATGCTAGTTTTCTCCCCTAATTTTTAGGAACTTTTGTAGCCGTGGGTTTCCGTTGCATGCTCTGGTTCTTTTGGTTTAGGAGTTTGATGGGTCTTTTCTGGTTTGCTACGAGTCTCCATTGTTGTTTTCTGATCTGACGACTCTGAGTGACACTTATCAGCATTTCCGCAGCTTGTTTATAAATGGCATGATTAGAGAGATACATTTTTCCCCAGTTTTAAGAATTTGGCTGTCGGTTATAATTTATGGCCAGTTATTTTTTTTTATTTTTTGAAAATTTTTAAATTTATTAGAATGTGTAAAATTTCATGCAAAGATGGTCTAATTGTTGAAGTTGAAGGTGTCTTATGTGCCCGAGTACTGTCGCTTCATGAATTGATTTGTTGACCATGACCTTTTTTTGGGTGCGTTCAGAAGAAAGAATTCTCCGAAGATTGACCCATTTTACCTTGCTTCCTGGGGGGGCGAAATTCAAGTTTTGCTGTTGCATTTTTGAGGACGACGATGCTGTGTGCTTGTTCCGGGGAGCAATTCAAATTTGAAGAGGCACCGCGATCTCCGGAGTCGCTGGCTACAAGGGATTTCTCGGCGAATGGCTTTTCTTCGAGGGCCACAGGGGTCTGGGAGGATAAACTTGAGGACATTAAAGTGGATGAAGCTGATTCCACTCTTAAAGAAGCTCTCTCGTTAAACTATGAGGTGGGTTTATTATCGATCTTAACGAGTTCATTGGTTGAGTGCTCTTTTCCGCGCCGTGTTTTGAGTGCCTTCGTTCATGTGAGTCACAGGAAGCCAGGGCCTTGTTGGGGAGGCTTGAATATCAGCGAGGCAACTTTGATGCTGCTCTTCAGGTGTTCCAGGGTATTGACATCAGAGCTTTAACCCCAAAAATGATCAAGGCAATTGCTGAAAGAATGATGCTTAGAAAGCCGCGTCCCAAAAGTGACATGGTGCCTCTAAATGTCATGTCCATGCATTCAGTGAGTTTGCTTGCCGAAGCAATCTTGCTCAAAGTTAAATCACTGGAGCAACTCGGGCATTATATGGGTAGATTGGTTTTCACTCTTGTTCACGGCTATTAAATTTTGTTATGACAATTGCATTGTATGCTCAAGGTTCCTTAAATTTTTTCAAATGTGCTAACCACTTTCTCAGTTTTTCTTTTCCTCTTTTCAACTACTTGCCTGTCTTAATTTATGTTTCTTCATTACAAAATTTGGTTATGATACGTATTCCATATGTTAGAGGCTGCAAAGGAGTGCAGAATCATCTTGGACATAGTTGAATCAGCACTGCCGTATGGTATTCCCCAAGGCATCAGTGAAGGCAGCAAATTAGAGGAGACATTTCATAAAGCGCTATTGTTACTACCAGTTCTTTGGATAAAAGCAGGCTTGCTTGAGGAAGCTATCACGGCATACCGTCGAGCTCTATTCAAGCAATGGAATTTGGAACCACAAAGGTTAGCTGGAGTGCAAAAAGACCTAGCTTCCATGTTACTTTTTGGTGCTGTAACGGTAAGCCCTCCACCTCAGTTGGAAGTTGGTGGTCTACCTGCCCCTGAAGGTAACATAGAGGAAGCAATTCTTTTGGTACTAGTCATAATGGATAAGGTGGCACGTGGAGAAATTAAGTGGGATGAAGAAATCATGGATCTTCTTTCTTACGCACTCTCAATTACTGGCCAATTTGAATTATTGGCAGAGCATGTGGAGCAGGCCCTTCCAGGTGTCTATTCCAGAGTAGAGAGGTGGCACCTCCTTGCTCTTTGTTACAGTGCTGCTGGTCAAAATCAAACAGCTTTGAACCTGTTAAAGAAAGTTTATGGTAGTTCAGAATCAAAGTGCAGACCGCACGTTCCTTCCTTTCTGTTGGGAGCAAAGTTGTGCTCCCAGGATACAGAGTATGCTCACGAAGGCATTGATTTTGCTCGCAAAGTTATTGATTTGGCTGGCCATCATAATGAACATTTCAATGGTCAAGCTCATAAATTCCTTGGTGTTTGCTACGGGAATGCAGCAAGAATGTCGTTGTCTGATTCTGAGAGAAGGCTTTTGCAGAAAAAGTCTTTGAAGTCTCTAAAACAGGCTGCGTTAAATAGGGATAAGGATCCAGAAGTGCTGTATTGTCTTGGGCTGGAAAACACATTCCAAAGAAATCTCGATGCAGCTTTTGACGATGCAATGACTTATGCTGAAATGGTAAGTGGAAGCTCAGTGAAAGGTTGGAAGCTACTGGCCCTTGTCACTTCTGCGCAACAGCGATTCAGGGATGCTGAAAAAGTAGTTGGGTTTGCTCTGGACGAGTCTGGGAGAATGGATCAGTTTGAACTGCTTAGATTGAAAGCTGTGCTTCAGATTGCTCGGGAGCAGCCCAAGCAAGCAATAGAAACATGCAGAATACTGCTGTCTTTAATTCAAGCACAGCGTGATCTCCAAGCAAAGAATTCTGATCAAGCACAAATCTTTGAGGCATGTCTTACATGTGTCCTAGTTTCTCATGCCTTTGATGGTTCTGTGATCATATAGTTAATATATTCTATGTGTATTCGCCCAACAATTTTGTCAAGCACTCACAAATGTGCTTCAAACGAAGCTTAGTCAAATTCCATTATGTGTAAATTACATTATTTTTCTGCTTTATGTTGCAGGCATTATCAGAAAGAAACTTGGAAATAGCAGCATGGCAAGATTTGGCAGCCATTTACACAAAACTTAGGTTATGGCCTGACGCCAAAATTTGTGTGGACAAGGCCAAATTGATGGATTTTCATTCTCCTAGAAGTTGGCATATGGCAGGTATAATATGTGTTTCAAAAACTAGGCCCTGGAACATTTGATTAAGTATAGCTCACTCTCTCGGTGCTTAAAGCGAAAGAATATCGAAAACCTGTAACTTGAACTAATTTTGACACACGAGCACATAATGCTTTTTGCAGGAATGCTGTTTGAAGGTCGGTCACTATACAAAGAAGCCCTTGTTTCGTTTTCAGTCTCCTTGTCAGTAGACCCAGATCATGTTCCAAGTATAGTCTCAATGGCAGCAGTATTGGTAAAACTTGGTACTCAATCTTTTCCAATTGCAAGAAGCTTCCTATTAAATGCATTGCGATTGGATCCTACAAATCATGAGGCATGGATGAATCTTGGTTTAATTTCAAAAATGGAAGGGTCATCACAGCAAGCTGCAGACTTCTTTCAAGCTGCACATGAGCTTGCGCTGTCAGCTCCTGTTCAAGGCTTTGTGTGATAATAAGTTGCAAGTTTTGAAAGCAAAGGATTAGAACATGAGATCTGCAACCAATCTTCTCTCACAAAACGACCTTGTGCTACGCTGTAAGCATCAACAGAGAAATGGCGTAAATTGTCTTAAGGACTGCTGCCCACCCCTCTTGCATAGGTTTTATGATCAGAATTCTTTGATACAATTGTTTATTAATTCTGCTTAAGCTTTGAAATATGTTGAAAATATCAAAGGGCTATAAAATTATAAACTTTCCATGAATCAATGCATAAAATGGTGACAAAGGGACTGAAAATAGGATCAGAATTTTTGTTCCAATGTAAAAAGCAGATGTGTGGATCTCCACTTTTATCACTCACAGGGTTATGGTATTGTAATGGTTCACATGAAAAACAAGAAAATATTGTGTCGGTGCTCGTAGAGGACTCAAAAGGAGGTATGAATATGTCTGTTGCAGTCAATTAAATCGAAGCAGATTAGTTGCAGCACATCTAAAATTATAGGCAGGATGGTTGGCTTATAATTCAAGCGTCTGCATGGTTGCTGGTTGGCAAGATGACTGTCGAAGTCCCCAGTCTTTTTTGATTCATCCAACTAGTCTTGTACGACTAATTTAAGGTTGATTACACAAAGAGGTAGAAATGAAAATCATATAGATGCTTTTAGATAGGAATGCCAGTTGCATGACGAAGTTGCATTTACAATATGATAAAAATGGAAATACAGGTTGTTTGCACTTTTACAAAGACGAATGAATGGGAATGGATTTTATTGTTGGGATGTAGGATTGCCACTGAAATATATCAGTCTTTGTTTTAGCCAGTTACAAAGGAAAAAAATTAAACCTTGCAGGTGAACTTTAATTTACAGTCATTGACTAGTCTACTTTAGTTCTGTGCCCCATAAATTATGACTAGCCATATCAAACTTTGCTATGCGGAATGATATTCATGAAGCATACCTCAAAAACACATGACAATAGGCCTTTAGAATTGGGGACGCAGAAAATGCAAAAGATAGAAATGAATCCTATGATAAGCACTGATGTGGAAGAAATAAATATAAAAGACTAGATATAAAATCCAAAATCATTTCTCTACAGCTCAATTCAATAATTCACCAAATGTAGTTCCTAGCAAAATTCCAGCATCCTTTTCTTGATTAAGGATTTTTTTTTTTTTTTTTGGGTACATGATTAAGGATTTCTTAATTGAGCCAAATCTTCCTTTTTCATGGACATATGAAATTTCATTCCAAAAAGTTGCTATAACATCATCCTGTTGCAGCTTGCTACACTATAGATTTGAGTGAATTGCAAGCAACTAAGCCATAGCATTTTAGTCAGAAATATATAGGACAAACGCAGGTTCTATCATCTGATGCCTGGCAAAAGGAGAGCTTAATCATATGTCCATCTCACATAGTCTGCTGAGTTATGAAATATCCTCAATCAGGACATGTACCCATGGATGATGCATGAAATGGAAGACATGACTTATCATAACATATCCAAGGCATAATCATAAATTTTGCTTAAATTTACAAGGAAGGTCTTCGCCAACTTACAAAGAAACTGCAGCTGCACAGACATCTAGATTAACCTTTAGCTCATTTGCCACTGCATCAAAATCATGAAGCACAGAGGGATCAAACTTTAATGTTATACCTGATATACCACAAACAGAAGCAACTGGCTAAAGCAAAGATTCCACATCAAAGCCCAAGAACACCATTTCATTGAGTTTGAGGAAAATGTCATTATTAGGTTGTTTTGTACCACAATAGTCCTCTAGCATCATTTATAATCTCAACAAGATATTGAATCAGAAGGTTTTGAAAGGCCAACCTTTAGAACTGGTTCACCCTTATTAGAATTAGCAGATTGCTTTGCCATCGCTTGCAGCTGTGCACGAGCTGCTTTTCCTGCAGCAGATTTTTCAAATTCCTCTTGCCTGAAAATAAGACCACCATAAATTCTATGAATAATACTGCAAGCAAATAAAATGTTCCCTCAATTAATTTGTTCATAAAAATTAAATCAGTCCCAGCAAAAGCTGGAATTTTGAATCAGGTCACATCACCAAGGAAAAGTTCTAGGCTAAGGCACACCTAAAACAAACCACTCTACACGATTGGCACATGGCATAAGATGAAGTTAGCTCATAATGCCAACAAACTTTTGCCATCTTTGTGCTCAGAAAAATGGTGAATTGAATGATGACAACTTTTAAAACTATCCTTGCTATGCTAATAGCATTCCAACTAATCTTGGCCCACGGAAAAGCTAAGGCAGCTAATCCATGTTGTAACTGATCACCCCAGTGAATTCCCATAGTTTGGTTTCACACTCCAACCGGCCTTTAAACCCAAAAGCTGTCATTTAGCATTTAGTTGAAAATCCTAAGGGCGGGGCATTTAGACAACCCTGTAAATGTAAAGCATAAATATTCATGGGCTAATCTTCACTTGGCACCACGGGAAAGGCAAACTAAATGCAAGTTAAAATATGAGTTCAAAAATTAAATTACGTTCCAAGATATGAGATTCTGGATTATGGATTGTAAACCAAAAACACCAATCAAATTTGAATCAAACATCATTCACAAATATTAGGGGGGCGGGCCAAAGGCCCCCACTTTAATACCACCAAACTGATTCTGCTCGATCAACCTTCATCCGAATTTCAGAAAACAAAGCTTTGAAACAGCTTCTGGTGATACTCTACCACCCCCCCCCCCTCCCCCCCCCCCCCCCCAAAAAAAAAGACACAGAAAAGGAAATTCGAACGATCTTCCAATCCCATAACCACCCCACCAAAACACGAAATTCATTTGATCAATTGAAATAAAAACGGGAATTCAATTACCGTCTCTGGGCAGCTTCGGCGGCTTTCGCACGAGCTTCTGCGTCGGCCAATCTATCTTCTTCTCGTTTCCGTTGCTTGTTTTCTCCGTCGAAACAAGCGAAGCAAGACAGCCCCATGCCGACCCACTCACCCAAAAACTGTTCGTTCCTTCCAATCGAGTCTTTTCGGTATTTCTATCGTTTTGACTTCTAAAACGTTGTTACTAAATCGTGCTATGCCCAATTTTTATACATTGCGGATAACTACATAATTTCATGTACGCACCATGTCTAATTCTAACCAATTGCGGAGTGCCGCGTCATACAAATAAGGGCTCCCTCGTCTTTTCGGTCCCCAAATTTGGCGATGACGTGGATGACACCGGCGTACCCTCGGCGTTACAACAAGGAAAATATTGCAAAACGATGCCGTATGCAGCGGACTCTTTAATATTAGCGACCGTCGAAAACCAGGCTCCAACAGGTTTCAGCGGGGCAAGTCGTAGTGTGACCGTAAGAGAAAAGCGCTTGGATCAACTGAGAGGACGAGACGCCCAATAAAAAAAGGAAAAATAAAAAAGATGCGCTGTCGACCGTTAGAGTTGCTCTCTCTAATGGAAGCGCTCGAAATCAAGAACGGTCTATCTCGACTGCTGTGTGTCAAGTTCACGCTCACCATCTAACCCGTCGTTGCCTCCTCTGCCACGAAGCAATCGACAAGTGGAGCTCAAGCGCGCGTTCCTCGACTTCCTGAAGAAGCGGAGCCGAGGTGATCCGGTGGCCCACGGCAGCCTCTGCATCCACGAAGTAGGGTTTCTTGTTCAACATTGCACATTACAGTAAAAAGCACTTACAATAACGAAACATAAACTACAATCTAATTAGAGCATTACAAAATTAATAAGTAAAGGAATTGTTCCCAACTTCTCCTTTCTCTAAAGACCATCTTTGCTTCTTCTTCTTCTTCAAGGTATCAATGGTGAGTTTGAATAAGTATGAAACTAGGTTACCTGACACTCTTCCTTAGTTTCTTCATAGCTATTCACTCTTATTTCACTTCTTTGCTTTTCAAACTTTGATTGAGAGAGAATCTTAGCCAATATGTCTCCTAGTTGAGCTTCTATGTTGCACTAGACTAACTTCGCTTCTTCCTTCATTTGACATTCACGGATGAAATAGCAATTAATCTTAAAATGTTTAGTTTTTCCATGGAATATTGGATTTTTGGGAATGACTATCACAACTTGATTATCAATATTGATTTTAGTAGGTATAGCTTATTCATATTTTACATCTTTCAAAATTTTCCTTAACTAGATAGTCTGATTGACTATTGCTACTAATGTTGAAATGTATTCTTGGGTTATCTGAATTCCTTGCATTTCGGGCTTACGCATACTGATTATGCATACTTGGATGGGTTCCCAAGCTCCACTGGGTCTCACAAGCTTCTAGAAACAGTTCATGTCCCACCAATATAATTGGACCTTGGTACTCATGGTTGCCCGAATCCCTTCCACCCCTTCTATTTCTTTTTTGGGCGTTTGGGGTGGAAGGAATGTATTTGTTTGAGAATGTTGTTGCTTCATCTTTCTTGCCCAAAATGTTTTTGTTGGGATTTTTCTGTACCATCAACCTTCTTCAAGGGTCAGCCTATGTTTTCCCTGATTCTAAAGCACATTAAAAACAGTTGACTTTTTGACTATTCTTAAGTTTCCAAGTGTCTAGAAACTCATGTTTCCAGAGTCGGGGCAAGTTTCAACAGTCCTGCTCTTAATTTTCCAAGCCATAAGAAATTCTACCAATGGCGTTGAAATTATTACATCCCAACCATTGTACATTTTGAAAAGAAAAACGAAACCGTCCAGGCTTAGCTAGAGCCTCTTTCCTTGGCCACAAGAGCAAAGCTTCTGGGGGAAAGTCTAATCTGTCAAAGTCAAACGAAATGTGAGCTTTAAATTCTTAGAACCACCCTCCACACCCCCCCCCCCAAAAAAAAAAAAGAGTTGAGAAATGAAAAGTGCAGCACACGCCCATTTTGGAAATCATTTGATTTGGTTCCAGTTTAAATTGTCTCAAATTTACACTCGCTGTTTATTTTGCAATGTGCCCAAGAAAAAAGTGAAACTTGCTGTAAAAAGTTATTATTGACTGACCAAATCGTAGCTTGGGTGGGTTTGTGTAGTTATTATTGTGTTTGGATTGATCGCTTTCTAGCATTTTCCTCTTTTATCTTTTTCTTCGGATACAACGGAAAAGTACCTTTGTATGTTTCAAGAAATCGATCAATGAGGGACTCAGACATTAATTTTGCTTTTGGAAACACAAAACGGTAAAGAAATCTTGATTCCTTTGCAACGTTGGTATGAAGATTTCTTTTATTCTTTTTTTCAGCTAATTGATATCACCAAAAGTACCCCGAACAAATAGCTTGTAGCCTTGCCCAATACTCTGCTTTATGTGCAAGGCAAATCGAGATGCCCCAACACTACTGAACTATAGGCTTGGTAAAATCACTAGATTAGGAGAAAAGGAGTATAGCTTTTCTTGTCTTGGAGGCTTAGAGGCAATATGATTTATCAAGTTAGAATTATCTATTAGATCTAAATTTAAAAGTTAAGATTTTTGAAAATGTTAGTTACACAAATTAATTACCCTTTTAATATATATATATATTGAAAATGACTATTTCTCTTGTCTCCACCTTCAAATTTGAAATAAATATTTCCAATTAATCAAACACAGATAGATTGTGTGATTCAGAAAAAATGAAATGAGATCAAGCCACACACGGGCGCATATGCAGTCCTTGGCTGTTGTTAGCCGGTAAATTTCACTGTATGAATTGAGGCCAGCTCATTGCTTACGTGTATATCATAGAAATATGACGTAGGGTGGTTAAATTGACTTGCAGAAGACTTTAACAACATTTATAAATGATATATGATGTTGTAAGTCGTTCAAGTTATGGCTTGGCGTTAGACGTAGACTTTTTGTACATAAGGAAATAAATTCTCATTTGTTTGAATTTTCTACGATCGCGTGTTTGTGGAATTAAGATCTATGTCCACAATTTATTTTGAAGCCAAGAAGGCAGGGGACGACGGTTGGGGGACGGGGTTTAGGTGTAGGAAGCGGGTACCGCGTCCTTGTTCTGTTTTGATTTGTTTTGTTTTTTATTTTTTTTTTAAAAAGTATATAATGGGCATATAATTAAAATAAAATGTGCAATTATATATAATAAAATTAGTAAAAAATTCTATATGCACAAAGTTGACATATATATATATATATATATATCTAAGTTATATACCTAATGTATTTACATTCATTTTAGTTGTATACGTATCATATTAAAAAAAAAAAAAAAACAACGTGCACGGGACCTACAACTTTTTTCCCGGTCAGGGTCCGTCTCTAGAGAGGGTTATATTTCGAATTCGACGGACTTCGAGCATGCGTCTGCCCTTTAAGCAGCAACAACCTATTCGAATGTGAAAAGAAAAACAAAAGGCATTCTGACCCAGACGCACCGGGTCAAGGGATGCCCCTAACAACGCGCATCACATGATACCGGGTGTGCCGTGAACGTGTCAAAATTCATGGCACTTAGTCTAATTTTCCCGGGGAAAAAATTAATAGTAAAAATTAACTCAATTTAAATAGTTCATTTGAATTTGCTTTAAAAACAAAATTTACATTCATTGAAAGAGTTAATACGATGTAACTCTAAATGTTGAAAATACGAAAAAAAAAAAAGAGTTTAAATTGATATAAAGTTTAATTTATTTAAAATTAAAATATCTGAAATTAATAAATTTATATTTTGTTGTAACTCTAAATTCAAAATATTTAAAAACTAAATAGGTCAAAATCTGAAATAACTTTGCCTAAATCTGACCCGATCCTTTGGTTGCCACCTCGAGGGAAATGCAGGGGTTCATTTGAAAACAATAATGGCACAAACTAGTAACTTGGTCAGAGCAGAGCATCCGTCCTATTATCTTATTCTACAAGGCGGGTTGCCCATAGTGGCTTGAGATGAGGAACACTCAAATTGGCTTGATCTAAAAGGAGTTCGTATGATCACACGCATACCAATTATCACCCCATCAATCTTTTTTAATTTTTTTTTTGTTTTCTTTAATTGCAACTAACAATAGAAAACTATAATCTTAGAAAAATATTTTAAAAAATCGATCTGTCTTTTGTTTATTACAAAATTAATTTATCTGTAAAATATATTTATTAAAAAAATTTACAAAAAAAATTATTTTTTACTGTTTAATTAATATCTTCTTGACTTTAATTATTGTAAAATAAAATAAAATTAAAATGATAAAATAAAAAATTATGATACAAATTAATTATTATTATAATAAATAAAAATATATTAAAAAATTTCAGTTACTTTCTTACAAAATAAAGCTGATTTTAACATTAAATAGTAAAAAAAAAAAAAGATTTACCACCACAATAACGACGTTGACTTATGACCTCAATTACAAAACCGAAAATAACGTGAGAGTGACATTTTCTCTCTTTTATTGGTAGGAATATTTGTATAAATGATTTCTTTTTGTTTTAAATCGGAGTCAATTTTTTGTAAAATAATTATTATTTTTAGTTAATTTTATAATTATTTTTATTAATTATGCTTTTTTAGTTTTTTTTTTAAATGAAAAAATAAGAAAAAAAATTATTTTGCGGAAAATAAATGGACGCTTGGACACAAAGTGATTGCCCTGCCTCTCTGGATCTCAATCAATGTTCGTTATTCAACTATCGATAATACCAACATCGGTTGGCTGCTAAGGTCACTGAACAGAAAAAAAAACCATTGCCTAACTCGCCCAATAATATTACGCGTAATTTACAATTACGGATATTTCCAAGGGAGCCAGAATGTTCAACCCAGCCCAGGACTGGAAACAGAAAAAGCTTCACAGTTGTTGAGGGAAACAAAATCCAAATTTACATGAACAAGGAAAATCAACCTGGTGTGCTGGCTCTCCGAAACTGGAAGGACTTGCTCTTCAAAGCTCCGTTGTTCTTGCTCCTAGGAGAAGATAACCCATGACCACTCACCATCGTAATCTCACTGAATCCTCTCCTGTATTCTTTCTTCTTTGTTGTAGGCGTTTCTGAACTTAGCGTAGGGAGTACGTACCATCCAAGAGAGGTGCATAATATGGCAACTGATCGTCCAAAAAACACCAAGAATAGCAGAATCAAGACTATAAATACTGGCACATAATAAACAGGCCTCCTCAATTTATGCGACATCAAGTTCCATATAGACTTCTTCTTTTTCTTCCTCTTCTTCTCCTCGGTCCTTCTATCTGCTTCCACTGGCCTTGATTGCTTCACATCTTTCTCAGGAGATTCTGCCTCCACTGGCAACTCATCAAACACCTCTGTGTCCTGAATTATAGGTTTGTTTTCTTTGATGTCCCCGATGGCCTTGCTCTTGTCTTGCTTGCGATCTTTCAGCTTTATCACGATAGGAACAACATTGTTTGAATTGGAGTACTTGAAGCGAACAACATATACATCTTCAGGTCCCATCTTGGAGTGAATCTCCTTCCGCTTCTTGTCAAGATCGGCCACGAGTTCGGAGAACTTTTCGCGGCCTCTAGCTGAATAAGGGTTCTTGTTATCCTTGCTGCTCTTTCTTGATTTTCTTGGCGTTGAAACTGGGCTGCTCCATCGCTCTTGCTCTTCCTCTTCCTCTTGGTTGTGAAAACTGCCACAGATTAACGGCTTCAACATCTGACAATTAAAAAACTGTGTGCCCTGATTTTTTTTTGGGAGGCTTATGTGTGTAGAATTGGAAGAGAGGGCTGCTTATCAAGGCATTCCAAAGACGACCCGATCCAAGCATTGGCTGATTTTTCAAACGTCAAGTCTGTAGAGATAAAACAAGATGGGGATGAAATGCTATAGAAGCTTCCATCCATGTAGATCTTGGAATATCGTTTTGACTTCTTGGAGAGGAAGTAAACATGGCAGTTGGCAAATTGATCTCAAGTTAAAAATCTAAATCTAAACGCAGAGAAAGTATGCCAGACCGATATGTAAAAGTTGCGCAATTGACAAAGGGGTTGGTATACGTATGAATTTTATAACAAAAGAGTCATGCAACACGCATGATCCACAATTAATATATATATATATATTAAAATAGACAAAAAGTCGGTAATTAATGCAAAAGTCGAGCAGTAGTTGGCGAGGAAAATTTTACAGATTAGAGGTAGGAAGAGATGTTAATAATGAGAGAACTTGTCCACCAAATCAGTTGGATAATGAATTTGTTTATTTAACAAGTAATTAACTTTCTTTTCCTTCATTCATTATGCTAATAGGTTTCCATCTATGTACAACTTTGTGTACACCCAAAGTGTCTCTCTCTCTCTCTCTCTCTCTCTCTCTTTTTTGTCCTCTGACAATTTGATGTGGGATTGAGATAACATTATTATCACCGTTAGGACCATTAGATTTTATATTGTATTTTAATGATAATAAAATATTAAATATTATTAATGTATTTATTTGAGTGTAAATAATAAAAAAGTTAGATTGCTCAAATATATAAGAATAACATAATTTCAAGTAACGTCAATGTATTATGTTTAAGAATAGCAAAAATACTTTGAAAGGGTAATATTGTAAATATAATAAAATTTTCATCAAAATCAGCAACAGTTTGAACCTCAAAAGGTAGTTAATAATTACTTTTCAAATCCACTAGCTTTCAGAACTGCGTTTAAAAAACATTTACCGACCACAATATAACCTATTTTTCAAAATTAAACAGCAAACAGCAAATTTGAAAACTTAAACCAAACCCCCTCGCTCTTTTCACAGGCCAGTGTCATAGTCGAGGCTGCTAACATCATCCCGTCGAATTTCTGCCCATTGCTGTCAATTTCCTTCGTGTCACAAATGTTTATCCTCACAGTGGCCAATCGGTTGGCCCGGACATGGGGCGCTTCTGCATGTAATATCCACACTAAACCCCAAAATGTACAGCTAGTAGCTTTAGCACGACACATTTCCTAGTCAAGTATCAAATCACCTCCGCTTCTAGAGAATAGAAAATACCGTTTATATTGAAAAATTAGCATAATTTTAAAAAAATATGATAGGTATATTAAGTAAAATCAAAACTAATAAAATTGAAGGTCTTTTTTTACGAAAAATTATTTTTGCTTATTAATAAATTCACGAAATAAATTATTAAAATATATTTTATTTAATTAACATATATCAAATTAAAAATATTAATTTATAAACTTATCTAGAATATTATTATTATTATAATTACTGCCACTACTACTTCAATCTAAGCATATTCCTCAACAAAAAAATCTTACTTGTCATGGAAACCAACGAGTTGGGACAGAGACTCTGGGCTTTCATGATGAGAAACAAAAAGGATGGGCAACGAAATGTTCGGACTTGCAGGTGTTAATCATCATGGATTGAATGTGAGCAATGGTGATGACAAGACAAGAAAGTTGTGCTCGGTCAACAGGCGCAACAGCCGCCATTCATTATGAGCGTTGTTAAAGTGCGTCGGCTGCCCTGTAATTTAATTAATTAACTGAGTTTCGGAACACTCCAAAGTCTACGGGGCATTGTGTTTGGCTCCATATTCAGACTTCTTTCGGTTTAAATTATTTTTTTGGGTAGCGTAATTGGACAAATACTCTCAATTTACAAATTTCAAAATTTTGACGCAATTGGATGAATCAATTTTAATCTATCTAAAAATATTTAATTAAATTTAATTTAAAAATAATCAAAATTTAAATTAATTTAATTTGTTATAATTCGAATAATCAAAATTTTTTTATTAAAAAAATAAATTAAAAAATTATAATATTTTTTTATTTGTAAGAATTAAAAATTTAATTTTAAATTTTTAAATAAAATTATAATTTTTGAATATTAAATCTCATAAAAAATAATTTTTTATTATTTTTATTATAAATTTTATAAATATTTATTTTTAAAATTTTTAAAATATTTAATATAATATTTTTATATTTTTAACTAATATTTTATTAATATTTACACATTATATATATATTATTTTTTTTTTTATATATTATACAAATATATATTATATTTAAATTTTAAAATTTTTAATTTATTATTTATATTTAATTATTTGATATTAATATTTATTTACTTATTTTATATAATTATTATATTTTATTTTTTATATTTATAATATTTTTTTAAAAAACTTATATATATAAATAAAAATATTTATTTATTTATTATAATATATGTAAAAATAGTGAATAAAAATGTGACTTAATTAATAATAAAAAAAAAATTATTAATAAAAATAAAATTTTATATTTTTAATATAAATTAATATATAAAAAATAAATAATATATATATATATTTTAATATTTATAAAAATAACAAATTAATAAAAATAACTTAATTTTTAAATGGTACGTTGATATATGGATTTTAACTTAAATTTCCTCCCTCCAACTAAATTCAAAATAATTTGAGTGTAATTTGATATGTAAATAATTTATTTTAAAATAATTTAAATTTAAAATAATTTGAATTAAAATTAATTTGAGAACTTATTTTAATAACTCTAAAAAATAATATAATTAATTATAATCATTTTGGATTTGGTGAAATTACCGGGTGTGTAATTGTTGCAAATCAATAGTTGAAATACGATGTTACTCTATAAATAAGATAATTAATTTTAATTATTTTTTATTTTATAAAATTAAAACAGATCAAATTGTCACAACTTATCGGTTGGAATACAGCATTAATTTATAAATAAAAGATCTTTCCAATTTGATGTAATTAGGACACGTTAAATTGTTGCAAATTAAATGTTGGAATGCTGCATTACTACTCTAATTAAACTTCTAGTGAGCATCTCTCAGGCTCAAAATCTTCTGTACGGAGAGGGCTCGTCATGCGCGATCCTGGTGAATTACAACAGAGAATTCAAAAATCAAAATAGATTAGAATTGTAAGCAATTGGCATGATGTTATTAGTTGTTAAAATAAGTCTTCGCGTAACTTCTTCATTAAACTTTAGTAAAGTGGCAACAAAATACATTTACTATGGCAAGAAGAAGTGTTGTGAGTGCATGACGAGTACCTCTGTTAAGAGGACATCGACCAGAAGAAAATCACAAATTTCTTAGAATTGGAAAATTCGCTTGTTCGATTTATCTGGTTAAAGGAAAAGAAAAAAAAAATTGAAAAGAAAAGAAAAAAAGGAAAGGATATTTGACGCATGGAAAGGGAATTGAATTCAGACTAGGAGGCGAGTTTTCACAAATTCTCTCGTTGAGACATTTTTACTAATTAGTTTATCCCCTTCGTACACTTTAATTTAATCTTATTTATTAAATTTAAGAATATATTTAGAATTTTATCTATAATGCTTAGGAACTCAGATTAGTTCAACCATATAAGTAAATCTTTTAATTTCAATGATTCGGACAATAGAATTTTCATTTCAAATTTCCTGAATTTGAAATCCATGCAATCATACGGGTCTGTGGATTTCAAACTCCGACGATTTTCATTGTTTTTCAAGAGTTGTACATTTGTTTCAGAGTCCATGTACCTGGCTTGTGCCCGAGAACCCTTCTAATTACAAGCGCCACCTATGCGTCGTATTGAGGGTGAAAGGCATTTGAAATTTTCAATGCATTGACCAGGTACGAATGCCTAGCCACTGCACTTGTCGTCACGGAATGATGATTAACTTTTTTTTTTTTTTTTCTTTTCAAGGAAGAAGAATTTCGAAGAGATCAAATCAACATGATTTGAAGACCACACGCATCATTTATCAAACGCTACTTATCTTTATCATTATTGTGGTTGTAGACATTGAATTTACCAACAAGAAAAACAAAACAAAATGGCATAAATGTTTGAACCTTCACAACTTCTCAAGTCAAAAATTACAGACTTAATTTCTACGGTTATTATTTGACTTGGAAACGCCTGAATACAAAGGACTTGCTCGCCGCCGGCCACAATTTCCTTGCACACCTCATCAAAAGGGCTTGCTGGCGGCTTCCCTCGAAAGTGAGAAGCTACCATCGCGTGAGATCGACTCCTTCTAGAGATCGAAGGCCCGTGGAGTGCGGAGTCGGTGGCTTGAAAAAGATCGCAGTGGATTGGGATCTGGTTTTGTTGTGTACTACAAGAGGTCTTGCGAGGATGAGGTCCGTTGAATTTATTACAAATTGTTTTTCAAAAGTTAGTTTATTATAATTTTACCATTATAAATTCTTTTTTTTTTTTAGCCCAACTTGTTCTTCACAGTTACAAGTTTTGGACTTCTTATTAAATGACAAATGGCGCGTTGAGAGAACGAAGGCGCAGGCTATGACACATTTCGTCCTTTTTTAGTAATACATACATACATACATACATACATACATACATAGAAAATCCTAGAATGAATTGAATAAAATTCTAGATAAATCTCTTCTGTCTCACTAAGGATTACCAATTATAAAAGATTTGTATTTTAATTTTTGGAAAAATGTTATAATTCCGCTGAATTATTGTACTTTAAGCATTATCACACATTATAATCATTTCAAACGACCTTATTGTTTATTATTTAACAATAATTCCTTTCATATGCATCCTTTTTTATGAATATTTGTACATGAACACATACAGCTATTAAGTTTCTGCGTTTGGAAAGTCAGTATACCCATCAACGGCAGAATATGACAACCAAATAATTAAAATAAACAGTAAATTACTGGCAACTTGATAGTTGTAACATACAAGTTAACATCAGGCGCGCCCGCAGATTTCAATGAGATTGAGTGACGAAAAATTGTGACACCAGACGGCTGCATCAAAGAATATGGTCATTTAGAACCAAAATTTGGTACAATTATGGCAACCTTATGACCTTTGAGCATTTGCAAGACTTTAAACACGGCAGTCGCTTGACTGACTAGACTAACAAGAACACAAAAAAAATGCATAGAGACTATCCCACCGCACCCTTGATGGTCTCCCTAGAGATTTGAGTCCATTTTTTCATACTAGCGCAATGAATAATAACTAAAAATGATGCACCTCTCATGTTCAAGATACCAAAGTCCAGCAAATATCATAAAATAAATGTTTGCAGTGACAAAGATTGACGCAATAGACAAAATCACATCTTAAACACCAGAATTAGATATTGTTCATTTCCCAGTTTCAAGTTACAATTCCATGTTAGTGCCAAGTGTATCAGTACCTTGCTTTTCACTATACACATCCTAAACGAAGGTGAGTGGACAAAGAAGCCAACCTCCTTGACCCGTCTACACCGTGTTCTGCAGTAAAACTACAACATATATCAATCCCAGTCTCTTATATAAACTTTAAATCCCATGCAAGCAGCCAAACACAGAATGGTCAAACCTTCTTTGCATAGAGTTTAAAACACAGTCCACATGTTCAAAGATACACTAGTACACATGCATACATGGAGGCAAAGAGGTGTAAAGCACAAGAACATATTATCTCACCAGAATAAGTTTATCTGTCCTCCTAATCAAAACTCTCATCATCCTTCATGTACTTCTCTTGCACTGCTGCAACTGTGGACTGCTTTGTTAAGGAGAAGCTCCCAGTTCAATGCCTTCAACTCATTCATCAAATAAACAATTAACATTTACTTATGGATGTCTTAGTGAATAAAGCTCCTACCTTGTGAGATCTGGGGTAACATTTGCTTATCAACAAAAAGACTAATTAATTCCAACTGGCTCAATCTATGGATGCTGGTTTCAAAATCATACATCTGCCTTTTCAAATGCACAGGAGAATGTGCCATACAAATTCTGTAAATTTCTCAGACAAGTAGATTTATCTTTGGCGGAGTTAGTCAAGAGAGATATTGTAGGATAACCCACAATATCAATGATATTATCCCCTAGTAACAAATCAAGTTCATATTTGATCAGTCCACCTTCTATTGGTCAAATTTCCCAGATCCCTCCCTATATCTAGTTCATACATAATAAAACTAGGTTTAAGCAAAATATGTTGGAGAAGATGCATGCAAACACATGTTTTAAGAAGCTTTTTTAGTCATAAGCAGGATTCAGAAGTGGAAATAACAGAAATATCAATATCAAAAAACACAAGGAGGATATCTGTAATAGTCCCAATCGACAGGACGAACTGCAATCTTGCTGAATTCAACAGCACTAGCCTCTATGCCAGCAAAGATGTACCCATTGCTCTTGTCTATCAACTTCACAAGATTCCCTACACTTTCTTTATCCTGAAAGCAAGCATTTGAATAAGTACACTCCTGAAAGTGCAAACTTCAAGAAATGAAGAGGCCAAAAAAAAAAAAAGGAACCTGAATGTCTAGGGTTGTAAAATTGACAAGACTATAGTCTTCTATCACCTCACAGAGCTCCTTTGTAAGTTTTCTACAGGTAGACATGTAGACAAAGTACATCTCAGAGATATTAAGATAAAAAGGATATCTCCCAAATAGTTACTTCAATCACAATCAAGAATATTTTCCTTAAGTAACCACTGGCATTTGTCTTCAGGCATCCAAGTTTATTAATTCTAAGCAGATGCAGAATCTACTCATTCCAGTGCAAAATGAGTGAAATCACCAACAAGAAGCATCATAACACTGTGTGGAATGAATTACCAAAATAGCTAACAGAAAGACAACATTGTCAAATAGAACTCAGCATCACATGCATGGTACACTAACAAAGACCTATAATCAGGACCTGTACTTAGTAGCACGAGGATCCTGGTCAAGGTGGTGCTGCAAATAAGACAAATCTTGCACGTCTGTGTAAAAATCAAGGTTGAAAGCTGCAACACACCAAAAACATATAATTAGCAGAAATATGGCATATAATTGCCAAGTATATGCTACAGAAACATATTATCTTTTGTGCTCAACATGAAGGAGGAAAAAGAATAGCATACCTAGCCTTCCATAGCTCTCAATAAGATCAATCTTAGACAAGACATTGACATGTGGGAGTTCCAGATGAAGCATGGTTGAAAGTGAAAGAAGCAATGCACTAACATATTTTCCAGAATCACTGCAAAGATGGGCATCAACTAAATGCACAGCAGTCAACTGCATGAAATAAGGAAAACACTCATACTGTCAAAAACAGCATCTAAAGCAAAACCTAGAGTCAAGGTCCTGGTATAGGGTAAAAGAAGGAAAAATGAAAAAAGATAGCAGAGTCTAATCATACCCTAAGGTTCAACTTCTTAATAAGTTTCATGATGACATTCTTGGCATTTGAGTGAAGGAAAAATAATTCCACCTGACCAGGAAAGTCGAAAAGAAAGTAATGGTCTGCAACGTAGTTAACTATGGTTAGACAACGTAAAAATATTCAGTTCCACATTAGTTACTCTAGGTTGACAACATAAAAAAGTGCTCAAATTGCAATGGAATGAAGTTGTACAGAGAGAGGGTAGGGAAAGGAAAAGAGAAAGAGAGAGATGCAGAGTGAATAAAAGATGGACAAGCTCAATCTTCCCAAACGGCATGTAATAAAACAAAGAGCTAAGTATATGGGAAAAGTATAGTGCCTTTTCATGTTTATAAAAGTGGCACTCTGAAATGTTAGTCTAAATGGACACTTTATAGCTTGAGCATGCATTTTAGCTTTCAAATCTCACATACACTTAAATGGACACTTTATAGCTTGAGCATGTATTTTAGCTTTCAAATCTCACAGACACTGATACCACTGATATAATTATGCACCACATGCCTACAAAAATGCAAAAGTGCTTGCACAAGCATATATGATGGAATGTAATTCATACACAGTACTGTGAAGTTACAGGTCAATTAAATTACAAGTCTCCTGTAGAAGTATGAATGGCTTATTCCTCTTGGAAAAATATCAGCATTAGAACTATTGTTCTCATACTGATGGTGCAAAGCAAATAATTGTCCCAACACTTTGCAGATGATAACATCCAGACAGAAAATTTGAACAAGAGAGTATAAAAATGGAAAAAGAGGGACTACCAACCTTTCAACAGAGGTTTGAGTTTAGATTCCAACCAATCAATGTTCTTTTCTAGGTAGTCCATGCAATAGATGAGACCTAAGTAAGCAAGAAAATTTCCTTTTAGAAAGTACAAGGAGGACAATCACTTACTTCTAGCAAATTCAGTTAACAAAGCATCAATGGATCACCAGAATCTTCTGTGTTATAATCCTAAGGGGGCAAGCAACATGTGCATCATGAAAAAGTTCTTTCTTACTTAGCACTCAGTGCCCTTCCTCTCTCCCCCCTCATTTTTCCATTGTTACTGTCCCTGTCTTTCCTGGTAAGGTAATTAGCTCCTCAGCACCCAACTAACAATGACCTACATGCAGGCTTTTCATGCATATAGAGTAGCCAGTTATCATCATCAATCCTTGGAGTGAACACTAAAGTTTTGGCAAAGTGATTACAACCTAAACTGCCACTTTGAAAAAACAGAGGAAAAAAAAAGCAAAAAATCCTTCATCAAATTCATTGGCTTGCTCTTCCATGCACACCACTCAATTATTCTACTAACATCTAACAAAAAGATAACAGAATCTAATGGTAATCAGCTAATGTAATTACAACTAACGAACCAATGTCATATTCATCCAGAAACTTCTTTGAAATTCGTGGGCACCTAGAAATAGATGATCAATTCTTGCCAAGGTACCACATACACTAAGGAACCAATGTCATATTCATCCAGAAACTTCTTTGAAATTCGTGGGCACCTAGAAATGGATGATCAATTCTTGCCAAGGTACCACATACACTGTGTGTGTGTGTTCTATATATATTCTATAGTTCATCAAACTTAAAATCATTGTAATTATTTCTGACAGCAACAACTGGATATTTGGGGCAGTTAGCAAGCATGCCTACCTCCATTGGGACCAAGAGAGTGTTCCACCATCACATCACTTAGTTTAATGAGATCCTCAATATTCACAGCACAGTCATACCTGAATTCTTGTAAAGGAACTCCCAGACAAGGATTACTAAAACAAAGAATGGCACTGAATATCATTTTCCAAAGGATACGGCAATGAATCATTTGCAGGATCCAAATTGATTACTGCAACCTTCCTGCAGCTCATTGATAAGATTGTTGTCAATATAACAAGAAGCAAAATTTTCCATCCTTATTATCTCCAACAATCAATATTGCATCGAAGCACATGCAAAACCCTACCCCCCTCCCCCAAACCAAAAAACCAAGAACACAAAAACTATCCATTCCACTGCAACTCATTGCAAATGGAGCCTCAAATAGCTACTCCATGACATTGAAAACCAGCTGGCCACCCATAGTTAGTATAGCAAACAAAGAGTTCTTCATCAGCCAATTCTATGCAAACTTGGTTTGAATAGAACTGCTGTTGTTCCAGTTCTACATATTTTCTATCCAGGTTACTGTTTCCACTATCTACATTTCCAGTCTATCTATCATTAAGAAGCCCACAACCAAGCAACACACTCCCTAAAGGTTGATAAAAGTTGTCCAATAACCATGTCATTTTTCAAACTTTCGCCCGGTAATCACAAATAAATGGACAAAGCTACGTAATCGTGCCCAACCAAACAACAGGAACACGAAACAAATCAAACGACCATTGTTGTCCCACATGCTTCATCGTTTATTTAAACTTTTGATATCCCAGCAAAACGAACGATGCACTAATGCCTACCAAAATGTTTAACATGGTAGCAAGGAAGAAGTAATTCAAAGGTAAAAGGGTGAGTGAAAATGAAATAAGAAGAAAGAGGTATACCTTCCAATAAGTCTGAGGAACTGGGACATGCCGTTGCAGTAAGTGGTCTTACCTGAACCAGGTGGGCCTATCACCACTTGCCCAAACACCATCTTTCCCTCCTTACTATCTTCTAGGAAAACCAAAAGAGAAGAAGGTATTGAGGGATATCTGTTTTTGAGATTGTAGGAGAGTGAGGGTTTATTTGCAGGAAAGAAAAGAAATGGGCAAAAAGAAAAGAGAAGAAGGCATTGAGAGATATCTGTTTTTGAGATTGAGATTGGAGGAGAGTGAGGGTTTCTTTGCAGGAAAGAAAAGAAATGGGCAAAAAGAAAAGAGAAGGTATTGAGAGATATCTGTTTTTGAGATTGAGATTGGAGGAGAGTGAGGGTTTATTTGCAGGAATGAAAAGAGAAAAGAGCAAAAAATAAAATCTAATAATTTGAAGGGGCATTCCGAGAATCGAACTCGGGACCTCTCGCACCCAAAGCGAGAATCATACCACTAGACCAAATGCCCATTCAGTGATTTGTTTTTCTATTTCTTGAAATCCATTAATTTGTTACAATTGAGCTTTGATTTTTTTTTATTTTCTTTTCATCTTAAAAAACAGGCTATTGATGGTTTTTTTATTTTTATTTTCTTATTTTTTTGATCTAACGGAGGTTTTACGCCCAGTGGCAAAAGAACGAAAAGGAGGATCGACATGACCAGTGGACCCCAGATACATCCTTTTGAAAGAGTTTAAGCAATTCCTCTAGGGTTGTTGCTTGCAAATAGATTTGACCCATCAGTCAAGTTACACGAAATGAGTTTGAGAGTAATAATGTTAATTTGAAATTTTAAAATTTAAAATTTATATTATTTAATAAATTAATTTATTATATTATATTAAATTATTTATAAATTTAATTTTTATTTTATCTTAAAATTTAAATTTTTGTAATGTAAGATAACTTTAATTATCTTTTATTGGTAATTTTGTAACTTTGCAGTAATATGGAAGAAATATGGGAGAAATTGAAAGATCTCTAATAATTTAAAAGTATATGGGAACCTTTTTTTTTAAAATTTTTTTAGTATTTATGAATTTCTTTTTTCTTACGCTGTCATTTTTAATAAGAAAAAAATAATTCTAAACATTGACCTAGCAAGATCAATTATTAATTTATTAGTGGAATTAATAATCCAATAATCCAATTATCTATCTGAATTAAGTTTAATAGTTATGACATAACCTTCCAAAAAAAAATTGTCATTGATTTTAGCTCCAATGGTCCCGCATTTTCCATTCAAATTTTCCAACCGTATAGCTGTCTTGTGGTCCACATTCCTACATGGTCTTATGGAATCCAGCCACTGCTGTCCATTGATTCATAATTTCATATACAGAAATACAGATAATAAGAGAAAAGTCAGCCAAGTGGGCTCCCACACAGCAGGTGCCCTGCCGAATTTGAACTTAAGCAATCCCATTAGCCCAGGCTTGCAGTTGAAAATTTCCTGATAGCCCACAATAAAAATCTGAACCAAGAAATTAACTTGCACATCTATGGTAACATTCATGATACATCTGCTCGAGGCAGTTTTTAGTTTATGCACTCAATAATAGTTTAAATGTCTCTCGGGACAACGGTAGTTGGGTGCTTCCAAGCTGGACAAAAATGATTGCAAATAGTAACTAACTTTAATTGTACAGAACTCTGCTTTGTGTTTCCGCAATCCTCAGTGACCCACATTTCTCTATCAGCTTCCTTTTTTATCTCTACTTCATTCCTACTCATTCCCATTAGGCCCTTCTGCAGGGAAAAAGAACAGAGAGACTGGTAGTTGCGTTTGCTAAGGACGGAGGATCTGAAGCCATGGCATTTGCAGCAACAACCCAGAAATGCAGGGCATGTGACAAGACTGTCTATCTTGTGGACAAGTTGACAGCTGATAATCGTGTTTACCATAAGGCCTGCTTCAGATGCCATCACTGCAAAGGAACCCTCAAGGTCTGCAATCTATGTTTCCAGAATTCATTCAGAAATATGTTTCCTTCTTGCTTTTAAGTTTAATCCTTCTAGATATCTCTCCTGAATTAATATTTTTCTTTGAATAGGCCTTGGTTCCCTTTGAAAAAATTGAAAGCCTGTACAATTCTAGAGATCAAGAATAGGCAATAGAATTCTAGCTAGAGCTGGAACAAGGTTTTCAGATGGAGGAGAAGCTCATTGTACGCTGCTTCTCCTCTGTCTTAAACCTTAATGCATATTTGGTTACCTGCCGACAACGATTATATCTTTCATTTTCATTCTTCTACTTAGAAACTTCATTTCTATTCAACAAAGGTTCCCCAGAAATAATTTATCTAAAAAAAATCCCAAAAAGGAAAAAAAAAAAAAGAATTTAGCAGAATTGACAACTCAGTCTGTGCTATTCCACTATAATACAAGCTAGGAGATCTGGACTTGTTTTTCAAATTGTGCTGAGGGGACGGTAATGGAAAAAGATCTAAAAAATAACATTGGCAACTTGATCTATTTGCAGCTTAGCAATTACAATTCCTTTGAAGGGGTACTGTATTGCAAGCCGCATTTTGATCAACTGTTCAAAAGGACCGGAAGTCTCGACAAAAGCTTTGAAGGTAAAGAAAGAAATATTTTATACGGAACACAGTACAGCAGTATTATTTCAGTTTGTATTCCTTTAGTTTTTTCCTTTCTTTATTCATGACTCAAACTGAAGTGTAAATCTTAGTATAGCGATAAGGTAACTCGGGTCAAAGAAACATTATCTTTGTAAAAATGAACATAAGGTTATGTGTATTTAATCATTTCAAAGAATGTGGAGGAGTCTCATGTACTAGGATAATTTTTTTCTTCATGACTCAAACTGATCTGCTTCCATTTGTAATTTCCTTCAAGGCACTCCAAAAATTGCAAAACCGGAAAAACAAGGTGACAGTGAGGTAATGCCCTGATTTTTAGATGATTTCTTGTATCCCAAAAATGAGGCTTTGGCTGATCATTTAATCGCTTTTATGCAGAAACCTGCAGCAACTAAAGTCTCGTCCATGTTTGCTGGAACCAGAGATAAATGCTTTGGCTGTCAGCTCACTGTCTATCCAACAGAGAAGGTTTTTGAAATACAAAACTAAGAGTTTTAGGGCATTACAATACTGACCCTTGAACTGATGATTTTTTTTTTTTCTATTGACAGGTTAGTGTGAATGGAACTCCTTACCATAAGAGCTGCTTCAAATGCATCCATGGAGGATGTGTAATCAGCCCATCCAACTACATTGCACATGAGGGACGTCTCTATTGCAAACACCACCACGGTCAACTCATTAGGGAAAAGGGAAACTTAAGCCAACTCGAGGGTGATACCAATAAGGATTCTGTAACTGTCAAAGCTAATGGCAACATGGAAGTTGCTGCTGAATCATGATGTGCTGAGTGAAGTTCCGTCTTGTATTTTCCAGCCGAACACTGTGTTTGCCATCACTAATGGTTTTTCGACTGCCCTGAATGGCTTTATGCTAATAAGAGAGGAGAAATCCTCGATCAATTTAGTTGAAGTTTGTGGGCTTTTGTTTGTAATATTTTGATTTTTATGCTACTTTGGATGCTCAAACGAGATTTTAAGACCAAGTTGATCAGTAAATGATATGGCAGGCTGAACTGGTGTATTTATAAATTCTTACTTAACTCCATTGAAATTCAGTACCTGCTGATGACTAGCATTGTTGGACTTCATCAGTGTCCTTCAATGGTCATTGGTTTGGACTTTTAAAGGCGAAATTACAATGGCCGGGACTTGGTCGACTGAAATGGGATACCAGGCAAGGATGGGAAGGAGGAGACGTAAAGGAGTGTGCTGTTTAACAACCATTTAGCAGGGAGTATCCGGACAGTAACTAGGACGGCCTATGCTTCAAAAACCAGTAACAGCCATTTGCAGGATGATCATTTGCAATTTCATAAACTACATGTTTCCATTTGTATCATGTATACTTAACCTTTCCCCATACCCTAATATGTAGGTGCCTCGTTCCAGTTGCACTATGATGTCTTTTCTTTTTCTAACATAGAGAAAAAAAAAAAAAAAGGAAAATAAACCCCAGATCTAATTGTCACATTCCTGCAACTGTACTCAACTTCAGCTGAAGAATAAGTTTAATGGACTTAAAGTTCGATGAAAATCTTTTAGGAAAATCACAGGTCAAACAGGAGTCAACATACTTTTCTGTGATTAATATGGTTTCAGTTTCTAAAGAATAATGGGAATTGTTGTCTAAGGTAAATACTCACTTATCTATAATATCATTGGATTCTATTTTGTATATCATTTATAATTAATCATTCATTATTCTATTCTTTGCAAGTGATAAAAAATATAAAATGATTTCCAAGAAGGGTTGTAGGAATTATTATAAGTTACGTTTTATTTTTCAAGATACAACAACAACTAGAAAGCATGTCCATGCTTGAACCCAAAGTCCTTTTATTAGTGAGGAGGAAGATGACAATGACAAAAATGAAGAGTTTGAAAACCTTGGTAATAATGATGATGAAACTAACTGAGATAAAAGGGCCAAGACTAGTACTAGCTTGGGAACAACTAGGCGAAAGGAAAATGTTCTAACCAACCATTAATTATATTCAAACTAAAAACATTAAAATTGAACTAGGACCAAAATAGTTGTTATGGCTTTCTTCTCTAGTAAGCTTATTATCCTCTTCACTCCATCTTTTAAGTCGTAAGATTAAGTTGGAACAATAATGAAACTAATTCCATCAACACTCTTCCTTAGTTTCAATGTTATTCACACCCATGTTAAGTCCTAAGCTCTCAAACCTTGACTTGGAGAGACCTTAGTATATCAACTTGTTAAAGTTCAAAACAACAATAGATCAAACTCACATTTTTTTTTTTCTTGTAGTTATGCTCTTAAGACAAAGTGATATTTGATCGTTAAATGCTTTGTTTTCCCATGAGAAACAAAATTTTTTTGAGATTGTTATGGTTGCTTGACTATCAACTTTAAACTGTATGGCTCCAATTTGTTAATGCTTTAAGTCTTTTAAGACTTTTCTTAGCCAAATAGCTTAATCAACTACTACAACTGTTATAATGTACTTAACCTCAGTAGTTGATTGAGCAACTGTTTCCTACTTCTTGGAGCTCTAAGTGATAGCTCAAGGACCAAATGAGAACAAATGACTTAAGGTGCTCTTTATATCATCACAAGAGCCACCACAATCACTGTTTGAAAAACCAAACAACTTCGCACATGTTTTTCTCCCATATTGACTCCAAAATCAATTGTTCCTTTAACATATCTTAGGATCCTTTTTACTACTTTGTAATGAGCTTCACTTGGTGCCAACATAAGCATCAACAAGGGACTTATAGTTTGCATTATATCAAGTCTTGTAACAAATAGGTAGAGTACAAAGTCAATTAAGCTCCTATACGTCTTTCTATCAACTTCAATGGTCCCATCATTTTGCATAACTTCTCATTCATCATTAATGGAATTAAAACTAGTTGACAATTAAACATTTTAAATTTCTTTGAAAAGTCAGTAGCATATTTCCTTTGGTAGATGAGGATACCTTGGCATGACTAAATGATCTCCACTCCCAAAAAAAAATGGCATTTCACCTAGGCTTGTCATTTCAATGCTCTTATGCAAATTAAACTTGACCTCTTCAATAAGACTATTATTTCCACTTATTATTAAAAAGTCATCGACATATGCTACCACTATGATTAAATCAGCAAGAGCAAATTTATCATAGATGGTAGCTTCACTTTTTGCTATTTTCAAGTCCCAACTACAACAAATGTTCATCAAGCTTGTTGTATTGAACCCTTAAGGCATGTTTAGCCCATATAAGACCTTTTTGAGTAAGTAGACTTTGTCTTCCTTGCCCTATTCCAGAATTCACTCATGTTATTCTACATAAGTCTCCTCCTACAATGTATCATTCGAGAAGGTAGACTTCACATCCAACTAAAACACTTTCCAGCTCCCTTGTGTAGTTAGAGATAATAATGACCTAATGATATCCAACCTAGCAACTGGTGCATATGTTTCTAGATAATTAATTCCTTGCAACTAAGAATACCTTTTGGCCATTGATCTAGCTTTAAGTTTGTTAACTAATCCATTTGTATTTAATTGAGTTCTAGTCTATCCATAAACTCCTCTGTCTTTTTCTTTTAAATCATATTCAATTCCTCCTTCATTGCATCCATCCAACTAATAGACTTTGCATCCTTTGAAAAAAAAAATCTTGGTTCTACGATGACAATATGACTTCTCTCAAATACATTATCAAGAGACGTTGTCCCCTTTGTTGGTTTATCATCAAATTTTGCAACTTCATCTATTGTGGGCTCCACTAGCTACTATGACTTAACAGGAATACTATAGCTCCCTTTTTCGGTTTCAACTTGAGATTTGCTCCAATCACATATGCCTTGTTCATCAAATTTTATATTCCTGCTAATAATAACCTTTTGATCCTTCAGATTGAAGATTTTGTAGCTCTTGGCATTGTTGTTGTAGCCAAGCAAGATTTCAAGTTTAGCTTTGTGATCAAGCTTATCCCTCTTTACATCAGAGACTAAGTTGTAACATATACAACCCAAAAACCCTTAAATGATTCAATGGGAATTTGATTCCATGCCATGCTTCATAGGAAGTCTTTCCATCTAGAGCTTTAGCTAGAAACCGATTCAATAGACACACTACTGTGTTAGCAACTTCTGCCCAAAACTTGTGGGACAGCTTCTTTTCAAAAATCAAACATCTTGACATTTCTATGATTGTTTTATTCTTTCTCTCGCTCAGTTTATTTTGTTGATGAGTGTAGCTAACAATATACTGATGATGGATTGTAGAATTTGCACAAAACTTGTTGAACTTCTCTAAGGTGTATTATGCCCCATTATTAGACCTAAGCTTCTTGAGTTGACACCTAGCCTGATTTTCAATCCAATACTTGAATTCGAAGAAGACATCAACCACCTGTAATTTTTGTTGCAACAAATAAATCCAGCACATTCAATCCAATACTGAGCTGCTTGCATTTATATCTGGCACATCAAAAGCTAGCAACCTTTTATGCAACAAGCTTTTTGAAGAATAGCTACAATGGCCTAGTGTTTTGTGTCACAAGCTAGATAGATCAACTATGCGTATGTATGCAATTGTTTGAGCTTGATTCCAGTCCATTGAAAAACTTTTGTTCTTCATCGGCCCTGCCTCTCACTTGCATGTACTTTCCATTGCCAACTTTCGCCTTGGATCAGTAGGAGAAATCTATAGGGTCTTGAACTTCGCAACATCAATTGTCATATGATGTGTGTACACCCATTGTCTATCAACCAAGCTTCTTCTGCATTAACATATAAAGACTAAAAGTTTGATTTCTTTTCCACGTGAGACTTGCTCCCCACCTTTCTTTCTCTTCTCATTAAAATACTCTAAAAAGACACGCTAGTTAATGTATGAGACCTTAGCTTAAACAGACTGATAATCAAGCTTTGGAAGCGAGTGCAACCCCAAGTGAATATTGACAGAGCCACTTAATTTTTGATAAGCTCAGGGAGACAACCAATTGTGAAGTTAGGTCCACTCGAGTTGTTTTCTTCTTTTGATTGCCTGCATTATTGGGTTGGGGACGACTTCTGATTGGGAGGGCATGAGCTGTGGACGGTGATGGGTTTACTGGTATTAGTGACAAATATAATGAATTGAGTTGCTTGAGTCTTCCATTAAGCCATCTTGGACGTGCTACAAACATTGTACGTTGATGTCAAATCCTTGAGTCTTGTCCCCTCGTGACCCTTTGATGATCTTGCTTGCCTATTCTCAAGACACACTAATTAACATTCCCAGGCCATCCTGCACACGTGTAAAAGACTAGAGTGTGTACTGTGACATTCTGCGTTGGGACGTGCGCGAGTTTGGAGATTTCTGGTGGAATTTGTGGACACTGAATCCTCTCCGGTCTATTGATGCACCCACGAGGCTGTGTCCATTTCACAATAATTGTGATGGCTAAATTTTTTTATTTTTTGGTACACCGGAATTGAATGCTCGACGTAGACATATATGCATAAAGGAAATATAAGAATTTTTTTTTTTTAATTAGCCAATCCACTAAATAGCTACTTATTTATATTTATATTTTTGTTTTTTTTCTTAAAATTAAAATTTAATATTTTTAAATAAAGATCTAATTTATCTCCACAGAGATATAAAAATTCTTTTTGAATATTGTGTGGCATATCACAGTTTTTTCCGGAAGACAAGAGCATTACAAGAAAAATAATAATAATAACGATAACAGAGAGAAATGACTTTTCATTTTCAGTTGACAAAGACCTGGGAATTGTTTGCTTTGGCCATGATTCGCCATGAAGGCGAAAGGGGAGAGTCCGGATTGTTTCGGAAGAGTTTGGAAGTTCTGAAAATGAGAAAATTAATGGTGGTGTTAATGCCACGACGACTTTGTTGAAACTGGGAAAAGATTTGACCTTTCCATTGGAGCTTTTTTGGGACCATCTTTGACGAAAACTAGAGCTACCTAATCAGGGCCCGTGCGCCGTTGGGTTCATATTCGAATCAGATCTAGCAAAGCTGTAGACCGGTCCCGCCTTTTGGTCAGATGTCCATCTAAATTACCCAACGTAACTGGAAATCAGTTATGACAAGCATTAGAGAAGGTCTCTCAACCGAAAAAATAAAAAATAAAAAATAGTGAGTCTACGATTGTTCTCATATTTTAAAGTACTTGAACTACAAATCATGAGTAATTTTTTTTTTTTTATATAGTTTTACTCAAATCATTCGTTGTTGTGATGTTGTAAAAAGGCCGGCGATTCATTTTAACTGAGTTCTTGAACATAAGACAAATTCCGACTGAAAGATTAATAGTAATATTTTGTGTAAAATTTATGTCCTTAAAAGTTTAACATCAAGAAGATAAATTTATTATGGGGCGTCGATGGTACAACTTAACCAGGATATATAAAAGAAAATATATGAAAAAGAAAAAAAGCAATTTACATTTCAATTTGGAATAAAAAAAAAAAATAATAAAAGAGTGTTGAACGGAAAAACGGATTGATGGACTTTAGCTCTCGAAAAAAAATAATAATAATAATAATAATATCTTGGAGTTCAAAATAACATTATTGGGGCTAGAAAATGGAACTAAAAAGCAAAATGAGAAAGCCATAAATCGATAAACCAACCTGAGCCCTCACCAAGGAATTACTGACCCTTGCGGACTGGCAAAGGACCACAAGCGAACAAATGGCGTGTGCACATTAGCGCGTACATGGGAGCTTCTGGACCATTTTGATTCACAAAGCAGAGGATCCAACTGGTCCCCTTTCACCGATCTTCCTTATGCATCCCACTTCGTCATGATTGTACCCTCAATCAACCGTTTGCTTCTTCTCGCCCAATTTAACGGTAATATATATGCATAGAATTTGATTATTATAAAATATTAAAAATAATTGCAAAAATACATGATCAATATGATGCAAGCACGATGACTATTTCAAGTTATAATATATATATTTATATATAAAAAATAATTTTAATATATAAAACTCTTATTTTAGAATATGAAGAAAGATGATCATAACATTAAATTAATATTAACTAACTCTTGGCAATATACATATATAGATTATTTTAGCTTGCTTAATTAGAAATTAGTGATTTTTGCTGATAAAAGGATTCACAACATTGTCCTACCATAAGATGGGAAGCCGCTCTTGTCAACGAGCAACACATTGCACGCAGATTGAGTTCAACAAGAGCATGCTTATCATGCAAGGCTCATGTGTGCTTCCATTTTGATACACGGGGAGAAGCCCATTATTGAGTCATAATTGATGTCATCTAAGATTTTACGTGCAAGCTAACACTTATGAAAATATTGCATTGGGATTTGGATGCTATCACAGAGGCTAAAGGTTTGACAAGTAACAATGGGTTTTTTGTGCTTCAAATCAAGAATTATAGTCATGGTCAGTCTTTTAATTAGCGGAAAATGAACAGCAAAAGTGTCAAACGACTTGTTGATTATGAGTCAGTGGTTAAAGCAAGCGTGTGCCTTCGTGTGGGGACTGCGAATTTTTTGAGTGCACTCATCGAATACCACTTAAGGGCATCAATAATTCTCTCAAACTGGATAACCGTTTTCTTTTTCTCCTGAAATTCTTAGGTAATAGCAGCAATTCCCTTCTCAATTATCTGATCTTTTTAATTTTTTTTTTTTTTTTTTTTTTTTTTTTTAAGAAAAAGAAAAGAATGCAGGAATTTTGCTAATGGGGCCAGGTATTCCAAGCAGCCGCCTCTGTAACAAATGAATATTGCAGATATTGATAATGATCGGGCAAAAGTCTAGCGTGAGAAAAACAGCATAATATGGCTCATGCATTTAGCAATTTTAATAGCTAGTAAACTATTAAGTATCCGTTATAGGTTAATGATTCATGATTAAGGTCAAAGATTTCGTGGGAAGTGAAGGTAGAAATAAAAGTCGAATCCAAAATGGAAAAAAAAAAAAAAAAAAAGAAAAAGATTCGGGAAGACATGAAACCTCTAAGATCTACTCTGCGTTGCAAGTCCATGTGAAAGGTTTTTACTTTTTTTTTTTTTGAAGAAAAAAAAAAAAAAGAATTAGCAGTGAGTTACACAGCAGAAGGTGTTCGCTATACCCGACTCCTTTCTC
Organism: Rhizophora mangle; assembly: GCA_037832345.1. Lineage (NCBI taxonomy): Eukaryota > Viridiplantae > Streptophyta > Magnoliopsida > Malpighiales > Rhizophoraceae > Rhizophora > Rhizophora mangle. The sequence continues at coordinate 2,460,377 of JBAPLJ010000320.1, forward strand.
TCCAGCAATTCCAACCAAACCTCTTCAAGAAGATCTTAAGTTTGCTGCCCCATTTTTTTTTTTTTTTTCTTTTTAGAGAAATTATTTTGACTAGGGCCACACAATTCCCACCATCTAATAGTCCATTTTATTTAATTATTAATTAAACAATTCTGCCATGGTACACGTCACCCATTATCTTGTTTCATCCTTCGCACCTCCTCGTACCATTTATTATTGAAAAAGGTAAGTAATTACAACAAGTTGTTATTACCACCCTTTTGTATGTTTTAATTAATTAGGGTAGGGTTAAAATTGCATGTAACTTCCAAAACAGTTTCTCATAATAGACTTATCTCAGAAAAAAGAATTAAAAAACCAAAAAAAAAAACAAAAAACAAAAAAGTAAAGAAAGCTTTGATTATAGAAGTGTACATGTCTAAATTGGCTTTTTTTAAAAAAAAAAAAAAAAAAAATTGTCGAAGAGTGTTTGAAGCATTCATCGCTTGTTCGAGGCGTGTTGGATAAATTTCCGTGTCCCAAATGGGTTGGACAAATCGCAATTGTCTTAAAAGTAATCTACTAAATTCCTATTGATACTGTGAAAGCTAGGCTAGGTCCACACTCCTCTTGGATGACTGGTGTAATAAGCTGACAATTATTTATTCATTAAAAGAAAAAGAAAAAAAAGAAAAAACCCAAGACTTGACTAACCTTGCCTCTTAAATTGGAAAGACGTAACTTTGTAGAATCACAATTCCTTGACAATGGTACATGAAACCCGTAATACTAAATTGTTTACCTTGAGCCTGTTATTTTCTTTCTCTCGATCTCACCAAAGCACACACCCAAATCCAACTGGCAACTTTGATTGATTGACATACAGATAAAATAAGAGAGGCCAAAGGATGGGGCAAAGGACAAAAACAGTCTAGGATTTGAATGTGATTCTTTTGGTTTTTTTCCCTGGCTCTTACCGTTCTTCTCTTCTATTTATATGGAGAATAACAACATCAAGAGGAATAGGGAGAGAGAGAGAATTCAACTCATTGTTTTCATTTTCTTTCTTTATCACCTCTACAGTTCAATAATAAAGAGCGCCAATATAAGAGACCCTTCTGGAGTTTGGTTCTAGAGAGTGAGTGTGAGAATGAATATGTCGGCTTCTCATTGCAGTAGTGGGTGTGAGTCCGGCTGGACATTCTACTTGGGTCAATCCTCCTTATCCAAAAACCACTGCCAGGGTTTTAGTGGGTTTGTTGGTAAAGATTATGCAATCCTAGAGGATGAGGAAGAAGATCTATCCATGGTTTCTGATGCATCATCTGGACCTCCACATTATTATGAAGACCGCTACGAACAATTGGAGAGAAACAAGAACAAAGAGAAGAGCATAGAAAAGAATAGAAGCCAAGAGCATCCATATCTTGAGGATACTGCCAGCTCTCATGTTTTCAGCCAGGCAAGTTTGAGAATAATTATTTTTGTAGTTTTCTTTCTTGTCGTTACATGCACCGTAGCAAAATAATGTGATGATTTAAGAGTTGTCACGGTCTCTTGTTGTTTATGCAGAAAGTGACTAAGAAAGAAGCTTCATTGGATCATGTCCCAGAATTTTCACAGGGCTTCTCTGCAACACATTTCAAGGTATTAGTCCATTACTCTAATTTTTATTTTTCATTTCTAAATACCCACCACTTGTTGCGCATATCTAATGCCAATGCAAATGCTATTTTCATTTGTTTGCAGGGAAAATCTGCATTAAAGAAGCACTTGGGATTCCTTCAATCTTCTTTTGCTGAGAAATCAGCTTCTAAAGAACCAGGTCTGACCCTCCTGGAAAATACTCAAAAAAAAAAAAGGAACAGTTAAGGATTCACCTACTAGGCTATAATTCCTGATGGGCTAATTGTAGTTTGATTTATATCTTGGCAGGTGGCTTTCAAGGAAGAAATTGGAAGTGACAAACTGTCAATGATTAGCGTTCTTTTTTCCTTCTCTCTGCTACCTTAGTTGCTCTAGAGAGAGATGGAATGGGAAGTGTAAAAGCAAAAAGCCAGAAGATCTCTAATGGATTTTGTTACTTTCTTTTGTTGTTTTTTCTTATTTTTCAAATTCTTCTCCTTTTTGTGTTCCAGTCATTTCAGTGGGAAACAACCTGAATGTATAAATAATAGATTAATCTCCCTGTCTTTAACCGTACCCTTTCCTTCTTGTGGCACAAGAAGGCATCAAATAAGGAAACTATGCCACCTGCGCAGTGTTGACACCTCCACAATTCCCCACAACAGCATCCATTTTATTAAAATTTGCTCAGGTGGCAAACAATACCATATTTGACTGAAATTGTGCCTCCTCGAGGACTCAAGTTTAGCAGTCAGGATTTCACTGAGTTTGATACAACAAACAAGTTGCAATCCAGTGATTCAGTAAGTGTAGAAACAACAAGAAAAATTGGAAAAGAGAGATTGTGGTGCTTCAAAGAACAGGTGTCCTGACATTAAACTATTGATGAATAGGACCTCCATTTGCACCCCACCCAACCGGGCATCCACACACGCGTGCGCAGAGAGAAGATGAAGCCAGCCAAGGCCAAAAACACATACCAATCTTTGAGGCCAATAAATGACCCGCCTCTTCTTTTCAATCATCAACTGCCAGGCTAGCTTGAAAACTAGCTAGGAACAGGATTGATAAATCGGGTCCGCTTCTAGAGCCGATCCAGACAAAAATTTATTCAGATGGAAGCAACCAAATGGTCAGCCTCATTTTCCAACAAAAGGCACCAAAAAGTGGCACCCCACCACACTTCATAGCTACCTACAACTAGGAATGTGATCCATACACAATATGGATGCAATTATTGAAGTTTCTTTTGGTGGGTTTGCTTCCAAATCTCTCTGGAACCTCATTTCCTGGAAAAGGATTTCGATTTTTGGAAAGAAGATAAGGCCTCCATCTCTGTCACCATGTCAATCATCCGTTCCTTTTCACAGTTTCATTTTCATGATAATTGACCTTAGGGCTTGAGGGCTTTGATGCCAGTTGCAAGATGATGGCTTGATTATGTAACTATTTAAACATGGATACAATGATTGGATAGCGAAAAGAGACCAAAGCAGATAGCTCGGTTGCTGAGGGAAAAAAATGAAAATCAGATCTTGTTGCAGATAGAAAAGATAAAACAAGAGTCAATGTGGGAATCTTTCACATGAAACTCAGGGGCCAAGCCAGATAGTTACTAAACTACATAAGCACGTATGGCCGATCAAAACAAAATTGTTCCTGTAACTTGTAGTAATACACCAATTACATTTTTCCCAAAGACATGGAAATAAGTGAATCTGCTCATCATCATCCCAATTCATAAATTATTGAAACAAAGACTGTCACCGTCTTATCTGCTATTATCTTGACGGTTGGAGCGGATCTGTTGAGAATTGTAACCTTATCCACATATCACTAAAATCGGTAGATCCACCACCATAAAAAGACAGAAGCCTAAGTTAGAGGTTTTTTCTCCAGCCAGAGTTTATGAAACGTAATGCATAAAACAAGCAAACGAACTCGCGCGCGCACACACACATTCACACATCCTGCTATTAATGCCAGAGAGACTATATACATCATCAATCAATTAAATACCATCGTCACCTAACCTTTTCCAATTTTTTGCAATAAATCGTTGCCCCCTCGTTCCTCAACTGGCACAAATCATTCCACAGGGGGGCAAAGTAGGCAACAGCAATTTAAAACTCAGGAGGACAGAAAACAACTGGAAATTCTTTTTGAGCTTAGTTGAGCGACCTCTGACTTGGGTTAGCTGGACTTTCCTCCGTTTGCATGATTCTTGACTAACAAAACAATAACTACACTTTCCATTCCTATGTCAAACAAAACTCCTTCCGCCATGTAAGGAAACCATCATTCACGTTACATGTGAAAATTTTATCTGACACATTGAAGGCAAGCATAGAAATTGAGAGCAGACAGCTATTCAGTTCTCACATGCCAAAATACTTCCAACGACAGATCCTCGGGTATTAATGGCCATTTCAGAACCCAACAAAAGAAAAAAGGATTATGCTTCATTTAAAAACCTTAGGAAAGATACCGGAGTCAGTTTCCAAAAGTATTAGTCTTGAGTTCAAGGCCGATTAAAACCAATTAAACAAAAAATCCCCAAGGAAGACAAGGGCAAGGCAAGATGTTGCATAATAGCGAAATTCCATGGTTTTCTGAACTTTGTCAAAGGAAAGTTTAATCGTTTGCAATAATTGGACAGACCTACATTTGGTATTTTTGAAAAATTTTATACCACTTGTCACAAAATAGTTTTTTCTTTTTAATACAGGAATCACAAAGTAAACTAACCTCGTTATGGGATTATCGTAGTAAAACGGTAAACCAACATGTTTTTTTTTTTTTAAGAAAAACAAAGCAAACTTTACCATGAACGTTGTGATCGAAAATAATCAGGAGTTTATCACCCAATCTAGACTGTTCCATGTCACTAACACATAAATTGAACAAGGTTTAAATAGAATATGTTAGAAATAAATGCTATACCTTTTGCAGATCAGTGGCAATCAATTTAGGATTACAATAGACCAAATGCTTAGCACAATCAACCCCCTCCTAACCCCATCTACCTGGTATTTAGAAAATAAACTTGTGCAATTCAAAAATATTGGATCGATGGCCTAGCTTGATTCTCCATCATAGACAACAGTCCGCATAGGATTTAAGCCCCATATATGTGTCTATGGACAGTGCGGGGCATCGAAGGTTTTAACCACATCCATCCAACGTTTGTCTATAATCAAGATAAAGAGTTCTCACAAAAGGTGTCTGATAAATAAAACAGGATCACTGAAAGCAACAAATTCGAAGTTCTTTTTATGCTTAGCCTCTATTTGGCACTTTTTGAACCTACGCTTCACTCCCATTAACATAACAATACTTTGTAACTTCTTCCATACATGCTGCTGACCATTTGCCAGATCCCTATCTTCTACTCGATCCCAAAGTAAATCAAGAACATTGCCTTGTACCAATTTAGCAAATTAGACCTATGGACAAAATAGCTAGCAAAGCATGCAACACTTGTAACCTCTGCAGATCACTGGACAATGAAATAAATATAGGGACCGCAAGGAAATCAACAATAAGACATTGCAAATTCAAAACCAGTTGGCATACCATAAATTAAACAAATCACCATCTTGCACTATTGCCTAAATTTTACTTCTTGACAAGGTGGTGTGGTTTTTTTGGGTGGCTGCAAGGATGCTTTGTGATCCCTTCACTGCCATTTACAACTACATCTGCACATAAACAATACCACAGAAAATAATAAAAAGCAGCACCTGGCACTATAAATAATGACAGAGGACTGACGTGATAAAGGCAGGAAAGAAAGACCTATAAATTCTCCAGGAAAATCTTGATATCTTCTAGGCAGGACAAATTCTCTCAGTTGTTTTGCTTCTACGTCAAATGCATAGACCTGGTTCAAAAGAGTTGTGATAACAAGGACATTATTATTTTGAAGGGGGGAAACCACCAGCTGCAACTGAGGCAACATCTAATCTGGCAATGAACCAGTGTTGTCTGTCTCAGAAAAGTAAATTGCAGTCAATCATAATCGAGGAAGTCAAACAACAGACTTTCAACATACATGGCATGCATTCATAGTAAATTTGACAGCAGTAGTCTACTAGAAAAAACAAGAGTTATTGGCACAGCATACAGATTAAAATACATCTAATAAAGCTTCAAACAGCTATCTGATACAATCTCTGAATCAAACTCTAAACAATTCTATTTGCACCTTTGTGTTTCCATATTGAAAATATATACATCTCCAAAGCAGTTGACAGCAGCTAGCTACTGCCCATTGCAACTGGAAAACAACTTTGTTATCAGAAGCTCACTTGATGCTAGTTGCTCATCATAATCCATGCGGCAAGGTGTGAAGGAATGTATCAGTTATGTACTTCCCACATCAACAATCTACGGCAGCAATAAATTTAAATAAGAGAAAGATATTACACAACTAATTTCAACCCTTAGCCATCATGCCAAATGAAGAATCAAACAAATAAATAGTTGGGGGTTGCAGCAACCCAAGTCTCCAGGAAAATTCTAGTCTAACTACAACATCTGGCCTCATTTCCAAAATTAAAATGGGAATAAATGACCTTCAATTTTGTGATCACAATCAACAAATGAACATTGTTCCTAAACCATACTAGGGGGGATATGTTTGGTTCCAAGCTGTCCCCAATGGACAAAGACTTAAGAGCTGTAATAACAAATCACAGGTCAACACATCAATACCAAGATGGAATTCATCTTGCTATATTGAAAACCCTACACCACTCATAATGTCAACAGAAAACACAAGGAAACTTCACCACTTTCAGAAGAAATTGGTCAAGTGAAATAGAGATTCCTGCAACCAACATCACAGAATTTCTTCCAGCAATACAGTGAAAAAAAGGCATGCACAAATAGTAGCAACACATTGGAATCGTCTGAGGCTAAAACATCACAATCTAACAGCATTCATGCAAGCTGATTACCGCATATCATCAAGCACCATAAGAAAGGTGAAATTTCAAACATAGAAGACCACCTGTGTCCTGTATTTCATTGAAACTGAGAAAAAAGAAACCAATTAGAGAAATTATTTTCATAACACAAAAAGAAAGCTACTTGTTATGCATCTTGGATGCATACTCTAGATAACAATTGAACCAGACTGGTGAAAGCTCTAAAATTCAATTTAAATGAAGAAAGCTTAGTATCCAACCAAGATGGCCACCCCAATTGATCTTAGTTATAAGGTCCGGAGCTAGGCAAATCAGACATAAAACAAGTACAAACAACTCAGATTTCAACTGCAGAATCTTTGATTTCAGTCATAAGGCCTGAAACTAGGCATATCAGACAGAAAACAAAGCACAAACATTTCACACTTCAACTGCAGAACTTGATTCTAGCATCAAGGAGATACTAAGCCACATGTAACATCAGAAGACATGACATTAAAACTTCTCATTATTGTGAAGTATGAGGGTAATTAATGTTGCTTCATTGCATCAAATCATAACCCCTGTAAGAATTCCATGACATGGAAACATAAAAAAAACAAGTTGCATGAAAATCAGGAAAAAGACTTACAAATACTCTTTTGTCGTGCCCTGCTACAATCAAGCATGAAGAATCAGAACTAAAAACCATGGAGTGCACATAATGTAGTTCACGTGGAAGTGGCCTTTTACTGACAGTCCATCCACTTTTGTCATTTTCATGTTTCTTCAAATAAAAAATGTAAGGTTTAACATGATCAGAATACATAAATAGCATCCCTGCATTAGAAATAGTGATTCCTATAATCTTCCATGATGCCTTAGTCTGAATTCATGCAATCAAATATGTAGTTGCACAGCCCCTGGACAGACCACGGCTCATTGCTGGCATGGATCCACTTTTTACCCAAAGACACAGAATACCTATCCAACTAGATGCCTGCACTAGAAGCAGACAATACTGACTGATCACCCTACTAATGACCAACTGAACTGGAACTCTCTGGGGCACAGGGGCATTATATCATGTGGTAAGAACTTTGTGAATTCCTTGACACAGTAGGCAAAAGGCTTTCTGTCATCAACAGCAGAGATAAGCATGAGAATTCAGAAGTGGGCCCATTTGTGGTAACTAAAAACAATGGGCTTCTCCTTACTCCGGATTCATTTTACTTTTCCATCAGGCAAAAGATCTGTCAATTAGAAGCACACAGTTTAAAAATGCATGCAAAGTAGCTAGAAATGTACCGTAAATTAGAAAAAGTACCACTAATCAATGATGAATAAACCTTTTTGACTTATTGGCATTGCCACTGTCAAGGCCCTGACATAATAGTATAAGTTTGTGCATAACCAACGTAGACCCATTTCTTCATCACATTGGAAGATAACTTGTCATCACTAGGTCCAACTATCTTGTTCTTATAAAGGATAACCTACAGAAATAAGGAGCTTAACAAGAATTAGCAAAGTTGCAAATCACATTGCCAACTAAAACAAAAGGGATAGCATTTTTGATTAAAATACTCGCAAAGCAGCATAATGCTCAAGGCAGAGAAATTATTCATTGAAGACTAATTTCAGTTTTATCATAACAAGAAAATATAAACCTTCAGCGTCTTCAAATAGAAAAAAAAAAAAAAATGCTTATACCTGACCATCAGATCCAGCAGAGAACACTCTATTGTGACTAGAAGCAGCGGCAAGAGAATTCAGATCACCTTAGTAAGAAGAATGTGCCTACAAAAGAGTCCCCCGTTAAGAGTCCCAAAATTGAATACTACCAGTGCTGTCAGCACTGACAAGAGTTCCACATCTGCGATTAACAACAATCAATTACCACAATATTGGCACAAAAAAGACAGCAGTGACCGTGTTGCTAAAAAGGACATCTGCAGCCACAAGACAAGCATGTTAAGCCATGCATGACATGAGACAATGTTTTAATTCTTACCTTAGGGTGAGTAAAGAGCATATACAACATTTAGGACAACTGCCTGAGCCACACAGCCCAACATTTAGGACAACATTTAGTTGCTTTAAGTGCTATTTAATCGAAATAAATTAAAACAACCTAAAGTAGAAGCACACAATCTGTTACCCAATCTAAACATAGAAATCCAGAAACAATAACATCTGATTTCCAAACTGCTGACCATGCATCATTTCCAAATCTAACTGCCATTATAGCACAGCCTAGGCTTAGCCACTTCGGATTTGATTGTTAAAGAAAGAGAGCCAAATAATAAATTAATGTGGCTGCATGGAAATGTTTTTCTCTGTCACATATTATACATTTAAGATCCGCAGGTTTAGCCCCTGCCAGCTTCACTCTTGGATAGTAAAACATATAATGAAATCTTATCAATAGAAAAGAAAACTTGGGTCCAATGAAAGTATGAATAATGCAAATATAATCTCGAATAAGCAGTTCACCTTCCGCTTCAAGTGAAAAATATCCCATTCAGAAACCGAACCATCGATACTGGCCGAGAACAACCTGCCACAAGGCAAGCTTCTAAGGCCAGCACGACACCACACGAGCGATGATGCCCTCGAATTAGGGTCTCCACGAACAGTCTGCAACAAAAATGAATCAAAAGATAAAAGCATTTTTTGACCAAAAAAGAAAGAAAAAAAAAAAAAAACAAAGCAATTAAGGAAAACTAACTGCACAAGCACACGTTACAACATTGTATAGGAAAGCTGTAAGTGTAAGTACCAGTTGGCAGTGCCAACGGAACCAGGAGAGGCGAGCCAAATCTCAAGGAAACCATCCTCGCCAGCCGCGGCGACCCGGGAGTCATCGGCGCCGGTGGCTAGGGCGGCAACAGGAGACGGCTTCCAGTAGATTGAGCTGCTCATATAGACCGCTCCGAGCATTTCGGCTGGCTAAAATCGGAAGCTCAAGAAAAATCGATTAGGGCATAAGCCATTTAAGCAAACGGGCAAGCAACGAGAGTTGAAAACAAGGCTTCAGCGTAAGACCGTTTTAGCGCGGCCACTTGAGGCGTCGGAAACATCGATCCGACCTAACAACTCAACCCGAGCTCATTCAAATAAAAAATATTTCATCTAATCTATCTCGACTTAAAATGTGACATAATTCGAGAATAACTCAACTGAAATAACTAAATCTTAAACTAATCCAAACCCGCATTTGTCCGAGCAGCCCAAAAAAACCAGATTTTTTCGGAAATATTTTTGAAAAAAAAAAAAAAAATATATATATATATATATATATACAATATACGTACTAATTTATTTTGATATATTTTTTTAATTTACATAATTTTTTATTATATATATATTAATTATTTTATATTCATATTAAATTTTTATATAATTAATTATTTTTATTTTTTATAATTATATTATTTTAAAATTTTTATTCACATATATAATTTAATATAAATTAATATATAGAAAATAAATAATAAAATAATAAAATTTTTATTAACTCTAAAATATGATAAAAAAAAAAGTAGTGAAAAAAAAAAAAGATTTTTAAATAGCAATTTACGGATCTGCATGTGGATCTGAACCCGTCCAAATTCTTTTGAACCTGAACAATTCAGACTTGAAAATAATCCTAATATAAATAACATAAAATGTGATCCGACCCAAAATTAATTCAAACTTAAAATGATCCGACACAAATCTGTCTGACCTTTTGACACTTCTAGCAACATTTAATTGTTGGGAAGGCCATATTTATTTGAACCGAACTGTCATTGAACTGGGACTCACTGTTGTTGGACCGGTACCATAGGCTCTCAGCTCGTTGGAGCATAAAAAATGTACTGCAACGAAATAGTTATGATTGCATGTCGTAGATGGATCTAAGGTTACGACGAGTGTTTATTTGTAGTTCTTCAATATAGCTATTTTTTGGTAATTCAGAAAAATAGCTTTTATTACAAAAGACATTTGGGTTATTTTAATTTTATTTATATCAATGTATTTTAATAATTTTAACTATTATTATTATTATTATTATTATTATTATTATTATTATTATAAATTTAGACGAGTTGTTTTCGAATAAATTGATACCAATAAAATCACTTACCTCTTTTTATAGTATCATTTATTCAAGCATCCATTTATGCGTGCACGTGGTTTTCTAATCTTTTATCAATACTTCGGTTCTGGCCTTTCCTTAGATGCAAACAAATTTCATCATCTGCACTGGCTGGAATTTCTCTAATTTATCATTTTCGAGGGATGCATTGTCCTTTGGTTTTGATGAGTCTTGCTGCCTTTACGTGGGATTAAACGTATTCACAATAAATCCATTTGCACCATAGTGTTTGTTACAAAGTTTTTTGACCGGGGAAAAGAAATGTCACAAATGGACACAATGATGGAACATATAAACCTAAATGTATTGGTTTTAACAATTCATTAACATGTTTTCCTTTTTCTTTTAAAAGAAGACTAAGGACATCTTTCTCAATAAACAAAATTCATATATTATATATGATTTATTATCAAATAAATTCAAGTAACTATTTTTATATAACTAATTTAATAACTTTTATTTCATTAATATGACTTAATTAGCAATATTATACAAAAATTGTCCTTTAATTATCTTTTTTGAGTCTTTTATTATCTATATTAAAAATAAATTCATTTAGATCAAATACATATAAACCATTTAATAAAGTTCAAAATCATAATAAATATCATTTTTATGAAAAGAACAACCTTTGTTTTTAAAATTTAAACTAAATTCATTTAATGTTAAATATGAGATAAAAATAATACTTCTAAATAGTACTAAAATATAATAATTATTATTATGTTCTAATATTAGGTTAAAGATAACAAAGTCCAATAGTTAAAACAATAATCTTACTTCATTTATCGATCTTGTCTTTTTACAATAATTTACTACTCTTTATTTGATGCACATTTCTACAAATGTGAGAACCGCATCTAGTATCTAATACCTAACTTGAATAATCAAAAGTAGATAAATTTATCTTAATCATAAACATACCTAAACTTGAAACTTGCTTAAGTTTCTTATCCTTCAAGTTTGCAAGGAACTCCTTGCAATTCCTTTTCCAATGGCCTTTTTTGCCACAATGATGATGTGTATCCTTATTGTTGCCCTTCTTAACACTACCTTAAGGATTAGTATCTTCTCTACTTAAACTTTCTTTTTCTTGTTCTTCTTTTTACGTTTGACTTTCTTACCCTTTAAAGAATCAACAAGAAAAACATGGATATTTTTTACTTAAAGTTCCCTACAATAGTTATGAGCATGTGCAACAATTCAAGCAATGTAGCTTCCAAACGACTCATAAGGAAGTTCATAATGAATTGTGAATAGCATGGTGGTAGTTACTATAGGATCAAATCTACAGGTAGATCACGATACATAACAAAATCCGATTGGCCTATCTTATATATCTAGCCAACCATCTTTAATACATGAACATTTATTAAAGATTCTTCTGTCATCTTATAGCAAAACAATTTTTTAAAGGTTTAATGCCTCTTGGTCCAAAAATTCGCATCAAACAACTCTTTGAGATGCACAATGATAACATATGTGTTCATGTCCTCATAATGCTTTTAAAGCTCAAGAGACAATTTGGCTAACATCACACATGAGACTTGATCATCATCATCTTCTATGTTGATTATATGTCTTTGCTTCTTCCTCATCAAAATCCTCAGTTAAAGGATTTAGAATATGAACATCAACAAGAAACAATTTATTTTCTTGCTTAAGAATAATTCTCAAGTTTTTATGAAGGTTTTGAAAATTAGACCAAATTGGCCAGTCAGACTAGTAAAAGTGAGAGTTATACCATAATTTGGTTTTATTCACTTTAAAAACAATTAGTTTTGAAAAGTGACAACCAAATCAATAAACTAACCGATTAAATTATAAACTAATAAATCAATTATAATTTTTTCGAGCTTATTATTTAAAAAATTTGTAAAAAAATTAAGAAATTCAATTCATTTATATTAAGTCATGGTTATTTTAAAAGTATGCATAATAGTTGTATTTATTTCTAAAAGTTAAATGATGGTTTGTTAATTTATTTATTACTTTATGTTGATGACATGCTCATTGCTACTAAGAATTTGTCAAAAATTCATATTTTAAAAGTACTTTTACATGGTGAATTTGAGATGAAAGACTTAAAAGCAGTAAAGAAAATTATTGTCATAGAAATCATAAGGAATTATAAAAGTGATAAGTTATATTTGATCTAAAAAAATTATATTGAGAAAGTCTTAAAATGATTTAGTATAAAAAATGTCAAACATATCAGTATTTCTATTGCTAGTCATTTTAGATCATCAGCTGCTCAGTCGTTAAAGTTAAATGAATATAAAAGGTATATGAAAAAAGTTTCATATTCAAGTGTTATCGGCAGTTTTATGTATATGATGGTTTATATGTATCTAAATATTTCATAAGTAATTAATATGATTCACATGTATATGTCTTCTCTAGGTAAATTACATTGGTAGACTATAAAATAAATTTTTAGATACTTACAAGGTACTTGAGATAAATGTTTGGAGTTTAGTAAAAATTGAGACACATTGGTTGACTTTGTTAATTTTGACTATATTATTAATTTTGATAAAAGAAAATCTCTTACTAGCTATATAATTTGTATTGGTAGTTTTTTTGTTAATTGAAAATATATTATGCAACATATTGTTACTTTGTCTATTACTAAAGTAAAATACATGACAATAATTAAAATAATCAAAAAAGTTTTATAGTTAAAAAGTTTGTATGGTAAGTTTAATTTATATCAAAATATTATTAACATTTGTGAGAATCAAAGTAAAATATATTTGATTAAAAATCAAATGTATCATGAAAAATAAAATATATTGATGTAAAGTATTACTTTATTTAGGAAAAGATTTGAGTTTAAAAAATTGGTCATGCGGATATATATTTGTAAAATATCTTCCAATTATTAAGTTCAAACAATATTTGAATTTAATTAATATAATATAATGATTTGAAAGTTTATAAAAAAAGTAAAAACATTATTATTATACTCAAATTAAAACAAAAATTTAATAAATTAATAATTAAAATCTCATGCTAATAAATTAAATAGTTAATTTTATTTTTTATAAAATAAAAAAAATATTATATTATATTATAAAATTAATAAAAATAAAAAATTAAGAGTTAAATTTTTATAATTATTTAAATTTATTATTAAATTTTTATTAATTAAATTTATAAAAAAATTATATTTTTTATTTTAATAATATTTTTTATTATTTTTATCTATATAAATATTAGTTAAATTTATCTAACCATATAATATATTTAATCTTCCTTTACATTAAAGGCCCAAGCTTTCCAATTATATCTATACTTTACACCTTAGAAAAACCCCTTAATGCCCTCTCTAAATGAATCTAATCTGTCTAACAAGTAAATCTTCAGTTGAGTAATTGAATACCATCAGTCTTTATTTCCTTACTTAAAAGCTAAGTAAGAAGTTTAATATCTCTTGTTTGTATTTATTTTTATCATTGTCATTTTAAGGGTTATAATCCCTAACTCATCTCTTAACACTATTAATGAACTATTAAAACACACAGGAGCAGATGTTACAAAGGCTCCCTCGACATCCATCTTGCATACATTTCCAGACATTCTGCAGGCTTGTATTCTGGAGCTGTGTGCCCTGCGCCCTGCATTGATGAACAGGAAAAAAAAAAGATTTAAAAAAATCAGAAGAATAGGTTTTAGTCGTTGCTGCAAATAAAATGGAGGAATTTCTTGCCTTTACAGTGGCGAATGTCAACTGGTTGGAGTACGTCCTCGTGTACCTGTTCAAATCAAACGTCCAATCCAATGCCATTTAGTTTGCTTAGATAAGTCCATTCTCATTTTTAACTACGGAAATACTAAATTGTTTTGGGAAGACAAATAGAAAAAAAAAAGCGAGAAGGAAATAAGAAGAGCTACACACATAAACAGAATTTAGAATAATAAGAATTATTCTGGGACGCACCCTGCAATCTGGCCTCCAGAGTTCCATGGTCGCCAGTCATCAACAATGGAGTAGTTTAGAGTCCTAATCCATTCCTGAGTTCCCAGGAATGGCACAGCCATGTCATGATCGCCACTGTTTCGAAAGCAAACAGAGTCTTTTCAGTCGGAACCCCCAAAAAAAAAAAAACATTGGCATAAAAAATTTACGGAGAAAAATAGAGTAATCCAAACCTATAGACTAATACGCGGTAACCTTTCATAGTAAGTTGTAAATGATAATTGACACTCTTGTCAATGTTTTTGGTATAAGGTAGTCCATAGTTACATCGCTGCCATCCTCCTACAGTTCCCTGGAGAAGGAAAAAACAAAACCAGAAGCTTTGTTGTCATTTACCTTGTTTATTTAGTTCTCGTCTCACTTTTGAACACTTTAACCGGAAATTCAACGTACCTCTCTTGTATTAAGTGCTTTGCGGACAGTATTGTCATCCATCCAGTATTTACAGAGCAAATAGCCATAAGTCTGTACGCATAAGTAAACTGACTAGTTAAAACGAATTAATTAAACATGGCAAACAGTTACTTGATCCAAATAATTTGATTTAATATGCCAAAAATCTGACTTGATATATAATTTATATTAACTGAAAAAATCAATGACATGCAAGTCAAAATACCTAAACTTAAATAACATGAACTCAGAATAATTTGAAGTCGAATTGATTCAAACTCGAAACAACACAAATTTCAAATATTTTGTATTCAAAACCTAGGAGACCTGGATGTTAATGAGATTTGATGAAACTAAGACTGGATGTAGCTGCAACTCAAATGCAACCTGACTCCCTTGTTTATCACCTCTAAAATTTAGGAGGACCCATAAAACAAATTAAATAAGAAAATGCATATTCACTCGAAAATTGTCAAACATATTATGCTGATTATTTTGACTTCCTGTATTCTTCTTTGATGATCTGCCATTTATAAGAATCTCTGGCTTATATCATGTAAAATAGAACGGAGAACAGAATATGGACTTACACGACAGCCAACGGCAGGAATTGGCTGCTCAAGATCAAGGAATTCACGAAGAGATCTTCCCCTGGCAAGTATCTCTATTGGCCTTGGGGAAGCAAAAGCACAGAGAGGCTCCAAAATGTGAGGAGGATTAAGCCCCAAAGTACACTGAAAATGTGAAATTGTTAGAAAATTTTCAACTTATATTGTTTAAAATTCCCCTGATTATATCAAGGTTTATAATTTTTAAAAAAAAAAAATGACATGATCCGGGAAATGTCGTTGTCAACCTCATTGTAAGTGAGCAGATGTTCGAGACACTCAACATTGCTGGGGTCTACGTTTTGATATTCCCGTCCACAACTTCTCTTCAATTGCTGGATCAATCAAGCAGTGGACTGGTTAGAAATAATACAATTTTCGTACTTCCTCCTTTTTTTATTATTATTATTTCACTACTTAGTCAACTTAATCATCGTTGTTTGCCTCGTCACTTGTGAATTTAGCTTAGGACATTACTTATGGCTGGTTTTGGCAAGTGATTCATCAATCACCTCATAGAGTTCATCAGAAATGAGACCCATTCCATGAGCATATGGAATCTTGGAGTTGCCTTCGATGCTGGAGTCTGTAACAGGGTTTCCAACCAGGCATCCCTGAAACCGTGCGTAAACATTTCATTAGCAACTGCAAGTTGAAGCATTCCCCGCGCCGCCGCTCTGCCTCCCCTCTCAACCACCCCCCCCCACCCACCCTTCCCTCCCAACCAAAAAAGATAAAAAGAAACAATATGATGTTGGTTTTTCGGGTTGAATAACCTATTTCTAATGAAAAGATTTCAACATAAATTTAGCATTCTGAAATGGGATTAGAACCCTTATATCAGACTTGACAGTCTCGAAAATTGAAAAAAAAATTCTTAGTGCTCCATTACTGACCTTAAGGTTTACCACTGGTTTCCTACCCTCGTCGTTCCCTGAATTACGATCAAAACAGCAAGAAATGAGATATAATCAAATAATTGAATGCAAAAACACTCACCCCAACACGATTAGTCATGTCTTGCCATTGAATTCATAGAACACTAGCAAGGCGCTCGAATTGTATGGTAGCTTCTGTGCTTCTTGTTTTGTTTTTGGGTCTTTGTATGGTAGCTTCAAAGTCATGTGGTCACTAGGTCCTTCCTTGAGAAGACAAGGTTTTGCCATGGCAGAGGTTACCATACAAACGAGCCAAATTTTCGTACGTTCAAACTCAATTCATTTAGGAAGCGAATCAAGTGAAAATAATTAATTACATACCAAGAAAAATATTTTTAAGGTGCCTGCAATACGTAATTTTAAAGGTGTCTTACCATAATTGCTCAAATTTGACTCGTTCATTAAGCATGTGTAAAATTAATTTAGGCTCGGGAATCACTTTGTTTTTAAGATAAATAAAATCAAATATACTCCTAACAGGGCAGGATATGAAAATCTTAATAAATGGCTCGATACCCAAAATTGTACAAGCAGGCTTATCATACCATTTGAGATCTCTAGGGCTGTGGCCGGCACAGTAATGCCAGAGTAGGAGTCCCCACCGACATAGACAGGATGGGATAGGAATTCTGGATGCTCCCTTAACCACTTAATATTGCAAAACATTGAAATTATACGTTAAAAGAAAAAACGAAAAAAAAAAAAAAAAGATGAACAACAGGGGCTAAGAAACCAAGAGTTATGATGCCTAATTTAGTACCTTCCGCCTGCCATTGAACAACCAATATTTTAAAATTAGCAGAAAATTTTGTATCTTACCTTTCTCAAAAATTGGTCAGCATCAGAGATCTGTTTGAAGTCACCCGTCTGAGAGGCAACCGAGGTCTTTGCATAGGAGAATCCAGTGCCAACAGGCAGATCTACAAGTATAATACTGGATGCCTGAAAATCAATCGCCAGCCATAAATTTCCAGGAAATTACCAAGCTATACCATGAATTATATAGTTCTAGATATGGTAGAGAATGGATCACTTGTGTCCATGAGTGTGGATTGTAGACCAATGTGGGTAAGCTTCCATTGTACTCCACAACCTCGAACCTCAATGGACCTAACGAATGTTGGATAATCAAAATTTATCACATTTCTATGTTTCTCGTAGGTGGAATTAAATGTTTGATCAAATAAAAAAGGACGTAGAATTAAACGTCTGCTAATGTTCTCCAAGATCATTGAAAATTTTTCAACTTTTTAGCGCCTTATTAGCCATAGTGCCTCACGAGAAAGATGAGAAGTTAGTGGGTTGAACTTACGACACAGCAGCTGGTTGCTTATCTTACCAATCTCAAAAACAAGACCAGAAAAGGCAGAACAGCCAGGGCCACCAGTTAACCAAAGCAAGAGAGGGTCCTCTCTAGGATTCTTCTCTGACTTGATAAAGTAGTAGAAGAGCTGCACATCCTCTGATTCACCCACACCGAGATATCTGATTGCAGACCACACAGCACAGGATTACTAGATCAACCAAAAACCAAAAAAAAAAAAAAAAAAACCAAAAGAGAAATCACTTTTTTTGTGTGCGTGGCTTAGCTAACATTTGCAAAGTCGAAGCTCACCCAGTCTCAAGATGAAATGGAAGCCGCCCTTGAAACCCAGGAAGGAACTCAACCAGTGAGAGAGATTCTGCAAACTGTGACCAAAAGTGTAGCAGCAGAAGAAGCAGCAAAACAAAGCTTTTGCTGGGCAGGGACTCCGTTGTTGCCATTTCTTTGTCCTGTTACCAATAATTATTGTGTCCGTTTATATCTCAATGATGGCGTCAATGCAGAAGCAAAGTCAGACAATAAACTCTCTTGACTAGGTGAGCGGTAATTGTCGGTCACTTAGAATAAGGACAATATAGATAAAATCCTGTAGAAAAATCGGATGCTGAGTCTATGAAAATGTGGTATTGTTTTGCCGAGGCCTTTACGCCGTCCATTGAGGTGCGATTCGTTTGGTAAATGAAAAATGGATTAATTCCACCTGTATTCGAGTGCTTGCGTCAGATATATAGTAATGATACAAAGGACAGGCATTGGTAGCATCACAACTCTCAAAATCCACAATAAAGAGGGACACTTGTACTAATTTTATTCGACGTGTCAGGAAATGAAAGGGCTCCATTACAATGCTGACTGTGCGTGTACGTACAAGCCAACCTCTTTCACAAGAGAAATATGCCAAAAGCTACAGTTTCTGTTGGTTTAAAATTTTTTTCTTGTTTATATTATAAAATGGTAGAAAATTTTCAAGATTGTTCTTTGAAAATGCTAGAGATAGCCAAGGGTTTAAATCACCACGCGCCGTCACACGGGTCATTAGACTAATGAGAATGAAATTGTTGTACACGATTGGAGACAGAGACAGCATACTTTTGATGGGAGGATTGTAGCCAAGGTAAAATAAAAAGGCTAAATTAAGAAAATGAGTAATTTACTTAATGTGTAAATGTTCATAAAATATAGGAATGCATAAAGCTTGTCTAAGGTGAGGCAGGAAGATTTTATGTTTTTTTTTTAATATTTAAAAATATTTAAAACAAAATAGAGAAGATAGAGATTGTTAATATTAATTTAAATTTAAAGTTTATTAAAATTTTAATAATAATTTAATTTTTATTATTAAAATAAAATTAAATATTTATAAATATATAATATTTATATTATTATATATAATTTTTAGTTATTGTGTGATATTTTATTAATTTAGTAAAATTAATATTATCTATATAATTATTTGATAATAATATTAAAATTATATAATAGTAATATTAAATTAATTATATTTTAATAGTAATATTAAAATTATTACATTATAACAATAATATCAAATTCAATTCAATTTAATATAATTATTATTAGAACTGATAATCATATAATATTATAAAAAAGTAAGTTTCATATGTAAATTAAAGAAAAGAAAGTCGTCACCAATTGTTATTGCATATCGCTAACTACCATTGAAGAATTTTTCAAAAATAACAAATTTATATAATTAATTTGATAATTATATCAAAATAAGTTTTTTATTTGAATAGAGAAAAATTATATAAAACTTGTCACAACTACCACTAGAGTTATTAAACTTGCTATAAGAGTCATTAGAGCTACCAACCACCACTCGCCGCCACATAGCCTGTCAAAAGTCGTCTTCCACATCTTCTTTGGACAACAACTAGCTCAAATCAAGCCCCTACACACCCATAAAGTCATTGAAACACAATATATCTAAAGAAATATAAAGCTTGAGTTGTCATTATTTCAACATCTATGCATCATCGCCATTTACCACTAAAGCTTAGGAGCACCACTTTCCAACTCCCAAGCCGTCAATCTACACCCTTATATCAATGATACATTAAAAATCTCATCAAAAAATGTTAGACATTATTACCCACCCCTTATCCTCATTTTTGTCAAATGTTGATTGTGTTCCTTAATCTTTCATGTGATTTGATGATCACTTTAAGAGGTTGTACACAACTTATTGCCTCATTTGTCTTCAACACCATCTCCCATTGTTGGTAATTGTTGTTGTTATTTGACAGCAAAGAATATTTAAGAGAAGAGAGAGAGAGAAAGAAAAAAAAGGGCTAAATTGAAAAAAAAAATGAAGGGTAAGATCAAAAAATAATAATAATAAAAGCAAGAGACTAAATTAAAAAAAGGTTGGGTATTGATTTGAAAAATCTTGAATTTTAACATGAATGGCATGATTCCAATTTCAATTCTTGTTTTGGATTGGAAACAATTACAATTGATGGTGTGTACAAATGAAAGTATTGATATGAATTACTAAATATTATAAAGAATGAAGTTATATAACTTATAGTAAAGGCAATAAAAGGACATAGAATTGTTTACCTAAAGTAATAGAAAAAGGATAAAAATGTGCTTTATTTCATCCATTATGAGTGAATGATGAAATTTTATAAGAGATTGCATTAACAACCTTGTTAAAGAAAATATGAGTTATCTTGACAACGTCATGTCAAGGTGCAAACAAAATTAAAAAGGTCAAATTTTAAACCTTATGATGTCAATTTAAGCTTTTATATTTAAAAACTTTAGAAAATGTTTTAGTTTGTATAAGGAAAGTTCTTCTCCTTATGAATCATATGAGAATCTATGAAAAGTAATTAAATGATTAAGTGAAAGTTAAAAAGATTTTGCATACACTCACACTACAATACAAACATATTATGGTTGTGATAGAAAAAGTGCATGATTTATTCCATATGTTAGGTGATGTATTAATAGAGACATTACCTACTCATGAATAAAACATGAACAAGAAATACATTAAGAAGCTAGTAAAGCAAGTACTCCAAAGTCAAGCTCTATTAGAGGTGATCAAAGTGATCAATTAAAGTAGAAACAAGGTTCATCTTATGGTAGAGGACAAGGACATGGTGGTAACTAATATAATAATCAAGGTTAATGAAGTCACTGCAATAATTATAGAGATTAAGATAATTGAAGAAGAAGTTGTGGCAGAGGAAGTTATGACAAATCTAATGTTAAGTGGTATTCATGTAATAACATGATCATTATACTAATAAGTGTAAATCTAAAGAGAAGAATTAAACGATTTCTTATGCATAAGAGGAAGATATATATAATGGAAATCAAGTCCTTATGATAGTTACTAGAGTTAGTGAAACACCAAATTGTAATACATGGTCATTGATATTAATTGTGTCAATCATATGTATAGAAAAAAGAAATTATTTGTTGTTCTTAATGAGTTAATCCACTATATAGTCAAGTTTGTAAATGATTACAATATTTTAGTGATGGGAAATAAATAGATTCTTAACAAGTTAAAAAATAAAAATCAAAATTATATCTCATATATGTTTAATATGTCAAACATTAAGAGAAACTTACTTGGTTTATGCCAATTATTTAAAAAAGAGTATAACATACAATTATAAGATAATTCTCTCTTAATTATTGATAGTAAAGGTACACTTATTTTTAAATTCCCTTTAACAAAAAAAATTTATGTTTCAAGTTAATATTTTCACTAATATTTATACTTGTCTTAATATTATTGTAAAAGATGTGTCTTAGTTATGGTATCTTTATTTTGGTCATCTAAATTTTCACAATTTAAAACTGGTTACATAAGGAAATATAGTGACAAGCTTGCTTGAGATAAATCATCCTAATCAGATATATGAAATATATATTCCTACAAAATAAAGCAAATAATCTTTTATGACAAGGAATTAGTGTGCAAAATAACCATTCTAATGAGTAGTCCAATGAGTGTTCCATCAAACGGCAATAATAGGCATTTTTTTTCACCTTCATTGATAATTTCTTAAGGAAGACATAAGTTTATTACAATCAAAGAAAGTTTGAGATATTTAATTATTTTAAAAATTTAAGACATATGTTAAAAGATAAAATGAATACTATATTAAAATTTTGCAAATAAATATCTTTTATGACAAGGAATTAATGTGCAAAATAACCACTCTAATGAGTGGTCCAATAAGTGTTCCATCAAATGGCAATAACAAGCATTTTTTTCACCTTTATTGATGATTTCTTAAGGAAGACATAAGTTTATTATAATTAAAGAAAGTTTGAGATATTTAATTATTTTAAAAATTTAAGACATATGTTAAAAGATAGAATGAATACTATATTAAAATTTTGCAAATTAATATCTTTTATGACAAGGAATTAGTGTGCAAAATAACCACTCTAATGAGTAGTCCAATGAGTGTTCCACTAAATGACGATAACATGCATTTTTTTCACCTTTATTGATGATTTCTTAAGGAAGACATGAGTTTATTACAATCAAAAAAGTTTAAGATATTTAATTATTTCTAAAATTTAAGACATATGTTAAAAGTTAAAATGGATACTATATTAAAATTTTGCAAATTAATAAGGATGTTAAGTATATTTCTAATAAGTTTAAAAAATATTATGAAGTATAAGAAATAAAACATAAATTAATAATTTCTTACACTCTATAACATAATGGAGTTGTTGAAAGAAAAAAATAAATTAATTATGAATATGACAAGAAACTTATTAAAGGCCAAATGAGTCATAATTCCTTTTAGGTAAAAGTTGTTTATATATTTACTTTAATATATCTTTAACATCAACTCTCTAGAATGTCACTCCTAAAGAATCATGGAGCAATTTGAAGGCTAATGTTAGACACTTGAAGGTATTTGATTTTATTATTTATACTAATGCTTCAACAAAGACAAAAATAAAACTAGATGATTAAGAAGTAAAAATAATCTTTCTTAACTACATAAAAATATAATATAAGTTGTTCAATTTTATGACAAAAAAAGTAATTAAGAGTAGAGATGTAACCTTAATTAAAGATGAAGCTTACAGTTTTGATGTTGAAGATCAGAATAACTCTCAAAAAGTCCAATTGCTATTTTGGGATAAGAGAAAACTTAAGATGTAGTACCCACTACAAATGGGAAAATTGCACCACTTGTTGTACAAAATTCTACACCACAAGCTTTATAAAAAAATAAAAGAATAATGAAAAATCACAAACAATCAATTTAATTATAAGATTATAAGATAATCTTTGATAATGTTATTGATGATGATGGGAAATTGATGCATTTTTCCATCTTTGCATATTGTAAACCTATATCATTTAATAAGACAATTCAAAATACAAAGTAAGTGAATGTCATAAGTGAAGAAATTAAGACAATTAAGAAGAATAATATACCAAAGTTTACTAATATTCCACAACAAAAAGTTATTAATTAGTGACTTTTCAAAACTAAAAGAAGTCAAATGGATAACTAGAGAGATATAAAATAAGATTGTCACAAAATGATTTGAACAATAACCTAGTCATGAATATCATAAGATATTCTCTCTTATTGTTTGAATGGAGACTGTCAAACTTATAATTGTTTTGGTTGCACAAAAACATTGGAAATTCCATTAAATAGATATGAAGTCAACTCTTCTCAATAGTCCTTTTAAAGAGGAAGTGTTTATCAAATAGTCACAAGTTTTGTTAGGAAATGAAATGAAAAGAGGGTGTATAAGTTAGAGAAAGCATTATATGGCCTAAAACAAGCACTTAGAGTATGGAATAAGTGCATTATTCTTTTTTCCATGAGATTGACCTCCAAAAGTGTCCTTTTAAGCATGCCTTATATATGAAAATTAATTATTTTGGTGATATTTTATTGGTGTGCTTATATTGCTGACTTGGTATTTATAAGCAACAATCTTAAAATGATTGAAAACTTTAAGAAGTTTATGATGCATCAATTTGATATGATAGATTTAAGCCTTATGTCTTATTTTCCTAGTATTGAAGTCATATAAGGATATGATGGAATTTTTATCCATCAAAAGAGATATGTTACTAAGTTTTAAAAAAATTTTGAATGCATAATTATAATCCTGTAATAACTTCCATAAAAATTGTCATTAGATTATCTAAGAAAGGTAATGAAGTATATGTTGATTCTATATGTTTTAAGATATCTGACATGCACAAAATTTGATAAATAGTATGAAGTCGACTTAATTAACAAATTTTTAGAGTCTCCCCGCTAATTTCTTATACAAGTTGTTAAAAAAATTATACAGTACATATAAAAGACCTATATAATGATCTACTTTATTTATCTAAAAATTATACTCTTTTAAACTATTATAATAATGATTGAGGTGAAAATATAAATTATTGTAGAAGTACTTTTGACTACTGTTGTAATTTTAAAACTATTATTTGTTCGTGATTATTCAACAAATAGTCTTGTAAAATAGAGCATATAGTTGTAACTTCAAGTATTTGTTAAATTATTTGGTTATATAATTTGATAAGTAAGATCGATGTTTCAGTTAAAGGTTTTAGAAAAATATTTTTTGATAATAATTTTGTAATCAATTTGACCAAAAATTTAATGGCACACAAAAGAGTAAATATACTAATACTAGTTTTCATTTTCTAAAAAATCAAATTGATAAAATAAAAATTGAATTAATTTATCGTAAATTTGAAAATCAAGTGACCAACATTTTTACAAAACTATTTAAGTATAAAACATTTATTAAACTAAAACAAATATTAGAATTGAAAGTAATATTAAATCAAGATTAAAAATGAATGTTGATATTAATTATTATTAAAAGTTTATTAAAATTTTAATAAAAATAAGTTTAAGTTTTACTATTTAAATAGAATTAAATATTTGTTATTTTATAAGTATTTATATAGTTATTAAATTAAAAAATTATTAAATTTTAATTAATTATTATGTAATATTTTATTAATTTAATAAAATTATAAGTATTTATATAGTTATTTAATAGAGAGAAAAAAAATTTTAATTTCTTAATATTTTACAACAATTAAAATTTATTAATCACAAATATTATGAAATGTAAAATCAATAAAGTAAAATAAGAAAAGATATTTCAGAGATAATTTTTTAACATTCTAAAATATTTTTTTTTATTGTTAGTAAAATAAATGATTAAAGCCATAAAAGAACATTAAAAAGTAAACGAGATAGTATTATGTTTT
The DNA here is from genome assembly GCA_037832345.1 of Rhizophora mangle. Classification (NCBI taxonomy): domain Eukaryota; kingdom Viridiplantae; phylum Streptophyta; class Magnoliopsida; order Malpighiales; family Rhizophoraceae; genus Rhizophora; species Rhizophora mangle. The sequence continues at coordinate 2,485,551 of JBAPLJ010000320.1, forward strand.
TAATTTAAAAATAGAGATTTTATATAAATAAATTGTAAAAATTAATTATAAAATTTTAAATAATTTAAGAGTTATAAGAACAATTGAATTAATGTATACCTAATGTGAGAATTATAATAATTAACTACTTATTCAATAATTTTTTTTAAAAAAATTAATTACTTAATTAACAAAATTAAAAGAGAATTAAAAATTAATAATGATGTAAAATAAGAGAAAAGAAAAAAAAAATAAATAATAAATATGTCACGTGATATGCCAGTATAATAAAAGTAAGTATATATTATAGGGATACATCGCGTCATTTTGTCCTAACAGTTTACACTTCATTAGATCATCTGCACTTACGATAGATTTTGTGGCTCACCTTTAAGCAAAGTAGGTCATTTGGCCCCATTTCTGTGGAAATAGATGCTGTCTTATGTTAAATTGATCCTCCACCTTTAACCGAAAAAACAAAAAGACCCTCCCCCAAAATAAATGACACGCTGATTCTGATGTACTTTGTTTGTCTCACATGACGAAAAATTCATCCCTACAGTTACCAAATAAAAAATTAAGAAAAAGGTCATCTCACAGTTTGTTTTGATGCAACGGCCAGCTTTTAATTTGTTTGGTGAAATTGGTTCGCCCTTTGGCCAATTTGCTTTTACCCCCGAAAGTGGAGCTACAGAATGATGACAGTTGTTCTATTTTCTTATTGTTGACAAAAAAATGCAGTTTTATTTCACCAAATTAAAACCGTAATAGAAATGGAAATTTAGTTACCACCGTGGTCTTGAATACGGAGGGACCAGAGAGAAAGAGAGATACTCAGAAGTCTCTACAGCTGCAAAGCATAGCAGTGGCAGCCCGACCCATCTTTTTCTTTTTCTTTTTCTTTTTCTTTTTTTTTTTAAATTTCTCTTATTATTTCAAACAGCCTCTCCTAAGACAAAACCAAAACCCAGAGCGATGAACAGAAAAATAAAAAAGACTAACGCAACCAGACCAGTTGGATAGGTTCATCTATATGATTTGGTGTTAACAAACTTATACGTCATATTTCTGCTTGTACCCGAAATAAAATAGTCATTTCCACAACATCGGTGACATCGGAAACAAGTTTGACACATAAAACAATAACAAAGCAGCCCTTGACTAATACAATTAACAGGGAAAGGAAAGCACAAGGAGATGGAAAAGAATTTCCATTAACACTGATTTACCATTAATACAGAGTTGGTAAATGATACTTCTTTATGTTGAGCAAGATGAACTTACCTTTTTTTTTTTTTCCGTGCCTGAATTCATAATTTCATCTGTATTGTAAGCTCTATGTTTACAGATACACTTTTCTTTTTCAATCAACACATCCTTTAACAAGGGTCAAGAACCATTTCGTTGTTAGGTTGAGCTGAACTATCACCCATGTTTTCCATGTCCATTGATAGGATCTCATCATCTTTCTTTTCATTATCTGCTTTCTCAACTTTTGATTTCTGTCAGAATTGAATATGTTCAGTTTCATGGATGTTCAAGCTAAAATCTGATATGCATGCAGAGTTATATCAGTGTCAATAAACACCACATTCAGAACACTTCAAAGCATTCCCTGACTGGAAATAACAGCTTTCTAAGTGTTAAAAGCCCAGTAGGCTATCGACAGTCACTAACCTTTGTCACAACAGATGTGTCTGTCATATGCGAAATCATGTTTGAGTAGAGCTTTGCATCTCTCTTGTTGCTTTCAGCTTTAAGTTGTTTCAATGTCTTCTGAAGTGACTTCATCTCCCTGAAAGCCAAATGATGTTAGTGAGTGACACAGAAGAATAGATTGTCCATTTATTTGCAGCTAATAACAGTGCCCTCCTGTACCTGTTCTGAGCATCCACCTCAAGAGCTTTCTTGATGTCTAGTTCGGCCGAGAACAGATCACCAGTTTGCATGTAAGCTTGTGCCCGCCTATACAGAGCTTTTACATTGGCAGACTCAATATCTAATACCTGTAGCATATCTATGCTTAGAATAAAGAATGACACCATGTGAACCCATCACTTCTACCATCTTATTCTAAGCAAATTTAAACATATCTAATACCTGTCACTGCACAGAAAATACTCAATTTTCACAGCTGGACTTAAGAACCCATCACTTCTACCATCTTACTTTGAACCTGGAATAAGCACGAAAAAATTAATCATACTTCTTTATCTTTTGAGTTGTTCCACTCCATGAACATAACATAATTTCAAGAGCAGACAAAAATTTTGGAACCTAAAGGACCTTTCCGAGAAATTATGGTGAAGACATTCTACTGCAATGAATCAAACAGTGGCACATTACTGATTCCTCTAGTAGCATGAACAAAAGTTGCCAACAAACCAAAAGCTATGTTTAATTCAACAAACCTCGGTAAAATTTGGTTAACAGCTTCAAGAACAGGAAGTTCAAAGAAGATTATTTAAGATCATAGCATTACAATGTCCTATGCCCCTAAATTAATTTAGCATGTCCCCAACATTAAAGAAAAGTTGTTTCTTCATTATTGTGAAACTTCCATTGAACCCACCTAACATATTATGACAAGCAAAGTTAATAATCCACTTCCACATATAATGAGGCACATGACAAATATCTTTTCCTTCTACATACCTTTGAACACAAGGTTATCGCTCCATGTAAATCATTCAGTTTAAGGCTACATGCAGCACCATTCAGCCAGCAAGACATTCTTAGTGTTTTAATTAGTTTTTGCTCCTCATTCCCAAAGGATCCCTCTTCTGCAACATAGTCCACAGCCTAATGGTATGTTAAAGATTGACAGAAAAGTCAGCCCATTAGCACAAATGACTAAGAAAAGTTAATTTGAGACGTGATGAACTTAACTACCTTGTCATAATTCTTCCCTGCCCTTTGATACTTCCCACTTTTAAATAACAGATTCCCTTCCTCTTTCTTGCACAAGCCTCAATCTTCTCCTGATCATTCATCTCCCATGGCACTCTCTCCTGCTTATCAACCAACAGAAACAAAGTCATAGAAAATTGTTAGACAGAAGAATAGGAAATGCAAAAACTACCATGGGAATTGAGCAAAGGATCCTTTGAATGGATACAGACACAACCTAATGTGTATATTTAGTGATTTATAATACAAAATTATTATTTCATATATACAAGAACATATCATTTTCAGTTCCACTACATATCAACACAAATCATTACCTTCATAAAATCCAACATTTCAACTTCATAAACTAAAACTGAACTTGGGGGCACAGTGGCAAAATCCTGTTGTACTTCGAGACTTCCAAAACCATATTCAGCACTTATTGATAATATTGACTTCTCCCCCTTTTTCATTGTTGCCACGGCTCGGTCTAAACCACTGATCACCTGTTCTGCCAAAAAAAAAAAAAATTGGATTCCTAGTCTATTTGATCAAAAAATGGAACAACTAAAATAGCATAAAGAGGAATGAAAATGCAAAAGGAAAACTGACCTTCACCCGTGATGAATTGGAAAGGTTGCTTCCCATCAACTCCTTTGTTTTCAAATACAGTTCCATCTTCTAGCCTAGCCTTGTAGCTAACTGCATGAAGCATTTGACGACGGGTTACGTTGTAAGAAATTTAGGGTACAAAACAGCAATTGTAAGCCTCAGAAATGGCTGGATCCTCCAGATCTGAAATTTAACTTTCTAAGAGACTTCTCTCCCAGGGCATAGTGCAAACCACGAGATTTTTTCAGACATTTGATGTGTGGATCTGAGAGCTATGGGTATATTTCTGTTTTTTTTTTTTTTTTTTTTTCTTTTCAGTAATAAAAGGTTTATTAGGCCGTTAGCAAATAGTCAAATAATGCTCCCACCATGTTGTGGATTCAGGGTTGAATGCTATGGATATTCTATTATTGTTTTCAATAAGGCATTCAGTAAGAAAGATTTAGAATCCCATCCATCTAATTGCTTAAGAACACTATGCATGCATGATGTATCCATCTGCTTACCATTCACAGTTGCACCTTCACTTCCAACAAGGGTGCCCTCCCCCTCTTTCAAAATCTTCTTTAATACCTTGGCATCTCCAGTAACATCAACCACAGGCATGAACGAAACCAGCTCCAAATCAATATTCAGCACAGCATCTGGTGGGACAGGACAGATTCCATCGCCAGCATCCCTCCCTTCCTCTCCAAAAGCATCTGAGTTGCATTTCCAGAAACAAAGCAATAAATCTATGATCTCACAGTAATATAGAAATTTCAACCAATGTGTTTTCTACATGCCAATGGTAGCAGGGATTGGATGGCAAAACTGCCTCACTTCCAAATCTGTCTCAATAAAATGCTCAGTTGAATAACTAAAAAAAAAAAAAGGAAAATGATTGAATTGTTATCAACATGACTAGACAGGGTTGCTTGAAGAACAAAATAAAAATTAGAAGTCTCAAGTCTCGACTGGAAATTTATGAAAGCTGCAATTTGATACTAGTGTGCTCCCAATATAATTGTCTAAGTAAATGTTAGAGCACCATCCTTAATCTGTAACATCCATTTCCCATCCAAGTCTTGTTAAATACAATCCAGTACAAAGTTGCATCAAATGAAGGTTATTTTCACCTGTATGCTTCACCAAAGATGGAAGTAATTTCTAGATGCAACAAAGGATGCCTTTATTGGCATGTTAGCAAAATAGAATGAACTTCAATCACTATCAAAGTGAAGAAAGACACATACTCCTACAAAACAACAAAATAGTGGTAGTTGGGAAACTTACACTTGGGTTGAACAATAAGTTTAACCTTCTCTCCTATTCTCATGGTCACGATTGCTTTTGACAATGCTCCACAAAGAAGACCTGAATAAAAAAATAATTAATGGCCATCCAAACATGATTGAACAAATATTGCTACAATAGAATGTCCCAATTGAATATATACCATCTTTCACACGGAATTCAATTCCTTCTTCTGGTGTTTTTGAGACAATGGCGCCATCAGAAAGTGCAACTTCATACTTCACTACATCAACACAAACCATTCAAATTACTCTGTGCATGTGTGCTAATAAATGTAAGCCACAAATTCAACATAATGGGTGATTGAAGTACCAAGAACTTCATCCAAGTCACCAGGACACTCCCTACTCTGTCCCTTCTACATAATTTTCTTAACAATTCCACGATCTTTAGTCACATTCACTACTGTGATCCAAGAAACAAGTTCAACCTCAAACTGAGCAACAGAATTAGGAGGCACAGCCTCACGGCCCATGACTCCGTAACCCAATTCAGGAGGCACTGTAAACAGTGCGCGTTCTCCCTTTTTCATTGTAATGATCCCATGATCCAACCCAGCCACCACATCACCTGACAAAATGTAAAAATCCACAAGCACATAAATTAGCTAAACGCAGAAAACCAATAAAAGCCTTGAGAATTAAATCAAACCCACCAAAATAAAACATATAAAAATTCAAAAAAACAAAAAAACTCCTGACCCCGGCCAAGTTTCAAACTCCTCGGTGCATCACTATCTCTTGTGGAATCAAACTTGGTCCCATCAAACAAGGCGCCCACACAGTGAACTGTATAATAAAATCCAACACAAACCCAAATGATAACGTCAAGCAAGTATTTGAAAATAACACAAGAAATAAAGTCTAACTTAAAAAAAAAAAAACAGAGAGAGAGAGAGAAAGAAATGTATCAAGTACGATAAACAAGTCCGCATGAGATTGTATTTATACCTGTGACTTCATCGTTCAAATCGGGGGTTTCCCAACCACGGCCTTGTTTGAGCAGCTTCTTCTTGAGGCCAGAGTTGGTGAGCTCCCTCTCTTCTCCGACCTTAAGTGGTGGCGCTGATTCGATCACTCCCCCGGTTCCTCGTCCAGCTCGTCCTCGTCCTCAATGTCCGACACGTTTGTCCCTTTCTCTTCCCCCATCACATCGATTCTTCGTCGTCACGTTCAGTACCACAACTGCCACTGCCCACTGGTGGTTTCTTCGCAGGCGTAAAGTGCCTATAATTTGCTGAACTATGCGGCCGACGTCAGTGAAATTGAGTGGCGAGACGACAACGTTTAGGACAAGGGCATCGTCGTCATTTTAAATTTTTATCGGGGGGATTGAGGAGAAATCTTCTCGATGGTTCCTTCAGAGCCCATTGGAAGATTGTCTCCGTTAGTTGAGCCACCAGTGGGCCTCCAGCACGTTGACCATTACAAGTAGCCGCCCTCCCGACACATTGGGGTACAACTTGCAATTTTTTTTTTTTTTTTAATTAGTTTAGTCAGGTGAGGTAACGTATGTGGGTCGTTTCGCCTGCTTAACATGCGGCCTCTCATTTCTTTTCCAGTCTTAAATCATTGGGGATTTAGATACTTCAATTGGATCTTTACGTATAAAATTTTAAATTCAAATATGTCGATATCAATTAAATTAAAAATATTAATTTATTAATTTTAAAATATTTTAAAATTTTTTGATAATTTTATGTATAAATTATTTAAATTTATACAAATTATTGTAATTTTTAGCCGAATTATAAGTCATTAATTTTTTTAATAAGTAAAGTTTCGTGTGAATTAAGTCTATTTACTCAGATAAGACCGTTTCCCCCCCCCCCCCTCTAGCAAGAAATAGCCCTTTTTGAGGTTGGCAAGGGTGATGGTGGGCCTTTTAGTAAACTAACCTAAGGAAAGTTGATTAACTTTGAAAGTTGGTTGTTTTGCATTAAATGGTTGCACATTAATGAAAGGGACAAAAAGTAATGGATGCATATTAGTGTGTCATGCAAACTGTCACTATTTTTTTTTTTTTTTGGTCACAGAAATATTGGTTTTAAGTTCCTTTGTTTTCACTTTTTTTTTTTTTTTTTGTGGCAAATGGCAAAGCAATGTCAAAATAAATAATTACACCAACCAAAGCCGCGTTCCACTTGGATCATAAGCACAAAGGGCGGAAAATGTCAAATCGGAAGTGAAGTTCGGCAACTAGACTTTTTCTCGTTTTCAGTTTTTCGTGACGATAATGTTACATTTAAAATTGAGACTAGCAGACAATCACTTTCTACAATGTACATGTAGCTGCAGAGTTCTTGTGTTTTTTTTTCCTCGGCAAACTAATTTCACAAAGGAACCAAAAAAAATTCCATCCGGAACTAGGCCAGACTAGATGTTTATTTCTCCTAATAAGAGAGAATTTTGAGAAGATAACCAGCCACAATCTGGAATCCGCTTGGCATGTTACTTTTTGCGCTGGTTTATGAGATGAGGAATGATGGCTTGAGAATTGAAGATGTAGGTTAGGTGTTGGAGGGAGGAAATGTTGCGCTGCTTTTGGTAGACTGTATTGATTAATGCCTATTGATGATTTTTCTAATCGCTAAAGTCTCAGTTAGAAGATTATTTTATGTGCTTAATGGGGCCTGGGGCTCATGAATTCAAAATAATCAGTATCGTTGGTTGATCACAATCATTTCATGGATCAGAACCTCTCAAAACTTCAATTTAATTGTATTAGTTGCCCCGTATGCATATCATTCGATAATTATGTATAATATTTTCGTCAAATTGTGAACAAAAGACGTCAATAAGTAATATTTAATTTAAATTTATAAAAATAATGGTTAACATGTTTATAATAATTTTATCTTAATGCTAAAAGAAATGAACAAAGAACACTTCAGCAGCTCCGTGGATAAGGATTTTCTTTCCTTTTTTTTTTTTTTTTTTTTTTTATCCCCTTTTGGAGAATTGGCCGTATGGAAAAGCTATTTTGGCTGTGAGTGCTATGTTGGCAAAAATTTCGATTGTGAATTTCCGTTTTAATGCTAATCTGTGTACTTGTGTCAAAAAGGGAAACAACACTGAAAAATAAAAGGGAAAAAGCGAAAAAGTTTGACAAATTAACACGGTCATGAACTTAAAGAATAAAAATTATTAAACAAGATCAAGTTGTGATATGCGCCCACCTTTTTTTTTTTTTTTTCATATTTTGATATATTCTAATTTTATTCTTGTATTTTTGACACTATCCATTTTGATTTGTGTAGTAAAGCTCACAAAATAATTTAATGGATATTCTGAACTTACAGACCAAAGAGGATGTTTACTCGTGAAAATCTTTGTCTCATCATAGACATGGATACTTGCTGTTGATCATACGATGGTGTGAGCAGGCTGGCTTCATTAAGTCTTCTTGTTTGCTGTCTTGTTTTGCGATTGATCGTTATTAGTCTGGGCATGAATCAAGATTTAGATCCCACAATAAGCTATATACATATTCTTCAAACAAGGATTTCAATTTAAATCACTCAAAGCAACATTTTCCCGTCAATCAAATTACTTTCACATAAACACCTCCGGAGGGTTAAGAGAATCTGATTTAACCACGGTAAGAAACTCAGGAAGCTGGGCAGCTTTTAAGCTAAAGAGCAAAGTAGCAATGGACTCCTCGATATCTTGCAAACCTTTGAACTAATTCAAGCAACAAGAGAGGGAGGCTTTTAATTAACCTCTTCCTTTCTCTACAGCCAAATCATCAAAAGCCAACAGTTCCATTAGCAACGGCATAGCTTTTGCTTCTGGGGTATGCCATTTTCCCTTTATTTACACCGGCTTCTTCAAAATCGCACGGGCTTTCCTCGTCGATCCGCCCCATGAATCCCATCCCAACGCTCGTGCTCTTCGGCAACACGTGATCAGACCCGACCTTCGATGTCTTCCTAATCATTTGCTGCATATATAGATGCATTTCTATTTCGTTCTTGTGTCCAAGGCTCCTCACGGACGCAGCTCTAATGAGCTCACTGTAATCATCGCTGTCCTCGGACCTCGTCGTGCTGGCGCTTAAGCTCCTTGGCAAGGCAGAGAATTGGCTGCCTGGCAAGGCCAGGGTCTGGGCATGGCGGCCAACTCCCATGGAGCAGTCTGTCATGCTCTTCACGTAAAGATCCCTTGCTTTCCCCAAAACTTTGATGGGTAGAGTGATGATCCGCATGAATTTGCTTTGGTTGCCCTTTGGCTCCCATGATTCAAACACCAGACAAAGGTGAATATACCAAGAATATTTTAGCTAGGAAGGAACTAAATGCGTACTAGGCAGCAATATATATCTATATACGATTGGAGGTTGGTAAAGCTAACGTTGGAAATCGAAACAGATCCAGATTCCAAAAGGGGTTTTTGTATCGGATTTGTTTTAAACAGAGGAGAGAGAAGCAGGTGATGGCCAATGGAAAATGTTTTGAGAAATTGGTTATGTAGATGTGGAGAAGAACTAATAGAAGATCGAGTGATATATGAACAAATAGAAAATGCCGGGTTTAGACTTTCAAAAAATTACGAGAACACTGGATCGAAAAGTCGTTCCTGAGACCAATGTGGAAGCTGCGCCGTACTGTGCGCGTATATATTTAGTGAAGTCTCAATCCGACAAATGAAGTGATTATATTTTTGCCTGATTTGGTTGACTAAGGAAACCCTGGAGAACTGATTTGATTTGAGTTTTTAATCCTATCTCTTCGCTGAGTCATCTTGATGTGTGGTTATGATTATCTTTCACAGATTAGCAATAAAAGTCTGACCGAGTCGCCTTTTTCTTTGTATTTTTTTGAAAAGACCGAGCCCCCTTCAACTCTGCCACTGGGCAACAAAAATAACTTGCGTTGATCTTCCGCTATAACTAAAATAGAACATTTACACGTCGCTTTTTTTTTTTTGTTAAAAAAAAAAAAGCTTACATTTTAAATACAAATTCATACATTTATTATATATTTTTAATTTTTAAATATATTATTATAATTAATAAGGAGATTATAAATTTATATTTAATAATCATGATGGTATCACGTAAATGCAAAGCATAACCACCACCGCATCAAAGTACAGTAGTTCGTTTGTCGAGGGTCCCTTGGTGTAATGGATGTAAACGAGTTAGGCATGAAGCTGTCCCAGCTCCCAAACGGCTGTATTAGTGCATCGTTTCGATCTATTGGCGCCCATTGTCTGCGGAAGCCAGTGGGAATGAGGCCATTACCATCGGTTTACCCTTGGGCGGCTTGCTATTAAACGACAAAAGCATGTTCTAAGAAACGATGGAAGGAAGGATACGATGTAATAAATAAGCATGCGTCCAAATAAAAGTAAAAGACTAGAAGAGGAAACCAAGTTTTATACTTGTTAGAAAAATTAGCCCAAGGAGTCGGTTCCATCAGAGTCTTTTTCTCTAATTAAATTATTTGTCTATTATTTTTGGTCCGTTCAATATTTTGGAGTTGTCGTGACACTTGAGATTTCTATATAAAAAATGAAGAGAAAGGAAAATGAAAAAAGGTTAAAAAAAAAAAAGAGAGACCGAGATTTCCAAATGCAATTATGAGTGGACAAAAACACCATGGGAGAAAATTGTTAGTTAAGCTTTTAATTTTGAACTTATCTCAGTGATTAATTGTCTGTCACAGCGGATGACGTGCATGACTTCTATCGTTTGTTCAATTCAGGCAACTTTATAATTGTCTGTTTTAACATAATTTGAAGATAATGCAATTACATAGAGTGGCTATTCGTTGAAATTATTCGACCAAAAAAAAAAAAAAAATCAATCAATTGCATTTCACTATAGTCTACCAAATATATTTATAGTAACTGAGAATTTAATGTTACAATTTAACGATCTATGGTGAAGAAGCATTACCAACTAGTAGAAATAATAATATTAATGACCTTTATCACATTATTTTTTTAAAGTCACTATCTCCCTTGTCTTGGCTTTGAACTGGCATTTTTCAGCCAGTTCACATATTCCTGGAACATCGTTGTGATTAATTGTCCAAGAAAAAACACGCCTCCCATGCCTTTGACCCAAAAAAGAAAAAAAAAAAAAATCGAAAACGAGACTGCTTACCCAGTCATTCTATCTTGGATCATACGCATTAGTATAAGTGTTACGCATTCAGTTCAAGTAAGTTTACAGAATGTTTGTTAGAACGTGAATTGAACATGATGTAAGGTGATGGAGTAGAGTTCCACTTAAATCCTTTCACGAAATTAATCACTTGCATTCATCGACATTTCACCATACATATTCTTAGTGATTGGAAGGATGATCTAAATTAAAATCTTGATTTTGATTTTGAGAGATTTATTTGAAAAATAAATTTTTGCATAACAACAAATAAAAGTAAGACTAAAGATTTTACAATCATGGAATAAAATTTTCATTCATTAGAAGATATGTTTTCTTAAATAATATTTGAGTTATATAAACATTTGAAAAGTTAAAAATTTAAATTTTATTATTTAAAATTTTTAAAAATATATTTAGAATAAAAATATTAAATTTTTTAGAGTAAAAAAAAATCTTTTATTATACAATATAGGTCTAATAAAATTTTTAATTAAAAAAATAATGGTAATATTTTAACATTTAGTGTTGTTTATTTTTCATATTCAATCGATAACCAAATTTTTCGTTTTCCATCTCAATCCAGTGAGAAAAATGAAAAACATGAATGCGAGATCTAATGGACGAGGAAGCTATGTTGAATCATTGAATATATATATTTTTGAAAAAAAAAAAAAAAGAAAAAAGAACATGAAGAAATAGTTTCTGCTGCTTAATGCACTACCAACCATCGATGCCAGCCGGCTCAAGTGGGCTTGAATGATTCATGGATCCACTGCCCTCTATTTTATAATGGACCACTAACCACATTGGGCCTACACACAACAATGAAAGGCCGAACTTCTCTCATAAATCATGAAATCAAACTAAAAGCGAGCCTATTCTTTTTTTTTTTTTTTTGACCAAAAAAAATAAATAAGGGAGTCTATTCTCGATTCCCTTACTACCGCATAATAGCAATGTGATGTGGCAAATTCTATACTTCACATTCCAATTCGCTAGTCCTTACACGGGCGGCTTCTGAAATTCGCTCCTGTTCCGTGTGGATGCTCATCCAGGACAAGGCAACGAGAAGCCATTTCTCTCTCTCTTTCGTCGTAGTTCATAGACGTACAAGACAAGAGAACAAGAAATGAAGTCAATGGTACTTCATCTGGCAATAATGGCCTTGATGTTGTCCACTTGCCAAGCCACGGACAGCAACCTCCACCCTCTCATCCTAGTCCCCGGAAATGGCGGAAACCAGCTAGAAGCCAGGCTGACTTGTGGCTACAAGCCCTCGAATCTCGTCTGCAACCTGTATCCGATTTTGAAGCAAAAGGGAGGATGGTTCAGGCTATGGTTTGACCCTTTTGTGCTTTTAGCACCCTTTACTCAGTGCTTTGCTGAACGTATGATGCTTTATTACGATCAAGATTTGGATGACTACCATAATGCCCCTGGGGTTGAAACCAGGGTCCATCATTTTGGCTCTACTCAGTCTCTTCTCTACCTTGACCCTTGTCTCAAGTAAGGCTACATGCTCTATTTTTGTGAAGCATCCTAATTTCTTTTAAGTTGGAATTTCAACTCTTTCTTTTTTGTGATGATAAAGTTCAGACTTCAATTGCTATCCACGCTTTCGGTGATTCCAATTTACGCAATGATTCCTAAAAGTAATCTTTTTTAGTTCAGAAATTAGTATTGCTGCATACGCAGTCCACCGTTTCACAATCAAGCATTAAAATTTTGATTTCAATGTCTCATTTATGATTGAAGCGAGCTTTTATGCTGTCGAGTTGTAGTTATTCAGCCATTCTACTCCTTCAATTACGTCGTTAATTACAGGTTTTGATACATACTAGTTGGGCACACAAGTATTTAAATCAACAATCTTGCTGTAGCTGGACCTATTACTGATTGACGTCAAAACAAACTACAGGCAGGTCACAGGTTACATGGCACCACTTGTGGAATCTCTAGAACGAATTGGCTATGTTGATAGTGAGACGCTCTTTGGAGCTCCGTATGACTTCCGATATGGCCTAGCTGCAGAAGGCCATCCATCAAAAGTTGGTTCCAAGTTTCTGCAAGACCTGAGAAATCTAATAGAAAATGCAAGCAAACTTAATGGGGGGAAGCCAGTGATAATCCTCTCCCATAGTTTAGGAGGCCTTTTTGTACTCCAGCTTCTCAACCGAAACCCACTATCGTGGCGCAAAAGATACATCAAACATTTCATAGCACTTTCTGCCCCGTGGGGTGGCACTGTGGAGGAAATGCTGACTTTTGCTGCAGGGAACACGCTAGGGGTGCCTCTTGTTGATCCATTGCTGGTGAGAGGAGAGCAGAGGAGCTCCGAGAGCAACTTATGGCTATTGCCTAATCCAAAAGTGTATGGTGAAAGGCATCTGGTTATCACTCCAAATGCTACTTATTCAGCATATGAGATGGCGGAATTTCTAGACGATATTGGGTTCTCAGAAGGGGTTCATCCTTACAAGACTCGTATTTTGCCATTGACTGAAGTGTTAATTGCGCCAAATATTCCTGTCACATGTATAATTGGGAATGGTGTTAAGACACCGGAGACTTTGTCATATTCGAAAGATGGGTTTAGCGGGCAACCGGAGGTTGTTTATGGAGATGGAGACGGCACGGTGAACATGGCCAGCTTGTTGGCACTGGAGACATTTTGGGCCGGAGAGGCAAGTCAATCCCTTAAGGTAACAATAATTAGGGATGTTTCTCATGCTTCGATACTCAAAAGTGATATTGCACTTGACGAGATTGTTGGGGAAATTTCCGGTATCAATTCTCTTGTTATGAGATGGTAATTAATATGTGGGCGATGCACATCTTGAACATTATATGATTACCAAGCAATACATTGATTCTGTGATGGTTATTGACTCTTCTTCCTCATAGCATTGCTCTCTACTAGCGGCACATAAATCATGTTTTCACAGATGAAGAACTGGTATTCCGAGCCAATTGAAGGTATCTTTAGGTAAATGGCTAGGAAAGGGTACAAATTGCATTCAGACATAACAAAACAACCACAGGATTCAACACTATCAGGAACCAAACTAGGGTGAATGTGAAATTGTCTGGTTGTGAGAAAAGGACCACTTACAGGATAATCGGCCTGCCCTAAAACTAGCACTGTTGAGTTGATTTCTATTTTTTTTTTTTTTTCCCTCATTAGAGGCTCATTGGCCTATGTTGCTAGGGGTAACTAACTCTCATTATTCTTACAAATCTCATTAGGACGTAAAGCCTCGATGATAAAGTTCTAAATTCTTACCATTGAGTTGAAAATTTTCACAAAGTTGGGCAAATGCAACAAGTGGCAATTGGGAATGCCGAACTGACAACAATGAGGATTGTAGGCTTCAGGCATGAATGCCTTAGAAGGCCCAAGGCTCTTAATGCCTCAAAGTTGGAAACCGTTCCAAGTCCACGGTCACCATCCCAAGTTCAGGCTGAAACGAGCCGTTTCAACTCATGCCTCTGTTATGAATATTAATTAACAGTAATCAATTATTCTAAAGACAATAATTGATTGATGTTAGGCTTACATGGCAAGCTGTGATTGGCCAGTGGTTCAAATTAGCGGAACCAGTAGTTTCGCCCCTAACTCAGCAAAAACGATGTTAATTTCTTATGGTTCTATAAAATAACGCCTTGCCTTTTCATCGATCCCTTTCTCGCCCCTTGAAAAAGCACAAAATACGGCCAATGCTAAAGCCATGTCATGGTTGGCTCGCTCCCTGGCAAACTCCCTTCGACTCGAAGACGATGACGATTGCGTAGAGAACGACGTCGCACCAGCATCCCCAGATGATCACGGCCCCTCACCTTCAAAACGCAGCGGAGAAGACACTCAATTATTGAGGCAAGACACGCAGCAAGAAAACTCTACCAATGAAGAAGGACAGGAAGAAGAACAAGAAGCTCAAGGTAGAGGCGTAAAAGAGGATCTCACAGAGCTCAGGCAAACTCTAACACAGCGGCTGTGGGGCGTGGCCTCTTTTCTGGCTCCTCCACCGACGCACCAATCCGAGCTGTCCGATCGATCTGCGCCCGGAGACATTGGGCCGGCCTCTGATTCGGAAGAGATGTCGGCGATTGGGTGCGATTTCGCGAAGATCGGAGGCAGTTTTATGGGCGAAGGGACGGAGATTTCAAAAATGGCGTCGAATTATGTACCGTTTGGATCGGAGGAAAATGAGAGGGAAAGTGAGGGAATTGGAGGCGGAGGAGTTTGATGATTGGAGAGCTGGGGCCATTGGGATCACGGACGAGGTGTTGGCTTTTGCGAGGAACATAGCTATGCATCCCGAGACGTGGTTGGATTTCCCCCTTGAAGAGGAGGAGGATTTAGACGGTGCGTTTTATTTTACCCATTTTTTTATGATCTCATTGCTTGATAATGTGCTATTGCTGCATTTCGATAGAAATTTATAGTGGCTCTTTCATTTGAATTTCATTTGTGATTGTGGAAGCCAAAATATTCCCTGCTTTCTTGTGGCTCATTTTTTGTTGCTTAGACATGTTGGGGCCTTCCCCGCAACGGAGTGAATGTAAAGCTCTACATAATGCGATGCAAAAATGAAAATATGTATACTCTTGTTAGTTTTGTGGAAATCCAATGAGCGTACACATGCTCTACAGAATGTAGAAGCACTTAGCACTCGATTGTGTAAACCCGAACTCAGATTAGTAGTTTCAACTTTCAAGTTAAGAAATGCATAGGAAATATGGTTGCTTGTGTCCATTTAATTTTTTGTTCTGGCACGTGAAAGTGTCTGAAATGGTGTTCAGCATGTTTTGTATGTTTTAGTTTGTCATCGAGATTATGTGGATTATTGTTTTGAAGTAAACTCAGTGTCTACTTGTGTTTTCCATGACCTTTGTAAATGCCTCTTTTGATGTTTCTTTTTTCACTTTGTTTTAGATTTTGACATGTCTGATGCCCAACGGCAGCATGCTTTGGTTATTGAACAACTTGCTCCTAGATTAGCTGCACTCAGAATTGAACTATGCCCTTGCCATATGACTAAGAGTTACTTTTGGAAAGTTTATTTTGTTCTTCTGCATTCCAGACTCAACAAATATGATGCAGAGTTATTGTCCACCCCTCAGGTAATATTTGCTATTTCTTGTGTGCTGCATTATCCATTAAATTTTTCTATTATAGCTCAATTACATTTATATCTATATTTTGAATGTTTCATTGTAGAACATTTCAAATGGCTTCCTAATATTTCATCATTCAATTTGTTTGCTTTGGATGAATTTTTTCCCTTCTATTGGGTCGTATTTGGGGTGGGGATGGTGAAAGGTGTTGTCATGTCTACCTTACTCTTTTTTATTAGTTGTCATTGACATCAAAAGCCTGGTGAGGTGTTTTGCCTGAAGCAGAGATCAGATTTTGTACTCTATGGTGACAGTTTATTACTTCATTAGCTGTGCATATGTTGAAAGGGAGAGGTTTACTCTTGCTACATTGTGCACTTGCTCCAACACTTTCCAAGGGGTTTCGTTTAGACATTCTATCCCAACAAAATTAAAGATTTCTTCAACATATGAAAGGTTTTTTCTGCTGTAATAATGGAATGACATAGAATTTGATTCTGCATTGCCCTCTTCTTTTCCCTTGTTTTTTTTTTTTTAATTACTTAAAAAAATTATTTGTGGTTGGGGTTGGGACACTTCTCTTAAAAGTTTACAGAACCTTTTTTTCTACTGTTTTACGTTCAGCATCTGATTCTTGTGGCATGAATGGCTGGTTGATAAATGGTGGCTAAGATGCAAACTTAATTATTGCACAGGTAATGGAAGCCAGAGCAATGTGGATGCAGGAGCTACATAAGCTAACAAAACCAGAATCTGACTGGTCTGGAAGAAACAATTCCTCTGCAAAAGACGGTGATGATGTAAAACATGAAGTTTTTGGATATGGCAGAGCATTTGATTTTGGAGGAACAATCAGCACAACAATAGAAAACAAGACTGAGAAGCACCCAGTTGCAAATACAGAAGTGCAATTCATCGACAAATCTGTTATTGAAGAGAAGCCCATAATGAAAGCTGAGGATAAGGATCCAGTGGTTGGTCGATCCTCTAAAATAATGCTTCCAAATTATGAAGACGATGAGGATGACTGGCCAGAAGAAGATTCAGATTTAGGTGATTACAAAACCACCTTTCCAACGGGAAATGAAGAAGACATCTCTTTCAGTGATCTTGAAGACGATGCCTCTACCACTATACCTATAACAGCTAAGAAACTCACGAAGAGTCCTAAAATTTGAAGAACATGAGATGTGCCATTTTGGATTCAGCTTTGCGTAAGCTTTGCTGTTTTGGCCATGGATGGGATTTTGTAAAGTTGTGTGGTGTGAACACAGGAGTGAAGGCTACTTGCCGGGTGTCCAGAACTATGGCTGGGTAAATACGACTCGTATGCTAAAATCTGTAAATTATGGGTGTTTGCCGTCTAGTTTTTCCATAGAGCGGTGATTTGATTGATTCTGGGAGGATTGTAAACGTACAATTATAATATGCGAGAGGGAAATGTTGCGATACCAATGAAGTTGGCTAATTCTTTTTGCTTCTGTACAATAAATTGTTTTGAGGTTGAGAATGTTCATCCAGTCAATAGAGGGGACACTCGGCCCAACCTTTAAGGTGACAATCCAGATGTATTGGCTAGAATTTTCAGGAAACCTCGTATTATATTCATTTATTTGGCATATGCTTTAAAACGTTTTACGTTCTCCCTTCTCATCTCCATTGTTGTAGTCTGCGGAATATCATTCTTTTTTTTTTTTTTTTTAAGTTTCTCCCATAAATAATGTTTATTCTCTAAACAAATTTCTAGAATAACGCTAAATTGGAAATTGGCCTTGTCAGCGGTGTCTGTGGAAGGATGGTTGAGGGGTTTAGCTCAGTACTCGCTGCTGGCAATAAATAGGCTCGGCTAGTCCGTCGGGAAGGCAGATAGGGCCTTGCTTAATGCTTGAAAACGTTTAATTTGGGTTGTTGCGTGAGAAGAACGTGTGTGTCAGAAATTTTACTCCAACCTGAGTGAGTAGGTGTGATGTAATAACTGGCTAGTGGCTACTTTTTGTTACTTTTCTTCAAGGGTTTACCCTTTACCCTTTAGACTTTGCAAATTGGGAGAAAAGACTATGAGACAAAGGGACAAATGGTTTATCTTTTATGCCAACGGATGCACGATATGTTTTGCGGTGTAGATGTATTGTTTTCGGATATGATAATAACCAGATGGAGAGAGAGTTGAGTGGGACACGTCTCATCAAAATCGAAGGGCTGCTGGTACGTTAAAACCAGCGAAAGATGCACGATATGTTGCAGGAAATCACGGCAAAGGCATTGTTTCACTCCTGTTCTTTTGGACTGGGTACGTGGGCCAGCCTGGGCAGCAGGCCGGGTAAGCACCCACCATGTCCCTGGGAGAAATCTCTCATTTCTTTAACAAATAAAAAAAAAAACACATTTTTCATTGAGTATGATGATGTCTATCTTCCTCGTTGACTGACCCCAATCGAAGACCGTTGATTTTTCTGTGTTATAATGTCAACAAGCCACAACATTTACATTTACCCCTCTTTTCCTAATTTCTCACGTCTGCTTCTGCAATAACAGGTTCCTCTCTGCCTCTCTCTCTTTCTCGCTCTCTCTAGCCTCATCCTCTACATTAATATATTCACCTAATCTTGCAATTCGAGATACGGTTATAGTAACTCTCTCATTTATTCATCACACCGGCCCAACTGCCCGAAAATTGTTGTTATATTGCTTTACCAATCGCTCTACTTCCCCAACCCCGTAGAAAAAAAAATTCCGTAGAAACCCTAATTACCTTTTTCCTAGACTCTTTACTTGCCTTCAAAACTTAGGATTCTCAAATTCTTTGAAGCTTTAGGGACTGCTAATTGTAGTATGGATCTCCATTTGGTCAAGAAGGGTTTTAGTTTAACGCAGAGAAGAAAGAGATGGCTGATTTTACTTGCTGTTGCTGGTGCGTCCGGTTACGGTGCGTACAAGGTGTGCAATTTGCCCTCTGTGGCGAGGAGAAGGAGGAGGTTGATGAAACTTTTTGGAGCCCTGATTTCGCTGGCTGAAATGGTTTCGGACTCGGCGGATGCCATCGACGTTGTCTCCAAGGACTTGAAAGAGTTTTTGCGCTCTGACTCCGACCAAGTTCCCAATAGCTTGAAGCAAATTGCCAAGATTGCTAAATCGGATGAGTTCTCTGAATCTGTGATTAGGTTTTCTCAGGCTTTGACTGTTGGGGTTTTGCGAGGGTATGTGTCCCCGTCGAGAATTGACGATCATTCCGCAGCTGGTCCAGCCAATTCCAGTTTTACTGATAGGGTTATGGAGAGGATGTTCTCAGATGCTGGCTCTGGTTTTGTTTCTGTTGTGGTTGGTAGTTTTGCCAGGAATTTGGTTTTGGGGTTTTACTCTGGTGGTGGTGGTGGTGGTGGTATGGGCAATTATGGGTCGAGTCCTTCGGTTATGCCTCAATGGGTTACTGTCCTATGCGATGATGGCTGCAGGGAGCTTGTAGCTGATTGCATCCAGAAATTTGTGAGCACTGCAGTTGCTGTTTATCTTGATAAGACAATTGGAATGAATCCCTATGATGATTTTTTCTCTGGCTTAACCAACTCCAAGCATCAAAACAATGTGAGGGACATTCTGGTTTCACTTTGCAATGGCGCCATTGAAACACTTGTGAGAACGTCTCATCAAGTGTTGACAAATTCGAGTTCTCGTTCCGGTTGTTCTATTGTTAAACTTGATGAAGGAGCCAATGCAATCAGAGAAGATTGTCTCAAGCAAGAATCATTTTTAAGAGAAGGAAAACCGTACTGGAGTGTTCATAGTGGTGGATGGGTTGACAAGGTTTCCTCCACCCTGTCAGCGCCCCGCAACAGGAAGCTTGTGCTTGATGTGACTGGAAGGGTGACAGTTGAAACGTTAAGGTCTGTTGTGGAGCTTCTGTTAGGGAGAATATCGGATGGGTTCAAAAGGAGTATCAGCGTAGTTCATGAAGAGGTTGTAGATAGGGGACTTGAAGTTGTGAGATATGTGGGAGCAAAGTCTTCTGTTATTGTCACAATATGTCTGGCCTTATATTTGCATGTTCTAGGTGGCACTAGACTTCTATTACCTGCTTAAATTCCCTCACCCCCTCACAAAGACTGTTTCATGCAGATAGAGAGGCTATATATGTATTTGTGGCCCCTCTTCAATGAAAGTAACGTTGACATCATATAATTAATTTTGATTGTTGGCCTTGACGTTAGTAATCTCTTTGCTTTGACTTATTTTATCAGGTGTCTTCTTATGCATGGATAGTGTGTCTTTTCTCTGCGTCCCTATGCACGGGTGCCTCCCCAAGAAATTCAGTTGAATTTAACATCGCAAAATATTTATGTAATCATTATTTTGGCTAGATGATCCAAACTATATAAAATGGCCACTACCACTATTGAGGAAAACTGACTCCAGTATTTTTCCATATAAAGAAGAGGAAGAGATGGGTGATTAGAGTTAACATATCAATGGTTGGGATATTTCCAGTCATCCTGTTATGGCAAGACAGAAATTTTCTTGTTTCTTTTCCCACTCCCTGGATTAGTGGGTTGGTAACAGGTTAATGCTGTCATGTTCGCCGATCGTTCTAAGCCTTGCCTAGGTAAATTTTTGGTATACGGTCATTGCTGCAGGATTGAAAGTGGACTTATTCTGCTTCCCAGTTGTAAACGTCAGTATTATAAAGAATTTTACAAATTGGGACAACAGACGTCTTTCAAAATTGGTTTATTGGTGTGTCAGATTGGAGATCATTCTTTATGTTGTGGAGGTTCTTGCTTTCTTAACTTCTCCATGGATCATGGGTTTGTAGCCCTTTGTTACCTCCTTTGGGCTGTGTTAGCCTTCTTGTTAGGTCTTAAAAAACAAAAAATGGTTGTTTTTTCTTTCTCCATTGCTAATCAAATTGCATTCTCTGTTAGTGGTCCTAATATATTATCCTAAGTTGTCTATTTGCAGCATTCAGTACGTTACTATAGATGTGCAGTTGGATCCTATGCATGAATATGTCTGAACTATGAATATGACCAGCATTCGTTTCTCTTATTTGGTAGTCTAGAGTCGTGTATTTTGAATTATAAACACTTTCATTAGTTTCATTAGTCAAGTGCATATTACAACCATCAATCATAGTACATCCTCGCAGAGGGTCTTCAACCAGTACCTAAGGTTGACTGGTTATCTCTGCCAAATGACCTGGAGGAGATGAAAAGTTCTGCTGTTTGACAGGAGATGATAATAAAGAATTCAGAGTTCAAAATCTCACCTGGGAATATTCCCGTTATCTGTCCTGTTCACTACCTCCCCCATTTTGAAACAACATTAGTTGATCCTGGGCTTATTTCTAGTGGCTACGTTAGGTTGGTGCTTTAGCCAGTCGCGCCCCATTGGCGTCATATTCGGGGTATTTGCACAAGATAGTCCCTTACTTCTTTTAGTCTCGTAACGGGAGGATTATAGGCTGCTTGTTTTGTTTTCCACCAAAACAGCTCAATTACTGGTTCCAAGAATTTAGAGCACGCAGAATATTTCCATAAAACCACTAGATGATCCATTGAAAAGGAGTGGTTTTTGTTCTTACGAGGATCAGCGTTTTCAGCATCTTTATCAACCAAGAGCAGGACCATTCGGTTATTACAGTCTGTTACAAAGTCAATGAAAAAAAGGAATCGATTCTCAAACAATTGAAAGGAAGTCCAGGGATAGGGGCCACCAGGTAAACGAAGTTGCACAAATCTGCACACAAGCTTATTCATTATATTTATTCACCAGGTACAAATGCTCACGCAAATTTTACTAAACAATTGTCACACTAGCTCATGGGTGTTGGTTTTCCTTCTCAGTGTATATGTAATCCAGATGAGCAGTGAGGGTTCTTCTAGTCAGGCACTCTTCTTCCCCGATTCCCTCACAGCTCTCTTCAGCCACAGCCTTCTCTGCCTTAACATTCTGTGATACAAAAAGCGAAAAAAGAAGAAGACAAAAGATCCAATAAGTATCCACAAAAAGTAGTCTACTTAATTCAAACAAACATGGAATAATTAATCAAAAAGGAAAACACTCACAGCAGAGTGACTGATGATGAGCTTGGGATCAGGCCGAGCGCCGTGGGCTAGAATGATGCTGAGGAGGAGGGTAATGGCGAAGAGGGTGGTAAACTTAGACATGTTTGGTTTAATTTCAACTCGAATAGCCAGAGCAGAATCAAGAGAGACTGATGCATATTTATGAATTATTGAATTGGATATATAGGAGCAGCGCTAGGAAATCTCAGGTATGATTCGGTGAGAGTCATAAATGGCAAGAAATCTGCAGTAGTCAATTTCAAGAGATAATGTATGTAGATCTCTAAAAAAAATTAATTGCATTGACCAAATGATCTGCAAATCCCAATGTAGGATAGAAAAAAAAAAAAAAAACACGCAAGGGATGCAGATTGGAGGGGTGTATAAAGAATCACTCGAACGAAAGATCTTTCTCAAGGACCCACTACAACAAGCGCCAAGTGACAGCACAATGGACACTTAATGGACCTGCTATATGCACGGAACGAAATGGCCAGAGGAGTTTTTTTTTTTCTTTTTTTGAAAAAAAATATAATATGTATACAATTAAGGTATGTATATAATATACAAATAGGTATTAATTTTGTACCTCGAGAGTTTTTTTGTTGTTTTTGGTAGTCGAATGTACATTCTATTTTTATATTTTTTTTAGCAAAAACATTATATCTTATTTATTTATACGTTATATTTAAATAATATACACCTCATATATTTCTCAAATAAATAAAATACCCGGACTCACGTTCTGCTCCCTTTTCTGCCTACCCAATCCACGTATCTTTTTTCCACACCTAATGTCTCTCATCTCGTTAGCATTCAAATACCAAACATACTATCCAGTGGTGTCTAAAAATTCAAGATTATGTCAATGCATGTCTTTGACCGATTGCATTATCTTTTAGAACTCACTGAATAGGACACGCATGGATCCTAAAAATGGTAAAGCCTCCCGAGACTGGAGGTAAGAAAACACTCTCACCTGATTGGCTTGCCCAACTACTTCATTCATCCTTTTTCTAACTGAAGTTTCAGCGTGTTTGTGCCGGACAACCAGTCTGACCCACTTATAGCTCGCGTCCTCCCTATTCCGTTAGTTCACGACACCATCGGTCAGAATCAAGCATCCTTATGTCTGTTGAACCAATTTTTGTGATGACCCTAGGCGAATCGACTTCACAAGTTGATTCAGCTCCAATGGCCCCCACAACTTGGACGAAGCCCTCGCTGCGGTGGCGGAAATGTTTCTGACTGGACTTCTTATTTATCTAATCCGAATAAAAAATTATCTACTCAATTGTCCATTAAACGTACATATTCCTTTACGATCGTCTGTCGGTGCTGACAGAGCAAACACTTTGTATTAATAAAGGCTCTTGGTATCTTGAGGTTCATCTTTACTTGAGAGTGGTGAGGATGAAGCTCAATCCATTATTAGGCAATTATATAAATATTTATAATTTTATTAAATTAAAAATAATTAATAAATATCTACACAAATAGTATAAATATAAATTTTTTTATTAATCCTGCAATAAATTTTAAAATTAAAATTTATATATGAAAAAATATTAAATTTTTATTGAAATATTAAAATTATATTAAATTAAATTTAATAAAAATAATTTTTATTATAATTTTTAATATAAATTAACCCTAATTATTAGCTCAAACAGAGAAATATGTGTACAGCACTTCAATGGAATATGTCATGCACTTTTGTGAAAGCATCGATCATGCGCACCACCTCCTCGCGGAAAAGCTTCCATTATCTGTTTCCTTTCTATTATATGTGGCTGCTTAATTTTAATTGTATTTTTGACCCTATAATTTTTGTCTTTTTCACTTTTTTAAACAGTGCTAATTGAAACACACAAAACATAAATTGACCCATTTCACCATGAATAAGTCATTAAGTTCAAAACATCACCTTGGGTAATTATTAAGGCACATAAGTGTATAAAGAGAACCAAACCAAATTAGACCTTTTTATGAAAAAGAAAAAGAAAAAAAAAACTTATAAATTAAGCGTAACTACCGACTTGAAATTAATTCGAGAAAAGCATTCTTTTCCATTGGAACTTAAGCAAGAAATTAGTTCCAAAGTAAAAACCACAATAGAGTTGCCTTCCAATTCCTGATAGATTTTACTTATGAAAACATCTCATGCTCATTAAACTGGCGGAGACTTTACAAAATGCAAAGCATATATGTCATAGTTCGTTTTTTTTATGTGGTATATCTGATACATTCTGTGAGTTTTTGAGAGAGTTAGGGTTATCGAACCTCTACCAAGAGCAAATGCCAATAATATTTTTATTTGATAAATTCACAATTAAGTGATACAGGATGTTCATCGAAGAAATTTCTTCTCTTTCATTAAAATAAATAAATAAAGAAGAGACAATATTAGACTAATATATTTTAAATTACTATAGCAATAAGGCGCCATTAATGGTCAATTTACACACATCACAATAATCTTACCTTTTTGGTATTGTTGCGGGTGGATCATCTCCACCGTGGGAATCCTTACAATTCGATTGTGTAGCAAGTATAGATATTGCGCATCGCGAAGAAAAAGCAAAAGGAATAAAAAATTAAGACGACATGGGAATAATTAAGAAATATTAAGGTATGAAAACAAATAAATGATGCGACTGTGATGGGCAATAACCACAAACGTTGCATCTTCCTCAAAAATTTCAACGAGGATGCCGATACCAATAAAGTTTTCCTTTAAAATTCAAATAAAATTACCTACAAAAGTCTTTTTTTATTGTTCTATTATGTTATATACTAATTTATAAATTAAAATTTAATTATCTTAAATTTTTTTAAATTAAAAATTTTAAAATTAATATAAGTATTCTTCTTCCTTTATTCTAATATTATATTTTAATATAAGTATTTTTTTTTTAATCTTTTAACTATTAAAAAATTATTCTATAATATCAAATTTTATAAATAAAATATTTTAATTTTAAATTATATTATTTTAATATTTAATTATAAATTTTTATAAATATAATATATATATATATATATATATATATATTTAATTTAAAAAATTTTTATACCAGTAAAAAAAAATATTATATTTTAATATATGACTGTTTTTCTTTTTCTTTTTTTGGCCCTTCATACAACAACTAGATATTTTTATTGGTGGAATAACTTCGTCGCACCGACTTTAATTGTTCCAGAAAGATGACCTTGTCAAATTTCGTCCAAGACATTGGACCAAAAGGTTTCGCGAACTTTGCTAACTAGCTGGAACACATGATGCCAGCCAGCCACCATGGCTGTTACAAGTCACGACAGCACTCTTGAACCAATTCATCTAGGGAAGTATTAATTAGCCTAATTCGCTTTTTCCTTTTTACTTCTTTCCTTGAGGCACGCGCGCTTATTTTTGATGATTTGTT
Organism: Rhizophora mangle; assembly: GCA_037832345.1. Taxonomy (NCBI): domain Eukaryota; kingdom Viridiplantae; phylum Streptophyta; class Magnoliopsida; order Malpighiales; family Rhizophoraceae; genus Rhizophora; species Rhizophora mangle. Next base: position 2,511,046 of record JBAPLJ010000320.1, read on the forward strand.
GTGATCTCTCTTACTTTTGTCAAGATCTCAAGGCCCTGGTTTGTCAGACGTGCAATGGATTGTGGATGCGGTCACCCCACCGTGATGATAAGATGCACACCCAATTTTTGGTCCCATCATTATCTTTAATTATACCTCACCCATCAATTATATTTCCATTCTCTTTCCTTTTAATACATTTTCTGTGTGTTATACTCATAGGTAATCCTAGATGAGCATAAAGTATTATAAAAATAATAAAATATGTGAATTAATTATAATTTATTTGATATTATAAATAATTAAAATTAAATAAAAAAAATAATTATACTCTCTCTTGTTATTCCTACACTATTTTTTATGCGTTATTACGTAAACGCACTCTTCACTAAAAATATGAAGTTATTCGATTCACATACCGGCCTAAGGTGGAGATACCTATAGGCTGGTCCGACCGCGCCGTAGCCATTGTGTGTCTTCGGTAAGTGCGAGGTTAGACATAATTTAATCGCTTTCAATACAAGGCTCCGATTTAAAACGAAGAGCAGCGATGTTGATTTAAAACGAAGAGAACAGTTCAACATGCGCATTTATTATTATTCCCAACTAAAAATTCACCAAAAAAAAAAAAAAGTTGCAAATGGTTAATGAAGAAATAAGACAACAAAATTCTTTTCATCAAAAAATAGTTTCCATTGAATTCCTTTGTGCCTAGGATATTAATCCTTATAGAATATTGAACAATATAAAATTTAATCAATTAATTCTAATTGAGACCCAAACTGAAGATTTTATATTTTGAAAATGAACATCAAAACTCATTGTTTAAGGTTAAAACAATGTTAGTGTATTCTATGTTCAATTTTTATTATCCCATCAATAATATGAAAATTAAATGTCTTAATTGTGATGTTCTATTTGCCCACTGTAGCCTAGAGGGACCTCCCATAAGTAAAGTAAATTGGCAACGTTCACGCAAGTTTCCCTGAGTCGATAAAAAGAGAGGGGCATTGAAGCACCTCCATTATTCCCATCCTCTTTCTTAGTCTGCGACACAACTTGGATCTTCCAATACATGGCTGCCACTACCTCCAGAAGTTGCAGTGGCCTCTTACATCTTCGCTCAAGTGATGTTGAGCCCAGGGTCCGCACCCCATCCAGCCATGGATCACCTGGGTGTGGCAAGATTGATGGGGTGGCTATGTGGTTCATCAATGGTGTTTCAAGTGCATTCTTTGCGTCCCTAGATAGATGTTTTTGCATCCGCATCCCCACTATGGACGATGGTGAAGAGGCTAATGACGCACCTTTAATTCTCAATGATGGAAACATTAGGCATGAGAATGGCACTCCTAGCAGGAGGAGGACAGGGAAAGGCAAGAAGAGTGGAGCGCCTGATGAAGATTAATGTTCTAGCCGTTTCTATGATGAGGACAGTTGAAAAGGGAAACGTTTGTTTGTTGCAAGTTGTGGGGTTGCAAGATGTGAGGCTTTGTTCTTTGTGGTTCTGGAAAAAGGTAGGAAATCGGCCACCAAAATGATAAATGTTTGATTGGCTCGATCTTCTTCTATATATATGTATATGATCACACAAATCAAATGCAACAAATGTTTAAGCTTACGTTCTTAAATTTTCAAAACTATGTTTTGTTGTTATTATTATTATTATTATTATTTATTTATTTTTTTGGGGTTTCTCGCATTAAGAATCTTTTAACTTTCAGTTTTTATGATATGCAGTTTCTGAATATGTGTTTAGTCATTGTGGAGTTTATATGAATTGGAGAACTTCTGAGGATCTATTTATTGGACTCTGACTCGACACAGAATTGACATCACAACCTATGCTTTGATCTTTCAAATTGACCATTTATGACCAATTACTAAACTATCTGAATTGTGAATCTGATAGTTATGCAATTGAATGAACTAATTGGCATTTACTTAGCTAATAGCTAAGGTTGGGAACAATTAGTTATATGGATCCAGCTCTTTACCCTTAAGTACCCCATTAACCAGGTAAGAGCATCCAAACCCTTCTCCTCGACTCAAAATATTTCTCCCGCAGCTCTTGATTGATGTTGCCGATTTTCTTCTACTTACCCATTGCATTCTTTTTTTTTTTTCTTCCTAAAAAAATCAAAGAAAAAGTGAAGCGGCACTAAAGTGCTTTAAATATTCATAATTGCTTTTCACAATGATTTTGAACGATGTTGCTATCTTCTTTAGCAATAATGTTTGCTTGGTGCCTTCTTTTTACTTTTCTATTTTGGCTCAACAAATACGCAGGGAATCCAAAGAAAGATGTGTTCACATCAATAAAAGCATATATCAGGCACTTCGGTTATGTACCTAGACTAATAAATTGTCACGGACTTAACTTTGTCTATTAAAAAACCTAAAAATATTTCGTGGAATCCATCGCAAACTTTTCCCAGTTTCTTAAGTTGAGTATTTGTCACTACCATCCAAGTAAGTTTACGTATTAAATTAACATAGTATGTTATGTTTAATTAGTTGGCAACATCTCTATGGCACTCTGCATACAACGATAATAATCATATATTTTTAATATATTCTGTACAAAAAAAAAAAAAAAAAAAACAAAAAGAAAAAGATAGAGTGACAATCCGCTCACCAAAACATATGACTTGGTTTTTAAGGTACAATCCTGTACTGAAGTTGATCGATCCTTCATCTAAGCGTCCGGTTGTTCCGGGAATGGACGACTGAGGACCCTACAGAGGGAACCTTGTGCTTGCAATTATTGATTGGTTCCACCCATAAACTGTCCTACATTGCACAATTATAAGACTTGCCATGTTCCTTCCCACAAAGAATATTAGACGCAACTAAATCCATGAAATTAAGAATACTAATCTCTTTCAATTTTGGATTCTAAGGTGCGATCATATGACCTTACACAGGAAAAAGGTTAGATTGGCTTTCCGTTGTATAGAACCTATAGATTCTCACTTTTGCTACAAGCGTTCGATTCCAGAATGCGCTTTTAACGGGACTTGTATATCACGCCGATCCGACGAATCAGTTCTCCAAATGTGACGACATTGCCAAGATGTCCAAAACTTAGAAACGCCGTCAGGCCTGTATCCTTCAGTGGCTGTAGGAAAATAGTAAGTCAAATAATATAACATTATGATAAAATAAATTAATAAAAAAATCTCTTATCTAAAATATGTTAGATATTATTTTTTAAGAATAATTTTTATTTTTTATATAAATTATCAAATTTGAGTTATAGTGATTTTTTTAAAAAAAATACAATAAATTTTTTTACTAGCATATATTTCATATATAACGAGATAATGAAAATAATTTAATTTTTTAATTAATACAAATTTTGTTGAAAGTGATATATTTCATAAATTAGTGTAAAAAATTAATTTATATTAATTATAATTTAATAATTTATAAAATAAAATAATATAAAACATAAATTATAATTATAATAATTGACTAATATTAATAATAAAAATTAATTACAGACAAATAATAGTTAATAATATATAATTAATAACTAATTTTTTATTTAATATATAAATTAAAAATTTTAAAATCTATTCACTGGTCGCCCAAGAAACTCATCTTTCCGTTGGCTTCGAGTGCAATCTAACACCCGCATATCTGTAATCCAGGTGATGAGACGACCTTGATAAGTGAAGGCCTGCTGGGGGTGCTGCCTGCGTATCGGCACATGAAAATTCTGGGGTTAATCTCTTCGTCTATTCTATTTTGACCTACTTGAGCTTCCTCTGGTGTGGTGGTTACGGGATGGAAGTTTTTAGGAAGAGTTTATCTGCACTGGAGCCCACGCGGGGGATGATTTCTTTTGGTTGACACATATTTTATGCTTCAACTAATCACCTAATCCAAATTCAATCCCTAGACGTTTTAGACTAGCCAAGGATTGGCTGTTGGACCAACAGTAGTATGTTTAAAGAAATAAAACCTTGGATTCTTACCTACTCCTTACCATAGCATCGCCTTGAAATGAAGCAAGCTGCCACAATCAAGCCCATAATAATAATAATAATAATAATAATAAATTATTAGCATTATTATTTTGATGGGACGATTAAACTATTTTCCTTGGTCGAATCCGAAGCTATTGAAGAATCTTTCTTCAACAAGATGGAAAGTCTCGCCATAAGGCAGACTCAGGGTGCAAGGCACATTAAAGAAAGACACAAAGAAAGAGAGGATGTCGCTATCAATTGATGTACCTCTCTGTCCAGAGTAAATTGACTTATGGCACGGATGATCACTATGCAGCGTATTCGCCTGTTGGTGTACCTAGACAGGAATGGAACTCAAACTAACATTTGTACAATACAGAAGCTCGGGCCTTAGGCCCATTACACAGATTTTATTGGTTTTATTACCACTAGGAAATAATAGCAGCTACTCTCCGGTATTATGTTATTATTTGTCGTGTGAGTATTCAACTTAATAGGAGGAGGGGAATATGGTGTAAATGTAGCTTACAGAGCACATGGGCTTTGCGATAAAATCAGAAAATATCTTAAAAAGTAGAAGATGCTATTTCATCTGATGATCTCTTCGCAATACATGGTGTTCGGATAGCCATAGGAGTAAATACCATAAAATTTTCTTTAAATAGACTTGGCTATTTTGAAGAAAAATAAATCGGTATGTAAAAGGAAGTGAGACTGAGTGCACTACTAGGAGTGACGCTCTTATTAGGCTCTCCCGGCTAGGTTACATATAGAAGGGCTAGACTTGTATTTTATCAAGAATGAGATGAGAGCACGTCATCGATTTTCTTTCACTAGACCTTTTTTTTTTTTTTTTTTTTTTTTAATAAGCTTTCATTAGACATGCCTAAAAGAAAGTGCCGGGGATGAAGTCGGTTAACAAGGAAATTTTCTGATTTGATTCTTGAAATTAAGTTAACTTAATGTTAAATGTTATAAAAAAAAAAAAAAAAAGGGATAAGTGGGTTTAATATAAAAAATAAGTATAATTTAATTTTATAAGACAAAATTAATTATTTCTTGTAAGTGAAAAAGAAAGAATGAGCGTCGTGCTAAGGAGTTTTGAGAGGACTCGGTTGTCAGACAAGGAACTGTTGTTTTTGCACTCGTATAGGCTCATGGGCAGCTAATTGAACCATTATTTTCCCTTATTTATTTATTTTTTATTGGGTCAGGAAAAGTTCGTACTGGCCCATGAACAGAAATCGGTAACTGCGTCTGGCCCCAAGAAACATCCCCGGTGCATCCACGACCCATCTTCCCTGTGGGGCCATCCTACCTGTCCCTGGGAAAGACAAAAAGCCCAAGGCCACTTATCACGGCATGTCACTTTCTTGCACGGCACTTGCAATCTTCTCCTGAATTTGACAAGCGCAAAATGCTAAGAAATGGAAGAGAGAGCCGTTTCAGGTGACGCAGATCCCGTATCTTTTGAATTGTGCTCGAATCTTTAATGAAATCAAATCTCTCTAGGATGAGTATGGTGAAGCAGCACTCCCGCCCTGCTGGGAACCCCGAGGGCAGGGGACGAACAAGAAATGTCAGATGTCGAAATGTATTCGCGCTTTTGGTACGACGTTCTAGACTTGTATTTCATCTAGCGGAAAGGAGTCCAGGGGACGCCAGGACGACCATCTCGTCTTTTGCATTAGAGATATTGTAATGTTTTATAAATTAACGTAATGGTGTAGCTTCTTTACTGGCTTACTTGTTATTTTCTGTGTGTGTGGTAGTGCTAGTTTACATTAGCTTCTTATAACACAATGAATTGATCCAATTTCAAAAAAAAAAAAAAAAAAAGTAATTTATAATAATTAATTAATTTTAAAAAATACAAGAATTTACAATACAGGGATATAGTTTCAACAATAATGTGGAAAGCGTTCTCCTTATTTTGTACGCAGGTGGGCACCCGAGGTAAATTTAGCTTGAAATCCATCTTTGACCTCATTACTTTGTGCCGAGTGGCCTTCTGTTTCCTGTATTTTTGGGCTTGGTGGTTGACATTGTGATGGTTGTTCATCCTAATAAGAGTATCAAGCATTACTGAGAGCATCAAATAATTCAGGTATAGGCATACTCTTAATTCTTGTATCAATGATGAACGAAAAATCTCATTGGAGAATCGATTTCCACTGGACAGGTAACTAACTATTATTGTGGCTTGCTTGAACAATAGAGTATATACCAACTCGTAAGTTTATGCAATCATGATGATAAATGCTGGAGAATCATTGAGTTAATCGTCACTGCACTCCAAACAGCAAGATTTTAGAGCATGCTGCAAAGAAATATCTGCAATTTTATGGCCATTTATGCAATAGCCGAGATCCATTTTTAGGCCATTGTTTGCTGTCATTCTCTTTGCTGCTAAGATATATTGGCATCTCTTTAGTGAGAAATTACATTTACTTCTGCTGGCAGTTGGACTGCTTAATCAGTGAAACCTCATCAGAGGTACATTGGAGACGCTCATTTTATTTGAACCTGATTGTCCACACTTCATTTACGGTAACGGTGGCAATTTGCAGGTTCCTTTCTTTCTTCATCTCTTGTTGCCTCTAAATTTTGCATACAACTTCCTGCTCCCAATAAGTTTATGCTCTTCTTCCCTGTTTCGGTTGGCCCTAGTTTAAGATCAATGCTACCCATCCTTGCACTTGCTCTTTGTATGGTAGTTTGGTCTTCTAGTGGACTACGCAACACATGTTATCACATGTTCTCCACTTAGCAGCTCCGACTTTTTGTTGAATGAATTTTTGATAAACCAAGATTTAAAGACATCAGAAATAAGGTCAGATGGTTATGATACGAAAAAATTTAATGTTTGTGAATCCTTAATTTGTTGTTTTCTAATTCATTCATCAGTTCCTTTGTAACCATCAAGCTGGACAAAATTCACCATCGTCACTATCCACAAGGTACCTTCAGCTTCTATTTACCATTGTAACTATGGCTTTTTCTTTCTGTAGAATATATTTGCTTAGAAACTTAAGAAATTTTTGTCTTGCAAACTTAGCCTGCTCAAGTGCGCTGTGTTGTTTGCGTTTGTGCCAACTGATCAGAGTCTTTTCTGGTTGAATGAGTGGGCATATGCTAATTTGGTCAGGCTGTGTCTTAACATGTTGTAAAGACTGTTTATGCATCTCCGAGCCATGTGAATTTCCAGAGACTGTTTATTGTCATTACTAGTCATATTCTTATCCGATTTCATCTAACAAGATCACTTCCATATATGCAGGAAGCGGAGACAACACCTGCCTATCCAGACATCTGTTTTGCAGTTGATGATTTTAACTCGACTTGGATGGTATGGCAAGGTTTGATTTTGTCAGTACCGTGTCTTTGAAGTTTTAGCCCTTGATCTTACGAGGTGAATTGTACATTTACATTCAATGGTGTCAACTGGGAAATTTATTTGTTGGTGTTAATGATAATGCATTTGTGGCGAAACTATGATGGTTCTCAAGAGTCACTGTAAGCCGCGATGTATGCTGCAGTACCTGTTTGCAAAACAACATATTTATATCTGTTTGTTGGCTTATGTTATTCAGTGAACTTTTGTAAAGCATGTTTATCTCTGTTTAATAGAGGGGTGGGGTTCAATTTTCGTGTTGAAACCTTGAGAACTTTTTCTCGATTCAGAGAAAATATGGCAGTGTACTTGGAAATACGCAAAATAGTTGCTGCCAGGCGTTCAGGTGATAATTCAATAACCTGGACTTCTCTTTCCGCTCCCTCTTTTTGCGTTGGCGAATTCAATTTATACGCCCCTCGGAGCCATTTACCATATTTTCTACATCAAGGACAAGTGTGCTGTTATGTTCTCATTGGATTGCCTCTCTCAAACATTAAATCCCTCTCACGGCACTGAGGAAAAGGAAAAAAAAAAAAGAAAATGATTCTGACGTACATGCAATTAGATAATTCATACACTTCTTCGTACAGACCCCCCCCCCCCCCCCCCCCCCCCCCGAGAAAAAAAAAACAGAAAAATGGAAAAAGAACTGTCTCCCACCGCACCAGAAAGATAACACCCAGAGAAGGGTAAAAATCACATCTTTTTGGGAATTTGATTGGTTTATTGTCAACTATTGTTTTCAATTTTATCAATATAAAATACTAATTATTTTTACATTAAGTTGCTGTTTAGTTTTTCTGTATAAATGACAACTTGGTACAATATTATTTCATTCTGAATCTAATTTATGTTTCTTGATATTCATCTTTGTAGACTATTTAATGTTTATTTTCATGTTCACAATTTTTTTTTTGGTTATGAAAAATAAAATAGAAAAAGGTATTGGGAAAGAAAATAAATTTGTAAAGGAAAAGAATTTGAACGGCAAATGATTCCCACTTTAGTTTTGAAATCTAACTTGATTAATCTTTGTCCTTTGGCCACCTCTAAGCCGGTTTAAAGTGTTGGACAAAAGATAAAAGGGTTTTACAACTTCGATTACTACCTGTTAGCGAAGAAAAGGATTTTTTTTTTAATTAAAAAAAAAAAAAACCAATTTATAATTTTAGAGGCTTCCGCGCCTTGCCGCGTAGTAGAGCCCTTTTGTCTGTATAGTAGCGGCGTCGCCTTTCTTACCACATGCCTATGTTTTGATTGAGAATATGCTATTTGGACGTGCCACGCATGTACGTTAATTGAAGCAAAATGTTCCGTTTCATTAATATTTGACCTAATGAAGTGATTAAACACGTGAAATACATATTATTGACCTAATCCACTGGTTAAACACGGCCTAAAAAGAAAAAACCCCATACCCACAAAGGTTAGTCTCATTGCTAAGCAGAGGATCATTCGAACCTTCCAGAAAATAAGTAAAATTCCGAATGCGTCAAGCCGATGAGAGAGAGTGTGCCCTTAAAAACATCCAAGGAATTCGGTTGAGGCGAAGGAGAATAACTTTAGACCAAAAAAGATTAGAAAAATAAGAAGATTCTGGCCTATCACTAATAAGACAAGACGACATGGTGCCTGAGCATATGGAAGGCAATAGGTAAAATGGGTGCTTTCATTAATGTGTTTTGTTCTTTTTTTTTTTTTTTTTGTGAGACAGAAACAAGATAATTCGGTTGGTTAGCCCATGGAAGGCAACACTTGAAATTGTTGATGTCACAACCATGTTTTCTGAGAATAAAACAATACCATATGGAAGACAGTTGAAAAATATTTGAAAAGGAGGCATCCCTTGGTTTCATTCGAGAATCACCTGCAGCACATGAAGTCTACTAAAGATTTTGAAACACACAATAAAGTCTACAAGATGCTTAGATTCACTTTATTTCCACAGTTCTTGTTTAAAACAGCAGAACAATGTGTGCACGTTAGCCTCCACTATGGTTCCTTTTGAATCTTTTTTAACATGCCATAACGAGGTCTAAACTTCCATGGGGAGAAAAAACTACAAGGGCATCTTGTTTGTTTGTTTTTTTTTTTTTTTTTTTTTTTTTTTTCCTTTTAATAACTAAACAGCAGAAACTACTACAATTACTGTACACTTAACAGCATATCTGAGATGAATGTGTGTGGCATGTTAAGAAAGCTAGCCAGTATATTACTATATTTGTTAAGAGGTTTTATTTTAATGCACCCGCTGGAAAATTGCTGAAATTAATCGAACTCCTTTGTATTAGAAATAACATGACCCTTTAGGGAGAAAGAAAAAAAAAAAAAACCTGTAAGATATACAAAAAAGCATTATGATCTGGAGAATAAGAACGATACCCAAGCTTTGACACGTAAATTCCTATTTCAAAGAAGCTGGTTATGTTTTGCTCTTTTGGCTTCATTTTACTTTCTTGTTTATATTGACTCGGTCAATCGTTGCATTGCAGGATAGGTTAATCCATGAAATTTTTACTTGTGATTTTATCCAATTAATCATGAACTATTACTACTTGTAATATAGAACTCCCAAAAATCTATTTCGAAACTCTTGGCAACTACACTTTGTATCATGTTTCCACTATTAATGACCAATATTTTTTGGTCAGGCCCAAGGGTTTGTAAAAGAGGAAATTTTGGTGAATTTAATGACTCACTATATGCAATAAAAATTCAGAATGCCTTTTTTCCTTTTATTTTCATAAGCATCAGAATCCTTTTGAAGTATGCGGTCCTGTCCAGTCGTTGTATTGAGAAACCAAACCATGTGGACTGTCTAACTTTACTTGGGTATACATTTTGAACCAAACCACGCAGGCTATTCCACGTAACCCTCCCCGTATTTATCTTCATCTCCGCATACCACAAGTGTTCGGCTTATAAAGGTTTACTTTTTCTTCCATTCTTTATGTGTTTTTGTTTGATTCTTCGTGATTAAGCTAACCTAATGTTTCTCCATTTCCCACCCCATTTTTTGCTAAGGAAAGAAGGCAAGGGAAAGTAAATAAGATAAGAGCATCACTGCGCATCTCGACTTCAAAATTGACGTGCCTCATATGTGTGATGTAGTGCGCGAGATATAAAAAATACAAAAAGGATTATGTATAAAAACAATTAAATTATAATTGTTAATTTGATATATGTGTGTGTATGCATGAATTCTCGTATTTTTGTCTTGAAATTTTTTGCGTTTTTAGTTAATAAGTTCTAACTGAAATTTGAAATTGAAACATTCAATTTTTTAAATAACTTATTTATGAATATTGAGTTGGAACTTATTGGTTGTATTGAAACTTTTTAAATTTGATGTTCTACGACTTTCACTATGCCACCTGATGTGGAAAATAGGATTGCAAATGAAGCAACTCCTCCGTTAAGGAATGAGTGGTTCTACTCTATGGACTCTATATATATAAACAAGCATTTTGAGCCTCACATTTGACAAACGTGTCAGTGATAAGGCAACATTGAGCTTAAGTTTAATTTTAATTATGATTTTTAACAAGTCGATGAGTATATTTATTTTGAAAGGTGTTGCCTATCTGCATCTATATATAGCTATAGTAAACATTGTATAAGTTGATTAATTATGTTCATTAATGTAGATTTAAAAATTCACCCTTGGACCCAAAAAAAAAAAAAAATCACCCTAAAAATGACTTCAATATCATTGCCATAAAAGCTTATTTATAAAATTATTATTTATAAAATTTAATAGTAGAATTATTTAAATTTTAAATTTTAATTTTTTTTATAATATATATATATATATATATATATATATATATATATATATATATATATATATATATAAAAGTTAGCAACCACTTATATAAATATTATAAAATTTAATTTTTTTGTTAGCGTGTGCCTCAAGTGTTCCTTCTCACGCTCGATATATACCCCATTCCAACACTTCATTCTTCCCTTTTCCCATTCTTTCCTCCCTTCGGTACACTTCCAAAAAATTGATAGTCTATCACTTAATATTGGTTTCGGTCTTCATGTTTTCCGCTCAAGAAATGTTCCAGCTCGAATATCCGGCTCAGGAGACCGGTTTCACGGCCAATGAAGTACAGGAGCTATTGTCTCTCTTCCAATCGCCAACAAACTCCGGTTCGGTGGGGTCGAACCGGACTGTTTACTCAGCGGACGAGAGAAAGCAAAGGCGCATGTTGTCAAACCGAGAGTCAGCCCGACGTTCCCGCTGGAGAAAGAAGAAGCATTTGGAGAACCTTACAGAAAAGTTGAACCGGTTAGAAATTGAGAACCGGGATCTCAAGAACCGGTTGGCTTCTTCTTTGAATCATTGCCACGTATTATGGCAAGCGAATGCCCGTCTAAGGTTCGAATCCTTGGTTCTCCGGGACAGGCTTTCGGATCTATGCCAAGCTCTAGTTGCTGTTGACATGCAACAGTCACGTTAATTATATATCTTTTTAATCATAATAATTTATTTTTAAACTAAACTATTAGGCCCAACCACAGCCCAGTGAAGCTCTAATAAATAGGCTAAAGAGACAGGTAGCCTCATTGGTTTATCCAGCACTTTTCGTCTTTTTGTTTTTTTCTTTTATTTCCCCCCCCCCCCCAGCAGGCCTGTCTATTTTCTTGCTTTCTGCGTGTTCCGCCAGCGTTGGTTATGAGCTTAATCTGGAAATTTTATTGTTCTTCTGCGTTCCGATATGTAATTAAACTTGAACTTCGAGACCAAAAACAAGGAAGTTTGAATTTTGAAAGATATAAGGGCACAAGGTAGAGACCAAAGACTCACATCCAGTTGGTGCGTTACGTAAGATGCTGAATTTGTGGGACTCACAAATCAACAAAGTCCAACCTAAAGAGATTCGTGACGTCAAAAGCCCGTTAATGTTCTAAGGAATATCCAATTATTATTATATTGATTATACAAATTTTCTTTCTTAACCAACTCATATCACTAAAGCATAAAGTTTTGCAACAGACTCTTAAATTTTATATGCTTGGACTTGACTTGCAAAATATTATATAACACCAAAAAAAAAAAAAAAAAAAAAAACCAAAAATTTTACATATATACGTGGCCCTACTCCTAATGGCGATAATTTCTTGCCAATATGCATCAAATCTGTACAAGTGAACGGCTTCATTAAATATCACTATTTTTCCTATAAATTTTGCTGGCCGAAAGATAAATAGAAAGGTTTGGTAAAAGAGAGAAAAAAAAATATATGATAAAGTAGAAAGGCAAGCGTTATATACTTTTTCCCACTTCTCAAATGCCGTAGTGCATGAAACGATGCTGTCGTCGCAGATGTATACGTACAGTTAATTAAAATAAATTTATACTTCATGGCCACGATTTCACCGCCAAAAGATGTTTTTAATTTAACATTTTAGGGTCTGACGAAAAGTTCGTGCATAAAAAGCGCAAAAAAGGAAGAAAAAAAAGAAGAAAGTTTGTGCATGAAAGAAGGACGTCTAATGCTGGAAGAAAAAGCTGGTTTTTATCATGGTTTCTGGACCGGAGGAAGGGACCTATTTGAAGTGGTCCATTTCGTACCATTTTGCACCTTTCACATTAACCTCTTCCTCCCTCAGGTATTTTCTAGCAACTATTATTGGTTTCCTTGGACGCGTCCATGCATGATTGGACTGATGGCTTTCAGTGGTCACATTCTATTGGAAATGGGCAGATATGCCAACGATAAAAGTGGGTTTTCAAATCTTGAAGATGCTTTGCTCTCTTTGGAGTATAAACCTATCAAATCACAGTTGGAAAGAAAAAAATGGTAAAAACGAAAAACCAAAATTGGACTTGGAAGTGTGAACTAAAACTTTTTGCTCGAGGAGAAGAAGAAATTATATATTGGCAGCCTGCAACTATTCCAGAATAGGGACTTTTTAATACATGAATTAATTATTTACAGACAAAAAGGAAGAAAGAAAAAAAAAATAAAAGGAAAAGAGGAAGAAGAATAAGATCCTTTATTAAGCACTGAATTCATTGCAAAAAGATGTTAAAGTGAACAATGTTGACGATACGACTGATCATTGGTAGATTCAATTCATTTATGAATAAATGGACCAGAACTATGCTTTGAATTGCATTGACCATATAGGGACAGGTGCAGACCATGTTGTTCTTGGTGCAATATGACAGGATCTGGATGATTAGATTCTGTAGGATCATTGTACTCTGCATACAAGATAAGAAAGTGACCAAGATAAAAGTAGGTATGATTATCCAACCGCGAAAAAAGACGATGGCCCCCGGTGGCATTCTTCTTGGCCAAGAGAAGAGTGCTCGATTGGCCAATCATGAGCGACGGCCCATGGTGCTTTTACATTTGGTATCTACTAGTTGCTTCCCATATGTACTGGCTACTTGCCCTCGAATATTCCTCCTGACTAATTGAAGTACCTGGAGGGCTTAATTATAGAGTCGCGGCTCCTTTGCAAAAATCTAAATAAATACAAAAATATTAAATTCAAAAAATTATAAATAATTTTTATATCACGTAAAAAATATTTTATATTAAATTAATATTTTATATATAATATAAATAATTTTAATATTTATCAAAATCTAATAACTTTATATCTATATAAATGAATTCTTTTTTATTTTTATTTAATTTTATCTTCGTATATAAGCTATCCTACTTAACTTGTTGAGAGAAGATAAGTAATAAAAATTAAATTAAGATATGTGATAAATGTTCTCTAAAATGAAAGATATGTAATAAAAAATAAATCAAAATTTTATTGTAACAAACTCCTCTTAATTTGCTTTCTTGTACTGCTATATTTTTCTATTATCAACTGAACTATTTTGATCGATTTATTTAAAAAAGGAAAACAAAAAATAATTAAACATCATTTTGAAAGCTTTACAAACATAAGGCAGGTACCTTTTGGATTGTTTGCGAGACAATCCTACCCTTCAACGTTGCATTACTTCTCTTCTCGAATCACTCCTCTATGCTTCATTTCTGAGTCAGGAACCGATCTCGGTATAGATTGCCTCCCTTATGTTCTACTTTTGAGTCTGTCTTTTTATTTAAAATTTAATTTAATTTATTAGTTTTTTTCTCCACTTGTAAAATTTGTCTCTCTTGGAATCTTGTTCTAATTTTATCACTAACTAATGGGATAGGAGAGACCAAAACAAAATTACCATTTGATAAAAATTCAAATAGCACTTTATATCTCAGTTTAAAACTTTGTTAATAATATATATTTTTTAAAATAAAAAACCAAATTCTTCCGGCCTATGTTTAGCAAGGACACTCCAGTATAATTCAACGAAGGAGGGAGCCACAGAACGAAAATTTGAAACTGAGTCAACCGCACGCTCAGCTCGGATGGTCTTCCTCTTTTATTGATATATGTAACCTCACACTCGCATTGACGTCCAACACTATCAGTCATCCATTGTAGCTCAGCCTCAATCTATTTTGGTCAATGATTAAAATGGCATACCCGCGTGTAAGGGACGACAAGCGTGGTCGCGGTAAATCGGGTCTGAACACAGAGAGCATATAGCCCACAAAAATCGGCTCAAAAATAAATGGGGTCCAGCCCAATCACTGAAGGGACATTTCTGTCATAACGTTCATCCTTCTTAAATCCGAGCCATCTGCCACAGCAACGGTACATCCCGCCTGAGGCCGATTCAAAAAGAAGCAGCAGCCGCAGCAGCAAAGCAATTTTCAAAATCTCAAAGCGAGCGTCTGTGTGTGTGTGTGTGTGAGAGAGAGAGAGAGAGAGAAGGAGAGAGAGATGGAGAAGATTTGTGTGGCAGTGAGATTGAGGCCACCGGCGGGAGTGTGTCCAGAAAGCAGATCCACTGGAACCTACTGGAAGGTTGACGACGACAATCGAATCTCTCTTCAAAAGACTCACGGCACTCCTATCTCCTCCATTTCTTACACTTTTGGTAATCTCCGATTTTTCCATCTTTCAGTACTACTAAGGGATCAATCAATCGGTTGATTAATTCAAATCTTGCTTCGGCAGATCACGTATTCGACGAGAGTTGCACGAATGCTAGAGTTTACGAGCTCCTCACGAAGGACATTATTCACGCGGCAGTTGAGGGTTTCAATGGTAATTTGACCTTGGAACTCAGTTTTGTAGTTCAATGAACCTTGGACTTTAGAGCTGATTTTGTTTTCTTTTTTGGGAAATTTCCCACAGGAACTGCATTTGCCTATGGACAGACCAGCAGTGGCAAGACTTTCACCATGAACGGTTCCCAAACTGACCCTGGAATCATACACCGTGCCATCAAAGACGTTTTTAGTAAAATACATATGGTAGTTAACCACTACTACTTCCTGCAAAATTTTATGTATTTTTCGGACTTTTTTTTTTCCTGATATTTGACTATTTGTTTTTTGTTGGAATTGGAACAGATGGACCACAGAGAGTTCCTTATACGAGTTTCCTACATGGAGATTTACAATGAGGAGATCAATGATCTTTTTGCTGTAGAGAACCAGAAGTTGCAAATACATGAGAGTTTGGATGTTGGCACTCTCCTTTTGTAAATGATTGTCTTAGATGACGAGTTGCTTACCTTTAGTCACTCATAATATTTCTTGTTTCTAGCGTGGCATATTTGTTGCTGGGCTCCGGGAGGAAATAGTGAATAATGCTGAACAAGTGCTTGAGCTTATTGAATCAGGAGAAGGTTTTGAAAGCTTTGCCTTTATGCTTGTGTTAATTGAAACTAGGAAACTTTCTCTTACGTTTCTGCTGAAATTTTCTCAGCAAATCGACATTTTGGGGAGACAAACATGAATGCTCGTAGCAGCAGATCACACACAATATTTAGAATGGTAATCCTGTGAACGTATTTGTGGAAATCAAGCTACATAACATATGTAGATCATTGTTATATTGTCAAAATTGTCGTAATATTTAAATTATATTCCAGGTAATAGAAAGCAAGGTGAAGGATACCAACTCTATTAGTGATTACTTAAGCAGCGATGCTATTCGAGTCTCTGTTCTGGTATGTGTTCTCTTTGCTTTATTAGCAAGGAAATATGTTTTCCAATATTAGATGGAAACTATCACATGAAAGCTGTGCTAGTGCTTATGTTTTTGTCCTCTGTTTTGGAAGTAGAATTTGGTTGATTTAGCTGGCTCAGAACGAATAGCTAAAACTGGAGCTGGTGGAGTACGTTTGAAAGAAGGAAAGCACATAAACAAGAGCTTGATGGTTCTTGGGAATGTCATTAATAAGCTAAGTGATGGTGCAAAGCAGAGGTAGTTGCTTCTTTGGTGATGTCTTAACATGATGTGGAATATTTTTTCATTGCAATAATTTACAAATACAGGGGACATATTCCTTACCGTGATAGTAAATTAACTCGCATACTTCAACCTGCTCTTGGTGGTAATGCAAAAACCTCAATCATCTGCACTATAGCTCCAGAAGAGGTAGGGTACTTTTTGTTTCATTTCTTATCCTGCCACATTTTGGAAAAGATCAGACCTAGACTTGATTGTTGAATTGAACCTTTGATTTGTTTGTTATTTGAGGTTATCATTTTTATTTTGATATTTGTAGGTTCACATTGAGGAAACAAAGGGAACTCTCCAATTTGCTAGCCGAGCCAAGCGGATTACCAACTGTGCTCAAGTCAATGAGGTAAGAAACATCTTTCTCTGTATATCAACCATGTTCTCTTTTTAAAAGTATCTTTCAAGAGCAATTTCTTGCATGCTTGTGGATCTGTGTGAATATGCTTCTTACATGGATCTATGAAATGCTAGAGGACAAAGTGGTGCATCTCATGATTTGCATCTAGAATTTAGAAACCAAAAATGGGATCAGCATTAGCTAATGCCAAAGAGGTGAGTTTGGTCAAGTTATCTACAGAGTTAGTGGGGACTAGTGTCTTCCTTGCTGCTCATGGTCAGCATGTTGCAGTAGCTGGGTTGTGGCTTCCAAACTTCAAACTTGTGCCTCACTTTCTTTTTTCTCTTATATGCTTGAATCTAATTAGTATGTTGTTTGACTTTTACTACATATTTGTTTATACTTCTGCAATAGACTACAAATTCTATTGCAAAGAATGTTACCATGCCATGCTGTCTTAATCCAGCTACTTTCTTCAGTCAACATCCAAACTCCCACTTAAATTTGACAATGTAGCTGAACAAGGTTGTATTTGCTGCAGATTTTGACGGATGCTGCCCTACTGAAGCGGCAGAAGTTGGAGATAGAAGAGCTACAGAAGAAACTTCAGGTGATGATATCATGATCAGTTTTAATAATTAAGGCCTA
Source organism: Rhizophora mangle (assembly GCA_037832345.1). Classification (NCBI taxonomy): domain Eukaryota; kingdom Viridiplantae; phylum Streptophyta; class Magnoliopsida; order Malpighiales; family Rhizophoraceae; genus Rhizophora; species Rhizophora mangle. The sequence continues at coordinate 2,528,723 of JBAPLJ010000320.1, forward strand.
ATAACATCTTTGCCTAACAAAGTTCTCGTACAGGGATCTCAGGCCGAAGTGCTGGAGCAAGAAATTTTGAAATTGAGAAATGAGATGTTGACGGTAGATTTACCATTGATTTGATGTGTAATATAATTATTGGCCAGCTATTAAATATGTTTTTTCTAGTTCACAATTTTAATGGAATGATTTTATCTGCTCTTTCTACAATTTCCAGTATGAACTAGAGCGGGAAAAGCTTGAAATGGAACTGGAAGAGGAGAGGAAATCACACAAGGAACGTGATCACTGCATCAAGCAGCAGCAGATGAAAATTGACAATCTAAGTAGCCTTGTTACCTCATCAGATTGCGATTGGAACTCTAGTCAGGTATAGATCAAAGAAAAGCCCCACAACCCCCACCCCTAACAACTTTTTGTGCTTTATTGCTGCCAAGAACATTCTACTTCAGCTGCTGTCTCTAGTCACTACCTTCCTCCTGTTCTGATCATTTCATTGATGTAGGATGAAATCGACATTCATACAACATTTTTACTCATCTAAACCATGGTATTCGAGTGAACAGTGTTCACATCCCATGATTGGTGGATTCTCTGCCTGTTATGTTCTTTCCTGCATTACAACAAATTAAAACACAGATAATTAGTTATAGCAAATATGCTTGATTGTGAGAACATACACTGGATGGCTGACCAAATGCCATTGAGCAAGAGGCAATTCTTTTTCCATCTATATTTTTCTTATCCAAGGACACAAACATTTTTTGTAGTCATTCTTTCCATACTTTGACACAGAACTCCTATACTCTTCTCTGGATAATCCATATTTTGATATAAAACTAACTACTGGTAGGCACAAAGTTCTGGAAGTCTAAACCTCAAGGAAGAATTCAATGAAAGCAGTAGCATCAACCAAGGAGATGCTTTCAGAACACCTTCTTTTAAGGCAGCTCCAACTTCCTTTGTTGTTAAAAGGTCCAATTATTCAAGGCTGCCTGATTGCAGTCCTCTTCCAGACACATTTAGCAATGTGGCTGATGAAGACACTTGGTTTAAAATGAACAAAGGTTATATAGCTGACCTCGATTCAATTCACTTGACTCCTGCAAGAAAATTTCAGTCCTTTCCATCAAGTGAAGTGACTCCTGTAAGTTTACTTTTTTGAAGTTTTTGGTACATCAAACTTTTGTGCTTCAATTTGTATTAGTTTTCTGTGTTGAGTTTCTTAGTTATAGGTGAATATTTATTCGTGTGTTTCATTCTCAATGCTCTGTGGTGAAACCACTTTGATCATAAAAAACTAGCTGCCTCATTGTTAGCAGTCCTTTTTTGATAATAGTAAATTTCACTTTGAAGCAATGTGGTTCTTCACACCACGCCTTAAGTTGCATTAATTTTAACTCATTATAATCTTTTCCAGGGCTATTCAGCTGAGAACCATAAACAAGAGCTTGAAAATCTCAAAAGGCAACTTGAAATTGTCATTCAAGAGAAGAATGCAGCAGAGGTTGGTATATCACATTTTGCAAATTAGATTGTCTATTTATTGATATGTATCTAATGAGACAATATTATTGTCTATGCCTTTTGCAATTCGTTTCTCTTCTGTGTATTTGTGTCTTACATATGTTAAGTTCATGTCTTACAGAAGAAGCATTCAGAGCAGCTACTGGTAAATGATTGTTTAATGGTGGAGATAACAAAATTTAAACAAGAAGGACAACTCATTCAAGAACTTCCCAATAGGTTGCTTGAATCTATCAGCAGTTGCAAAGATATTTACAATGATGTGCTGTTAGAATTGCAGGTGAAGCTTGTGGGAAATATTCGCTACTATCAATTCTTACTTCCAATGCACTGACCAGAACTAGATTTCCGTGACCAGCACTTATTTCCTTACGTCTTGAATCTTTCTGTTGTTCTTTCCAACAGAGCTTTGCACCTAATGCTGACTCTTCAATGGCAAAATTGCTTTCTGGCACAACTGAAATTGGTGTCAGCCTATTCTCAAATCTAGAAACCAGTTGCTCTTTAGCAATAAATGGTCATGCGTCTGCACCCAACAACTCTCGGGTGAAAGAACAGTGCAAAGTGCTTTCTGAAAATTTACAAGGAACAATAAAGTCCTTGGTATTATCAGAGACATTAAACATGCAGAATAAAGCGAGGGATCTGACGTGTGGATGCAACCATAAGGTAGCTGCCTGGCCACAGACTCCAAGTTATTATTTATCAGTTTTAATTTTGATAATGATCCTAATGTCCGGATGTGTTGTTTCTGTTTTCAGACCTTTCATTGTTTAAAACATGTTCGTTAGAGGCAGAATTTGTGTACACACAACAGAATATTAATGATATTCAAATGTCAGTGTCAAAAACTTGAAGTGATCAGATTATTTTATGATTTTACTTACTGAGTGAGGGCAGACAATAGTTTTGAGTGAGGGCAAACAATAGTTTTGAGTGAGGGCAAACAATAGTTTTGAGTGAGGACAAATTTGTAGAATCCTCATTAGTGTTCTGGTGCACGAGATTCTCATACTGTGGGATCAGATGTACAAATTTTTATCCCTGTTTTTATATGAGTGTTTCTCCAACTTGAATCTATAACTTTCAAGTTACAGCAGAATAAACTGACTCTTACATCATGACTCTTCTTAAAAATCCTCATGACTTATGTACAAAAGCTTTTTGAGTGAGGCCTCTCGAATCAATGTCTGGTTTGCGGCTTTGCCATATTTGTCACTGACATGTCATGCAACTAGAAATAAAAGAGGAAGTTTCTCAGAATTTGTCTAAATTTTGCAGGCAATGACTGGTATCTTCATTTACTATAACCTTTTATTTAATTTATTTACTGGTTCAGCATAACCTGGTACAGTATTCTCATGCTGAATGACTGAAGTTTTCTTCTTACTGCACAAGGAGAAAACACCTCAATATACAGTTTTGCTGAAAATTCTTTTGACGTGAATTTCTTGTGACCAGAAGAAGAATTGCACCCTAAGAGCCTATTTTATTAGGATGCAATAGAACACACAGGAATAATTAGTTGGAATCAAGAGAAAATTCAACTGATTACATTGTATCATGCTCCATCTCATTTTGCCAAACATATTCGAAGTGTAGACCTTACTCATTCAATTCCTAGGTCTGCCTTTTAAGGTTGCAAAGGCTACCTTCTTGTATGCACATTTAATATACCTCATTCATTTTCTTGATCATGCTTTGTTGGGGAAAAATAACCCTTTTGGCTTTGAAGTGAAATGAAGAATGGTTCAAGTTGTATGGAAATCGCTTTTTATGAATTTTAACATGTATTTAAAGAATGAAATAAATCTGTAGCTCAAAGCATAAAGCATTGAGGTAGAGTCAAACTTTTGAAGGTTGATTTTCTAAATGTGATAAAGGACTGCACTCCGAGAGAAGAAACTGCTGTGAGGAAGGAGAAATTAAGCAATGAACTTGAGGCCGTCAAGGAAAAATGCCATGGGTTGGAGAAAGAGTTGGATCTTAATAAAGAGCTTCTGGGGGTTTCCAGAGAAAGGTACAGTAGCTTGGAAACTGAGTTTCAGCTTTTGAAGAAAGAAAGGGATACTTTGATACAAAGATCTTCTGAGTCCTATCAAAAGCTCGCCTTGATTACCAACCAAAAGGAAAATGTTTCGAAGAATCTGGACAATGTGCAAGGCAGGAAAGAACTCCAGGAAAGGATAAAACAAATCACTGTGGCCTTTGCCAGCCGACAGAGATCGCTAATGTCTTTCCACAGCGAATTAAGATCCCATGTTGAGAAATTCAGCGGCCAGAACACAGTTTCAGTATCCAAATCTCTTGGGTGTTGAAGAACATTGACTGTGGTCTTCTTCCCTTTTTTCGCTTCTCATACGTTCATCATTGTTCTTTCCATTATCTTCACTGTGTATTTATGAGGATCCGCCTCTTTTGTGATTCTAATGCTGCCTGTTTGTTATACTCAGCAGTTTAGGAATATAAACACTTTGAAACTCACATGATTCCTCAGTTTCTATTTTGTTCTACTTGGACACCACAATGAAAACAGATGTCATCAATCGCATTGTGGTGAACTACAAATTGGTATTTATGAGCTTCTTGTTGCAGTCACAGACAGTTCTTTACTGTGCTACATACGTGATTTCCTAAATGATCTTATAGGATTGGTAAGATTTGATCACTGTCGTATTCTACACAACCATCAATGCAGGTACCATAAAATGCTTTTGCTGCCTTAATATAAATGCGTTTGTGCCTATATTCTATGTGCTTGTAGTTTAGCATTAAATCGCGGGAAGGTATTCCGCGTAAGGAATCCAGAGGAACATATGCATGCATCATGATTTAGTGTCCTCACCTCCCCAGGCTGTTGCCCAAGAATAAAACGTTGGGACACCATGATTACATATATTAATGGTCTGCAACGGATTGGACTCTTTCAAGTTAGTGCTAACTGACATATCTAGTAATAAGCGAATGTCTGCAAAGGTTGTTTTCACACTGATGTAGCTCTCAGCTTGTGGCTCGTATTCACCCCTGTGCCAAATGATTTTAGATCGCAGATGAACCAAAAGCAGACAGACATTCCCTCTCCAAAATGAGTGATAAAAGTATTTAAATCTACAGCCAAAGGTTCTTTCTCTGACAGCTCCAAGCTTGGCCACTAGTGCGGCCAGTGCGCTTTTACTTTAATTGCCATAACATCAATTGGTGAATTTTCCATAATGTAGAGTCCCTTTTGAGCAAGTTGATAGCATAATGACTGAGCAGAGGATGTCGTTTCTGTTTAGGTAGAAGTAGTTTTAGCTTCTACGTATCCCAGATTAAGATCTAAGAGTAACAATGGGACCGGATTGTGTTATAATGATGCATTATAATGATGTTACATCGCGCCCTCGGAATGACTAGCAGAATTGATGTTCGCCTGCCCTACCACTTTCTCCTTTTACCTATAAAGTACTTGTTTTCCGCTTTTAACTATGGTGTGACTCCACTCATAATATTCTAACCTGGGAGGCCCAACTGCATAAGATCAATGTCATGTTGCTTAACCCGTTAAATCTGATTCACCAATACGAGGATTAAGGCAGCGCAACGCCTTCATCCTAATTCGCCTCAATCAAACAAGGAAAAATGGAGTAAGCCGTTAAGTTCCCCTTTCCCAAAGGCTGATTTCAATAGGCTAACCAGGAAATTGACTCCAAGTTGCACACGTAAGTAGAAGCTACCCTGAAAAACAAAATTCATAGAATCCCTACACAGATACCTCTAGATGCCATTATGTGAAACCTTCAAATAACAGTGATTTTGTACCCTTTGTGATAGCCTTGCCCACAAATAGAAAGAGAAAGATGAGCCTCTAGAACATGGTGGAAATGGATGCCAAAATAACGCTTTACTTTAATCATAACCATGCTCTGCACGAGGATGCACTTTGGACATTTCTAGGGCCAGAGAAGTCCACACTTCATAAAGTATCTGTAGGACACGCTGCAAGAGACCTAATGACCTGATTAACCCTTGCAAATTCTCACCACCAGACTGCTAGCATCATCAGCTCAGTCTATAATCCCACTTTCAATGTTGAAACTCATATCCCACACCCCACTCCCCCAACAAGAAACTTCAAAAGCAAGTCCGGCGGAACTGGGGCCAGTAAAATGATTCCCCTTTAATGCTCTCTACAGTGCTAGGTGAAAACGGAGTGGGGTGGTGGGGATCCCTGATCCAAAAACATGCTTTACCTTTACACTTCTCGTTCTCCTCTCCCAAGCATTTTTAGTAAAGAAATTAAAGTTAACGAGAAGAATTAAGAGTTTAACACTGGATAATTCTTATAAAGTGGCCCTGCCCAACAAGACCTCAAAGAAAAGGCAGTGTAACATCAATGAAACAAAGAATAGGTCCACGTGCACAGAAAAGCATTGAATGGCTGAACCTACACAGAGAGAGAGAGAGAGAGAGAGAGAAAGCGGACAATGAAATAGAAGCACCTCGCTTTTGTAGATACCAATTCCCAACCTTTATGACAACCTGAAACTCAGAATGTACTCCCCAGCAGTGAAAGAATAAACTCAAGAAACACTACATGTCTCTATCCTTCTTTGCCCAAGCCCGATACAAAATCTTCTTCTATTTCTCCTCCTTTTTCTGTACCCAAACTAACAGATATACTATGTCCATCACATTTAATAGACAATCATCAATCTCAGCTCGCAACACTTGCTCTACCTTGACCACCAAGCACAAACCAGTTAAGCAACTTCAAGAACTACTCCAACAGCAGCAAGAACCATTCATTCTAGAAGTTTACCTTGTAGAAAGAGGGTGTCTTGGAAAGAAACTAAATTCACAAAGTAACCGCAGCTGCCATGGGAATGCGAAAAGGTTTCTTAAGAGTTCAGTTTCTCGTCTACAGGAGAACAGAAAGGGTATCCCACACTGTTCAAGTGTATTACACGCAGTGTATAGATGGGTTATTTCTACTAATAGAAGTCCCAGAAACAAGTCTTCAAATCCTAAAGATCAAAGCTCACACATCACTCGGAGTTGCGATGATAACCAACAAGCAGCAGACTCGGGTAAATTCTCCTCCGCCGGCAGAATAACAGCATTTAATTCATGTTCTGATGGTGAAGTAGAAGAAAGCTCAACTTCGCTTCCCAAAGAGGCCACGCTTTATATGCAGCAAGCACATCCCTATCTTTCAAACTCCGTAATCCATCAAGAAGAGAGGTATAGAAACTAAATTTGCTCGTTCTTTTCAAAGTTATTCGAAGCAATGGACACCTCATTTTAGTTTTTGACACACCCTTAGGAATCACAGACGGTTTAGTTGCTCACAGAGCAAACAGGCAGATACAGCGAGGAAGTTTCAACGGCAAAGCGTAGAAGACAACAAACCAGTAGCCCAATCTCACTTCTAGAGGAGCTATCTTCTCATGGAAATTATCCGCTTCATACTGGTAAGTGCCTTCAATGTCTTTTATCGGCCATTAACTTACATTAAGTATATAGTTTGGCTTAGTTTTTAGAGGTTCTTTGACTTGTTATTATTCTAGATGAAACAGACGACTCCTTTTTTGTGAAAGAGAATCTTTTGAAAGCTGGTTTTAAAGCCGGAGAAGACACCATCCTATCAGCTTCTCTCTGGAAAACACTTCTACAGACAGCAACTGAGAAAACAATCTGTGCAGACATCACAGAAATACAAAAACTTATCCAGTCTCACATTTCTTCGGAGTATTTGATATCCAAAACCGTTTTCCAGCAGACAAAGCAACTCCTATTTGATTGTGTGAGAGAGTTTGTCCACACCCAAATAAGGAATAGGAAGCAGCAGCGACAATCTAAAGAGTACTTGGGTGTGGAAGAGCTTGGGAAACTCATTGGTGAGAAAATTGAGTCCCTGGGGAAGCAATCTGGAAGTAAATCTAACTGGACAAAGCTGCTAGATTTGGATTTACAAGATTCAGCACAAGAATGGAGAATGTATGAACCACAAAGAAGGGATATCGCATTGGAGATTGGAGATAGCATTTTGAAAGAGATCGTGAATGAAATTGCCATGGAAATTATTTGTCTCTTTTAATCAGTTGCTAGAGTTGTACAAAGTTTTTGAAACCAATTTCTCCCTACCTCTTCAATTCAGTGTAGAAAACTACAAGTAACATCGTATAGGCTTTTGTTTGCTGAAATAAAATTGAAAAAAAAAAAAAAAAAAAAAAAAAAGGGCCTTTTCATACTTTGGTCCAAAGAAGGTGACGCTATATCTTCTTTATGGTCTAAGAAATACTACTGGTAATTCCTTCCAACTCAGCATTAGCTTTTTTCCTAGGAAACGAGGGTACTTTGCTCTTATCCCCTAAAAGCAAAAAACGAGGACACTAAAAGCCGCAAATCACTCTGAGTAGAAAAAGTGTAATTTTCTGAAAAATGGGTAAAGGGAAAGAACACTTTGTCTGCTTCATATTATCTGCATGTATCCTGACCTGGAAGCACATATTACAACGGTGTCACAAGTCTATAAGGCCAAATGGCGCGCTGCGCCTCCGTGCGTCATCACACTGACAACCCGCACAATGAATTTAAAAGAGCCTTTGGGACCATCGAACTGGTTGGCCTGTAGAACATAAAGTGATGCACGGCAGATTTACAGCTGTGTAAATCAGAACTCACGAGAAAAACTTAGAAATTTAGGCATAAATTAGGGTTTATAGGTTGAATTGTGATTAATGGATTCGGATAAGTTCAAGGGTCTCTTTAAGATGCTTTTGACAGAAGTCCAAGTTAGTAACTTACTGTAGACTGTTGCAATCAGAGAAGAAAGGGAACATTAGGAAAGATTAGGAGAAGAAACAGAAGAAAGGATAACAGAGAAAATAAAAAGAGAGAGTCCCGCGATAAGAAAGATGGTAAGTGAGCAGAGCCAATAGCCAACCATGTCTTTAGGAATACCCATAACTAATTAGTCAAAAGTGTTCCTTAAGTAAACCAGGTTACGTGATTCATAAATAAGAAAATCAAAGCCAAATACTAATAGATTAAAATACACTCCTAAATTCAACCAATCATAGTATATTGTGAATAATGACTATACTGCTACTAAATAAAAAAAAATGTTTAAAGAATTTGCCCGGCTCTCCTGAATTGCAAAGACGGAAAACTATGTAACTATGGCTCCAAGTCCTTATTGCCCCCCGCCACAAGGTCGTCATGTTACAAACATAAAAGAAATAATCCAAATCATTCAAAGCCAGAAAATTTCCCCTACACATTTTGTTAATTCTTGTATTTCTCGCTCTTCCGCGCTTTCTTACCCTCTAGATCTCTTCTTTTGTCTGGCCGCTTGCAATAACTGCACTCCTGCCAGCCAAAAATCGCTTGATCTTCATTCCATCTATGAATCACTTGGGAATTAATCCCACAGTTAATCCTCTAATACACTTTGCAAACGAAATCCTCATCATGTTATCTAACAGAATAAGTTATATATATGGCAACTCCTTAGGTAAACCTAATCTCAAAATCAACAGCACAAGTTTTTATCTAGAATCCAGTCTTTGAGTAAGACCAACCAGTATATTCAGTACAGAACAAAAACTTGGTGTGAAATCCTTTTTACCAAGACAAAGCACTTTGATTAATCTGCAAATAGAATAATAGGGAACTACTGGATTTCACCGTCCTCTCCAAGCTCCCCATCTTCTAGCTCCTCATAAGCACCATTTCTACGGGATACATCACGGTGATCTCTTTTGTGCCTTTTATGTCGGCTTTCACTATCTGATTCAGTTGTATATGTGTGCTAAAAACAAAAAATCAAAGAAAAAGTTAAAGCATTTACTACAGGCTAACAAACACACAAAAAGAACCAAGCTGATCACAAATACATGAGCAGAATTACATACCTTTCTAGATTTTTTCCGTTCACTGCCATGCCTACGTGACTTTTTAGACTCCTCTTTCTCATCCTTATCAGAACTTGCATCATCGATGGCACTTTGATGTCGTTTCCGGTGTTTCCTATCTTTGTCCTTCTCCCTTTTCTTTTCCTCTTTATGCCCATAACTGTCTGTGGCATCAACATTATCACTATCTGTTTCATCCTTTTTAGTTCGTTCTTTACCTTTCTCCCTGACACGCTCTTTTTCCTTCTCCCTTCTCTCTTTCTCTTTCCGCTTCTCCTTTTCCTCTCTATCTTTCTCCTTTTTGGCCTGCTTGTATAAGATGCAGTATTTACAAATTAAAGAATGAAAAGATAAGGTGCAGATACTTTTCCGAGTATCCAAAAAAATGCTGTAAAAACCAAGAATTGTAATTGCATTTATCCATTTCCAATGAAGATGTGCTTAACACAATTTCAGCACTCCACCACCCCGTTACCAAACACCTTTTATGTCTATGGTGTAATTGCAAGTAACAGTAGGTGTAGACCCCACTCTTTGGCAACATTTTTTCTCGGTATAAGGGCTACCATGTGCACATTCTTTCTGTTCCTCACTTTGGCAAGAATAAACCCAATTAGATGGACCAATCAAATGCAAGTACCTTTTCCTCTTCACGCTTGCGCTCCTTCTCTTTAACCTTTTCCTGCAAGTGTGCAACATATTCCTCAAAGACATCTTTCGCAAAATTCTCTTCCCCAATTGATCTGTAAGAGAAAAGCAAGATAAGGAAAACCATCAGATAAAAGAAATGGTGATAATGTGCCCTTGATTTGCCAGGGGAAGGTACAATACCTATACTCCTGACTCTCTTCAAAAAGTGATATGCAATCCTCCCAAGTAGAAGACGCAGTTATTTCCTACATCATAACAATATTGAATTTAAGTCGGATGATCAAGAAAAGCAAGGCAAAAGAGAATATTATTCCGTGAAACATTGCCAAAGAGTTTTGTTCCCACACCTTGTATGTGTGCAACAGTTGTGTGAAATCATCAGCAAGACGCTGATGCTTTTTAGCTTCTTTCTCCTCCTTCTCCTTGGCCCTCTCAACTAGCTCCTCATATAAAAGCTTGAAAACACAATGTGTCATCAATCTCAAGAAAAGGTCACAGACCACACCCATATTCTGAATAATAGCCATGTTGAACATGAATATGAAAAGATACTCTAAACTAATGTGATATAGGACACTGGCTACTACTACATCATAGCCACATAAACTGTAAACAGGGTAGAAGGACAAAACATATTGGAGGAAAGATTGAACAGACAGAAAAAAGCAATACCTTAATATTGATTTCTGATACCGGCGGGGAGCCAACATCATCAGAAATAGCAGCCTTGAAGTCTTCAAATGTCCATGTTGACAACATGACAATCTGGCGATATGAATGTTAAAACCTGATTGGGTTACTGTAAAGAGGAAGAAAAAAGATCCCATAAATCTTGCCTTTCCCAACTTCATTGCATCCTTTACACGGCTTTTGTCATCATGGTACTGTCAATACACAACACAAGTTATGCGTTAGATAACAACCATCAGTGAATAAAAATTACCAGCTAGACTGCGAAATTGTCAACAAATGCTATAAAAAATATACATACAAATGAAATTGATAATATTAAATCTATTGAGCATTTACATCATATGACAGAACCAAACAGGATGAGCACACATAAAAATTAAAGGGAAATAAGAGAGAGGGATGAGTCAAAAACTAAGAAAACAAACCACCAACTATAACACACGCTAGCTCATTTTATCAAGAATTTGACTCAAGAAACAAACTTAACAAGACATGACTAAACCGTACAACAATGTCCAAAGATTACCTTGGTCAGGAAGAAAGAAAAACTGGCCAAAGGCACAAAGGCATGAGCACATAAAACCTATACATTAAGGAGGCCAAAGGAACAAAGACATGAACACATAAAACCTCAACATTAAACCTTAATGTATTGTGAGGACAAGAAAAAGCTTTTAGTTACTGGTAACTCTAAGGTTGAAATGTTAACAACATATGCCACAGGTTTCAAAGAAAGCCTGATCAGTTTACAAGTTTGAGGGCTCACAATTAAACCTGTAGCACTAAGCCCATGAATATTCCAGTTAAAACGACTCAGTTCTCAAATTGCAAAGAAGAAAAGGCATATATCAAATGCTTAAAAATAAGATGACTTTTCCAAACACATCCAAATTTATGTGTCATATCCAAGATCTTGGAATGTTTGTAGGAAACAATGAATACATCCTATTAAGCTAAATATTTATTTATTTTACGAATTCCCCATACTTCTTTCCCATCTAAACCAAAATTCCAAGGCATAATTTCTATCCAATGCTTCCCTTATGCCAAATCAGAAAAAGCTGAACTAGGAAAAGAGCAAAAACAAAAAATAATAATAATAAAAAGCATGCCAAATATGAACCTACCCCAAAAGACAATAAAATAGAGAGAGGGGAGGTTTACAATAGTCCCAGCTTTTGGTTACAAGTATTTAACAGATTAAAGTGTGTTTCAATACACGAAACTCTCACATTCTGGTTCTAGAGAAAGGTCAAATGTGTGCAATCTTAACCTTGTTTTCACAAGGGCCATTTTTGCAACTTGAACCCATGATCTTTGAGTTATAATGAAGTAATTTTACCCTTATACCAAGGCTTGTCCTTCAGTATTATACAAATTAAATATGCAAAAGGAAACTATTGCCTAATGCATCAAAAAGCAAAAGAAAATATAAACAGTAAACAAGAAAGATGTCATTTGAAGTATCTTATTATCTTTTCAATAAGTTACCTGTTTCTCTAGTTCTTCAGCAACATCTTCAAACAAATCTTTTGGTGTTGACCCAGAGGTATTTTTTGCAACAGCATGATATTCAGGTAAATCCTTTACCTATGTTGGAAAAGAAAAATAAAAGAGCATGAAGTTAAAATAAAAATAAATAAATAAATAATATATTAAAAAAAAAAAAAGTAAGTCAATAAGACCACACAAATTACAGCCCAGATACAGATGATCAGTGCTTATTTTCTGTTTCAGAAGCAATTTCATTTCATGCTTGTCCGCTCAACAAATCCAGAACTACCTTCAAACAATAGTCACGCCAGTGAGTTTTTGCTGTAAGTGACCCACAAGCAACATGTTCTTCCAACAATTTGCGAAAATTGTCACGGTTTTTCCTCTCAGCCCGTCTCAATTGTTCCTTTATGTGGCAAAAAAGAAAGGTATGAACATCAGAGTAAGAAGAGACAAAATGACCTTCCATACAAATTCTACCTTTTGTATCTTCTTTTGTTCTTCCTCTTCACCCTCCAGATCACGAATATAGTCCTGAAACCATCAATACTGGCATTAGTTCCTAGCAATGAAGAACAAGTAATTTTGAGTGACTGGGAGGATATACCTGGAAAATGCGAAGACGATCAACCTTTTCAAGACAAAAGAACCTTTCATCATCCTCCAAACGATCTTGAATTTTGCGCCACTGGCTATTCACCTGTGATTCAAAAGCAAATAATTCCACCATTCAGGAAGAGAGCCATGTAATCCGTAACACTTCTCAAGAGCAATTAAGGACACATTAACAAAGTCATAGAATTTCAGAAAATTTTTAGAATACCTTAATGAAATCACAGGATTGCAGAAATTTTCTATATTCAGCTACATTCCGCCTGTGCTCCTCAGCAGCCCTTTCCTTTTCCTGGATCATATATGAATGCATAAACAAAAGGAAGAGGAGAATAACAATAATAGAGTCATTAATTTCAGCTACCCACTTGACATGTGAACGAATGCTTTAATGTCAAGAGTAGAGAACATGGTCAAAGGACCAAATAAATTCTTAGAAGCATAACTTTCAAGGAAGGGAAGATGATTAAATTTTATAGACAGAGAGCTGACAGATACATTTCAATTTCAGTCAGCTTTAACAGAAACACATATTTGCAGATATGGAGAGAGGGGGAGAGAGAGAGAGAGAGAGAGAGAGAGGTTCTATTCCAATCCAGTATATTGTATCACATTGCTTGTATCTCAAGAACAAAGATATCCACTAGGACATGCTGCAAGCATCACAAACAAAAAGTGGATTTATGCAGTCTTACATCAAATTGATTTAGCAGTATCCAAATTGGACAAGTAGAATTTCTGTGGTCCTTTATCTTGTTATGCCATTGGTTTTAACAAAATCTTATTTCATGGCTGAAATTCCCATTATGAGACAATGACCACACATTAAGCAAACAGCTCAATGGAACTCAGAAATAGTAAATGGTCCATTCTGTCCATTAGAACTCTGAAGCAAAATGCAACAAACTATATATGGCCTTTTCATGATGCTTTACAATCTAATCTGCCTCAATTTACATTTGTAACTGCAATTCAGTGATTAAAGATAAGAAATAAAGACTCAAAGATTACACTCTGAATTTATGCATGCACAATTCCCAATACATCAAAAAGGCATCCAATGCACAGGCCTTCAGCTTTAATGGGTTTGGGTAAGTAAGATGTTTCGATACTATGTTTCATTATTCCTAGGCAAAAAAAATATAGACCATAAATGCTGACCTTCCTCTCCAACTCCACGATATAATTGTCAAAAAGATCCTCCCGATCTCTGGCTCTCTCAACAGCCTTAAACCGTTCATCATTTTCAAACAGACTCACAGCTTTGCTGAATAAACATGGCTTTCCATTAAAATGAAACTAAAAAGTCCTTTCATGGATACATATCTGGAGTAAACAAACTAACTAAACTGAAAATCATTAACAAAAAAAGGAGAGATTTGAACCTCCATTTCATAGATGATGTCAGTTCTGTGGACTCCTGAAATAAAATCAAGACATCAGAAGAAATCACAACAATCAGAAATACAAAATAGGGGCAGAAACAAGCATCCTTAGCTGTATTCAACATACTTCCAACATCTTTGTGAACTCTTCACGAGCCTTTTTCTGCCTCGTTCGCCTCTCCTCTGCTTCAATTTTTTTCCGTTGCCCCAAGTACTATGCACAATGGATTGACAAGTTTTACGTCAGAATAAGAAGAGGATTATCATCACCAGTCATAATGGGAAACTAACAGACAATCAGATGTTAAACTGCTTAAACTCAAATGTCAGAAGAGGCTGCCAATTAGTGCATACACCAAATTCTTGATGCATGAGCATATGTGATGTGACAAAATTTACCTCATTAAATGCTTGCTTACGCTCACCAAGTGTCTTTAACGCACCATATCGTTTGTCATTACTGATCTCCCTCATTGCCTAGCATCAAATTTCATAATCAATGACGATCATTTAAGGAAGGACATAGGCTGCGGGATAGAAAGATGACCAGGCTACTACCTGCTCCCAAGTCCAATCAGACTGAACCCTGACAGATTCAAGGAGAGCTTTGAATGCATTTTTTGCTTCCTAAAGACAAACATAAAAAATAGAGTAAAGCAAAAATAACCTAAATGATGGTTATGATAATAATCATGTTTACATTTGAGAAGTGAATCTTTATTTTCTTACAGAGAGAACCCCTAACATCCCCCTGTGCAACCCCCCTAACAACAAAAAGGCATCCAAGAGCTTGAGGCAGCAATCAGACCAAAGTCTAATGGCATTGGCAATAACAATGAATATATCATAATTTCCCTCTTCTAGATAATAAATTAGATACAAAAAATTCATAATTCTAGCATGCTTATCAATAGAACACTTGGTTCTGCTGGGGTATGGGCCACCATGCCTAAGGGCAAGGGTTTGAAGGATTGGTTTCAAATGGTACCAGCTTATTGGCATATACTAAAGGCTCATCATCCAGGGTTTTCTCCTCTGATGAAGATGCAATAGGTTTTCCAACATTAACTGCTCCTTTTTGTGCTTCCTGCCAGTAACAAAGTACACATGTGCACATCAAATAAAGTGATTCTCACAAACAAAATATGCCCACACTTGGAACAAGCATATTTAGATGTAAAGGGGCATTTAAATTTGCTAATGAGAAAGTAAGTGAAGAACCATTATCCCAAAACTAAAAGCAGGAGGAAATGAACAAAAAACATATATAAGCAAGAAATAGCCATGACCAGCTATGCTAATTCCAGTGGTGGTTAGAAATACTTGGAACTAAATTATAACTTTCACAAATAGCATTTGAAAAAGCAGCCATACCTCAACATCCTGAACAGATGCTCCATCCCTTGACTTTCCAGCACCCTGAAGAGCTATATTATCAAATCCGCCCCTGTAATTATGTGAATGTATTTAAAGCTAAATTAAACCAAAAAAAAAAGACAACCCAGCATTGCCAGAGATAAATAAAATAAAATGGAAATGAATTCCATACCCTGATCTTGTCTGTACATTGTCCAAAGAAACAGGAACACCAGTACTCCCTGAAACAGCAGAGGGTATAGGAGTCATGTTCACTCCAAGGGGTTGAACACTAATAGCACTTGATGTGGTGACGTTTGCAACAGGAATAGCTGCTGATCCAGAGACTACCACTGGAAAAGGTTTATCAGTTGCAGCTACAGGCGTGACTGGTATTGGACTTGAAGCCACCCTAGATATTGCTGAGGAAGAACTGGAGATAACTGAAACTACTGTTGTTGATGTTTCGCCAGATGTAGTGGCAACAGCTCCTGCTGTATGTGAAGCTGCTTCAGTCATTGTTCGAGATCCCTGACTAACCACTTGGGCCTGTTCACGAGCTAACTGGAAACAGATATTTATAGAATGAGACAGTTGGAGTGTGTTCTTTTTAAGTTTGTGGGTTGTTTGGTCATTTTGTATGTCTCCTAATCTACATATGTATTAATTTACAGGAGACTACTACTTGGTAGATTCTTTAATTTCCCCATATACTTCATTCTTAACAAAGATTTTTTTTTTTTTTACACAAAAATAAAAAAAACCAAAGAAAGGCAAAAGGCCCCAGGAGTAAGAGTAATATGTAGCAAATTAAGATACTCTACCTTAAGCTCATCAGGAATTGACCACAGAGATTGTTTTGTAACCTTGTTGTAGTAATACCTGCATAAGCCATCCTAGATTAAGTTACATTGCAGAGCCACAACAATAGACACATATTCCAGTAGAATCTTTAGCCTGCCAAATTACAAATTAAAATAATCAGGAATGGAGCCCACTTCTTTCCCTCTGGAGTTGTGAATTCCTTCCCAAACAGTTGATGCATCAGCCCTCTGTTGCAATGATATTGACAGCAAAGTTAAGAAGGTAAATTAATAAGAAAAAAGTGCAAGAAACAACATGCATGAATGGTCAGCATACGAAAAATTGGCCATCAAAATCGCATGGCGAATCTGAACATAGAAAAAATAAGTGTACTTATTCTGGACAATAAAATACATGTCCATCAGCAAAACAAGGTTACTAAAGATAATTTAATGAACAAAAAAAAAAAGTCAAGAATTAAAAATATAATGCAAAGCAGGCAGGCAACCAGAAACTAGATCGCAAAAATATTAGCCAACAAACAAAATTTGGGTCAAAAAGCAAGAGTAACAAAATAAATTCTGCTACCTCAAAAGAGCATAAAATGCCCTGAATTTCAGAAATGGGCTCCATATATTCCATTCATCTGAACTTACTCCAATGCACACCCAGTTCCAGTTATAAATGGACCAAAAAGACTTAATATTCAGACAACAAAATCAGCATCACATACATGAAGGAGCCAATCAAAACAAAGAAAGTAGTTACACTAGATTAATCTGACAAAGCTTATTCTCAGCTAGCCTTCCTCTCACTCAAAGAGGAAAGCTAGCCACAGAAAACCAGAGAACAAAATAAAACCAACATAATATGTTAGTTCAAAAAAATAATCAACAAAACAAGCAATGCTTTATTTAGAAGTTTTTTTCTAGAGTAAAATATTGCAGTCCAAGTTAGAATTTCATCTCCAAAATTAAGGAGAAAAGGGCATACCTGTTGAAGTGTTCTAGTAATCATAGCCATCGAACAAAGTCATCAAAAAACCATACATGCAATGCTAATGTTTCAACAGGATAAACAGGAAACAATCAAAACCACTGTGATGCAAATGAGTAAACTAAGACTAATGAGGTGACACTGGATAAAGTGAGACTCAAAATGCAAAATATATAGGAGAGGATAGCAGCATACTACAAAGGTTCATTAAATAAGATTGTGTTTCCATGGTGAAAGATATAAATGTAAAGGGGTTGAAAAGAAGTGGAAATGGATCAAAATTAAGCAAGATGAGAAACCATATCATTGTGTCCTCATCCTCTAACTTCACAAGAAAAGGGCGATCAACAGGAATATTAGTATTCCATGTTTAATAAAACAAATCTATTCACCAAAATTTCCACCAAAAAATTTTCCCCAAGTAGGAAATTAAATGCAAATAACAAAGTATTGCCTGCCTTGGGAAAGTGAAAGCCCGCCTTCATAATGAGCATATAGAGCAGTCGTTAAATTTCTCCAGACTTGCCATCACATCTACAGACCAGTAAAACAAACATGCAAAGAAAACCAGAACTCCAATAAAACAAATTTGATCAATTCAAAGATGGCTAGAAATGGCATGACTGTAAAAGTGAATACAGTTCAACCAAATTACACAATATGCAAATAAAGATGTTTATGGCAGTTATTAGGGGCAAGATGTAAGGTACAAAAAGCCAACTCAGACTAACCTCAATTGGTGTCATCAATTCAAAGGGCTTCTCCCAACTAGACTGTTTTGTTTTCTTGTTATAATAGTATCTGGAAAAATTTTTTCATAAATTATCAAGTACTATAAAATAAACAGGAATATCTTGAATGATGTCTAGACAAAACTATGAGACAAAAGGGACAAGGAATGAGCTATTCTAACCCAAAAAAATGTTGAAAAAGTATAACTAATAGAATTAAGTATCTCAGGAAAAAGGACAGGATGTCACACCAACAACAAAGGCATACCTCCTACCATCAGCAGCTGTATGTTCTTGCCAATCAGATGAAGACGGTTCAGTGAGACTAGTAAGATTTGCTGCCTGTAACTGGAAACCACGAGAAAGTCCATAACCACTTAACCGTAGTAGAGCCACAGGAAAAGAAAAATTTTGAGATGAATGAGCAAATCATGATGGCTGAAGCAGAGAAAAGCAACATAAAACAATTCCAACCAATTTTTTTCACCATAACTTCATTTTTTTAATAACAGAAACTAAAACACGTTCCTTTATACAGCTATAAAAATAATAAAAAAATCTTAGAAGTTTAAAATTAAAACAGACAGGCACATGCGTAGATACAAAATTATAAACAGCTCTTTAACCCGGCTTCCAGTAAATTGACATTTAAAGCAGAGTTACAAAGTCACTTTGATCAAAATTAGAGACTATTTTTCTTTCAAAGGGAAAAATACATGTAGGGCAAACAAAAATCCAGAGAAGCTCATGATACCTGGATGACAGACTTCAAAGTTGTATAGGGAAAGCACAATTCCAAAAAATTGTCATTTGCAATTGTCATTTACCCAGTGCTTAGCATGCAGTGTTTGTCTGAAGTGTATTGATATGCTAAACTGAAGTGCCTAATTACTATGAGGCCAAATCCTAGAGGGTCATTAGACATAAATGACTGCTTGTTTGCACACAAAATATTTTATATGACTAATAAACACACAGAACAAGAAAAATTAAAAATGCACAACCCATAGTGAAAGGAAAGTTTTTGAAGCATCGTTCAAGTACATCATTTCATTATAAGTGCATAAGAAGAATTATGAAACAAGTCATCAAATATGCAAAGTAGGAAATTAAAAAGAATTAAAAAAAAAAGGCACAAGAAGAAGCACTGACTGGATCTGAGGAGGAAGATATAGAACGTTGTTGTCCAGCTGGTTGAACCAGACTAACAGGAAATGCACTGTGACTTCCAGAAGACAACCAAGGTTGTGAAGCTGCAGGTACAGCAGGAACTTGTGTCTGAGACATTGGCTGGAACTGTGGCAATGCACTGGCACTGTTTTGTGGCTGGAAAAAAGAAGCTTGTGCATACTGAAATAATGCAAAATTTTGTAAGTATTTGCACAAGGTATCCCTCAAAATCAGACCAAGAAACAAATGATCAAGAACTTGATTCTTAGATCTTACAGTGTAAGGGGAAGAGAGAGGCATTCCAGATCCCCCCACTCCAGGACGATGATTATTTAGATGAGGTGCAGTTGGTTGTGACTGTGGTGAGCCTGATGTAAGAGGCCTATTTTGTTGAACATATGGCATTGGTAGACCTTGTGATGAAGATACAGCAGGGCCAGGCTGACCTGGCCACGGTGGCAACTGCTGCATAGGTTGAGAATACTGCAATGGCTGAATTTGACCTGCCTGCATTCCAACACTTGGTCGAAACTGTTGAGAGGCTGCTGGAACAAATGGCTGCCCCTGCTGCATAGGAACAACTGACCGAAACTGCAAAGGCATTAGCACATAATGATGGTTAAAACACTTCAACAGAGTTCAAATGGTGAGCTTTGCTGAACATAAGACAGAGAAGAAATTCCTTGCATAGATAAGGGTGAAATAAAACCTTGGGGATCCAAAGGATCCAACCATAGGAGGCCAAATTGGCTAGTCACACAGAGAAAAAGAGTGAGAGAAGATAAACTATTAACTGACAGGACTATGAGTTGAACCAGATCAGAGCTGTACCTGCGCACCTGAGGATTGAGGATTACTGGCCATTCCAGCACACCAGCAAAGTTTCTTTAATGATCTAATCAGTGCAAAGATCAACAAGGCTTTAACAATAACTTCTAATTCAAAAGAAGAAAACAAAAAGGAAATAGCAATGCATTCCTCAAGTGCAGTCTGCAGATTAACAACCACATGGCAGGCAACTGCTGAACAAAACAACAGAGGAAAGCACATCATACTGGTTGCAAGCTAGTCAAGTTTGGTCACCGACTACTCATCTGAAGTCCAGTTTGACAGTTCAATTCCGGTTGTAACTAGTGAAGATGCACTAACCCTATAACAAATTATGATTTCAACCCCTAATGCATAGTCCCAAAAATAAGCAACTTGATGTTTTGGACAGATCTCCATCCATCCAGTCAGATAGGCTGAAAACTTTCCAAACCAAGAAGTGGTAATTATCCTCTCCAAGAAGACAATGTCAAGCAGACAAATTATCTAAAATTGGTAAAAAAAAAAAAAAAAAAACAATGAAGAACACCCAGACCACCCAGGTTACAACACAGTAAGATGTCGGAGGCCAATTCCTGAACAACAGAAAAATCAAGAAAGCGATAACTATTTCAATAACAAAAGAAATGGTCCAGAAACCCAAATTCCCTAATCAAGAAACGAACGAGGAGAACAGCTTTGAAGAGCTGAGGGCGAATCGATCACAGTTTGGTACTGACAATACTTCTATAGAGAATCACGAGTACTCGTTAAAGACAGTTCAGTTGTTTCTTTGATTTTTCAATTCTTTGCGTCAATTTTCCAAGAAAGCAAACAAGACGCGGCGGACAAGCAGAGTATAATTCAGCAGAATAGAGTAATAAAAGCATCACTTACAGCTAGCTCAGACGAATAATTGCGGTGATGATTGACGGAGCGGAGACGAAAAGAGGGCTCTTAGGGTTTCTCAGAGGCGAGATAGGAAAACGAGGAGTGTTTTTTTTTTATTATTAATTTTTTCCCTCCCTTTTCTTGTTTTTCCAATTGAGAGGAAAAGAAAAGTAAACAAAAAATAATGATTTTATATATATATATATATATATATATATATATATATATCCTCACGCTCCGTTTCAACTGGGCATATCCTAAAGTCGGACTCAAACTTGTCGGGAATCACTGTAGGCCAAAAGTTTTTTTTTTTTTTTAAATAAAAAAAGACGTTTAATAAATATCTAAGTTAATCGTAGCTATCAATTGAAGTTATCCATTATCATGTACGTTTAACCTTTTCAAAGGAAAGCATAGTTGGATGGCTGTATTTGGTGAAAATTATCAATTGTGTCATTTCTAATGATGTCCTTATGCTTAACAAGAATAGGACAAGTGAAGCAAACTAAATATCTCATCAGGGATCAAAAAGTATATCCAAGAAATCAAATCAAAAATAAAAAAAAAAAAGTGGAAAACGAGAAAAGAAGTATAATTTTTTTGATCCATTTATTGTTGTAGCAATAATATTGTTAAAGATGCACCAAAAGCATAATAATAAGAATAAATTATTTTCCCCAGTTTTTAAAAGTACCCATTGAGGAGATAAATTTTTTTTGGTTCATTATCATTTTAACAATAACATTTTTAAAAATAAAATATGTTTTCAATTCTTTAAAAGTAGGAATTGAGGAGATTATGATGACTTTAATGCAGTGATTTTGGAGATGAATTCCACGCGATTTTTATCTCCATTATTTTCATCTTATTAACTACAAGATGATGTGTCGACATACAATCAATATGCCAAAATCTGTCATCGTTGAGGAATTATGGTTAAACTGGACGTGACGAATTTAATTGAAAACATTTATCAACCGTTACTCCAAAATAACATTGTTTTTATTACAGTAGATATGATTACTCACTTCACCAAATGGGAAGAATTGATTGTCTGAACCAATCGCGGGCCCTATCGATTCAATCTCTTGGGTATCTTGACCCATTACAAGCACGAGTGACCCATATAGCATCAAACCGGAAAAATCGCCACGGTCATAAATCTATCTTCGTCAATATCAGTGTTAGACGGAGTATTGGCCAAAAATTGGTCCAAGTTCCATACATTATGAAAATTGACTTAGGATATGTTGAGCCGGTCAAAGTTCACAATACATGGTATCGTTGCCACAGTCTCACCTTCTCATCACCTTATCCTTCTTCTCACCTGAGACACTCTTACCAAATTATCATCAACTACACTGCACGAAAGCTTGCATGAGAATCCCATCATGCCCCAAGATTTATTTTCAAACAGCTTACCTTCCTTAGTGCTGCTAGACTTGGTGCACTGCTTATAAGCTGCCAAAAAGGGGTCATCTTGGTTCTTTATTAGGCCTTTTCTCGAGCAGCTTCCTTGAGGAGGCTGAAACGCACATGGAGGAAGTGGGATCTGGATGTCATGGAAGGATCTTCTAGCACGGTCGATAGGGCCAGGAGGTGGTGGTAGCTTTATCACAAGGTCTCGTCTGTGAGCCACCAGCTGTTTTGTGATCCGAGGCTTTTTCTCCCATGAAAAGGAAAAGGGTAAATCTCCTTTCGAGTTAGCCTTACTTTGATTCATTCTGTATCCAATATGTGGCACAAGAATAAGAGATTGGGAGTTGGCTAGACTCTATATATATATACACGGGCTCTTGATTGTTGATAAGGGGCCAAGCAAGTAATACGTGAGGGTAGGATGTTGGATATTTGACCGAATAGCCTTTTTAAAACAAATTTGAAGTGTAAAACAAAAAAAAAACTGGGGAAGAACACCAAGTCGTTACGGGTACTCATCATGTAAAAGCAGGAGTTTGAGACAAAGTGACAAAGGTCAGAATTATTTTATTTGTCAGGTTCATATGTATCTCTTGGGATTTCTTGAGAAAATTGAAAGCTGCTAATTTCTTGCGGTCTGTACAGAACTTTCGTCGTTACAAACAAAATTATTTTTACTGACAAAGTTAACATAGAAATATAAATATCAAACAAATTAATAATTAAATATAAAGATAATATAATTTAATTATAATATTTTAAATTTATTAAAATTTTAATTTATTTTGTTTTAAAATTTAAATTATTGTGTGAGATATATAAATAAATTATTTATTAAATTTTGATAAATATACAATAATATTTTTTAATACTATAAAAAATATACTTAACATTAAAAAAACAATATAAAATTATTTTTTTAATGATAATGTATGTTATAATTATTTATTATTTTTTATAAATATAATAAATTTATTATCTTTAATCATACATCTTTTTTTTTTATTTTAATTAAATCTTCCTTAAACTTTTCTTTTCTCTTATATATAAAAAGTAAATTAACTTAACTTATATTTTTTAAGTCAATCAAACTAAAAATCTACTTCTTACGATCGTACACCAATGCAAACAAAGGCACATGAAATTTGAATTCGATGCCGACTTCAAATGTAGATCCACATGTGGGTATCGTATCAGAATCCTGGAGAAAGAGAAATCGATCAGGAAATATGAGTGGGTATCAGGGTCTGACTGTTAGATCCGTGCACAAACTGAAAGCACCAATTGAATATGAATTAGAAATGTCAATAGAATATTATTCTCTTTACATACACGTCCAAAATGGAGTCATGGGTAAACAAATTAAACACCCTTTCACCGACCTTTTAAGATTTGACCTGCCATAAGCTTCTTGGCGTTGAGACAAGATTGAGCATCTATGCCATCCAGCTCTCATGCATTGGTTTTGTCACACAGACCTGTAAAAAAATCTCTTTCCCAAAGATCAACATGCCAATCATGGTTACATGAAATTGTTAGATTAATATTGGCCGGGTTCGCCGTCTGCCAGACACGTCTTTCTCCTTTGCAATCGAGACACGTCACTAGGTATCCGGCATTTCACGAGTCCAATAGGACCATAGAAGTCACGGACCACATGGCCAAGCACAATGTCCATGCAATTATGAAATGATGTTACCCCAATCACTTTTTCTGGCGTAATTTGAAAGATAGGGATTTACATCCTCACGTGAAATATGGTATTGATCACCACCTTTTATTTCTGGTTCAGGTGCTTGGTTAGACTCGAGTGATCCTTAAAGCAACTGTCCAATCCACTTTTTCGGACCACAGAGAGTGAGAGATAAGGAGAAAGGGAAATTACAATTCATATATTCATATATTTGGATTATGCCAAGAAGTTCGAAGATGCAAGTGTGCCTGTTGTGTCGTTGATTTCTGTTGCCTTATAGAAACCAACGAACGAAAGGATACCCCAATACAGATCTAGGATTGGCTAAAACTATTTGAAATCGGAGCCAGAAAAGTTATTTAAATGTTAGTTGTTTTAAGATATATATTATTAGGACATCAAATATTTTAAGCATTAGGTTTGATTCTTGTCCTTAATATTTGTCACTTAAGAAAAGTGCTCAGCGTCAGACTGCTTGTTCCTCTTTGGCTTTTAATTTGTATTTTGTTGGGTAGTAGCCATTAGATTTTCTTGAAGGCGTATTCAGGCAAAATTGTTCGCATAAATTAGCTCATCGTTTGATAAGATTGCAATACCCAAATCAGAGTCTATGGGAAAATAATTCTTTTCTCTGATCCTAAAATTCTTTTTAAAAAAAATTATTATTTTCTCTCTTTAATTTATAAAATGTTTGATTTACTTTTATTAATTATTTTTATTAACACTCATCAATTTTAATATAAAAATAAAACTAAAATTATAACAAATTTTATTTTCTTTAGTCTCACATTTCACCTCTATGCAAACAAAAAAAGTTTTAATTTTTTATTCCTCTCATTACTTTTATCGAAACACAAAAGAGGTTGAAAAATATTTTCTTTTTCATCATTTTTCTCTCCACTAATTTTTAATCCAAACAAAAGGTTGAGAAAAACGACGTCGCAACCTCTAACCCCAGCGGTGCCGACGTGTTCATTTTTTTCGCAAGTTTCTGAACAAAGAAAATGAAGGGCTAGGGTTAGGCCTTTTTACTCTCTCTATTTAAGCGCCTCGCTTACGCGAGAAGGTCAATCGCAGAAGCTCCATGGCGAATTGCCTCCGCCTCCTATCAATTTTAATGTCGTTGTTAATCAGAGATTATAGCGTTACTGTACAACATCTGCATTTATATCAATTGTATATTTTTAGGGATATAATTTATACTTTTCGTATATTTTTTTGTTGAAACTGAAAGGGACTCCCAGAGGGTTGGCTGCGATGATTAGAATAAAATTCCTCGTTCTGAATGCTCATTGCCATTGGCATGACAGACTTCTTTTACACCCATAGAATATGAGCACCGCCCTTTTGTTTCTCTGATTTAACTCTATTTTTGTTTCTTTTTTGTAAAATCTAAATACCAGAAAGTATGGCTGCTTTTTCGTTTTGTCTGATTGCTTTTTCTAGGAGTTGATTGTGGATTTCACGAGGCAATTAAACGTTTATAATTGCACTGTGTTTCGTCAATTCCTTATAATTACGTTGTGGTGTTTAAAGCCCTAATCTTTATGGAAACAAGCATTTCTGTGGATTCGGGTTACGCACGCCTCCATATCGCGTGAAAATTTCGGATTTACTTCTTGCTATTTTGTGGGTATTTGATTGCAGGTTTTTATTTTTATTTTTTATTATTCTACATATTTGAATTTCACTCTTTTTTGGATTCTTGAGCCGTTGAGAACTGATGTACTTGACAACGTTTTTCTAGCAAACAAGTGGAATTGATCTCGGTTTGATTCTTGTGGAGATAAGATTGCAGAATCCGGGTGTTTGGTCCCTTCACAATTATTTTAGTTTCAACAATGTGATATGTATACTTGTTGAAATGTTTGGTTCCCAGATAGATCGCACCAGGGAACGCTGCTAGCTATATGGAGACATGCAGTTCCAGGAATTTTGTCCCACGTTTCCACCGTTGCTTCTGTACTGTAATGTGATGTTTTCCATATTTTGATTGGGTAGCTCACTACTGGTAATTCTAGTGTAGAAGAATATACTTTCCAGTGTAACTTTACATGGAATTCTTTCCTGTATTTGATAGGACGACTTACAAGAAGTGTGTTGTAAAATTTGTGAAGGTAATCTTTGTTGTAATCTCAGCAATTTTGGTGTAGCAGTAGGTGCAATTGGACCAGGGGAATTTATTTGGAAGAATGCAGGTCACCGTTTCTGAGATGTTACGCCTTTCTGGTGGCACGGTTTTTGTTCTTCGTTTCATTTTGGTGTTTTCTTCTCCCTTTGAGAATTGCAAAAAAATAAGAAATGAGGAAACGCCGATTAAATTTAAAAGTTTATGTTGCGCCTAAAACTAAATCACTTAGTGGATTTAATGTTAGGCCTTCGGGTTGAAGGTCAATCTGGCCTAACATTTTATCGGATGGTTTATTAGATTTTTATCTAGTTTCAGCTTGCAGAGTACCCAATAATCGGCAGGCCATTGAAATCGGATTTCAAGTTGAATGTGTTTTAATTCTGTGAGTTCAAATTGTGAAGTTCTGAAAATTCATTTGCGCAATAAAGGCTTAGCTTACTGTTAGTTTGGTATGAGAAAGGTGTGGTGACGGCGATTCAATTTGAAACTCTCGAGCTCTTCGAGCCAGTCCTATGTTGTGTCATGTTTCCCCAGGTGATTTGTGAACCTTGTAAGCCAACCATCCAAAGTATTTACCCATTTCCTCTCCTACTCCTGCGATGTCTGAATTTCCTGTCATGTACCCTACGCCTGCGATGCCTAAATTTCTTGTCTTCATAGCAGTATAACTTTCATACGGAGCATGTATAACCACACGAAAAGTATTGCTTGGATTCACAAAATCAGAATTTAACAATCATCCGGGAGCGGAGTCGGTTTTCTCATAAATTAGAAGCTATGGCGAATTTAAAAGTATTGCTTGGATTCACAAAATCAGAATTTAGCAATCACCCGGAAACAGAGTCGTTTTTCTGATAATTTAAAAGCTAGGGTGAATTTAGAAGTATTGTATGGATTCACAAAACTATACTTTAGCAATCACCCGGGAACAGAGTCGTTTTTCTCATAAAACAGAAGCTATGGTGAAATTTACTACGCTCTCTGTGCCGAGCGACATGCAATTCGGAGAGAACTAACTAGGGAAGATGATCATGGAAATTGAGAGATGCATGCCAGGTTTGAGCGACGTTAGCCGTGCAAGCCCCAGCGCCGTGTCAATATGAGAAGCTGAAGGCAGACAAGCTGGCTCGACCTGTGATAACGAGTTTAAGGGACACTTGACCTCAACATCCATCCAGGCTTTCAATTAAAATAGAAATGAACATTTATCCGGGAGGAGCCTAACATTGTTACATCCATCGTTAGAATTGCCAACCAACTGATGATAAGGATAGTCCTGTTAGTAGACAAACAAGGTTATTACGTGGTGCGTGTACATAATTCAGACTAAACCAGAAGCCCAAAAAGGATACAAACTGGGAAACTTAGAAAATTAAAGAAAAGTTCCGATTAAAAGCTGCAAAACGCATCGCAACACACATTTTTTCTCCCCATCTACATCTTCCAAAACTGAAAGACTCTAGCAGTTGCAGAGCAAGCAAAACGAACCATAGATTTAGCCACTGCACAGACTTTGTTAGGGCTGCTTGTTGTTCTCCGCCCTTGGGCTGCTTCCTGCGCTGCTATTTGAAAGCGAACCAAATATAGTCTTTTGTAAGACCCCAGTTGGAGTAGAACTCAGCTTAGGATTACTGTCCCATCCCTCCAACATGAGATTAAGTGCAGATGAGTTCTTGCACTCTGCTGTACTGCTGTTGGTGCTGTGTAAAACTTCCCCAAGGGGACCACCCATTGAACTTTCCCAGGAGATTGGAATCCAACTGGTTTGCCTTTGGTTTGCTTCATCAAGATGACTACCAATACCCAGTCCCATGTGGATTGGGTCCAATTCACGAGATGACCTAAATGGGGGCAGAGTGGTTTTTTCATTGTTCGGAGAGGATGTAGAGGACATAAAGTCAGCTGGAGCAGCCATTGGTATTGAAATGGATAACTGAGTTCTCTCTGTTTGAGAATCAAGTTCGGGCCAGGACACGGCAGAGTGATCAGACTGCGTTTTGGGCCAATCATCCATGAATTGGCGAAACGGATGTTGTGAAACAGTTTCCTGGTGGCTACTGAGGTTCTGAGAAGAACCAAAGTTTATGGAAGAGGCTTCTTGATGTGAAGGGTTGAGGAGTGAATCAGAGGTAACAAGTCCAAACTCTGTTCGGGAGGAATCTTCATATTGATTATGCTGCTTTGAAATCAAGACTGGGTTTTCTTTGGAATTTAAGTCAGCATAGGACGATGGCACAGTCAAGCCTGATGTACATCGCATTCTATCACCCACATTCTCTTTATCTTGAAACATCCTGCAATACATTTAACATAAAAAGAAGCTATTTCACCACTTGAATTGATGGTGGCAGAATTACAAATTCAAATAGGCAAATGCTAAAAGGGAAAAGAGTAAAAAAGAAAAAGAAGTCCTTTTGTCATACCTGCCGAGGGGATTAGCACGAGAAAGATCATGCAGACTAGCTGGCTGCAATTGATGCTGTGCTAAGGTGAGGTTTTTAAGTTCGCCGCCACTGCAGGGCCCCACCACCGATGCTGATGTAGAGCAGGTTGTGAGGATCGACTTTGTGCTGGCAGTGGTGGTGGCAGCGGCGGAGTGGCCAGATTGGCCTTCCACAGGCTTTCTTGAACGATGGCGGCCCCTGTTCATGTGCCGCTCGCAATATTTTTGGTCAGCAACGGCATCTCTTGAGCACCGCCATTTCTTCCCATCTGTCCTCCTACAGCGTCCAGGTTCTGGATCTGTGCTATTCGAGAATCCCAGATGGAAAGCTCCCCATGGCACTATATTTACATATTACATGGATCAAAAGGAGCACCGCCATTAGTAAGAGGACCCTGTCACACATGTATGATATCTGAAAGTAACTACAGAAAAATTGAGGGGTTTTCAAAGGAATGAATAGAAGCATAAAAAAACAGAAAACAGAAATAATTTTTCTTAGAGAAAGCGAACTAACTCCTTGAGACACACGGGAACTTCCATACCCACCTAGCGCTGAGCCACTGACAGAGAGAGAGAGAGAGAGAGAGGACATGTATAGAAACTGTATACAATTTCGAAGACAAGGCAGGCATGCATATACAGTGGATGTAAAGATCATTACATGTATTGGGTCTCAGAAGTCCTCCTGAAAAGCCAGAAAACCTAGCAGAATCGACAGCTTTTCTTACGGGGATAAGCAGAGTGGATGGTATAGGCACATTGGAAGTTATGTATTTGTAGATCAAGGCCTGATGCTCTAGTTCCATCCACTGTGACTGAGTGAATGGTCCACTGGCCTCTGTGAAAACCCCATGCGTGCTTCCACCAGTGAAGCTACCAGAGTTATATCCTTGAGAGGAAAAAAAAAAAAAAAAAACAATAACGTTAGTCAGATGAAAATGCAGAGACATAACACAGCAAATTGGGGCTTTAAGCTTTTGTCTCTGAAAGTAAAGGGAAATATATAAGTACAGAAAGCGGCTCTGGCAGACACAAAAAAATCACAGCTTGTCTGTAATTTTTTTTTTTTTTTTTTTTTGGAAGGGGGGAACAAATCAAACAAAAATTAAAGATTGGGTTTCCATCTTTCCTTAACTTTTCCACATTTCGCCTCAGAAAATCTTCTTTGAGAGACACAGGTCATATGTTCGAGAAGTAATCGAAGCCTATCATCTCAAAACAAGAGGGGGAACTTATCAAAGAAGGTACTCAATTTCTACACTGCTATTCATTTACAAGACTTGAAAGAAGGGCCCCTCCTAGATTTCCCCTGGAAAGGCCTGTCATCAATAAATACCAAGAATCCAAACCCCAAGCTAGAAAATTTAACCCATCTCAGAATAGCCTTACGGCTCCGTGTAATTTATCCAACATGCTTTTTTCGTAATGTTACTTCTTAAGATACCTGTATTTCTGTTATAAGCTGAAGAAGTAAGGTGAAAGTAAGGCAATGTGGTATGTTGAGAAGTCGTCTCCGTTGAAAAAGCCTCTGATTTCGGACAGGAGAAGCTTAGCATCTGTTGCTGTTGTTTCCGTCCATCAGTGGAGAGAGCACTGTTAGATTTGAGTAAACCGTTTCTCTGTTGGGGCAGCATTGACTCAGTTTTGGACAGTTTGAGGCTTCTCCAGTCATCTTCAGTG
Organism: Rhizophora mangle; assembly: GCA_037832345.1. Taxonomy (NCBI): domain Eukaryota; kingdom Viridiplantae; phylum Streptophyta; class Magnoliopsida; order Malpighiales; family Rhizophoraceae; genus Rhizophora; species Rhizophora mangle. The sequence continues at coordinate 2,559,098 of JBAPLJ010000320.1, forward strand.
GTTCCAGATCTCCCTTGCTTGAGGAAGCCAGATCCGTACCACTTCTGCTTTGCCTCAGGATCTGAACCAGCAAGACAAGCAAAACTGCCGCTCGTGTCTGCTGATCCCACCAAACCATCCAAGCCCATCACCGCAAAATCCATGCGGAATGGGTCGAATAGCCAGTCAAAACTGCAAAAAACCTGAGAAGTTAAAGAAATATTCAAGTTTTTGGTCGTTCAAGAAAATGACAGAAGCTTGACTGCTCGAGTGGACGGAGACAGGAGCATTCTTTCAAGGTGGATGTGACGATATGGCTGAGCTACCAGCAAGCTGCTGCGACTGCCGAAGACTTTGCTCTTGTTGAAGAGTAGATGTTTATGGCAAGATAAAATAATTTTGGGGAGAGAGAGAGAGAGAGAGAGAGAGAGAGAGAGAGAGAGGGAGAGGAGGTAGAGCAGCATACTGACTCCACCAGCATAGTTAAATAGTGCACATATCTCAGACAGACGCAAAGGAAAATCTGTTTTATCAAATATAAAATATGGGAAATACTCATTCAGCAAGCAAGAGGGTGAAAAAAGCAGAAAGTGAGCCAGAGGACTGCGTGCATAAAATTCAACCGCGTGTGGTTTCGTAGAGCATTGGTATGTGGATACGGTTCTTCAGACACAAGTCACAGCAACGCTGATCCATAAAACTTGTGTCATCTTAAACTAATATTTTTGGTGCCCATTTGTTATTATTATTACTATTATTATTCTTTTAAATAACCGTGGTTCACATACACACGAAAAGAATAACCCAATTTACTTGAGCCATTCTCCAAAATACAAAAAAAATAAAATCATGGACACTGAAATTAAATCGTTTGAATTAATATACAATTTTTTATACAGGGTGGTAAAGAGATGTTAAAAATAGAAAAGTCAGAAATATTGCATAAATGATTTCAAACCAATTTCCCAATTTTTACTAACAAATTGATACTTTAAAACAATAAATAGAGACAAAGAGAGAGAGAGAATCTGAGGAAAAAAGATAAACATGCCGTTTATAAGTACCTTTTCGAGACTTCAATTTGGTGCTTAAATTTGCTCATAGAATCAATTTCTTTTCTTTGGAGTACTCTTTGCAATGCATACGATGGATTTATGGACGTGGGTGGGGACGTGGAAAGCAGAAAAATTGACCACCTCTGGTTCTTTGCCTGGCTTGCAAATTTCGCTAGTGGCATCAATATGTTCTTTTTCACTTTTTTTTTTTTTTTCTTGGTTCTTTGGTCATTATGGAGGCGTTACAGCAAAAGAGAGGAAAATGTTCTTTTGTACTTCTGTCATCATAAGGAAGATGAAAGGCAAGATGGGTGCGTGGCGGGCTGCAGGTTGCAGCGTGAGCAGAGTTGCATAGCCACGTGACGGACGCCAACTCAATATTCTATTTCTACTCAACTATTTGTCTTATTTCAGGGCAAAATATATTTTAAAAAATTAATCTTAATTTTTTATAATTATTAAATTTTTTATTTATATTTTTAAAATTTATTTTAATAAATTTTTTAGATAAAAATATCAAAATTATTAAAAATATATGTTAATTAAATAAAATTATATTTAACTTAACAATATTTTAATTTAAAATAAATTTAAAATATAAAATTTAAATAAAAATATAAAATAACTGAAATTTTAATTATAAAAATTTATTACATATCTTTTTTCTAATTAAGTTACTAAATCACAACTCCTCTCCCCATTTGGTCATTAATTTAGAAATTATGTAAAAGTTAATTTTTTAAAAAAAATATACATTACGAAAAATGATTTATTTTCTAATTTTTTTAATCAAATTTATTGTAAAACATTTTTGAATATTTTCTGTATATATAAAAAAAATAATTTTTATCATGTGCAATTAACTATGGACCAACCACACGTGAGAAGCTCATCCCCCCCCTCTCTCTCTCTCTCTCTCTCTCTCTCTCTCTCTCTCTCTCTCTCTCTCTCTCCCTCTCTTTTGCTTTTTCTCTCTCCCACTCTCCTTCTCCCTTCTCTCATTAATATCCAGAGAATGACTTTCCTCTCTCGGTCAAGAAGCCATCTCCCGAAACTTGTGAGTCTTTTTCGCCAACAGAATGATCTTTTTTTCTTTTCCTTCACCACATTTTCCACCCCTAATTTGGATTTGGTTTAGTGCGATTATTGCTTTCATTTACTCATCGGGCACCGGGAGTGTCCTCGGGACAAAAATTGCTCAGCTACGTTTGCATATGGGATCAATCTGTTGAGTAGAGCAGTCAAAAGTCGGACTCAATTCCACGACTTTGACTCCAATTCCAACTCGATCCAAAAAAATTCCAACTCAAAATATAATATAATTAAAAAATAATTTTATCTTCGTTCAAAATAATTCAAATTAAAATATAAAAATTATTATTTTATATTTTTATATATATTATATAAATATATATATAATTTATTAATTTATATAATTATTTATTTTTATTTTTTATAATTATAATATTTTAAAAATATTTATTTACACACACAAAAATTAAAAAATTATATGTTTTAATAAAAATTATATATATAAATAAATAATAAATAATAATATTTTTATTAACTATATATCTGAAATAAAAAATTAATAAAAAATAAAATTTTAATTTTTAAATAACAACTTATTAATTTATCAATTCTTTCAAATCCTATCAAACCAAATTTAAGACAACATCATGATAAATGAACTTATATAAAATAACTCAAATTTAAAATAATTTGATTGGAATTTTTCCCATTGCCTTGTGTGTGTGATGCTTTTAATAGATATGAGAATCAGAATTTGGGAGGTTGGGAGTTTAGGGCTTTGTCCATGCGCATTTCTCCCTCCGCACTACACCCCCATCTTATATTTGCCTTGTGTAAGTAATTAAGAATGGGTCGAATTGATTTCGTATGGTTGATGACAGATTTATCAATTAAACCTCACATTGATGGACTTCACAAACTCTGCTGGTTAATTGGAGACAGCATTGAGTTATCTCATTAAAATCTTGAAGGCCTGGCAAACTGGATTCATGTCATGATTATAGTACCGTCTAATTACTGGAAAGAAAAACAATGGAGCAAACCACAAATCTGTACCCTGTAACTTGGCTTCTATAAAGCAGCGCTAACATTGTACGTTCCACCAAATTCGGACCTCATTGAATTAGAATTATATATCGGAGGACGGAAATTCAAGGAGTTGTCCAAATCACTTTATTGAGGTTAGCTTGCTTATGCTCACCGCTATTTTGTCAATGCTGCGGACGTGGTCGGTCGTTCGGTGGAAATTAATGCTGGGTTTTCTTTTCTGAGAAACGATGGAGCCATACTTAGAATTTGTGCTCAATTAGTTCTCTACCACACATTTATTAATAAGTGAAACAAATTTTAATATTTGTTATGTTTATTTATTTTTTTTAATATATATATTCATAATTTTAGATTAAATTAATTTATGTTATTATTTTAATTTTAAATAACTTCTATTTATTATGTAATGTAAGATATGAGTGAGTTTAAGAAAAAAAAAATGAAAATAAAAATCTCAAAAAGTTTCACCAATATTCATTATGGGAAGATTCTAAAGCACAAATTTGAAGACCATGTATGTTCAAAGTAAACAATTACATAAAAAAAATAAGACGATAGATCCAAGCACAAGAATGATTGAAAGACACTTGTGGGAGCACCGTATCCAAATGGGCCATGTCGTTTGATTGTGGAAATAAAGCAAACATTCAGTACCTCTACGGGAAAATATAAAGGGGCTCCATGTACACAATTGCCTAGAGGGTGAATGAGAACGCATGCATGTTGCTAGATCCCCTGTCATTGTCATAATGCCATCTGTAAATCTTGGCCAGTTCAACCGAAGTGAGCAGAAGGCCTCGCTGGCTGATTGATTCGATGGAGTACCAATAATTTACGCCATATAAAACTCACCCCCTATGCATATGTACCCAAGATTGTGACAGCATTCTGCCTCGTCAATATTTAGAGTGAAGGCATGCTTTTAAGCTCTGACCCTAGTTAAAAGATTTTCTTAGATTTTAGCGTGCATACTGAATCGCATTTTCAATTGGCTATGGATGAAGCCTTGACTTTTTCTTGGTGGCTTAAAAGATGTTTTAGAACATGAGCTATGAAAGAAAAATAACTTCCGGTGTATCTTTTTAAATTTCTTTCCTTTCCCTTCAACATGTTCCAATTTTAAATTTTTTATTTTCAATTTCAAAATTTTAATTAATGGGGTGCACTAAAGGAGAGAGACTCTATAAATGGTGCTGTAGCAAATTGGTAAGATGAACCCATTCTTGTTTTCCAGTAGCCTCTTACTCTTTTCCTAATATGCACATCCCTCACACCTGGTAATAAATATCCTGGCTTTTTAGGCAAAAAGGGAGACAGGCAAAATGCATTGAGAAGCATACAAGGAGAAAAGAAATAAAGGTTTTGAGGCAAAACGATGTCCCGGTGAAGGAGGCATGCTTGACGTATCTCTGTCAAAACTTGTAGCTTGGAAGACAGCTTAAGCATGGGGCCACAGGTCGCGCAGCATGTACATGGTTATTCCCTTCTCATCTTTAGGCCCTGCTCAGCCAGCGCCTATGAAATTTCCAATAATAGAATCCATCCATGTTCAGGGTACCTCCAAGGCTCTGCTCTTCGTATTAAATTTGTTATTTTCCCCTCGGGTGCCCAGCACAAACAGTCCTTAGCTTTGTTTTACCAGTTTGCTACCTTTAGATGATAGCAAGTGCCTAGTGATCAATAGATTGTAAAAAATATATATATATATATATATATATATATTGTTAACAGCTATCAATTTAAAGCCCATGTTTGTCAAATAATGGGTTCTGACTGTCTATTTACGGAATGGGAGAAAAACACAAAATAAATAAGTATGTTCTGTATTTTAATCTAATAAAAATAAAGCTTTACTCTAAATAGTAGTCAAGTAGTATAAATATGAAGCACAGTTTTTGAAAAGTCTTAGATTCCGGCTCTCTGCCTAAATTAATTTTTAGGGTCCCACTTGCCAGCAAAACGTTGTCATAAAAAAAAAAACAAATGTATAGACTGGGGATCTAGAGCTTGAGAAATGACAAATATAACTTTTTATTGTTTAATTCTTATTAAATTTCACTGCTTTTTCTTATTAACGATATTAATCTTATGTAACTTATCTTGAAGCGTTGTAAAACATGCAATTAAGGCATCAAAAACTTGATAGTGTTTAGAAATTTAATTTACGATAATTGCACTTGCTAGAATTAACAACCTCCCCTAATCTATTTCCTCAAGTGTTGAGTCGCGATTTGCGACTGTGGTCCGTGGAAGGCGCGTGCAGGAATTGATGTGGACTTCGGTGGGAAAACGAAATCGAGGATGGCAATAAAGAGGCATGAGGACCCAAACACAAAAAAACAAAATCAAAACAAAACAAAAATAAAAAAGCAAAGCAAAGGGCTAAGCAATCTCCATCAGCATATCATCTCGGAATCCCCATAAATTGCTAGCTGAGTCCCCACAGCATGGTTTTGCCATTGACGTGTCGGGAGAGGGTGTGGCCTAGACAGTCCCACGTGAGCCCACGGCCTGGCCTGCGGTTCTCTGTTCCATTCCATCCACCCACATCACAATAACGATATGAATGAATGACAAGCTGCCGATGATGCTTTTAATTTTGCAACTGTGTTTTTTTTTTTTTTTTTTTTTGTGGTAATTGTAGGTGCTGGGCTTTGAGAGACCGAGATGCCCAATAAATGTACATCGTTAATGTATTATAATATTATATAATGTCAATGGTCCTCTAGGCCCCGATTTGCCAGACAGCCCATAGATTGGCCCACCGTCCCGCTCTTCTGAACTTTCTCATCTCACTTGCGTCATCCTCTTTGTACCAGAAAGGGTCGGCGATGCTTTTTTCATGCTGCTGTTGCTGGGCCATTCTTTTTTTCTCCGGTATTTTCAAGGAGAAGAGGTTGTTTTATCTTGGTGCGCTCCATTCATTCATTTTATTGGAATGCTCCCCAACCAATAACCATCACCTTCCCGCTTTGAAATTATTTTTCCACTTTGATTCCATTAGTCTAAAGATGGAAGTTTTATACCTAACTATTTTATGAAAAATGCCCATAAATATTCGTTGGATCACACGATCACGCTATATTCTGTATGTACCAGTACCACATTATTATTGGGCAATTACAATTTACTACTTGCAATCAAATGATTCAACGGGCATCCTGGAGATGTGCCCTTTTTCTCTTTTTTTTTTTTTTTTCCCTATTTTTTGACCTCGAATCTCGGTGGCAGGTTTTGAAGAGGGGGGGGGGGAGGGGGAGGGGGGCGGGGGCGGGGCTTGCCATGCGTTGCTTTCGAAATGGGCAGGGTTAAATAGAAATGAAATTATTGGAACGGTCTCTCCATGATTTGATTGATTGCACAGCACATACCTACCCTTTTTTAAAAGTTTCCCTTTTCCCTTTTCCCTTTTCCCTTTTATTTTTCATTGTTATTTTTTATTATTATTACATTGACAGGGATGACTATGAAATATTTTGTCACAACTTGATTTACCACTTACTTTTTTTTTTTTTTAAGATAAATTTATTATTTATTTATTTTTAATAAAAAATAAATTAATTATTATTTTTTAAAATAATAAAAAATATTATAAAAATATTTGTCATAATATAAATTAAAATTAAATTATTTATTAATATTTTATTTAATATTTTTTTTAAAAAAATTATCATTTTAATATTATTAGAATTAAATAATTTTTTATATTTAATTTTAATATTATTTAAAAAATAAAACTCAATATTATATTTTTTTAATATAAATATTTATTTATTTTCAATATATATATAATAATAAAATAATTAAAATTTAAATGAATAAAAATAAAATTATATTAATTTATTAATTAAATTATTATTTTAAATAATTATTTATTAATATTAGTGTATTACATTCACATACCTTAATAAAAAAAATGTACTCTACTTATTTTGTCTCTATCAATATAATATAAGCCACCTTAATTTGTACTAATAAAGTAACATATGAATTAATTTATTAATTAAATTATCACTTTAAATAATTATTAATTAATAATAGTGTATTACATTAACATATTTTAAGCAAAAATATACTCTACTTGTTTTTTCTCTATCAATATAATATAAATCACCTTAATTTGTACTAATAAAGTACCATATGAATTTACACATTATGACATTATGATTAATAATTATTTAATTTTAATTATTTAATACATAATTATAATTACTAATAAAATTTATAAATATAGATCAAATGGATGAGTCATTCTATACCTTAAATTTCAATTTGCATAAAATAAATAATAATTATTTTACATCAGTTCCATTCTAGCTAACTTCTTCCCTAAAATGATGTCATGCAGCCAAGTATGAATGCAGATTAGTTGCCCTGGCGCACGTAAATTAAAATTGTTATTAGAACTTGGATAATAAAGTTAGCTTTATACGGCATAATAGAACTTAGTTATTAGATGTTATTATTTCATTTAAATATTTATTAATTGCAAAGTAAAAGTAGGTATATTCCCCATCATGTGGATCCAATTTTGAATTCTAAGGTCATGTTTCAAGGAATAAATTCTTTATCAATTTCTTAATCCTAGTGTGCACTATAAAATATCTTCAAATGAAGATAAATAGAATTGAAAAAAAAAAAGCATTTTTTTTTATAACGAATGAAGGATACGTGATATTATATTAAACCTCAATTAAAAAAAAAAAAAATGCAATAGAAAAAGAGTAACAGCATTCATCTTTCACCTTTTGGAAGCTAATGTTGTTTGGTGGCCTCCTCGTTAAGGGAGGCCATTTCGAGTTCATTTCACTAGATTGTTATATTTTTAATCCCTTCATTAAAAAGAAATAATAGAAAAAAGAAGCATCATTTTGTTTGGAAGCCAAGTGGAAATTCCATATTTCCTGGATTTTTTTTTTTTTTTCTTGTTTCAAATGCAACAAAGCCAGAAAATTTCAATGAGAATCATAAATTTGATGAAAGGAAGAACAAGAAAAAGAACTATGTGTGGGTGACTAGGTTCGGATTCACTGTATATATTTCATATTTCAAATGCAGGTTGTAGCAATAAAGATTGTAAAAGGAATAGGAGATTTGACCGAAAGCATTTCGGTCATAAAAAACACTAATGTATGCCAATACAATATTGTATATTATTATAATTTTTAATAGTTATTTTAATAGTTAAAATTTTAAATTTTAATTATAAAAAAATATATAAAATTTATAAAAATATATTTTTTATTACATAGCGACTTTTTAACGAAAACAAGTATTGTATGCTGTTGTGTACTAATGATCGTAAGATCAACAGTCCCTTCCTGAAAAATAAAAAAAAAAAAAAAAAAAACACGCACTGAGAGCCAACCAAAACATAATAATGAGATGAGGGAAACGAGATCGTAGATAAAACGATTTCAAGTCGAAGTCATGACAGTCACGTGATAGCTTTCCTTTTCTCAAATTTTTCAATTTATTTTCAGCTAATTGACTGATTAAGGTGATGCTGACTCAAAAGATCTTCGGTCCCTTCATACCACGATTACACTCTTGTCCGGAAGAGGCCTCACCGACTGTCTCTCTCTCTTTCTCTCTCTCTCTCTCTCTCTCTCTCTCTCTCTCTCTCGCAAGAAACGTAATGAGTGATTCCAAGGCAGAGAATAAAATAGCATTGGGAAATGCGTGGAGCCCATGTACACATAATTTTCCTGTCTTTTAGTTGTTAATTAAAAATGTTCGAATTGATTTCTTTGACGGACAGAATAGTGGGTCACAAGTGTCTTGCACGAAAGTAGTTTTTTTTTTTTTTCTTTTTTGGGGCTGCAGGCAAATCATAAATAATCCTAAAAAGATTCACAGAAGTCTATTAACCTCCCTGTATCGGAAGACGAGCACAAAAAACAAACTTTTTTTTTTCTTGGGTTTACAAGTCTTGTAACCCGTGTAATCCCAATGGCATGTCTTATCAACTTTTGTTCTGGGTCAAAATAAACAAGGATTAAAAACTCTTCAACGGAGCCACCATGCCTGTCCCCCTCTCTCTCTCTCTCTCTCTCACAAAGAAAGTGGCGTCAAGTTCGGTGTCTGTTTGCCAAAAGTACCTAGGCGCCACAGGATTTGCAGGGCTGTAATCATCATTAGGTCACACCCATGGATCTCATTGTCATTGGTACTTGCTTCTCCCTTTTAGTTCTCTCTCCGTCCCCTTTTGCTCAGTCCAAAGCCTAAACATTAGATTGGGAAAGCCGCTTGGTTGCGCTCAAAAAATCAGAAAAAAAAAAAAAAAACCCAAATTTTGCTTCTGTAGGCTGCTTAACAGCCATGCTCGTAATTACATTGAATAATGCATTACAAGTTTTCAACACTTTTCAGCATTAGTACTTTGTTCACACTGTCAATCGGTGGTTGATTATTAGTCATTTAATTAACAAAAAAAGACAAACAAGCCTTTAGGACTGAACTAATTACAATCAATATAATTAAAAGAAATTCATCTTTCTGTCATTTTCATCCGGTGCAGCCATGATATGCTTTCCTGGAATTCTATCCTTGTAGTATTTGGTAGCCTCCGCCAATTAAAGAAAACTTTTGCAATTTTTTTAGAAATGTAATACGCAGTTGAGTTATATCCATATGCAGTTCGAAAAAGTTCAATTAAACAAATGTATGACGTGATACGAGGCATGCGGTGAATGTAGTTGGTCATATGTATATTCATCACCTCTTTTTTTTTTTTTTTTTGGTAAGTTCGTGGGTGAACTGCACTAAATAAATTTTAACCTCAGCAAGTTAGCTTAAGTAGAAGAAAACCCATTTGTGATTTTTACTTTTAACGTAGATTAGACACATCTAGAAATTAGTCAAACAAAATTGTTAAAATTTTTAAATTAAAAATGTATACAACGTTATCAAAAGAAAAAAAAAAAAACAAAAGTTATTGTGGAAATCTAGACAGTACTGTTTAAAAATCACATGTTGATATTATATATATATATATATATATATATTTTTTTTTTTGTAAAAATTACTCATCATTTGAAAATTAACAAATTTATTTGTTTTTCTATTTTTCAAATATAACTCACACGAATTTTAGTTCCACCTATCACATAACTTGGTGGGGATTGAAGTGCATATAGGATTCAAACCCTAATTGATGCGCGATGCACTCATAAAAATACTACTAAGCTTCCATCTTCGGTAATTAATAAAATATATACATTTAAAATATTGAAATTCGACATTTTAAACTCCAATGTGGGGGGAGGCATTCTTGCAACAGAAAGCAGATGAAGAACGGGGGTATTCAGAATTCGCTACAAAAATTCCTGTCTTTCGAAAGTAACTTTTGAGTACAATTTTTTTACGTTAGTATACTGATTGTTAGCAAAGAAAGGAAAACGTGTGAGTTTCGTTGAACTTCATTGGATAGACCCATGATTTCACAGAATTATCCGTAAATAACTACACACACAATTATGTTAAAGTTGATCGTAACCTGCCACCGTCTCTGCTGGCCAGCATGCCGAGTACTCGGTTATTAACGAAAGGACAATCAACACGGAAGAATTTAAAATTGAAAAAAATAAATAAATTTTTAATAAATAATAAATTTGTGAATTTAAAATATCATACAAAAATTAAATCTGTTCTTTCAATATAAAATACAATTTTTTATACTCATTATTTTATAAAATTATATATTATTTTAAAAAGAATTATAATTTAAAAGAATTATATATTATTTTTAATTTAAAACTTTTTAACTACATAATTCATATTCTTATATTTAAATTTTCAACATCAACAGCTGGATATGTCTTGGAGAACAATTTTTAGCCGTATTCGGAGCTTGGATTCCACTCATTGCCCCCATTGACAAATGACTTTAGGAAGGCGATGACCCAAAGCCCCATGAAAAGATAATATGTATGCTTTCTGTCACGAAGCAAGCTCTTTGAGTATTATATGCTCCAGTGTTTAATTTAGCAAGAAGATGGCAAAAAGCCAAAAACAAGAGCAATGCGAGTGACATCGGCAAATACGAGAAATATTAATCCTCTATGACTACAAGTTCTTCTCCTCTCGCACGCATACATTGGTCACCATTTAGTGGCCAATATTGTGATCCGGATCCTCCGTTGTAAATACGGGTCTTATAAATACCACTATAATCAATCGAGTTTATATAGTTGTTTGTATATGTTGATCGTAATCAATGTAGTATAAACCCCAGACTGTATTAATAAACATAGGAGGTTTTTAAACAATTTAACTGATACAAAAGCCTCTTTTTTATTTTTTATTTTTTTTGGATAGATATATTGAAGGCATTATCAGAAGGAAAACAGAAGTTTCATTATTGAGTAGGTAAGTTTTTGATTTTGTTTGATAGACCATTTTAATAAAATCTGGTGTTTGAGCAAGTAAACACGAGATTCAAAAATAAAAAGTAAATTGATTTATAGCTAAATTGTAAATTTAATTTGCCTGCTAATATCTTGGGTAATGATAGACCCAATGGTTAGGCCGTTATCACTTGCATCGATGTGGCGTGAATAGTTGTAATTTTGCCATGCACAAGGCTTTTTCTCACACACCGAGATGCCATAGAGGAAAAAAAAAAAAAAAAAAAAAAACAAAGGCAAAAGGGGCTTGTGCCACATGGGTGGGATTAAAAATGGGAGAGGGTTGATTAGATAATTAATTAAGTTGGATTCCCATGTCCACAAATCGTTTTGAGTTTATAATTTGAAGCGCAATTATCGAATATTCGCACGCATAAGGCCGCTTGATTATAGTAATGGCGTTTTGTTTACGAAAATGCTTTGGCATTGAGCTGCTACCAGCAGCATGTGAAGGGGATCTCGGGATTGAGTTCCAATCTCATGTACCAGTCAATTCTGAGTTAGACCACATGTCGTCTACTGCTAAGACTACTAGTACCTAGTACTGTTAAGGGTACGCCTCAAGAATTGTATTTGCAGCACGTCGAGGTCTAGATACGTATTATGTGGCTGTCTAAGTAATGACATTCTACTTGATGAATGCATAATAATAGTCTTCTCGTGCACCAAAAAATATAATAATAAAATAATAAACATTAACTCAAACGCATGGATTTCTTTTTCTATTTTTTTTTAAATAATAATTTTAAAGTCATTTATAGGATGGTATAGTCCCCTTATGCCCCCTCAATGTTGTTCCATGTGAAGGTTAAATTCAGTGGAATAAAATGTGATTCTACTGTCGAAAATAGTACAAAATTAAAGGACACGACTTGTTCTTAAAAAAAAAAAAAAGTGATAACGAACTACCCTCAACTCTGAAATCTATAATGGTTCAAGAAAATCTCGTGGGCCCAGCACCTGGCCTTCACCTTTTTTACTTCTAAATGAAATTTATATCTGCCAAATATGATTAGTCATAATGGATATGATTAATCATATTAGAAACACCATAATGCGAGAGGTGGTATTTATTTTCCAGATATATATATTTTTTTTTCAACCTGTTTGAGTCCTACTTGAAACCAATTAACTCTTAAACCGAAAATAAAATAAAAAAAAAAGGTCATTGAAGTATCCTTCTTAGTGCAAAGATAATGGAATTCTATCATATTGTGTCTCACAAGTACCAAAAACGTACCCATAAAATGAAAAATATATATATAAATACATAAATAAACAAGAGAGTGATGAGAAGACAGAGCAAACGGCCCAATTGGACTGACAGTTTGGGCCTAGGCTTGACATTAGATAGGCCCACTACCCAAAACAAAGTACATGGAATGCAGTATTTGTGTTCGGTCCAATCATGTAATCGAAAGTCCATATCGTTTAAAGTCTCCTGTTTTGATTGGAGTATTTGCCATGTTTATAGAAGAAAAAAACCGGTACCTTGGGTTTCACCGGTTTGTTTTGCAGAAACCCTAGGGAATCAAAATTTCTAGGGTTTTTGTTGCTATTGAGTTTTTTTTTTTTTTTTTTTTTTTTTTTGATTTGGGGATTTTTTTCCCCAATTTCAGTGAAATTAGGGTTTCTGCTGGGGAATAATCAAGGAATGGAGGTTGAGAAAGCGAAGGTCTTTGTGGGAGGTATTTCTCGGGAGACAAGTGAAGATGTTCTCAGAGCTCATTTCAGCAAGTACGGCGACGTTTTGGGTTCTCTGGTTGCCAAGGATAGAGCTGCTGGAAATCCAAGAGGATTTGGCTTTGTTTGGTTCTCTGATCCTTCCTTTGCTGACCAGGCTCTTCAAGACACTCACGTGATACTAGGAAGAAGGGTCTGTTCGAGCTCTCTTTTGCTGTTCTTTGTCTTATTTTTGTGTTCCTCTGCTCCCAAGATACTGTGTAATTGTATGACTTAGAGGGATGCTGTTCTTTGGTTCGTGAGAAAATGGGAGTAACGTTTTTTTTTTCATTTTATTTTTTCTGGTTCGTTTAGTCTACTTAATTATTCTTTCTATGTTCATGTAGAGGAAATATGAAATATCTGTACTTTGATTTCGTTGCTCAAGAAATTGAATACCTATGGAGCTTCTGAATTTTGAATTCCCTGTTCATGCCAATTTGGGTTGAGTATGTCAACTAGGTGGGATAGTAACACGAGCGAGGCTCTCTAATGAGGCGAGTACATTGAAGGCTTCTACCTTTTACTTAAATGCTTTCAATGATTTTGTTGTATTTTCTCTTTTCTTCTAGGTAGAAGTGAAGAAAGCGATACCCAGAAGTGAACAACATAATTGCCAACAAGAACAGCAACAGCCGCAGCAGAGCCACCCCAACCAGCAGAAGAATGGTGGGTTTGGTAAAATGGGTAGTAATGATGATAGCCAGGATTGCTCAAGGACCAAAAAGATCTTTGTTGGGGGTTTATCGGCTAATCTAACCGAGGAGCAGTTTAAGAAATACTTTGAGAAATTTGGCAAGATAATTGATGTAGTTGTGATGCAAGATAGCTCAACTAACCGGCCAAGGGGCTTTGGTTTTGTCACGTTTGATTCTGAGGAATCTGTTGACAAGGTTATGCTTAATGCTTTTTATGAATTGGATGGTAGGCTTGTGGAGGTTAAGAGGGCTGTGCCAAAAGATAAAATTAGAAGTAGCAATGGTAGCTATGTGAGACAAGGCGGCATAAGAGGATCTTCCACTAAGACTTCTGAGCCTGTCAAGTATCCTCCCCGTGGTACCGGCCATGAAATGCATTCAATTTATCCTCCTCTCGAAGGATATAGTGGCATTGGAGGGTATCCCTATGGAGCAGGTCTTTATGGGAGTGGGTTCTCCATGGTGGGATATAGCAGAGCTGGTTTTGGAGTTATACCTGTTGTCACCAGGAGCCCTTATAGTGGCCCTATGATGGTTGGGGGTGCTGGGCTTTGTCCTTTACCTTACAGTGGTGTTGGTTTTTATCCAGCTTACATGAATATTGGGGCTGGCTTTATGGGTTAAACCATTCGATTGGAATAGTTGGGCCTTGTGAGAATAGGAAACTGAATCACGTCTTTCCTTGCTGTGGACGTCTACCACCTGATTATATTTCTCCTGCAACTGAGGCGGTAAACTCGCAGCCAGATTCTTTGAGTTTGAAGCTAACAGAATTGGACAAGTCATGTCAAACATTGGATAGGCCCTTACTTTCCCCTGACACATTTGACGTGAACGTTGTGGGTTAGCAAATTCTTTGTGGCCGGGTTAGGGCAGTTTAACAACCTTCACTGTTCAGATGTCCATTTCTTCTGTATCACTTGTGTGCCATGAACAGTTGCATTTATTCTCTAGTTTCAATCACTTCATTGGTAAATGATAAGTCATGTATACCATAATGCATTTAAAGTCAACTTCTTTCTATGTTCTTTATTCTTATGTAGGTTATGCACTGAAAAGCCCTTTCTGTTTCCCTTTCCTCTTTTATCTATTTTTCTTTGTTTTTTTTTTTGGTGTTAAAGCAAGCATTGACTGATGGAGAACAAATGTTTGCAAGATCGTTGTAGTAGGTAAGTGATGAGTTGTTAAAGTAGGTTTGAGCATCTGGGTGTTTGATTAATGCTCTTGACGTAGTTAAGATCAATTTCAAGCTAATTTATGCATTCAAAAGCAAAGAAAAAAATTATAGTTAGTTATTATTATTATTTTTTTTTATCATCTCATTACTTTTACTTAAATAATCACTTCTCTTTAATTTGTAAATTATAAAAAATTTTAAAAATATATTTATAAAATTTTTTCTTAAAAATAAAAAAAATATATCTCTCAAATATTTTTATTTAACATTTAAAAAAAGAAAAAAAAATTTAAATATTTACTTTTTACTTTCTTTAAAAAGAAAAAAACAATTATTTTCTAAATAACAACTTCAAAATTTTTGTTTTTGTTTTCTCAAAAAAAAAAATTACATTATCTACTTATATGATGATTTTTTAAATCCATAATTTTTTTTTTTTTTTTTTTAAAAATATTATCTTAAATTCTTCTATTTATTTTTAAAAAAAAAAAAAAATAAAAAAAAATATTATTTTTAATGTTTTTTTTTTTAAAATTACTCTAAAATAATTAATTTCAATTTTTTTTTTTATTTTTGGAAGAAAAAAAATATTAACAATTTGAATCATTTTTATCAAAATTCTTTTAAATATCAATGGATAATTAATATTATATTTAATTATAAATTTATTTCTTTATAATTTTAAAAGAAAATGATAATAAATTTTAAATTTTTTAATCATAATTTTATTTTATATCTATATTCTTTATGATATAAATTTTTGTATATCATATTCTTACACTTTATATCATTTTCTTTAAATAATTATTTTATGTTATGAAATTTTAACAAAAAAGTATGATAATACTCACTATTTTTTTATTATATTTATTTTAAATTTATTTTATGATTAATAAAACAATAAATATAGTTATTATTATAATTGTTATTTAGTTTATAAAATATTTATTAAATAATATGTAATGCAAAAAGAATTTATATTTAAAATTTATAATAATATTTATATATTTATTAATATTATTGAATTTTTTTTAAAAAAAATATATTATTTTCTCCTCTCAACTTGACAATTTTTTCTTAATTTATAAAATAAAAAAAATAAAAAAGTAATTTTCTCCTAAATTTATAATCTAAATTTCAAATTCTCCTATTAAATTTTTGTAAATAATAATAATAATAATTTAATTTTTTTCTATAAAGGAAAAAAAGTATATTATTATTTTTTTTTTTTTTTTTAAAAAGTACTTACAATATGCAAATGCCGGGTGTTATTCCTGCACCAAGGAATCTTATTCATTAGCGGCCTCTTGATTTTCCTTGGGTTGATATAAATGTTGATGGCTATGATAAAGGGACACCAGGACTTTCCGACTATGTTGGGGTGGCTAGGGATCATTGTGGTCGCTGGTTATGGGGCTTACCAGGATTTAGAGGTGTCTCAATGACCATTGGAATGAAGTTGAGAGCCATATGCAGACGCATTCCAAACAGCATGGCAGCTGGAGATCAGTGTGGAAACGGATTCACAACTAGTCCCCCAAAAATTATTAAGCAAGGACTCAGAGTATGATCTAATATTGCCCATTGCTAACTGAGGTGTCAATTGGTTCTTTCTGCTTTCTGGTATAGCTCGTGTCTTTTAATCAATCATGGCCTGTGTCTCTTCTTTTGAGATGTTTGTGTTGTGGAACAGAAAGAACTATAAAAATTCAAGCCCAGGTGTGGGCTTTGACAAGGAGACTTCATGTCTCCCTATTTGCTCATGTTATGTGTTGAGATGCTTTCTTTGCTGATGATTCTTTTTATTATATGGCGTAGCCTCTCTTACCACGACAAAAGCTGTCCAAAAAACACTCTTGCCGATTTCGGCAGAATGTCTAAGCAAAAATTCAGCCACTAGAAATTGAAAATTTTGGTTTCTCCTAACGTGAACCAGGTATTAACAAGAAATATTAGTAGAATCTTCGGTTTTCCCTTGGTGTCAGAACAGGGCAAATATCTGGGGGTTACCCCCTTTTTTATGTGATTGTGTAAAGAGAAAGTTCAAAGAAAATTGAGTGGCTGGAAGGCAAGTTCTTTGTCACTTGCTGGGAAAACTATATTGGTTCAATCATTTGCGCTGGGTATTCCATATTACACACCTTGCAGACTTCGCTTCTTCTGGGCAAAATTTGCGATGAGTTAGATAGATGTAGCCAGCACTTCCTATAGAGAGATTCGTATGAACATAGAAAGATCAATTTAGTTGCATGGGAAGATGTTTGTGGACCAAAATGGGCGCCGGGGGGTGTTAAGCCTTCGATCTTCGCGTGAGATGAATATTTCTCTATTATCTAAATTGGGCTGGGAAATCCTCCCTAGGAATGTAAACTTTGGGTCTAGGTGATGCAGGCAAAATATTTCAGGGATGAAAATTTTCGCCAAGTGCCAAGTGGGACGGAATTCTTCACCCATCTGGTCGGCCATTGTGCGCGGTAGAGAGCCGCTTTGTCAGGGAATTCGGCGGAGTGTGGAAGATGGCAAGAGTTGTCAATTTTTGGACGGATATTTGGGCACTAGATATTCCTCTGCTCGAAGCTGAAGGCTCAAACCCGGATTCTAGCGACATCGAGCGCAAAGTCTCCGAGCATATGGCTGGTTATGGAGGCTGGAATCGGTATATGTTAGCTAGCAAAATCCCACCACATGTCCGTATGGTCCTTGCAACGCATAGTTGTGACCCCACATTCTGTGTTATGTGATAAACTTGTTTGGGCTTTGGATTCCGATCGTTCCTCAGTTGAGGGAAGCATATGCATTTCTCTCGGCTATAAAAGATCCTGGTCCGGATGATTGGCTATGGATTCGGAAGCTTTCCGTACACCAGTTCATGAAATCCTGCGTTCGGCTGGTTTGGAAAGAAGAGCTCCTTACAATCGATTAACGTTTTGTGTGGAATCTTAGAGATGATGGATCATGGTAGTTGTAATTTGCATTGGGAGAATTTGGAGCAAGTCCTTGCACTCATGTTAAACGGGGTGTGGAGCATTATATTTCAGCAATTGTCATTGGAACCTCGCCTGTTCAGCTCTTTCAAAAGAGTGGTCCCGTGATGGTTGCTGTAATAAAGAATTTCTACCAGGATGGGGTTGTCTATCTCCACAGCATCGCATATGTGGCATTGGAGGAACCCATTTATCTTTTCTAGAGAGACCCTTCAATTATGGTTTTTTCTAGCATGGTGGTATTTCCATGGAAATCGGAGTGGACGAAAGGGCACCCCAAACGACTTGGCATAAGTGTTTTTTTGTTAGATTATCGTGGAGTCAAAATTCCCTTCTTGCACTGCAAAAGATTAACTAACAGACTAATTCTTATCGCCCACTAGCACAATGCCAGAGATTGATCCCACAACCTTGGGATTATGAGCGCACTTTGCATTAAGAGAATTATTGTGCTGATTTCTTAGCACGCAAACTCGGGAATCTCTAGCGGCGAAGCGAGAGGCTCTTGTTTTTTTTTTTTTTTTTTTAAAATTTTTTTAATTTCCACTTTGTTTATTATAAAAAAAAAAAAATTTGTCACATTGATATGAGCTGAACTAACTGAGACAGACTTGACATCGGAAAAAAGGCTGTACATTGTATCCGAGCAACCAAAGAAAACACTTTCGTGGGTTTTCTATTTTTTAATTTTTTTCCCTCTCTTCCCCCCGTTTTGAAAAACTGACAACAATACTTTTATTATTATTATTATTATTATTTTGTTGGGAATAGTAGGAATAAGGATAAAAGAGACAAAAAATTTTGGGAGGAAATAAACAAGAAAAAGTAAAAATAGAAATAAAAAATGATGCTGCTAAGCCAAGTTCCCGGAGGAGCTCTGTCAGCCAGACAATATGGCCACGGCCACCACACAGCCACTCCGGGGTTCTTGCACAAAAAGCCGCCTCCGTTCTCCACCAACAGCAAGGAAAATACCGGCTTCTTATCCAGAAGGCGGCCTTTTCCTCTGACTATTGCGAAAGCCGAAGGAGGCGGCGTTGAGCCTACCTCTGCAACCAAGCAACCGTTCCCAACCAACAGTTCTGGAGGGCCCACTCCGTCGCCTCCGTCTTTCAGCGCTGGCAGTAGCGACACCGTTTTCGTGGGTCAGGAAGATGTTCCTTTGGAAGGCGTAATCCAGTTCGAGAAACCCACTTCTTCTTCTCGTCTTGACGGATGGGGGTACCTTTTTTTATTTTTTTAGTCACATTTTTTCAAATTCATTTCATTTTCGTTGCTTATTTGATAATGTTATTAGAAACCCAGTTAGAATTTAATTTGATTGTCATTTTCTTTTTATTTTATAATTTATAATTTTTAAGTAAAATTCTTTGAGATCGTGTACAGTCGAGTGGCTCTGCTTGCTGGTGGGGATGTGCTGGCCTTATTGTTGTTTTCTGCGATTGGGAGGTTTAGTCATGGTTTATCTGCTTTTGACTATGAGACACTGCGCACTGCTGACCCCTTCATCGCTGGTACTTCTTATTTATCTATTTATTTATAGTCTGGTTTTTTTTAATTTTTTAATTTTTTATGAATAGCATATTTGTTCTGATGGCTAAGAAGTAGTGGATATTGCGTAAACATTGAACAGGGTGGTTTCTGGGTGCTTACTTCCTTGGTGGCTATGGGGAGGATGGTCGTGGAATGAATGGTCCTTCTAAAGCCATTATTGCTGCTGCCAAATCTTGGGCTTTAGGGATACCCGTAAGTCTTACTTTTGCCTGATATTTCTGTGAGTAATGAATTTAAATGCCAGGAAATTATTCTCTCTTTTTTTTTTTGTTTGTATTTTCCTCCTATGGTTTGCAAATACTGTTGTTATGTAACTATGTTTGATGGCCAGTGACTAATAGGTTAACCAATCTATAGTGTTTATCTTCTTTGTTGCACAAGTGTATGACTGCTTCCCCAGTATAAACCTGGGGCCTTCAGCCCTTAGGTTCTCCAAAGGACATCATCTGTTGGTTGTTCCTTCTGGTAATCCAAATGCGCATGTTTGAGATGATGTTCATACATAATAATTAGCATAATAGAGAAAAATAAAATGAAAATTGTCCCCTTGCCTTTGGAATGGGGTTGCCAGTTTAGCATGTTGGGTTAAAACAGATTTTGTAGATGGTTGCTTCTAGTTTACGCCACTGTTTGGTTTTACATGCGCTGATTATTTGTGAAAACATCAAGATGGATCACCATCACAATTACTGGCCATGCAACAGCATTTAATGACACTGGGCTTTATTTCTAGTTGCTCTACAATTATTCTGTGATTTTGAGATTCATTTGTGGCTCCTTTCTTGTTGAGCAGCA
Organism: Rhizophora mangle; assembly: GCA_037832345.1. NCBI lineage: Eukaryota > Viridiplantae > Streptophyta > Magnoliopsida > Malpighiales > Rhizophoraceae > Rhizophora > Rhizophora mangle. Next base: position 2,579,552 of record JBAPLJ010000320.1, read on the forward strand.
ACCCTCCGTTTAAATTTGACTGTTATTGTACATATCACAAAATTGTGACTTTGCAAACAAGTTGCACTTTTGTTGAAGTCAGATGTCAGGATTTTTTTTTCTTCATTTTCACTTTCTTTCTGTTGCACTTTTGTGGCTATCTATCTCTTGTCATACTATGGTTTTACAATTTTGTTTGAATCATTGGCGTGACTGTAACTTGCAGTTAGTTTTAAAATTCAGAAAAGCATTATTGTTAATATACTTTAAATAATCAAGCCTGCACTTACCACAAAGAAGAGAAAAGTTGACTGACTAAGCTCATTTCTTTTCCATTTTTCCTGGTTGCTAGCTGGGATTAATTATAAGGGGAACAACATCAGGTCATATACCAACATATGCTTTTATTTTAGTGACAATGGGAAGCACAGCCATTTTACTTATTGGATGGAGAGCAATATCATCAAGAATCCTTCCAAGATACGAGAATAACAAGGATGATGTGTACCGACAAGGCAACCCCTTTGAACTGTTTGAGGTATTTAAGTTTTTGTGCTTGCTATTGCTGACTTGAATCTTGAAATGATGGTTTTTCTCACCAACGTATACAACTTCTTCATAAGCTGTTTTCTGCCTTTTATCCTTTATTCTGAACCTTTGAGGCATGGCTGAAATTTTTATTCTGTGAGAGCACTACAGTGGACCTCCAAAGTTCTCTATATTTCAACTTATGTTTCAAGTTTGGCCCCCTCTTTCTTTGAGGAAAATGAACTTGTGTCAAGAAGTGCATGTGCAAATGCACACTGAGTGTTCAATTACATTAGATCACTTGATCAAACAGCTCACTTGCATCCAAACAAGTGTGCTTGTTTGCAACAAATTGGGACCCCTTATTTTAAAATTTTGCCCAGAACATCCCCTTGCGCCCCTGTTTGAAGCTGAGTCTGAAACCAATTTCCTCATCCCCTGCACCCCCAACTTCCCCACACACTAACAAGGAAATTCAAAGGTCCTGATTCTACTCCTTCCTAGTGAGCATGTGATGATCCTTGAACTTTATAACCATGCTTTTATAGGGTTTATAGTGCTGCATCATTTTATGAGTTGAAAGCTTCCAAATTGAGAATACTCTCCTACATTATCATCTTGTTGGGAAAAAAATTGGAGTGTAGAATGATTACGTGAATCCCATCCTTGGCATAGTCAATTCTCTTTTACATTTATTGCCATCTGATTCTTTTTCCCTCCTTGCAGCTTAGTAATTTTGGAGATTATTGAATTATTTGAGATTTCAATTTTTTTTTCTAAGGGAAATCAAATGCCCAACTGTTTATGCCAATTTTCCATCTTCTTTGCTACAAAAATTCTTATATTTAATTAAATGTGTCAAGATGTCTCTTTAGTTTATTCTTTTCTAATCTTTGTCAGTCTTATAATACTTTGTGGGCCAAGCATATGTTCTCCCAAGTCACAAAATTTAGCTTCTTTATTGGTATCAGAAACCAATTCCTAATGGAGAGAAAAAGGATGTCTTGGTGTGCAAGGCTCTCACACTATTGTGGGGTCTGAGGAAGGATAGGCAGCCTTCCCAATTCCTAATAGAGAATTTTGTGTAACTGTTGCAGTTATTGACATCTTTGATCAAAAGGTGGTGAATTTCGAAGGCGTTGAATTTGTGATGTGGATAGACATTTCAAGCATAATGGCTGCAGTGTTATATGCTCCTCTAGCATAACTACATCAGTTTTTGCAGTAATAGAGTCTGCAGTTACCAGCTATTATCTAACAGGTGAGATAAAACAACTGAACACTTGCTAGCACTTTCTAAAACTCTTCTGTTGAATGTACATCTTTTCTATTTTGGGTTACTTTCATTATAAAGACGGAGATGCTGAGCACAAGTCCAAAACTTACAGGTTCAGTTGTACTCTGTTGCATCTAATTTTTGAGCTTAATTTATTGTTATATCCAAATATATACTCGGAAAGAACAGCACAAAAACCAATCCTCTTCGTATGATTTTAGCACACCATACCTTATACCAAGAAAACGTGGATAACACTCCAAGAAAAACGGGAAGACCTACATAACATTTATTATTATAGGCTATACTGCCCAAGTTTTCATCATCATTATCTCTATGAATGGACCAGAGACTAATTCATTGTATGTTTTATGAGTAATAGTGCCCAGGGATGTCGAGTAAATGTATCAAAAACCTAACGGAAGTAAATTTTTTGTGCCGCAATGTTGTTGATGCTGGTAGTCCTGATTCTTCCGTTAGATTTAAATGGCGTAATGCTTGATAGGTGAAGTTGGGCAAACAGTCTGTTTCCAACGTGTGCTTTCTGATACTGATATCCCCTCGTCACTTAGCGTGGATCAGGGAGCTGGACTCGATGCTGTTGATTAATACATCGTGACATTTGGTCCTTCGGAACAAGAGAAGCAGTGCGAACACCGCCTGTGTCCACGATATCACATTAAAAGCTACATTTTAAGATTTTAGTTGGATGAATATCCCTCACCCAGGCAGGGAAGACCTTGTATATAGCTCGTAAATGGCTTAGCCAGGCCAGCACGATGCGGTACTCTTAACACACAAGATCGCTGGGCATGTGTGGGCAAAACGAGCCCTGGACCTGCACTTTTAACACACAAGATCACCCGAGCCACATTCTGTAGGCTAGCCATAGCGGTCCCGACAGTGAAATAGGATTAGATTTAAATCACGTCTACTTGTCCTTAAAACCGAAAACGCGGCAACAAACCTATCCGATGGCCATTACAAGATAAGGCCCGACATTAACGCTCGGGACTGAACCGGGTAATGGGTCTTAAATTGGGCTCCTCATGGGATGAATAAGAATTGGATCGAGACCAGGGCCAGAGCTGAAGTCACATCAACATCTGAATGGTGTGGTTTCTGGTGGTCCAGAGATGATTCGTTCGTCGAAGTTTTTACCTTGTTATCCATGGGTCAAACCAAGTTTAAACATTGCAACCCACTGGGCAGGAAGCACAAGGATGGCCATCATGTGAAGGGATTAAATGAGACTTGAATGACATGGCCATTAAGGGTACATTTTCGGCCAGCCGAAGCTGCTTTGCTATTGAAAAAGCAGCACTGTATACCATACAAGGAATCACCTCTATGGTCTTCTTCCCTCCAACAAGCCAACTAATTGGATTAAGGGCTTTTTAAGGACATCCAAAATCAATGCAAACCAGTGGATTCCTAGTTGGCAGTGAGTGTGACAAGGGCAAAACTAAACAGGAAACCCACCGTCTTCCTCAGGTTTAGGTAGGCAGACTATGAGTTTTTAAGTCTTTCAAAGAAAAGGTCTTTTTCATTTCATTCTTTGGGAGTTACAAAGGCATAGGCCTGTTGTGCTCTAGGATGGGTCTTTTCTTTGCTAACATGTTATGCTTGTTATGAGTATTCTTGTTGCGAGTGCATGGTCACGGCGCTTTTTACTCTGTTTTTTGACAAAAGAAGAAGCTAGTGGTTTCTTCTATATTGCATCAGAGAGACCAGCCACCCATATAGAGGAGGCCCATGACTGAAAGGAAAACAGAAAAAAACAGGAAAAAAGGAAACCTCCCTTGAGGAAACAGGATAGAGAGAATCTAGGGTGATTGGGACATGACAAACGGGCTTAGATCTTGACGTTTCATTTCCCCGGTTGTGTGAGAGAGAGAATAGTGACAAATAGGAAATGGTTAGGCAGGTGGGAGTTTTAAGTGTTTGCATGCAAGGGAGCCTTAATGTCTAGTCAGTGTTGCGGTCTCTCTAAGTAGATTTTCTTTGTTTTTCCATCTCTTCTTTTTTTGATTTATTAAAAAGAAAAAAGTTAGTTGGACTGAACTAAAGGCACACGTAGGCACAAATAAACGAAGTTAAAATTATAAATATATATTTTTTTAACATATCTTTATCATCATTATGTGTCTCAATAAATACACCTATACGATAGTATTCTATTGAAATTTTGATTGATTGCCAAGTGTTGTCATCTCTCTCGTTCATCAAGCGGAGTATTTCCCTTTTTTATTTTATTTTATTCTATTTGTTTCTTTTTACGATAGAGAAAATAAAACAGTATGGCACAGAGAGTCACAGCTGTTCGTTGTCCTTCTCGTGTGGTTGGGGTGGCCAGCCATTCCCAGTGATCTCGCAATCCATTCTCTTCCCTATTGGCCCCCCACACTCTTATTGGCTTGTTAGATTTGTTTGGATTTTGTGTTCTCACGTGAATCTTCCTAAGTTCTTAACACATTAAATTCTAGGCCCAGTGCTAAAACAGCAACCCTCAACCCCACGGGCCACTGTTTGCACATAACAGCAACCCCAAAATCGCCTCCCGCACACACACACACACGCACGCACACACTTCTCTCTTTGCTTCAACTCGGCCTTCCAATTAAAAGTGAAAATGAGCTGAAAACTGGGTCAATTAGAAAACTCTGTCCAACTCATTGACGAGTCGCGGCCGAACGAAGACATCACGATTAATTATTATAACTAAACAAAATCCAAACGTGTTTCTTTTTGGACTTGCCTTGTATTTTGAGCGTGTGTGGGCGCGTGTGGGAACGTATAGAATGTTGATGTGGAGGTCCGAAAATACTTAAATTTTTTTTCTAAAAAAAAAAAAAAAAAACATTCTATTGTCCCTTGGATTTGGATATGACACTCCGATATATGTCAGCCCCAACCGCCTGGTGTGTGTTCATACATCAGATGGGCTCATTAAAATCAACTGAGCGCAGGGTTCCCAAACAACTGTTTTCCACTGTTTTTGTCCTTTTTTGGTGGTGTTTTTTGTTTCTGGACATTTCTCTTCTTCTCTCTCTCTCTCTCTCTCTCTCTCTCTCTCTCCCCCCCCCCCCCTCTCCCCCTGTCTCCAACTTGGAATGTCCACATCACTGGACTATAATTGCTTCCTACAAATTCATCAAGTGAACAAATTTTTATTTCTCTTTGTTTTATTGTCTCCTTTCACACTATTTTAATTTTCTTGTCACGGCATAACAACCATTATTGCTTATTAGCCTATTAAAATGGAAGGTTAGTGTGATTGAAAACACACAAAAATGCTGTTTATATATATATATATATAAATAGTTACAAGACAATGCAAATTTTATTAAGTAAAAGAATACTTACTACGCTACAAAACTAAACTAAATAAATTTTAAAATTAGGCAATGAAATTAAATTATCTAATGATACCTTAATTCTTTAAATGATGATGATGTACATGATTAGAATTGTTATTAATATGCTCAAAGCACCAATTGTCACTATTTAAACGCTCTTAAGACATCGTCTATTTAAATTCTTAAGTCTGCACCCATTGTGCTTTTTTCTTTGTTTTCCATTAAAGGGGGAGTTTAAAATTGGGCAGAATTTATACCATCTCCACCAACTAACAAAATATATCATTTTCCTTTGCTTCAATTTTATCGTCCGTTACTACGGTGATATGATTGGACATACATTATTGGCAATAGAAACCATTGGATATTTAGTGTACATTACAGTTGGTAAGTGGCTGAGAATCTAACTTCAATTCCCACTTTTTTTTTCCCCTAAGAAAAAACAAAAAAAACAAAAAACAAAAGGACAAAAAAGAATCAAGGGTGCCATTGTAACTTTATTATTATTATTATTATTATTATATTTTATCTTTTGTACATATTGTAACTTGAATCTTGATTGCTGGAACCGGTCCTCTAGAGGGAAGCGCGGTAGACGCTTCACTCCTGGGCCATGCGGAGGTAAATGGGACCTTATCCAACGGAGACAAAGAGGTAATTAAACTACGCACCTACCCTTAATTGTAAAAGACAACGGTAGATACTTCATTGTAAAAGGGCCGGCGAAAACGAAAGTGAAAGGGTAGACACCTGGTCCTTGTGGTCAAGGAGGACATCCACTAATTTTGCTGAAAAATAAAAGTTTAATGTAACCATATATCATCAAGCTCCCCCTTTCAGATCTCTCTCTGATGGCGACGATCATCATGATTTGTGACGAAGATCCTGCTTTTATTTTGCAGTGCTCGTGGGAATCCACTCATCATTACTCCATAATCGAAAGAGTTGCCTCCAATGCAACTATGTCTCTCCCTCCCAAGTACTCTCAAATTAAAGTTCTTTTTGGGGTCCAAGACAAATCATTCACGTTTGAATATCTGTCTCCGTAGAAAATTTTACATGCAATTGTGCATGCAATATATGCCTTTTCTTTTTGAGCCGTTCGCCCTCCTTTTCTTTTTCCTTTTTGTTCAGGAGAGAATTAATGAGAGAAACTTACGCGATCCATTTGACAAACGCATAAATTCATGGAACTTAGTTAATCCCAAAGCCCGCTCGGAAGGTTTAATTCAACGTGATCGCATTCTATCCGTTTGCCTATAATGTCTCTGGTTCCAGATGTTTTTTAGTAGCGAAGAGTTTGTTGTTATCAAATCAAAGGTCATGGGTTGAATTTTTTGTCAAAATGTTTTTTAAGGCTAAACGTTTTTTTATGAATTTTATTCTTTTTTCTTATAAGACTATAGAGTATCGTTCATATTTTCTATTTTTTTAATTAAAAAACAAAAAAACACCCATTGATACTGTATATCATGGCAAGCTTTTTCGTTGTCTTACGCAGCTCCGGTAGCCTGCTATTATGAGGATGTGAAAACGATTCATATGAAAAGGGAACGAATAGTTTTTCAATGTACGAAGAGAGAAACGAGAAACATCAACAAACCATACAAAAATCATCAGAAGGGATAATTTGAGTAGGTTAGTTTTTTTTTTTTTTTTTTTAATTATTATTTGTCATTTAACAAATAGATATTTAAGTATAACTTTCATACGATGCGATGACCTTTTTCCGACTGTGCAAAAAAAAAAAAAAAAACATACGAAAAGGATATTCCTAAAATACGACCAGAGATATTTTCTAATGAAAATTCGATTTTCCATACTCTCTCTTTTGCAATTGAAATGAAATTTTCATATCTGTAGCATGAAAACAGGAGTTATAAATCTAACACGTGATACAACAGCCCCTGGTAAATTCGACAGATTCTCATGCTCAGGTCGCAAAAATCGAGCACTTTCCCCATGAAAGATTGAGATTTTGACCGGGAACACCTCTTCATCTGATATTCTGATTTTGTAATTCCCATCACCGGACATTATTCCTTTTTTTCTTAAAAAAATGAAAAAAAATATATTTTATATTCCTAAAAAAATTAGGTTGAACTAAATTGATATTGTACAGTAAATTAGTTTCTCGATTTAATTTAATTTATAAAAAACAAAATTTATAGTATTTAATTAAAATTATTAATTTCTCATAAAATTATGTAAAATCAAATATAAGACTAATTTTATCGGCTTTTCAAATTCATAGCTTGTATAACATAAACAAAATTTATAGTCGTCAGATCACAATGTGTTACTAGAAATAATTCAAAACAATAAAGCAAACACAATTCATTAGTGAATAGTAAGCCAAAGGAAATTGCTTGATGACAAAACTTAGAAAAAGACCTAGGGAAATGTTTTGGAGGAAAAAAAAAAAAAAAAAAAAAAAATATATATATATATATATATATATATATATATATATATATTCAAAAAAAAAAGCGGTTTATTATTATTATTTTCTTTTTTGGGACCCTTTAGTCGTTCATTCTTGGAATATTTCAAGCTTATCGCAGCTACACTCTCCACTTTTTGTCTGGAAGCCGGTGTTGACTAACACCCCATTAAGGCCTTTTAAAAGCATGCAGAGTTTTCTGTTCTTTGCCCTTTTTTTTACCCAAGAAAGCAAAGTGTTTTTATCACGCGTTCTAAAAGAGCGTGGCATTCCTTCCCAAAAATAAGTAAATGAAAAACCGGAGCGTGGCACCGTCACGTGACATAGGGCGTTTTTCCGCTCAAAAAAATTACCACAGTGAAAATAGGAAATTGTTGGAAGAAGAGGCAAAAGCTATTTTTGCTGCAACTTACAGAAAAAAAAAAAAAAAAAAAAAAAACATGCCAAACAGTTTCTACAGACTTTTCTTCAACTGCTTGTTGTTAAGAACTCGTGATTTCAGGTCAGAGTGTGGTAACTGTACATTAGCAATATCAAATTTTGACTTTCATTCACCAAATAATTTAATTTGACTTAATCTAAAAAGAGAAAAACTTCAGGAAAAACAAAGTGAAAAAGTTAGTCAATATTTACAGTCGCCCTATCTACAGATCACAGACAGCACCATGCCATGCTGTCAGCCAGATGATAAAGCACAATGTCAGATGATCCACAAAAGAGCCCGATCTTTTGCCCTAATCAACGGTGGTGGAGGGTGGTGTGACCAATACAGACGGTCACCACAGCGGGAATTAACGTGACACATTGGGCATTTTGTCCCATTGGTACGTAGGGCATATTTTAGACGGGAAATCTGGGAACCAAAGTGGAGCAGAGCAGTCGTCAAGTTGGAACGAGAAACAAACAGATTCAAATTGATATCTATCACAGTGGCAGAGTAAAGCAGTGTTCTGTATGAAGTGACTGGAGGAGGGGCAGATGTCCCGCCCGTCAAATCTATCTAAAGGCCTCTGGACTGTAAAAAAAAAAATGAAGCTACCCACCAAAGTAGCGTCGCCTACTGCCCATTGCAACACCCACTATTCAACACTATGTATTATTATATTGTCGTCATGAGATAGAGAGAGAGGAAGGAGAAAAAAGTTGATAATTATTGGGTTTTTATTGGGTGATGGAAATAAATATCATATGTATAACGCTGGTTTTTAAATCTGACGAGGTTGTGACAGGTTTTTGGTGTTATATCGGATCTGGGTTTTTTGTGGGGTTTAAGTGGGTGCTGTTATAGGCGTTACAATTCTTTAAACGAAAGGGTAAAGGAGGTGAAGGAGTGAGAAATAAAAGCAAAGAAATAGTCTTTCTCATGTACACGGATCCCTATGAGGGATGCTGGGATGCTTCCCAGCATCGTTTGCTCAAATTCATTCCTTCTGTTTAGTTTAAAGAGACCAGTCTTGTTCTCTTTATAGAGAGAGAGAGAGAGTGAGAGTGTGTGTGTGTGTGTGTTTGTGTAAGAGAGGGAGCCAGGAAGGGGGAGTGCCTAGAGTGAAGAGTTTTGTTTTGGGTCACAGAGAGATGTTTTGTCAAAAAAAAGAGAAATGAAGCTTTCATATGGAGATAGCCAGGGGAGCAACAGATTTTGGGTAAAATAATATGCTTCCTTCCCAATGATTGAGTTGCCTTGGCGCAAGATAGAGGTGTATTTGTAAGGAACTTCTGGAAAGTAAGAAAAGGAAGAGAGAGAGAGAGAGAGAAAAGAGGAGAAGATGAAATCTATGAATGATATGAACAATGGCAATAATAATAACTGGTTGGGTTTCTCTCTCTCACCCCACATGAAAATGGAAGTTGCTTCTGACCCCCAACATCATCATCACCAAGCTTCTGTTGTAGCAGTTTCTAATGCTGTTCCAACAAGCTTCTATCTGTCCACTTCTGACTTCAATAGTCCTGGAATCTCGTATGGGGTTGGGCAAAATGGTGCCTTTCACTCTCCTTTATCTGTTATGCCTCTCAAGTCGGATGGGTCTCTTTGTATTATGGAGGCTCTTTCTAAATCACAATCTGAAGGTTTGCTTCTACTTTCGCATTTCTTGCTTTTTTTTATCTTTTTTCTTCAGATTTTCCCCTTACTATCTGAAGTTGTTCTTTCTTTGTATTTTCAATGATTTTTTTTCTCCTTTTTTGTTTAAATTATCTGAAGGGATGGTGCCAAGTTCATCACCAAAACTGGAGGACTTCCTAGGTGGTGCAACAATGGATACTCATCAGTATGGTGGTAGTCATGACGGGGAAACAATGGTCTTAAGTCTAGACAGCATGTATTACGGCCAAAACGCAGAGGCAGATACGGACAGACAACATTCTCTTGACCTTCACGAAACTATTAGGCAACAAGACGAGCAATTTTCTGTTCAAACCCACCCTTATTATTCTGGGATGGCGTGCCATGGACTGTACCAGCCCCAACTGGAGGAGGGAACGAGGGACGACGAACTTGCAGACTCTGATTCCCAGATTCCCCATTTGGCAAACGATGGGATGCCTTGCTTGAAAAACTGGATTGCTCGCCACTATTCCATACATAATTTGGAGCAACAAATTGTTGATGAAGGAGGAGCTTTTGGGTCTACTGGAGCTATGGGTTGTGGGGATTTACAGTCCCTTAGCTTGTCCATGAGTCCTGGCTCGCAGTCCAGCTGCATTACAGCACCGAGGCAGATCTCACCTAGTGGAACCGAATGTGTGGCCATGGAAACAAAGAAGAGGGGACCTGCAAAAGTGGGTCAAAGGCAGCCTGTTCATCGCAAGTCTATTGACACATTTGGCCAAAGAACATCCCAGTATAGAGGTGTCACAAGGTTTGCTCGTACTGCTTCTTTGACATACTACACGCATTCTGTTACTCATCTCTTAACTGTTCAACTGTCTTTTCCTTGCTTTTCTGTTTTGGACGCCATGTTCATATTGTTTCACATTTCCCCTTCTGTTTGTGTGTGTTCAAGTAACCACTGTCTATTTACCTTTACCAGACATAGATGGACGGGTAGATATGAAGCCCATCTCTGGGATAACAGTTGCAAGAAGGAGGGTCAGACCAGGAAAGGAAGGCAAGGTTGGTGGAGTGGACATGATAATATATTTTACTGTTTATCTTTGGAAGTATTGCTTTTTGAATATAATACTTGGTCCCTCTGATTTTTAACCTGACTCCATTACTTCTGGCTTGTCATGTTGTCGCATGCATCTTGTATGTGGATGCCATTCCCATCAAATGATGCATTTTCTCAGTCTATCTTGGTAAGCTTTCTTTTTTCACATAATTGAAGAAATATGGACCAAAGAAAAATGCTTGTGTTCAGGCGATTATTTTCCATGTCGTTCATTACTCTTGCAGGCGGTTATGATGTGGAAGAGAAGGCCGCCAGGGCTTATGATCTTGCTGCCCTCAAATATTGGGGTCCTTCAACACACATTAACTTTCCGGTAATTTTTAGTCCTTTCGGGGACAGTGAACTTGATCTTTTTGATTTTCCTGAAAGTTAAAATGTTTATTCTTTCCTATTCTATACTATTATTCTCCCTTTCTTTCAGTTAGAAAACTATCAGGTCGAACTGGAAGATGAAGAAAATGAGCCGCCAAGAATATGTTGCGCATTTACGAAGGTAGAAGAGATGATTCATCTAATCTGAATCTGCCCCGGACATGTTCATGTGGAAATGAAATCTGCATTGTAACCATGAGTGATACGAGCATTTTATTTTCTTTTGCTTTGCAGGAAAAGTAGTGGGTTTTCTAGGGGAGCATCAATGTACAGAGGAGTAACAAGGTTTTTATTGCTTTTGAATTTCAAAGCCAGCCAATATTTTTTCCTTTTTTAAATAGTGATGTATTCATCAGGTGTTCTATTTTTTCGGGTCATTTTCAAATATTGGGTTATATATTATTATGCTAGGCATCACCAACATGGAAGATGGCAAGCAAGGATAGGCAGGGTTGCAGGCAACAAGGATCTTTATCTTGGGACTTTCAGTGAGTTCTTCTGCACTAGTGCCGTGTTGCTATCTTTCTCTTCTGAATATTCGTGATTTTAGTTCAAAATTTGTTTAGCTGTTGCTTGTACCTGGTCAGCCTTAAAAGGGGGCGCATTTTTATGACATCCTCTGCTCCAATGTCTCCACTAAAGACTAGTGATGCTTTTATAAGGCTGATGATGGCTAGTTTGGACCTGTTGCAATACGAAGTCGATTTTGAGTGACAGTTGAACTTTTTGAAGGCTGTTCTCCCAGTTTTGAGACCATAGAAGAGAAAAAAATACTTCCAGACTTATAATATGCTTGATCATGGATTGAGCTTGTTTGTAAATATAGGCATTTTTGCCAAATTATAGATACTGTAGTTTTCTTAATATGACTAACGTAAAACCTATTGTCAGGTACGCAGGAGGAAGCAGCCGAGGCTTACGACATTGCTGCAATCAAATTTCGTGGGTTCAATGCTGTGACTAACTTTGACATAACCAAATATGATGTGGAGAGGATCATGGCCAGCAACACTCTTCTGGCTGGGGAGCTGGCTAGGCGAAACAAGGAGACGAGCATTGAAGCAATCGAGCATAACCCTTCAGCACATAATAATAATACCGAGACTGTTGGTGAAGACTGTAGTGGGAATGCCGTGTACCGGAAGGTGGCCACGTACCAGTCACTGGAGCAACAACCGAACGCCTCTGCAGAATCACTTGATCGGAAATCCATGTGTCAGGGAAACAATCAAAGTTCCTCTAACTCAGTGGCAATTCAAGATGTAATTGGTGTTGACCGGGCCCCTGTGGATGAGTCAGTGAAATTAGGTTCTCATTTTTCCAATCCGCCGTCACTTGTGACCAGTTTGAGCAGCTCTAGGGAAGCTAGCCCAGATAAAGCTGGAACAACAATGCTCTTTGCTAAACCTCCACTGGCATCAAGGTACATTAGTCCAGGTGGTGTTGCACCTTGGTTTCAGTCAGCACAGTTGAGGTCAGCTGCAATCTCCATGGCTCACTTGCCAGTTTTTGCAGCTTGGAATGACACTTAGAGCCATGGTGGGGTTCTGCCACTGCATGGGAAGTTTTGCATGAGCACGAAACAGAAAATTAGCCCAATGTCATTAGAGGAGAAAGGAGGGGTGGAGTAGGATTTTCATCATGTTCTTTTTTCTTAGGTAAAGCTAGTAGTGGAGAAAAACGGGGGATCAAGGAAAGTTCAGGGTGGGGGCCAGTTGCCTGTCTGTAACCCAAGTCTAAGAAAACTTTTCTCAAATGGACCTTCTCTCTGATAGATACCGGGCGAAGATTTGGCCGAAGGGAAGGGATTAAAATGGGGTCTAAATCCAATGATTAAATTCTGGCGAAATGATGTTGGCAATGTACAAATGCCCCTTTGCATTATTGAATCTACTTTTTCTACTTTTACGGGCGATGTTAAGTTCAAAACCAGCTCATATGTTTCCCAATAATGCAAAAGTAGTGTTGCTTTGACCACAAAAATCTCTCAAATTCCCCCACCCTGTTCCTCATTTTTCGGTACACCATCATTGCATTACCCCCCTTTTTCATTTATGCTTTCCTCAAAGGTTACAGACATTCAAAAAAGGTGGCGGGAGGGAGATCTTGAAAACAAAGACTTCAGTTTGTGCGCATCTTTGGATTTTAATTGTCATAATTAGTTAGAACTGTCTGCTCTATATATATATATATATTTTTTTTTTTTTTTTTCGACTTTTTGTTCGTTCAGTTGTTTCCAGCGACGTGAAGCGAACCAGAGAAAAATTATGTGTAAATGCCATTCCAGGCTGGACAAGAAATAATTTTATGTGCATATAATTAAAGATGATATAATGCATGAGTAATGTAGGATTTGAAGATGGAACGAGGATTTGATGCCGGAAATGTTGGAAGCTACGGCCACAAACCACAAATGCTGGACGAAAATTCGTGGACCAAATATTAATAATATTAATAATAATGAGAAAAGAATAAGAAGTTTATGATCAGTTCAAATTTGTTTTTAAATTAATTTCTAATGGAAAAATCTATCTTTATTCCGAGTAGATTAGTTAATTTTTAAGGATTAAAAAGCAAACAAAATACATAACAATGAAAAAAAAAAAAAAAAACAAACAAAGAAAGAAAACTTAGGATTTCTAGTGAATTAGTTCTCCTTTTACACCTCTATTTGCTCTGCAGACTGCAGTTCTAACGAACCGATACTCGATCGGCCGCCTTGCTACGATGTTATTACCATTTCAATGATAAAAAAATTTTATCTTAATTTTTTTTAAGTATTAATTGAGTTGGGTGATATCACTGAGTCGTTTTTACCAGTTCCATTTTTATGTCATTCACAACTCAGAGATTAATATAAACTAATTACCTCTGACGATGTTTAAAATGCGTTGATGAGCCTCTCAAATTCCCTATATATATATATTGCTATCCCCAAAAATCCATACTTTTCAGGATAAAAGGCCTTTGATTGGACAATCAATGAGAGCCAAGGACACTGTACAAAGTGAAAACATGCGCCAAAAAAGAAAAAAAGATCCACTGTAGATCGATAGATGGTAAAAAAGATTGCAATTAAAATAGATTAGTTATTTTTAACGAAGGAAAGTTGAAATTAATTTATAAAATAAAAAAACACTGATATGAATTTCTTCAATATAATCTTTATGTTTAGTCAAAATCCATGATTGCTTGTCGCTGGTTTTAGGAGACAGCTTGGATTGGCATTCGGAAAAAAAAAAAAAAAAAAAAAGAGTTTGTGCACGACCAACATCATCGGCGTTGTAATAATGGAGTAATCTTGAAATCTATCCGCACGAGCTGGGCCGAAGTCGCTTAAACACGATTTCAAAAAATTTAATCATGGAAAATCCCCATGAATGCTGAGTAGGCTCTCCGTACTATTGCATCCATTGGAACCCTAAGTTTAACACCACTACTTTTTTTTTTTCTTTTTAATAAATTTTATTTAACGATTTAAACTTAAATACCTGTAAAATAAATTATTAATTATTTAAATTTTGATCCGATATAGTATTTTCACTCAAGTCGCTGTTTTCTAAAATATTTGTTTAATGTCAATTTTCATTATTATCAACTTTATTTATAATTTTAATTTTTTTAATAAAATAATCTTTTAATATAATATCATAAAAACGCTAATTTTAACATGCAATTTATTCTTGGGATGCAATCACAAGCTTGAATCATTTATTATAAGTTATAAAGTAAAATTGGGCTCGCAATTTAAACAAATATATCTAGGAAGCCAACGAGAGATCCAAAACGAAAGAGCTCCCTGAATCCACAACACTCACCCAAGCATTCAAATTGGAAAAGCGCACCAGTGAAATATGGCCATTATTGTCAGCCTAGTGGCTGTGCTGCTGTGACACATGCAATGCCCTTCTTCCACGATCCAAACTCATTTATGAAATATATAGTTAAACCTTTTTATTATTATTATTATTATTTTTTGGTGAAAATTGTTTTTAAATAAGGTTCTTACGTTGTTCTCAACTGCCAATAATTTTACTGACTGGATACTCGTCTAATAAGGAGATTTTTATTTTCATTTTTTTTGTATAATTTAATCATAATTTTATATTATATGGTAAATATAAATTATTTAAGATAAATATTAATAAAATAAATTTATATAATATAAAATTATAAATAAATTATATTTATAAAAAATAAATATAAAATATTTGTGCTACTCGATCGGTGGATAAGAGCCTTATAATTTGTGGCATTTCCTTCAGCCTGACCCTCGTGTCTATCTTTACTGTGGACCCACCAATTCTCAGTTTTTTTTTTTTTTAATATATATATATATATATCATGTGAGCTTGGGAAATGACAATCGGAATTTGACTAATTCCTGAAACACCTAAAAATGATTGATTTCTATCACTGCAACGTTTATGCTGGGCCGGCGAAATTAAAATCCTTTTCAGCCACTTTGTGGCATTAAAATTGCTTATCATCTACCGATGGGTGGAAAAATTTATGCACAATCACCAATAATTCGATTTTTAGTTTAAAAATGTACACCCTTAGATGCCCCACGACAACCCGCTGAAGTTATTAAATGTAGATTCAGGTTGCATTCAATTTAGGGTTATATATTGCACAGGTATGATTTTATGTTTCATAAAGTGTTATTTAAATTTATTTTTTTATTTGAATTTTTTTAAAAAATATTTGATGTTAATTAACTTAATTCCCTAGAAAGCTGAATCAAAATATAAAATTCCTAAATTTAGTGAGCTGCGAAAGCACTTGGAAAAAGAGTTTTGAGGGAAATTATATTAGGCAGACAAGTTTTAATCTCAAAGCATGGAATTAATGCTTAACCCATTATTTTTCAATTTAATTTTATCAATATATGATCATTGTAGCATTTTCGAACATATGACAATTGATTTGACATACCACCGAAAATAAATTGAGCGCTTGTATAAATACATGTTATATCCAATGGGTTTTTCTGCATCAAACCTACAAAATATGTGCTGCTCCACGGGACCATTTTGAATATTGATATCTCTACAGGTGAGGACTTCACCGTGGAAGTGGATAATGGGGATGTAAAAAATTTTACAGTAAAAAGAGAAGCGCTTCTGACATTATGAGGGGAGAAACTGACAGGTCGGGGCCAGGGGTCTATAAATTGCTAGAGAGCGGGGGTGGGGGCCAGAGGGGCCCAGAGAGGAGCTGTGAAACTGAGCAAGCATCTACGCCGTCACTGTTACTGTTTCCGCAGTTGCGTATGGTTTTTACCATCATCTTTTCCAATTTTTCAAACAGTACAGTCTATAGGTTATAGCGTTCAATCGTTGAAAGCTATGCCCCCCTCCCCCACCCACCTTTTTTTTTTAATTTTTTAATTTTTTTTTTCTTTTCTCCTCTATAATCAACGACCAAGTCGTATATATATATATATATATATATATATATATGTCGAAAAGAAAAATATCGCATCATGTTTATCCACTGTTTTAACCCACGAGAGAGTTTGAATAATTTTTTTAGTAGGTTCTTTACTAAAAATACTGTGTGACGCCTCTACCTCGGATGGTGAGAATTGAAGATAGGCCCATGCAATAGTGTTATTCGTCTGTGCTGGATCCAGCACAGCAAATTCAAGGCCAACAGAAAATGGGCCCAACAGACAAGGCTCCAAGCTGACAGCAATTCGCTACTCGACATGAGTTATGGCTGTCCAAGTCTTATTTTATTCCCAGCGGGAGAAATTCCCGACGCCCATGAACGAAAATTACTATTTATTATCAACCCATTTTCTTTTTATGATAGAACGACGTAAAACCAAAATGAGAGTGGTTGTGTTTGCAGACCCACATGCAATTCTATGCACCTTGAAGGTGCTGAAGAAGTAATGGAAATCCAAGGAAAGGAAATAGTATGTATTTATTATACGTGTTTCTGTGTGGTGTGTGCCCATATGTCCCAACACATTTACCTTAGAAACAACATTTTTTATCTTTAACATTTAATTTTTGGGAAATTGTGCCCATAAATTGTCTAGCATGAAAATTGAGAAAGAATATGATGAAAGAACAAAACTCAAAATGGTTGGGGTGCCGTAAGCTTTCTTTGCAGGTGGTCCAAGCTTATGAACATTGAACCTAGATTTTAGTGACATCCAATTGCAAGTAGTTCCCATCCATTCTGATGTCTTGGGCATTGTCCCAAAACAAAACAGACAAGCGAAGCTAAAATGATTGTGTCCTAAATGGTCCCAAAATATTATGTGCCCTCCGTCTTATTACTCGATTGGCTATGTAGTAGGTTAGCTATGTAGCACAGATAAACATAAAAGATATCAGATACGACATTTCTTCAATATATATATATATATTATTATATATTATATATTGAATGTTTTAAAATATATATAATAAATTATAAAAAATAATAAAATTAAATATTTATTTCGAATACTTATAACATATGTATTGAATATTAATATACTAAATATATATTAAATATATATATATATAATTAGTTTAATTTTTTAAAAAATAATATACATAATAAAATTTTAATAAATACAATAAATAATATAATATTAAAAAATAAATATCTTTTTATTTTATTAATTTATTAATTATTTTAATTTTTTAAATTATGTTAGATGTATATATAATACATATTTTTAAATTTTTTTAATAAAATACTGATTATAATATAAAATAATATAATAATTATTATAAATAAAAAATATTAATATTATTAAAAATATTTAAATTATATATTATGTAATATATCTAATATTTATTTTATAAATATATTTATGTCATATTTACGTTTTAATATATCATGATATTTATGTCGTGGTGTCTGTATATTTGTGTGTGCTAGTAACAGCAAACAAAGGACTCACGTGTGTGTCCAAATACAATAATCGACAGAAATAATTAAAGGCGATGTAAGTTCGCACAGGGGAAGTCTGTCTCTTCTTGGGAGACCTCGTGATGGGTTTTTTGTGGCATTTCCTCCCGGCGTGAAACTTTCATGGCAGCTACCATGCTTGACGCAAAGGACAAAAAATAGTACAAGTTCATCGCATTGCATTCTTCAGCCATAAATGTGGCGTCCACAAGGAACTGGTGAAAGCTACCGCACTCCAAGCAAGTTAATGGCACTTGACTTTGTCACGTGACCCAACTTATCTCCACTGTCCTACACAATATATACCATATCTTAAAGTCGGCGAGCTTTTCGAAATTTATTTTTACATTTTTAAAAATTAAATATGGATCCGATGGTTTATCTGATTCGCGTAATGGAAGAGACAACACATTAGGGGACTTTGAATTCGGATTTGAAGGTCTCGGGCCTCTAAATAAGGGGGAAAAAACACAGATAAAAGAAATGGGCTTTTGGTCAGCGAATAGAAATGGGCTCAGCCGCTCAAGAGCAAACCCCCAGAGCTCAAGGGCTACATACTATGGTTCGGGTGTGAAAGAGGGCCCACAAAAAGATATACGTTGAGTTGAAACTGGAGCCCAAAAGCTTCGTTCGCCATTGGAAGCTTTTGACCCAATCCGGATAATCTCAGAACTTTGAGCCCAAATTACCCACAAAAAGGGCTTTCTATCCTTGACCAAAACGAAAAAAAAAAAGAAACGAGTCCATAGACGCTAAATTCAAGAGCCTCTGGACGAGCATCATCTGATGTTATGTTGTTTTTCCTTTTTTTCTTTTTTAATTCCTTTTTCCTCCTTCTGTTACTTCGTTTGAAAACAGTGACGCACTCTTTTGTCAATTGTCTTTCATTACTACCTTGTTTTTTTTTTTTTGGGTTTCCTGTCAATTTCGTCAAACATCGTACATCATCTGCATACGCGAAACCCTTCAAATTGAGAAATGAGAACTACAGACTTCCCTACGAGGAAACATCGTTGTTTTAAAAAATAATATTTGTCACATTTATTTATTCTTTAATATCATAAATTTATTATTTTTAATTATATTGTTTCTATTTTAATTAACCTCACTTAAATTTTTTATTTTTTATTTTTTAACTCAATTGGAAACCCCCGATAAAAATATTTGGTATTTGGCATTGGATGAGAGGTCAGGGTAGCGAATGCGTCATTGTTTTTCAAGTTTCCAATACGACAGCCCTTCTGCCTTTGCCTCCAAAAGGAACTTGAGGACCACATGATTACTTCTCATTGGAAGCTTTTCTTAGAATTTTAAATGTGAGGATATAAATTATACAATTAAAAAATTATAAATTTAAAAAATAAAAAATAAGTAATATATAAATATAAATACTTTAAAATTTAATATTTAAAAATTTTATTTTAATATAAAATGTTAAATTCACAAATTCATTATTTATTTAAATTTTATTTCATTTTTAAATTTTAATAATATAAAAATCACACATTATTTAAATATAAAAATTTAATAAGATTTATAATGCTTATAAACTTTTTTTTACAAAGTAAATAAATTTAATATATTAAAAAATATTTGACATTTTATCAGTTTTATACTAACATTTATAATTGTTATTCAATGGTTTGATCCTTTTTGAATCCATCAGTCTACGGCCAGAGGGGTCCATTAGTAAGATTTGACTTGTTTTATTCTACTTTTATTGCATCACATTTTAATTGAATTTAAAAAAAAAAACCGAGGCGGAGCAGCGCACAAAGTTTCGGGGCCACCAGCTACGACTGCGACAACCAAACCCGAAGAAAGCATCCTCTCGTACGTCTGCTCGAATTTGTGCGAGTTCGATCGAGTAGAGACAAAGACACCGAGAGTTAAAAATTAATTAGTTATTGGTTCGTTCAACAACATCTCCAGAGGAATCTTTGAAATTTTTGGTAATTTTCGAATTGAGAGGATAAAAATCAATGGGAGGTGACGAGGATGATGCGAGTCGTTGGAATAAGGAGAATCCATGGCAGTCCCTGGGCAGACCTTATCGGGAGAATCCGGGGGAAATGAAGCTTTGGGGCGTTTTCCTCTTCGGCTTCATTTGCGCCACCGCCACCACCCTTGCCGTCAGTTCTCTTTCCCTTCTCCGCTTTTTCTCGCCTTCTTCTTTGTTCATTTCTTTCTTTCTTTCTTCTAGCAGTCACATTGTTGTGAATTCGATTTGTGCTTAGTGATTGCACTTTTATTGATTGGCTTCAGAAAGAAATTGCTTAAAGACATGCTTATGCTTACACACACACACACACACACCCTCTCTCTCTCTCTCTCTCTTGCTCCTAAGCGTTGATTTGTTGCTAAAAGAAGTCATAATTCCGTGTTTCTATGAACTCGAAGTCGTTTATATGAAGAGGATGATAATCACGATGATGCTTACCATGTCAAGTTCCACTAGCAATCACTAAAATGATAGAATGTAATGTTGTGTGGAACAATCTATACAACAGGGTGAAACTGGGTTTCGTTGTTTGCTTGTGTGTATGTGTGATTTGGATTTTGTCACATTCATGAGCGCAAGATTGATGAATCTCTCGGGGCCAATTCCTTTCAGTTCAGTAACGGTCTGGTTAATGCTTAGGTATATCTAATGGTGATTGTAGCGGGCACGTGTGGAGCAGAAGGCAATTAATACAATCCTTGGAACTCCTTGGTTTTAGTTTTTTTATTTTTATTTTTATTGTGCTTTCTATTGGACCTTTGAACTCTTTTCAATCAGTTTCTTTTTATACATTCTGGATTCTTTGGCATATTACCCACTTCATCTATTTTATTCCTACTAGTATAGATTCACGCTAAGGCTTGATAGATTTGAGTTAGGTTGTTGTAGTGGGACATTGGGAGAGCATGATATTTTGAAGCTCTTAAGGGAGAATTTTCTCTATGTTTTTTAGAGTTTTTCTTCAATTGATATTCTTAGCTTTTGTTGGGAGTTGCTTGCCTAAGAATGTCAAATCTCTTAAAATGCTAGATAGGTTTTTTCTTTTCTTTTTTTTTTTTTTTCTGCACATTATATGTGAAGAGTGAGCCTTGGTGTAACAATATGATTACTCCATTGTGACTAACAGAACCTCCAAGTTTGAGTTGCTGAAATAACTTCTTTGTGAAAAATAAGGGTAAAGCTGTATACGTCCAACTATTCCTAGGGCCCCACAATGTGAGAGCTTCTTGCTTTGGGCACTTTGGACAAGTGCTATATGTATTTATTAATGCAAGCTGGGCTGTTAGAACACTACATTCTTGATTAACTTGGTTTTTTAGATTCAAAGCAAAGTAATATATTTTTGTTGAACTTCGTGATGTTTATAGCAATATGTCAGGTTGGTCAACCGTTTAAGACTGTTGATTGGGTCTATATGCAGGTACATTGTTTTAAAATGCTTGGTATTTATTTATTGCCAAAAGGAATCCAATTAGTATTTTTATTTTTTTTCCTTTGTACAAGACTATATGACTGAGAAATGTTAACTTCAGGCATGTTCTGTTTTTCCCTTATCTTTATTAGAAGGCAAGCAACAGTGTCATTCATGATTGTGAGTTTTGGTTTTGCTCTTATTTATGTAGATTATACAATGCCCTGTTCTTTTCAGAGGAGACAAAGTGTAAATATAACATATACAGTTGCATTTGATTCTGGGTTTTGCTAAATGTCTTATGCCAAATTCCATCTCATGGTGCAACTCTATCAATGTCAAATCCTCAAACACACATTGTTTATGCATATGACATATATGAGGCTGTAAGGCAGGTCTCTGCTGGGTAGCGCATATGTGCACAGAGTTCTATTTTATTAGACATTTTGTTCATAATATGTTATCTGCAAAATGTGAGTCAAGTTATCAATCTGCTGGATGATATGAATGTTTTGAAAGATAAGCGATCTCTTGTCTACTTGTCAGTTCCATTCAGAAGCTGATCATAAATATAAATGTGCACTTACAGCTTAGGGCACAAGCATCATCAAATGGAAAAACTGGCACTACATTTTGGACAGCTTTTCAGGAGGAGGCATGGAAAAGGTATAATCGGCGATTGCAAGAGAAGTATGAGGAAGAAATGGAGAGAGTGGTAAGCTCTCTTAAATTGTGCGTTGTCTATTTTATATTTAATAGAGTAGG
The DNA here is from genome assembly GCA_037832345.1 of Rhizophora mangle. Taxonomy (NCBI): domain Eukaryota; kingdom Viridiplantae; phylum Streptophyta; class Magnoliopsida; order Malpighiales; family Rhizophoraceae; genus Rhizophora; species Rhizophora mangle. The sequence continues at coordinate 2,601,778 of JBAPLJ010000320.1, forward strand.
AAGAACTTTTAAAACTCAGGACATCAACTGTTGGTTCAACACATCTTCTTTTCTTCTTTTATGTCTATGGTATGCTTCAAGTTATGGAGTGACCTCACTGACACCAAGGCTCGCCTTTCTCTGGATGTTATTTGCTTAGAGGCAGTATGATCTGCTCTTCACAAAAAGATTCTTCTCCCTAAATATTCTTCCTTCTTGTTGTATAGATTAAACTTGCTTTAAGTACAGAAAAGGTACTACCTTGAGGGAGCTCAGAAGTACCTTGGGTATTCTCTATAAGTTCTATCCAATTTTATAAAATTAGTTTAATTTTCTATTTTCTGAAAGTGATTGCCTGATCTCTTTCTCATTGCTCTCCTTTGGTTTGGGAACCCTTTCTGCTAGTTTCTTCGGCCTATTATTTTCTTGTGCTCAAGATGTGACATATCATCATGGCCATGGCTTTGATCTTAAGGTTTATACTAGGGCAGTTGATGCTTTGCTTTATTGTATTTACATGCAAAATATTATCATATGATGTCATTGTTTTTAGGAGCGTATAAGGCATATGCAAAGTGTTTTTAACCGAGAGAGGAACAAGCACAGAAGAGGCTATGAAAGCTGGAGGGAAAATGACCAAGGAACATATCATCAGCATTTTCAGCGCAATGATTGGAATTGGAAGACCAATGCATCCTTCAATGATAATGAGAGTAATTTCAGGAGGAAGCCAAAAGATGGTACAAACTATCCATTGTCACATCACTACTTAGTTTTGGGACTTGACAGGTAATGTCTAGGGTCACCAATACATCAAAGATTAGTTTTCCTGTTTGGCCCATTTCAATAGTCTTCTTGATCAACCATAAAAAATATACTTTTAGATGAATTAAAAACTACATAAGCACCTTTTGAAGCTACATGCCATTGCATAGACACCTCCCTGGACTTTTTGTTCTCTGCAAACACATGCACAAATTTTCATCTTTTAAGGACACGTCCTCCATCAGTGCTCCTTTAGAATCATTGGGGATTCAAAATGATGCTGCTATTTGTTTATTTATTTTATTTTTGCGTTCGTATCTATGACTAATACATTATCATTATTATTTAGATAAAAAAATTGAAAATTAAATTAAAAGATTAACTCAAGTAAAAAATTTTGTTTGACCCAACAATATTTCTTAAAAAATGGAAATCATTTTTTGAAAAAGTAAAAAAATGCTGATAAATCATTAAAATGAAACATAAAAATAAATTATTGATATAGGAATTCAAGTGTAACTAACAATTGTCAAGATTATTTTTTTTCAAGTAAACAAATTATTAAATATGCATTAATTTCTGAAAACATGTTTAAAATCAAAACTTATCAAATGATGTTGTTTTGAACACCTCTGTTGGTTATTCTATTAGAATACTGATGGAGGGGGTATTCGTGAAACAACATGAAGGTTCACATAAGTGTTTGTAGGGGGAATAAAGTAAAGGGTGTCATGAAATAATGTGACTTCAGGGCATATTTGCATAATTAGGCCTAAATTTAATTGGAGTGGAAAAAAGTATTGGCTTTGTAGCAGATCTTGGAGAGTCAAAATCAAGAAGTATTTGTGAATAAAAGTTTTTCTTGCTTCATTGACATGGATCTATTGGATTAACGTTGACATTCTTGTCTTTTTTGTGCAACAGGTCCAGAGTAATGCCATACACTGAAGATGAGATTAAGGTAATAATCCGTTATTGATGTGATTTCTTCCTCAGTAATATGGCAAGCCTCCTAAAAAAGAACCCACTACACAGAGTGAGAGAGAGAGAGAGAGACATCATATGTAGGGTACTTTTTGTTAATTGTTCTTCCAGCTAATGCCAAGCTTCTGATGTTGGCCAATTTACGTGTGAAGATTTTTATTCACAGAGAAGCTTCCTTGTATAACTTAGTTTAGTGTTTAATTTCCAGTGCATGTGATTTATTTCTTCAATGCAGACAGCATTTAGGGCCAAAGCAAAGGAGTTTCACCCAGATCAGAACCAAGATAACAAAGGTTGGACCTGAAATGCTTTTCTAGTTCTAATCTAATCTCCCAGCCCTGCTTTGAGGTGTTACTTTAAGCAGTTTCTTTTCTCCTGATTTATTGCAGAAGCTGCTGAGGCAAAATTCAAGGAGGTGATGACGTCTTACGAGGCTATCAGACAAGGAAGACAGAGAATGAACTGATCTGCTAGATGGACTGGGGACTTTGAACAATGCCACTGCTTGCAATCCCTTTCTTAAGAGTGTTTTCAGCGGAATGCTAATCTACTGTGATTTAATTTTTGGGATTTGATTTCTATGTTGTATTTATAGGTCATCCATGAGAGGATTTTTTTTTTTTTTTTTTTTTTTAAAAATTCAGTTAAGATATAAATAAAGCAGGTAATTTTTTCACTCTTTCACGACCCCACTTGTAATACGCATTATTTCTGCCTGATTCTGGGCAGTATGTAAAAATAATAGTTAATCTGGGGTATAACACCACGTGCCAATACCCAAGCAAATTACTCGTGTCAATTCGAGTGTCTTGGATTGGCAAAATTGCCTCCACACCTCGGCATATGCTGGAAGCCGAAGTACATTGCTTTTTGATATTCGGCCTCGTTCATTTCCTTTTCCCTTTGTTATCCATTTTCACTACAAGCCAGCCGTGCAACTTTTTTAGTTGTTACTTCTACGGAATAAAAGGGAACTAAGCTGTGATTCAGTGCATTCCGACTTAAACCTGTTCCAACGAAACTGGCTTGCTATCAATTGTAATCATTTAAGCATTGCCTGGCTGGTTGCCCATCAATCAAGATCAGCATTAATAGGATTTGTCTAAATCATTGCAGTAGATTGGTGGTCGCTGAAAAAGTTATTGGCTAGTTGCCGAGCAACTTCCCAACTACCTGCATAATCATCAGCAGTATCTTCTATCTGTTTATTCATTTATGCAATTAAAGCCAAAGTCTCTTCGAAGATATTTTCTATGAAAATTATGTTTCTCAGTTGATTTATTTTGGTCACACACATTATTAAGCATATATTTTCCTTTAATTTGTGACAGTTTAATATTAAGAGTTTTAAATTTTGAAATTTTGGCTCTATAAATTTTACATTTCATTTTTCAATTAATATCTTGAATTTAATTAAGCCAAAAAGGCTATTACGCCAGTCAAAATCCACATTATACAGAAAATTGTAGAAGTTTGGGTTTGAACTTGCAGCTTTTGTCTGAAAGTTTGAGATGACAGAAGGTACTAAAATGCAATTATCAAACTTAAGCAAGATTAATAATTTGCAGGGGTATTCTACAAATTTGAAAAACGAGATCATATATTTAGAGCTCAGAATCATGGGTTACAAACTCCTTAGAAAATTCTGAGTCTCATATTTTCCTTTTTTTTTTTTTTTCTCCAAACCTAAATAATCAGAGTACTAGAAAGGATAACAGACAACGATGCACAGTTCCTCCTTTAAGTGCTCATCAGTCTCCCCTTCTTAACCGCAGGCAATTTGCCTCACTTGGCTGGGGGAGCTCTATAATATGCTGGAACAGTTGCGGGAAAGAACATTTGCCTAACTCCTTCTGCCTTAATAATAGGGAAGATGATTCCTGATGCACCCTGTAAACAGATTATGTTAACATTTAGTATTCAAGTATTTTGTTAATTGGAAGTTTTGTTGATGGGAGCAGATATGCACCGAAATTAGCCGAGCTCCAATCCAGATGCGTCCGGGTGAAGGGAATGGCAATAACAGACGACCAACACCAAATATTGCTACTGCAAAGAAATGCAGAACCAAGCTCAATGGCCGGGGGTTTAACCCTGAGAGCAGAGAGATTGGTCCTGTTGAGAATACACCACCAAGACTTAGATAGTCAAAGCAAGCCTGTCGCATTTCTTTCCTTGCTTGATCAGGGGAAGCACAAAACACTTTGTAGAGGGCACCTGCCAGTGTGTTGATAGTAGATGCCACAGGCTGCAAACAGAAACATAGGAAATTCTGAGCTCAGCAAAACAGAGAAATATGGAATATTATGTTCATTGAGGAAAAACCTCTGGCTAATTTTTGGGTTCAAAATTTGTATCTACAAAGCACAGGATCTTTCTAAAAACAAAACAAGTGAAGCAACCAAAAATGAGAATCATCATTTTAGCTTCATAGCATCAGAAATCAGAAATGAATTTAACTTACTTTACGCAAGGTGTAGAAGCATTCAAGATATTTGCAGAGAGAAGTTGCATCATTCATGTCACACAAAGGCCTGAGCAGATTCCGCAGCACAACAATGTCAGACAGTGCCACAGTCATTCCCCCACCAGTTAGAGGATGGCGCATGTTAAATGCATCACCCATCAACAACGCACCAGGAGTAGGATATGGAGCAGCTGGCATACTTCTGTTTGGCATTGTTCTAATGCTTCCTTTGTCAACTGCAGCAATGAATGAATCATAAAGTTCAGGGGGGACCTGCAAAATACATTTTTGAGATCAGTGCAAGTCAACATTGAACACATTGGTACAAACACAGTTTAGAGCTAATACATGGCTGCAAAAGCAATGGCAGAGGCCAGACCCAAAAGTTGTTAAATATCCTTAGGTCACAAATAGAATACCTGAGGTGCAACTACAGTCTTCAAATAGTTAGACATGTCACCATTGAAATGGAAGGAACTTTCTGACCAGGAACATCAACCAGACAGCGAACTTCTGTGCTACTGATTGGATAGAACAAAATTGGAGAAGGGTCTCCCAGTATAACATGTCCATGATTTGCATAAGGAAGTTGGCAATTCTCCAAGATTAAACCAACAAAATAAGAGGGCACATCTACCTGCATGATAAAATTAGAACTGTCATTTAGTGCCCGCATTTGTGAAGGAAATTGAAGCAGGTCCTTAAGCCATACTAAATTTAACAATTCCCCTGGTGGTGACAAAAATGTTATTATATGACAAGATCAACAGCCTCACCATTGGGTTACAAAGGGACCGACGCAAGTTTGAGAAACAGCCATCGCAGACAATTGTCAAAGGTGCAAATGCTGTTAGCTCCTCGCCAGTTTTTGTTTTGTAGTGCACACCTTTAATTGTTCCCTTTTCTTCTAGTAGAGAAGTGACTGTCCCTTGCTCCAATCGTACACTAACAAAATTGATTAGATATTACTACCAATGAATACAAAGAAGTATATATCGAACACCAGCAAAAAAGATAACTCTTATATGATCGGTAGTCATCATATGGTAACAATCTGCAAGCAGAAGATACAAAGACATTCATTGTAGCTAAGAGACGGCAAAATATCATTAAAATGCTGAATTAACAAGAGAAGCACTGAAATTTGAGAAACTCTATGTGAACAATTTTGAGAACCCAAAATAGCATTAACACAGTAGCAGACATGCACCGATATGAGGGGAGTATAGATATACTTGGGAAGCAACGCAGCCTTCTGCCGCATCCTCTGGATGAAACGCCCATTGTGAAAACTCCTTCCTGATATATCTGAGTGGAACTTCTCCAAAGGATAAGAAAGTCTAGCATGTTTTCCATCCTTAAAAAGTGCATAACCAAACACCTGCTGGGCATCAATTTCCTCCACACAATCTGCAGTCAGGTCCAAAAGAGGTAAGTTCTGTTAGAAACAATGTCATAGAAAGACTAGTGAAGGGCAAAACGTGTTGACAAAGTAATATCACCTAATTTAAGATCATTATAAACCAGTAGAATTAGAAATTTAAAAATACCACAGATAACCATAAACTTTGATCTGCACATACCTTCAAGTCCCAACTCAATTAACTTTAGGTAGCCACCCGGTTGCAGCAACTCCCCGACAATTCTATCAGGCTCAGTCAAGTCTCTTTCAATGACATGAACACGACGCCCATCCTGTATTTTAAAAATATGTGGTTAATTTGCAGTCAAAATCACTTGCACATAGCCATCCAACAGAAACATCGCGGTCACTCAAATTTGTACCTTCATTGGCACAAAAAATAAAAATCAGATGGGAAAGCAATACTTTTGAGACAATTCAAGTAGTGCCTCAACCACAACGACAAATCAAGTTTCAATATCAAGATATTGCTCATGCACCGACTTCGTCCTAACTGAGGTCTAATTCTAAGCCAACCTTTTGAATTGAGGTCAACATGCCATCCGCATGCTCCAGCAAAAAAAAGAAAAAAAAAATCTAAGATTTAATGTTTGGAAAACATCTAAGATTCTAGAGCACGAAAGATTCAAGGTCTTTGCAAACAAATCAAATTGTTTCCATTTTTTTTTTTTCTCCCAAAGCCATCGTACCAAAGGTTGGCCATCGCTCAATTTGGAAGAACCACTGGCAATAAAAAATCCCCGTGAAGATTCAGTAGACTGGACAAACATATAGCACGGAATGAAACTAGAAACGGAAACGCTCCCATCAAAGAATTGCAAACAATAATATCCTTGAATTTTTAGAAGAAATAGAGGGAAACGGGAAACCAACTCGGAAACAATCAACTATATCTGATTATACGGAGTAATCTATGATACCAAGGAATTACCAAAAGCTTAGCTTAAATTTTTATCACAAATTTGATAAAATTGAATTACAAAAGATGGCAAGCGCTGACGGGAAACACTTTTTTTCTTTTTCTTTTTCTTTTTTTTTTTTAAAAGGATTAAAATAAAGAATATCCTTCACAAATTAAAAGCGACCAAGTCAGCATCCTGAAACCCAAAATAAAAATAATAATAATAAAAAAATAAAACTCGGAAGAGGAGGGAAGGAAGAAAAATTACGAAAGAACTTTTTCAAGAAGAAGAAGAAGAAAACGAGGCATGCCGATGCTTTACATTAACACACGAGCCAAAATAGCTATTAATCCTTTTCCACGCGTATTTCCATATAATTGGCTCAAACGTTCCCGAATTTAAAATGATTAATCCATAAAATTATTCATAAAAAAATGGAAAAAAAAAAAACAAAAGATTCTCTATCTTAAGTTATAGAAAAATAAAAAGACTCTGTTTGGCTGCCGAGAAAATGCGGGCCAACTAGAAAACGAAAAGAGAAGGAACAAAAAAACTTAAATCACCTTGCCGAAAGTGTGAGCGAGAGCGGCGCCGGCGACGCCAGCCCCAACGATGATGACGTCGGCGTCACAAGTGGATCTACATTCACCTACCGTGGTGGGGATGCTCTTCACAGACTCGCTTCTAGCCTCCAACACAGCACGTCTATTCCTTTCCTTCCTCCTGGAAACCAACAAAAAGAACAGAGCGAGGAGGCCCAGCGCCGAAGCCAGGATCCAAGAAAGCACGATCTGGTCTGCCATTCTCGAATGCAAATCCCAAAACACAAAGAAGATGATCGGAAACAACAAGACTGAAGGGCACGCGCCTTTTTCTCCTTCTCTCTCTCTCTCTCTCGCTCTCGCGTTTGTCTCTTTTTGTTTGTTTTTTGTTCGGTTTCGTGTATGTGGTTTTTGCCTTTGTTGGCTTTGCTGGAACGTTGGCTCGCTTCGCTGGCAAAGTCTTACATAAAGTAGATTTTGCAGTAGGGGGGGCTTTCGTTTTTCCTTTTTGGGGATTCAAAGCAAAGCCAACCAAAACGGGACAGTGAGCATCGCTGGAATGTAATCGTTGCGAGGGATACGGCGTTTTATAGGCCTCGTTCAATGACAAGTGCACCGTCCCCCTGTTGCTAGTGTGCCCAACCTCCCATCTCGTTTCTTTCTCTAATTTATTATTAAATTAATTAAGCAGTTGAATTCGGGTTTGGGTCATAGGCTGTTTGTGGTTGTGGGATTAATTACGATCGCTGGCACATTGTCAAAGGACTAGAGGGGGGCCACACCCACCATTTAATGAAGTTAGGTCTTCCCACTTCCTTTTCAATGGTGTCAAAAAGTTTTAGACACAACATAAAAGGAGGAGAATTTTCTCTAAATTTTATACTGACGCAGACAAAATGTCTTTTCTATTAAAAAAAATATCCTTTTTTTTGTCATTTTTTAGATTAAAAATTAAAATTAAAATTAAAATTTAAAATCAAAATTTTAATAATTTTATTACTAAATTTTATTATTAATAATAATCTTTATAAGAAATATGATATAGTTTATCTTCTTATTTTTATTAATTAATAGAATCAAGGCATACATATACCTTACGCATGAGATTTTTCTACTTACAGCACAATGGAAATGACCTCGATGGTAACCTCTTTACTCTAAATTCGATCTTCTATCATTCTATATTAATCTACCCCCAAAAAATAATATATATATATATATGTGGGAATTTTATTCGTGATGCATATTGGACATTGCTAGTGAATTTGATTGGTATTATAATTATACTCACTTTTTTTTTTTTTTTCAAAAACTTATTCAAGACTTTAATTTTATTAGTTAAATTTGGTATATATAAAATATTCTTTGTTAAATGTAATCCCATAATAACTCTTATATGTCACCTGACAAATACACTTTTTTTACTATTATATTATTAAATTTATTAATATAACATAAATTTTAATTTTTAAAAATAAATTAATAAAATAAAAAAATATTTTAAAATATTATAAAAAAAATTCTTAAGTAAAATTAATCGTTTTGCAATTTAATTAAATAGTATGTTGAGTAACAAAATAAACTGTTATGGTACGCTTATGCGACATTAGAGTTGCACGTGGATAATTCCCATCTGTTTGTGATCATTCCTATGACCGCGGGATTTGGGGGCGATACGCAATTATATGCCGTTCGTAACAATTCATCAATTAGACTCTGTCCGTGAGAGGCCCATAATATATAAAGGGCAACAACCGTTTCTGATTCAACACGTGGCGCTAGGGCGACAGCTCACTCCGCACTTGTCCATCACGTGATTCTTGTCTTCCCAAGTAATCGTTTGCATCAGCTGTCAGTTTAATTTTCTTTCTTTCCGGCATGTAGCAACATAAATGCTCGAGTTCGAAGGATATATAACATTATATATATTTTTGCTAAAACGAAATTAGAATGGCTTTTTATGTACTTCTAATACAATTAATTGAGATATTATTATTAAAACATCTTAATTTTATATTCAAATCTCAGTAATTTTTCTTTTATTCTTTTGGCATCCATTGTAATCGGCAGAAAAAAAAAAAAGGAAATGCCCTTTCTTTTTCAATAATCTTTTTAATTAATCAGAAAACAAATTTTTTTTTGGGGGGAGGGGGGGCGAAATATAGGATCACGGAGGTCAAATTCATGGCCGAGTTACCGTTTAATTTACTCTGCCTTTGTAAGAATTCCAGCGGTAATTTACCAGTGGGTTAGTGCGGGAGTGAAGGTCAAACATTTTAATTAAATTTGCCAAGTAGTAGGTTCCTTCACTACCGTCTCATGACCAAAAACAGGGATATGAAAGAAACCGTAGGCAAATGAATCGAGGGGCCCGATGTAGTGTCCAGCAGGAAGCACATGGTTTTGTTTTGTTTTTTTTTTTTTTAAATATATATATACTATTTTTTAATTAAGGATTTTAGAAACCCTGTGTTATAACGGCACAAAATCGCGTTGATTTTATAATGAACTATATAAAATATAATTAATGCCATCCATAACAGTTCACGGGTGTGACTTATAGCTCGTCTGGGAGGGAGAAATGCTCAGCTAAATTTAAGGACATGCTTACCTCAACTCAAATCCAATCAAATTTTACCTAAAACATTTGATTAGTATAGTTCTTGTTCTTGATGATTTCAGTTTTTTTTTCTTTTTTTTTTTTTTTAAGTATGGAGATTTGTGATCTCTATATTAATTAATTAAGCACTCCTTGCTTCAAAGAAAGGAGGATGGTCGTATGTTTAATTTTTGAGCCAACGTAAATCTGCTTAGTTAAACAATGTTTTTTTTAAGATGCCTTTTCCCCGAAGTGGAGTCGTGAACGAAACATAATAAGATGCCTTTGAGTTGAATGAGTTCTAAATCTGCTTAGTCAAAGATTTCTTTTTCTTTTCTTTCCTTCTCACTAGTCTTTTCTTTCGACCAAAATTGTTTGTTTGATTCATTTGGTACTCGTCACAGTTTGTGATGAAGGAAACTAACTTTTTCTTGCAAAAAAAAATCGTAATTTAGATCATAAAATATTTAATATTATATCAAAAAATTAATAAATAATAAATAATAAATCATTTATTAAATTCTATCGTAATGTATCTCACTAATTTTATTTGCGGATGCATCATAGACATAAAGCCTGTCTATCTCCGACTATCCTTGATCTAAAAACAAGACAAAGGGATTAAAAAAAAAATCAAATTGGCATTTAGCTAGTTTTATCTCCATACGTCTGACGAATGCATTTACGCCCTTTACAACCACATAAATAAATTTTCAAAATCCCGTGTTTGATTTTCCTGTGCTTCCTTAACTAAGAAAAATAACTCTAAAGAACAAGATAATCTTCAAGTCCAATCTGTTGGTGCGAGATTTTATAATAACTTTGAAATTTCGGTCGATTTTGGTGTCACTTTCACCAAGGTTCGTTCGAAAAATGAACCAAAGATGCAAAATTAAGTATCTCCCGATAAGGCGTAGGGACCATGTCCCGCCTTGACAAAGACAGAATAAAAAAAAAAAATTTCAAATACTTTCGTCTCATTTTTTGAATTTTTAATTTAAAATAGAAACTAAGTTTATATTTATATTTCTTGTTTGACAGTGACAGAAAATTATTATATTATAATTTTATTCTCTGTACAATATTATACTTAAAAATAAAAGTTAAAAAAATAAACTGAATTATAAGATAATATTTGAAATTTTAAATAACAATAATAATAAGTAATTATAAAATAAGAAGAAAAATTCAAATAACACTCCTCGTTCCAGCTCAGCCTGTTGCCATTTCTACTTCTGATGCAAAGAAGACTTACTTTAAATTCCACTAAATGACAGATTATTTTGGTAATTAGCACGTCAGCGTGCTGCAAACATATCGTCCAAAGATCAAGGCCCTTTAATGGACAGCTGAATGCAACATCTACCAGTCCTGACGATCAGCATTTGCGCGAGAGAACAGAGATTTACTTGGCATGCGATGCAACATCCTCCTCCCCGGGGGTCCATGACTTTCTCATTCCGTCAGTTCAATCCCACATCAAAAACAGTCCAGTGTTGTCAGATTTCCGTTGTCTCACTCCCTCTGCAAGTCTCTCTCTCCTTAGCATGTGTAAGCACCATTTCCGTTATTTTTTGAGCTTAGTGGTGTCACTTTTTGATCTGGTACAAACACGTCGTCCATTCAGAAATTCTCAAAGAATTACCAATTCTTGTTATATCTATAGATTAGTAATTAGGTCGAGGGTCTTCTACACCCGTGAGTTTGAGATGCGTTATTTTCCTCAATGAGGCCTATAAAGTTGACCGTTTCTGTGGTAACACTTCCCTAATGGCAAAGGACGGAAGAAAAATATCTACCTCCTTGCCATCTTGACAACATCTGTACTTCCTTTTATTACAATTTTAGTTTTCAATAATATTTATACTATAATTTTTGTAAAATTAATTATATTCGCTCCAATTTATTATTTTTGAGTCCGTTTATTCATCTTTCTAAAATAAAATTGTTAAATATAAGTCAAATTGAAGGAGGTTGTCAAATGGAATATTTCGCTTGCCTTTGTAAAAGGTACGAAGTCTTATTTATTAAAAAAAAAAAAAAAAAAGAAGGTTTTTTCTCGTAGAAAATGAAATTAGGTTGGATTCCAACCGTCACTAATTCAGACTTTAAAATTGGAAAGAAAGAATTTATACAGCTGGTATGCACGGTCTAATAACCTTCTAATGAACAGACTAAAAAGAAGAAACTAAATGATTATTGGTATCATTGTTTTCTTTAGAATGCATTTCTTTTCATTTGGACTAGTTTCTTTTCTATTCTCATTCGTTCGTTCATAAAAGAAAATTTTCTCTCCTCCTCAATAACTACAAACAAAAAAAAAAAAAAAAAGAAAAGAAAAGAAAATCCCCTTTAAAGAAAAATATTCTCCATCGGCGCAACAAGAAATTCGGTGTTATTTGATTTTATGCATGTAGCGGAACCTACGTGAAGGTGTCTCATCTCATGGCCCCCGCATGTTTTTGGGCATGTACATGAAGGAACCTACGTGAAGGCGTCTCCTCACACAGCCCACACATTGTTGTTGTCTTCTGATCGCTGCCACAAGCAAGGAACAAGGAGGGGACAAGTGTCCGGAGGAAATGGACAGACATCCGCCAAAAAATGCCGAAGGCAAAAAAAGAAAGCGGTCCATCTCTGGAAGGATGCGAGCGGTGCTGGCTCGTAGGATACAGACATTTTCTCTAATGCCTGTGTGCCGATAACAAATTTGAAAAACGATGATTTTCGTTTGAGAGTAGTTGGTTTGGGTAAGTTTATGGAGTGCATTCCTCTGGTCGAGGGCGTACAGCGAGATTATTATCATTCTGTGAGCATTTTTCGTTAGAAAAAATGTGTAATTGGTCCATGAACTTTTGTTAAAAAAATTTACTCGAGCTAATTTCGTCATGTAATTATTATTAACACATATCTTATTAGTGCCCTCTATGGATTGGATACATATACATTAGCTAAAAATCAATTTTAAAATCTCAAAAAAAAATATATAAATCATTTGAGATGAAAAAAATTCTTTTGGTTTGAAAGACATTTTGGGAACCTGCAATCACTAGACAATACTAGTTTTCAAACAGAAACATAATTCCATTCAGCTGCTTCATATCGGAGATTTGAAACGCTTGGCCCAAGAATTTAATAGCCCAGAAGACAACTTACTCAATCCGTGTTCGGGACTCGACGTTAGGCCCATCTAACGGAGCTCAAAAAACCAAAAATGGAGAACTCCGGCGGCGGCGGCAGGAGGCAGCCATGGAGTTTGAATGCTCCCTCCGCCGTTTCGGCCTCTCATGGGCCGGACGTGCCGCAGTTCATGTCGACGAGATTTGTTGTGAAATGATAGTGAAAGGCTACGTGACCAAAACCAAGGTCAGTGTTGTGATCCATTTTATTGTAGGCTTAGCAATTTTCATGCCAGCGTCGCCTATCTTTTGCAACGATACGTTTTGTGAATGGAGGAACGGAATCAAGGCCACCCTGATTTATGATCGATTGCCCGTTACTTTTTGCTATTTTGTTCGCATGCTGTGGACCACGTAGTGTGTAGACAACAGATAATGGATCTTAGAAAAGAAAAAGATTGTACATGGCAGCGGACGGAGCAAACATTGGCTTTACTTGCTGTCCTGCTCAACGGGTCTCCCAAAGTGGCCATTCTCTTTCAATTTGTTTCATCTTTGCTCTTTCATTGGTTTCGGTCCCCGCTTCTAGTAAGAACATGACTGGCTTATATTCGAACAAGCTATGTTGTTTGTGCTTTCTTTTTCTTGAGGATTTTGACATGATCCCTAGAAAATGCTGCCTTCGTGATATCTGTCTCATAACCAAGATGCTTTTTTTTTTTTTTTTTTTTTTTTTTTTATTAATTACTCATACTCAAGAACTTCAATTTTAAATAAGTCTCTATTACCAACGAATAATGCTGATTGCTCATTGCTCTGTTTTTTCATTTTCAGTTGTTAAAGATAATAGTTACTATTTTGTATGGTGTTGTCAATTTTTTTTTTTTTTACATTAGTTTGTGACTAATTTTTTCGTATGGTCCCTAGAAAATGCCGCCTTTATGTCTGTTTGTTACAAAACCACGTTGTTTTTTTTTTTTATTTTTATTTTTTTCCTTTCCAATTGTTAAAGATCAGACTTTCCCTTCATTATCTAGACTTGCATGTTAAAATTCTAATTGAAAAATAAAAATGTCTTCTATCTTGAACTATAGTCAATTACTCAATTTCACTTCTCAAGGTTTTCTGAAAGTAACGATCTTCCTGAGTGGGTAAAAATCTTCAAGGGAAATCTCTACGTTTGGACGATGAACTGGCGTTGTTATTTTTTCACTTTTCAGCAAGACCTGTGTGTTAATCATGCGGACTATCGTAAAATTAGAAACATTTACGATATATAGATCTTGGGGAATTGAAAGAGAGTAAAAAAAAAAAAAAAAAATGCAAATAGAAGTCTGCCATTCTCAATATTATCCTTCCTCTGGCTGCTTTGACCATTTGTATGGGCATTAAAGATGGCACAGAATAGTTCTAGCTGGATCTTTTAACTCGCGGGTGAGCCACAGTTGACAGTCATGTCGTCTCCATCTATCATTTAGACAAAACGGATTAAGGAATTAAGTTTGCAAGGAGAATCCTTTCAAGTCATCGAATGTATAAAGGGCCCTGTGGAGTTGTTCTGCGTAGGCCGTGTTGCAAACTTCACAAGTAGAGCAAGATTTAAAGATAGTTGTAAGTAGTTCTGTGTTTCTTGCATAATTAGTTAGAATATCTTTATTGGAATCTCTGAGTTCCGTGTTCAAATTATAGTGATTATAATTTCTCTTCTTAGACTCTCTGTCTCGGAACCCAAAATAAAAAATAAGGATGTTGTCAGTGGATACAGTAAGGGAAGGAGAAAATGTTAATGCATCTCGATGGCATAACACTTAAATTAGTTGGGACATCTTTTGTCGGTAAGTAACACATTTTCTTTGGCTTGCCCATCAAATCATTGTTGGCAATCTCGCCCTTGGTTGGCATTCTTATTTAATTCGACCATCTTTTGAAGATCCAAATGTGTCTGGAAAATCGACGTATATTGACTCACCGCTGGTGTCATATACTCTTCCTATTTGGTGATGTTCCATATCCTCTAACAAAAAGCTTTTGTATAAAGCTGTTACTCAAATCATATCTCTCGCTGCAATGAGGTGAATGCTGTAACATCAGTAGGTTGAGAAACCTTATTGTTGGTGATCATCCTATTCCTGCGGCGCATATTGCATGGAATCCAGCATGGGCGGGAGCAATTCTTACACCAAAAACAGCAATAGACATCTGCTGCACGAGTTCTGGTAGTAGAAATGTTAATCTGTAAGATCTTAATTAGGATACAAAAATGCTGGCAGTCTTGATAACTAGAGAAAGAATTCATCGCATCATGAAATTGGAGCATAAATGGTTCGCAATAATACGTCATATAAAACGAAGTTGTGCTAGATTGGACCAGGGTGGGTAGCATGGGCCCATTTGCAATGACAATTCCAGTGAACAAGCAGAGGTGGGATTTGAGCCACTTCTGGAACCATTTTCCTAATATCGTGATGGCCCATGCTAGTAGAAAATTCATATATATATTAAGGCTATAAGGGCGGGAAAATAATAAGAAAATGTGAGTCAAAAAAAGATTTCTTACTGGCTTGTGGCAGGGAAAGTGAAAAGTAGAGTAACGGTTATATGTGGGTAATGCAAAGACAAACGGCCAGCGACAAATTTAGAGCCTCCCACCAGAAATTTTTTGTAATCTGGTTGTCGGTTCAATTTTTGAAATCCAACTAATGAATTACAGTCAAGCACATAATAATAACCTTTTTAGAATGTATATACATAAATAAATATTAGTGACGCTTAATATAAATAGAAGCAACAGCCTATTAGATTAGATGTCACGCTAATTAAGTAGAGTAATGGCTTTGTCATGCCAAAAAGTTTTTTCCGAGCACGAACGTCGAAAAAACTGAACGGAAATTTCGGAGCTTGGTCCAAGAGGCGTCTAAAATTCTAGTAGGATCTAAATGTATCCAAGTGGCAATGGCTGATTGGCTTGTCTTAAAAACCGTTGCGTCGCTTCCCTGCCCGCGTGTCAATATCAAGTCAACCGGACGGACGGACGGATCCTCAAAGCAACGAACAAAACCTCCCTTCTACGGTTTTCTCCATCCAAAGCCGTCTCTCAGGTTCAGACAAAACTCACGCCCGCCCGCCTCAAGAGCGGCGAATTGTAGCAAAAAGATGACTGTTATTCCTTCCGGCGACCGAAAATACCGCCGGAGCAACAGGAGCCCGCTCCTTCCGCAGAAATACGACGAATACGGCCCTCCCGAATGCGGCCTCGATGGCGCCTCCTTCTCCGGCGCCGTTTTCAACCTCTCCACCGCAATAGTCGGCGCCGGAATCATGGCCCTCCCCGCTGCGGTCAAGCAACTTGGACTAATTCCGGGGCTTGTTATGATCCTTTTGGGCGCTTTTTTAACAGAGGCGTCTATCGATATGATCTTAAGGTTTGGTCGAGCTTCCAAGTCCACGTCTTACTCCGGCGTCGTTGCCGATTCGTTCGGCGGGCTCGGCCGCACTCTTCTTCAGGTCTGCATCGTTGTCAACAACTTTGGAATGCTTGTTGTCTACATGATCATCATCGGTACGCCCATCGTTCTACTTTTTTCAAACTTGTGGTTTTGTTTAGCAATTTTGATATCATCAACCAAAAATAAGAACTAATTTGCTTTTTTTTTTTTCTTTGTTCAGAAAATAATTATATATTTAATTTTTCCTTCAAAGAGCAAAATAAATTTTATAATACAAGTCCTTATATCCGCACATTTTTTCATTGGTTAAGAAGTGAATCGGTACTCATGGGACTCTCTTATTTGCGGGATGCCTTTGAATTGTGACTGAATGGTTGATAATCCTTCGCACACACATATATGACTTGGAAATTTCTCCGTGGCAGGCGATGTGTTAGCAGGGACGTGGTCAGCTGGGGTCCGCCACATAGGTGTTATGCAAGAATGGTTTGGTCAAGGCTGGTGGACAACACGTTTCTCGTTGCTGCTTCTCACGACCTCCCTTGTTTTCACTCCCCTGATTTCCTTTAAGCGCCTTGGTAAATGCCTCACCTCACTCCTTTCTTGGCTCTCTGCGCGTCAATTGCATCTGGATTTGCTACAAATGGTCTTCAGCATATATGAGATAATATAAATAAGACTTGCTAATACAATCTATATATATATATATATATATTAAAGAAACTAACAAAAAGTTATACCATGGCTTCTTGTAATTTGGACGTCTGGAATTTCAATGTTGTCAGATTCGTTGAGATACACGTCTGCATTGTCAGTGGCTTTGGCAATTGTATTTGTGGCAATAACTGCAGGAGTGGTCATTGTTAAATTAGTGGAAGGAAGTATTGGAATGCCACGTTTGATGCCTCAATTTACCGGTCAGGCCTCTATTTGGAAGCTTTTCACTACTGTACCTGTTATAGTCACTGCTTATATCTGCCACCACAATGGTACGCAGTAAAATCCAGATCAATTTTCTCTTAAGTGAATTGAAGACAGCTCCCATGAGATGCTTTTCTCTGTCTTGTGTAACCTATTGGCTGTTTTCTTGTTCAAATGCACCTTGCAGTTCACCCCATCGAGAATGAGCTAAAAGATCCTACCCAGATGAAGTCAATAGTGCGGACTTCCCTCGCATTGTGCGCATCAGTTTACATTGCTACAAGCTTCTTTGGATTTCTGCTTTTTGGTGATCAGACGCTTGATGATGTGCTTGCTAATTTTGATGGTGATCTAGGAGTTCCATATAGCTCGCTGCTCAATGATGTCGTTAGAGTGAGCTATGGCATTCACCTGATGCTTGTCTTCCCAACTGTGTTTTTCTCCCTGCGCCTAAATTTGGATGGCCTTCTCTTTCCGTATGCCATTCCCATTGCATATGACAATCGCAGATTTTTTTTGATAACTGCTGCTTTGATGGGATTAGTCTTCATGGGGGCCAATTTTGTGCCTAACATCTGGGATGCTTTCCAGTTCACCGGTGCCACGGCAGCTGTCTCTGTTGGTTTTTTATTTCCAGCTGCCATCGCCCTCAGGTAAGCAACGATGATCAAATTAGAGGTCCTTTTGCTGACTTCGTCATCATCAGTGGTTTGTACAGAAGATATATCTAATTAGGATACTTCTTAGATGACCAAAAACTTGAGCCCAATTGGTCTGTTGTTCATTCTAGTATTGTATATGCTCTCTTTGCAACCCTTTTTTCTATTTCTTTTTGGAAGATTGAATTGAATCACATATTACTTTCTGTTGGTTCTCCAGGAACACTCATGGAATGACAAGAAAGAGCGACAAGTTATCATCGTGGATGATGATATTGTTGGCTGCCTCTAGCACAGTGGCTATTTGTAGGGATGTCTATGGCATTTTCAGCATCGACAGTGAAGCTGGAAGCTGAGTATAGATCTGAGGAGACAAATTATTTTCCGTTATAACAAAAACCCGAGCTAAGCACGCATGGTATAGGGCTGGATACAAATACAATCAAATATGTGCGAATGGAGTTACCGTAAAGCATTTATTTGCTGTGCTCCCCACTTCTTGTAAATTAAAATCAGGCAACATATACAGCGTAATGAAATGAGATTCTTTTTCCTGGTCTTTTCTATTCATTTCGACTGCGGGAATAGCAAATTTGACTGTTTAAGAACGTCATAATTCACTGTGCAATTTGGAGATGGCTCGGAAATTATTTGAGGGGAAGGAATATTGTTTCTGCTATGCCTTTCTTCGGCACGAATTGATTTCAATGGATGAAAGAGGTGGAAATCCAGTTGTCTAGTTTTGTCCATCTGGGACAACTCAGGGCCCAATTAAATTTTATTGTTGGGCTTTTATTACACCGGATACGTATTTCTCTTGACATCAATTAGAAGCGAGCAAAATGTGCTTGTCACGATAATTGAACCATTTTCTTCAGTTGGGTTTCGGCTCATTTCGCGGCCGTAATAACTGAATCAGACAGTTTAAGCCTTGAAATTTAATCCAGAATCCTTTCCCCTTTTTTCGGAGATAAATCGGGCCAACTTTTTTTCTTAATATCTAGATTCTTACAAACCAGTTCACGGAAGAAACTACTTCTCGCAGCTTAGGCTTTACTATGATTTTGTATAACAATTTTTTAGGGGACAACGATATTCATGAACTTCCTATAGTCCGGATTATAGTTCATTTTTTTTCTTGAAATTGCCCAAGAAAACTACATTGAACGAGATGACAATGTCACTTACAGATAATTTCTGAAATATTGCTAAAAATCGTTCTGTCTAATTGGCTAAGATTTTTGGTGAATTCCAGCCAAAGAAAAAACAATAAATTGCAACACACAAACCTTTCTTGTTTCGTAGGTCTTTGGCTGCAACATTGGCTGGAGAACCACAAATTTTGATTTTCAAGACCTTGGAATTAAAATACTGGGAATTGCTCTAATCTTCTGCTTCTTTCGACTACCGTAACCAAAAAGCTCGCCATATTTTCGTCTCATGGGCGTACACAATGCGGGTTTAGTTCATGCCCGTTGTGGGTTACAAGAAATGCTGCCGTGTATGAATTCCCAATAACGACTTTTTACCCACAGCTCCAACTAAGCGAATTATAGTGAGATATTTTAACGGGTAGTGCTACAGGGACGGAAAAGAGAGGGAGCACAGACTGGTCTCTGGGCCCCGCGCTCCATTTTTTTTTTTTTTTCAGAGACACTCTTTTTTTGGAAAAAAAACAATTAAAAAAAAAAAAAAAAAAAGAAAAATTCCATGAACCCCGCAAGCCGGTCTCCCTGCCCTACTCCACTTGTCTGCCCCCCCTTTTTTTTGGTATTTAACCTAGGTTTGATAAAACTAATTGGATAAATTATTGGATGCCCTTAGTCATAATAGCATAGCACTGGTCAACGTTGATGCACTTTGCCTATATAAACATGCAAGCACACACGTTTGCCTCTCGTGAAGGGACTAAATAAAATTGTTAGAGAACAGAACGGACGCAGAAATTAATTTACTATCATTATTATTATTTAAAAATAGTTTTTTATTCATGCTACTGGGCCCCTGTCATCTTCACTTTCCGAAGCCGAGAGTTCTCTCCGGTGGGTCATTTGTTCGTCTTCTGTTCAATGTTTTGTTTGAATAATGAAGCCAAGAAAAACGACTAGTTGCGCATTTTTCCGTGGCTTCCATACTTCCATTGCCTAAAACTAAAAGTGTCCAAAACAGAGCTTCTGAAAGGAAGGCGGCTTGTAGCAAAATGGATCTGTGCCACGTTCGGCCTCGTAGATTTGCTAAATTTCAATCAAATATATTTTTAAATTGTTTAAGTAAATTACAACACAAATGAATAGTCTCCTTTTGCCAATCTTCCCTCATTTTCCTTTATTTTTTTTTTTTTTTGGTTTTAATTTGCTATTATGTGCAAGTGGCTCGTGTCATTTTGTATATTTCAATCCAATGTTAATTTAAGGCAAACAAAGCCCGGAATTAGAAACGTACTTCGACGGTGTTTGAAGTTACGGGTTTATATAAATAAAAATTGAAAATTGACACCATACGATTCCAGAAGTGTAACCCTGTCTACGAGGCATTCGTTGCGTTGACAACCTGACATTAATTATAATGACCAGAAAAAAAAAATTAAAGATACTATTATGGTTAACTAATTAAATCCATCCAGTCATGATTTCGTATTTTGATTGTGCAATTAATCTATCCAGCTGTACAAGCACCAAGCATCAATCATTATTGATGAAGAATAATAAAACAGCTTAAGACGAACATCTTCTACACTTCCACACCCAACCCTTGATTTCTGCAAATGCAGGTAGCATGCCGACCTACCGCATCTCCCATAACAGCACCGCTATTTCGTCCCAATTTTTCGCTTGCCAAATTTACTGTGTTTATTTATGTACTTTTTTTATATATATCTCGAAAATAGTTAGTAAAAAGATTTAAGTCAATGAATTACATGATTTTTAAATATCTAATTAAAAGTGTTAAAATAAACAACTTAAGTTATGCTTATTATTACAATTAATTGAGTTAATTTATATTTAATTTAACTTTGAGAAAAAATAATTTGATAGTGATTAGTATTTTAATTAATTTGAATTTTTTTTTAAGTTTATATTTGTGTTGGAAGAATTGAATAAGATTTAAATTGAGTAATGAATTAAATTTAGAATTTAAACTATAATTATTATTCTACTTAATTTAGGAAGTTTTTTTAAAAAATTAAATTTATTAACATCTCAAAAATCAATAAAATTTATTAACATTTATAGAATTAAGAAAATATCACTAAATAGTAAAATAATAATCAGTAAAATAATAATGAGGATTGAAATTTTGAGTATTTTTTTTTATTTTTTAAGAAAATATAAAATAAAAAATAAAAAATAATTTAAATTATAATTTTTTTTTAAAAAATAAGAATAAAATTTTAGTATAGTTTATTTTTATTTAAAAAATAAATTTAAAAGAAATTTTTTTTTTTTTTAAATAAAAAAATTAAAATTTAGAGATAATTTATTTTTTATTAATTTTTTAATTTAATTTTTCTCTCTTAAAATATTAAGAGAGTTATATTTTAAATATTTAAGAGTTATTTATTTATTTATTTATTTAAAAATATATTTTATAAATAAAATTAATAATATAACAATAAAAATTATTTGAATAAATTTATTAATATTTAAAATTAACAAATAAAATTATAAAATTATAAAATAATAATATAAATTATATATATTAATTTTATAATATAAAAAATAATTTAATACATATTAAAATATTAATTATATTTAATTATTAAAAATTATAAAAATTTTAAAAAATTAAAATTTATTAAATATAATTATATAAATAAAATTAATATTATAAAAAAATATATATTTTCTCAACAAATACTTACATCATATGAATGAAGAATTAATTATTGAGAGGAGATAATTTATTATATTTTGTATTTATCACAGCCGAGAAACTTCTTTATAATCATGCTTGCAGCTGTCATCCATTGAATAATACACCTAGAGCCACCACTGACCCTGCCACTTGAGTGGCAATGCCTTGTTCCGTGGAGCTTTGTACGAATATTCTCAGGAACTTTATTCGACCAATTTTATTTTAAGTTTTCTTTTATATATATATAACATATAAAATATTTTATATTATATATAAAATATAAAAATAACTTATAAATAATATAATAATTAATTATATTTACTTAAATTTATCATTTTAAAATTTATTTATAATTTTATTTTTATTTTTATTGTTCATCGTGAAAATGAAATTCGGTATATATTTAGAGTTTTGATTGATCTTTTCTTGTCTGTATGGCCCTCGAGCAACAAGTACATCCATGACCAACAAAAACAGCTGGAAATTTATTATTATTTTTTGTTTTCTCTGTTAGATTTTGAGGGTTTAAAGAGTTATGCAAGTTGGAAATTATTGACTCAATAACAAAATATAAAATTTTATAAAAAAAGATGAAATAATGAACAGAGTATAACAGACCTTCTAATAAATTAAAAATTTTAATTGAATATCGAAATTATCGTTAAATTTTGCTAGAGTCGGGAGCAGTGTCCGAATAGTCTTGCTCTCAAGATGCCACGCTTAATTGATACGGACAACCGGGAAAGACAGTGGGGCAGCGGGTCGCCCTCGGCGGCTGCAGTGACTCGTCAGCAGGCGACCACTGACCAAAGCCTTGCCTGGATTTTACTATGTTACCTGATCGTATAAATATGTGTCTGATTGCGGACTACTGCCTTGCCACGTGTGCCAATCAACCTTTATTAAGTCACTGGACAATCTTCCGAGCACTCATTGTGAAAGTTTCACTTTTGACTTTTGACTGACTTTAATGTTTTTCATCAAGAAAAATATTTAATAACTGTTTAGAAAAGATTATTAAGGGGTAAAAAAAAATTTAAAATTTTGATATCAATAAAAATCAAAGGATGCTACGAGTCTATTTGTCCTCCAAATGGTGTCTGCAACAGTATAACAGTTGCTCACTGTAGATTTTAATCATTCAATGTAGGAGATTGCCGGTTATGCTGCGTTCTCTTCATATATTTAACCCAAATTTAAATATTTTCAATGCATCGACAATAAAAAAAATTTATATAAAAATATGTCTTTAGATTATTGTTGAAAAGTCAGCTAAAAGTCATTATTATTGGGGTTACGAAATTTTTTAATAAAAAATTAAATAAACACAATAATAAATAATATTCAATTTCAGCTCACTGGATGATATTTTATGTAAAAAAAAAAGGTTAGTTTAGATTTTAATGAATATTTCTATGTATTTTAGCTTAATAAATAGTTATGGCCGTAGCGGCATGTGGTGTGGGACCCATGATTTCTTATTGTACCACCGTAGATGTTGCCTTATCTGATTCTTCAAAATTAAAATTCCAAAGTTATCCCTCGGAGAATTTCACTGTCTTTATTTAACTTGTATTCATCGATGCCACGTCATATAATTAATTCAGATTATTCGATTCTTGTCTCATGATTTTCTATTGCAGAACTGCAACCGCTCCCTGAACCGCGTGCGTGCACCTGCATTTCTCTTAAGTCGGTTCGACTAGCAACTGGAATCCGTGGGGTTAATTATTATACTGAATAAATAAATAAATAATATGTTAATGTCATAAAAAAATCTCAAAGAAGAGCGACGCTGATCGATCAGTTTATCTAATTAATATTTTCTGTGGTGCACAGTGTCCTGACCTTTTGCCTTCTCCTTGAAAGGACGGATCAAGGTTAGCAAAAGAGCTGCTATCTGAAAAAATTGTAAATTTTGTGCATATAAACCAATATATCATTATTTTCCAAAAATTATAATTTAAATTACATAAAAATGTCCTTGTAACAAATTCAAAACATTAAATTGAATGATGTAAATTATGGAACTAAAAATGTTTAAAAAATGTATTTAATTATTTTTAATTAAAATATTAATTTTAAAATAAAAAATAATTTTAGTTAAGCTAAATCAAAAAAATTAAAGCTTACGCAAGAGAAGAAATATGATTTTTCATATTATAAACACGCAAGATATATAACTTGTCACTGGAAATTCATTATTTGAATTTAAACAAAATTAAGCCACGAAAATTATTTGACAATCAAGGATTAGCTTTTCTTCTCTGAATCTGTGAGAATTGATTAGCTGATCAAATAGATTAATCAATTACCTTAGCAATTAACATGTTAAAATAAAAAAGTCAAAATAAATAAATAAATAAAAATTAGGGTCCCGTAATTGTATGGAGGATATACAAAATTCAATAATGATGGAGTGAGTTTTTACTGTAAATGAGAGTTATCCATTTTCGTTGCACGATGAGAGAGTAAGAGATCAACGACAGGGCTCTGAGACTGAACTGAGGCGAGGCGAGAGCTGGGGGAGAGAGGCAAAGCGGAGGTCGGTGAGAAAGGCAGCAAGTTCAGAGAGCCGACAAGATCAGCGGCGGTGAATAAGCGAAAGTCGGTGCAAGTAGCGGTGGGGCAGACTTCTCTAAATTGGCAATGAGATCAACTCCTAAACTTTAGGACAGTAATAATAAAATTCTGATTTCGCTCTCAATCGATCAAAGAGGAAAGAGAGATTCAAGATTTTTTTTTTTGTTTTTTTTTGAAGGTAAGAGAAGATAGTTTGTTTTTTAATTTTTTGATTTAATTTAATTAAAATGAATTTTCTTATCTTAAAAATTATTTTTTATGATTTTAATTAAAAAAATTGGATTGAGTTCAAGATCTATTTGGCCCACACGTCAGCGTTATTACATAACCCAAATTGTAAATTTTTAAATGGTGTTAACTTGCATAAAATTGATTTTTTTTAACAGACATTAATTCGTTACAAAAAAAAAAAGCAAAAAAGATTAAAAGCGTTCAATTCAACACTTATAAACAAACAAAAATGCGGCCGCGGGACAAGGACCTAATTTGTGAATATTTTCCGTGAAAAAGGTATAATTCCTTTTTTTTTTTTTTTTTTCATTTTAGTTTCTTTGGCATTTTTATTAGTTCTAATTTTCAGATATCTCGACAAAATTCTGGTATCTTTATTTATGTCTCAGCAATATATACACACACACACACACACACGCAATATGGGTCAAAAAAGGAAAAAAAAAAAAGAAAAGAAAATAAAAGAGGTGTGTGCTATTGCTATGCGGATTATTATCCACCGACAATAGGAAGATAGTTAAAAGTTTTAACATGTGATGTAGATCTAAAGTTCTGAGCAGACATATCATTAAAGAAAGGGAATTATTTAATATGTACTTCAACCCCAATAAATAATGAGTCCATCGACAATAGAATGATAGTTAAAAATTGTAACATATGATGTAGATCTAAAGTTCTGAACATATTGTTAAAGTAAGGAAATTATTTATTATGTACTTCAACCTTATTATTCTTGCATTGCATGGAGATATATTAGTTTTGTACTGCAATAACAATATACTTTTCTAAATTACTTTTTATCCAAAATTTTAAAACATTGAATTATAAATTCTTATCACTTATATATAACCTTATAATTCCATTTCTTATCAATATAGGAAATCAACTTCAACTTACACCATTCACACCTACAACTTCAACCAACTTCAACAAGATAATATAATTTGAATAATAATTTTAACTCAAAAAAATTAATAATATCAAATAATGTAACAAAAGAAAACTAGATTTTTATGTTTTTATTATTTTGATTTCCTTAACAAATGATATAACCACTTATTATTTTATGTTAGACTTCTAAGTTATAAGTTTTATTTTTGTTAGATTTGATTGTGATTCTTTTAGAGTTTTTGGTTTTCACATCCTTTTTGTTTGAGGTCTTTTATTTCCCTATCAAATTTGAATTTTCTCTAATTTTTTGAGATTTTTTAATTGCTTATATTTTTTTTCCCTAAATAGATAATATAGTTTGACACTATAGATGCACCGTAAAGAATGCGATGAGAAATTTATTTTGAGAATTGTCATTTGCACGTAAAAAATAGCTCTATACACATGAAAAACTATTTTGGGTGTAAATTAAAATTCCCATTTAATTTTATGCAACAAAAAGTCCCGCCCCCTAAAAAAGAGAGAAAGAAAAAGAAAAAGGAAAGGACTAAACGAGAATGGGAATTGATTCATGCGTGTAGCGTACTTTCTCTAGTAGGGGCGTGAAATAGGTTGCAGAAATCATTTTTTAGAAACGTAATAACTCACAGCGTATTTCAAATGAAATATACCAAAAAAAAAAAAATAAGTCTTAAATTTTTATTATTAGATTTTAAATATTTTTAAAATTTTATATTGATTGTAAATGTTTAATTTTTTATTTGAATAAATTTTTTTTTGCTAAAAATCAATTAAATTGTTAATAGTTTCGTATGGTTAATATAAATATTTAACAATGACCAAATTTGTCAAAAACTTATTGAAAAAGTATGTTGAAAATTTGGAATTAATATGAAAGTTTTAAAAAATGTAAAATTTAATTAAAAAATTTTTAAATAAAAGTATTAAAGAAACAGTAGATTAAATGTTAGCGTCCAATTTTTTCAAGCTTTATAAGGATCCTGAATATATATATATATATATTAGGGCACACCCCGGTGTAGAGCATCAGCCACACGCTCGCTCTTGGGAGTTGAATCGGAGAGGATGCGCCATTTGGGCTTCCTTCCTTTGGACGGGGTTGTATTTATCCGGACCGAAAATCTAAACAGAAAAAACGAACATTTTTTTTGTCTCGGGAAAATGCCTTTAGATGTTTTATTTTCCCAACTTAGGACTTTCTACACGTGCGGATTACCACTGTAAATCCACTCATTATTAGCCATTGCACCGAAAAGTTCTAAAAAAATGCTCTGCAAAACAGAACCCAGTAAAAGAAGAAACGAGAGAAGAAGAGGAATGATGATAGAAATCTCTCTGTTTTTGTGGCTTTTGACATCTTTTATTGAAGAAAAGGGGTGGGTGAAAGAAAGAAGAGGCATAAACTGTGAAGGGCGAAATTAGGGTGGGGGTTGATTTTGGCAGATTGCAGTCAAAACCCAGATTTTATGGGGCAATCTCATGATTGATGTCGTTAATGGTGTGGTGGGGTAGAGCCCTAGATGGAATCGGAGGCATTTGCTCAACGTTCATGTAAGCCAGTTCTATAACATCTGGACAAATGACAAATGACAATAGAACGTGTATCGAGCGACAATTTATGTGCTCTCCTAATCCCATGTTTTGTCTGTGTCCGTGTGCCTCAATATGTTTAATTCCCTCTCAAATGCTTGCACCCCCGAGTTATAATCATTCTAAATTAGGAAACATTTATGTAAATTTAAAAGTACGTTAATTTTTGTATTTTATAACAAATATTTTATATATAATTTAAATAATTAATTATATCTATTTAAATTTAACACTCTTAATCCAAGTGAATTTAAGTGGGTTGTTCCCATCTCTTTCGTACTTCCTTTTTCTGTACATCACTCCTTCTCTTTCCGGCAATTTTTTTTCCTTTACGTTTTTTTTTTTTTATTTTTATTTTACCCTGTCTAATCCTTGTCTAAAAATCGCTTCTTCGCCTCGTTGCGTTCCCGGTATTGCAAGCTGTATTGGAATGGGAGCATTTTTGGACTCACTTCCATTCTCTGATCTCTAACGTCATAGCTCTATCTCTCTCATTTTCTCTCGTCTGTGTTGTCTGTTTAACACACTTTAACATCTTCCATTTTGAAAGAAATAGTTTTTCGGGTGTAAGTTGTTTGTTCGTGGCACCATTGTTTTTGCTACGTCCATCCACGCGTCTTTCTTTGCCTCCGTTTGCCGCCGTTTCTCTGACAATGAGATCAAAGTTGTAGCCTTTTTCTGTAAAAAGGAATTGAATTTCTTCGTTTATAACTAGTTGATTTGTTTGTTCTTTTGTGCTTGGCTATCTGGGCTTGAAAATCGAAAATCTGTTTGATAGATCAGAAAAGATTGGTCAAGTTTTGACATTTAATGACAATGGCACCCTCGTTCGATTGGTGGTCAAAGAAGAGCCACAGAGGAACGCCGGTGGTGGTCAAAATGGAGAATCCCAACTGGTCAATGGTCGAGCTCGAGGGTCCATCGGAGGAAGATTTCCTCGTCGGCGACTCGCCGAGTCGTCCCCGGGACAAATCACGAAACAAAAACGCCAAGCAGCTCACCTGGGTTCTCCTCTTGAAAGCCCACAAGGCTGCCGGCTGCCTAACCTCCATTGGCTCTGCAATGTTCTCCCTCAGCTCCGCCATAAAGCGCCGCGTCCATTCCGGCCGCACCGACACGGACACCGACGCCGACGCCGACGCCGACAACGAACCGGGCCGCTCAAACGAAAACCCGACAGTCAAAACCCGGTTCTACACCTGCATCAAGCTCTTTCTGTGCCTCTCGGTGCTACTTTTGGGATTCGAGTTGGCCGCTTATTTCAAAGGCTGGCATTTCGAGGCTCCACATCTCCAATGGGAGCACCTCCTGGCAACTCCGTTCGGGTTTAAGGACATTTTCGATTCTTTGTATTCTCGTTGGGTTTTGATTCGCGTCGAGTACCTTGCCCCTCCCCTGCAGTTTCTCTCCAATGTGTGTATTATTCTGTTCCTCATCCAGAGTTTGGATAGACTTATCCTCTGCTTAGGATGTTTCTGGATCCGTTTCAAGAAAGTTAAACCCATTCCCAAACATGACGCAGTGGCAGATCTTGAGTCTGGCGAGAATGGCTACTTCCCCATGGTTCTTGTCCAGATCCCCATGTGTAACGAGAAAGAGGTATATTCGGAATTTCATTTTTGAGCTTAAAATCCCAGTTGGGCACTTTCTCGTTTTGCTTCATCTCAAGTTTATTTATTTATTTATTTATTTTTTACACAGGTTTATCAGCAATCAATTGCAGCCGCGTGCAACTTGGACTGGCCTAAGTCGAAGATTTTGATTCAAGTTCTGGACGATTCTGATGATCCAACCACGCAAATGTTGATCAAAGAAGAAGTTGAAAAGTGGCAGCAAGAGGGTGCCCACATTGTGTACAGGCATCGGGTGATTAGAGATGGGTATAAAGCCGGTAACCTCAAGTCTGCTATGAATTGCAGCTATGTCCAAGACTTTGAATTTGTTGCAATTTTTGATGCCGATTTCCAGCCAACCCCTGATTTTTTAAAGAGAAGTGTCCCTCACTTCAAGGTGATTTTAGTTTCATTTACTATTATTTAATCGTTTTATTTTTAGTTTTAACAATCAGTTCCAGTTCTGGGATTGATTTTTTTTTTTTTTTGTTTAATACGAGTTAATTAATTTTGAAACGTCTTATTATAAATGAAGAAGCGGCTGATACTAGCAGAATTGTTAGACGGTGGAGATTGTCTTTATTAACGGCATTTATTCCTGTTGGGATTGCAGGATAATGAAGAACTAGGGCTAGTTCAGGCAAGATGGTCATTTGTTAACAAAGATGAAAACCTTTTAACGAGGCTGCAGAACATTAATTTAGCGTTTCATTTTGAAGTAGAGCAGCAGGTGAATGGTGTTTTCATCAACTTCTTTGGGTTCAATGGAACTGCTGGTGTGTGGAGGATAAAGGCTTTGGAGGATGCTGGTGGTTGGTTGGAGAGGACAACTGTTGAGGACATGGACATTGCTGTTCGTGCTCATCTCCATGGCTGGAAATTCATTTTCCTCAATGACGTGGAGGTATAATAATACATTCGTTCCAATGAATTTTTTAAGCTTGTTTCATTGAATATCGAGATTGTGTTGGCATAAATAGTAGTCACAATTCGAATATGATTGATAATTTGGTTCCTTTTGTATTTTCAGTGCCAGTGTGAATTGCCTGAATCCTATGAGGCATATAGAAAGCAACAGCACCGATGGCACTCTGGACCCATGCAGTTGTTTAGGCTCTGTTTGCTGGATGTTATCCGAGCCAAGGTGTGAACTTTGTTAAAAGCTTATGATGAAATTGAAAAGGTTGTAGTAACTTTCCATTTGGGTGCAATTGCTAATATTGTTCCGTTGCATATGTTTGCCTCTGCAGATTAGCATATGGAAGAAATTCAACATGATATTTCTTTTCTTTCTGCTCAGAAAACTAATACTTCCATTTTATTCTTTCACCCTTTTCTGCATTATTCTTCCCATGACCATGTTCATTCCAGAGGCTGAGCTCCCAGCATGGGTTGTGTGTTATATTCCGGCTACCATGTCATTTCTCAATATCCTCCCAGCCCCAAAATCATTCCCCTTCATTGTCCCTTACCTTCTTTTCGAGAACACTATGTCGGTCACCAAGTTCAATGCAATGATCTCTGGCTTATTCCAGCTTGGGAGTGCTTATGAGTGGGTGGTTACTAAGAAGTCTGGCCGCTCCTCAGAAGGCGACTTGGTTGCCTTAGCCCATAAAGAGGCAACCCCTCAACGAGGGTCCTCAGAGCCAAATCTTGAAGAAATAAAACAGGAAATTCTGCAACGGGAGCAAAAGGCTCAAAAAAAGAAGAAGCATAATAGGATATACATGAAGGAATTGGCATTGGCTTTCCTTCTTTTGACAGCTTCAGCCAGG
The DNA here is from genome assembly GCA_037832345.1 of Rhizophora mangle. Lineage (NCBI taxonomy): Eukaryota > Viridiplantae > Streptophyta > Magnoliopsida > Malpighiales > Rhizophoraceae > Rhizophora > Rhizophora mangle. The sequence goes on from JBAPLJ010000320.1 coordinate 2,632,143, forward strand.
AGCCTTCTATCTGCTCAAGGCATCCACTTCTACTTCTTGTTATTTCAAGGCATATCTTTCCTGGTTGTTGGTCTAGACTTGATCGGGGAGCAGGTTGAGTGAAGTGCACATGATTGTTTTTAAGGGTCATACATGGCTGACACAAAATCAGGCAATGTGGGTGGACACGAACTATGATATGATGACTATGCTGAGTAAACACTTTATGGGGATGATCGCAGCTGGTTGAGAGTGCTTCCATTTCTTGTTAGACCTCCATCTTCCAGAAACCCAATGCTATTCTGCCTTTACACAAGGAGTAATTGTGTTATGTGGACAGAATAGCTGCGGGTTGAAGATACACATGAAGTGGATGATGTTGATACTCTTCACCATTTGTAAGATTTATTTTTTCTGTTTCATTTTACAATTCTTTTGTTTGTGAGTCAATTCTTTTGGAAGGAAAATTGTTGTGAACAGGGGTTTTAGTTACTGTCTTGAGGCAGGATGGTATAGTTTCCAATTAAATGCCTTTTCGAAACTAAAATTAGTGCAGCAGTGCAGTATATTGTTAATCGAAATATAGTTAACAGTTCTATCAGTGGCAAAGAAAGGAATTGCAATTTGATCCAATCAGCGGTTTGTGTCTTGGGCAACTCTTATAGTGTTGTTATTAAAGAGATGACAGTGAAACAACTTTGCCCTTTTGCTGCTTTGAATTGCAAATTGTGACCCTTTTTCTTTTACACCTCACCGACACTCAATTGTACAAGTACACGATCATCTTTTGGTGGGTGGCAAGAAGTAGAACATTTTCAAGTGCGATAAAGTTATTTCCAGGTGCTTAGATATTGAGGGTTGTTGAGTTAGATTGTTAGGTGGTAAATGGCTGTGTTTGAATGCGTTTAAAAATGATCCAGAAAGGAAAACATTTTCCATTGACGGGCACTTAGATCAATAAGTGTGCTAAAATATGTCACGCCAACCAAAGGTAATTATTTTCCCATTATATGTTACCTTATCCTAGCTGTTAAGGCACATGGAAGATCTTTCGTGGATCTGGGACTGGGGGAGTTGCACATGGGGATGCGTTTTCGGCCTGGCCCCATCCCAAAATTGCTGTCTTGCCGAATTTATTGTTTGGGAAGCCAGCTGGACCACGGCCAGGGAATGGACACTTGAAATTTGAATATTCAATGTCACATCCCTATTCTCCTCGTGGGATAGAATTCCCGTTTCTGTCATTTTCCTGGAAACAGGATCGTAACTAAAAAACTTCAAAACAATTGCAATTTGTGTGGTCACGGGAATGCGGGTTCCCAAAGGAAATGCAAGGTCAAGGTCTGAAGTCAATGCGCCGATTCCATCTGAATATGCACGCCTTGGGAAGCAAAAGTCTAAGCGCGGTAAATTGTCTTTAAGGGTAAAGCAATACGACGTAGAATGTTAATGAGTTGTATAGAATGTTAATGAGTTTTAAAAAGGTGGGTCATGTCACGCCTTTGATTATGATGGGCATGTGCCCTTTTTGCTCTTGTGGGGTTTCTGTTGTGGTCCGTTTCGCAAGGTTTGGTTGGTGGATTCGAGCCCTTGTTCTTGTCATTTCCATCACCACTTGAAATTTTTGAACAAGCCATCATCACTTTAATTATTACGCAATAAATGATGAATTTTTAATCCTGGAGAGGCCGGACACCTGTTGAGTGGATGTTGATTGCAATTCCGCCTTTTGGCTTTTAATTAGAACGTACAGGACGAGAGAACTCGGCTTGTCGCGTGGGGTTAAAATAATCCAAAAAGCGGTTAACAATAAAGTCAAAATTCGGAGATAAATTAACTTTGAACAAGTCGTCAGCAAGTTTTGTCTCCAAGCTTGAACGGCCTTATTGTTTTTTTTTTTTTTTTTTTTTTTTTTTTATTTATAAATAAAAACTAACACCCCACCCCACCCCACCCCCACCCTCCATCTCCTATGCTAAAAACCAAAATACCGTCTATTACTCCTCCACCTGTTATCATGCTGGCATAGCTTAGAATCTGCCCAAAAGACGAGAAAATTCTTTGACCTCATCAATGTTATTTTCTCTCTTTTCTCTCTGTTTTTTTCTTTTTTAAATTTTCTGGGTCTTGTCAATGTCATTTTCTTTTGTTTCCAATCCCCCGCAAGAATAGGACGCCACCTCCCCTAAAAAACCTAGTGAATCTATTGCCTTTGGTTGGTGGTAAGTAACTAGGACTTGTTAAAATCATGGGCCAGGCCTGGTTTGGGCTGAAATTATTTTATTGGTCCAAAACTTGGCCCAGTCTCGTACAATCGAAACATTAATTGACTACAAGTGATATTCTATTTTGGGCTTCCCCAAGGCTACTCCTTCCTTTGGATAGGAATAATAATATATAAGACGGATAAAAGTGAGTGCCACTAAACCTGATTGCATCTGAAAACTTGAGAAGCAAACCGTTAACCTGATAATCGTGACAACCGATACACACGCGCCATCGTTTGAGTTCTTTCTCCCACAACTCTCCATCCATCCATCCAAGAACTCAAATCTCTCTCTCTCTCTCTCTCTGTGCAGTCCGAAGAAAAATAAAAATAATAAATGAAAAAAGAGATTTCTGAAGTCACTGCTCGTACGTAATTGTAACTACTTTACTCTCGTTGTGATTCCCATTGTTAACGGATCCACTCTCCCCAAAGGCTCACTTGGATTTGTTTTCCGAGATTGAAACAGCGTAGAATCGTCGGTTAATGTTCGCAGTCATGTCAAGGAGGCCGCCAGGGCACTGGTCTCGGCGACGCGGAGACGGTGGCAGAGGAGGTGCATTGTTTGCTTTCAATTCCAAGTCTCGCTCTTCTCCTTGCCTGTCCATTGCTTTCATTGCCGTGGTAATCACTCATTTAACGTCATCTTTTTTCCCCTTTCACGAGTCCATTGGTCGAATCTTATTTTGCTTTTCATTTTCACGCTTCCATTTCCTTAGGATATATATTAAATTATAATTATAGATGAATGCACCTACGTATATTTGAGTCTGTTTTATTTTTTGGCTTTTTGGCAAACTTTTCAGGGAACGCTACTTCTTTTGGCATATAGATACAGAGGTTCAGGTTGGTACTTAAGTTATATAAATGCTCTCCTGTTTTTCATTTGTGTTTTTCTTTTTTCATAAGAGAATAACAAATGGACATTAGTAAATCCTAATTCATGCAGAACAACAAAGACCTATACACATTTCAACGAGAACTGAAATTTGTTTTCATGTGATAGGAGGATTTGGCGGCAGACACACTATTAGCAGGGTCGCAGGTAAGGCCAGAAGATGACTTCTTCCGTAAAGCTGGCGCCTATCTTTTCAGTTTCTTTTATTCTTATCATGAAAGATCAGTAATTATTGAAGATTTTGTTATCATGAAAAATTTCTAAAACTAATTGCTGCTTGCTGGAGTAGTTTTTTTTTTTTTTTTTTTGGCGTTGGCTTGCCTTGTTGTATATATCAGGAAGTAATTTTCTTAGAAGCTTCCAGATTTTCAGTATTCTAATGTGCAGTTGACAGTGTTGGTCTACAGAGAGCTTAGTCCTCTTGGAATTAGATATCTACGCTGTGACTATTTGGCTATTTTATGGGCTTAGATTTTGAACTACCAGAGACTGACCAATGGATAAAAATCTCTGGTCAGTTCTCTTTTTCCAATTGGGCATTTGACTTCATAGTGTTTAAATTGATTGCTGCGTTCACTAAAAATTTTGATTCGTTATTGTTAATGAACTTATGGAGAACATAAATGCTCTTATGCAGAGTCTAGGATAAAAATTATTCTGGGCAAACTTGCCAACGCCTTTGAGCTATTGCAGACTCCGGTTAACAATTAGACCACTGAATGAGTTATATTTCTACGAAACCGACTTGAATATCATACACACAATAGTATACGAGCAGCTGATCATATGGATTCTGTGCCAGCATCAAAGCCTACAAACTTATAAATGGATTTTCGTGGTCATTTTCAGCATATATTTTAATATTTTTGATCTTTTGATGCTTAATTTAATTGAAGACTTAAAACTCCTGCTTGTATTGTTCATCCAATATGGAATTGGTATCACACTGAGACCTTTAGCTGATGTGTCTTTTGTTTGCTTAACCTATAGTTCCACCTTCATCTTGAAGAGCATAACTTAGTATGCATACACAGGTGACTTTTTAAGCACAGTAGAGGTTCAACAAGCAATTCCAATTTTGAAGACTGCGTATGGCGATAGCATGCATAGAGTTTTGCATGTTGGCCCTGATACTTGTTCAGTCGTTTCTAAATTGCTAAAGGAAGAGGAAACTGAAGCCTGGGGTGTGGAACCATATGACATAGAGGATGCTGATAGAAGTTGCAAAGCGCTTGTGCGGAAAGGTATTGTGCGCATGGCTGATATCAAGTTTCCTCTTCCATATAGAGCAAAGTCGTTTTCTCTTGTCATTGTTTCGGATGCATTGGATTATTTGTCTCCAAGATACCTCAACAAGACACTTCCGGATTTGGCAAGGGTATCATCTGCTGGACTTGTATTATTTACAGGTAAAAAGAAGTTGATTCACATGGTTGCATGTGAATATATGTGATTTTGTGCAGGCAGCTTTTCTTATCATTGTCATCTGTTGTTTTTTTTTTATGTTCTCTAAGAAAATATTTTCCTACTGATTACTGCCCGGATGGTTTTTTTGTGCTAAATTATCTTGTTTTACCACCTGTGATTCTATTTTTTGTTATCTGCGATTCAGTTTAATAAAAGCTGTCCCTAACAAACAGCCATCTGATCTGCTTTGGGATTCATTTAATCTTGTCCTTAAGATTCATAACATGAAGAGAAAAACAAAATAAACCTTTCTACATTGGCCTCTTTGAGACACTCTTTATTTCATTCCTGCAGGCTTACCAGGTCAGCACAGACCTAAAGTTTCTGAAGTTTCTAAATTCGGAAGGGCGGTAAGTGACTTAGTTGTGGGATGAATATGTTTTACACTTTTTTTCTGATAAATCGAACTTAAATTTGTACAAAGGTCCAAGAAGCAATTCTTAGCATTACTCATGATTTATAATTATCTGTTGTAAGTTAAGCATGAAATCAGCTTCATTCAAAGATGTATTTTTTATGCAATACCATCTAATGATCATGAAATGTCGCAGATTATTTCTTATAACATCATGATCTTCTCAGAAACGTTTTAATGAAATTTATGCTATAACTAGTTTCCATGTATCCATTTTTGTGGTCTGACACAAGCTGCAGAAACTGAAAAGAAGCAGCCGCTCAGGCCTCAGAGCGTCATGAAAGACACATTGCTGCCATGCTACCAGCTTTTCCTTTTTACCTCTCCCAATAAATGAACTTGTTTACTCTAAAACTTACCTGCCATAAGATTTTTCTTTGTGCAGGCCAAATTAAGAAGCTCATCTTGGTGGATACGATACTTTCTCCAGACCAGCTTAGAAGAAAATGAAGCTTCTAGGAAGAAGTTTGAGCAGGCTGCAACAAAGAAAGCATACGATCCTAGCTGCCAAATCTTCCACCTCAAGTCATACCAATAATTTCTCATCTTTCCTCCAAAGAAAAAAAAAAAAGTGTAATTTCTCATCTTATTTCCCCAAAAGTTATTGAAGCTTCTGTCTGCAACTGCATCTACGCCTCTTAGCCTAAGGCTTTCTTCTGGACATGTCACTAATTCTTTATAGAACACTCGTTAGCATTATTTTCATTTAGCTTGCATCTCCGGTTTCACATGATTTACATTCTTTGATTTGTTCAATTCAAAGTGAGCCTAACCATATGGTTTTGAGCTAGGATTGATTGCCTTAAGGCACTACGATTCTTAATAACATGTCGGTTCTACGTTAGATCCATTCATGGTGCCTGCATCATCAAAAGCGGACCAAAATTTATGCAGATGAATGCCATGTAGAAAGCCACTCCAGGGTCTTCTTGGGAGGCTCCAGGTACCGTGGGCTTTTTGATGTTGTGGAACATTTGGGCCAGTGTCCAATTCTTTATGTTGTTTAATGGAAATGCGGGTAAAGCTTGGCACAAAAAAAAAAAAAAAAAAAACCTATTTAATCTGAAGTGACCATTAGGGGAAAAAAAACAGGCCCATAGCCATCAGCCCATCATAGGTACTGGTACAATTTTTCTTTTTGGGGTCTTTTTGACAATGATGCTGAAAGTTGAAAACTGCCGTTAAAAGTGTTACGCTAATGCTATGGAATTAGCTTGCATGTTCAAAGATGCTAGTTTGATCAAATGAAACGGTATGCTTCTAAATGTTGCAGAATTCCGTTTGCTGCGTTTTGACAATTGTATGCAACTTGGTTATCACCTGTCTGGTTTTACCTTTGTGACCCACAATAAAATTGTACGCAGAAAATTGAACGAGCTTATTCCCAATTAAAAAGCACTCTGCTTAGATTTGTGAGAAATCTATATCCCAGACACTACGGAGATCAGTGACTAACAACATTATGGCCCTGCTTTGTTAGTGACACGGGAGGGAATAAAACAAGTGTGCGTGGCCCTGCTTTGCTGTTTTCTGCTCTACAAAGTGCGAATAATCAAATAACCCACAAGGAAAAATCTTTGCTTGGAATTTAATAGCCCAAGTGCACGTCATGATGGAGAAGTCTGTCCCATACAAAGAGCTAAGGACCAAAAGGCAAATGGTTTTGCTGTCCCTTCATAAACCAGCATTGCCGAGACAAGTGCATTCCGGTCTAGGACTTTTATGCTTGTGTGTTTTTTTTTCCATGGAATGCTGCCCTGGTTAGGACCAATATGATCGAGTTGAATGTGAAGTGCAAACTTATAAAAAGTGCCACCTTGATCATTAGATTACACATTTTATGATCCTATTTTTGTCTAACCAGCAAACTTGATTGGACCTTTTTGTAGATTTGTGCCACTTCCACCTTCAAAACTTAGGTTGATGTTGTCAAATAATTTCAAATTTATATAAAGAAAAAATTCAAGCTATTAGGTGAAAATTTTCATAAATATTATAAGTTATGTCGAGTTTTTATGTTTTATCGATATAAAACTTTATACTTTTTAACATAATATCATGGTATGTGCTTAGGTTTGATTAGCATGGGGTAAAATAAAACTTGATTTAATGGGCTAAACTCATATGCTAAGCCCCGTTAGCACTGGCTAATTTGGTCGGAGATGTGAAAGGGCAAAATTATGGATAGGAGGATAAACCAAATTCTAATACCATGTCAAGTAACACATTATAAACTTAAATTCACTTAGAAATTCAATTTAATAGGTGAAAAATTTATAAATATTATAAATCACGTTAAGTTTGTGTATTTTATCAAACTCTATGATCAACGTCTGTTGGGTTTATATATATAGCCCTTTCCGCTTGTTTAGATGTAAACCCAAAACTGGCACGAAAATAGTTTTTGATGTATAAAGTGTAAACAGATTGAAGATTAATCAAGTGGATGATATATTCTTGAGAACATCGAAATGCTTTGATCTCTTAAATTAATTAAGTGGCCCAAAACTACCAAAGTCTTGGTTTGTTTAACTGGTTATATGCTATATCGTCCACGTCCACGTGAAGTTGTCTAGGCTAATGTCCGTAAATGTGAACATACATGAGAAGACATTTTGGCCACCTTATTTGGTCAACAAGGGGATAAAATTGACCAAATAACCAAGAAATTAGTACTCAACATTCATTTTCAACTTTCACTGCCATTCGAACATCAAATCCTTTTCAGCCATTTTTAGAAAACGGGCAAATTTCAGAAATTTGATTCGTTTTTGACAAAGATTTTTGTGTCTACAAGAGAAACTAAATTCTAAGTTCCAATCACGTGTTCTATCGACCACAGCTGTTTGCAAGCGCGCAGTTGTCTTATCTGACTAACTTCATCCTACAAATTTTGACCGAAAAAGTTTTCTCCCGAAAGAAAAACAGCAACAGAGGAGAATTTTTTCTATAGTTTTCCACTCTAGATGGAACTATTGACGGCGGACCATAGGTGCCGGTGATCGCTAGTGGAGCTTTGGCGAGTCCAGACTTCATAATAATGCAGGTCTGCTTATCCCCGTGGTCATTGCATTAATCAATTATTCAAATAGCTTGGACAACATTGTGAGGCTACAATGTCAAAGGCTCACCTATATCACCGGCAATTATCCTTCATTTCATCAAAAACCTTGTCACCGGTACAATTTTTCTACTTGTTCTGATCCGTTTCAAACTTATAGCTTTGAATTTCTATCTTGTTTATGCCTACAAATTTTTGACTTGGGGTGTCGTGTATAAATGCATTTTTTTCTCTTTTAACTCAGTGATCATGAATGACGTAACAATAGTTTTCGTTTTGTAAATGGACTTACATGGAACTCACATGAACTAATTTCTTGTACTACTTATAAATATTTGGTACAGATGTTTTATTAGAATCCGCTTGATTTTAAGTTTCATTGTATCATTCTAATATGTTGGGACCCTATGATTTCGTATTTAATTTTGATGATTACAAGATACTGTAGTGTTGCTAATTTGTTTGTTTGAGTGTAATTAAAAAAAATAAAATAAAACGGAACTTATACAGAGTAAGAAAGGAAGTGAAACGAGCATAAGACAAGGAGTAAACCCACCATTGAAGAAAAGGGTTGTTGAAATACAATGGGAAAATATCACGTGACAAACTTAACAATGTGAGAAAGAAAAAGAAAAACGAAAAACTCTCAAGTTCGACAATGTTCATTTAAGGTCAAACTATAAAGTTTGGAGAATGATAGGTCAAAAGCTTGAAGATTAGGGTGAAACGGAAGACATTGATATGGCGAAACAGCATTTCAAAGAAAACGACTACATGGACTTAAAATCTCATAAATATAAATGAATATAAAATAATTTTATACTACACATAAAATATATTTTATATAATATAAAATATTTTTTTATAATTTTATATTATTTTATTTTAAATCTCTTTTATATTATATAAATTATTATTTATTTAATATAAAATATTATATATATAATATAAAATTATTTTATGTCTATTTGTATATATGATATTTGCATCTGCTAAAAAAATTTTCTTTTCAGAATTGTGAATTGTGGAAGAAGGCGAGAGAGACTGTGTTGGGGAGAGGGAGGGAAAGTGTCGGAGAGACAAAGAAGGAGTATAAACAAAAGACAAGGGGAGAGAAAAAATGTAGCAGAGATGGAACGAAGAGAAAGCCAGGGGATGATGTGCTTAGGGCATCTAAGACAAACAGGTTAGGAAAGGTAGGAGCCCAGTTCAGGTGACACTGTCGTCGACGTGTTAGACACATATCATTTTCGAAACTAAAACTCGTCTCTTTTTTATTGTTTTTTATTTTATTATTATTATTTTTAAATTTCATAGTAAACACGGGTTGGTCGTATCAAAGCATGTCCACACATGATGCACGAATAACGTAGGTCTTTCGTCAGTCATGTCAGTTCTTTAGAATTAGAGCCCACAAGATGGTCTGTTGATGAAGGCATAGGTTTCCCATGATCTAACGGGTCTCTTTCCACCGTAAGCCATGGCCGATTCTGATAATTGTACCGTCTATCTCACCATAAATTTGCATTATGCACATCAAGGCAAGCCTCCCTGCTTGTGAATGAACGTTGATCGGTTAATGCATACATTCACTTAATTACATATTTGAATGAGTTAAATAATGTTTGGAACGACCTGGCAGCTGTTTGGTTAGTCAACAAAAAAGGGATTTTATTGTTACTTGCATTTACTTCTAGTCCTTGGCGAATTGTATGTACCCATATAATAGTGGTAGGGCTTTAAAATTGATGCAGTAAATGAAATTTTCTTTAAGGGTCTTTTTTTTTTTTTTTTGTTTCCGGGGGGGGGGAGGGGGAGGGGATCCATGAACATGGAATTTTCTCAATTCCATAGCAGATGACCCTGCCAACCCGACTTGTTCTGTATTTTGTCCTCAGTTCAAGCCCTTACATTCTGTTTGTCCCCATTAAGGTAGTCTACACAACAATAAATGATATGTTTGCACTGTTTCCGTAATAGGTAATTTCAACTTGAGACTTGAATCGCACACCGAGTACTCGATCTCATTTTGCTGTACACTCCATGCCAAAAGTTCCAGATATAGCTCAAGGATAATTGCAATTTCTAACCGGGTATCATTGAAAGTTCTCTTAATGGTTGTCACCCCATGCAAATGTCAGCAATAAATGACAAGTGCGACGCCCAAGTGAACTTGATTTCCATTGTAGGAAGCCGTCCGCGAATGAAAAGGCAGTTCACATTATGGCCAAAACTGGAAGTTGCTCGACATAGAGCTTGAAGACATTGAAGTGTACGCAGAGATTGAAAGGCAAACTTAACATTTTCAACAATGACACACAAAAAGAATCAGCACTTGCCTTGCCTGCTTTGACGATACAATTGAAGGGGGCTTGCATGATACGCCCCAAAAATGGTTTGCAAGGCTCCCTTCAAGCAAATGGTGTTGTAAATTGGTGTATTTTAAAAAACTTAACTAGCATATTCTAAAAAGAGTTTACTCGTACGTGCTTAACAAAACACTCGTCTTAAAACTTGTCAAAGAAGATTCAAAGGAGTCATGCAGATTTGATTGATCCAAGTTCGTCAAGTTCATTTTGGAAACCATGCTATGGGAAGGCCGATCCACTCGATAATTTAGAATTTTAAATTAAATAATTTTTTAAAATTATGTTGAATAAATTATTTTTAAATTTTAAATTGAATAATTTTTTTAAAATATTTAAATTGTCTTCTTTTGTTCTTTTTTTGACAGCCATTTGTCAATTAATTCAATGTGTCGGCCATCTCCTCCCGGTCTGCCTTCTCGGCTCAGTTCTATACAACACGGGAAACATTATCCCGTCAAGGTCCCATCAAGCAAAACGTACAATAGTAGAGAACATGTGACATTTAATGCATGGTTCCATTTTACTTGACTTTTTGATCACAACGAGGTTCACAGATGTTAAAATCTGGCGAGTTCTCTTTCGCTTTTCTTTTTTTATTTTTTTTTCCTCCTGTTTGGGACATATCTATATCGGATATTCTAGCTTAACGTGGGCGGAGAAGGTTTGTTTTTTGCAATTTCGGAACTAAAGTGTAAGAGTGTTGAGTTCCAATTTCAATTAACTTATATGTGAAGTTTAACTGCACGAGGGCCTTTCGTACCCCACAGCCCAAATCAAATTAAACAGCAAAACGTGGATAGATTTTGAGACTCTCTTAATCATAAACAGACACCCTTGTCCTTTCGGTTCAAAGGCATTCATGAATTAGTCGTATATTTTTATTTTTTAAATATAATTATAATTAATAATATAAATTATAAACATACACTTAAAAAATTATAATATCTTAATATTGATTTACGTTTGGAATATATAGAAATAATTATACCCGCACAATAAGTCCTAAAATAGAATAAAAAATTCAGCCGGCGAGAGAAAGCAAACAAAATAATGATTAGCTCTTAACACATTCAAACGCCAATCGCTCGCCGGTCAATGTATCGAGAGAATTATATGAGTGGGAGCACTATGCATGAGGAGGCCTTTAATTTTTTTTCAAACAAGATATCATGGCAGTAACATGTCGGTAACCTCCTTTCACAACATGATTGCATTCTCTCTATTAATAAAAATTGGGCCATCCATCTATATAAATATGCAAATGTTTATCACATGACCGACTGCTTTTATTTCCTTTTTTCATATTTTCTTGACCACTTGAATTTTCACGTGGGAGTGTCATGTCGGAAAATTTAAAGAACATTTAATATTTATTTTGCTTCAAACAAGATAAAAATATATTTATATTTATTTTGGTTTTCAATCCAACGAATAGTTTCTTTTTTTTTTTTTTGTAACTAAAGTTCAAACTTTACCTTGAAAAAAAATGAAAAAATATAAAGAATTAAAATTCATATATTAATTTTATGGAAACTATACTTTTAGTTATGTTGATTGATAATTTTTTGCAATTATAAAAAAAAAAAAATTGAAATACACTTTTAACCTATTATCTTATATTTTTAATGAAGTATATAATGTTGTAAGTTCATAAGCATTTTTATATAAGTGCGACTAACAACCCTTCTATTACTATTTTATGATTTTCTCCTAAGTCTTTTGATATTCCTAGAATAAAAGTTTAATTTGTCCAACTTAATTTTTATTGAAAATAATTCAATTGTCATTAATAATGACTTCATTATTATTAATAATAACTTAATTATCATTAATAATAAATTATTATAATTCAATTATTATTATTTTGTTTTGATCAACTAACGAACAAATGAATTTGAAAAAGAAAGAAACAAGATGGAAAGAAAGGAAGACTAAGATATTTTAGTTCTAACCTCTGCAATTGTGTGGATTAATAATACGGGAGGAAGACTCTAACATCTTGTGCCAGTGTTCAAAGACCTCAGAAATAGAATCAAGGTTCAAGTTTCTTTTATTATCTGACCATGAGAGTGCAACTCTTTTACTGATGCAATAGAGGGATCGGTCAGGAACATTGACTTTCTTGCATGAGTATAAAAGCTTGCTCAACTATTGTTGATAGATTTGATTGGTTTCGTTTTTTTAAGGTTTTGACTTATGATGAGGGCTTCCATTTAGTTCGTGGTTTAAGAGAAGCCAGGGGCGTTGTTCTTTAGCCTTGCGTGCATAAGATTATTATTTTTTTTTTGGTCAAATTTATACACAATTTTTATACAATTATTTGTAATTAATTTTATCGTTATTTTATTTTTCAAGAAAAAAAAAAAATCATGTTGCATGATTCATTAAAAAAAATGAATTATTGTTGCTTAAATAGGGACTCAATTTTTGGTCTTTTAATATGAAAAGTAGGTCTACTTTTACCAACTAAACAATCAATTAATGGATACTCAGTGGTGTCAAAAATTGGTGCTACGTAATAGAGTCAATTTTTTTTTTTTCTTTTTTTCACACGCATATGGTGCTGATGGGCTGGTGTTTGCATGAGCACCAACTCATCACCGGAATACCCTGTGCTTGTTTTTTTTGTCTTTTTTTTTTCATTAGTCCTGACAATATCATTGACAGATCATTTATCCATGTCTAGCGACTTTTTTTGGTTAGTCCTGACAAATTCTATAATTATTTTAATTATTTTTTACACAATCATTTTGTACTTTTTGCGAATAAAATACCATTTTTGATATTTTTATTTTCAAGCCAATGCATAGAAAACGACTTTTAGCTTATAATAAGAAAATATTTCTCTGTGTTTTCCTTTTTTTTTTTTTTTTATTGAATTGTTTGTCATGCAAATCTCTTTTTATTAACACAGATAATATAAATTTTTTTTACACTTTTCTACGTTTGTAATAGAAAAACAGAAAATTCTCTCCGACTTTCTTTGACCGACTCAGTATAGTAACTCCAACATAATCAGTCTCTCTATGGTCAAAGAATCGGCACTCTCAATTCATCGAATGCACGCTGGCGGGGCAATGTCTTCCTTCCTCGCTTCTATATAAGTGCTATGTTACACCTTGCATTCCTTGCAGACCCTCCTCTCCATAAATATATAGCTATTTCTCCCCTCTCTATATTTGACCTTTTGAGATATATTTTTATACACGTTCGTTGGAAAATCTTTAAATTTTTGGGTAGGTACTAGCTACGGTAGAGTGCACAGAAATGTTGTCCAGGAAAGCTAGTTGTGATTCTCATGGACAAGCTTCTACCTACTTCCTAGGATGGCAAGAGTACGAGAAAAATCCATATCATCAAGTTAAGAATCCAACAGGGATTATCCAGATGGGGCTTGCTGAAAATCAGGTGATCTACATATATGGCTCATGTACAAAGTTGCTTCGTTTATAACTTTAGCAACATTTTAGTTGCCATATGTGAGTGCGTTTCGATGTGAAGATGTTTTGCTAGGAATGACAAAAGCAATCCAAATGTCTGCAACCAGATTTATTCATTGCGTTCTTAGGAGACAGAATGTGGGGTCCAGTTTTTCCTGTCTTTATTCGCTTGTTATCGCCAGATAGACTCAAATAGAAGACCCCCTCCTGTTTTTGCTAGAGCTTGGTAACCAATGTTTTGTGATGGCATTATTTGCAGCTTTCCTATGATCTTCTTGAAGCGTGGCTTGAAAGCAACTTTGATGCGGTGAATTTTAAAAAGAATGGCGAATCTATCTTCAGAGAATTGGCTCTCTTCCAAGACTATCATGGATTACCTGCTTTCAAGAATGTATACTTTTTATGTCATTGCATGATTTTATTGCTTATTGACCAAAAAAAAAGAAAAAAAGAAAAAAGAAAAAGGACGCATATTTGACAACAACTTTCCTCCATATGTATTCAGGCACTGGTAAACTTCCAGTCTCAGGTAAGAGGAAACAAAGTAAAATTTGATCCAAACAAGCTTGTGCTAACTGCTGGTGCAACTTCTGCCAATGAGACCCTCATGTTCTGCCTCGCTGAGAAGGGTGATGCTTTCCTTCTTCCTACACCGTATTATCCAGGGTAATTGGCAGTAATTATCAGTTAAATTTTACAGTATATGGACACGTTTAAGTGTAAATAGATTTGAAATTTGTTTCTAACCATTTTGTGTATGGCATGACAGGTTTGATAGAGATCTTAAATGGCGAACCGAGGTTGAAGTCGTTCCGATACATTGTACAAGTTCTAATGGCTTCAGAATCACCATGCCTGCACTGGAAGAATCCTATCAACAAGCTTTAGGCCTCGGCTTCAGAGTAAAGGGTGTATTGATCACAAATCCTTCAAACCCTTTAGGCACCACCATGACTCGCGATGAGCTTAACCACCTAATTAGCTTTGCCATTGCCAAAAAGGTTCACATTGTATGCGATGAAATCTATTCAGGCACGGTCTTTGATTATCCTGACTTCACAAGCATCGCACAGGTCCTAACAGACCGCAACCTGGAAAAAGCCGACATATGGAGTCAAGTACACATTGTCTGCAGTCTCTCCAAGGACCTAGGCCTACCGGGTTTTCGGGTAGGCATGATTTACTCCAACAACAGAACTGTAATTGCCGCTGCCACCGAAATGTCAAGCTTTGGCCTTGTTTCGTCCCAAACCCAATATCTGCTTTCAAACATGCTGAGTGACAAGAAATTCACCAGCAAATATGTGAAGGAAAACCGAGAGAGACTAAGAAAGAGGAAAGAATTCTGGTTTCAGGGCTGCAAAGTGCAGGAATTAGGTGCCTGAAAAGCAATGCCGGCTTGTTTTGCTGGGTGGACATGAGGCTTCTTCTTAGCAGCCGCACGTTTAAAGCCGAGCAAGAGCTATGGAAGGAGTTTTTGTATGAAGTTGGGCTAAACATCTCTCCTGGGTCTTCTTGCCATTGCTCTGAGCCAGGCTGGTTCAGAATTTGCTTTGCTAATCTATCTTCTGAGGAGCAACTTAACGTTGCGTTGAAGCGCATCAAGGACTATGTAGACACCACGGGCCGCCTTCAGGCATTAGAAGAAAAGTTTAAGGATTCACCGAGAAAATATCTCTGATGAAAACAAAATTTTGAAAATTGTATCGATTTGATTTGATTGATTAAATTAAAAATTATAGTAATTCAGTTAATTTATTTTTAAAATTATTAATTATTAATTTTAAAAATTAATAATTTAAATTAGTTAACAAACTGATTTTAATTTATTTAATTTTAAAAATTAAAGAATATTTTTTTATATTTTAATTTTTTAAAAATAAAAAATATATTATTAAAATTTTTTATATATTTAATATTAAATAAATATTTTATTTATTTAATTTTAATTAAAATAATTAAATTACTTAAAAATATTCCTTAATTTTTTTTTAAAATTAATATAATTTTAAATATTTTATATTTTTAATTCAATTTTGAAACATTCTTAATCGTTTGAAAAAAAAATTATATTTAATAATTAATATAAAAAATATGTTATTAATATGTATTTTTGTACATAATTTTATGAATTAACTAATTTTTTTTTAAAATATGTAGTATTTAAAATATTTAAAGATATATCTTAATTATTAATACATATTTTTTATATATTTTTATATATTAATGATAATATATAATGTTTGACTCGTTATTTGGTCTGTGAGAGAATTATACTATTAATGGTTAGTAACATTTAAGAATAAATTAAAAATAAAAAAAATTAAAACTATATTAAAAAAATTAAAAAAAAAATTAAGGACTGTTGTTTGCCTTATCCCCTCAAATAAGAGCAAGCGGACTCGGCCTCTTAGATAAGCTCTTGGTTTTTTCATGTTTTATGGAATATTTTGTGCTGGTTGACTACTTATGCAATTATTATTATTTTTTAAAATTCATTTCAATCGGGATTCAAAATTTTCAGTTAATGAGACAATTTCAATATCATTGAACTACGATTTGCAATGTTGTATAGGTTACGAATATGTCTACATCAATGATTGTTTAGATTTTAATTAAATTTAAGTTGAGTATTTGTTGTGTTTAGTTATATTTTTTTTATAAATATAATATATATAATTTTAAAATACATAAATTTATTTTATTATTTTTTATTTTAATTAAACTTAATTCAATTTTTTATACATATTTAAAATTAGATTAATTTAACTTATATGGTAAATGAGTTAAATTAAAAATTCTTTAAATTTTATTTTTAAACATCTTGCGGTTGGATGATTGAACTGCGTGCAGCCTTTTTAACGTTTGACAATGAAAAAAATTATTTTAACAGTTTGGATTGAGTTTTCTACCACGTTAAAGGTAAGAGTGTGCAGTCGAGACCCAAATCCATTGAAAGATTGTGAGATAATAATCGTCGATTACCGTTATCTCAAAAAAAGAAAGAAAGATAATCGTTGATTACAAGCCCTAGGAAGAGATTATTAACTAAAGTTATTGCTTAGGAAGACATTAACTAAAGTTTTAATTGCAAACAATTTCTAAAGTATAATTTGGTATAAATTGATTCAAAACTTATTCAGCAAGGTGTTGTCCCTTACGATGAATAGTGAATATCCACAAATTTAAATAAAAAGAAAGAAATTAAAAAAAGAAAAGAAAAAAAAAAAAAACTAAAAGTGCCATTGCGACTAAAAACCACGTCTGACGCTAACAGACATTACCATGCCCGACCATTTTCCGACCCAATTCTCATCTCGGTTACTTGTAGACCTAACTACGCCACAAACCCAGCCCATCACCTACACGTGGCTTCTCGTCTTAACTAATTCGGCAGATGGCAATGCACCGTAAAATATCCACCCCATAACACGGTGTCCAACCACGGCGACAGTTAGGTCGATCCTGATATGTCACAATTGGACAGCACCGATCTCTGTATGCCACGTGGCGAGTCTGTCGCTATCTCCCAAATCTCCGTAAAGGGACAACGTTTCGCTCACTCGAAAGAAACTTCTGTAAATTCGCTTCCTGAACCCAACAAAATCAAAATTAATTATTATAATCACAGTAATAATAATATGTTGTTATAATAATCTTTTTGGCGTAAATTAACTTTAAAGAAAAAAAAAAACTAAAAACAATATTTTAACAGTTCCCACCCAGAGTCATTCGGAGATTCGTAGTATTAGGTTGTTGGTTTGTTTGTTTTTTTATTTTTCTCTTTTTTTTGAAGTTTCATGTGAAGGTAGATGGCGTCCAAACCTTGAATGCCAGAGATCATCACATTGTCGTTTCGTCGTCATAACCATGCCTTCGCGCGTCGTTTCATCAGTTACGAGCGCTCGCTTTCTTCGCGTTCTGTGAATTCTCGTTCCTTCTCCAAAGTCCTGTATGTGAAACATGCACCTTGTTTTTCCCCCCCCCCCCCTGAATTATCACTCTCTTATCTCCTTATTTTTACTAGAGTTGCATTATGTGTGTTTATTTATTTATTTATTTCTTCCGTTGGGGTAGATTTCTGTTTCATTTATGATTCTTCATCTTTTTAATTACCTTTTTTTTTTTTTGCTTTTTTTATGTTTTTATTTTTTGAGTATTGTGTTTGATTGTTCTCCGAGAATTTGTGGAGAGAAATATTGAATGTCGCATGTAACTCGGGAAAAAATGTGGTTATGTGTACGGAATAATGCACTTCTGCTCGGCGAAACGCAAAATCATGGTTGACAGGATTTTTGCTGAGTGAGGTTAAGCATTTTTATAGATGAGGAGCTGCTCGGCTAGCTCGTGATTATTACCGACAATAAATTGGAATCAAGTGTTATTCACTGTGGATTTTTTTTTTTTAAATTTTTATTTTTTATTTGAATGTGATCTTGAAATTTGAAGAGGAAGGATAAATTTATTACTTGGAGTTAGTTTGACTTAACAATTACCTTTGCAATTTACAGTTATGTAAAATCACACCAATTGACGTGTAAATTTATGCTGGTTCTTTGTGAAAATGCCTTACTTTTCTTGTGCATTTTTGTTTATGAGGAGGTTTTTGTAATGTTTTGTAGGTACGGCATAGGTAGATGGATATTGCTGCTCTTTTAACTTCTGCAGGGATCAATATAGGCGTGTGTGTGGTTCTTTTTTCACTGTATTCCGTATTGAGAAAACAGCCAAGCAATAGGATTGTGTATTTTGGTCGGAGGCTTGCTTTGGCAGGCTTGGGAGGCAATGGTCAATTCTTCTTGGAAAGATTTGTGCCCTCTCCTAGTTGGATGGTTAAGGCCTGGGAAACAACTGAAGATGAAATTTTGGCCATGGGTGGCTTGGATGGTGTGGTTTTCAAAAGGCTTCTTGTTTTCAGGTGATTAGACCTTACATGGCCGATGTTTGAAATGCAAGCTACATCTCTAATACTTCTTTGTGGTCGGTGACTATGTGTTTTGTACTTTGGCCTGTAGACAAGATCTTCTTTTTTTGCTCTTAATCATGTTGTAGATGTAGAAGCATATTTCCTACAAAACTAATGTTTTTCCTCAAGGCAGACCCAAGATGCACACGAGATTTTTTGGACTGGTTTTTTCTCCCCAAAGTGTGAATATAATTGTAAAATTGATTTGTTTGGTAGAATAAAGTAGCGAATAGGCTTCTTTTAAATGATTTTATCTGAAAAAAATCTAGAACTTTTATAATTGGTTTTGAAGGCCAAATTGATCAACTGAAGGCGAGAAAAGCTTTAGTCTGTATTTGAGGTTAGATTATTGTCTGTGCACTGTTGCTCTCTGAGGTTGAATTTTTACTATGAAATATATATGTCCAACATCTTGAAGTTTTAAGTTTCTCTTTGTGATTTAACTTCCTTATACTTATCTTACTAGGATAATTAGCAGATTGCTATGTAGCCTTTTGATCAATTGCATTCTTCTCTATGGTTAACTTGAGCTATCATTTCTTTTTCCTCTACAGTATTCGAGCCTTCTCTATTGCTGCCATCATTTGCATTTTTCTGGTGCTTCCAGTAAATTATTATGGCAAAGACATTCAACACAAGTATATCAATGCAGAATCACTTGATGTATTTACAATTGGGAACGTTGATGCAGGTTCCAAATGGTATGGGCTTTATACTATTTGGACACATTATTTAGGTGAAGCTACCTTGTAGTTAGATCATCTTTTATCAGACCACCATATTATGTCTCAAGAAGGAAGTTGGCTTAGGCACCTCTTTGTTGGATTATGGAATATCTTTATCATTATAGCTTTTCTTTTGCCTCCACCTTTGCAGTCTGGGAGGTTCTGTGGAAATTCTGTCATCATCCTCATCTGATTGTTGTTCTTGTTCTTTTTCTTTCTGTGGGTGCAGCAAGAACGGAGGACCACTTAGGTTTTAGAAATATGCATCTGTCTATGTCAGGAGAACCATAAAACTTTAAGTCTTAATTCTAGAAAGTTAGATGTTGTAACTACATCTTTTTTGGACTGTTGTGCAGAATTAAATTTGATTCTGATGCAACAAATTGATGGAGCTTATGATTTTCATCACAAAACTTGGTTATTCACTTATGGCTTCCTTATCTTTGATCTCTTTCAGGCTTTGGGTCCATTGTCTCGCGTTGTACATTATATCTGGCTCTACTTGTGCTCTTCTTTACTTTGTAAGGATGTTGTCTGCTGCATTACTATAATTCTCTACGTGTGAATTTGTGTCACCATGGATCAGTGATGCATCTTTAACCACTTCAATCCAGGAATATAAAAGCATTACTAAGATGAGGCTAGCACAAATAACCAGCTCTCCTCCAAGCCCAAGTCATTTTACAATTCTTGTTCGTTCAATTCCATGGTCTCCGGGAGAATCATACAGTGATTCCGTGAAAAAATTCTTTACAGATTATTATTGGTCAAGCTATCTGTCACACCAAATGGTTTATCATTGCGGTATCCTTCATAAATTAATGGTGCGCATCTGGTTTATGGTTTCTATGTTTGCATCATTTATTGAAAGTGAGTTTTTCAGTTCAGCTAAATGTTCCATTGAATTTTTAGGCAAAGCTTAGTATAATAGCTTGATAATTTTGACCCTTCTTTTTGCAGTCCTTTGATTTCTAAGCAACATCATATTTCTTAGTGCAATAGCTTGATAATTTGGCCTTTCCTTTTGCAGTCTTTTTATTTCTAAACAACATCATATTTCCTCCGTATCCTGTGATATTTCATGTTTATAATTTATGGAATTTTATCTCTTTGCAGGGTGATGTTACAAAGATGTGCAAGAACCTTTGCACTGCTCCTATTGATAGATCAACTTTAAGGCCATGTTGTCTCTGTGGTGCGTCTCCAACTCCTTTTAAGATCCTCCCTACTGACCGTGGGAGTATCAAGAATGATATCATCTTTAATGAATTGGATCAGGATGCAAGGGATAATGTAAAGACCTTGACTCAAATCAATTTCATAACCCTGATATAGGTTATTTCTATGATTTAAAAACTTGCTAGTCTGTTGCTTTTTGAAATTTGGGCTCTTTACTGTGTCCTGGGTTTCACATTTTTTCATAATCTGATTTTTATTGCCTGGAATTGTGGCCAACCCCAAAAATTTTGATGAACGCCGGTCTTTAGTTTTGGAAATTTGTCTTGCACAATGTTATAGGATCATTTATTTTAGTTGCATTTCATTTAGTTTGATACTCATTGTATTCTTATACGACTATGAGTAACTCTTTGTTGTGTAAGCTCTTTAATTTTCATACGAATATGAAAATTATTGCATTATATCTGAACTTTTTTTTTTTATTTTTCAAATTTAATCTGCAGGAATGTTCAGCTGCTTTTGTTTTTTTCAAGACTCACTATGCTGCTGCTGTTGCCACAAAAATGCTTCAGTTGCCAAATCCTATGTTGTGGGTGACAGAAATGGCTCCAGAACCACATGATGTGTTATGGTCAAACCTCTCAATTCCATATAGACAACTTTGGCTTCGGAAAATAGCAACAATTTTGGCTGCTACAGTCTTCATGTTTATATTTCTTGTTCCTGTGACATTTATACAAGGCTTGACTCAACTTGATAATCTATCAAGAACATTTCCATTTCTGGAAGGACTACTGAAAAAGTAAGTGCCATTATGTTGTTATTTGTTGTTCTTGTGGCATTTTTATTAGGCTTTAGACTTAAACTTTGTAACCTGTGCCTAGGGAGACATAATACCTTTTATGTTATTGGCTACAAGATTTTTGCTAATTATTGATTAACAAATTTGGGTTGATCTCTCTTAGATTAATTTGATTCCAAAATCTTGGTTCAGTTCAGTCTACTTCGTCTTCCCCTCATGTTGGACATCTTAATTTTGCTGAGAATACAATGTAAAGTGCAAAGAATAACATGTGAGTAAAGCTAAAATGTGTTTTCTATGCTTTGTGACCTTTGCAGGAACTTTATGGATCATTTAGTAACAGGCTATTTGCCAAGTGTGATCTTAATGTTGTTTCTATATACTGTTCCACCAACAATGATGCTGTTTTCTTCAGTGGAGGGGCCTGTCTCCCGGAGTGGAAGGAAAAAGAGTGCATGCTTGAAAATCTTGTATTTCACCATCTGGAATGTTTTCTTTGTCAATGTTCTCACAGGGTCTGTCATCAGTCAGTTGAGCGTTTTCACTAGTTTTAGAGACGTACCTACACAACTTGCCAAAGCAATACCCACTCAGGTACTTTTCCCTAATACCAAGTATCTTCTTGTGATGTGTCCTTTCCTCTGATTGGCCATGCCATTGCACAGATGTGAACATCTGCTTAGTATTTAATTGTAGTAGCTCTGCATTTCTCTTTTATTTGCGGTTCATACCTCTGCAGTCTCTTCTTCCAAGATAGAAAGCTTTGTTCTCCCTTCAAAGTATTTAGTTACTCACTATCTGCTGAAAACCATTGTTTGGATGATTAATTTAATAATTTTGGTTTTGAAATTTCTGCAGGCTACCTTCTTCATAACCTATGTATTAACATCAGGTTGGGCGAGTCTGTCCTGCGAATTAATGCAAATTTTTCCTCTTCTTTGCAATCTCATAAGAAAATTCATTCTGCGGAAAAAAGAAGATTCTTCTTATTGGCTTGTGTCATTCCCATACCATACAGAAGTTCCAAAAGTCTTGCTCTTTGGTCTCATTGGCTTCACTTGTGCAATCATGGCACCCTTAATACTTCCCTTTGTGCTCATTTACTTTTTACTGGCTTACCATGTATACAAAAATCAGGTGAGAATCTGTCCTATAGTGGTGCATCAATTGGCTTGAACTTCTGATTATATATTCTGTTCCTCTGTCTAGCAAGCATAGCGCACTTTGATCTTAGATTTTTGTTGCTTTCTAAATTTCTTTTGAGTTAAGCCAATGCCATTTGGGAGTTTTCCTTATATGGGTTTTCTCTAGAATTAAATTCTGGTACAAGTCACTAGTTCTAGTTTCAGAAAAAAGTTATGTTTTTAGGGAATTGTTGGAATTTGTTCTTATTTGTTAATATGACTTTGGTTTACACAACATGAGTGTTCAATACCTTTTAAAAAGTTATGACTAGTAGTTTGTGGGATTTTTGTTTTGTTATCAAGAGTGTTAGGTTCTTGCAATAACTTGATCATGAGAACATTAATTTTTGACTCTAAATTTGCTGCAAATTGAGACAATTTTCTGATTAGTTCATTCCATTATTTTATAATTTCATTTGAATTTTTTATAGTCCCTTGATTGGACTTTTATGTGACCATGATTTTGGACACTTCTTCTAATTTCCTTTGTGAGAGTATGGGGTGGTACACAATTGTACAGAGGCCTGATTAAGGGTCAAAAGAGAGACATCTTTGTTGGAGCTTTTGCTTTTTCCTTTACAACAAAATCCTCTATTTTTGGCCTCACAACAGTTCAGCAAAGAAAAATGCTATGTAACGGAATGTACCATATGAGATATGTTCAGGAATTGCCTATTGTTTTGGGAGTTTGTTTCTGTAGATTTCTTGGAGAATCCTTCTTAGGTCATAATTATTGGTTTTTCAAAGACCAGTATGGCTGGCATATGATGAATTTGCTTGCTTGAAAATTTGTAAACCGTGGGGAGTTGATAGCTTGCGTTAATTTTGATTGTCCATTTAAAAGTGCCTTCTTTACAACTTTTCAGCTCTACCATGCAGATTCTTAATGTATATTTACAGAAATATGAAAGCAGAGGACTTTACTGGCCAATTATTCACAATACAATAATCTTTTCATTGGTGTTGACGCAAATCATAGCTCTTGGCGTTTTTGGAATTAAAGAATTACCTGTTGCATCTGGTTTCACTATTCCTTTGGTCATTGGCACTCTTCTATTTAATGAATATTGTAGGCAGCGGTTTCATCAAGTTTTTAAGAAGCATCCTGCACAGGTGGCTATTTATTTTTTATCTCTCTCTCTCTCTCTCTCTCTCTCTCTCTCTCTCTCTATCTGTGAGCTCATCGTCTCAGTCTGATAACTTGGTTCTCCACAGGTTCTTATAGAGATGGATAGACGTAATGAGCTGTGTGGGAAAATGGAAGAGATTTATCAACTGTTGCACTCAGCATATTGCCAGTTGCCGATGGAATCTAATGACATCTGCGACACTGCATGTAAATACTCTAATGAAGATCAGGATGTTCAGGACCAAAGGGTCGTTAAACCAGGTTTGATTTACCATGCACTAGGAGGTAGGGGTTCTTCATCACTGGGGAGATCCAAGTACTAATGGCTGGCTGCGATTTTTGTCTTTCAGGGGAGGAAATAAGTGAATGTAAGTGAAGCAATCGGATATCCCCGATGGGAAGAATTTAAGTGAATCAATTGGCTGTTCATAATTGAAAAATACAAGACTCTGCTGCAGTATCCATTATTTTGTACATAATCACATGTTGGATTACACAAAAATCGGTTCATGCCTCAACACCATCGTTACATCAATGGAAAGAACAGTTGTGGTCTAAATATGTCAATATGCAGACTTTGTTAGAGAAGAAGGTACAGGCATTCTTTCCTTGAAGATATAGTTCATATGGGCGTGGAATTCATAACATTCAAAGTCCTTGAATTTTGTTGTTGATTTAAAGATAAATGCAAAGTTGATTATACCCTCACACAAACAAAAATAGTCGATGCTGCGTCAACGGCGAAAGAGATCGCGAAAGAGAGACGAAATATTTTCTTGCCCCAGAGAGCATTACTTCAAGTCATTGGGCATGTTTAATTAGCACATTATTGTCTTAAGTGATGTTGCATAAAATAACACTTTGGCTTGCAGTATCGTCCTCTGCAGCCACTGCTTGATTAATCTATGATCAAAATGCTGATATTGCGCTCTCTGGAAACTATTGACTGCCCACGTACTCCTTAATGGAAGCTGAAACTTCAAATGTTTTGCGTGAGAACATATCCCCACGGTACACCTGCTAGGCCAACGCGCGGTTTATATAGCAGTAACAGTAACATCTAAAACATTGGTTATCCCTCTGTGCACACAACTCAGGGTGACAATACAGGAAAGTTGGGGCGTTTCCTTCAACGATGGAAACTAGTAACAGACTCTGGTTATGCTAAATACATTGAATGTACAGGCACACCTCAACTGCATTCGATTTATTCCTGCATATCAATAGCTAATTGCGTATCTTGGACAGCCGCAACATTCTCCTCATCGCCACTAGCAGTGTCTTTCGATAAACCTCTCCAAAGCCACAAGACTTGCATCAACCCACCGTTTGCGACATGCAGGAGAAATACTTGTGTCCGTACAGAAAAATATGTAGAAACAACCTTAACGAGTACAAAGAAGCAACTGATAGCTAGAAGGGGCAAGTTCGATCCTTTTTCCTGCCCAAAAGGCAAAAACAAATAAAATTCACCCCAAGCACACTTACGTAATAAGAACTCAGAAAGACAACATTAGCAGATATTACCTTTGAGGTATGCAACATTACGTCCCATATTTCTTTGAGGAGGTCAGTAGCCAAGCAGCCGAGTAGCAGACCGAAAGGTATCAACAATTCATGGTTTCTGGCGATGGCAAATATCACATCCGATACAGAATTGAAGATGAACAAAGTTATAAAGGACCATTTGAATGCTTTCTGTCCGGCAAAGACCAATCGCTTTAGCAGCAAATCCTCTGCCTTTTTCCAAGGAAAATCTTTCACAGAGCCAGGAATGGCTTCCCACAGCCTCTCCTTTACTACATTCATTTGCAACTTGATCTTGCTCGGTTCCCCAAATTGGGCCATTGATATTTTCATGGTAAATGCAGGGGAGAAATTGGGACTTGCGTGTACGGGTAAGTACCTATGTATATTTCCAGGTGGGTCTTTTATCGGTTTAATCTGGACAAAATGAGAAAGATAGTATCATGATCCTTAAACATTGAACATTCAAAGTCATTGAAAGAAAAAAAAAAGAAAAAGAAAAAGAAAAAAAAAAAGAAAAAGAAAAAGAAAAAGGGACTGCTATTAGTGCCTCTCGACAAAACATTTCAAGAAATTAGGACACAAGCAGAAACAAAACACAGGGTAACCTTAGAAAACTGCATAGTGGGCACAAAAAAACCGTAAGACATCAATCAGAACGACCGTAAATTACAGAAATCAATCTGGGAGATTTCAACCTAAAAAAAATAAAGAACAAAAGCAACCAAACCCACATGAAATTTCGAGTTCCTAGGAGATAACGAAGATGCGGTAAGCGCCATTGAGACAATTCTCGACATGGGTTGTTCTGGATTACAATGCCATTGCTCCTCTTCTTCCTCTTATTTCTCTCTCTCTCTCTCTCCCTCTCTTTATTTTTTTTCAAGTTTAGGGTTTTAGGCTGTTACGTGGGCATTTCCGGCAGCTTACGGCTTCCGATATTTTTCTTTGGGCTGCACAATGGGTCTGGCGGTCTCTATGGACAAGCTGAGCCCAATAGATATGCATCCCTAATTGGGCCTCTTTTTTTATGCAACGACGCTGCCCAATGGATTCCTTATTTTCCAAGATTAGAAAATAAAAAAGGTAATATCTTTACCAAAAAATAAAATAATGTAATATCCCATCAATATATATATATATAAAGAAATTAAAATTGTGAACTAATCTGGGGGACAATGCCGTGGTCTCGGATTACTTTTGCCTCCTGAAAATCGAATGAAATGCCACAACCTAAGACTACGATGTCTATCAATTAAATCTCTTACTATTTAATGAGAAACTTAATAACAATATAAAAAGAAAAAGATAGCCAGTACGAAAAGTAGTACAAATCCACCAGAAGTACTCATTTTTATGGATTGTCATTATCGTTCTAATCCGACGCATTCCGCTTCTCAATAAAATTTGAGTCCTTTAGAATACTTGTTTTGTATGTCAATAATACAGAGGGAAAGCGGTGAACGTGACATCAACCGTCGTTTGGCAATTGTCCCAGCTGGGGTTGCGTCCAGCAATGCGGAAACTCTTGGTGCTTATTATCGTCATGCATTGAGCAATTCAATATGAGCAGAAAGTGCTCTCCCCACTGTCAAAAATTTTGAATTAATATTGTTGGTTTTTTGTTTAGGGATTTTTCTGTTATGTTTGTTCTTTACGAGGAATATTCCTTTTAACTTTACAGGCAAAACATAATTATAATGTTATAGTTTATTAGTGAGTTAAGGTCAGAATTGACCTTCCAGTGCCAAAAGCAATCTTGTGTTTATTATGTCCACCGAGAGCCCTACCAATTAATAAAAAAAAAAAAAAAACTTCTGCCATTAAAAATTGTCAAGCCAGTGTAGCTATATCTTATAGAATGTTGGGATTGTAGTTTAATTAACTCGAGAATTGACCCACATGGATCAAAGTTATAGGGATTGATGGCAGAAAATCAGTTGCAGAGACTGGAACTCTTGTATGAAGTTGCTAGGAATCTCTTGCTCTTTGTAGTCCCCCCCCCCCCCCCCCCCCCCCCCCCCCCCCCCCCCCCCCCCCAAAAAAAAAAAAAAGATGAATTGCTAATGAATGAAAATTCACTTTCCAATGTGTCCCCCCCCCCAAAAAAAAAAAAAGAAATCATGAAAAATAAAGCAAGCATATTTGAGTAGTCCACTGAAGAGAAGGACAATGTATTCTACATTCAAGCGGCTCAGAGATTAGCAGGATCTTTACATCCCATCAAGTAAAACAAAAATTCTTCCATGGCAGGGCAAAGAAATATTGCACCGGTAGGTGAACATAGACCACTGTAAACCCCTCCTAGACGAAGAATGTCTTTTATTATCCTGAAAACTATAGGTGAGTTTTTTTTTTTAATTATCCCAATTTAAGATTTACAGACTTTTTTATTTATCAGAAATAATGGAAATAATTTTTATTTTTGAGGTATTGAGTTTTAATTCTGAAAATAAAAGTTTGAGATTTATGAAATTCACAACCTAGTGGTCTCCTAACAAATGTTAAAAAATGACAAAGAAAGAAAAGACACTGCCAACTTTCTATTCTTAAATAAGGGTGTGCTAACGTTTTACACCTACACATTAACGAAAACCTTGACTTTGTGGGAGGTCTCAATTCTCAAAGGATTCCACCAACCGTTTTGGCATAAAAAATAAGCGATGACTCACCGAGTTTGACCACCATTTTAGAAGCAGTTTCTCTCTCAATATAACCTTGAAATCTGAATTTTGCTTTTGCTAGTGCAGTGATAGTTCCAACGTGTACAATGGGTTGATCTGAAAATGGCGTATCCCTTTCAAACTTTCTGAGTTTGTCAACTAATCCTAACAAAAACATGACCTTCTTTACCAAAAAGAAACCATTGTCAAAAGTAAGACCTTTTTTCGATCTACCACTTCACAACTGTAAGCAATTATATGTTTCTTATAGCAGTCAAGCCCAGGGAAGATAACAATAGCTTATTTTGATATCCCTAACGGGTTAAAAAACAAAAACTACCGATTAGAGAACTAGAGGTCTTTTTCTTTCTAGAATAGGCCGTTAACATTTCTTTTTGGTTTATCATGCATGGGGTCTGTCCAATTGGTTGTTTTCCCGGAATGACATCCATTGAGTGTTTCATTTATCAAATAGAATAATAATTCTCCTTATAAAATTGGCAAATTTGAATATAATTTCCCAGCCAGCTAGTGAGATTGAATTATCTAGTAACCCCATGTTTTGTCTGTTCATTCGCAATATGGGTTTTTTTTTTTTTTTTTTTCCTCTCCGAATATTATTAAACTTTCAATCTTTGTGCGAGGCCAGACAGACTCAGTGAAACCCATTTCATCTCGCAATCTCCGTGGCCGAGGCGACTGGTTATTCACCCATAAAGTAGCAACGGAAAAGTCTTACTCCACAGTCGGCAGTTTCTTTATTAGTATTGCCTTGTTGGTCGCAGGAGCTCTGCGACATTTGAATTTTGAAATTCAATTAGACATGAAATAATTGCATTTAGACATCCCATTAAATGTACCATGTTACCACACATGGCCCTTATTTGACAGCCGAAAAGACTTTCCATAAATGGTGCCGTTGCAACCATCTATCTTGTCAAATTAAGGGAGTGTTTGGGATTACGATTATTGTTTGAGAACTTGCATTTTAATTTGTATATAACTCTATTAATATTTGATAAATTATAAAATCATATTTAGTAAATGTGTTTAATGACTTGAATATGTGTTTTGAAAATCCAATATTTTGGTGAAGTGAAAAAAAAACAAAAAACAAATAGGCATTAAAGTTTAATAATTTTTTAAAATAATAATAAATATTATTTTATAAAATAATTATAATGTAATTAAATATTTTTTTATTATATTTTATGTTATTAAAATTTTTTTAAAATACAACAAAAAAAATTATTAAACTATCAATTATATTTACTAACAGTAATTATTACAACTATTTGTTAACTACAGTAGTAAATTGAACTGTAATCTAAAATGGTCACTAATTTTTTAGTATAGGAGAAGTCAAATAGCATAACAATAATATTAAAGTCAAAAAGTGAACTTAGAACTAATAAGGTTTTTATTTGACGTTCTTCTCTTTGCGCTACCAGCGTGTCATCTCTGATCACTGAACAAGGATAGACATGGAAGCTTGAAACATAAAGGGGTCATACTTGCTCGGTTGGTCTAAACCTGCTCAATGCTCCTACAGCTTAATTCCTGCTTTCTAGTCCCTAAAGTCTTAGCCTCAGTATAATATTGTTTGTACTCGAATTATCTTCTACGGTGCATTGCTATCTTGACTTACCTTTTTCTTTTTCTTTTTCTTTTTTTTTTTTTTTTTTTAGTATAACAAATACCCCGTTTTATGTATTATATAATCAAATTTCATTTTAATTTTTTTTTTCCTCCATCACATCTCTTATTGAATTAACTTGGCTATATCCCATAAAATGAATCAAATTAAAAAAAATCTCATGCTAATAAGATAAAAATTTTCTATAAACGCTTCAGGTAAGTAGGTTTGAGCAGTCCAACAAAAGCTATTAGAAGATAAAATATAAGATTTCATTGTGCAAATCAGGAATTTTGACATTGTATGGATACAACGATATCAGCATGATGTCACTCTAAATTGACTAATAATAATTTTTTGTCTTTTAAATTAAGTTGTAAGTTAGAAATTACTTGATACGCAACAAAGATGACAAAATGAAAAACAAGGCATGAAAAAAGAAAAATGCAGTAATTGTGAAATTCAACAGATATCACCGTTATTATACTTTTTTTTTTTTTTTAACAACTTGTACATCATTTTGTTATCATTTTTACGTATCATATGTTTTTTTAAAAAAAAAAAAAATTAAATTTCAGAAAATTAATTATTTAATAGAGTGATGTCATGATGTCACCCCATCTAGACCATGTCTGAATGCTCTCTATCTGTGTAACATTTTCCTAAAATACATGTGCTAGAAGCAGATACGCATACTCGTTCAAGGTGCAATTATTAAGTAGGAAATAGGCATCTGTGAATCTAGGTAGACCTTTCTATTCGAGTTCTTAAAGGAATATGAAAACTTGGAAAGGAAACAAGTAAAACTAATTATTAGAACAAGTTTTCGAGAAATTTTGATATCTCCATCCAAATCACACAGCACAAAACAATAGATCCAGACATGTCTTTGGTCTGACAAGAAGTTTGGAATAACTGTTTTTACAACCAACTTTTCACTAATTTTAACTTAAGCAGAAGTACATCGAAAGAAAAAAGATCATGACTGACATGAACTGGCTAGAATCTGACAAGCAAACATGAGAAAATAAAGCATCCAATATGAAGAGTGCGTAAGGGTTTTCTCTGAGTTTCCTACACACACAGGCTTCTCCTATTGCTCAAATGTCGTGTATCCTTTCAGGTACTTCTCGAGATAATCGTACTTTGTTTTTGGCAAATACGCTCTTCATGCACTTTAAGATGCTGGGATCACATCTAGACAAATAGAAGCGAGACGTTGGGCGATGACACGAAATGTGTACCGAGGCGGAAAAATATGGTTACGCATAATTTCCTTGACAAGCTCATAATGCCGATCCAGGAAACCTTAGCTCATGAAAAGCATCCTCTTGCGGCAATCTTTGTTGTACCCCATCGCATTTTGAAGCGACAGGAGGACAAACCTGCGAGTTCATCTCACACAAGCGGTCAGTTATATCTCCCCAAGGAGTGCCCACTCTAGAATTCACAATATCATCGCTTAGCAGAAACTCCAGGCCGTCCAATCTTTGTGGATCGCTGTAGACGACCATGTCGTCAAGGCCACGGGGAAAAGTACTGCTTTCTCCTTGCATCATTAGCAATCCAGCCTCATCTGGGGTGTACACTGCAGGTGCAGTCTGAGCACCAGTGTCCCCTAAGCCCTCCATTGAAGCAGAAGGGGAGATATTGACGGAAGGATCATAAAGTTGCTGAGTGTACGATACTGCTGCTACATCACCAGAGTATTGGAGATTCGTGGCATTGTACAGAAGTTGTTCTTGATTGTTACTGTCAACAAAATTCCCTCCGAGCTTGACGAGCAATTTCCTAATAGAAGCATGGTCGTTAAAACGTGGCTCTTCGTTGGAGTAAGGTATAGGAGCAAGCACATGCAGTTCTGGCGAATACAGGTTTTGGTGGAAACTGCCGTTGGCAGCTGATGAAGCCATGGGACTGCCATTTCCTCTCTTCATTTCTTTCTGTAGGCCGCTACCTCTACGAGGCTGTTGCTCTTTGCGCTGCTTACCGAGAAGCTTCTTCTTCAGTCGTGTGTTCCAGTAGTTCTTTATATCATTATCAGTTCTTCCAGGCAACTGTGCCGCTATTATAGACCACCTATGCCAGGAAAAGAAACAAAGTGGGGTCGCAGTGACAATAATTTGATCAATCGAGACAGATTGCTATATGGCTGGTTAATTTAATTGAATTTAAGTCATTCAAACCTGCTTCCAATGCTAACATAGAGGCTACAGATTATGTTATCCTCCTCCTCAGAGAAACCTCCATGCCTTATATTGGGGCGAAGATAATTCAGCCATCTAAGGCGACAACTCTTTCCACATCTTTTAAGGCCTGATTCAGGAAATCAGAAGTTCCTCAATTTTTGCATGAGATATTTATGAAGAACTCTATTCCATTTTGGGTCTTTCGTCAAATCAAATAAAGGAGAAAAAGCACTGAATTGTAGGAGTTGAGTTTGAAAGGTCAAATTCAAATACTTGCCTATCTTTTGGGGCAAAGCAATCCAGTTACCACCAGTGCCATGCTTCTCTATGAAAGACTTAAGCTTTGCATCTTCCTCAGGTGACCATGGTCCTTTCTTCACTTTGGCCTTGTCGCAGCAAGGAGCCCTCCCCATACTTTCTTTGCGTGTTTCTTTGAGCTTAATGATGCTAATAATAGCTTTCTCTTTCTATATCAACGCTCCCTACATAATTAAGACATAATCAACTCAAACAAAGAGAAAAAAAAGGAAAAACCTAGCAATCACAGCGAGAGAGAGAGATGGGATATTTGTTAGGAAAGGTGGAAAGGGATAAACATGGGGGGCCTATGCAACAGCCATAGGACTTTTTAAAGTCTGTGGAAAAAGGAGGTTCACTGGCACAGAAAATTAGGGAAAATTAAATGCCAGTGCAGGAGACTAGGGTTTTTCCTTCCTGTCTTTTTCATGTGGTCCAGAACTATTTTATTTATTTATTATCACTAGCTAGTCGTCTTTTTGGAACTCAGAGTCTCATTATCCTCACCTGTTAATGGGAGTGTGGGACATTCATTTAGTAATATTGACATGCTCATTTCTGTTACTTCCAAAAGCCATGGGGTATGTATCTTCCTACAAAAACATTTGTGTAGGCCATTGAACTTGACTTACACACACAATACTCTTTGCGGCATTTATGACTCGGTAAATTGAATTGAACTATAAAAATTAAAAATTGATTAAAAAAATTTGGTTATCTTGAGTTAAAAATAAAAATTAAACCAAAATTTCTGTTAAACAAAATATAGTTAGTTAAAAATTTTGGTTTGATGTCGGTTTATCATTTGGTTAATTGAAATTTTTTGTTTGATTTTAGTTCACTGTTTAGTTAATCAAATTTAGTTAAAAGAAATTTTAATTTTAATTGAAATGTAAAAAATATTTTTATTATATATATATTTTTAAAATTATAATTATCATTATATAAAAGAAATAATTAAATAATTATTTAAAATATAATAATACTATATTAATATTTATTTATTATTATTAATTATATCAATAATGTTTTTAAATATTATTATAATGAAAAAAAATTTAAAATATGTGTAAAATAACATTTTGGTTCAATTTGTTTTTAAAACTAATTATTGTAACCAAACTAAAAAAAATAAAAATAAAAATTAGTATATACTAATTCAATTAATTAATTACAAAATTTGATTCAATTAATCAAAATTTTGATTCAATTTTATTAATTAATTAATTTTTTTTAGTTTTTTTAAACACCCTTGCTCTCCTTTCTCTCTCTCTTACACACAAAACAAACTATTTCTTACTACCTAAGTCAATAGACCCACTAAATCAAAATTGTGATATTTGTTGATTTTATAAAAATTATACCATACAAAATTTTTCCATATGGGACAATTTGTTGATCAAAAAAGATACATGGTAGTATTATTATTTTATATCAATTATATGTTAAAAATTATAAAAATATTTATTAAATAAATATGCAACAAAAATAAAAATTTTAAAATTAATTTCATAGAACAAATCAGTTGTTTGTTAAATATAATTACAAAACTATAGTTTAGAAAATAGAATCATCATTGAAGCATTCTTGATTCTTCTTACTTCAACCCATGAATGTCCAAGCTCTATTGGTCATATATATATAAATAATAGAAAATAATTTTAAAAACTCTTTCAAGAAGAGAAGAACTATAAGTCAATATGCTAGACTTAGTATCTTTTAGTTAGCAAAATAGAAGGATATATATAGGAATTTTGAATCCTAAATCCTAATTTAGAAACTTGTGTCAATTTCTTATAAATTGTACTTTAATTCATACATTTTCAAATATCTCATATTTGAACCCGAAAAATTTTAAAATTTTTCAATGAAATTTAATTTGATATCTATTTTTTATATTTTCATAATTTTTTTATATATGTTAATAATAAATATAAATTATAATATTAAAGAATTAAATAAATTAAGTTTTTTTAAAATTTATCATTAATTTATTAATTAATCAATTTATATTCATAAACTATGATTAATGTCTAGTTAAATATAACAATCACTTAAATGTTTTGACATATTCATTTATTGTACAATTTTTCATTGTAATTGAATCCATTCACCATGTTAATATTTAAATTAGATATAAAGTTTTAAATTAGTGTACACTTTTATTTTATTTTATTTAATTATATTATTTCTCAAATATCGATTATTGATTCTATGAATGGAATTATAATTTTTTTTTTTTTTTTAATATCCATTCCACCTTAATTGAGAAATTTTTTTAAATTAATATCCATTGAAAATAATGGAATATATTTTCACAATTATTTTAAGGTGATGAATCTTTTATTGGTTAGTCAATTATCTCCATATAATTCATATTATATTCAATCTAAGCTCTCATAAGTGATCCTTAATTAGGACAACCTAAAAGTTAAATCAAAGCCTAATAATTCTTATATAAGAAACTTTGGTGATATTAAGTTTAAGAATCACTTACACAATTGTTACATAAGTAATTCCATTGATAAATATATAATGTTTTATTTAAAAACTCTCATGGTGAATCAATTCAATGAATTTGTTAATCTAACAAGTATTTATATGTTTATTCAAATATCTTTATATTTCTATTTATGAGATGAATTATTTTCTTCATAAGAAAGAAATATATCATATGCTAATCTTATTACTCTACCAATGTTCAATTTTGATAACATATTAACTAGAAATAATACTTTGATGCATTAGATATCTCTTAATTATGATTCAATTATAATTACCTTTTAAAAGTATTTTATTTTATGCATTTTATCTTTAATGTTTATTAATAATTAATTTATTCATATCAATAATACAATAAATAAAGAATACATTTATTTATAAATTGTATGTATGAAATATCTAATATTTATTTAAATAGTAACAAACTCATTGATTACTAAAGTATACATTAACATTATGTACACTAATTCAATAAGATGAATTATCAATAATAATTAATGATTTAGAAAGAACAACATTACTCTCATCTATTTGAAACATTACAATAACTTATTCATGT
This sequence comes from Rhizophora mangle, assembly GCA_037832345.1. Classification (NCBI taxonomy): domain Eukaryota; kingdom Viridiplantae; phylum Streptophyta; class Magnoliopsida; order Malpighiales; family Rhizophoraceae; genus Rhizophora; species Rhizophora mangle. The sequence continues at coordinate 2,667,396 of JBAPLJ010000320.1, forward strand.
ACGTACTTTTTCGAACACTATAAGAAAGAGGAAAAAAAAATATAAAGTATATTACAAGAATATTAAAGATATTAAGAATATTAAATTTTACATTATTAAACTACAACTTAATAGTTCAATGGGTGTAATATTAAGAATATTACAACTTATAATGCCTTGCACTTTTAAGTAGATGTAAAGTCTAATGGGTGTAAAGATAATATATAAAGCTTTGATTCCATATCAAATAATATTTTAAAATTTTATATTTACTTAATAGTTCAAACTTATAAGTAAAGAAATTCATAAATATTACAAGTTATATTAACCCTTTATACTTTAGAGATGAAAAGTTTAATATTCTTAATAAAGGAAATGATAACCACTATCAATATGCATAAAAAGACTAAAAATTCAAGTTTGTAGGTGAAAAAGCTTGTAAACATTCAAAGTCATGTTAATTCTTCATACTTTAGAGTTGTGGGACTCAATATTTTTAACAATAATAATAATAATAATAATAAATGATAAGCATAATCAATATGCAGAAAAAAGGATTTTTAGAGCACACACTATCACATAATTTATCTTTTGACAACGACATTAGACTTCATAGATTTTTAAAGCAGTTGATTGAATTCAACGTTCAAATATTTGGGGGCCTTATCCTAACGATTGAGGGAATGTGTATTACAAACTCATGATGGAAAATTCGATGGCTTCAAGTGTCACAAACTGCCAAAAATTGAATCCAAGTTATTGGGTTAAGATATGGTTATGTGTTTATTGTTCTTATTAGACAAAAAAGAGACTATTCTGTGAGTAAATTATTATTCACACTACCATGCTACAGAAGATTAATCCAAATTATCCAATAGAGGAATGCTAGGGTTCACCATCCCCAAACAATTTCTGTAACCAATACTTAAAATTTCATGTTCCCATTTTCAGTAGCTAAATTCTTGGGAGCCAACAAGATCATTCGCCCTACCAATTTCATTTACTAATTCCATTATGACTGTATTTGATGGAATTTGTGGACAAAAGGAAATAAGATGGCCTTTGCATTAAGCAAGCGATACCATAATCTATTCCTAGCATCAACTTTGTGGTCCAACATGCACCACTTGTTGCGGTGAGGATTTCGTTCGAACCGAATGGTTATGGGTTTGAATCCTCGTCAAAGTATTTAGTAGAGTTAAATAAATATTTATTTTTACATAATTTGAGAAGTGGCTGGTGATACTTTATTCCATTGATTTAGAATAGCAATCCAATTCACTCTATAGTGTGAATTTAACACAATCCTCCTTAGCAAGATTTTGAGACATCACTCTTATTTTTCCATTTATCTCAATGAAACAAAATAAAAAAACAAAAAAGAAAGAGAAAGAAAAAGAAAAAGAAAAACTTCATTGTTCCGCGCACGTTTAGCCTTTATGAATAAAATGATAGTTATGTTTGCAAGCTAGCAATTCTTCTATTTTTTGCTTACGTAACTAGTTGATAGTTGTAGGAGGTAGTTTTTAGATCATAGAACATTTTGACGTGTACGTACTCCTCAGAGATGATGAAGAATAGTTTACATTTTTTTTTGTCATTTTATGAATATTGAGTTTTTGCCTAGAAAATGCCCTGAGGATTAGATTCCTCTGCCCATATGTTATGATCAGTCGCATTTTAATTTAAAAAAATTTAAAATAAATATTATTAAAATAAAAAATATAAAAAATATATTTTTTAAGTGTAATTAACAAAATTTTAGATAATAAACTAAAATTTATAAAATTTTTAATTTTTATTAATTTTATAATTTATATTATTCTTTATTTATAAGACTAAAATCAACCAATTCTACACAATTTTTCAATATGAGATTTTAGTCATCAATTTAATAAATCTCTACATTGACTCAAATTTCAAATATAATAATAATATTCTACCTCTTCACGAACTCTCAAGTCATTATATTACATTAATTAAGTTCAAGTATTATTTAAACTCAACAACTAGAAGAGGTTTTATAAACATATATATAAGATTGTTTTTGATACTAATGTTTTAGACTGCAAATTTTATCTCGACAATTATTTCCCGAATGAAGTGATACGTTAATATGCTTCATTCTCTCATGATATATCTAATCCTTAATTAAGTGCATTGCACTTTAATTATCACAATGGATGGTAACAATATCTTGATGTAGACTAAGTTCATCATGCAAGCCTTTCAACCATAAGACTTATTTGATTGTTTTAGTCATTGTCATGTGTTCTATTTTAGTAATAAACAAAGAAATAATATGTTATAAAGTAGTTTTCCAACTAATAGTAGAACTACTAACACAAAATACATAGTTTATAAGAGATATTATCCTATTGAGATTAGTGGTGTAATCAAAATCAACAAAATCAATCAATGTGTCTAAATTTTTACTAAACTCTAAACATGTGTTCGAAGTACCTAACAAGTATCTGAGAAACCATTTCATATCATGCCAATGTGATTTGTCTGGAAAAGATGCATACCTGCTAACCACACTAATGACTTATAAAATATCTAGATGCGTACAAACCATCACATACATAAGATTGTCGATAGCCCTTGCATATGTAATTCTTTTCATATACATCTTCTCTTCATCTGACTTTAGTGACTAAGCATTTTATAATCTAAAATGACTAATAATGAGAGCATTGATAGTTTTGGCATTTTTCATATCAAATCATTCAAAAATCTTCTTAATATAATTCTTTTAGGTCAAATATAACTTACCACTTTCATAATTCTTTTTGACTTCTATACCAAGAATCTTTTTTGTTGCTCTTAAGTCTTTCATCTTAAAATCACCATTCAAAAATACTTTTAAAGTATGAATTTCTAACAAATTCTTGGTAGCAATGAGTATATCGTCAATATAAAATGAACAAGTTATCATCTAACTTCCAAAAATAAGCACAATTATCATGCATGCCTGGAATAATCATAAACTAACACAAAAAGAATCAAATCTCTTATACAATAGTCTTGAAGACTACTTCAACCTAAGGATTTATTCAACAAACAAACATAGTCTTCCTTACATTCAACTCTAAAACCTTGGGGCTACTTTATGTATATTTGCTCCTCGAGCTCACCATGTAAGAAAGTTATTTTAACACCAAGTTGTTCCAACTCCAAATTATACATAGTCATTAAAGCAAGTAAGACACATATCAAGTTGTGTTTAATAATGTAAGAAAGTTATCCTAACTCCAAATTATATATAACCACCAAAGCAAGTAAGACATGTATCAAATTGTATTTAATAACAAGTGAGAAAACATCATTAAAGTCAACATGTTATACCTGACTACAATTTTTTGCAACCAAACATGTCTTGTACCTTACATCTTCAACCTTTGGTATACTTTTCTTCTTTTTAAAGACCTATTTGCAACTAATGACTCTCTTTTCTGAAGGCAACTTCACAAGAACCCATGTGTCATTCTTGTGGAGAGATTCTATTTTTTCATTCATTGCAACCAACCACTTAGATAAGTCAACAACTAAGACTACTTCTGAATATGTAGATGGTTCGCCATTTTTACTAATCTCTTGTACAACTAAAAGAGCATAAACAACATAGTCATCATATCTTTATAGTAGTCGAATCTCTCTTCTTAATATTTCTTTGGCTATAGAATGATCCTCCTTTTTGTCTTTAGAGAAATCTGCAATATTTGATAAATTTGATTGAATGTGAAAACTTTACTGTTGAACATCTCGATTCACAATTTTAAACTCCACCTACTTATGTGCACTATCACCTTTACTTGTATCATAAAGAATATAAGATATTTATTTTGGATGTAACATATAGGATTCATCAAATATAACATTTCTACTAATCACAAATTTTGGTGAATCAAGATATCATAAATGATATCCCTTCACTCCAGTACATACCCAAGGAAAATGCACTTTTAACTCTAGGTTCCAATTTCTCATCATTAACATGCATATATGTAGGATATCCAAATGTTTTCAAATCAGAGTTTAGCAAGAGTACCTAACCAAACTTCCTCTTCAGTCTTAAACTTTATAAATGTTGATGGTGCACGATTAATGATATAACAAGCTGCAAAGATTACCTTTATCCAAAAAGTCTTTTGACAAATTAGCATTTTAAATCATACAGTGATCTCTCTCCAAAAGTGTTTAATTCATATGTTTAGTAATACCATTTTGTTAAAAATTTATCCTAACTATACGGTGATGAACAACACCTTCATTTTCAAAAAATTCATTAAATTCACTTTCACAAAATTTTAAGTCATTATTTGTCTTAAGCCACTTAATTTACTTCCCTATTTACTTTTCAATCAATGCTTTCCACTTCTTGAATGTTTGGAAAACAATATTCTTATGCTTAAGTAAGAAAACTCAAATTTTTCTTAAATAATCATCAATGGAAGTCAACATATACTTGACACCACCTTTTGATAGAACGCAATATGACCCCCAAAGATCTGAATGAATATAATTCAAAGTATCTTTTGTCCTATACATTGCTGGATACTTGAAACTGACATAGTTCTGCTTCCTAAAGATGTAATGCTCACAAAATTCCAACGTCCTAGTACGTTGTCCATATAGAAGACCCCTTTCACTCTACATAAATAGACCTTTCTCACTTATATGCCCTAACTATATATGTCATAATTTTGTAAGATTTACCTTTGAATTAGATGATGTAAAGACTACAATAGTGCCTATAATTATAAATCCTTATAGAATGTATAAATTTCCAAATATGCAAGCTTTAAGGACAATGAAAGCATTGTTACTGACTTTCAAAACTACACCTTCACTGATGTAACTATAACCAAAAGCCTCAAGTGTTACCAACAAGATGATATTCTTCTTTAATTATGGAACATGTTTGACTTGTATAAGTGTTCTCACAGCATCATCATGAGTCTTAATTCTAACCATATCAATCCTAGCAATTTTGCAAACTATATTATTACCCATCATAACAACTCCTCCTTTAATAGATTCATAAATGGAAAACTAGTCTCTATTAAGTCATATATGGTACGTGTAACCAGAATCCAAGATCTATTCATTTGCAACCCTTAATTTATCATTAGCAAAGAAAATAATTTCTTTACTCTCATTTTATATAACACTAACTTGAACTGACTTATTACTTTTGTCCTTTTCCTTGTCCTTGGCTTTTAGTTTCAAGCAATCAACTTTAATATGCCCTTTTGTTTTACAATAATTACACATTAAATTTCTATATTTAGATTTAGATCTAGATTTATATCTCTGACTATTTGCATTGATTTTATCTGATATACCCCAAACCACCAACTTGTTAGCTTGACCATCACTACTCTTCCTAGTTATATCCCTATTAATTTGATCTTTCGACTTCATAATAAACTTAATTTTTTTATAAAAAATAGTTTCTTTATCATAAAGTATTGTTCCTTTAGAATACTTAAATGAATGGGAAAAAAAACACAATAATAATAGGGCTTGATCCTCATCTTAATATGAACATCTATATTACTTAAATTTATAAGTAAAGAATCAAATTCATCAAGATGTGACAATATAAATGATTCTTTAGGCATATAAAGTATATACAAACTCTAGTTTAAATAAAGTTTATTTTTTATTGTTTTCTTTATATACAAAGTTTTTAATTTCTCCCGCAAATCCTTAACAAGCATTTTAATAGCTACTTTTCTCAAAATCTCATTAGAAGGATTTAAGATGATGTCTAATGTGAAATTTTTGTTAAGACCAGCAAACTCTTCATTTGATATCTTCTTTAGTTTTTTCTACTTCCCTAACAGTGCTATGTTGACATCATCTTGAACCAATATAACCTTCATTTTCAACTACGTCATTCTGAAGTTGACATTTTGATTGAACTTTTTAAAATAATACTTCATTATTGTCATAATGATTATTTTTTCAGTAAATCTTGCTCTAATACTAGGAAATGAGCTGTAGGTACCAATTTGTTAGGAAATAAGTTTCAAGTTATAGCCTTTAAAGATAATAAAAAAAAAAAAAACTAAAGACAAGGGATACCAAATCCATAGATAATAAGAAAAAAAAAAGCTAAAGACAAGGATGTCAAATTTACATGGTTTGGTCAATTTGACTTACTACGTTAACAGGTAAAAGTAAGAACAAATATTATTAAATTGAAGAATACAAAAAAAAAAAACTCTTTTCAAACCTAGTTAATAAAAACTCAAATAATGGACTAAAGATTCATAAAATTTAACTTCCTTAATTTTTATTGATTTTATAATACACTACATTACTCTTTATTTATAAGTAACAAAATCAATCAACTCTAGTTAATTTCCCAATGTGAGACTTTAACAACCAACTTAATATTTTAAATCTCACAAAACATAAATGCTTATTGGGTTGCCTCTGTACATATTTTCGGATTTCATGGTGTTGTTTGGAGGGTCAAGAGTCTTACTTTCTCTCCAATAATTATGCATTTATAATAACAACTAAAATACATTGCTTTTCAAAAAAATAAAAATAAAAATGGAGGGAGATTTGTTGGAGTTAGGGGATTTGGTTCAAGCTTCTTTTTAACTTGCAATAGAAGCAATAATGGAAAAATGGAATGAAGAGAGAATTTGAAAGCATTAGGGCTAATTAGTTTTTTCTTCGTTAGATTAACTTTTCATAATATAAAAGATTCTTGCTATACGTGTTTGAATTTCTTAATTCAAATTTAACATTACATATGCACATAATTTTGCATGAGACTTGACTAGCTAAACTTGTACATTTCAAATGTTAACACGAGATTACACTTAAAATAATTCACTTAAGCTACTGCAACGCTTCTTTTACAAGTCTTACCCTAACTTTCATAACTAACAGCTGGCTTTTGGAGGGAAAAATGGCAGCAAAAGGATTGTAGATTGAGCCGACAAGTAAAACCGCAGCACCATGGTTGTTGAAGGCCTTTTTAAGACGTCAAGATTCTATGGTGACTTTGCTTTTGAAAAAAAGTAGGGTTTATTTATCCTTTGTAACTGTTGGATGCTTGGATCGGCTCTTTTTTTTTTTTTTTTTCTTTTTTGTGAAAATTTTTTTTACCACATATCGTCTTATTCAATGGTAAAACGTAAATTTTACTTTGTTGGTCTCGTGTGTTGAAAGTGGCGCTTGACAGCCAAAAATGTCCACAATGGTGAAAAGGACAATGGAGAGTTTGATTAGGAGACGGGTGAAAAGTGTAAAGACGCTTATATGACTGGAAAATTTTCGTTAATCTATCCCATTGGAAGCAACTATTAACAATAAGATAACTATTGAGAAAAAAAAAAATATTCTAATAATTTTTCTTATATTTAATTTTATTTATTTATAAAAATAGATAAAATATACATATTTATATTTTTTTTATTATTACTATATTATTTTTCAAATATTTTTATTTAATTTTTCTTCAACAATAATATTTACAGAATTAAACTTTTGTGCGTGGCTTATAGATCTGATTACATAAGTATTATACATGTAATGACTTCGCGAATTAATCTTTGAAGATTAGTTAATTCATGACTACAACATCGGAGAAGAAAAAAAAGGTTAACCGGCTCCATTTTTCATTAATTTGACGCTTCATGCAGTCTCACATTCAGGTGTCAAAAGTCCAAAACAAGACATATCCATGCTTTAATTATCTCTCAATCATTAAATGAGGTAGGCTTTGACTTTCATGCGTGCAACAAGCGACCCAAGTAAGCTGTATGTCTATCCCGTCATTGTCAAGGCCAGAGACTCACTGTTGCTTCTGTGCCACCGCGGGATCGATTGGATGTCTAATTTGATTTGCACGCTGAGTGAACTGAATAAACATTCATATTCTGGCTCTCTTGAAACTTTCCCATTTCAACGTAAGATTTTGAGCGAGCGACGTAGACATGTAGTCTTTTTCCTTTGGCTGGTGCACGGTTGTTCGAGGGGGGAAATCGGCTATTTGCCTTCCACGACCAATTGACATTGATTGGTTGGGAATCCAATGCACAAAAGCTTACGAAAATTTCTCAACCCCAGGTCAATTTACCTACAGCCGCTACAGCTTATTTTATGTTACTCGCTTTGAAAATGAAAATAAACTAATTAAAAAAGCCAGCATTTAATGATTTTGGTGCATTGACGATTATTAAACTTAAAAAGATATTTAATTAGCATTGGCCACCCAGCGAGGTCCGCCTTTCCCATTACAATATCTGAAGCTGAGATCATAATAAAAGCTTATCTACATAACATATATATACAGATAAAGCATTTAACTTTGTAACGAGTGTCTTAAATATCTATAGCTCAAAAATGAATCTGGGGCACTACTAGCCCTATCGAACAGGGGAGGGGACTAATAGAAAAGGAATGAAACCATTAGGTATTCAGTGACCATCAAATTTAGAACTTAGTGTACGACATAGATTCCAACCTGAATTTCACTGATAATTATATCTGGCTGGAAAGAATCCCAGGTGACAATGACGAACGAAGTACTTCTGAGATCTATATTCGAGAGCCCACGTTTGGGCCATTAAGAGGGACCATAATAAAGCTTAAAGTTCTGAGCCGTAAAGCTATATATCTCGTTCGAGGGCCATCTAGTTCTGGGCCACCGAAATTCGAAAGAAGGCCATCAGGTCCGTTATAGCGAGTTTTCTATATGTTTTTAATAGGGTCTGTTTCTTACTAGCTGGAAGGAAATTCTCATCTTTCTTAAATAGCATCAATTTTTTTTTTTTTTTTTAATGATATTTCTGAGATTATGTACTAAGTCAGCTCTTTGTCCTCCTTGATACCCATACATCCCTGTCTCATACTCACTATGTCTTAACTTAGCACGGTACATTAAAAGGTGGATGCTGTTTTCAATTTTTACGATGAAGAAATGGCAAGGTGCTAGATGTTCCATGAGCTCGTAATGCAAAATATTCATTTTTGGAGAGTGTAACAAAAATAAATTCTGTTAAAAGACAGATAATACTTTTGCCGCACATGTTCCAGTTCAGTTACAGGGGCTTAAGGGATCCCAATAGTCCAGCCCTCTTTATCCTCTGTCACACCAGTTTGAATTCCTAATGCATCTCCCACGATACGGATCCAGCTCCAGTTTTGGATTCAATTCTGCAAATAGAAAGAGATAAACATATGCAAATAGAAACCAGCTTCAGTTTATATGTGTGTGTGTGTGTGTGTGTGTGTGTGTGTGTGTGCAAATAGAAACCACAGGTCATCAAAATTGCTGGGGCACTTCCACCAGATTAAGAAATTTGAAGAGAAAAATTATGCTTACTTAATGTGTTCATATTGATTTTTCCTTTGAAATGATAATCTTACAAGGATATACGGTGAATTATATGCTTTAGGTATACCTTTTATCGTTGTAAGAAATAGTTCCCACGGAAGCAAAAACAACAGTAGTTCCAGTGCAGAAAACTTCATCAGCATTCATTAATTCGTCTACTGGAATAGCACGTTCCTCAACCTGATGCATACCCCAACAATTTCAGAATGTATGCAGGAGGCATACCTATGGTCTGGCTCTATTTTTGTGCCAAAACATCAGAATTTCAAAAAAAACAAAAAGGAAAAAATTTTGGTTTACTTCATCTACGTAAGAGTCAAAACCAGTCAAATTCACCTTGTAACCACTATCGGGGGCAACATCCAATAAATAAATGAGGACCTTCGCTAAACACGCATAGATATGCAATTCATTAGGCCTTCGGGTCTATGAGTTGACTTAATCTGGAATAAGGAAAACCACTACTGGTATCTATGTTAGGCCTTTGATTTCATGACTCAACAGGCTTAGTCATACTGATTACGAATTTCCAGTGGTGTTACCTCTTTGTAACGGGCCATCTAACATGTTTGAATTATTAACCCTTGATGCTTCTTCATGGACTATCAGTTGTGTCCTTGTATTTTTTGCTGCTACGGTCACTATGGTATAGAAACCTTCTTCTACTCTGGCCACATCCTTAGATTTAAACAAAGAAAGCCAGATGCCTCCAGATAACAGTAGCAAATCAAATCTGAAGCAGAGAAGAGTTTATTTGATACCTTCACAATGAAAAATGTTGCAAAACAGGAGACTTCCTCTAAGAACTTATTGTTGCCCAAGTCAAGGTACAAGACTTCAGAAAATCCCCCGCTCTTTGCTCTAGCTGAAGCTTTCAAAGCCTGCATATCAAAGCAAAGGTCATATTAGAATTACTTCTCACCTGCTTCATCACAGAAAGATGTACTTACTGAGGCATAATTGCCAACTGCTTTTATGCCTCCAGTACCACCCTGGAAAGCACGATTATACTCCTCTTCAACATACGGGTTCAAGACCCCTATTCCTTTCTTTACAGAAAATGAGCAGAATATTAACCTTCAGTTGAAATTGAGCCAATAAATAGTTTCGTAAATGGAAATAAGCCCACCTTGAAGTAATTACCAACAGGTGAAGCATATATGAGGAATTTATATTCTGTTGCTGGTGCCAAACTCAGTACAGGGCCACTGCCCATCAGCAGTGACCTAACACACAAAGCCCATTTTCCAGAAGGAGGAACCTGCTGGGATCATGGCACATAGTCTCAAAAGTCTATAAATTGAATAGGGAAATTTTGTCATGAAACATACAGTAATTCCATTGCAATATAAAGACTGAAGTCATTGTTTTCAAAAGGTAAAATTTGTATAACTACCCGGCGCTTGATAGCAAGGACAGTGTGCTTGACAGACTCGACAGCATGCACATTCTTTCAGCACCAATCCTTATGCGAATAGCATTCTGATCTAGACAAAACAGAAGAAGTTGACCATCTTCTTTTCTCTATGCTTTTAAGCCTTCAAACAGTCCTTGAACAGATTTGCAAGTAGAGCCACAATGATAATATTTTTATAAAATTAAATTGTTTCCTCTGTCCAATAAAGATAACGAGGTCCTTAAGTGGCACAAAATATCCAGTTTATGAACTTTCTTTATGCAATTAAGCTAAAATATATATATCAACTGCAGCTTGCCTGCCCATAATTTAAGACTCCTGCAGAAGGGCTCAACTCAATGTTCCCATAGGGACTAAGCTTTTCATGTTCCAAATTCCCGTCTTCAGAACATTTTGCCAGGTACATATAATCAGTTGGTATGGGCCCAAACCGAGATTATCCCAATCCACATCAGCATATTCATTGACGCCAAAAGCACTGCCACCCAACATTTAAAAAGAAACAGGATAAGGAAGATAAGATTATTACACTTCTGCAAAACTGCAAACGGGTCAACATAATCGTCTAAATCTACAGAGCAACACAACAGAAGAAGGACTAACTCAAAAGTGAAAAACTATGTTTGACTGATAATTTCAGTAGCAGCGAAGACCTATACATCAAGACCTTCTCATCTGGAATTAGCTAGCAATAGATGACATACAGAAACATGTAAAACTGGCTAGCGGAAAGAGCCTTGCATAATGCAATTATCGGAAAAAGAAAAAAAAGAAAAAAAGATAAAAAAAAACCCTGCAGAATGTGTTGTAGTACATATTGCACTTCTTGTCATTCAAAAAGAAAAATTGCATTATCCTAGGCAGTAACCTATAGCTTGATGGTTTCCATGCCTCCTGTAAAGAAGATGCAGCTCCCGATGATCGACGAGAATAAGCTCCAAACTGCAAACAAGCACATTGAACAGTTAGAGTTTGTTGCCTCAAAAAAAAATAGAGTTGTCAATTGAGTACTGAAATTCTCATAAAATGGACCCTTAAACTTGCATAGGGCTAAGTATATGTAGACCCCCCGAAAAAGATCTAGCTCCAAGGCCATAGAAGACACTGAAATTCAGCTATTTGATGACTGTTAATCCCAAACATGTCTACAGGCTGACCTTTGGTGTTTTGGAAGTCCCTATTACAACGTCAAGCCCCTCTCCAGTGGAGATGTCGAGCAACAACTTTTTGTTTGTTCATTTGCAGAAAACAGGACGTGATTAGTAATCCTTTTTCATTCCACTAATTAAGAAAACCACGCGCATTCAGACAATTAACCCTGCTGAAACAAGAAAGACAAGCTATTAAAGACCAACCTTTGACGACAGTGGAGAAGAAGAACCGAGTCGTAAAGCCTGAACCAGACCACTTAAGCACACACTTCGTCGAATCATTGTCGCCTCTAATGTTTCCCTTAAATCCCACCTGGAAATACACTAGTGGGTGTGAAGTATGGGGTGTGGGAATGGAGCAGGGAGAGTGAGCGAGACCAGAGAGGCATGCACATGCAAGAACAAATGTGAGTGGTTAGTATTAAATGAAATGACTGCTTTGTTGGCTACCAGATGGTGCATGGAATCCGCTCCCTTGTCAGTTAGTGCTAATATGAATTATGAATAATATTTGTACTATATAAAATAAAAATAATTTTATTATATTACGTGAAATAGCATTAAGCACCCTGTTTTGATAGGTCCTATAAATATTATTTTGTATCATATAAATTTCATATAAAAATTCATTTTATTTCTACACAACTCTATTATATAAGATTAAATATGATTCATGTGATACTAATTGTTATCTAATATGGTATACATTATATTATATTCAAACTATATGTACTAAACGGTGTAAGACAAAGTGAAAGAGAGAAAAAAAAAAAAAAACAAAAGAAAAAACTAGAAAGTGTTTAATGAGATATCAAATTATGCACGGAATGCATGAGAACAAAGAATGACGGACCGCAACCAATGAGAATTGAAAACCCACTTCTTTTCTTTATATTTCTCTTGTCATTCTCGCTTGTTCCACAAGCGTTTTGTTACTAGTCCTTAATATTGGAAAATAAAAGAATAAAAAAAAGAAAGGTGGGAACATGACGTATTGGGTTCCAATTAGTAGATACATCAAAGACACAATGACCACCGAAATCAGCCACCAATCGTCCAATATATTGTGGTTTGATTGAAAATATTAAAAGAAGAATGACGATAGAATATTAAGAGAGAAATCCACCGAACTTGCCCCATTAATAGTTTTCATTTATTGAATTAAAGAGAAATGGAAAGATGATTCAATGACAATTACAAAAATACTAATAAGAATATCAATAATTATAACAATTAAAAATGACATTAACAGGGGAGAAATAAGATAAAAGCATCGTGTTGTCATTCAATTGAGGATGAGACCATGAAATATCAAGTTAGCGTCATTGACTTCTTGGGCTTCAACTTGGTTTCACAATCGTAGCCCCACTGGGACCAATCTCCACGAAGCAAGTTAATCCTTCCCCGGGCTTCCTACCGGTCTCAATTTGAAAAAGAGTAGAAAACAAAGACTGAGTCATTCTTTCAACAGATTTCCCATTTGTTTACGGCCTTCCATTTTTTGTCCCGCTAATTGAAGACTTTCATTTTTATTTTTTATTTTTTTTTTTAAATATTGAGGAAGAAGTAGGGATTAAAAAATAAAAATTTTATAAAAATAAAAAATAATTTTTAAAAAAAAAATTTAATTTTTAATCATTAAAAGAATTAATTTCTAATAAGTTAAAAACTTTAATTAATATTTTCCATTGAATTAAAAAAAAATCATACAGTTTTATAAATATATAAACTTAAATTTAAATTGATAATCCATTATTACAAAAATAATTACATTTATTAAATTTAAAATATTATATATATATATATTAAATAATATAATTAATAATAACAATAATTTTTTATTAAATGTACAAGTTGCGTACAAATTATGATTTACCGTATGAAACAAGCTTCTTATAAAATGCACATGAAGCTTTTGTAGGAAAAAGTGCCATGCTCCAATTCAGGATTTGAGAGGAAAGAGCGGCTTATGGCGGTCCATTGACATCGTGAAGCTAGGATGCAACGAAATTTCAGCCATTAATTACCGTCACCCTTCTCTAAGTTTCCACACGCTACATTTGCTTAGCCGGGCATCGCCATAGCAACATGAACTAAAAATTGAACCTAATCAGCATATTTGCCGTTTTAACTTTCGAATGAATCAGCTGGAAGCTCATATTTGCCATTCCTTCCCATTCTACTCCAGGAGAACAATCCAACCCATTTTATCTTCTGTCAGGCCCATCTGAATATTTGACAGGGCGGAATAGAGTTGCTGGGACACAGCACCAAGTCCACCTTCTCCGTAGGAGACTCTGCATCCAATCCCCAGATGAAAGGTGATCATCGATAGTTTCCATGAAACTATGACACCAAAATGGTAAGCATTTCAAATTTAAACTCCTGTATGAAATTCTTCTCCCACAGATTTCAGCCTGTGGTAAAGTACTGCTCGATATTACCTTTTGCCCTGGTGAGTTATGCTCCCAACAGGCAATAAACCAACAGCATTTGCTGTACAAAAAACTTCGTCAGCAACAAGCAATTCGTCAACTGGAACAAGTCGTTCCTCGACCTGTTGAAAGAGAACAGAGAACCTATTGTAGAAAATTCTAGTCATCATCTGTTTATCAACAATCAAGATTCTACTAGACCAATATTACCAGCAAAAGGTCACTAGCCATAACCTATGGTGGTAAAATTAGGCTTCAAATCCTAATCTCTAGGAATTAAAAATAAATAAATTACAAGCAGAGGAGAGACTTGAAGCCAGTCCTGTAACACATTAAAAAGGTACAAAGATTAGGAGCCAAGACTTCTATGTGAACTCTTGCACATATGTTTTCTCCCTATTTATCTTTTTTTTTATATAGTTATATTATTATTATTGTTATTATTATTTTTTTTAAAAAGGTGAAAAGAGACTCCTAAGAGCCCAAAGTACAATTGGAAGATGCAGCTGATGCCACTGCCTGCCATAAATTACACATCCACCCTTTGCCTTTAGCAAATTAACATCTTAATCATCAGCAAGACCATGAAGGATCAATGTTACGATGATAGATTGGCAAGAAAAAATTGTTGAAGTACCGTCAAATAATCAATTTCCATTGGAATCAAGTGGTTGCCAGGAGAATGGACTATGCTTCCTTAGAATGTTCTGTTCAACAAAGCTAAAATGCAGAACTCTGTGTAGAAAAGTACATGGCCTGGATCATAATACCTAAAGAGTGTAGTATCATTTTGAATTGTTGACAATATATAGTAAGCAAGTGAGAAGGTATCTCCTAGACTGAGGAACTAAACACATGAAAAAGATAAATCAATAAGCAAATGACCCACAATCTCACCTTCCTTAGGAACGAAGCAATATATAGTAATTCAATTGTTCAATTGATAGCCAAAATCCTACAGAAATGTTGCCAGGGTTCAAGTACATGATCCAACCACTAGTCTTAGCATCACACAGAATGAATTGATCCTCATAAACTACTTTGAAAGCAGAAAACCCCCCCTCCAAAAGAGAATTGTTTAAGATATCCACACTAATGATGAATAAGCATCCACACTAATGATGAATAAGCTCCAAATATAAACAATAAATGGATATCAAGATTCCAAAATCCAATGGCCAGGATATTGGGGAAATTTATATATCAAACCCTTTAAGAATCGATCTCACATTTTTGGCCAAAAAGAGATACCTGAAATCCCAGTATGCAGGCAATATCAATGATACTTTCTCTGGTAATACCAGGTAGTATTGTCCCCCTTAGTGCCGGAGTACATATAGTTTTTCCCTATAAACTCACAGTATATGAGATGCAATAGATTAAAGAGGCATCAAAAAAATTTCAATACATTCTATCTTTTGAATCAGAATAGTAATATCGATCCAACTTGAAGTGAAGATAGAGAAACTGAAATCTCCAAAACCAATAAGAATGAGAAGACAAAAGATAAAGAAAAGAAATGACAAAAGTAGGGGCCACCTAACAGGAAAATTTGTAGCAAAAGAAAACCAAGATTCCAACTTCAGAGCAGAATATATCAATGTATGTTACTTGCTCAGACAATGTATACACAAAATAAAATAAACATGCTCATGATATCATTATCTGTATTGTCCTTCAGTATAAAAGGATACGTTCAATGATCCTCCAACCAACAATGATATTACCACCTCTATCAATTGCAAGGTAAATGCTTCCTTGGTGATGAGAAAAGATGCACTTGATTTAGATGATCTACACAAGAATATGTTCTAAAAAATCTAATTACATTTTTGCTTCAACATTCACTTTCAGATCATTAAACGCAATATAGATAAATAAAAAAATCAAACAGCATTTTTACTTCATTATAGCCCAGAAAAGTCTTCAGCTATACCTTCACAATAAAAATATTAGCTGTGGAAACTTCTTCAAGATATCTGTTATGCACAGAATCAAGGTAAAGAACTTCATCAAAACCATTTGCTTTAGCAGCATTCAATGCCTTCATGATCTGAAAATATAATAAAGCAGACACAACTGAGATAATACAGTTATGGCCAATAACCAGTTGCTATAAATGAGATGAATAGAAAAGGAAAAAAGATAATAATACAAAGTGCATCACAACATTGAAATAATTAAGTGGTCCTTGATTTGCAAAACAACAGGGTCTCAGATGAAGCAAAGGATGATTACATTAGCCAACTCCAAGAAATTAGCTAACAAAGTGCCATTTGCATGATCAACCTACCGAAGCATAGTTTCCTATAGCTTTTATGCTTCCAACCCCACCAGGAAAAGCACGATAAATTTCAGTATCAACCACTAGATTTATTGGTTTCAAACCCCCCTGTCATCATCAGAGAAAGAAAAACCAATGACAGAGTACACTTTAACAATATTGCAACAGAAAATCAGTCTAAAGGATGGTGAGAAGTGAAGATTGAGAAGAAAGGTCATATCCAGAAAATGTGAACATTGAAAGAACATGCACATAACCAGAAGCCATAATCTTGATTAAGAGGTTACACAAACTTAGAGAGAAAGTAATAAACCAGCATACCTCAAAATAACCCTTGACTGGGATAACATATATCAAAAAGGTAAAATCAGATGGGGTTGTAAGACTAAGAACAGGTCCGCTGCCTATAAGTAGGGGTCGGATGTATAAGAAGCCTTTATTTGCAGGGGGAACCTGAGGTGTGGCATTGAGCACTATAAGTAGAGCAAAAGAATACAGACAAAAAACAGAGAATTGCCCTAAGAGCAAATATGATGGCTAATTACCCAATGCCTATTTGCTGACACAGTAAGTTTCACTCCTTCAACAAACTGATCAATAGTCGGGGCAGGCATGCATATCCTATCAGCTCCCACTCTCATTCGCATTGCATGTTTTTGGGGACGAAACAGCAGTATAGAGTTGTCTTCCCTCTTGTATGCCTTCAAACCATCAAATATTCCCTAAATGAAAAGGAACGAGAAGAAACATATTCAACATTTCTCGCAAAGAAGACAACTCACACCACACACTGGTTTCCAATACCAAAACCAAGAACAGAATTGTCAGCCACTGTAGAGACAGTAGGCAAAACAAACAACAAAGAAATAAAACGTGCAAGCGACATAAACATCTAATTTATTCATTCTAACCTGACCATAGTTCAAAACAGAGGAGAATGGATTCAATTCTATCTTCCCGAAACGTTGTAACTCACCATCCGAAAACTTGTCACCTCCACTACATTTCATTACAAACATATAACCAGTCGGCACAGGATCAAATCCAAGGTTGTCCCAGCTGATATTAGGCGATTCAGATGTAAGGCTGCTTGGTTTTTAGCAACAAAAACATGTCAATTTTTCGGAAGCTAAACTAATTCAGCAGTATGCAAGTAACTGGCCATAATAGCACTCCAGAGAGCCCGTAACCAAAGAAATGTTTAGTAGGTTCTATTAAATATTCAGAGGCCTGTATCTATATATATATATTACCTAAAATTATCAGAGGGAGTCGATTTCGGCATTACAGAGAAGGTGGTTGGACGGGTGGCCACGACCATTCGAAGCGTAGTCGGCGCAAAAAGGAGGGAATCGTGTAGCTGCAACCACAGGCGTGAATCAAACGCTAAGTGTTAGCTATCCTTGCAATAAGTTGAACAAAGTAGCAATCTAACAATAGTCGATCATGTAGAAAAAGAAGAAGAAGCAATGCCTTGAAAGAGAAGGAGCGGGGAAGAAAGGCAGGTCTTTAGCAAAGCAGCGATGGCTGTAACAAGTTGTTACGAATTGGCACTTCTTCGCCATCTCTCACTCCGTTTCGCGTAATGCTCCAACGCCACAAAGACCAAGAAGAGAAAGAAGATCGGAGGAAGATGAAGTCTTTCTTTATCACAAAAAACCGAAAAACAAAAACAGAAAATTTTGTTTTTTCTTATCGTTTTCTGCTGTCTCTCTCTCTATATATATATATATATATATATATATTATAAATATAACTCAATTATAATAAAAAAAATTATTTAAAATAAAAAATAATAAAATAAATTTATATAATATAAAATTATTAAAAAGTTATATTTATACGAAAAATATAAACATTGCAATCACTTGTATATATACATGTATTTACGTTTTAAACGTCGACCGAAGGGATAGCGTTTATCTTGCGCACCTACCCTTTGGATTCGGACACGTATATTCTTGGCATTCATTTCGGAGTCTCATTTATGAAAAAAAGAAAAAAAGAAAAATTATCGTACATGGAGATTAATCGGAGGCGTCACAAAGCTCTGAATTTGGAAGGATTTAATAACAGCGGAAGCAGAAATTGCTAACCTAAATAAATAAACAGTCTTCTGCGTGAAATTATAATGAAAATGGAGGGAAACTCCCTTCACTAATTTCCTTTATTTCAGGGTTACAAGATGAGACATCAAATTTAAAAAGGGAAAAGAAAGCAATGGTGATAAAAAAAACAATAAAAAATAATAATAATAAAACAGGAGAACGAGAGAGAGAGAGAGAGAGAGAGAGAGAGAGAGAGAGAGAGGGAAATCATAGGATAGTGCAAAAGGAGGAAGACCCAGCATCATCGGCGGCGGGATTGTTAGGATCGACACCAGGCCAGGCACGGCAGAGACAGTGCTGACCTTCGGGTATGGATTTGTAGACAGAATGGAGGTGCCTTCCACAGCCGCCCCAGCTGATCTTGCCGCATGTTGAACACGTCACCTTGTAACACATCTTACTCGCTTGCCCCAACCCTGTTTACTCCTTAGCGAACTGGACTCGAGAATTGCCAATGCGGGAAAATGTTTTGCGAACAAGTGAATTGATATTCGCACATAAACCGTTGTATTTAAGGCAAGTTTTTATATTTATAAAAGTCAAATAAGGTAACACAGCATCAGTTGCCTTCGAGCTTCCCCTACCTCCCTCTCCCTCGTAAGCTCTGACGTTTCAACTTGTTTGAAATATAAAAAATTGGTAGAAGAAAAAAATAAAAAAAGGGATAAGAGCTGAAATAGAATAATCGCAATTTGATAACTGTTAAAGAAAGTAAATTATTAGAAAATAGTAAGAAAATTTAGGTTGACATTAAGTGGATAAATACCAAAATGCCCTCTATCTACCCCTAATTACTCTCAACAATTTAGAGACATAATTGTTATTTTGTACAGATAAAATGCCCTCTATTTTCTTTCTCACTTATTTTTAACTTATCTGAATAATTACCAAAAAAAAAAAAATATATTCTTTTCTTTTTTATATTCTTCTTTCTAATCACTTCGCTTGACACCCACTTTCCAATTCACACACCCCACTAAGATAAAAAAAATAATAATAATAACAGACAAAGAATATTCCTTTCTTGCCCGGGCGGTCAAAGTACGGGGAATTGTAATACAAACCAGGGATGGCCCATTGTACTGATAGCTGTTTATTGCTCATGGCATTGTCGGTTGGATGGAAAGATCGACGGTTAATTGAGGCATATCCAATGGTTCGCAATCGCCTTCGACAACATCGAAACGACGAGATGACAAAACAGCGAAATAAAGAAAACAATAAACTTTATTGTTTTTTTTTTCGGACGAGATGACCGCAGAGAAAAATCTAGGAATTATCATATGTCAGTTGGGCCAAACATGTAGCTCGATCCAAATGTTCTAAAATAAAACAGAATTTGACATCGCAGCTTCCGAAAACCCTTTTTTATAATTTTTTCCGTAATTATTTTTTTAAGTGTATATAATTTTGATTGATTGAAGTTAATAATGGGATGGTGTAACATAATTATTACGTTTTCTTTTAAAATGTGATAATATAATTGTTAAATTTTTAAAGAGTAATTAAAGCTGGGCCTTTTGCGAAGCAAGCAAGGCCTTAGATGTGGCCCATTGGAAAATATTTGGGCTCTACTTTGGACGTCCACATCTCTTTCATTTCAAACATGGCGAGCTCCGAGTGCTGACATTCCAAAGAAATATCGGTAAAATCGAGAGGGCTTGGGCCTGGCCTGCACCAATGAAGTACTTTAGCTGCGATCCACCTAGGAATGGACAAGTATTTTCTTGTTAAAGAGGGCCTCCAAGAGGCAGTCTTAAATCCAAAATCCTTTTAGTGTTACTACTAAATTCGGCTTTTAACTCGACGCTCGGATTGCATCCACAAAACGGATAGCAAAGGAACCGGCCTCTTACATGTGGGGTTCAATAGAGTCTGTTTCATCCCATCCGGATCGGTCTGCATAACACCAAAGTTTAATTTCAAGGAGTAGTAAACAGGAGAAACAGGCAAACGCCAAGATATTTCAGCCTGGTCCACTTGTCTCCACCATCTCTACGCCTGGCGCTGGCACGTTCCTGAAGGAGTTGGTTGAGCTTTTTGTTGTGCTCCTATGCATTGCATTCTCTA
Organism: Rhizophora mangle; assembly: GCA_037832345.1. Lineage (NCBI taxonomy): Eukaryota > Viridiplantae > Streptophyta > Magnoliopsida > Malpighiales > Rhizophoraceae > Rhizophora > Rhizophora mangle. The sequence continues at coordinate 2,688,207 of JBAPLJ010000320.1, forward strand.
ACATTTTTACTTGAAAGTTTGCAAATAAACAAGATAGTACCAACATGTGAAAACTTTATGAATGACATATGAACATACAATATATAGATATACCGCTTTCTAATCGTAGGTGGTAAATTATAAAGTTTGCCCCCAGCGTCTGGAAAAAAAAAAACCCATTCACTGCATGAACAAAATATGCGTTAGGGTCGCATAAGATTATTATATCTACCTTTATAGTATAGCCTATATTCATTATGATAAGATTAAGATATGATCTTATAATTTATTTGAATTATTAATCACATATTTATTACATATTTTAATCCTTATCATTGATTTGAATTTATTGTGTTGTGTATATAAATTCATGTAGTCTGTTTAGTGAAATGTACGTAAATTCATTCACTAGGGAGTCTTTCTCTTATTGTCCTTTGATGAGTGTGGAAGGGACTAGGGAGTCTTTCCTCCCCAGACAACCCATTTGAATCAATTGCTCCAATGTCTTATCCCCATACTAAACGGGCCCCTGGGGTGCACAATTGGTAACACCAACTTTGTCGCCACCGGCCCTCTTGTGCCCTCTAAGCAACGAGCCAGCCCAAAAGGTATTGGTGACGTCTAAATAATCCACAAAAAGTCTTGCCCCTTGTGACGACCTGAAAAAAAACCTCTTTGGGCATGACGTTAGGGAAAGTGGAGGCTCACATGGGTTTCTTTTTTCTTCCTCTTTCTTCTCCCTTTCATTTCACCAAAAAGCCCAAACATGATGCACCATTTTGCAAGCTATGTCCACCCCTAAATAGCACAAAGGTAGATGCCAACCTTGGGTGGGCCACCCTCGGCTCAGCTTTAAGGAAAAGTCGGCGACATGCTGATTCGCTCGAACATCAAGGTGGGTTATGTTAATCTGACTAGATTTTTGGTTGTCCTGCTTGGAAATTATTTTATGCCCTTAGTCAAACGGTACTCCTGGCATGCCGCCCATCACATTTCCACCACTTGTCTTCTACTGATCCTGATCCTGTCACTGTCAGTTGTTATTATTATTATTATTATTATTATTATTATTTAACACACTACTACGTGTTACTTATCCAAAAAAGACAAAAAAATAAAAAAATAAAAAAACAAAAGCCTACTACGTGTTTGGAATCCAAGGCAAATTGACCGTGGATTTTCTATCCGTTTTCTCAAAACCAGTTAATTTATCTCATTGCAAATTCGGTCTACAAGTCCTTGATAAGATAAGATATATTAGTACGTACACATGATATTTAACAAAAGATGTTTTATTATTATTGAAATTAAATTTATTATCAAATTTAAAATATTAAAAAATTAAACTTATATTAATTCAATTATATTCTAATTAAAAATATAATTAAAAAATATATTTTTATTACTTATTATAAATAGTTAACCATCTATAATAAACTATAAGTCACAAATATGTAAAATCATTATATTTAATTATTAGTGATCGAATAATATAAGAATAGTAATTATTTATTAATTAAAAAAATTTTTAATAGTTAAATATAAAAATAATGAACAAAAAGAATTTATGAAAAAATTTTATTTTAATTTAAATGAATAAACTATAAATTTAAATAAAATTTTATGAATAAATTGCAAGGACTGAGTTTGCTTCTTATTCTTTTCTTTTTTTTTTTTTTTTTTATATGCAGAGTTTTACGTTGTCTGATTTTATGACTGAAGCAAACCTAATGTTTGCCCATTATCCAATTTTTTTTTTGGTTCGACCAGTTGGTTTGGTTCAATTAGACAATGTAAACAAGCTAATGAATGTCGGGGCATAATTAATTAGCAAAGTTCCTTGGAGTGACTGATAAAATTGTCCAACAGCACAACTCAAAAAAAGATGAGGTTTTCTTCCGCAACAAAAGGATGATTCTTATTCATTCCATCAATTCTTGACACAATCCGATAATTCTTCCTTGAGATCTTTTAGATAAGCATTGTAATTTTGTAACCATATCGAGGTGTCTTGACAAACTCAAAACTACATAACTTATATATCTTATCCTCAGTGTCTGCTTCACAGGTTTGTGCGCTTTCAGACAATGACATCTTTTTAAATAAAAATTTAACAGTTCAATATATATATATATATATATATATATTCAGTCAGTGTCCACCCAGTAGGAACGCCGAGCTGCAACCTAATCAAATGCCACTTTAACGATCCTCCCAATTGACGTCCCTACATGCATAATACGTATTCAGGATAAAAGAGTTAGACGCCATGCCAATGATAATGCCTTAGAGTGTAGTTAGTGGGTAACGTACAACATAATCAATAACCAAATTGCCATGGGAATTGCGGACATAATTGGTGGCCTTCATTGATATGGACGGAGGGTTGGTGCTTGACCAAGAAATTATCAAAAGGAAAGGGCCAAAAACCAAACAAAGAGCATCACAAGCCCAAACTCCCACGAATCACCGCCACACGAGCAAGTTTATGTTTCCAATAATTGGAAACACTGTATCTTCCCATACTTGTTGCTTTAATTAACTAGACCCGGCATTAGATGCTATTAGTCCTTACATATCGAAATGATAATGTTGTTATCTTTGGCATTCTTTGTTTATATTTTCCTTGCTCTACCTTGTCGTTTGGATTAATTAATGTTTTACTCGATCAGAGAAGAACATTTAATTTATTTATTGCAAATATTGTTATCGGCAATCAACCTTTAGACCGACCACTATTATTATATAATTTCTTGCCACCATGCCAGGGTCAATGGTCAATGTCTATCTACTCCTACCAGAAATTTGTCATGGAGGACTCGGATGACTCTATCTTAAACCCAGCAATACAACATTTTATGGCCTAATGATTGATAAACTACTTTAGATCGTGTCCCCCTCTTCCCCTCAAAACCAAGGGAGAAAAAAAAAAAAAAAGTTACACCATACATAAAAGTTTTAACCATCTCCGATGGTAAAATTAGCATCTTGTAAGCAATCATCAAGGGAATGCATTTGAGTTGTACAGATTCACAAGCGGATTCTGTGGATTGTTTTGGTTATACTTTCCCCATCATTCCATTCCACGGAAAAGGACTCTAGCTTCTAAGATCTTTAAGTTTAGTGCACTCCAATACAGGCAGATGTGTACGCATTAGCAAACGCAACAATTGATGTGTTTTTGTCTATTTAACGTTAGAGACGGTGCAAGTAGTTCACAACTCAACATCAACTTTCGAGGAAAGCAAAGAACCAGGTTCTGGGTAGCAAACCTTATTCCATAGGCATCATTATATCTTCTTTTGAAATGCATTAGGTCAGTGCAAACCAAAGCCACATGATATATTTGAAGTCGATCATGACTTGATTTTTGGGTTCTGTGTAGTGCATATCCCTTTCTAATGTTCTTGACATTCCCCAAAACGTGCAGGTTATCCATATGTCTAGTCATCCAAATAATATTCTTAACGCAATTGGCATTTTAATTAAAGAAAAGTTATTCTTCACACTTGCTATGAAAGCGTGTTTTCCACCATATAATCATAAATATATGTACACACAAAAAAAAAAAAAACAATATATATTTAATCATAAATATGATGCAACTAAGTTTGGATTTATGTGATACCTTTCTGTATAGGATGGCCTATGATGTTTGGCTATATGTATTTCCTCTTTTCTGGCTAACCATCAGAGATGCATATATGCTACTGTAAGTGCCCAAAAAAAATATCTACGTCAGACTTAGTTGGTAAAATCTTTTTAATTTTTAGTATTATTTCTAAAAATATCAGTTTAAGCCTCACTTACACAGGGATGACTCGAGACAGTTCAAAAAAAAAAAAAAAGGTACTCTATCATGGAGGCCTCCAACGAAATAAGAAACAAGAAACCATGGCATTAGTATTTTCTGGATCATGGAAGTGATGCGATTATGAGTGTGACATCTTCATCAATGGGATCTCAATAAAATCTAATCTTAATCATTGTATTTGACGTATTATAACTCACTTATCAAAAGATTATTGTGGATCAACTATCAACATATTCGGTAATCAAGAATTATTGAGTGTGAAATTCCATAAATAGCTCAATTATAAAAAAATTGTATCTTTTCTGTAGTATCAATAGTTGCTTTGTTGCATTTTTCGATATTGGATTTGCCCTTTTTGATTTATTCTATCTAATTAAATAAAATCAAACAGTGACGACCGTTTTTTAAACTGAGATCCAATACATTAAGTTTCAAAAAATTCATTCAATTGTAAAGGTGCATTTATCATAAAAAGAATAGGCAACTGGCACAAATTGTCTATTGATTTATTTTGCAAACTGAGTTGAAAACGTAAGATTAAAAAAAAAAAAATTATAGATAATAACATAATTTCCGAGACCGAATACCAACATGGAGAAATTTGTGAAACTTGATTAACTAAGATTACCTTAATAAAGTGATTTTAGGCGGGGTTGATTAAGAGCACCTTGTTCCTAAACAATTCAAGCCTCTTAAAGTGAACCAAAGAGGCAATTTCCTCTATTTTTGAAATAATTAAGGAGGCAATAATCTTAGAGCACTCATTAGGAGGCTTGAATTGCTTTGGAACCGTTTCTTCTTAGTTCCGATCCAAGGAGGAATTGTCTAAGAAGGATTGAATAATTCTTCTCTTTTCGGCCATACTATTGCAAAATTACCAATTTGCATGTGACTATGCTCCAAAAATAGAAATAATAAAAACAAAAAACAATTTGCATGTGACTACACGTAAGCCATCCAACCTACATTTTATTCACACTTGCTTTATTAAAAGCGAAAATGTATATTTATATCTTTCTTATGGGTCAACCAATGAGGACAATTCCACAAAGCTGATGCACTACAACCCTCCTTCCCAAAGTAATTGAAGAACTGGCCTATTTGCAATTTTTCTCAGGAAACCAAGAGGCTCTTTGCATTTGTCTGAAGAACCAGCCCCCATATCCTCAAGATTTTATGCTAGAGCTATTTCGATCATCAGGAACTGGATTCTTACTCACAAAAATGGGTTTTGGAACTCCTGATGGTTTTTGCAACTCTGGCCTTGGTCTGGGGCTAGGCTGCAATGATAAGCAAGAAATGGGTTCTGATCATCATCTTCAACCAAAGAAGAAACCATCATTGAAGTATGATCACTTGATTCCATCTCTAACTTTAGGCCCAACAGCTGCGAAGATCGAATCAGATAGTCCAGTGTCATCATTTTCTGACATGAATAGTGTCAATAAGGAGAGAGACTTTGATGATGAAGTAGAAGCAGAGAGAGTCTTTGCATCAAAAACTTGCGATGAAGATGAAGAACCAAGTCCCAGGAAGAAACTTAGACTTACTAAAGAGCAAGCAGCTATCCTGGAAGACAGCTTTAAAGAACACAACACTCTCAATCCTGTACAACTTCATACACTTTCTATCTATGCTACACTTTTTTTTTTCTCCTTTTTGCATATGACTAACTTGTGTTATCTTGACTTTATTCGTTGAAATATTAGAAGCAAAAGCAAGCCTTGGCGGGTCAGCTGAATCTAAGGCCACGGCAAGTAGAAGTCTGGTTCCAAAATAGGAGAGCCAGGTTCTATGACAGACCAAAAAAGTAGCTTCCTTCATATTAATCATATTGAAGTTCAGTCCCCAATTACTTTCTCAATTGTCTTGTGCAGGACTAAGCTGAAGCAAACTGAAATAGATTTCGAGTTACTGAAGAAATGCTGCAAAACACTAGCAGAAGAGAATAAGAGACTGCAAAAGGAACTGCAAGACCTTAAATCATTGAAACTGCATGTGCCATTACATATGCAGCTTCCCGCAGCAACCCTCAACATCTGCCCTTCGTGTGAGAGAATTGGCAGTGAAGTGAGCCAGTGATGACCCTTTCAACAGCGCTTACGTTGTTGGCCGGAGAAAGGCTTCTTTACATGACCCCTTCGCCCACCAACCTGCAGCTTTTTAGGCGAGATCTGTCTGAGGCCGGAACATGAGTGTTATTGTTCATGGCTTCCGCTTCTTAATTTTTGTTATAAAGATTGATTAGCTTGTAATATTTTTTTTGTTTCCTTATTTGTCTTTTGGCAGCTGTAAATTCTTGATAAGGTAGCGAGGGGGTTTCTCCCTTTCTCAGTGGTTTGCATCATAACTTTGATTTACTTAAGGTTGTTAATGTAACAAGACGATGCATGTACTGCTGCTTTTCAGCATCACTCAAATAGATGAATTTTTGGTACTAAATATTGAACAAATATGTTGTTGTTGTAGATGATGTCTAGCTTTAATTCAGAATTGGACAAGCCTGATCTGCTCAACACCCTGATTCCTTTAATTAAGAAAGGAAGTTATGCATGCTAGAGATTATATACTACACTGCTCAGGTGAGTTCAAGTTACATTTATTTATGGTTTTACCATATGGTACCAGTACTGAGCCAGTTAAGTTGCACAAAGCAAATTCTAGAAACAAATTTTAGGATGGAGTATAGAATGGGTGCTAAGTGGCTGTTAAATTAAGAATTTCGATAGTTAAAATTGAAGAGTAAAGGCCGGGAATCGAATCTTTCTCGGGCCAAAGATGGCAAGTTCAGTTATAGACTCTCGGGAAGGAAAAATAATTTCTTTTGTATGATCAAGGCATTGAACTACTTATCCGGGTATCTGTTATCCTAATTGGCCAAGCCCCTTCTCCAGTCAGATGAACTACATATGGCAGTGGAAAGAGTACATCCCAGTCCCAGTGCAATCGGATCAATGCCTATATAACACAGTGCGAACTTAAAAATCTGAAGTCAGCAATCATTTGTCAAAAAGGATTAAAAAAAAAAAAAGAAAGGAGATCTGGAGTCAGCAACTCTAGAATATTTGCGTATGACACTAAAGCATTGTGAATATGCGATGGGGATGGAATACTACTAGTATAACTTACCGTCAAATAAACCTTGAGAGTAAAAATTCAAATGACCATCAACCACAGCTCAACTTCTCCACCATGATATGACCAAACAATGTTGGCCTGCTTAGGAAATTTGGCATATTGCGCAATCATTTTTATTTTTTATTTTTTATTTTTTTTTGTTTTCTCTATAAACACCACGATATGGACAACTCAAGTTATTTCCTACACAATTCAAATGACCATCGGCAAATTTTCGGGGTAGCGGGACAGGGAAAAATAAATTACTTTTGGCACGAGAGCCAAAGGAATTCAAGTCCCAACATTATATCGTGGAAGAGGGCAAGGTGGATTCCTAGTCGACCTACAAGTCAGCAACTTGTTAGTTGTTGTGCAGCATAAAGAAATAAAGTTACACGTCAAACAACAATGCAAGTTTTTCTAGTGTTGCGATAAACACTCGATCCACGATATTGTTGACCCAATAAAAAGGCCCAGAAAGGAGTAAATTCAAGTTATCAGCAGCCACATGATTTCAGGCCTCTTCTCACTACTGAAATCTTTGTCTTGTTTTCTTTTCTTATGCGAGAGGCTTTGTTAATTACAATAACTGCATCCCTGAATCATGGGTACATTTTCGGAGTTGGATGGGGAGACAACGGAGGAGAATTGCTTCGCATTGCCAAGACCATAAAAATCAAGTTCACTGTCATATATGTCTACAATTATGAGAAATGGGAGGGGTTCTGCACTCTCAGCTTACATTATCCCCATATTGCTTTCCTTCTTTTTTTATTTTTAAACAATAAAATAAATTCATCTCATAAATATTAGTTATATGTAAGTCAAAATTTAAAATTACTCATTAATATATTCATTAAACTTTTTTTCATAAATAAAACTTAACATTTATGATTTAATACTATACTATTCATTTAAATTTTTAATATTAAAATAATACAAATAAAAATTTTAAATTTAAATTAATTAAAAAAATACATTAAGTATTCATGTAAATTAATATCTTCAGCAGTGCGCCCGGTATGTTACAGCCACATGTTTTCCACAGTCAACAACATTAACAATGACCTGAGTAGGAAGAGTAGACCAATGCTTTAAGTATACAATTGTGGAATTATAAATATACAGCTAAGGGGCTAGCTTGCTACGTTGTATAAGGACGACTTTTTTTTTTTTTTTTTTTTGGAATTATAGATATTACTCTTTTTTTTATTATTTTTATAACAAAAAAATAAAATAAAATAAAATAAACAGACAGGCATGTACCATATTATTCATTATCGCGTCCCTGTTTGGCCTGTTTTGACTGAGCTAATAATGCTTAAGATTGTGACTCAACCTGGAGTATATTTTCCCAGACAAGGAAACAGGAACAAAAGGAGGTTGCGTTTCCTCTGTCGCTACCATTAGTGGCGGTGTCCTTTTTGTGTTCACATTGCAGTGGGGACGAGGCAGATCAATAACGAATTCTAGCTGCAGCTACCGTTGATCTTTATGACTATTTCAGGAAACTTCTTCACCAAGCTTTTATAACAGGGAAATGTTATATATATATATATACAGATTTTCATACGAAAAGTGACACAAGAGATAAGATATATTTAATGGATATGAATGTGCGATAAACAGCATTAAAAATATTATTCTAATAATAAGTTTAAATAAAACTCTTTATAATATGTTATATATTGTAATCATATAGTATAGTATATGGGCTTTTTTTCTCTTTGTTTTTGTGTGTGCGTGTGTGTGTGTGTTTTTTTTTTTTTTTTTTTTTTATAATAATGCATGCCTATGGGCGCGAGCCTATATATCCTTGAATACATATATATGGGGTTATTTATTTATTTACATGTATATTTTTGTATGGATCCACCATCCCAAAATCTATGGTAGGAATTGGAAAATATTTGCACAGAGCACAAGACAAACTAAAGTCCTTCACAGCGTTTAGAAAAAAATGTTTTTTCTTTTTTTCTTTTTGAGGGGGGGATAAATTGAAAAAAATTCATTTGTTATTACTTATCACTACAGTAATATATTCCTTCACTTAGGGTTAAGATAGTTTTGGGATGCAATGGAATGAGAGCATCCCTCCACTCGATGATGGGACACATTTCCTTGGCAGCAGACATGGAAATTTGAATTTGGATCAAGGATTAAATTGTTTGGAGTGAAACTCGAATAAAAACAAAACAAAACAAAAAAAAAAACAGAGAGAATTGGGCCAACACAAACAGTGTCGTCCTCCTGTGATTGTGTGCCACTGTACATTTATACAGATCGAGGCTGCGAAGTCTCCTCATGAAAATAACTAGGCTAGAAGTTAGCGAGGCCCATTTCAACCACAGACATAACAATTATTGTCATTGGCACATTGTCATATACCCATAACCGTACGCGCAATGTGTGTGTGAGAGAGAGAGAGAGAGAGAGAGAGAGAGAATTAAAGATTCCGTGTTAGTACCTATGTGCATAACTCGCGAATAGGTCAACTGTTGTTACATCAACTTTTCGAATCACAGTCATACTTGATTAATTCATGATATGACTGACGATAATCAATGAAACATCTAATCACCGGATAAATCTTATGATTTATAGCATAAATTTTTTTATTTGTTTTTGGTTAAATTCATGATGAGAAGTCGGGACAATCAACGGAGAAGATTGATTTTGACGAAATATTTTTGCTTGGAATCAAATAGTCGGGGCACGAAACATTTCACAACACAGTTGCTTGTCATTCGGGGAAAGATTCGGAGACGTCGTAAACAACCATCAAATCCTATTATCCTTAATTGAGGTTCTATCCTCGTTGCTCTTGTGTATTGCAATTTTTTTTTTTTTTGGGGGGCCGGGGGGGGGGGGTTTATTAGAGGCATAACCTAACAAACATTATTTGCCCTAAAACGCATAGCAAGATTCAAGGGTTTTAGACCTGTGTTAGGCACGCAATGCATCCTAGTAATAAGCTTTACTTCACGTTCGGAGATACATATGGTACAACACCCCTTTCATATACTGACTGCCGTCTCATTATATACACTTAATTGCAAGCAATGGGCCTTCGAGAAATGAGAATACAGCACAGATGCTCAATGTTACAAACCTCCATTAAATCTGGCATTATTTTCTTCTCACATAATTTCATACAAACAATAATTAAAAGGCTGTTCATGTAACTTCAACAGTCGTACAATCCTAGGAAGTCAATTGAAGATGCCCCACTGCCCAGACTGGTACACAAGGCACAATGGTAATAATTGCCATCAATCCTTGCAAGTCAAATTGGCCAATACATCCATGCATGCAATCCAGAAGATCTCGATGACCAACATGTTTCATGAGAAAATATATATACGTTTATTTGGTTCTAAAGCACCCCATGTCTTCCAATTGAGAAATTATATCACATGGCTTGATCGATAGCATTTTTAGACACTTACCCTGACAACGGAACTATCCCTATCCCCTAACTTTGAGAAGTTCTGCTCATGGTGCTAAACGGTAAGGACCATCTCCCATGTAATGGCCATCCATATAAAGAGCAGCATTTTGGGGATGAAGACCATCCATCACCATGAATTGCATGTCTTCAGATGGTTTCCAATGACGCTTCCTTTGATTTATGAACCAATTATTGATTTGCTTCTGGTCTAGACCAGTTGATTCTGCCAATCCCACCTTTTCTGCCTCCTGTTATGCATCCAAACAATGAATCAATCTCATAATAAAGATCCCATGTTCAAATTTTGAGGTCACATGCAATTTAGTCCATGTTATGAAATGTAGCCTAATCCTGAAATCTGTAACAGGTTAAAATGTAAAATTGAGAGGATATACTAACCGAAGGATATGGCCATTTGTAGTGTACTTCCCACCAACTTAATAATTTCTGCCTAGCTTCTTTTGGTAGCTTCCCTTTCTTTCTCTTCTTTGAAAGTTCTTGCTTAAGGCTGCTTAGATAACCACTATACTTCCTTAACAGGTGGTTCTTGAGCTCTCGATCTTCAGCCCGTGCATCAATCTCAGGTAGTTCTGTTTCTCCTCCGCTGTTTTCTTGATCCTCTTCAGAAGAGCCAACGCCCTCAGACTTCATATCTGTTCATTTGGTGGAACAAAGATCGATTGACTAGAACACAAATCATTTCAATCAAGCATATTAAAAAGTACTAAAAGCCAACAAAATCTTGATAGTGCTGTCGAAGCAACTGTCCCGTACTAGCAGAATACCAACAATAACCATTAAGGAGAAAAGGATTAAAGTCACTGAAACATAAGATCAATGTAAGCAGCTTACAACAATAGGCAAAAAGAAACAATTTTAATTCCTGATGACTAGATAAAAGTGAGAACAGAATGAGGAACATGGCACAAGACTCAAATTTTTGTTATGGTAAACAAGACATTCTCACAGTTCATTCCATTCTCTAATTCATAATGTGCATAAAAAATTGAAACTCGTGCTACAAAAAAAAAAAAGGTGATTCAATGAGAGGCTTTAATTTACTGCATTTAAATAAGCAATTAAATTATACAAAATCATTTCACATTCATAGTGGAATTAAACCAGGAGCTGTAAGCTCTGACCAACACTACTTCAAGGTAATTCTACTTTCAGAAGATATTTCCACTATTAACTCACAACAGACAAAAATGGTGATTGTTGTAAGCCATTTCACACATTTCCGTGAAACTACATAAACAGAAAGTATAAGCCAGAAGAATATACATGACAACTTCATCATGTACATGCACACATCATAAGTTTCAAAGGTCAGTATTTTCAAAGCAAGCTGCAGATGAGATTTTTAATTTAATTATTCATTAAATGTTTTCCAACAAGACAAGTCAGAGCCAATGATTGTTATTACTTTTGAGAATGAAGAAATAAAGAATGCTATGTGCTTAAAAATAATCTTCCTAGAAAGCCCCTTTCCATGCAATGAAAATTGAGTGCATTCCTCCACTGTCATTTAGTTCAATTAGATAGTGCATTCATACAATGTCAACTCATGATCATTCATAGAATGACCACAAGCAGAACACATATGCCAACCAAATATCTTACAGTTATCAGACCAAAAAGACCATGTGCCTTTAGCATTAAGCAACTAGGTAATGTAAAAACTATCTGCAGAGGCTATGCATAAACCAATCAGCAGATTCAAACCATGGATTCCTCCATGGGCCTCCTTAAATTGCCTTTATCTGTCATGCTCATTCAAATCATGCTGAAATGTCTGTCACCTTGAAAGCAATTAAATTAACAGCTTCTAATGAAAACCTAAAGAATTAGCCTCATTTTAGAGTTCAATTCTAATATCACGCTCACTTGATTCAAATGTTTAGTAATTATTTCACTTAACATAAGTTTTGTACTGTAACACTTTTATTTAATAAAATTTGCATCATCTTATCAAACAAGGGAAAAAAAAAAAAACAATCAGCTACACCTATTTGAAAAAAGAAAGACAGATATACCAAAAATTACTGGAGCAATTGGTTCCAGAAAGACAAATGTAGAATTGCAATTTGATCAATTAAATGTGGGTTTTCTTTGGCTCATGCACTAGAAAATCCCATGAATTATTTCAACCCAAACCATCAACTCAATTGCCTTTAAGGATCTCAAGTGTTTGATTTCAAAGACAACCTCTCACAGAGAAAATCAATGGAACGGAAGCATGGACGAAGAAGGAGGCCCAACAAATTAACTTGCAGGCTAAAAATTAGTAGATTGAAACCAAGCACAACCGCACAACAATACACATGCTAAACCTGCTCTAAAACATCTCCTTGGCTTATATCAACATTGAAGAATATGATCGGAACATATCAAATTTGATACACTAAAGGACACATATGGAGAAAAACTAAAAGCACTGAAACGAAGTATGGCTTCAATAGGCCTCTTAACAATATCAATGCACAAATGTTGTATGGAAGGAAATATCACAAGATTAGAGAGAGATGATGCGATTAAAGATTTACCATAAACGAAGAGCCTCACGTGCAGAGATTTCTCGCATACAGGCATCAAGACCCTCTCACACCCAGACCCCCCAAAAAAACTCTGCCGTACTGGCAGAGATATACTTTTATAAAATAAAGGCTTTCTTTACCATGTTAAAAGAAAAAAAAATAATAAAAAAAAGACAATAGAGGCTGGAATGGGGTTAAAAATGCCCACATACAAGGGTTAAAATATCCAAGAACATATAAGAAAAGAATTATTTGGGGGAAGAAACTGAGAAAAAAAAAAAATGTGTACCACAGAAGGTTACACAGGGAAGTCCACATTTCTGACAGAGGTACAGGCTACACGGTGTATAGCACCGATATGAACAGCATCCTTGGTCTTCTTCATTGTGTACAAGCTTTAAAATTAACATAAAAAATCAAAGAATTGTACATAAAAGTAAAGACCAACTTGGGTAGTGACAACATCGAGATTTGCAAGCATAGGCTAAATGAGTTTGTGGGAAATGACACCCGCAAACGCATATGAGAATCAGATTTATTAGAAACAAGGAACCGCACAGATTTTGGCAAGAAAACCCAATTTGTCAGGCATCTGGACCAGCTAAAGGCCGGCACATGAGAGAAGTAAAATGTAAACCATAGTTTGTAGCTATCATTCGGCTAGTAGTTTCAAGTGCGTTTTGTCTTTTGGTTTTTCAATGTAGATTTAGGAACACATAAAGCATTATAATTAATCAAAACAAACAAAGATTAGACGATAGTTTTAGACCTATTTACTGCAGGCTCGTGATTAAATCCTAGGGCTTTCAGCTTTTGCTAATCTGCTATGACAGCTAGTTCACTAGACTCATTGCCTTAGTGCGACTCTTCTAGCTATTTCCATTGCAGGCCTATCTTGCTCGAAAAAAGATTCAGCGGATAAGAGAAAATTCTTATTCGATTAAAAGAGATACAGATTGACATTGAGCTCCGGGATTTTCCTCGCGAAGTCAACAGAAGATTAAGCTGGCTTTTTGTGTTCTTCAACCAGAATCGAACCCATATCTGTAATACCATATTTACTGGATGTTTTCCTTGGTTTTTATCAAATAGTCTTCTCACTCACTCTCATACACAATCTCTCTCGCCCTCCCTCGGCAGGTTTTTTGTTGGGGAAAATTCTTACTTGAGGCTGTCAACATAAGCAGGAATGTTTAAAAAGGAAGGGGAAATGAAGTACCAGCGTTGAAGATTCGAAGGGGACCATTACAGATCATGTTCAGCTGAGTTTCGATCCTGCGCATGAAATCCATGGCTTCCTGTATGGGTCTTGTAAGCTCTTCCCGGTACTTCACAAGCATATCGTGGTAAGCTTCCTGCAGTTCATTAATTGCTTCAGATATGAGCATGAAAAACATATATAGAGCATGAACCGTGCATAGAGATTTGAGCTCAGCCCATCATACAAGAGGCTCTAGTCTAATCTATTCCACCATAAGGGTATTAAAAATTTTATTTAAACAAAAAAAGAAAAACACCATGAACTGATCTAGCTCGGGATCCTTCGAAGTGTCCCTGAAAGTAATCGAAGATCGCTGCCTCGATTCGAACTCCTGGCGAGCAGCTGCAAGCCGAGCTACAACTTCAGGCGGCGCACCCACCTAAAAACACATGTAAGAGAGAGAAAAAGATGTAACGAAATGAATATATTTGAAGGAACAATTCTGGATTTTGGCATGAGCTTTTGTCTTATTTATTCTAAACAGAATACCTTTTGGCAATCCATGTAAGCTTCCAAAAGGTTAGAGTACTTGGGATGTGCGACGATCTTGGCTTTGATGGCTTCAACTTCGCTGGAGCTTGGACTCCCTTGTTGCTGATGATGATGATGATAATGATTATTATTAACTGAGAAATGCCCTTTCAATAAAGGGTAGTGAAATTTATGAGCATGCTGCTGCGCCGTGCTGGCTTCGCTCTTAACTATAGGGTGATGCTGTGCGTGTGCCTCAGATTGGAAGCACTCGCTCGATTGAAGATGGAAAGGACTTAAAGGCATGTGGGTCTGCTGATTGCTCACGTTAGAGCCACTACTTGTGCCTCTCCCATAAGGAGAAGAAGAATTGGGTGCAAGAAGAGATGATGCATACAGGAAATTTCCTCTTGGGCTCGTTGTGTTCTCATTCATTTGGTTATAGTCCTCCATCTCTCTAAACAAACCCAGAAGTGGAAGACCACAGAAAATGCCCAAAAAAGAAATGAAGCAAAGCCCAAAACCCTAAAGGAAGAAGTGTTAGCCGAAACCCTAGACAGCGTAGACACCTAGTCATCTATAAGAAAAGAGAGAGCATGACCATGAATGATGGCTTTTTATATCCAATTCTATGAATCTTGATGGAGTGAAATAGTGGGAAATCTGTGCTTTCATGTTAGGAAGGCCTAAGCTAGAAGTGAAGTTGCACCATGACTTAGGCATATGCTAAGCCATAGGGGAAAAACTAGCAAATTCAAAAGAGCAAAAATAGGGTAGAAAGAAGTGGCCTGGCATGTTCCATAGCAGGGAAGGTGAAGGTCATAGACTTAGCTCAGCTGGTACCGGCAAAGGGCTGCGATGCTTGGGTGGGTGACAAGACTCTCTTTGTTGAAAAGAAAAGAAATATTTGAAAATATAAAGGCAAGAAGGCCCAAGAGATAAAAGCAACCAACAACAACAAAAAAAAAAAAAAAAACAAATTGTAGATTTTCCTTTCCTCCCTGTCTCTCTCTCCTTTATTTATTGTTCTTACCCATTCTTTCGTGGACTTCTCTGATTCTCTCGCTCTATTTTTGGCCTTTTGGATTTTGCATTTTGACAATATTGGTATTCACACCCCCACTAATTGCTTATTTTCCATACTAATCTAGTTCATAAGGTCTTGTTTGTAATGATTATAAAAAGGATAAAAGTATACTTGCATGGTGTAGTTTATCACCTCACATAACCTCTTATGGATATATTTGTAATGATTTAATCATTACTGTTAATGAAAATAATAAATTACTGATAAATAGTATGTGAAGGTACTACTAGTGGTTGCCTAATAAATAACTCATTGAGATTATCCATAAACAATGTTTTTTAGTTTTTACAGTCATCATATTTTCAATTATTTTTCTCTTTGGATTGTAAGCATTAAGATTTGAATCCTAATCATAAAATTAAAGGCCATTTTTTATTGTTATATGTTAATCAATGTCCTTTTTCGGTTGTTCTTGAGGACAATCTTCCTTCCTTACATTTATGGATTATTAGTTGAACATGTACTTGAAAAACTCAATTAATTGGCTTTTGACATGTCTATATTTTAGCTATTTAATTATGTTTTTTAGTGTTTCAATAGAAACCTAATCTTCTGAATTATTTTGAATTCTGATAAGATTATATATCAACTAAAGGCACCTAGGCTGCATGTTCTTTTCCTATAAATTGACGGTGGGATGTGCCATTTACCTAATCTATATCTATATCGAGCCACTTATAACAGGTTGAAAGTGTTAACATTCTAAATGAATTTATTAATCTACCACTCAAGGTAATTATTTAAATATTGGTTTAGTATGTTTCTTTTGGTATTAATCTAAATTCAATTCAAGTTCTTGAAATGATGCTTACTCTGACAAATCAGTTCGGGGGTTTCAATAGATATATAATAATAAAATTTTAAATTTATTAATATTAAATTAAGCATGAAAGAAGCTTGTTTAGGGTCAATAGTTTTCTGGTGGTGTGTGCTCCGAGATTAAATGGGGAGTGCAGTGACCCTACTTTTAATTCATAAGGGTCTTTGCCGGCATATTTATAATTTTCTTTTGTTATAAAAAAATAACTAATTTATTAATCAACCTGAACCTGAACGGCAGGGCTGTCTAATATTCCTCAGATTTTAAATATGGGCACACCTTGACACTGTACAACTCTCACACCGCGAGATGAAAAATTATAAACTCATTTTCTGGTCAACAGAAAGAGCTATCAACCAGAATACCTTTTAAGCGGTGATTTTATAGCATTGCCTCTCCTATGGGAGACTTGAACGGTCTCCAACCTTATCTCCCTGAAGCTTAACACGCTTTATAGAGAGATGGGAAATTGGACGCAACATCTTTTGTAGCCCACAATATTGAGATATGGATAAACGCTACCCAGATTACAAAAATCTTTAAAGTTGATTTTGTTAGAATAAGGACACCCACAGGTTGCCGCTTTCCTATTAGGAAGGAACAATTTTACTGTTACCATATGATAAGTTTCCTAGTGGACAAACATTCCAGTTAGGATATGGGCAAGCAATCCCAATCAAGTAGTACTGAAAGTTTTGGAATTCACCATCCATGGATTGTGGAGTCATGTAGACCGGTAGATGATTGTGCTTGCGAGGACCAAGCCCATCAATAACTCCAAGCAAAGGAACACAAAAAAAAAAAAAAAAAAAAAATTAGGATCAAATGAGCCCTATGGCCAGAAGAGAAGCAACTTAATAACATAAAAAAATTTGTATGACCAAGCTATATATATATATATATATATATATGTAGGTGCACATGTCGCATGATGTTGAGAAGTCATCTTGTCAATGCTAAATAATTTTTAATTAAAATTGAAAATAGACAAAGGGAAAAACAGCTAGCTGGTGGAGATTTTGGGACATACTGCATTAAATATGTTAATCGAAGCTGTTTTTCAGGGTTTGCCATGAATAATATGAATCTTGGTGTTCAAAAAAAAAATATACATATACATATTTATGTTAATCCAAGCATTGAAGATGCTTAATTGACTGCCATTGAGCATCAAGGAAGCATGCATCGATCACCAGGGAATGGATTATTAAAGAGAATTAAAAACGGGGAAAATGATTTCTTTGACATTTTTTCTTGTACTCACATTTCAAGTTAAATATTGCCACCAACGCATCTTAATATATATATATATATATATTTTTTTTTTTTTTTTTCTTGCCTTGGAAATTAACCCCACAAATAAACAAGTACACGAAAACAAAACACACGACTAGATCCCAAAAAAAAAAAAAAAGTCTCATCCCCATTGCCAATTGCAACCACTGTTTTTAAATTTACTTTTCCTCTTTACCAATCAAATGAGTCAGTAAACGAGTGGAAAGGTGATATACGTGTCCATCCAATCAACAAGCTTTGAACTTCTAGTTAGGAATCCATCACATAAAAATATTTAATGGCATGACCTCAGGTTTGTGTTTAAACTTCCAGATCATCGATCTCATGTGCTATGCAATACGATGGATCCGTACACAGATTTGTTGACACAGGAGAGAAGTACGAAATTTCAACGGTAAACAGTGGAAGAGAGTCAGTGATAGAATCTGACCGCATTTGTCCTGTTTGTGATGACCCGTTGCAGTAAGACCACGTGTGGTGTATAACACACAGACCCAGAAGACGAGACCATATACAAAGACACGCTCACATAATCAACACAAACAGAGAGAGAGAGAGAGAGAGAGAGAGAGAGAGAGAGGGAGAGAGGCAGAGAGAGATAGGGTGGGGGGTGCGGGGGGCATATGGGCTCCGTGTTGGCTCCGGAACGAGGTATAGCTGGCGGCTATGACTGCCATCAACACAAACAAATGCAGAGCCAGAGAGAGAGAGAGAGAGAGAGCTAGAAGTGGGAAAGACCCACAGGGATTAAACACCCCCGATAGTCGCGCGCTACAAAAAGAGTCCGGGTTGTGGTGGGTCCGGGAGATGTCTTTATTTGCCACTCAACAACAATGCTCCTTTCTTTTCTTTCCCTTGCTCTGCAAAGGATTTGACATTTCCATTTCACAGACATACAGTGCAAGGGTAGTGCAAGGGTACTAGCCAGGTACCCCCCCCCCACCCACACCCCATACTCACCTGTCATTCACTCCCAGTCAATTTCTCTCTGGTCTACCTCGCCACTTCCCTATGCACTGTAGTTTATTATTTAATAAAAAAAAATTTTTTATAAAAAAATAATTCAATTAAATATAAAAAATTAATATTATATATTAAATATTTATATTATATTAATTTTTATATATAATATAAAATATTTTGTATATATATATATATATATATATATATTCACCTAAATCAAACATTTGGTTGCATGTGTGGGGCTTGACTATACTCGCCTTGCTCATCATTCTTCCTTATTAGCTATATTCACAGCGCAGTGAGCAAAATCCATTTCCTTCTTTCTGGTCTGTCTACAGTTCTGCGCTTCATCAAAGTTACAGATGCAAAGCAAATTAATAGCCAATTGGCTGGGCGCATTAACTAATTAAATCAGGTTATAAATTGACAGGGATCTGCGAACTGATGTTTAAATTTGCTGCATCACTTGGTTGATAGCTGTCCTGTCACAATTCAAAATGAATAATATTTTTTTTTTCTCATTATAATAATTAATTGATATATATATATATATGGTATTGATATTGATACTTGAGTTGATTTTTCTCTACAGCAAATATGTCTGTTATTGGTGCTTGCCTTTTTCCAGTCAAATCATGATCTTCAATCATCATATGAATGAGCTGTTCCTGTCATGTCATCCAATTTATCTTTATAAAAGGAAGGTTGGGGATGGGTTATTCATAGCCTAACATGTTTGATATTCACAGCCTAACATGTTTGATATTCACACAACACTGTAACTAGCAATTCACTAACAGTCATACATGGATATAGAATCTCATTTATTATTGCATTCGTTTCAAATTCACTTGAAAAGAAAAGGCTGTTAATTACGCATGTATGTGTGTACATGTATATAGGTTCACAAGCGAAGGATGAATAGACTTCAATTTGGATTCTATTTTTGGTACAATAATTAGATATTTGGGTTTTAAATTTAAATTTTAACCTTATATCCCAAATCTTGAAAGGTTGTCTTGACACAGGTTGTTTGTCATAAAAAAAAAAAATAATTAATTAATTGAGGAACTCGTAAAAATCAGTGAACATTCAAAAAAAAAAAAAAAAAAACAAAACAAAAATTCAGGATACTTCTTCTACCATGGTCGTATAAATAATGCAGCTATTGTTTGTACCCCTGTACGCCTTGCCCTCAAAAACCAATAAATGCCTCTGTTTATTCTTACAACCTTATATAACGGAGGGGTCAGTGGATCCATGTGCGGTTCCCTGCCCCACCCTTCCCCACCCCCCCCCCCTCCTCCCCACTAATGAGCCCACTTGTTAATTGCTACAAGGGTTAAGGGAACTAATCAAGGGTTTGGTTTTCGAGAGGATGTGACCGCTAATAATGTGGGACCACCTACCCTGATTTCCGCATTCTAAGCAATATTAATATATGTGGATCCTGATTAATCGAATTGACTAAAAGTAAAGATTCCTTGTGTTATGGGGTAAATAATTCAATTATGTCGCTCTCGGCCAATCCCCTTCCAAGTCAGCGTATTGTGAATGAAATAAACGTCCATATTACAACTTTGAAATTTGTGATTAGGACAAATTATATCACCGTCAGTAATCAGTATCCTAATAATATCCCTTTTATACCAAGCAACCAACCTACTTGCGACCAGCATCTAGTAGATTGACGCGCGGTGACGGACTTATTACTAAGCAAATTAATCTCATTGTTTAATTTTAATTTCTTATTTCGTATTAGTATTCTTATGTTGTATTGACTCTTAATTTTTCTTAATAAAACTTGAAACGATTTAAAAAAAAAAAGGGCTGCTATTATGCGGAAGCGGAATCCTATTATTGATAAACATTTAACACTGCATAAGCCAATCTGATAATTAAGCTATTGATATGGTCATCCAACCAGCTGCTTAGCGTTTTCTCATGGTGAACACGAAAAAGCCAGACTAGCTAAAACAACTGTGATTTGCTTTATCAGGTATAATATTCCTTTCAAAGTGACTAATGAACAAGGAATAGAGGTTAAGATGTCATGAGCATTTCAGTCAGGAAAGAGAGACCTTTGTTAAAAGCATAAGATTGATAGATGGCTGGCTTTATCTGACTACTTAAATAGGGGAAGACTGTTACAGGCGGCTGTGTATTGACGATTAGAAGAAATTGTGGCTCTAATTGAAGCTTAAATAAAGGGTTTTTTTTTATTTTTTTCCAATTTTTTCTCAAATTTATTTACTAGATAAATTATATAGGTTAATTTGACAGAGATAGGCAGAGATCTTAGAAAGACATTCAAGTTGAAAGGGGGAAGTTAGAGGGGGTGTTTTCGCGTTGTCTCCGTGCCTTAGCTACGGAGGTACTTTTTTTTTCTTACGAAAATGTTGATTAGATGCCTTATTAGTAAATTAAGTAGATAAAGTGAAATTTAAATTTTTGATTATTGATAAAATATAATATGTAATTTATATTTTATTTTTTTTTAATAATTTACATTTTAAAATAAATTAATTTTTTAATATTTGTTTATAAATATTTTTAAATATAATATATTTTATTTAATTAATATTATATTTTATATTTATTTATAATTTTTTATTGATAGATATAATTTCATCTAAGAAGACAAATTAATTTATATTTTAAATTCGTTTAAACTCTTCAATTAAAAATTAATATTTTTTTTATCTACTTTGACAATTTAAATCTCGTTCATTCATTGTATCCATCAATCAGGCATCTACTTAATAAGACCTTTTTCGCTAAATGCCATGGGCAAACACTACCACGACTGTCTTTTCGTTTTTTATTTTATTTTATTTTATTTTATTTTTTATCCAAGGAAACACATTGGAATGGACGCTACCTACCTAAAAAATTCCCGTATTAAAAATTATTTGAATTTACAAAATCATGCGAAAATGACTAATTTATTTACCCATATAAGCTCAACAGTCAGTATTGGTACCTTTTTTTTTTTTTTTTTGTTTAACAGTATAGGTACCAATGTACGAAATGGATGGTCTCTGTTGGTGATTTAGATTAAAAAAGAGAAAAAAAAAAAAAAAGAAAAACGAAGGGAAAACTCAATCACCAATTAAAAAATTATAGACACAACCTAAGGAATTATTTCCTTTCTATCAAAAGCCTTGATGCATTTAAAATTTTGTGACATCCAAAATAAGGTTATAGTTTTACTTGTTGAGTCAATAACTATTTAATAAACCATATTCATCTGTAATAATTGAAAATATAATAAATGAGTTGACCATAGAGAGAAAAAGAGACAAAGATTGGCTTGGTATTGAAGATAAGATAGATGCCTTTGGGGTTTCCCCTTTGGGGATTGAACGAATTCTTTTTAGTGCTTTTGCCCCAAAAGATCCATATCATCAGTCACTATGTATTATTTGCAATATTAATGGACGACAATTGCATTGTAGAAAGCTCCAGGGTTAACTTTTTAGCTTTAGGTGTGATCTTATATTATTTCTTAATCCATGCTCACTTTTTTTTTTTTTTGGTTAATTATTATTAATTAACACTATCCATGCGCAAAAGCTTTCCTCTTTCTTTATCAAAAGAGTTTGCATAAAGTTCATATCCAAAATTCCTATTCGAATATTAAACCTGCATGGTCCATGTAGAATTGTTTGTGCACTCCTTCATGCACAATTACAGACTGTGATTCAATGGATTGCCCGTGGTTAGATAAAATTATTCATTAAAGATTATCAATGGAGAATCTCCAACTTTTCAGCACTTTGGATGTGCATGATCATAAGTTAGGCGGCAATGCTGATTTCAACAGTCACGACCAAACTTGAACTTTTCCAGGGAATTCATGAGCAGGAGTTATTGCCCTTTATCTTACAATTATATATTATTTGGATTAAGCAAATTGATCATCTCCATGTTAGTTGATTCGCATTGGCACATTTTGCACATGCCAGCGAGAAAAAAAAAAAAAAAAAAGGAAATGAAAGACAATCTAAGATTCGGACAATGGAGTAGTAAATCAATGCTAAGATTCATATAACATGACAGTAATTTTAAAACATGCTTTCATTTCAGAATTTCATACTTCAATGTCATCCCGGCATTGAGAATCCTTACAAAATGTTTATTTGTTGTAATAGCCCAATTGTACACTAACAAAACCACTATTTATTCGTACCCTAATGTTTGTGGTAAGCACATCACAACGATCGTTTTCTTTTCTTTTTTCCATTTTTCCCCCTAAAGCAGTGCTACATGTTGCCAAGGAGAGACTTTTTGACGTGCCATGTTCGTATTTACCAAGTAATTTAATTAAATTGCATACCAAATTAATGGCATCATATAAAAAATGTCACAACCGAGTTTGGTTTGCGTATGAAGGAGTCATGAGGAAAATAAAGAGCTTGGAGAATCTTAAACAGCAAGGAATTTTTGTTATCCACTAATTGCCAAGCCTGCGTGCCCGAACATGGCAAGATTAAAATTAGCGAAGTCTCTGAAATCGAGTTCTGTACTAATTTTTAGTAAAGATATTATATCTCATGAAGTCTAATGAATTTTATATGGTGGGTGTTCTGAATCACTTTACTAAAGTTATTAACCTAGATGACTATGGGTATAGCCTGAATGATGACATTAATGAGCACCTTTTTACCAGCTTTTGATACAAAAGATTCCTTGCATCCCGCTTGGCGTTTTCTTGCTCTATCCATAACAACATTAGAAACTCTTCTCTTTGAGAAGCTGATAATCATTAGAAGACAGATACTTTTTGAGTATATTAAATTTTCGAGATACCTACATAATTTTGAATTATATTATATATATATATATATTTGATATCTTTACACATACTACGATCAAAATAAAATTTAATTTTTTAAAAAATTTATTTTTAATTTTAAGAATTTTTCATAAAGAGAAAGAACTGGTTTGAGCCCGAAATGTATAAGCTGTTATCAGCAAAACACAAGTGAGATATGGTTGGAGCTCGACGACGAACTCGAAGCCTATTGAATTGCCCTCAAGTTGCTATAACATTCATTAAAGCATAGAGACCTTCTGCACATAATATGAAGTGATATAGTGACAATGGATTACCCTGTCTAAGCCCTCTGGATGTATAGAAGATGTGCCTAGATTGAAATATTAATTAAAGAATGAGATATTGCAATAACACATTTCATGATAAGCACCACTTATTCTGTAACCTTATTTTAAGCACGATTGCTTCTAATAAACTCCACTCAACTCAGCCACAGGCTTCGCTCATATCCAATTTAAGCGCCATATGCCCCTTCTTAGCCATATTAATTGTGTCTCATCTTATGGGAAGCCTCAAAAGCAATCAGACCATTATCAGTCATGAGGCGTCCAAGCATAAAAACACTTTGCCTCTCCGAGGTAAGTTGTGGAAGGAACAACTTCAACTTATTTGCCATTGCCTTGACGATGAGTTCAAAGACCACATTACAGAGACATATTGGACAATCATGTGATAGCCAGTTTGTTCATGTTTCATGTAACTCTAATAATCGGGTCATATCACCATAAAGGTTTGTCCTCAACAAAAGAGTCTGAAGTTGAAGAGCACTGGACAATACATTGGGTACCAAGGCGGTCACGTGTTCCATTCATGTCTAATATCAACGAGAAGAAATATCTTTCTTATTTTCTTCCCCTGCTGGTTTTGCTTGCACTGGATGGTGAATGTTACCTTATTCATAATGTAATCTATGTTTATATCTAATGTTACATACTTAACATGAACGTTTGTTGCTGCTAAGTCGAGATGGCCACTCAGCCCTTGTAGCTAGGAGGAGGTGGACAGTTTGATTCCTGCCTCCCCCAAAATACTCACAGTAATATGAGATTAAATTGGGGCGTTGTGCACTTCATGTGGTGTACTCAGGTCCACCATTCTCCCTCCCCACTAACGGAAACTGGCTTATAAAAAAAAAAATAAAAAATTTGTCTTCTAATACAAATCAAATTTAAACGTACAAAAAAGTATTACATGACGTAGTTGATATATATTTATATTTATAATCATTTTATGCATGAGAAATAAAAATATATAATAAATAATTATATTATATTATTTTATCAATATTTATATTTTTAATGTATATGTATTAAAATTTTATATATTTAATTAATTATATAATAATATTAATAATGTTATATAAATATTATATCATAATAAATATTTATTATACATTTTTAATTTTTATTATATAATTATAATTAATAAAAAATATAAATATATATAAAAAGATTATAATAGAATATTATAATATAAATATATATGAAATTAATATATAAAATATAATATAAATAAATATAAAATTTACTGTATTTATATATTCATATAATAGAAAATTCAGTTTTTTGGGGGGTTGTGTTGGATGGGGCCCGTTCGAAAAAAGGAAAAAAAAAAAACAAAAAACAAGTGAGATTGAAAATGAAGGCAGTACATGAACACTCCCACTGAACTGACTTTATCACACAACTAAAAAAACTAAAAAATAAAGCAGCAGAGGAATTCATTCAGTAATTGAAAGCAATAACTGTGGGTCAAATTTACAAAGAAACGAAAGCTGACGGTCGATTATCAGCAGAGCCCAACTCGTAGAGTGACTGCCAGTGGCTCTTTCTGTGGGGGCCAGTGCTTGGAGATAAAGGGTCCCACTGTTGTCTGTCTGAAAGAGAGAGGCGCGCGAAAACAGCGGGAGCTTTTCCCAATGCACTTATTATATCATGACTGATATTATGACTCCACATTACTCCATGGGAAAGAGAGTTTGTATAACTTTCATGGGTCCCATTACACATCCCATCAAATGTTAACTCCCCCTTTCCGTTGAAATGACACTCTCCTCAGAGAAAGAAAAAGAGGGAGAGAGAGAGAGAGAGTTGGAAAGAAGCTGGCAAAAGGGTACTATGCACCCCATGTGGGAATGGGGTCCATGGGAACCCAAGGATTTGAAACAGGGATGGGACTGGGGTCCCCTCAAAAAAATGCCATCATAGAAGGGAGGGCAAATTGCGTTTTGCTGATGGTGATGGACTGTTGTAGATGGAGGAGGAGGAGGAGGAGGAGGGCAGTGGATGGATTGGATGGTGGTGGGAGTCTATTATTATATTGATGTGATAATTGGGGATGTGTTGTGTAGTGTTTGTGTGCGTAGGGGCATTTTTATTTTTGGATGGTCGTGGTGGAATCTGGGGTATTGGAGATGAAGGGTGTTTCCCTGTTACAAGAATTCATTTGCTGATTTGCAACATGATCCGTGTGGGGATCTCATTGTATCTTTTATATATATATATATGATATTTTTGCCTAGTGTTTTATTTCCTCTACCCAAATAAGCGCGACTTGACTTGATGTTTTGATTCCTCAAATCAACCTTTGACATATGTAATTTTTTTGATTAGATGATAATGACGGAGATTGTTTTTATTCCTTATCTACTATTATGCTTGGCGGTGTCCACGGCCACGAAACATAGATTGTTCTGCGACGATTAAAGATGTTTATTTCAGGAAGAAATTCCCGAGTGTTTTCATTTTGATGGGATACTACTACTACTACTACTACTATAGAAATCTTTAAACAAATCAGAAACGGTCCCACTTTGTTATGGACCTGAATTTGACACGCCCAACGTCGCACCTCCAACGTAATTAGAGTTTATTAGACTGATGGTCTATTTCAATTTCCACCTGGCTCTTCCTTTCGTCTAAGAAACTTTCTTTGTCGTCTGGACAATCGGACCCAAAGTCTTTGGACGCTGAGCTGGGCCATTTGGTTCGGTGGGCCTAACAATGGATGCATCTGCCACTCCCCTCCTTTCGTGTGCCACCTTTCTCTGGACCAAAACCGTTGTTGCCTTTAATTTTGTGATTCCTTCATGGCTGTGCTTCAACAACCGCAAGATCCCGTGGATTACAAATCTCGTTTGGGTCCCAGGCATTTCAATGTTGAATAATGATAAAATGTCGTTTTTCAGAGTTTGTGGTGCTAACGAGGAAACTTTTAAAAACCAATTGCCTTTTAATCCCAAACTCTTTCAAAATGCTGAGTGAACAGTAGATGACAAAGGATTTTAACAAATCACTCATCGATATTTTCACTTCGAAACAAAAATCAAGAAAGAGAATCTGATCATTTAGAGCATTATTCTTTAATGCTTGCATTCTGAATTCATATTCCAGCCTGATTGGGACCCACCTGGATGAAATCCGCGGCCATGACATGATTTAAAGTTTAACCTATCTAAAATAGGTCAACTGTAACTTAAATTCTAGATTTCAGTATAAGTCATCTCCACCCCCGGACAGTGACGTATTGTGGTGCCCTATTTCAGACCCACCTTGTGCTGTCTATTTTGCAGCCGTCTCACTTGACCTTAAAGTTGATGGGCTTTTTCAAGGCCTTCGACATGGGCCATCGTTCGGTTGGTACGTCATTTCTTAGCCTGCAAACTGGGTTCATGGTTCGTCCGGCAGGCTGAAACTAATATCAACCATCTGATTTGAAGATAAGCACCTTATTTTAATGCTTAATCAATCCCAACCTTGAGAGACCAATGACTTTTATCTCACTAGCATTAGAATCGTCTCCAGCACAATAGGTTCAAGTTAAGGGTCTCCATTAAAGCAATGCCTCTCAGATAAAATGAAAAAGTGGGTTGTAGAAAACATGTAATTGCTCGTAAATACAAGGAAACAATAATGTTATTCTTATTCACAGCCAACATATAATTATATTTATTTTGAATATAAAACAATAATGACAAGTGACGAATTCAGCTAGAGAATAACATTTCTGCTTTCTTGTTATCTAAAGTTTTTCGAAAGCTACTGAAATATGGTAAACCATAAGTAGCTTACTTTAGGATGAGCAGCAGATACTTGGGAACTCTCAAGTCTATGGATATAACCTTGGGAGAGTCACCCTTGTCAACAACAAAGGTCTTGTTAACCTTCTTGGAAGCACTAGAAATTTCCACCAGGTATGTGCAATGAAAGCCTCTAAAGGTGAATTCTCCCCGTCCATCAACATGGCCATGAACATTAGACAGCCACTCGCGTTTAAGATCAGTGTATCTTTTACCTGCTTCCATGAGTTTTCCTTCTGCATTGACCAAATGTGCATTGTCCCGGCTCATGAAGAGCTCCCAAAATCTCCAGAGCATGATTCCATCCACTGCAGGGTGAGCAAAAAGCTTCTCGAAGCATGACTTCCAAGTCATCCCCTCTCATGTATTTATTAATGGAGGACACATCAAGCTCCGTAAACCATACCGGAAGACCAAGAATACCCAATTTATCCAGTGCAAAAGAAACTATCGACCCAATGGGACTATCTACATGTCCCTGAACTCTGATTCCTCCAACTGGAGCACCATGCTCTTGCAAATCAAGAATCTGTTCAATGTACTTTTCCAGAGATGATCTGGAGTCGTTCCCATCCTCCACATGATAATCATTCACAAACAGAGTGGCAGACTCATCTAATTGATTTGCAGCCTTGAACATATGAGCTCGGATATCTTTAGCCAGCCGATCCGGACAGCATCTCATTGCTCACGTCATAATGCTTGAACTTTCCCTCGTAGCGAGTTAGGAGTCCTGTTAAACGATTTTGAACAGCCTTTTTTAAGTCATCATAGTTCAGCGCTTTAATCCAAGACTGGACTGCACCGTCCACATCCCGGAAGATAGAATGGCTCCGTGTCTCTATGTTGTTTCTCTTGCACAAATCTAACATCTCATCAGCATCCTTGTAATTGAAGTTTCCCTTTCGTGGATCTGTCCAGTGCCACTTCAACTCATTTCCAAACACAGCCCAGTTAAAATTTTTCACAAAGAACTGCGCAAAATCTTCATTGTCTATGCTTGTCCTGTTAACGCATGACCGAAACGGAAAACTGTTGTGAGTCAGTGTGACCCCTACAAAGCTGCCAACCAATCCACTTGAATTCCCTATTGAAACCTTCAAGACGATATCACGCTTACGGATCTGTGATGGAAGAAAACAAGAAACCTAAAATATGGGATGGACTATACATCATATATTCAACTTATGTGCTTAGATTCCAAGTGCATCAGTATTTGGCTTGGAAAATGTAACACTGTTTCTAATAAAGTTATTCCACTAACACCACATATCCCAATGGATTGAAGAAATAAGAAAAAGCTAAATAACTGGAAATAGCCGTAATGCAACTTGCATATTAACTATATTCGGAGGCAGAAATTGCCTTGTCCGTCCGCTTCCTCCAATGTTTGAATCTTGTCTTTCGGTCAGCAGGAAATATCTGAAGTCCTGCAACCATTAAGTCAATCCCCGCAGCAGGACCTTGGACATAGACCATGACCTTGCATGGTTGCTTCTCAATTCTGAAAGACCCACCAATTTCATGCCATTTTCATCACTAATCTCAACTTGTCCACCATTGACCCATTGATCGTCAACACCCAGCACAACATTTACATTTTGAGGGCCAGTTGCTCCAGACCCAATCTTAACCCAAGCTGATACCTGATATGTTAAAAACAGCTTGATCTTGTCACTGATCATCTGTGCAGGGCCCATCCAGTTCTGTGTGCGCTTGGTCACAAGGATGTAACGACCACTTAAAGGTTCATGAGGTCCAAGGCATTCCCCGGCCATTGGAGGCAGTATATGCGGTGAACCTGATGCAATTCCAAGAGTGCAATTGCCAAGAGGAAACCACCCATTGGTTCCATCGCTGAGATTACTATTCTGAATTATATTAACACCGAAAGCAGGATTTTGTGCAATAAAGGCAATATATGAATCATAGAATTGCAGTGATGCATCCTAATTGTGCAACATTAAAATGTCAATGAACTCCAAAAGCAGGATTCTGAAGGAATAAGATTTAAAGTTTAAATGTGTTAACATAAACTCTCCAGTACATTGGATCATCGTGATTCAACTTTGAGGACTTGCCATTAAAATTTCAGCTTAAAACTTTAAATTGTTCATTTGACCAACCTCAATTACTGGAGGAGGTGAGGGAGGGATTTTCTTTGCATGCTTTACAACTAAGCTGTTGAGAAGAATATCTGTGCCCTCGGGTGGACCTTCCAAATAAATGAATACTCTTTTAGGGGAACCATTTAGAAGGAACATCCCCTGCAGCTGCACCCAGTCCTTATCTGTTGCCCGCAGACTATAAAACAAAGTAATTACCATTACATTCATTGGACAGGAGCCACAATTAGATGAGTGGGGACAGCTTTAGAAATAATAGGGGTATACCATGCCAAGATGCGGAGCCCCAGGGACACCTTTTTTCTATTGTTTAAGCATGATAATAAAAATTATCTCACTAAGATACTCCTTGCCCCATTAAAAAATAATTTCCCCTTCATTAATTCTAATATTTAGATACGTAAAAAGGAGATCTTTTTACAAGGTATCCATGAAATTCTTATGATTCATTCTTTTTCCTTTTTGAAAAATACAATTTTTTTTGTATGCATACAACCTACTTTTTTTTTTATGTCTATTGTGAATACAACTGTTTTTTTTTTTTTTTTTGGGTATGCAATTATATTGATATTTTTTGTACCCATTGAAATAAATTTCTGGCTCCCTGGCTCGACCTGAGAAGCTGATTATGATATTGACTAGGTATGGTGCAAGTTCTAGGCAAAACAATCTACTTGAAATAAAAAAATTAAATAAATAAATAAAAGCAAGCTATCGTGCTTGAATATAAGGCCAAGTATAAATACATGGGGCAATATTATGAAAAAATGTGAACGAAGGGAAAACAAAATGACTACTTTTCTGGCAATTCCACACGATCAACAACAACTATTTTCTCAAGAAGATTAAAAGTAAAGCAAGAAACTTACTTTGCAATGCCAATATATTGTTGTCGGAGATCTGGTGCTTAGCATCAGCATTTGTGACATTGTTACCATATATTCGAACAGCAGCATTAGTTTCATAAGCAAGCTTTCTTTGCAACTTTCCAGTTATCTCCTGCCGAATCCCATTCCAGCTCTCTGAGTGGGGTCCGTTGCCGCTACAATAGCCTTTTCAGACTGGAGAACAACTTTCCCATCTGCCTAGAATCATGTACGACAATCTTACAGCCTCTTCCAGACCAATTCTTCAGGCCATCGTCGAAGTTAGGATTTAGGATGATGTTGTTATCTCCATCTCCACAACTTACAAATCCACAGCTCGGTTTCTTCCAAAAGGAGAAGGTAGCAAAGAAATGTCATCTCTTTGCTACCTTCTACAAATGCATGCTCTCAAATATATGAACGAATGTGCGTCTGTCCTGGACTCTTTACATAAAGCATAAGGTTAAAGCCTTCACATGTACCGTACTTGACTATTCTGTTAGCCCTTTTACACGAAGTCTATACTTTCAGAGGTAAAGGTAATTGTTTGAATCTCAATCTGAACATAGAAGAAGTGAAATAGTTTAGATGAATAATTACACTGAACTCGCATGGAGCAGGACAGTTGATAATCACTGATTTCATAAGCAGGTCCACTCCAGGAGAAAGCCCTTCAAAGCAGAAAACTGCTCGATTGGGCATGGATGACAAGGAGAATTTGCCTTCCAACTTTTTCCATTTCTCCTTTGATGCAGAAGTTCTGCAATATGAATATCATGAGCATAATTTTTATATTTGATTTAAAGTTTTTATAAGGCAAAATTCAAGCAGAGTCTATTACCTTTCAATGAGCAGCAAACTAGTTGCAGAAAATCCATAATCCACTTTCAAAGTTGCAATTATATCAGTTGATCTGTCAAAAGGCCCTAATGCTCCAACAACTGCAGAAACTGAGTAAGTTGAACCTGGTGAAACCCGGCTTGTGATATCTTGTTTTAAGTCGTGCCAGCACTTCTTTCGATTTGAAACAACTGTGTAGCAGAAGTTGCTAAAAATTCTGGGTGAACCACAAAGCCATCACAGCAATTTGGGTGCCAAGAATGCAGTCCTCTAGAGAAGTCATGGTTTATTATGATATTAGTGACATCTCTGCTACTTTGATCAAATTCTGGTTTACGACCTGTGAAGAAGAGAAAAATTCAAGTACAAGTTGTACTTCAAGTGGAGTATATCATATCCATGATGTTAATTTTTCTCAAATGTTTATGCAGAATCCATTCATCATATATGTACTGATCAAATAATATGAGACCAAAGAGAATCGTATGCTTGTGGATATGACTTCTGATAAACTTTGCTGCTAAATATAAATTGTGTTACACTGAAGGAAAATAAGGGGGAAAAATATCCAGTCAGATAGGGTGCGAATTTGGCTCAGATGATTTAATGGCCAAATACCAAGACCATGTAGTTTACTAAGCTCCACACATACTTGACAAAACAAAGATGCATGTGATGTATGTCTATAAATGGAATAACGTCTAGGTTGCAAAGGACCAACAATTTGGCAAAAGTCAGAAATATAAACATTTTGGAGTATATAATATATGATCTATGACATGGTATCAGAGACTTCATGATTAAGTAATCATGAGTTCAAATTATGTTGCTATCACATTTAATTGTAAATTAATTATGAAGTTTTGGTTTGTTCATACTTTGAGTCCAAGTGAATCTAGCTTGTTCATGCTTCTAACCCAAGTGAGTTTGGCTTTCGTGTGATGTGGGGTGCTGGAGTATAATATGTGATTCCATATCCTAAACCTCACTTAATAGTTTAAACTTTTAGGTAGAATGATTTCTTGACAAAATATAAAAATTCATCTACATTTTTATCCAAATCGTTTCCAGTTCATTAAACTTAGACTCGATATTTTGCCACTATAGGGAAACAAAATTATAACAATAACAAGAGTCTGCACAATGGCCCGAGATGCAAGAAAAGAACAAAATGATCAAGAAACCCCAGTGCAAGCAACGAAAAAACAGCTTTAACCAATACAAGAAGAGGCTAAAGCCTGCAACTAAAGATCAAACCTCTTACCTCCAAACCTTCATTACCATTCTTTGCTTATTGGCTCTCCATGGTTGCTATTAATCCCAATCTCCACCCAACACAATGATCAAGCAAAAGCAGCTCTCATGAGTGAAAGGCAATAAAGGATTATGATTATGACTAATGGAGAAACGAAGACCATTTTGCATACCCATAACATGGCAAAGAATGATTGGAGATCACTTGTAAAAGCCTGTACATTTACCTTACTTGACCATTCTGTTAAACCTTGCATACGAGGTCTATAATTTCAGACGTAAAGGTAACTGATCAAAGTATCTATCTGAACATAGATGAAGTGAAATAGTTAGATAAATAATTACACTGAATTTGCTTGGACCAGAACAGTTGATAACTACTGACTTTATAAGTAGGTTCACTCCAGGGAAAGGCCCTTTGAGGTAGAAACTGACCTTGTTGGGCATGGAACACAAGGAGAAATTGCCTTCCAACTTCACCCATTGCACTTCTGATGCTGAAGTTCTGCAATATGAATATCCTGAGCATGATTTTGATACTTAATTTAAACTTTAAGACAGAAAAAATCGAGCACAGAGTTTATTACTTTCCGACAAACAGAAAAGTAGGTGCAGAAGATTGATACTCCAGTTTCAAAGTTGCAATTATATCAGTGTATCCCTCAGTAGGTCCTGAAGCTCCAACAACTGCAGAAACTGAGTAAGAGGAACCTGGAGAAACCTTGCTTGTGATATCTTGTTCTAAGCCCTGCCAGCACTCCTTTTGATTTAAAACAACTGCATAACAACTGGCAGATGTACGTAAAAAAACTGGGTGAACAACAAAGCCATCACAGCTATTTGGGTGCCAAGAATGAAGTCCTCTAGAAAAGTCATGGTTTACTATGATATTAGTTGCATGTATGCTACTTGAATCGATCACAGTCTGGTTTATGACCTGTGAAGAAGAGAATAATTCCAGTACAAGCTTATGCTTCCAGTGGAGCATATCGAATCCATGACATCAATTTTTCTTAAATGTTGAAGCAGAATTTGTTCATTAGATATGAATGATAAAATAGTACGAGAACAAAGAGAAAATTTATTGTAGTAATGGATAAGACTTCTGATAAATTTTGCTGCTAAATATAAAATTATGTTGCTCTGAAAGAAAATAAGGGGAAAATATAAGTCGGATATGGTGCTAATTTGGCACAGATCCTTTAATGGCCAAACACCAAGGCGATGTACTTCACAAAGGTCCACACATACTTGACACACACAAAACACAAAAAGATGTATGTGATGGATGTGTCTCAACAGAATAACATCCAAGTCACAAAAGGACTAACAATTTGGCAGAAGTCTCAAATACAAAAATAAACATTTGTCTGCATTTCTGGCAAATTGTTTCTAATTAATCACTAAACTTAGACCGGTATTTTGCTACTACAAGGAAACAAAATTATAATAATAACAAGTGTCTACACAATGGACTGAGATGCAAGAAATGAACAAAAGAATCAAGAAACCCCAGTACGAGAAACTAAAATCTCCCTACACAATAAAAGGAAAAGCACACCTAAAGATCAAACTTTGTACCTCCAAACCTTCATTAGAGTTACTCACTTGTCGGTTCTCCAGTGTTGCTCTTGATCCCAATCTCTACCCAACACAATGATCAAGCAAAAGCAGCTCTCATTAGTAGAATACAATAAAGCGTTATGATCATAACTAATGTAGAAATGAAGACTATTTTGCTTATCCATAACACGAGAAAGAATGATTAGAGATTACTTGTAAAAGCCTGCACTTTTACCATACTTGACCATTCTGTTAACCGTTGTATACAAAGCCTTTACCCTCAGATGTAAAGGTAATTGATCAAAGTATCTATCTGGACATAGATGAAAAAGTAAAACAATTTAGATGAGCAATTACACTGAATTCGCTTGAACCAGAACAGTTGATAACTATTGATTTTATAAGTAGGTCTACTCCAGGTGAACGCCCTTCCAAGTGGAAAATGACTCGTTTGGGCATGGATGACAAGGAGAATTTGCCTTCCAACTTCTCCCATTTTGCCTCAGATGCAGAAGTTCTGCAATACAAATATCATGAGCATGATTTTATCCTAGATTTAAAGCTTTAAGACAGAAAAAAGGGAGCCAGAGTTTATTACTTTCTGACAGACAGAAAACTAGTTGCAGAAGATCGATACTCCAGTTTCAAAGTAGCAATTATATCAGTGGATCCCTCAAAGGGCACTGATGCTCCAACAACTGCAGAAACTGAGTCAGTGGAATCTGGAGAAACCCTGCTTGTGGTATCTTGTTCTAAGCCTTGCCAGCATTGCTTTCGATTCGAAACAACTGCATAACAACTGGCAGAAGTTGCTAAAAATCCTGGGTGAACCACAAAGCCATCACAACAATTTGGTTGCCAAGAATGCAGTCCTCAGGAAAACTTGTGGTTTATTATTATATTATCAACGTATCTGCTACTTGAATTGATCACGTTCTGATTTAGGACCTGTGAAGAAATGAACAATTCAAATACAAGTTGTTATTTGGAGTAAAGAATATCAAATTCATGCAGTTAATTCTTCCCAAATGTCAAGGTAAAAGTCATTTATAATATGTGTGTGTGTGTGTGTGTGTGTGTGTGTGTGTGTGTGTGTGTGTGTGTGTGTGGTGATTTTTATACCTGGCTGTTCTCCATAGTTGCTTCTGATCCCAACCTCTACCCAACATCCTGGTGGAGCAAAAGCCAACTTTCATGAATATAATGCAATAAAGGGTTATGATTCTAACTAATATGGAGATGAAAATTAATCCGTTCACTGCTGGCGATTTGTATTGGAAGCTTGACCGCTGATAAAACAAGTGGAAGGCCTACTCATTTATATGACCACCGGTTCATGAGAAACTCAAGAGATGTCTAATAAGAGCGCGGGAAAAGCCATACCAAACGCCGGGTCAAATTCTTTATAGAAAAATTCGTTTGGTCGACCTTTTGTCCAGTTATGTTTTGTGAGTCCGTCACTTTGTCTGCCTTTTCATCTAAATCATTCAAGACAATAAACAAAGTCGTTAAAACTGATTCCTTACATCTACGCTTAAGTTTCTTCAACCCCAAGAAAAGATTTATGTTTTCCCTCGTGGCCCCTGTTGGGTTGTACTGGAATAGCTTTGCCTTGCACGTTCGGTTATTTGTCCGATTGCTCCTAGTGCCAAATCAACCCGTTAACCAACCCCATCCCAGCTCTGAGTAAGAGGGGCACTTCATGCTCAAAATGAGAAGAATCCAACTAGGGGGACACAAAGATTTCAATTACGGGGACGGCGGCCTTTAATAGGACAACTTTATAAAGGAAAAATTGAGGATCTATAACGTCTTACGCCAACCAGCCTCTAGTCTGAAACTTTTCTTAGATGGAAATGGAATTTATGGGGAAACATAAAAGTGTCAGCATAAATACAAGGAAATAATATATTATAGTTATTATTATTCACAACCAACATGGTAACTTTATTAATTACATGGGAAACCAACGTATTACTTCGGTATAACAATAATTGCAACCACCGATACAGTAAGAGCACAACATTTCTGCCTTCTTTTCATCTCTAGTTTTTCCAAAGTTATTGAACCATGCTGTCACACCGTCGGTAGCTTGTGTTAGGCAAAGCGGCAGTTGCTTGAGAACTTACAAGTCTATGGATATTATCAGGGGAGAGTCACCCTTATCAACAACAAAGGTTTTTTTGACCTCCTTAGAAGCGCTAACAATTTCCACGCTGTACGTGCCATGAAAGCCTCTAAATGCGAATTGTCCCTGTCCATCAAAATGGCCATGAGCATGAGACAGCCACTCATGTTTAAGATCGAGGTATCTTTTACCAGCTTCATTGAGTTCCCCTTCTGCATTGACCAAATGTGCATTGTTCCGGCTCATGAACAGCTCCCAAAATCCCCAGAGCATGATTCCATCCACTGCAGGGTGAGCAAAAGCTTCTCGAAGCATGACTTCCAAGTCATCTGCTCTTATGTATTCATTAATGGAGGACACATCAAGCTCCGTAAACCATACAGGAAGACCAAGAATACCCAATTTATCCAGTGCAGAAGAAACTATAGACCCAATGGGACTATCTATATGTCCTTGAACTCCAATTCCTCCAACTGGAGCACCTTTCTCTTGCAAATCAAGAATCTGTTCAATGTAGTTTTCTGGAGATGATCTGGGGTCGTTCCCATCCTCCACATGATAATCATTCACAAACAGAGTGGCAGACTCATCTAATTGACTTGCAGTCTTGAACATATATGCTCGGATATCTTTACCCAGCCGATCCGGATAGAATGACCCATGCAGCATCTCATTGTTCACATCATAATGCCTGAACTTTCCCTTGTAGCGAGTTAGGAGTCCTGTTAAACGATTTTGAACAGCCTTTTTCAAGTCATCTTTGTTCAGCGCTTTAACCCAAGACTGGACTGCACCATCCACATCCCAGAAGATACAATGGCCCCGTGTCTCTATGTGGTTTCTCTTGCAAAAATCTAACATCTCATCAGCATCCCTGTAGTTGAAGTTTCCCATTTGTGGCTCTGTCCAATACCACTTCAATTCATTTCCAAACACAGCCCAATTAAAATTTTTCACAAAGAACTGCACAAAATCTTCATTATCTATGTTTGTCCTGCTTATGCATGACCCAAATGGAAAACTGTTTTGAGTCTGTGTAACCCTTACAAAGCTGCCAACCAACCAACTTGAATCCCCTCTTGAAAACTTCAAGATGACATCACGCTTACGGATCTGTGATGGAAGAAGACAAGAGAAATAAAATATAGGATGGCCATATGATGAAATCTATGCCATTAGTTGAGCACACAATGGTTCGAGGAAGTTAGACATTTTACGTCATATATTCAACTTAAGTGCCTAGGTTCTGAGTGCACCATTATTTGGCTTGAAAAAAATAACAATGCTTCTAATGATGTTATTCGACTAACATTACATATCGCAATGGATTGAAGAAATAATAATAATAAAAAAAAAATAATAACTGGACATAGCTGTAATGTAACTTTCATGTTAACCATATGCTAGTACTCAATGCAACAAGTAACCGAAGAGTTCCATGAGGTTCACATTTCCATATGGTACCTAATTACAGCCCATGCAGTTGATGAGACATAGATTTGTTTTTTATATTTATATCCTTAACAATTTGCCCTTTTAAAGAAAAAGGCTTGCTGCAGAGTCTAATATCATCTATGATGGTTATGAAAGAATATTTGACCAGGTTTGGTTATACATCTGAACTTGATTCAGTTAGAAATCGGAGCTAGAGATTACCTTGTCAGCAAGCTTCCTTAAATGTTTGAATCTTGTCTCTCGGTCAACAGGAAATATCTGAAGTCCTGCAACCATTAAGTCAACACCTGGAGCTGGACCTTGAACATAGACCATGACCTTGGATGGTTGCTTTTCAATTCGGAAGGACCCACCTATTTCATGCCATCTGTCATCACTAATGTCAACTTGTCCCCCATTGACCCATTGATTGTCCACACCCAGTGCAACGTTTACATTTTGAGGGCCAGATGCTCCAGAACCAATCTTAACCCAAGCTGATACCTGATATGTAAAAACAGCTTGATCTTGTCACTGATTATCTGTGCAGGGCCCATCCAGGTCTGTGTGCGCTTGGTCACAAGGATGTAACGACCACTTAAAGGTTCATGAGGTCCAAGGGATTCCCCAGCCATTGGAGGAAGTATATGCGGTGAACCTATTGAAATGCCAAGAGTGCAATTGCCAAGAGGAAACCACCCATTGGTTCCATCGCTGAGATTACTATTCTGAATTATATTAACACCGAAAGCAGGATTCTGTGCAATAAAGGCAATATATGAATCATAGAATTGCAGTGATGCATCCTAATAATGTAACATTAAAATGCCAATGAAGTCAGGATAAGATCTTAAGTTCAAATGAATTAACATAACCCGTCTTGTTCGTTCAATCATTGTGATTCAACTGCAAGGATTAATCATTAACATTTCAGCTTAAAACTTTAAATTGTTCATTTAACCAACCTCAATTACTGGAGGAGGAGAGGGAGGGATTCTCTTTGCATGCTTTACAATTAAACTGTTGAGAAGAATATCTGTGCCTGCAGGTGGACCTTCTAGATAAATGACTACTCTTTTAGGGGAACCATTTAGAAGGAACTTCCCCTGCAGCAGTACCCAGTCCTTATCTGTTGCCTGCAGACTACAAACCAAAACAATTATCATTAAATTCATTGGACAGAATCAATGGCAGAACCACATTTTTATAGGAATACAACATATTTTCTTTTATCTGTATTATGAAAATTTTTCAATACTTTTTAATCTATGTATAACTGATTTTTTATATGCATGCATATCTATATATTTTGCCCCCATCAGAATAAATTTCCAGTTCTGCACTTGACATAATGCAGAGAAGCTGATTACATCATTGAACAAAATGGGACAAATTCTACCAAACACATAGATTAAAGAAAAGAGGCAAGCAATGATGATTGAATATGATATCAGGCCATTTATGATTACATGGGGCAATATTATGAAAATGTAAACAAAGGAAAAACTAGATGAAGATTCCACAAGAAAAATGATAACTATTGTCTTGAGAAGATTGAAAAAAGAGAGAGAAACTTACTTAGCAATGCCTATATATTGTTCACGGAGATCTGGTGTTTGGACCCATAAAGTAGCCCGCACATCAGCATTAGTGACATTTTTACCATATATCCGAACGACAGCAGTAATTTCATAAGCAAGCTTTCTTTGCACTCTTCCAGTTATCTCCTGCTGAATTCCATTCCAGCTCTGAGTGCGGTCTGTTGCAGCTGCAAAAACTTTTCCAGACAGGGGAACAATTTTCCCATCTGCCATAGAATCATGTATGACAATCTTACAGCCTCTTCCAGACCAATTATTCAGGCCATCCTCAAAGTTAGGATTTAGAATGATGTTCTCATCTCCATCGCCAGCACTTACAAATCCAGTGTTTGGGTTCTTTTAGGATAAAGAAGAAGAAAAGAGGTGTTAATTTATCATCTCTGATATAAAATTAAGAAAAAAAAAATGAATTAGAATATACCTGCATATAAATACATGCTCTTAAATATATGTGCACGTGAGCATGTGTCTGGGTACAACATAAAGCATAACATTCATGTTTTTGGAAAATCTTAACCATTTGCTTAGCCATAAAATGTGAAAGAATGAATAGAGATTACTGCTAAAAGTCCTCACATTTACTGAACTTGACTATTCTGTTAACCCTTGTGTACAAAGTCTTTACTTTTAGATGTAAAGGTAATTCATCAAAGCTCTTTATCTGAACATAGATGAAGAAGTGAAATAGTTTAAGATTTAAATGAATAATTACACTGAACATGCTTGGACTGGAACAGTTAATAACTGCTGACTGTATAAGTAGGTCCACTCCAGGGGAAGGCCCTTCCAAGTAGAAAACAACTCGATCAGGCATGGATGACAAGGAGAATTTGCCTTCCAACTTTTCCCATTTCTCCTTTGACACAGAAACTCTGCAATATTGAATATCATGAGCACTATTTTTTTCCCCTGATTTAAAACCTTTTAGAATAGCAAAAATCAAGTATCAGATTTTATTACTTTCCAATGAACAGAAAACTAGTTGACGAATCTTGATACTCCAGTTTCAGAGTTGCAAGTATATCGGTGGATCCCTGAATAGGTCCTGATGCTCCAACAACTGCAAAAACCGAGTAAGTAGAACCAGGAGAAACCCTGCTTGTGATATCTTGTTCTAAGCCCTGCCAGCACTCCTTTCGATTTGAAACAACTGCATAACAACCAGGAGAAGTTGCTAGAAATCCTGGGTGACCAGATTCTGGTGAAACCACAAAGCTGTCACAGCAGTTTGGGTGCCAAGATTGCAGTCCTCCAGAGAAGTCATGGTTTAATATGATATTAGAGACATTTCCGCTGCTTGAATTGTTCAGGTTCTGGTTTATGACCTGTTAAGAAGAGAAGAGTTCAAATGCAAGTTGATACCTCAGGGAGAATATCATATCCATGAAGTTAAATTTTCTCAAATGTCGAGGCAGAAGTCATTCATTATATATGTGCCAATCAAATAACAAGCTATGTAAGCTGAGATCAAAGAGAAAATCTCTTTGTTCTTTGTACTTATGGACTTGGCTTCTGATAAACTTTGCTGCTAACAGAAGCTTGTGTTACTCTAAAAGAAAAGGAGAAAAAATTTCCATCCGGAAAGGGTGCTAATTTGGCTTGGTTCCCTTAGCGGCCAAATACCAAGGCCATATACTTCACTAAGCTCTACATATACTCGACTCACACAACTATGTCTGTAAATGGGATAACATCAGAGTTGCAAAGGACTAACAATTTGGAAAAAGTCTGAAATTTATAAATATAAACATTCATCTGCATTTCTTGCAAATCGTTTTCGATTCATCACTAAGCTTAGACCCAGTATTTTGCCACCAAGGGAAACAAAATTACAACAATACCAAGACTCTACCCGATGGACTGCGATACAAGAAAAGAAGAAAAAAAATCAAGAAACCCCAATACAAGCAATTGGAAAAATTCCCCACCCAGTACAAGGAAAAGCTAAACACCGCGATTAAAGGTCAAACCTCGTACCTCCGAACCATGATTACTACCGTCATTCGCTAGTGGGTTGTTCTCCATGGTTGCTCTTGATCTCGATCTCTACCCAACACAATGATCAAGCAAAAGCAGCTCTCATGAGTGAAATACAAATGAAGGGTTATGATCATAACTTATATAGAAATCAAAATTAATTCTCTCGCGTGGAGAGGGACCAAAAGCATTTTATACCTGGCGATCTGTATTGGAAGCTTGACCACTGATGCAGCAAATGGAAAGTCCCCTCATTTATATACCCACCGTCCCTGAGAAATTCAAGTGAAGAATAAGAAAGGCGCGGGACCAGCCGTGCCCAGACAGCAACTCAAAATTCCTCTCAGAAAAATCAGTTGGTTTTTAGGTCCGTTTATTGCTAGCTTTGCTGTCGTCAATTGTACTTATAGTTATTCTCATTGATTATTAATAGTTGATCACAAATTAACTTTATTATAATTTCGGTAAATTTGGTTTTTCATTTCAGGTATTTAGTGTGATAATAATTAAAAATTATATATATATATATATATATATATATAATAATTAATTTGTGTGAAAATTTTCAAACTTTGTTATTGTGAATTGGTTACAACAACTAACGTCAATACAATTAAATAATAAAAAATAATTTATTTTTCTTGTAAAAATTTTTCTTGATAAATATTTTTCATTAATGAATTATTTTTCAACAGTCAAATCAATTATGTTTTATCTGTGTTTACTTTATCCAAACAATGTTGTTAAACTGATTACTTACATTTACGCTGAATTTTCCCTGACCCCGGGAAAAAATTTTCTAACTTTCGTTGTGGCCTCTCTGGCTTGCACTGTAATTGCTTTGTCTTGCAGATTGCGTTATCGCCCTGTTGCCCTTACCTATGCTTGAATTGGAATACAAGGCTTAGTGCTTTGATTTCTGATTTTTGAGCATTAACTACTAGGTTTTGGCTTTTTTGGTACTAATTGATCATTTGGCTTTCAACACAAGGATAATCATTTTATGTTCTTTTGAAAGTTAGGTGAGGACGGGATTGCTGCCCAGTTCAGTGGCACGTTATGGCATTGTGTCCAATTCTAAGAACGGTAACTAGAATTGTTTCCGAAAAGCAAGACAGTTATTAGAGGAAGCCACCCCAAAAAGGGTGGTTTACTGGAATAACCTGTAGTTTAAGCAGAAGCTGTCTTGGTGCACAGATCATGTTATAACTCACAGGTGAATTTTTCGGAAAAAAAAAAAAAGTGGCCTGTATTTAAAATTGCAGCTAAGTTGATTGTAGCTTCACAGGCAGAAGAATTCACTTTGATCCCAAGTCATAGGGTCACGATCTCAGTCCTACCACCAGGGTTTATCAATTTCCAGTAATTGCACCAGAAAATTACTACAAGGTTGCAGCAGTTGCCAATTGTGGATGCCCCAAACAACAAATCAATTGTGAGAAATAAAACAATGTGAAAAAAGAAAAAAGAAACATACATTTAACGAAAGTCACACCTCTTTCAATTGTCAGTGTTTTCATGTCAACTTGGGCTAGAGGCGAGTTTGGGTGAGGGATCCTAACAGCCAACTAGTTATTCTAAATTGGTCCAGTCCCAGCAGTCGATGTTTCCAAATGGAGTTGAATGCCTTGTTGTCTACACGTCCAAAGACACAACCAGCAGCAATTCAACTCGATCAACAACAAATGTCTTGTTGACTTTAGCTG
Source organism: Rhizophora mangle (assembly GCA_037832345.1). Taxonomy (NCBI): domain Eukaryota; kingdom Viridiplantae; phylum Streptophyta; class Magnoliopsida; order Malpighiales; family Rhizophoraceae; genus Rhizophora; species Rhizophora mangle. The sequence goes on from JBAPLJ010000320.1 coordinate 2,731,416, forward strand.
AAGGGTAATAATTTCAATACTGTAACGCCCATGAAATCCTCTGAATTCGAACTCTCCTTGCTCATTTTTGCACCCAATAGCATAAGAGACCGATTCCTCTTTCAGGGAAAGGACCTCTTGCCAGCTTCACTGATTTTACCTCCAGCATTCGCCTATACGTGCATTTTTCCAGGATATGAACAGCTCCCCTAACTTTTATGAATTAAAAAAAAAAATTGAAGTTAATCACTTTCTACAGAGTAAAGTAAACTTTTTTATTGATGGTACCGTTCCTTTAAAAGTCTAGTGTTGGATATATTATGTCTCCCATTAATGGTCACTTTACGTTAAAAAATTAATTGTGACAAGTCAATTAATTACAAGAAAGTTATCATTTTTTTTTTATTAGTAAATTTATTAAATTATAAATTATATAATATAAATAATATTTTTATTTTTATATATTTAATATTTTTAAAATTTAAAATTATAATTATAATTATTAAATTTTTTTAAAATTTTTATTATGTATTTTATATTAATTTATGAATGTATAAAAAAAATAAAAAATAAAATAAATATAAATTTTTATTTTTTTATGTGTACAAGAGATTTATTTAAAAGATAAAAAATTAAATTAAAATATTAATAATTAATAAATTTTGATTGATAAATATAATAATTAATATTTTTTAATTTTTTTATTATTTAAAAAATTAATATAAAAAATAAAAAAAATTATAAAATAATGTTTTATGTTTTATTTATTTATTTTGGTTTAATTGGTAACTTAAATGGGCAGCCAGGACTGAGAACCCGATAAAGGGCATCCTTCTGACGGCCCAGTCTGGACCCAAACACCCTTCAGTCCAGGGTTGAAGCCCAAATCGGTTTTTAACTCTCACGACAGAGTTGTAGTCGGCGCTCGTGCCATTGAAGAGCCCGTCAAGGGCAGCGGCAGCTGTTAGCTGGTCTAATTTGAAGAGGAAACGAACTCTTCGGTCTTTTACTTTTCTCGATACTCGAACAATCTGGGTCTTATGTCCTAACATTAACGAGAAGGGTGGACAATTCAGACCGTTGAAAAGGTCGGGGCATTGACTTCATCTAGCAAACTCTCTTTTATTTATATTTTTTTTTTTTTTTTTTTTTTATATGTTATTGTGATGACGAAGAATGATTTTGCAGTGTGTTCTAAAGCTACTGTACCCTATATCATATGCCCCAAGAAAAGTGTTCTGGAACCATTTATACACACATAAAATAATAAAAATAATAATAATAATAGCCACGGCCTCTCTTCTAATGTTGTGCACACCTTTTAATTTCATCGCTCTCTCCCGTCCATATTTGACATAGAGATTAATTGGACCAAAAGCGTGAGGATTGCGTTATCAATGGCGGTTCTTTCTAGAAGTCGGAAAATTAAAAAAAAAATAAATAAATAAATAAATAACAACAGGTGTATCTTTGCATTTTGACAATCTAGAAATAAACCTACTTTTCCAGATTTCTCCTCCCCGCAGCCCATCAAAACGCAGTGCTTGCAACCAAAAACGACACGACCAAGTTGCCTCAAATTTCCCCCGGAAAATTCAACTACCCGCGGCTTCGGGTCATGGTCAGGTCAATGATAGGTGGCCTCACCTGCTGTGGCCGGGGCCCGACCGGACTTTAAATATCTGCTGGAGCTGCCACCCAACTCCCAACCCAAGTCTGACTTATGCCTTGACAACAGAGCAGCTCTGGAAACTAGAAACCATCAACCCGACGCACCAAAGCCCAACAACCGCCGCCGATCAAAGGTCAGCTCGTCCATATGGATTCCGTGGAGGTCGAAGGGGGTTCTACGACCGAACAGAAAGCATCGGAGAGTAAACCAGGTAGAGACTCCAATGAGATGAAGGAGAGGAGAGCAGACCAGATTAATGGCAACAATGGTAATAATAAACGGAATCCAAAGACGTTTTTGTGCATGCCAAAACTCGGATGCTTTAGTGTGGAAAATGACAAGGACGGGAATTTCGACATCCAAGTCGACACAATCGGAGAGCCCTCGAATCCTACTCACTTGGTCGTGATGGTCAACGGTCTTATCGGCAGGTCAACTCGTACCACTCTGATCACCATTATTTACTTTGCTTTTTCTTTTTTGTGTCTTTTGGGGTAATGAGTTATGAAGGAGCTCAATGACAATTACAATGAGCCGATTGGTTTTAACCTTCTGATTTGGGTTCTGGGTGCAGTCCCCAAAATTGGAAATTCGGCGCAAAGCAGCTCCTGAGAAAGTATCCCCGGGATGTTATTGTTCACTGTGAGTCCCTGTGTTCCAAAATGCATCATACTTCCCTCCTTTTGTGTTCAACGTATCCGTTTGATGTAATCATCACGAGCTCTGGATGGTTCTACTTCACTTTGATGTTTTCCACGGACACGCCTTACACCATTTATATTACCACTGTTGGATGCACATTTGTCGCCCTGAACTGCAATCATGCTTGGAAACGTTATGATGTGCAGCACGTACCGACTCACTTGCGTGCCCGTCGTATTTTAGTTTTCTCAATATTTTAGAAGATGATGTCAGCATGTTTTGTCTTTGGTCGGGACTAACCTTCCCCTTTGTCGGGATGTCTTGATTGGTTATGTTTATTTCGTTTGGATTTGGAGTTTAGCTACCAGTGCATCGTACCAACTTTGATCGAAAAATATTGTTTAATGTCCGAGAAAAAACCTGGTGTTTTGAGATTTAGATTGACAACGTGGAAGAAAATTGATAGTCACTCATTGGCATACTTTGATATTTACTGTAATTATCAGTGTTCAGTATGGAATAAACGTTGTATGATCAATTCTACTGCAGGCAGCAAATCGAATACTTCAATGTTGACTTTTGATGGTGTTGATGTAATGGGAGGTAGACTGGCCGAAGAGGTGCGTTATGCTTTCATCATGCAAAGATTTCCCTTCCACCTTAAAATTGATTGATATGTTTGCTTCTTGTAGTTCTTCTTAGAAGAAACACGCATCTTCTGAATGCTGAAATTTGATCTAGTCTGTTTCATTTGCACTTGGCTGTCATTTAAGTGCTAAACCTGTCTATTCCAGTTAGCTCTTTAGGTTAGAATTTTACACTCTTCTTTTCAACGTCTTTCAGGTTATATCAGTGATAAATCGTCACCCATCTGCAAAGAAGATTTCATTTGTAGGTCATTCATTAGGTGGACTAGTTGCAAGATATGCTATTGCTAGGCTGTATGAACGAAGAATGACAAAGGAAGTTTCTCAAGGAAATGGGAATTGTAAAAGTAATGATTCTGGTGATGTGTGTGTGGAAGAGAAATTCCAAGACAGAATTGCTGGATTGGAGCCTGTTAATTTCATAACATTTGCCACTCCACACGTTGGTTCAAGATGGCATAAACAGGTAATTTGTACATTCTCTGTGGCTGTTTTTAGAATGCAGGGTTATTTTTAGATGCTATTGTTTTGACACAAGTTTCTACTGCAGTCTTGGATATATGCACAGATATAAGTTGCCTCTAAAGACACTAATATATCTATTGCAATGTTTATTTTTCATGAGGATTTCAAATAGGAATTATTATTAAAATCCTTGCATTGCTGCAGGTTCCGTTGTTTTGTGGCATTTACACCATGGAAAAGGTAGCCACTCATGTCTCGTGGTGTCTTGGTAGAACAGGAAAACACCTATTCTTAGCTGATGGTAACAAGGGAAAATTGCCTCTTCTGCTTCAGATGGCTAGTGACTCTGAAAATCTTAAATTTATGTGAGTTTTTGCCAATTTATAGTTTTCTATTTTCTAGAGTGAAAGCGAAATAAAATACCAAAAAGTTTATTCTCTTATCTCCATAGGTCTGCTTTGGGGTCATTCAAGCGCCATGCGGCCTATGCAAATGCACGTTTTGACCGTATCCTCTTTGTCCATGCATTTTTGCTGGCTATAATGTTACTATGTCTTGTCTGGAAGTTTATGTGTGATTCATGATGCTTAGCTAGTTTACAAGAGTGACCTGAAGAGTTGATGGCTGAGTTAAAGTGATCTTTGTTCTTGCAATGATAGTTGTTATGTGAAGAACTTGACTGCTTATAGATCTTGTGGGATGGAGCACATCATCTTTGCGCCACCGGAGTGAGCTCCCAAAGGTATCTTTCCTGATTCTTGATGTAATTCTTTGCTATATCTTGAACATCACCTTTTTTTTCCCTCCCTTTAATTTTGTTTTCTTTCTCAGAGACGACACCTCTCAAGAGATGCAAAATACCCACATATTGTACATGTTGACACATTAAAAGCTCCCACACCTCAACAGGAAGTCTGTGCTGAGGCCAAAGCTGATGGATGCAAGAATCCTGACATGGAAGGTTTGCAACTCGGTTTTCTCTCCAAATGAATGAGATAGATTTGAAAATCAGTGCATGTTAAGCTTATTTCTTTGTGAGTGAATAGTTTTAGGGTCTTGCAAGTTTATGCAAAGAGAACCATATTAGTTGGAATATAGTTTGTTGTCATGCTTTCCTTTTGAATTGATTTTATGAGCACCTTGCACCTTGTTGTCTCTTTTTGGGTTGTGAAGTATTGGCAGTGATGATCGACCAATGACACTACATTCTTTACTTCCTGTCTATGACCCAGCCTATTGTTTTTAACTGGTTGTTTGAGATCAACTTGGGAGTCAATCTTAGGTCCCAATAAGCTAAACTTTTGATTGAATATTTCCTCATTAGTACAAATGATTACAGACATAACCCCAAATATTTATTTTGTACTTTGCATGATGAAATGATAGAAGCTACTGTTTTGCACTTTCTGTTTAAACTTGTTTGAACTACTAAATCTGCTTCATTTTGTTGCTGTTCTTTGTTTTGAGTTGCTTGACATTGGTTTGAAAACCATTTTGCACTCATCGTTTCCCTTGTTGACTGTATGGATAGCAGCTCCAACCTCCATGATTGTTTTCTTATTATTTCTTTATATTCTCAGAGGAAATGATCAGATGTTTGACAAAACTATGCTGGGAACGTGTTGATGTTAATTTCAAAGGCAGTAGACAAAAATTTCTGGCACACAATACAATTCAGGTAATTTATTTTTCTTTCTTTCATGGTACGTTTCTCCCTCTAGGCTTCTACTGTAGACAGCACGAAGAAGTGCTTACCGTTATCTCTGATTTTCTAGTCTTTAGAACGCTTGATAGCATCTGCGAAATTCTCTTACTTCTTTTTATGGTCAGGTAAGCACCTGTATCAATTCTGATGGAGCTGACGTGATCCAACACATGGTAGATAATTTCCTTGTATAAAGGGGGCCATCTTGTTGTTGTGATAATTCACCTGTGATTTTTGCCAATAAGTCATTGACCTGCGTCGCGGACGGGAAAATCAAAGGGATAGCATAAGCTCAGGTTAGTTAAGCTGTTAGGCAAAGCAAAATTCTGGCGAAGAGAGAGAGAGAGAGAGAGAGAGAGAGAGAGAGAGCAAAATCATTACTGGGAAGACAGAGGCAGTGGGGAAGGGCAGGAAATTTATGTTCACTCAAAATTCCTCGTAAAATTCATATACTTTTTTTATTTGTTGCGACAAATGTAAGTTCATGATATATGGTATCATTTTGCCTTGGCATGAGAGAGCAAATCAACGTGCGAGGCAGACAATTTTATTGTCATACTGTTATACCGCTTGAATCTTCTTTTGTTAGAAATTTGTTAATGGTTACTATCCTTTTTTTTAACATATTTGATTTTTTTTGCATAATTAATCGATAAAAGACATTCTTTAACTTCAAATTTTGTATATACAAATTGAGAGATTTAATATTCTTGTCTTAAAGGTTAAATTGTGTTTATGTTTAATGAAAAACTAATATTTATACCTGACTCCAAACACCCTTCCCTTGTTGCTCTTCATATCTGATTCCTAACACCTTCCCCTTTTTGCTTGGTGATGGGATGGCGGTCCCCATTTCCATATTTCCATGGGACTTCAGCTCATTGCAAGCATTTCAGTCTGCTGGCCCACACCCACAAGTCCCCTTGTTGTGTCTTTGTGTCAACCAACTGTCAAAGCCACACCGATTCTTGTGCCCGTGTTGAGTCCCTATTTGTGGCAAATTCTACTCGCTGAAAACAGATCCTCTGTTACAGATCAAATATTATTTCGGGTGTGGCCCCAATTTGGCTAATGGAGCCAGAGCCAATGCAACACTTTAAGCTCACCTTGATAAATCTTTCAAGATAAGGTATATCCTGGAAGCTGAAGTTGCCAAAACCTTATGCAAAATGCAGTCGAAACGCGATTGGCGCACGATAACCTTGTATCAGAAAAGTGATTGTGTGACCTTGTCAGTCATCGTGGAATACGTTGATTCATCGGCATCTGCAATGCAGTTGTAATGTTAAAGCCCTCAACCCCATTGACTTCCACATCAAAATTTGGTTTAGCTTGCCTGATGTTCTACACGGCACCCAACCTGGAGGCTGATGGATTTCCATATTAAACTATCGGTGAAACTGTGTTAGTGTGAGTGTATGACTCATACACTATGCTATTTCTGTGCCAATCAGGCGTTTGTTGGAGTTCCCTTGTATGGATCCGCAAGCAAACTTCCAAGGGCTATGCTGGCCACCCCATAGACGCCTACCATCGAAATAGTATCCTCGTTGTGCACTATTGCGCATTCATCCTCTTTCCGAGATGGAAAAGGAAAGAGTAGAAAAAGCGGAAGGGACTTGGCATGTCTACGTGAAACTGCCAACGACTGTTCGAATCCCATGCCCCACTAACTGAGCAAGCGACACACAAGCGTGCGTGGGAGACAAAATGAACGACTAAAGAAAACGAAAACAAATCCCGCTTTAACCTACTATCATGACCGCCCAGGATATTCGATATTCATATGTATTATTTTTCTCGATACAGTTGTGTGGGTTTTTTTTTTTTAATAAAGAAAAATTATTGCATGTAAGTTGATTATTGTATTTGTTGGTGAAAATTAATTTTTTTATTTTTTAACTCATTTAATTAATTTATAAAATAATTATTATTTAAATATTATTAAATTTAAATAAAATTTTTGTTATGTTACAACTCGAGTGGATGGGAAAGAAAATACACCTCGGGTGGGTTTGTGTGGTTTTTGCATCTTTGTCTGTTGCTGTTCTTGGATTTATTTCACTGATTGATTGATTTTCACTGCTCCTTCTCTTTTTCTTGCTCTGCTGCAAGCATAGTAGTAGTACTACGGGTCTTTCTCTTTTGCGCAGATGGGGGGACTCTGTTTTCTGGCAGCTCACAAAACGAGATCGAAGTCCTTCCCCTTTCAGTTTTAAGGTCCTTGGCCTCTTTCCTTTTAGGCCGGGGCGCATTATTTCTTTGCCTTGCACGTTCCAACTCTGTACGTGTGTGTATACATCAGAAGGGGAGAGAGAGAGGGAAGGAGGGAGAGAGATCATAGCTATATGGGTAGAAAGGACTTATCATTTTGGCATGGAAGGGGTGGCAATCGGGCAGAAACCTCTTTTTGCGTACTTTTCCCTCTTTCTGTAATGACTGTATTCATTCAATCACAACCCGCTTTCTGTTAATTTATTCTTCTCTGCTTCTGATCGTTTTAAGTATCCGTCTTCTTAAGGGTTTGCACTCAAACGATATCGTAATCATTTCTCTTTGTCTCTCTCTCTCTCTCTCTCTTTCTCCCCCCCCCCCCCGGCTCTCCGTCCAACTTGAAGAGGAAATGGGCAGTGCTGAAATCTGCTTCTGTTGCCATAGAATCAGACATCTTACTATTTCCTTGTTGATTTTCTTTGTTTCAAGCCTTGCCTTTGTGGGATTTGTGGGTCAAGGTAAGTAGAATCTTAATTTAAGTTTAAGGGGAACTAGCTCAGAAAAAGAGCATATATGTGTGAATTAGAGGACATTCCAGAATTGAACTTTGATCACTTCCAGTTCCTTTGCAGGTAGAGCAATTACAAACCTGATAGAGACTTCCCAGGTAGTTAGGACACCGCGTAATTCTGGTTGTTGATACTTTGTCAATTGCTTACGTTATTTTTTTTTTTTAAACACGTGAACTGTCAGCAGTTATAGCTCACTAGATTACATTGGCCATTTCATATAAACAGGTAGGAGCGCTAGAAGAAGAAAAGATGGTGGCGATGAGAATTCAGACAATAGGGTCAAGGCCACCAAGGTGTGATAGAAGGTGCAGCTCTTGTGGGCATTGTGAAGCAGTTCAAGTTCCGGTAACAACAGAAGCTCAAAGACACAAGAGTCATTTTTCTGATGCTATGTCTCATGTTGCATACTCTAGAGGCGATGATCTATCTAATTACAAGCCCATGAGCTGGAAGTGCAAGTGTGGCAACTTGATTCTCAATCCCTGATTGAAATGAAAACCTGGTCTCTATCCACTCTTTTCTCCCAACTGTGGATATGCCAGTTTAATTTTATGCCTCTCTCTCTCTCTCTCTCTCTCTCTCTCTCTCCATGCTGTACTCTCCCTCTGCTGGTTGGAAATTTGGTCTGTAGATTTTTACCTTTTTTCTTCATTTGTTGTTTCTCTTTTTATTTTATTTTATTTTTTTTTCTGATTTTACATCCTCGCAGTGACCATTTCCCTCCTTTGTCTTATGGATCATTCTCTCTTTTTTTTTTTTTTTCAATTTTTGTACATTAATTATTCTTCAAGATTTTGTGCTTTCAGAGTGCAATGGCATTTTTTATTGCATTTTTTACGGGTGAGAGCGGAAAGTTTTAAGTTACACGTTACAATGTACCTCCCCTATCAAATAATAATATTTTTTAACTTTAAAAGACGAAATGAGAAAGTGAAAGAATGTATACTCAAAGTAAAAATAATTCTCTAATAAAAAAAATGTAAATATAATGCTTATTGTACTTGGGACTATAAACTATGAGGAAAAATGTTTAGTGGACGTAAGGGGGGAAGGGGCAAGATGGCGGAGTGAAGTTCATACAGGTTTCATCTCCTTTTGTTTATTTTTTAAAATGCCGTATGCTTAAAAGTCAAGTGAAATATGCACATAACTAATAAAAATTTACATGTAACTAACAAAATTATATTATTTGTACATATTGTATAGATATTTACCTTTTGTATCTACACGTTATATATTTTTTACAAAAAAAAAAGGTGAGATATTTAGAAAAAATAATGAAGACTTCGGCCAGTTTTATCTACTTGCTACCTTTATCAAGATTTGAAAAATTGGGTTCTCAACCAAATTAAGAAAATTAACAATTAGATTATAATTTATTTAAAAAATTAATAATTAAATTAATAAGTTATTCATAATTTTTTATTTATTTATTTTTAAAAGTTAAAAAAAAAATTTTAATTTTTAATTAAAAATTAAATTATTAAATTTTTTATATATTTAATATGAAATATTAATTTATTAATTTAATTTTAATTAAAATTATTAAATTAATTAATTTTAAAATTTTTAATTAAATAATCAAGTACTATTCTTAAAATTTTATTATTATTATTACGATTATTTGTGATTGAACCCGTCTACAAGGCTTGTTCCTGCAGCGGAATCCGAATGTTAATTGGAGGGTTTAGGAATTGGGACCCTGGAGCTAGGGGATTGACGAAAGAGTGACGGCAATGGGGTTGCATTAAACGAAGATAAGGGAGGATCGAGTAATGTCAGACACACTGATTCTATTTTCGTATCTTACAAGATTTGTGCACCAGAAAGGCTGCCCTCCTCCCCACCCCACTGCCAGCCAACCTCCAAAGCCTTCAATTGCATGCAGCCAACGCAACGCTCCTCCCAATTTCAATTATTCTCTCACATTTCCCTTTCCCACTCTTAACCGCATGCATATCATACAAGCTCCCATGGTTATCACCCCCCTAATTGGTACCGTGAATTTTGCAAACGTTGCTGGGGACTGTGCATTATCCTTTTTTGGGTAAAAACTTCATCGAGTGTCGCCATCTAAGTTAATACCTTTCAAAACAGTTGTAAATGGAACAAGAAGCATAACAAAAACTCCACGGTTTTAAGTGTCTTTCATGCTGGCCTATCTATTGAAGCTACATGCTGTTTTGTCCGAAGCTGCATGCCATGCTGCGTCGGTGTCAATGCATTCTAGCCCTTTTTGTTTTCACCTAAAAAGGGTCGTGATCTTGCACTCAAAAGGGCTCTTTTAGTGACCATGGCAAGTTCAATATATTTTTTTTTTTTTAAAATATATATATATATATCTTTCTGGCTCCCCCCCCCCCCAAAAAAGTACACTTCTCTTTATATTTACTCTTTTTTTGATGAATCCATAGAAGAGGGAAAAGTTAATTTTCCCAACAGCCTTAATTTTTTTTCCAACGAATTTGATCCTAATCAATTTTGACATCTCTACAAGTCATGTGCAATTCTATGCCACTTAATTTTAAGTTTTTGGGGGGGGGGGGGGGGGGGGGGGGTGGGTTCTCAAGTCATTGGTCATTTTGTGTGGGCGACCTGGACCGGGTAGGGCAGAGAGATCTCTCATTTACAATGGGCTCTGAAAAGCTAAAATACAGAAAGGAGAGGGGCTCGTGCATCGTCACACGGCAGTTGCTGTGGTAGGAGTAAGTACAATTACTGCCGTGTCCTGCTTCCATTCTTTTTACCTTCTTGCAGTTGCAATTAAAAATGCGATGGGATCGTTCATGACGGTAGGCCAAAGGTTCACTTTTTACCTTCCCTATCTTGCTTTCTTGATCTTCCATGCCAAAGTATCTTTCATGATTTGATGTTATTCGAGGGAAACGCATACCAACTTTCCATTCCAAGCCAAAAATAAAATGCATTCCGATTTCTTTGGTTTATCATTAAAATCAATCTTGTTAGAAGTAAACAGATCACCGAATTTAAAAAGAAAAATAAAAATTCATGATTTAACTAATTAAACCGATTTAGCAAAAATGTGTTCAGGGGTGAATGTTTTTAACTTAAGATTTAATTTAACACAAGACAAAGGGGTGAAACACTCGACAATGTTAAAGGAAGATCTCAATCCCTGTTAGCGCTCTATAATTACTGTCATAATAAGATCTTATCATAATAATAATAATAATAATAATAATGACATGAGAGAACGATCATTGCGAGAACATTTTTCTAAACTAATTTTCACTAATATTCTGAACAATTTGGCAAAAGTCAGTTTCGTTCGCGTGGAATGTCCAAAAGACCCTAAAGGGGAGCAGACAAATTGGTGGAAACGATGTCGTCTGGGCTCCAAAAAAACGCAGCCATTAAATTATTGACGAGCAAAATAAATGCCGACATATCTGTACTCTTTCTCTCTCTCTCTCTCTCTCTCTTGCGCAGTAACAATAGTAATACAGAGTTTTGGCTAACACCTGGCGGAGGAGACAGAGAGAGGGAGATGAGAAACAACATCCACGCTGCTTAACCACTTATTCTACTCACTCTGTCTCCCTTCTTGCTTGCTTGCTAACTGCCTGTCCAAACTGTTTTTCTTTGGAGCAGGGAACAGAAACGACCTTGAAAGAAAAACTTATAGTTGCTTGCAGGGTGTGCTCTGGCGCAAGCCACTTGCTTAAAAGCTGTTCATCTCCGTACACAGTCTCATCTCTTGCCTCCCGATCATCGATCTTTACTATCACAGTTCTTTACCGCTTTGCTACTCTTCCATTTTTCAATCACACCCATCTATACAGCTTGGCTTTATCGAAAGGTACTCATGTCTTCCTTGCAAGTTTTGTTAACGTGCGTGTCTACATAGCAAAAATTGCATTTCCTTATTGATCAATATTTAGTTACCGTGTACAAGTTTCCTGGGGCTTGGTTTTTAATTTCTCCACTTAAAAAGGTAACAGCTTTGCCCTTCTTTCTAATTGTAGTCTAATTTTCTCCTCAGGAATTGCTTACTGATGGTGTTATTCATTAGAACTCCAATTTGCTGTTTTGTTAGAGAATGGTATCTTGTTGTCGTTGATGTGCACTCCATGGCTTAGGCGGAGAACAAATATTTCAGTGCTTGATTAGCCTTTGGCTGTCTGGGTCTAAAAGAGCATATAGTCATTTGCCCTAGTTTACTTTTGAGTATGACTCCCTCACTTATTTCGGTCTACCTTCTTGTTTGAATTGTAGGATCTGGATATCTATTGTTTTTCTTTAATACGCATACTTGCCAACTGACTAGAACGAGAAAGTAAATCTGTTCTCTTTTGTGGATAATTAACAGGTCTGTTGTAGACTATAGGCTAAAACAAAAAGGCCCGTCGATATGTTTTCTTTTTGAAAACATTAGCTTCGTAAGGTTCTATTGTCTTCATGCTGTGCCTGTACTGGTAGTCGTCTATATCTTTCTGGGTCTGATAAAAGCAGTAATTTTGCCTTGAGTAATGGCGGAATACCAAGGATTAGTTTGGATTTCTAGGAGCGTTGTTGTTTTCTGAAAATTTGTTTCTGGTTCTTGTTTCGTCTTTGCAGATTGGAACAATCAATTGCTGCTGATAATTGAGTAACGATTTTGTGATTGACCATGTTGAAGCAATCACCTAGTAGGAACTCGAGGCCAAAAGGCATCAAAGTGAAGCATATTCTTCAGATAGGTCTGCTGCTGGCCATTTCTATTTGGCTCCTTAATCAACTGAAGCACTCTTATGATAAGAAGGCACCTGAGGATGGCACTGGAAAGATGTCAGAAAAAATGCAAAGCGAGCACGAAATCTCAAGACTTGGTAGGAAAGACCTGCCTAGAGTGGAAGAAACAACTTCTGATATCAAAGCTCAAGGGGAACAAGCAGAATTGGAAGAAGAGATTGAAGATATTAAACCTGAAGACAATGAGGATGAAGGAAGAGGGGGTGGAGATGATGAAATAGATGGGCGTGATCAGGAGAGAGCAGAGGAGGAAGAACCCGAGGAAGTAGAGGATCTTATTGATGTAGACGATAGGGAGAGGGAAGAGGGGATTGCAGATCAAGACATTGATGAGAAGGTTAATCAACTTGTGGATGCAAGTTTGCTCGATGACCAAGTTCATATTGCAGGTGAAAGGCGAAGGAAAATGTGGTGAAAAATTACAGACGGTAGAATTAGCGCAAGAGAACAAAAGCCATGAAATGAAGGGGGCTAGTGCTGAAAGTGTTGATTTGGACGCTAAGTTCGGAATGGAAGTGACATTTGGATCCAGGGATCATTAAACTAATGTGAATGGAAAGAATCTGATGAGTCAAAAATGGTTAACGTTGGTAAGGATTCGAATCAATGTTGGTCAATGTAAAGGCCTACTCATAACTCAAATACAATGTAATTGTCAATGTGTAGCACAAACATCCTTGCAAGCCGTTCCTGGGGTTCAAAATGGAACTTGCAGAGAACAGGCAATACTGAGATGAAGCGGGGAAAGTCGATCTAGTGAAAGACAGTCATGATTTAAATGCTGTACAAAAGAAGTCTTTAGATTCTTCTGATTCATGGTCATGCAAGAAAAAGCTGGTTGAGGGAATGAGGCTGTCCCTAAAGACTTCTTCAGGGGGCCTCGTGCTCGCTGTAATACTTTCACCTTAAACAGACTGTCGGCGGGCAACTGTACATGCGCTTCCCTTCCGTTAAACTTTTTAATCGAATCCGGATTTAAAAGGATTTTATGTTTTCTGTTTCACTTGAACTTTTACCATGGAGGCAGGGTCTGTCGGTTGCATGACTTCATTATTATTCCAAGGCGATATCCATGGAAACTTGCAAGGTATGGGATATGAGCTAACACATGCAATAGAACTAATTGCAGGACTTTAATGCACACAAGCTTATTGCAACCACAAATCCAAGGTAAGGAATGCATACGAGATCAACGTCTAACATGTCTCTCATTCATTGTCCTGAATCAGAAAATGACAGATTGTAAATGCTCCTGACATCTAAATTGCGAGAGGATGGCTTTCACTCATTGTCATGTTCAGAATAAGAAAATGACAGAATGGTAATTTTCTTGACATCCAAATTGCGACAGCATTGGAGGAAATTCGCAAGTTAGTGTAAATGGGCATAACTCCGACAACTTGCTCAAAATTCAAGACCGTTGCCAGTTTCCAGTCATGACGTCCAATTTTCATTATAATTCGCCGGTGGCCATCGCTATCAATTTGCCACCATAATAAAATCTCAATAAGAAACTGAAAATCAAGCACATAGTTCTCCAAGGTGAAGATTAATTAGTAAGTCTAAGCACGAAAGGTTTCGCACATCAACTGTATATGGTTTTATTTGGTATCAAGGTACACCAGGGAGGAACCTGCAGAATGAACACAATTGCTCCTGAGAATACTCAGTACCATAAAACCTGAATTAGAAGCCAATTTCTGGCAATCAGCAAGAAATCCATGTAATCCCTTTTCAAGAATGTTTGAGGTGGCTTTCTTGATGTGCATTCCACTGCACCAGCATCCACACTATTGACGTTCCTGGTTGAAAAGAAGAGCTGAAGGAAATAAAGATCCAGCTGGCATTTTTCGTAAAATTAAATAACAATCCAACCTTAAATATTGCCTGAAAATTGTATGCCCTTATTTGTGAAAGAAAGCATGGAAAGACACGACAAAAACTTACCAATGTCAGAATCAACCAAGCATGTTTAACCCTAGGGAACAGGTTTTTGCAAACTCATATGTGGTTATTTATTGGGCCAAGTGAGCATAGGCTTTGCAGGAACATTATATCAAAGATCGGTCCAATCTAGGATCACATATTATTTTAAAAATAGACTAAGAATGTTCTCAGGTATTGCAGTAAATACCCATACCTGCAATGATGCTCACAGTTGTCAGATTTCCAATTGCCATTGTCTTGTATATTAGGTATTCGGTTAAGAAGTGGCCCAAGGCATAGATGAATGATAAGAAGGTAGCCAAATATAGTGGCTTATTGTCTAGGTTAAATGCACAGAGAAAGCAAAGTGTGCAAGTTAAAAGTGTCCAAACTCCAAATGTCCTTCCATGCACCTCAGTCACTGCATAAGAAATAAGGAAATAAAAAAAAGGAAAAGGTGAGCCAAGGGGGGGGGGGGGAGAGGCATAGAATTAGAACTGCAAAAAATAAAAAGGAAATTTCTCCGAAATGGGAAAACATGTCAAAAAAAAAAACCAAAAAAGGTCTCTGGTTCATGAACCAGATGCATATACTTTTCTTTTGTCATTATGTAGTATAAATAATCCTTTTCATGTCCTCACTCATATACGAGTGTGTTTCAGATTCTTTTTGGAACTTTTGGAGGTTTCCATCAGCAATTTATCCTTCTAAGGGATAGTTGTTTATCACTAAGCCATCTATTGAGTGTCCAATAATATCCTAATTGTTGAATTATCATATTATGCAACTTTACTTTGTCAGCAACTATCATTTTATATCAGTGCTTTTAAGTTCAGGCTTAAATTGATGGCATGCTACCCTACTCTCCTTCTTCCCCAGCATCCCTATGTCTACAAGCCCGAGTTAGAAAAAGCCATAAACTCTCAATCAGCCAACAAATAAGAATAAGAAGTTTTTTCCATAGGGTCATACAAACAACCAGTCAACTTAGCACAAACCACTTTCGAAAGAAAATTTTGTTTAGGTTCTAATTTCAGAAACACTCTTTGTAATAACAAAGATAAGGCTACATTAGACCCTTCCCCAGACTACAGTGCGAAAGCCTCACACATTAGAAGCCACACGACCCTTCCTTTTTTATCACCACAAAAAGGAAATTAAATTATTTTCTCCATATTTCAAAAGTAATAATCTTTTAAATCCATCAAAAGATATGCAGAAGAATATTCAAAACATTGTATAGACTGAATTTTAACAAATTAAACAGCTATGCTCTTTATGTTGAAAATTCAATTGTCTTGAATGCACTATTCATAAGGATCCAATTGCAGAAAGCTATCTACATGCAACTACACAGGCTATGGAATGCCCATGAATGAGGTACATAATTGAACTCTTCAGTTTCTTCCTTAATTTCAATTCAAACATGCATTGTGCAATACCTGGTATGTGCATCAGAAAGAAGTATCTGCAAAATTCTGGTTAACATGCCTACCTATTATTACTAAGCAAACTTTATTTCATTAGTGCCAAACTCAAAGTCTAATTTTTTATTATTTTAACAGTGGACTCAAACCATCTCCCAAGCAAGTTTGCTCCCGCCTCCACCCCCACAATATCCATACCCAGCATCCACCATTTTATTGAGAGACCACATTTGCTCCCTCTGCACTCTTGACACAAACTTCAATTTCACAAACAATAACTCACAAGAGAAAAAGCTCTTGGGGGACGTCAGGAGTCCAACACATACCTCTCTCAAAATCCCACAAAACATGGGCTTTAATTCTGATGTACTAAAAACACAAATAAATAAATAAATAATTCACATACATAGACCAAAAAGGACCGTGTAGCAAAGATCTAGAAACAAACCCAAATTGTGCTACACTAGCCCAGATTCCTTCTTTAGACATTGCAATCAAAGAACAACAAATCATTTATTTCTAGAGGCCACCACTTGAGTCTTCCCCATCAGGGTAAGATCCAAATTTTTTCTGTTAGTGAATTTTGTTGGGTGCGAACCCAGTCTCGAGCATCATTCTTGGTGTTGGTTTTAGCACTTTGAATATACATCGCTCGATCACCTCAAACGAATGCCACTTCCCCTAACCGAGATTCCACTAAAACCAAAAACAAAGACCACCAAGATTGTTTCACACAGTGCACAACCTGAATGAACTGTTGGGTTAAATTACTCATTTACTAAACAAAGTACATTTTCGAAACAAATCTGTGCATTCCCCAAAATCCGAAGCCAAAAAAAAAAAAAAAAAAAAACCATTTTTCTTTGGAATTTAGAAGGAAAGCGGGAGAGGGGGATTGGGCTTACTGGTGGTGTTGGAGAAGACGGCGAGCTTAAGAGCCCAAATGTCAAAGAAACCGAACCAAACGGAAGCTAATCGAAGTGAACCCACCAGCATCAGCCACCATCCCAACGCCTTCATTTTTCTCTCTGTCCCCCAACACACACGCACACTCCCTCCCTCTCTCTCTCTCCCTCGCGGATTTCCTCGCCCGCGTCTGTCTCGGTCCCGGTTCGCTAAAAGAATAATGGGATGAGAGTCTCACTGAAACGACGTCTTCGTTATGCTCCCATTCATTTCAACATAACAAATTTCTTTTTTTTAAGCCTTGAAGATAATAACATAACAGTCTCGCTGAAACGACGTCTTTTGTTATGCTCCCATCCATTTCAACATAACAATTTTTTTTATTGGGTTTTAATATGTTAAAAGAATGAGTTTAGGTTATAATCCTTAAAAATAATAATAAAAATAAAAAAATAACTGAATTATTAAAATAAAAAATATAAAAAAGACGTTGAAAATATAAAAGACACTTAAGAGTTTAGTTAATAAAATTTAAAATTCATATATTAAAACTATAAGTTCATGAAAATAAAATTTTAATTTTTTAAATTTTTTTTTTATTTTTTTATATACAACTTATTATAAGAAGTAAAAATAGTTAACTATAATTTTATTGTCAATGTGAGATTTTAGCCTTCACTTTCAAAAGATTTAACATGTGACTTGAGTCAAAAACTAACAAATTTTCACTTTAACTTAAGTTTCATATGAAATTATAGTAACAACACTCCACTATTTTTATAAACTCACAAATTATTATAGTATGTCAATTAAGTCTAAGTTTAAACTTAACAACTGGAAGTAGCTTTATATCTGCATGATTGATTCTAGTACTAATTTTCTGAATTGAAATCTTCTTTTTGGTAATTGTTTCTATAGAAATTTAGTCGTACCCATGACTATAGTTCCTTATAAAATATACAAATTATTATATCTGCAAGATTTCATAACAATGAAATCACATTTACTAGACTTTTAAAATTTCACCTTAGCCAAGAGTCTTAAGTGTTTCCTTAAGATTCTTCTTCAATTTTAGAACATGTCTGACCCGAGTAAATGTTCTTACGACACCATCCCAACAATTTTGCAAACTGCATCATTGCCTATTATGACAACTCTACCTTCAACAGATTCATAGGTGGAAAACCAATCCCTATTGGGACACATATGGTACATGAAACCAAAATTCAAGATTCATTCATGAGCAGACCTTGATTTATTATTAGCAAAGAAAATAATTTCATCAATCTCATCTTCTGCAACACTAACTTGAAATGACTCATTATCTTTGTATTTCTCCTTATCCTTGCTTTCAGTTTCAAAAAATTATCTTTGATGTGTCATTTCCTTTTATAATAATTGCACAACAAATTTCTATGATTAGATTTGGATCTACTATATCTCTAACTATTTACATTCTTCTTATTTAATCTGCATTGAACCATTAAACTATTAACTTGACAATTATTCTCCCCAGTTATATTCCTATCAATATATTCTTTTAACTTCAAAATGGACTTAATTTCTCTATAAAAAATAATTTCTTTACCATAAAGTATTGTTTTTCTGAAATACTTAAACGAACAGGGAAGTAAAAACAATAATAATAAAATTTGATCCTCATTCTCAATATAAACATATATATTACTCAAATCTAAAAGTAAAGAATCAAATTTATCTAAATGCGACAATATATATGATCCTTCAGTTATGCGAACTATATACAAATTTTACTTTAAATTAAGCCTATTTTTTACTGTATTTTTCATATACAAAGACTTTAATTTATTTCACAAATTCATTTTCAGCTACCACATACCAAAGTTGACATTCAGCTGCTATATACCAAAGTTGATACTCCAATCAAAATTCTCAAAATAATATTTAGTTATTATCATATTGGCTCTCGATGAACCTAAAGAACCAAAACCAAGACTCTAATACTAATTTGTTGGGGAATGAGATTAGGGTTGTAGTCCAAAATAATAATAAAAGTAAGAAAAATAACTGAAAACAGGAGATAATAAATTTTACGTGATTCTGTTGATATCACCTATCTCCACGAGTAAAAAGTAGAAGTAAATATTATTAAGGTGAAAAATATAAAAAAAATTTAAGAATCTAATTAATAAAATACAAATATTGAAACTATAAACTTATGAAATTTAAATTTTTTTAATTTTTTCTTATTCTATTATATATAATTTATTAAATAACTCATATTTATAAAATATAAAAGTAGTTAATTATAATTTTATTTCTAATGTAAGGTTTTAACTTTTACCCTCAAAAGTCCAATTTATGATTTCAACCAAAATCTAACCTCATCGTTATTATTTTATTATTAATTTTGGATTTTACGATGCTGGTCCTGGCAAGTGAAAATAATGTCTTGCCTTGCAAACTTCAGTGAGTCGGGATTGAATTTTTTTTATTTTTAATTATTTCTATTTGCCAAAGGCTCATATGTTATGCACTTTTCTCTTTAAAATGATATATTAAAATTATTTAGGAGGAAAGTCACGATGTAATTTTTTATTAAGAAATTTATTAAATAATAAATAATAATTTTTTTTTATAAATTTTACATTCTCTTTTTATTATTAAATTTTTAATTATTTAAATATTTCCTTAAAATATACTTTTTTTTTAAATACCAATTAATGTGTCTGACTGTTTTGCACGCACCGCACTTGGCCAATTGCTAAGTATTTAATTCATCGGAGCCCAGCTCAATGCTCGAGAAAAGCATCAGCGATCGATGAGTACCTAACTGAGTACCAAACTCCCAAGAGTAGAGGGTGGCCGTAATTGATTTGACTACAAAAAATTGGATCGAATTTATTAAAAAATATATAATTTAAATTTAAATAATTTTAATTTTAATTTATTTTATATAATTTTTAAAATATAATTTTTAAATTAAATATTTAATTTAAAAATTATACAAATTATTATTTATTTTTTTATGTATTTTATGTTTATATAAATAAATATATACACAATATCATGTACACTAATTTATTTTTTATGTTATACTAATATATATATAATTTTTGATTTATTATGTATATTAATTATTTTATTTTAATATTAATTTTTTTATTTTTTTGTAATTATTTATTTTTATTTTTTATATTTATAATATGTTTTATATATAAATAATAAAAAATTAATAAAAAAATATATTTTTTTACATTTACCAACGTGGACTTAACCCAAATTCAAGCGATGAGAACTCAAAACAATTTGAAAATAAATGATTCAACTCAAAATTAACAGGAACTATAAATAATTCGATTATATTGTAAATAACAGGGACGGCGCCAGAGCACATAGGATTCCAGTCAGCCAACTTGATGCGCATGAGTTCGGTTGCCCCATCGTCGCCTATGGCAGCATTTGGGGGAAATAATTTATTTGTTTTGTATCGGATGGTTGTCATTTTCTGCGAGTCTAAGGGCAGTAGGAAATTCTTCCAACAGAATTTAAAAAGGAGAGCAGAAACAACTCCAAGGGGAGTTGTGCAGCTTATTTCAATTATTGCATTGACATTGATTTCCCTTAAATCGTGTTCCCTGTAAGTGAACATCAATTTGGCTTGTCCTAAAAATCAAAGATATTGTTATCGTGTTTCCATCCCCTACCCCATGTTTTTTATGGTACGTAAGGCAAGTCTTTTGATTCTAAAAAAAAAAAAAAAAACAAAAAACAAAAAATACTCCAACTTCAATAAGCCTTGACTGCAAGAAAAAGGTAAAATTACCAGAAAGTCAAACACCTGGAAATTACCATCCACAGATGAATACCTGCTGGCAACAAATGAACAATTGAAAAATATTTGGATTGTACTTGCAACTCATTCTATGATTTACATTTTCTTTTTAACAAATTAGTTTTGATTATAATTTAAATTTAAAGATTTTCAACCTTTAAAACGGCTGCAATTTCGGGTCCACTAACCACGGCCCCTGCGGCATTTGGCAGGGCAGAAATCGAGCTGCATCAATGCTTTCGTGCATATGTGCACGCATTGCCAACAGAAGTTCCGCTGGCTGGCTCCCCTGACCATTTGGAAACACTATTTTACAAGGGACCTTTGATTAAACTATGTTCGTGTTTTTGTCAAGGACAACATATAAGCCTGCCCTAATTAATGATTAATGGCAACAGCTAACTCCCCCCCCCCTCCCCCCACCAAAAGCAACGATCTCAATTTATCATCACTTAAAAAAGGTTGGATTACAGCTATCATCTTTCCACATTGCTCCGTAATTATAAATCAGACTTCTCATAACTTTTATTCGAGTCACTCCGTGCCCGCACGGCACGGCACCGCACCGCATAACTCTTTGCATCCCCGGAAAAGGAATAAAAATTTTAAAAAAAAGCCAACTAAACCTCCGGCGATTCAGGTCAAACTGCCTCTTTCGAGTTAAAGTTTTGGAATTTCATGATGTCTTTCGAGGGCATTTGCCAAGCAACAACTGAAATGTCATAAAAATCACAGCTCACAAAGAACAAATATCATTTAGTCTTGAGAGAGTCAAAACCTACAGCATCTCAAAAATCAAACCGTTAACTCGTGAGAGATTAGAGTTGAAAATTAAATTAACAGAACTCACACAAGAAAAATAAAATAAAAATCGTGCCCTTCTAATCCAACGTTAATCTAAACTCCCTCTATCACTGTACAGAAACCCTGTAAATTGTCGTTAGTACTAAAAAAATACAAAACTAAAACTCACTGAGACGGAGGATAAATTCCGACACACCCAGAAAAATAAAACGTGAACACAATGACAGGAGAAATCAGCCGAGTGAATTAGGGTCTTGGCAAAGCTCCTTCCTGAGTCGTTGAGAGAAAAGCTTGCAGGCATCCATGCTCAAATCAACGGCTGCGGCCAATGCCACGAAAGCAGCTGCATCTTCAGTGCAGTTCACGTGCTGCACACTAACCTCCACGCCAGGCTTACTGCACTTTCCCTCTCCTTCTACACTAGCCGACATCACAAACCCTCTGTACACGCAGTATGGCCACAACCCGTAGCCGTAATCCCCACTGCCTCTGGGACTGCACGCCGGCGATGTCGAGCTCCGCAGCGGCGTCGCTCGCCCGTTGGAGCTGGACCCTAGATCAATCATAAATTTGCCGCCTTTATTTGAGCTGAGAGTAGACTCGGCTAGCACGATTCCAGCGGCGCCCATGCCGCCGTTTGTGTCCGGTATCAACTCGAACCGGTAGCCCAGTTCATCGGAGGCCCCCCGCTCGCGCCAAGCCTCGAGCCGGCCCCACGGCTTCCAGGTGCTATCACCGGGCCGGAGAATGAGCCAGGCGCCCGGATTAGAGCGGCTCACTCTGTCAGAGCCCGGCGAGGCCACGAATGGAGTGACCATGGAAGCAGCCGCTACTGGTGAACCGGAGAGGTCGTGAACCGTTATTGACCATCCCTTTCGTTCCTTGCCAGGTCGCTCCCTTTCGCTTCCAAAGGCACTCAGCCAGCCTCTTGAGTTGCTCGGCTCGGATTGCAATGACCTATCAATAATACAATACAACACAACACAAGAAGCCAAATAGATTGATTAACAAGCAAAGCACCAAACACAAAAAGCTTTGATTATCCTTAGCTTTTACTCTTTAGCTTTTGAGTTAAATTGAGTGGAAAAGTAAGCTTGGGGGAACTAACCTAGATATTTGATTTCGGTCACCGCCGGTGTTTCGGAAACTGAACTTGCAAGTGAAAACCGGTTGCCTGATGTTTCCTTGGATCTGGAACACCTGCGGGCTGCACTCCGGCTCGCCGTCGAACTGAAACACGAATCTGGGATCGGGATCCGCCTTGACTGTCAAGTGAAACTGCGCGGACGGTCCCTTGCTAGTCTCTTTGCCAACAGGCTTCCATCCATTGTGGAACACGGTAGGCTTGGACTCGATTCCCGCCAGATCCAGCGGCACGGACACTTTCCCCAGGAGTCCACCAGAGTTGACGCCGCAGATGGAGCCTCTCCGGCCGGTGTAGACTTTGAATTCGAGCTGGAGTTTCCCGGAGAAGATGGATTTGCCGCGGAGGCCGTCGAGTTCGGACTTGCTGAGCTGGAATGTGGCGGCTATGGTTTGGGAGCGGCCGTCGGGGAGTTGGTTGGCGTCGGGGGAAATGTGAGGAACAACCGCCGTTTGTAGAGGCAAATTCTTGAGCTTGATCTTGCAGAAGCATGGAGACGAACTGGGGTGAACCGCCGAGCGAGCTGGCTTCGAAGCGTGTGGGATGATTTTGAGGGCCAGGTTGCCTACGGTGAGGCGCACGAATGGACACGGATCCATTTTCTTTCTCTCTCCCAACTACAACTCCTTCCTCCTCTCCGTCGCCTTGGTAAATTCAAAGACAAAAAACAGCTTTTGCTGCTTGTGAACTCCCAACAGAAATGACAGAAACAGCCTGTAATAAGAATGCGTGCAGGAAGAAAGATGAAGTAGACAACATTCGACAATGAGTTGCCGCTGCTGCTGCTGTTACTTCACCGTCGTTGCATCGTTCAACATACATATTTCTACCCTACCCTTGGTTCTGGAAGAACTTTTTCTGATATATATATATATATATATATATATATATATATATATGGCCAGCTGGGTGGGGATAGCTGGAAAGTACGGACAAATCACAAAAAAGGAAAAAATTTAAAATTAAAAAGGGATAGGAGGTACTGGCTAGGGAAAGACAGAGACTGTAGCAGTATTTGGTGGGAATTAGGAATACAGCTGGGTACAGCCTGTCAAATTCAAGGTTTTAGATTTTGGCTTTTTGTTATCTCAACGAGAGAAGGTTATCCTTGTGTTTCTCTCCCACCACTAACTGTATCACAACCATTTGGCATCAGGCACACAGAATCGTTATTGTCCTAAAGATTCTTATACATTCTCACCTCTCTAATAAATATAAAATAAAGACTTAAAAAAAATTAACTTTTAATATTTATGAGCTTTTTTATTTTTCAATTCGAACATAATAGCATGATGCGAGCAAGAGCTTCATTCTAAAAGCTTTTACGTGAATCTTGGTTTAGGAATTAGGACGCGATGTTAAAACCTAGTACAGAGAATTATAATTAGCATGCTAACCAAAGTGCATGGAAGTTGGTCACCCGAAAGGTTTTTTTTTTTAAAAAAAAAAATAATTATTAATTATTAATTATTAATTTTTGTTATGTATTTGATGTTGGCTGCTAAACAGCTGGATGAATAGAGGTTGGGGAGGGTTCATTGTCTTCCGTGCACATGCGCTGCTGATGGTTTTGAAGTTTGGTTTTTCAGTGGGCCAAATGCCGAAGCTCATCCAAGTTGAAGGAGAACAAAGGGACAATAATAATAGGGAATTTGAATTTGACAAAATCTTGGCTCTCTTTAGCGGGCCCTTCTCTGTTATCATGGAAATATTGAAGAAAAAGAAGAAAAGATAGAAAAAAAAGAAAAAGTGAAACTTCTTCGAGAGATGATTGAAGGCTGTATCGTACGCTTTTTAGCATGTCGAAATTTCTTTCACGAATTCTTCATAGAAGTATATTGCATCTAAACTATATATATATATAAAACGAACATTTTGTGTAACTTAACGAAGTATGTATTATTATGAGCTACACAATATCAACATCAACAGTTCTCTTTTTAATTCTTATTATCCTTTTACCAAATATTTCGAAATTAATTCAACACGTACGAATGGAGGACCTCGTCGCCCAAATGGGTCCGTCCCAAAATCACAACAAAGTAGCTCACAACTGATGAATCATATGGAAACACACAGGCCCAATCAAAAATCGAGGCTAGTTTGGGAATTATACACGCGACACGGCCACCATAATCCACAAGTTGAGAGGCGCAGAAACTCTCATTCCCCTCCGCCGGATAAGCCGAACAGACTCGAAGCGAGACAGAGAGGAAGAAAAAAGCGAACATGTCGATATCAAGGACCTCTATATTTGGCTCCCAAGTCTTGGTTGTGACAAAATCGGCGTCATCCCTGAAGCCTGCCAGCGGCGAGACTAAATCAATCCCAATAGGCACAGGTTGGGGTGGTGGTAGTGGTGGGTCGATGATAGAATGCTCGTCAAGGCCAAAGAAGAAGGCAACGGCGCATCACATGAAGACAAGGCCAAAAAAGTCGCAACCATGGGACATAAGGCGCAAACCCACTGTTTACCCTCCCCTCCCTCCCCTTCCTCCCGAATGGACCCTTGTTCCTCCTCCCTAGATGACGATGATGGTGCCACCCCGGACTTGCCTTCGGCCCCTGCTACGGAGGCACCCGTTACAAGTGGATAGTTCCATGTAGCTTGTCAATCTCTAAGGTTTGTACTTTTTTTTTTCACTTGATGAATTATTGTTAAATGCTTTGGTAATTGGCTTTCTTGTACTGCTACTCTTGTTTCTCAGAGAATGAAACTCACTCTGGTGGATTTGTTGCTCATGGCATGCGCACACCATCTATTTGATAATAGTAGTCTTTTTTTTTTTTTTTTTTGAATTTATAACGCAGTAAATGTTACGGGCAAAAACTAAAGAATGAGCCGATAAACAAAGAAGAGAGTCGTTAATCACAATCTGAGTCGTCGATTTTTGAAATAACAGTAAAAGTTATATATCCGATACAAATTCTCAAGTAGAGAACACCACTGCAGAATTCACTGGCATAAGTTCTTAAGTAGACAACATAGGTTCTGCCTGCATAGCTTCCTCTTCAACCTCTGCGATTCCTTAATCCACTCAACAACCATCACAACCTAGGCTTCCATGCAACTTCATTTTCCGTTTTCCCAGTTCAAAATTCATGAGCTATATAACTCAGTACTTTACTCGCTGTATGCACATTAAGATCATATAGATAAACCCAATCTCATGTCCCCAGGCTTCTGATTTCGAGAACCATTCATGTAACCAAATTAACTTACAAGAGAAACCATACCCCAGTTATTGACACCCAGAGTAAACATATCCAATTATCTAACCCGAAGTAGTTCCCAAGAATAATGCTCGGACCCATTTTGCGATGGCAGGTTTTAAATGTGTAGCGCCTCGGAAAAGATAAAAAAATAAAAAGAAACCTTATTCCACAGCTGCCCAATAGAAGTCAGCGGGATGTTATATCACAAGTGATCTCTGTACACACCGCATGAGATGGTGTTTGACACATTTTGTAGCTCTACATGGCACTGAGAAACAAAATTTAAAAATGGGGAATGGACAAAAGCAAGCACAAATGTACAAGACAAAGCCAAGCGCCGAAGGAATGTCAGTGCTTCCTTTCACCTTAACGCGGGAACCAAGATAGATGTGAAAGGAAACTATCGTGCTCCAAGAGGACCCGAAAACTTTCGAGAATTCTTGGGAGTTCCGCACATAATGCAATCTTCCATAGCAGAGAGCTATGCCATACCACCCAGTGAGTAATTACAGAAGCTGAACCCCAGGAAACTTGCATTTTGCATTTGGTGGACTCCAGCTGCTAGTGGGAATTACACTATGCTATACCTGGTACAATGCATTGAATGAACCTCCATCCTGCACAATACCACTGAAGTGGATACTTTAGTGCACCACTTATTACAGTTTGGCCTGAAATGTTTCCAATAGCATCTAGCAAGATTTTTTCTTGTACCGACTTGGCACTAGGCTCAACAGGAAGTCTGTAAATATATACTCATACTCTGGCATTTTCCCATACCCTGCCATTGAAGGATATCCAATTAAAGGGTAAGTTGGCATGTCTTGAAAAGTAGCCTAAATTGAAGTGTATAACCCAAGAAATATGCTCATGCAAGCCTCTCTTATCTTAGCACAATTGGAATAATTGTATTTGCATGATTTGAGAAGAATATTGAAGGAAGAAGACAAGGGTATATAATTTGCCTGGGAAGTAATTTATATCGATCACATAAAATTTATCTCTGGTCCCATGCTCTCGGATAACATCTAAATTGAACAGCTGAAGACCCTGCAAAGAAGTATCAATGACAGACATAACGTTAAGAGAATCATGAACAGGGTAGCATTGGGATCCCAAACATTTTGGATGGAAATAAAGAGGAAACCCACCAGATGGCGACGAAGTCCCTTTGCCAATTTTTCAAGTAAAAGACGAGAAGGGAGCTCTGCATGAGAAGATAGATGTTTAGAGGCACTTGTCAAGATCTCAAACCTATGGCCTTGAGAAATTCTAATAAGCAAAAGATAGTTCAATGCCCCTGCTGATGCCTATGGCTAATCCCTCTATTGCACTTGCATAACCAAAGTTACATGGAAGGCATCTCCCCTGTAGCTTGGTTCTAGAACCCAGGAACTAATCCTGGTAGCATCCCAATGCATGGGGACCATGTAAGCTGCACGAGCATTATTAAAGACAAGGTGCAATGAGTGCATTAAACACCCCACATAACACTAACAGCATGCAGATCCTTACTACCATATATGTAACCGTAGGCATGAGTTTCAAAGTTGATATAAATGTCATCCAAAAACAAATGCTGCTAACCAACAAATTTATCTAAATAGGATAACTAACCAGCAACACCAGGATCCAGATCAGCATCATCTGCAGAAGCTGCAGCAGAAGAAACTCTTGGAAAACGAAAAACACCAGGATTATTGGCAATCTCTCGTTTACAGACGTCAGGTAAAGAGAAACGCCTAACAACCTTTATAGCCTCCCCAACAACATACACCTTGAACATGACACCCCCTACAACGTTGAAAGAAATGTCAACAGTTAAATGTCAAGTTATGTCATAAACATGGTGAATACAGAATTGGAAAACAATACTATCATTGCATACCATGGTTAACAAATTCCTGAAGAACAAGTGGAGGTTCAAGTTTTCGAAGTGAATGTTGGTCAAAGGCAAGTGACAATTCATGAGATTTGGCACTTCCATCTGCAATCAGTGGCTTTGCAACTGACATGGAGAGGAGCTTTGAAAGTCACTCAGGAATGCAATATGAGCAGCTAAAAAGAAAGTAATCTACTGATGATATCTTAACAATTACTTGCTTCTTGCAATGACAACTTGCATTTCATTCTCAATATGAGTTTCCAGCTAAACAGGTGTAGAGTCTATAGCCAACAAACTGAAAACCAGCTATGTGACAAGATTGAATGCACAGAATACATACCAAGGGGCATCATCAGCCCAGCTTTTGTGACTGCATCAGGGATAGATGATGCATCCTTTTAACAACTAGTTGCCTAGGAATATCAACTTTCCCTGCATCATAATTCCATTAAGCCATAAAGCATTAGTTTTGAGCAATTTCAGAGAGTAAAGCACCAGTGATTTTCCTTATTGTATCGACAAATGTAACAGTTACTATCTGGGCATCAATCTGAAAATTTATTTTTCCAACCAACATCATAAGAACAACATAAGTAATTAGTAACTGACCATAAGAGTTGGACAAATTCATATCAGCAACACATTGGAGCATGTACTGGCGATTGTTCAAATGCTGTATTGCATCTGGCGGATCAAGAACAGTGACTTCTGGATGTGTCCTTCTGTATTCCTAGATATACAGCCCAGGAAACATATAAAAGAAAAAACAGAGAGAGAGAGAGAGAGGGGGTAAGCATCACCTCAAAGCATTCATAACAAACAGATACAAAGAAAAAAAGTCTAACAGATCTCTGAAATCTGTACATGTATGACAAATGCAATAGTAAATAAACCAAAATTAGCAAGAAACATCATACTAACAAGTCAGAAAGAAAAAATGGACACCTGAGATCTCCTATTACATAGCAAGAAAATGAATCCACCATGGAAAGTTGAAACTAAGATTCAACTAGAGAACATCACTTCAAGAGATGCAAATTCACCACAGGAAATACCATTTTGATGAACAAATATAATAGAGTAAATATGAAAAAAGAAAAAAAACGAATAGATACAGCCCTAACACACAGAGCTACTTGAATGAAATACTGAAATTGGACCACTCCTTTACAAAACATCTTTGTAAAGGAGTAAAATGATATCAAGTACATTCCATCTTTCACACGAAGATACTCCCCTCATACCAGAAGCCAATGCTCCATAACTAATAAAAGTCATCTATTTCACTTATAAAAAGTATACCCCCAATTTACAACAAAACATTAGGACAAAGCATTCCTAACCACCACAGCCAAGAAATAACAAATGCAACAATTAAGAATTGCAGGGTGAAAGATAAATGATCAGAGACAAAATAAAAATTCAAATAAACTGCACATGCTCACAACATTATCAAACGGAATGAACAAGTCTAAAATAAATTTCAATTATCCAATCCATGAATTTCACTTGATTATGAAAGGCCACTATTTCCCTAGATGCATTCTAAGGGCTTCACTATTTACAGGACTATGCAGCTTATATTGATGCCACAAATTTCCAGTAGATTATCTTATGAATGTGAGAGCAAGGTCCAACCAGCTAATGATCCTGCAATGCCATTCCAGATATAATTTCAGGAAATGCTAAAAAGCCTTCTTCAACAACCACAAGGACAAAAACCTTGTTGTCTCAACTCCAATCAATCAATGACTTTGGAAAGTATAACTTCAATTCACTCAAGGTCAAAATCTTGCAGCTTGGGTGATAGCACACTCAGCTAGTAGTGGCAAAGTAATTCAAGAAGGGTTACCCAAAGAAGAAGAGTACAAAAGGTGTTATCCCATATGACGAAGTTCAGACAACACTACAACAGATTCTGTAATAACCAAGGGTTGAGTCAGTCATTCATTTTCTGCTGCTAAAGGGTAGGCAAGACAGCACAGATACATGGGGTTAAATATTGTAAAAGCAAGATTTTATTTTTTTTCAAACAATGTTCAGGAAAACCTGAAGGAAATAGACAGCCATCAAAGTAGAAATAGCCCAACTTGCTAGCATTGGTGTCAACTATCAAGTCATGATTCATAATGGATGAATGAGCAAGCATTCTGCACATTATGTCAAACTTGAATGAGATATATGCATTTGAAAGCCAGTGAGAATTGATCCCTTGTCTTGATAGAAGATACCATAAGGCACATAAGATGCAAACCATCAAACAAACATTTAACCACGCTCGATTTATTCTACAAAGAAACAGAGCAAATAATACAAATAATGACACCAAGGGTCACCAACCTCTAGAATCTGCCGCCACTCCCTTCCAGTTTGCTGCATTAGAGATGAGAAAAATTGAAATGCATCAGATAGGGGCAATAACAAGCAACAACATCTTGCACGGACGTAAGCAGGAACTGTGAAACTTTTGTCTTGCAGATGGTACACACCTTTTTCTTCTTTTTAACACCAAACTTTAAAATATATATATTCTCACTGATCCCATATGCAAAAAGAGGCTCACCATAAAACCCAAAAGGTCATTAAAAGATTTTTGGTGATCTATTAGCTTATACCAAGAGCAATATGCCAAGGAAATTTGAACCCAAGATAGGAGCCTAACCTTATGCAACACAATGTCGAAAGGACCTTGATCTGAAAGTGGTCTATTTTGATCAATTGCAACAAATAAGATCCCTTTATTCCTGCACCATGACCATAATTTGAGACATTTATTAGACCCATAACAATAACAATCAATGAAAAGATAATCCCAAATAAAAGTCAAAATATATGAGAAATTCAAGTTCTTCAAGCTTTGCATCCTCATTATTGCATCAATGAGCTAGCACAACCTGAAAACTTCTTGATAGATAACTGCATCCACATACACTGTATCGTATTCATATCCCATTTTTAAGGGTTTAACCCAGGCTCATGTGTAATCATTTTACATTATGGACTGTAGACCGTGGAGAGAAGACACACAAACAGTATAAAAAATTAAGTCAAAAGTTTATTTACAAAATGATTAAGCAAACAAAATGATAAAGCCGCTCCTCCTCATTTTGCAATTAATGAGAAGGAAAAACAAACCAACACAGGATAATTACTAGGTGGTAGGTAAACAAGTAACCCAGGTATTGCTATTCGTCGGGTCGCGCTAGTGGGGCTTAGATCACCTCGTTTCCAACAAGAAAGAAATTTCACTAGCAGTATAAATAAAATAATTCATCAAAATTAGAAACCAAAACTTTTGACTTTCCATGTAGACGCACTAGGACTCTCCAGTTGACCAAACAAGCTTAAGACTTAAAAATAGTGGTTATTGTGAAGATACCATTAAATACACAGTGGTGCTCTTTCATTTTTTCCTTTTTACCTTTTTCCTTCGACCATTAATTTCACTGTCACGACCATCAAACGAAAACGACTTTTAAAGCCAGAGAATATTCGATTAGCCCGGAAACTTTAGAGACGAAAAGGATCTAAATAAATTAAAAAAAACTGGAAAAAAAAAAAAAAAAGAAAACCTATTCTTCACGGTACGGATACATTAATAAAGCATCATTGACAAAAATTAAACTAGCGAAATTTCAATTGCAATAATTAATTAATTAATATTATCAAAAACAATAGTCATACGAAAATACCTAGCAAAACCTTCGAGCTTAGGCTGCAAGAAGCTCTTAATTTTCTTGGAGGTAAGGGCGTAACCGACAACGACGAGTTTCCTCATGAGAGGAAACCCTACCGCAATCGACGAAACCGCCCCCTTCTCCTCCTCTTTTTTTTCTTCTTTCCGGTAAACGTCATCTCCTTCTACCCCTCCGTCTCCGACGGTTTTAAACTCGACTATCTCGTCCTGCTCCAGCCTCATGGCTCGCTTTCGACCAAAAGGAAAAATCACAAACCCTAAATTGCGGATTCTGGATGGAGATTATAGATAGAATGCCGAGTATTATGTTTTCATTAAGATGTGTTCAAAGCAGATTGTGAGATAAGCGATAATTATAACGGAGACTCACTCCCCCCGTGTGGAAGATGATGATGATGATGATGATGATGATGATGATGAAAATGAGATGTATTTAATTTTGTGTGTTAGATAGGGGCGAAGGAAAAAGACACAGACGACGAAACAGCAGGGTGGGAGGATTTTATAAGCGCTCTGTGCGAGGATTGGTCCTTCACTCATATAATAAAAATAGAGAGCTCTGTCAAGTACTCGCATGGCTGTGGGTCCCGTATAATTTTTTAAATTAAAAATATGTCTTTTTTTTAAAAATAATAATATTTTTTAAATAAAATAATATATATATATATATATAGAGTTAACGTGTAGAAATTTTTTATTTTAAAAATTAATTTATATTTTTAAAAAAATATTAATTAATATTAAAAATTATATAATACAGTTATATAAAAATAAAATAATTTTTAATTTAATATTTATTTAATATGATTTATATAATATTATTTATATTTATAAAATAATTTGATTATATAATGAAATAAAGTAGATTGATTTCTTAGTTTGTAGTTGTATTTTGTATTGATTGATTTACTAAATTTTAATAAATTTTTTGAACGTGTGATTTCGCAAGTTGAGTTAGATTCGATCTTTCTTTGATTTCTGATTTTTTTTTTTTTTTTGTTGAAATGGTCATCAAAATTCACCTTAAAGACGAATATTTCAAAGGTATGATGCAAATGATTGTACGTTCTTTATATTTTAAAATTAAAGTAAATATATTAATAAAAAAATATTAAATAAAAAAATGTTTAGAAGATAAAAAAAAAAAAAAAAAAAGTTTTCACACATAACATATGTATATAACCATGTATATCATTGTGCATATATGAGGCGTGTAACTTTCCAAATCCCATACACACAAAAAAAAAATCAAATCGCAATTAATAACGGCACCTGGCTTTACACAGGGAAACGCCGCGGGAGCATTTAATACTGGATAGGGATAGGAAGCCAACTTTGCAAAAATATCGCACAATTTCTTCCCCTATTGTGCATTTGCCATTTTAAAATTTAAATCAGGGCACCTGGAGCGCATTATCTCAGTCAAAGTTACACCGTTTGGATAAGGACTAACAAACTACAGAAGTTCCTTCATATTCCAGGCATATTCTCTGGTGGATTTAGTTTTGGCGTGCATATGCCTCATATTTTTGTTATGAGAATCCAAAAAAAAAAAAAAAAAAAAAAAAAAAAAATTGGTTTAATAGTTAATAACTTAAATTTGCATATTTAACATTAAAAATTTAATTTAATGAAATAAAAAATAACTTATAATTTAATAATTTTTTTAATAAAAATAAAATTTCTAACCATTATAGACCTAGCTTAATGCCTTTTTACTTCGAGTAATTAATTAACAAAAAATTTGCCTATAAGCCGCACTAGTTAATTATCTCCTTGTTACTTCGGTTAAAAAAGTTTAACGTTAAGCTAAGCCATATCTACTGTTGGGCTGACTTACTAGATTCTGTCCCTCTTTATTTCTTAATTTCCCTATATGAATTATAATTCATGTTGAATTTGAGTTTGCACTCGGGGCCGGAATTGACTATGGGATGTCATTGTTCTTTTTTCTTTTTTCACGTTTGGAAAAATCCCACCGTAGCAAAAACCAAAAATAAAAAAGACTATTTGGTCCCAATCTAAATTTTTAAATACAAATTAGGGCAATTTTAAAAAATAATAAGCTTTCGGAACTTTGGGGGAGGATCAAATGTACTTATTTTTATTTTTATTGTGCAAAGAAACGTTTTTCGTTAGGTGAAAGTGTGGCCAACGATTGATATTATTATGCACACAATATTCAATAGTTAATTTATGA
Organism: Rhizophora mangle; assembly: GCA_037832345.1. NCBI lineage: Eukaryota > Viridiplantae > Streptophyta > Magnoliopsida > Malpighiales > Rhizophoraceae > Rhizophora > Rhizophora mangle. The sequence goes on from JBAPLJ010000320.1 coordinate 2,765,083, forward strand.
TTCCCTTCTTGACTTGTCGCTCTTTTTGTCCCCTCGTTTCTTTCAATTTTTGGTTTATCTTTTGTATAGGTCCGCGTGCTTCTGATGCGCTTTGGTTCACTCGCAGCGGTTTCCCTCGCCAGTTGGCTAGTTCATCCTTCATGTCAGAAACGCAGTTTGTGGTTGGAACGACGCTTAAAAATAAAAATAAAAATCCTTTTAGGACAGATCATTCCATGCCCAGAACTTTATATATATATATATATATAGAAATGATCTTTATTTCAAATGTTAATTCCCACCATGTTCTGTTATGAAATTTTTCTGTTTTTTGAGGTGAAATATAAAAAATAAGATTTGTTGTAACGCAAAATTTATTAATTTTGATTAGAAATTAGTGTTGGACTACCAACTCTTTTTTTTTTTCTTTTTCTTTTTCCTTTGTAATGCGACTAAAACGTGAACAATGTCGGCAACAGGACAAAGTGTGTGGTATCTTTCAATAAAAAAATTTCACACGTGGTAAACGGGCATGATAAATAGGTCCTCCATGAATCAGGCATGAGTGGATTGGGTCTGACACCCGTATGGATAAACAAATCGGGTGGGGCGGTGTGGCTCCACTCTCTACTCCTCTTTTTTTACTCTTTCATCTTTGTTTATTGCGGTTCCTACTTCGCCGTTCCGATGTGGTTAGACCTAAAAGTATGATTTGAGTGATTTCAGGCCTTAATTCGCACATTCCTTCAAGTCTAATAATTGAGTATATCGTTGTGATAAAAGCCTGCCTAAAGCATTTCTCTTTGTAAAGATAAGAGTCCAAACTCCGATTGAAGCTTTTTTGGGGTATACGTCCGCATATGGTACATGGGATTTGAGCAGTCCGTTCAAGACTTTCATTAATAATCCAAAAGTGAATCGGATGTTAAAGTCATTTGTTGTCTAGGTATGTATGAATTGTACTTTACAACTGTAATTGCCACCTCAATATTAAACCTTTTCTCAGATTTTACAGCTTGAAAATTTCTTGCAAGAAAAACACCTAACGCTATTACAAGCGCACTGCGAACATGCGAGACATAATTCCGGCCACAAACTTAATGTAACTACAGTTGCAGTAGATATAACTGCACCGGTTTTGTTTTTGATTTTTTTTTTTTTTTTTGACAGTGAAAGTCATTCTAATACTAGAGGCAAATATGGCGCTTGTAAACATAAATAACTGCACCGTAAATCTGGTTTTATTTTTTTTTTATTGGTTCGAGTTTGAATTTTTAGTTTTTTTTTTATATTGTTTATTTTTAATAAGCAAAAATTTATATTTAAAATATAATATTAAGTTTTAAATTTGTTAATTTTAAAATTAAATATAAAAAATTTTACTCAAGTTTAATAATATTTTAATAATAATTTTTTTTATAAAATAAATTGAATGAATATACTAACAAATAAATTTTAATTTTTGTATATAAAATAATTGAAAAAAAAAAAAGTTTTCTTACCCGAGGCTAATAATTTTTGCGCTTGCTGGGTGGGGAGTACTTACCATCAAATGTCGCTCTCAACAGGTGGCAAGCACGTTATTGAGGACCCGAAGGTGGGTGCCACGGATTGAGACAATATTCCAACTTTTGAGGGGTAAACCGAAAAAATGCAATGAGTGGCAAGCGCGTGATTTGATCTTAGTGCACATGACGGCTCTCGGGTCATAAGGTCTCAGCTTCTCCCCAACACAAGGGAGACCGATGGGGCGATAAAAAAGAGTTGAAACTCGAGGCTAGCTGGGACTGGGACTGGGACTGGTACTTCCCCAAAAAAATTTGAGCAAAAAGATTTTTTTTTTTTTTTTTACGTAACAATAATCGGTTATTAGCCTATTAGATATTAAAAAAAAAAAAAAAAAAAAAAAGGAGAATCGAATCCGAAAACGCTGCATGGGTGAATAGTACTCCAAGGAAGCAACTCCCATTTCGTTGGTTTTTTAAGAGGGACGTTAGGGACGCCATGGGAATTTGTTATTCTTAGGCACACAAAACCTCCATATACGTGCGCATGAGAAAGGAAAAAGGGTCTCACGTGACTTTTTTGCGTGTGTCTGGAGCAGTCTTGTTAAAATTGAACTGAACTAGTTTAACTGTGGATTAATCAAAACATTAGTTCGGTTGGACCTTAAAAACTGGGAGGTATCTAAACCGGTTAAAAATGGGTCGAACTTGGAAAAATCAGTTAAAACAGGCTAAAAAGCTGAACAACCTGTTCTGGTTTGTGGTTGAACCAGTTTGAGCCATATATAAAAAATTATATTTTAACCAAAAACTTTATTGAAATTTTTAATTAATCACAAATTTTATCTAAATTACTAATTTAGTCATTAAAACTAACAAATCAATATACAATTAAGCCTTTCCATAATTTTTTTTGTGTTAAAATGCTTGAATTTAATTATTGAAGATGACTTTTAGTGAAAATATATTATATATAATCGTTATTTTGTCAATTATTTTTATAAATATATATTTATTATTAAATTTTAATTTCATCAATTTAAATTATATTTTAATTAGTTAAATCCATTAATCTTAATCCACTAATTTTTCCGATTTCATGATTGGTCTGATTTTCATACTGTTTTTGCGTGTACATAGTGCCTCCCGCAAGGTGACTACTTAGTGGGGGTGGGCCTGGGTGGTCAGCAAAATGCGTTATCCAAAAGCAAAAGATGATGCACTCACGCAAAAAGTTCAGTGGAGTTCAGGCTTGTGCTGCAGCGTTTAACACATGCACTTTTTTTTCTTTTTTTCTTTTTAAAAAAAAAAGTTGGCTCAATCAAGAAAATGGGACTGCATTGCTGGTTTTGTTCTATGGTTTTTGTTGTTTTTGCTTGGAAAGCAGCACCAATTATACTGAGAAGAATTGTACATGAGTGGGCATTAGCATGGCAATGCTAATCACGTTCACCTATGGGTATGAGGAGGGTGGACTCCATATCCAATAAAAAGAAAATTGTGTCCATTACACCTACTTACATTTGAAGGCATCTCACCAAACCTACGTTGGAGCCGAAACTAATGACACCTCGGCAAAATGAAGCAGCACTGAGACGCAAATATGCCACCTTGCCGGGAGCTAGTAGCTAGAGCAGGAATCGAACTTACGGCTTGTTAAACACAAGTCTCGCTGACCACATGAGCCCAACCTCGGGGCCTCCTATGAATTCAGCAGTTTTACAGATACAATTCTCGAGATGATCTAACCAAGAGTTACAAGATCTTTCTTAGATTTGTTTCCTAATTCTGTGATCGAAGCAAACTTACCATGTGCCCCTCCTGAATATTGTTTTATCCCAATTAAGTTCGGTCTTCTCGGGTAATTGGGTGTAAGCTTTTGGATGTGATGTACGTGTACAACTTTGCCATCATAGCAACAGCTCTTTCGTTTTCGTCGCCAGGGCCTACATGGGACACCTTGTGGTTGATTAACTTCTATGTGCAAACAACATACGTCAAGCTCGAGGAATAAATGGCTGCCTTAGGCCATCAAGGAATCGTTTAATCCATATATACATCTGACTTAGTGGGATCAGACATCCAAGATACAGCTTATATATTATTAATCTCTACTGCCCCACTTTAGAAAAGAATCCATTGACCTTAAAATGCAAGTGTCAAAACCCAGTCAAACTTGAAGATTTTTGACATGACAAGAACCCTGGAGACCAACGACGCATATGCGAGCAGGACTAGGGATTACATCTTTTAGCAGCTTGCTCTCATTCTTCATCTATAAAAACAAAAACTTGCTTTGATCACCCATTGTAAATAGGATCGCGGACAAACTAACTTAGCAGCCATGACGACAGGGACGTACGTATGGATATCGACTGAAGATCCAATCCAGTATCAAATATTGATGCAAAATGTTCTGAGCTATGGCTATTTTAGCTAGCCAAACTAGTTGTTAGCATTCTCTCCATGCTACGCACCGGAAACCCAGATCCCAAAGGAGATAACATACATATTCTCAAAAGCAAATCATCCTCTGCTGCCTCACATATAAAAAGAGATCTTGGGTTTCTTGTTACTAGAGCCGCTAGTTCCCTCGTCTAACAAAAAAATAAAAATGTCAACCAAACCAACCTGAATAGAACTTCTGAAACCAAACCGAACCAGAAAGACCAAAAGATTTTGAAAAATTAACTTAGTTGAACCAAATTTCTAATTGACCAAAACCAAACCACATTAACCAGATGGTGTCTGCTCAATTTGGTATTTCAGTTAAAAACCAAATAATAGCCATCACCAAGTATGTAGCTCTCACATCACCATTAAATCCCACAACTATGATGACAAAATCCCATAATTTTAATTTATTCTCACTCACGGATAATGATAGGGGGAAAATTTCCCAAAAGGTGTAGACAAAGTCGATCAAATGAGATGACGCAAATCTCTTCACTACTTCATATGCAAGCATAGATGGAACATAATTATATACTTTAGAGCCAAAATGGTAATATCCCTACACGACTAAACCTGCAAGCGAAATTTTAGACATCAAAACCAGGTTTTGAAGTCGAAGAATTTCACTGATAATGTAAAATGCATTGTAACCGTTAATTATGCCTATATGCAACAATACGTATACCTATCACAGACTCAAAAGTAAGAACTTCTAAATTTTGAATGACCTCCATAAATATGTGCTTGCTGGCAGCCTCAAAGCACCTAACTATGAAGAGGTCGTCGAGTGCAGGCCAGCAACAGCAACGTAATTATAAAAGATATTTTTATAAATTCTGTTTGTCCAAATCCAAAGCAGAGGTACAAATAGAACATGATAACCATCCAACATGAAACAAACAGGTTTCTAAGAATAAAAATGAACCAAAACTTCAGGTAAACAAATCACAGGCAAAAGAGATGAAATATCAGTATTGCTTGTTCAAAATGTTCATGGATTTGTACTTTTTCCTTGAGAGGATTTGCATCATAGACATGAAACTAAAGTTATTTCATCAATTACAGGATGAAAGGTGAAAAAGATCAGATTAACTCCTTATCAAATAACAGCCATGTTATCTCACAAGCAGCACCCTGAAATCTTTGATTTTTACTACCTTAGTCTGCTCTAAGGCCATACTTTGAGGAAACAGACATCATCACAACTACCAGGTTCCTACAGAGAAGAAAAAAGAAAAAAACTCAACAAGATATAAGAAAGCAGTCAACACAGTACTGAGAGATGATACATACTTGGAAGGCAATCAGTTCAAAACTTAGAATGATAAGTACAAACAGCAAAAGGCAAGAAGAAACGTAAAGATTTTTCCGCATGTTCCATCCATAAATGCTTTACCTTTTACTAATTCCAGCGGAAAGGAAAACATTCTGAATGCAAAGTCATACTGGATGACAAAATTAAACATGTGAAAGCATTTCTTTCATGACCAATTGAGCAAAGCAGCACCCCATGTTATTGTGTGCAACTGACTGCAACATCTTTATTGAATCACAGCCTGCCATCAACCTTAATCAGCAACTTATTCTTTGATGCTCAAAACTTCTGAAGAAGCAAGTTTTTCCAAAAGCATGCACACATCAAAAGCGAGCATGGAACCAAAGCATACTTTCAATTAAGTACCAAAAATGGCATTATCATCAGTTTACTTTCTACATAGACCATAAAATTCAGTTGCCAAATAAGACAAACAGATAATTCTGTCCTGTAGATATGCCAAACTTGCCCAGATGTACCAATATCAACCTGGTAATATGATCTTGAAAACAGTACAAAAGAAACACTGCTAGTTTTGAGGGATGCAAAATACAGGTATGCATTTCTTGAATTCTTAAAGCATTTACAAAAGAAATAAAATTCATACCAGCTGGAAAACCACCTTCTAACCTACTTTAACTTAATTAGCAAAGAACAATTTAGCTTGGAAAATATGCATGATCCTTGCAGCAGCAAAAGCGAACAATGGCCATTCACAGCGAACCATAAAATGGAATCCAAACTTTTAAATTGTTTCAATATATTTTGAAGTGGTATGCAAAGCAGCTGGAATTTGGGATTAAGGCTTTGCTGTTATTGTTGTTGTTGTTGTATGCAAACCAGCTGGAAGATCTCCCTGCAATCCGGCTCCACCTTACAGTATTATTCACTTTATTTAGAGAAGCCCAAAACTTCATTATACCATCTCCCATGCTATTGCCTGAAATACGATAAGAGAAATGATTCAAACTAGATAGCCTGAGATGTTATGGAGGATCAAACTCTATCATACCTGGCATATAGAAGCAATTCAGCATGTTTGAGTGGCTAGCATTCAGAGACCAAATGGACTCTGATAGCAGAATTTCCACTAGATTCCAAACCCAATTTTGGGTAGCTTATCAAGCTTTATGCCAAGCAAATATTATGTCTGACATACTCTGGGCAGCAAAATGACCTTGTTCTGCACAAATGTAAATCTCCAAATTAGATTCTGGCTACTTAATACCAGAATCAACATTCCTTAATACAGCAGAAAACTTTTACTGATTGCTAATCTGATTTCTATGCACTCTTCTCATTCCAACAGCCCTCCTTCCCAACCAAATTCTCACACTCTAGTCCACAGTATATGCAAATCCATAAACTGTCACAGGACTTTAGACCTTAAAGCATAATACATGAAATCTATCATCTGGAGCAAATACTATAGATAATCATCAATGACAAACAGCTACGTAGGGACCCAGAACTGGTTGCCAAATTTCTAATGTCTAATGGACAAAGGAATTTGCAATCTGACTCTAAATTAAGAAGGTCAAATACCTACTTTTTTTTTATTTTACAAATTCTTTCAACATTTTAGATGTCATGACTAACCAAAACAAGTGTCACACATTCTAGAATTCAAGCTCATATTGACAGATCTCATGAACAAATTGTTGCACACTTAAAAATGGAAATGGAATAAGCAGTCCAACAAAAGTCATATTCTTACCAGTTTTGTTGCAACTGATTCTCATATTAGGGATATATTTGCCTAAGATGATTTCCACTTCAATGTTAAAATCTAGGATCTCCCGCATACATGCAAAGTAGCATTCTTAAGAATCATTAATGACAATCATTAATGACACGTGACGTCATCTGATCACAATATATATCTCTAAGCCGACATACGTGAATTATGTCATTGCCATGCATGCATGGTTGCACACTTATTCCACACCCAGCATGGATATCAAAGCATGTTATGAAAAGTAAAATATTCTGAAGCACTTCAAACATAATTATCATTGCACCCGTAACTGAATGCTGGATGTGTTTCCACCCAAACAACACTGACACAAAAAGCATGTGAGCACACTTGCACAGGCACAAGAACATGATTAGGAACAAAACATGCTTCTGAACATGTCAACTTCTCAAATTGCAGGTTTATGCACCTTGACAGTTCTTCAATGGCCACCAAAAATTCAAAAGGATTGCCACAAACAAATTGCAAAAGGGGAAAAGTAAAAAATCTTCCCATTAGGTAAAAACATTATTGCTTATATTATTCTCAGTTGTTTCTGCTACATTGAATGGTAGCTTTTCCTGTACTGCTAATGGTAATCCTGACCGAAAATGAACATTACATGTCCATTGTTTGAATAAACCATGACAAGAAGTAGCGCCACTTCTCACAAATGAAATAAAAGCCCAGAAAGACCTCATTCTGGGTCCTGAATCTCCTGAATTGCAGACGCAAGAATCTCATCCCCAGCAATCAGCTGCAACTCTTTCAGGAAAGCATCTCTGGACAACTTGCCATCCTAAAAATCATTAAAGAAGTACTGAAACTATGAGCCATCCATCAAAGACACTCCTCCTGAATAATATCAAACACAAGAAAGGGATGGAAATACTTGCCTTAAGTACTTCATAAAAAAGTACCAATTCCTGACATTTGACAGGAGACAGCAGTTTCTTGAGCTTTGTACACAACTCCTCAAGGTCATACCTCTCACATGTCTGCCCGCTCGCTTGACCTGAGACAGAAATTTAAAACCACCTAATAACTACCAAAGATTTAAAGCCATAAAAGACAACCACAGGATGGACCAATAAAGAGATACAACATTTACCTTGTATGATATTTGAAGGTTTGAAGCTCACAACGCATTCAGGTATTATGTGACTGTTCATATTATTTGACCAAACAACATACCACTTTGGGTTTACAAAATCATCGACAGCATTATCAAAAAACGTATTAGACGGGCAATGTTGTCGAGACCCTGCTTGAACCTTCTCAACATTACCCAATACAACTTTACAAAGTATAACATGCTTTTCACCATTACCATCTATCTCCGCCAACTTGGCACTGAAAAACAGAAGCAAATACAAGTAGAGCTAATCATCAAACCCTAATCCCCAATACCGACAGGAAAATCAAATGAGAAAAACCATACATCGCAAGGGACAGTATCAAAGGAGAGCAGCTAATATCCAAAACCCCTAAATAGAACAAAATAAAAAAAAAAAAAAAATCCCCCAATTCTCATAGAAATATCAAGCAAAACGAGGCTTACCTCATATGGGGCAAACCCAAAGCAGATAGATGGACGCCAGTCCCATGATAGTCGCTCCCGGAGAGAATGCTGAAAGCCCCAAACCCATGCGCTAAAATAGCCTCCACGTCTTTGACGGAGGTACCATGCCAAGCATACACCATATTGGAAGCACCCCGCTGGTTCCTGGTGAGCTCAATTTGCCTTTCAAACATGTCATTACGCGACCTCTCCATATGACCAATGCGGGTGCACTGATAAATAGCGGTCATTGTAGCAGCAGGATCAACCTTTTTGATACCAGACATAAAGAAGTCCTTAAACAGCGAGAAAACCAGCTCGCCTTCTCTTAATAGCCTCGCATTTGGCCACCTAGATGGTCCCACTGCAGGCATGCTTAAAACAGGTGCCCATGTTGTCTGTTCTTTCTCCAAACCCTCACTCTTTAGCTTAATTGCATTGCCATCAAATACAAGCTCGATTTGTAATTTTTGAGGTTCGTCTGAATCGGCTTCATCCTCCTCGGCAATAAACATCCGAGGGAAAAAGCACTTGCCTTTCTCGTCAATCCAGGCAATCGATCGTTGATTCCCGGACTCTAAATTGACCTGCAACATGCGCAAGAAGTCAAAAATATACCTGGCGCCATCAACGGACACGTCGGGCATGCACCTGCCCTCAGCGAAAGCCGACTTGAGAGAGTCGAACGCCTCCCCCGCAAGCGAAAAATTCAGCCACAAGCCGTCTCGATTGAAGTACATGAAGCGAGCCGGGGAAGCGCTCTGCTTAAAATTGGCATGGTTCTGCAACAGCAATTTCGAAGACAAACATTTCACTTGGCTGCTGCAGACGCCACGGGGATATGCCGAGGACGAAGCTGGTGGAGACGGCGGTTTCGGCAGAACAATAGCCCCGGCGGATTCGACCACGTTCTTTGCTTCACAAGCCATAGCTCTGTTCGTTTCTTGTTGGTGGACCTGCATTTTAGCTGCTCCAGAATCGACAAGAACCAGATTGATGCGAAAATGACCGCTTCTGAGCAGCAGAATTTATAGGGTTATGGACGCTCGTGGTCCTCGTGACGAATGTTGGAATTACCGTATTATCCTTTGTTAAGTCGGTTTGACCAATTGCAAACATGGCATCCATGTTGGTCAAATATTAAAAAAATTACGATACAGTGTGGAAAATTTACTTTATCATTTTTTTTTTCTTTCATGTTTTTTTTTTTCATGGGTTTCGTAGTCCCTGTACATTGGTGTCATAAATTTCAATTCTTAAAAATTCACTTTAATTTTTTTAAAATAAAAAATCACTGAATTTTATGATGAACAACAGTATAAAACAAAAATCTAAATTAACAATGATAAAAAGATATTATTTTTTCCCTATAAATTTTTATAATTAACTTTAAGGTAAAATTTCTCCTCTTCGATTTGACTATCAATTGACTATCATTTTTTTTTTTCGAAAACTTTTATAATTTACTTAGTTAGCAATTAATCATTCCCGTGTAATATGATTAAAAAATAAATAATTATTTTTTAATCTATTAAAAATTCATAAAATTATAAATTATATAATAATAATATTTTTTTTCATAAATTTAATATTTTAAAAATATAAATTTAAATTATTAATAACTAAAATTATTTATTTAAAAAATAATAATTATTTTCTTTTGTTCGTTACTTCCCTTCATAAATCATGCAAAAAAGAAGAGAGATTGCGTGAGTCAGACATGACTGGAATTGAGTCTTGTCTTGCAAGTTTCATTTATGACAAAGCAGCCTTTTGCGTTTTTGTCTTCTCTCACAATTTCCGAAGGCAGTTTGCTGGCAAATGTTTTTTCCTTAAAAGGACAATGCTACAGAACACTTGCATTAGTTAAAACCGAAAAAATAAAGACAAAACATTTACACTTTTTAAAAATAATTTTTTGGTAGTTTGAGAATAAATTGAGATTTTAAAAGCCAGAAAAAACAACAGATTACTTCAAATCCAAATATATGTTAACTACATAATTTCAATTTAAAATATATAAAAATTACTTTTTTTCTTCAACAACTTTAGGAAAAAATGGTAATGTGATAATTTTATAAAAAAAAAAAAAAGTAGCAGTTACCTTATCTTCTTATTAAATGCAGGGATAAGGATGCGCATTAAATGACACCCCTTTAATAAAAATTACAAATAAGGAGAACAAGTCCCACGTTGTAAGCAAATAAAAAATGGGTACCACTTTCTCCACAAAAGCATCCCTGGCCCAAAATAAGTTTGAAAATGGCACAACAATTTGTAGGTTCATTTTTAAGAAAAAATTGTGACACTTACTCTGTATAACAAGCTCTTAAAGAACAAGTACCATGGGTGCCTCCATATTTTTTTTTGTATAAAAGTGACTCTATATTTTTTTTTTTTTTTGTATAAAAGGAATTCTATATTCAATTAAGCAACTCTATATTTTATGTACAAAAGCAATTTTATATTTAATTTAAATTTTAGTGACTGAGATTTTGTTAGTTATGAGTCAATGTAAAATTGAGATGTGTCTCTCTACTTTTCTTAAGTCCTTGTTGGTTGTCCCTAATAACGAAGCACTGACCTTAAGATGCTTCAAAGGTTCTCAAAAGTACCCTGCTTCAAAGGTTCTCAAAAGTACCCTGCTTCAAAGGTTCTCAAGTCAAAAGCATCCTTCGAGAGACAGAAAACTCACAATTATTTTATTTCATTTGTTAGACCTCCTTCATAATTCTTGTTAGACCTCGGGGAGTCAGACTTCACTCGAATTGAGTTTTATGCTGCAAGGTTCTCTTATTACATAGCAATCGTTTCCTGTTCTTTTTTGTCTTCTTCTGTTTATTTATTTATTTATGTTTGAATGGCAGAACAGTGTTATGCATCGCTCTTGCAACATCGGACGGACCAGTTAAACTAAGAACCGAATTATATTTGGACTTTTGATTCGTTTTAAAAATTATTAAATTTTAAAATTAATTAATTAGATGATAAACTAACGAATCAGTTACAAAATTTTATGATTTATTTAGTTTAAAAAAATTTTATAAAAAAATTTTTAAAAATATATTTTTAATATTTTAATTTTAAAAAAATAAGAATTATATTATTAAATTTTTTATATATTTAATATTAAATATTAATTTTTTTTTGTTAATTCTAATTAAATTAGTTGAACTATAAATTGATCAACTTTCCTAGTTCAACAATTGATTTAATTCTAAAAACGTTGGTTGCAACCAGAAACAACCCTCCAGAAAAACAAAAGCTATTAAAACTGACCACATCCCATATATAAACAGCGTCCGTCCAAAGAACAAAAGCAATACCTACCTTTAAGCCAAAATAAAAACCCGTGAAACAACACTGCGACACTTAAAACTTTGACACTCCGTGAGACTAAGCCTGCCAAAACAAAGAAGTCCCCTGCACTAACTTTGTACAATAAACAAAAAAAAAAAAAAAAAAAGGCATAAGCACCGGAAGCGAAGCGAAATCACTCCTACACCCACCCTTGGCAGCAGTAGACCTGAATATCCAACTGTACTCCTGACCATTAATGAGCTCGACATGCAACTCGATGGAGGCACTTCATAGCCAAGCCAAGAAAGGCTCCATTCTGCCCGTTGCCAACTTAGCCGAAGCATCTCCAAAGACATTACATTGACAGAGTTGAAGGGTTAAAGAAATATTACCTTCGTTAAGGAGTCACTTTCGACAATCAGAGTTGCCCCCGTTGCACCCTCCCACTGTACCCACAGCTCCGCCGCTTTACTAATTGATAACAATTCGGCTTCATTAATAGAAGTAACAACCATAGTCTTGGAAAATAGACAAATGACTTTCTCGTTGTGTCCCTTCAACACCCCTGTAATTCCTGTTAGGCCTGAGGAACCAATGATGGATGCATCCATGTTGAATTTAAAGCAACCCACATGGGTGGTTCCCAACATCAACCTTCATTACATGCTGAAAATTTTCTGGGAACTAAGATCTGTGCAATGTTAATCAAGAAATCATTAATAGAGAAAAAATATTAGGAGTATAAATATTGACAATAACAACTTTTTGGCTCAATAGAATGATCCAACCCTCTAAAGCGATGAAACGGTTAGCCACAAACTTATTACATAATCTAAACACCGAGGAATTCCAAAAAATACCTAAACCACCTGTCGATCCATTGGCTGTAATAGCGACAACTTGAATATCCAACCCTCCCCATATCTGTTTCTTGAACAAACGAAATCTTTGGTTTAACAGCTGCAAACTAGTGATGCACTGCCCGTCATTTAGTAGATATGCCTAACCCACAGACACTGATAGATGTAATAATCATGGGAAAAAAAATCCTCACCCCAACTGACCAACTGAATCACTGCTTCTGTCGTTAAGTTTCTGCTTCCATCGAGACAAGCCGAGAGTGACGGCAACACCCTCCTCCCCCACCACCAATTGCAAGCCCATCAGTTGGCCAACCTTTAACACTTGGGAAGCTTCCATATGCAGCACCCTATTCTGGAACCGAATGTGGTCATCAAAAAGTTATCCATCTTCTGAGAGCATTTCTCTGGTTGGCGCAACAAAGCAGAGAGGGGATTTAGGCGGTAAATTTTGAAGTCATCCCTACGGCTCTCTTTTGACCACCGGGGGCTTTTGGGGTCCTAGTAAGCCCATTATCGGCATGCCGTTCTCCTCTTCCCCTACTGTGAGCAAAGGATTTACCGCCACCACTGAATCTTTCCAGGCGAGTTGACTGTCACCCTTCTCAGCACAAGTGTATCACCCTGTGGACAGCTCGCCGAACCACCTCTCAATTCATCCAACCTGTTAGCTAATAATCCCATCAGCTGTGAAGGCCCTATTACCCACGTAGAATAACCCCGGAGCTCACGTAAGGTAAGCCCATTACTACAATTATCGTAATCCGCCGAGCGTGGTACTGAGCCCACCAACACGTTAGCCCGATGAAATAAATCCTAATCAGTTAACCCTTGCAATTCAGAGTCACAAAGCCCAACACAATGCCTACCGTGCCTAGGATGGCTTGAAATTAGGTCCTGCCCCATCGAAGTAGGACGGACGCACATATCATGCCTCACCACTTGCTCCGATTGGATCCCTGCTTATCGGTCTTCGGGTTAGAAGCTCACTATCACAGGGCACCATCCTAACCGAAGACTCTCACCTCCATGATTCGTCGACAGTAACCCATGAGCAACATCAACGAGATTCATGTTCGACCTGTCCCCACTGCTACGATAGAACCATGCCCCTCTTAATGGCCCCAAAATAAAATGTTTAACAGAAAAATCCAAAGTCCCATGAGATGTTGATAATTCAACAAACTAGGGATTCCCAAAACCAATTCGCAATGCAATCGGAGAGTAAATACAGAACCATCAATTTGTACTTTCCCTGTTGATAGAATTTCGATATCATTTGGAACTAGGAGCATGAAACAGCAACTATCCAGTCACAACTTCATCTCGGACCGCTCCTCTATGCCCAAAATACACCCCAGTGTTGTGTAAGAGAAGACAAAAATGCAGAAGTCCTCCTATATGCCCAAATTACACCCCAGTGCTGTATAAGAGAAGACAAAAATGCAGAAGTCCACCTATGAAGAGGTAAGCCAGCCATTAACACCCATAACTATTTTTTTCAGTCTAACATTCTTTCACATCATTTTTTTCTATATGATAGCTGAGTCCCGCCAGCCATTACCACCACAAAATCTATAAAAAATTTCATAAAATATCTCCCAAATTTATCAAAAATTAATATTCATAATAATTTTTCAATTTGTTATAAGTAATAAAAGTAATTTTAAATAAAAAATTTTATCTTATACTAATAAATTTTTAATAATTGTAACTTATACATTTAACTTATTATAAATTTTTTTAAAAATAAAAAGTTAAGTAGATTTGAATTTATAAATTTATTCATTTTATCTAATTTAATAAATATATTTTTTATTTTAAAAAATTTATCAATTTCTAAAAATTTTTTAAAAAATTTATCATAAGTGTCAGATTAATATATTTTCGATTATAAAAAATTTATCAAAATTTTTATTGTCTACAATATTATACCAAAATTTTCACTTTTTACAATATTATGAATTAATGTCGCCTTTAATATCTTTTAATTTAGTATCCACAAGTTTATTTTTTTAGTTTAATAATAAATATTTTATTTAATAATTAATAATAATAATTAAAAATAATATATTCAATTCATTTAAAATTTATAAATAAGAAATATTAATTTTTAATACAAAATAATTTAATATTAAAATAATTTTTGATAAAAGAAAGTTACTTTAATACTAAATAATTAAGTACCATAAATGAAAAATGACGTAGAAGCATCAATCATAAGAAATAAAAATTTATTTTTAAAATTTTTTAATAAAATTAATTTTTAATAATTATTTATATATTATTTAAATAAAATATTATAAATATATAAATTTAAATTTAATTTAATAATATAATATTATAAAAGTAATTATATTTAATAATTTAAAAATAAAAAAAAAATAATTATTAGATGGGAAAGGAATTTGACAAAAAAAACAGCGTTTGTTGGATGGAGATGAAAACATCCACGACACGCCCCAATGCTAGAAGATCTGCCACAATCCTCAGGGTCAATTTTGGCCGGCAAGTTGTGAACAAAAAGGGGTGTCACCGCCGTCATCGAACTCGCCGTTATTATAGCCGGAAAGTCTTGGGTTTGTCTCGTGAACGGATAAAAGGACCTGGGGATCTTATGGGTATATCTAAATTGACTTGGATAAAATTAAGTCTAATTGAAAGTGAGGTAGATTTGAAATTGGTCCGTCTTAAAGGAGTGGGAATATTTTGTCTTCTTTTTCAAACCGCAAATATTTATCTTCGATGCGGATGGAGCACTTCTTTCAAGTTTGCTAGCAACCTTTTTCCTTAGATGGGTAATTTTAATCAGCTGGGTTGTTGCAGCCAGTGATTAGTAAGGCTAAATAGATTTTCTGTTATCGCAAGCCATTGAATTGAATTGAATTGTAAATACGCCTTATGTTTCTTATCAAATCACAGAATACTTGCTTGTATTAGCTAAAACTGGAAATAAAGTTTACTTCTTAAAAATTATCTTGGCTGGTTTGAGATCCTAAAAATTATCAATAACAAATAGGTTATTTTAAATTTAAATATATGTTAATTATATTATTTTAATTGTTTATCTAAATTTTTAATTTACTTTACTTAAAATATAAATAAATTAATTTAAATTAAAATATAAGTAAAAAAAAATAAATAAAATCTAATAAAAAAATAAAAAATTAATTAAATAAATTTATATGATATAAAATTATATATATATATATATATATATATATATAAAATAAAAAATATAAATAAAAATAATAAATATTTTAATTTAAAATTTATATAACTACTTATTTTTCTTCAACAACTTTAGGCAAAAATGGTAACGTCGGTGTTCATAAAAACAAGTAACATTTATATTTACATTAAATGTAAGGATGAAAATGTGCATTAAATTACGTCATTCAAGAAAAATTACAAATAGGGAGAGTAAGTCCCACATCGTTTGCAAATACAAGATATGGTGCTACTTTCTCTACAAACGCATCCATACCGTTTTATTATAAGCAGGGAGAGTAAAATGCAAAGCATGGTGCTACTTTCTCTACAAACGCATCCATACAAATTTCACGAAAAGAAACGAGAGTATGATACCTGCTTTATGTTTACAAGCAACTGCGTTTGTTTTTGGTCTCTTATTTTTTTTTCAATGTGAAAGAATCCCCAATCGCTTATATGGTAGCTTGTTCTATTTCCACTCAGCCATTAACAATGGTAGCTTTGATATATATTTTTTATTGTTTTTAATAAAAAAAAAGTCATGGGAAAACAAGTGAGTTTGGAAATCCAAACTGATCCGCCCATAATTTTTTGGATGGTGGGTTATTTGTAGTGTAAAAAAACAAAAAAACACTCCTAAATGGCACTAAATAATTGTTTCAGCGGGATTTTTCACAATAACAGGGCCCCTTTATTGTCCAAATTGTTACAAAATAACAATATTTTAGGATCTGTCAACTCCTTTAGAAAAATTGCCTGTAGGGTCTTTTTATTATTTGTGAAGTAAAAACCTCTGTTCCCAAGTTTTTGGGAGTTATTTAAAATAATAATAATAATAATATATGTATAATTAAAAAAATATAAATTACGATATTATTTAAATATATTTTATATTTTTTAATTTAAATAATATTTAAAATTAAAAACTTTAATTTTACCAAATATGTCTTATATATATTTAATTTTTTTATAATTATAACAAACACTTAATTCACATGTACATGTAATTAAACTTATTTTTTATTGAATTTTACCCTTTAAAATGATAGCTAAATTAGAATTTTTTTTTTCTTTTTAAAAAAATTAAACTACACATAAGCCCTAGACCCAAGCGTTTTCACCCGAACCCGGTTCTCTCACAGGAACCGGTTCACAACAAAAAATATATCTCTAGTTTTCTCATTCCGCACTAATTCGGGCTCTAGGCTTCTCAAATTCTTCGGACAGTGTTTCTGCGCTTCAGGCTACAAAGCAAATTCCATTCCATATCCGCCCGAAAAATCAGTAAGCTTCGCTTATCCATCTCACTGTCATGTAACTCGTAGAATTGTTTGGATTCCGAGAAAACCTGCAAGAAACAATTGGAACTATTTTCCTTTCTGTTGTTTCCATTTTGGGGTTTTGGTTTTTATGTTTATTTTTTTCATAAAAAAAGAAATAGGATTGAAGAGGAATATGAATCTGAAATGTGATGTGTTGATGGAAGTGATGTTCGACATAAAGACCTTGCTTTGAGTTAAAAGATGAGTGTTGCTGCGGAAAATGGCCAACCGTTGTGGGTTTGAAATGTATTCTTTCATATGCACAAAATGGCTGTGTCGTCATAATCCGAGAAATGGATTATGGGTACTGAGCTTGTCTACTAAAGGCTATTTAAGCCCGGTGGTTGTATTTTTTTTACCCTTTTTGGGCTGTGCTTTTTATGGTTCACAATGATTAACCTAGTAGATTGAGCTTTTTGAAAGAGCAGTTATGATTTGATTTGGGTTGATGATGTACTTACTGTTTGTGCTAATTTGGATTTAACAGCTCTGCTATAATATCTTAGCGTATGTCTACCAGATTGACACCTTCTAAGAGACCACATGATCGGAAATCTGCAGAGTCAAATGGGAAAGGAAAGTGGCTGAAGACATCTAGCACAGATTCTTTCAACCAGCCCTTGAAGTCATCTCCCGGTAATGGAGTTCTCCGTCTACTTTGCCCGGCAGCCAAAACTGATAGTGTTTTTGGCAAAGATGGTGCTGTCATATCTCAAATTTGTCAAGAAACTGGTGCAAAGGTAAGTGTTGAGGAAACTGTTGCTGGGTGTGATGAGAGGGTAATATTAATTGCTGGTCTTCAAAAAGATATAGAAGTCAGTACCAAGCAGAGCAAGGAGCCTGGTGATAGAGATGCTAGTGTGGCAGAAGAGGGTGATGAACAAAAGGATCTTGACAAGGATGTTGAGCATAAGGAGATTGTTGCTGCAGAAGACTCAAAGGCTGTACAGGAAACTTTGTCCCTTCAGAAAGCTTTGTTACTTGTTTTTGAAAGAATGGTCAAAGCAGAGCCAGAGGCCGATGCAAGTGAAGAAGAAAATAAGATGTCTTCTACAGTTCTTTTGAGGTTACTTGTGCTCTCCAGTCAAGTTGGGCGCATTTTGGGAAAGGGCGGCAGTGTAGTCAAGCAGATGTCAGCTGAAAGTGGCGCACAGATTCGGATACTTCCTAGGGATAAACTTCCTCTTTGTGCATCGGCATCAGATGAACTAGTTCAGGTGATTATATTTTGCATACTACATTCTTCATTGTAGGACAATGGTTAGCATTCTACATTTTCCAGACACCATGTATATATAAGGATTGCCTTATTCATATCAACAATGGTATGGTGCAACTGCTATTGTTGGAAGTTTGACTTTAAAATGTTTTGATACAATGGGGTGATTCACATTGTGTCTTTTGTGTTTGCAAAAAATGAAAATGGGCCAGACCAGCATTTTGGATCGGCACAACCATTAATTATAGGAATATGTGCACAGAAACACAAAATACATGTATGTTTTCTGCATGCATCCATCTTTACTTGCAAATAACAAAATTTCCTCTAGTTTTGTCTTGTCCTTCCCCTAACCCCTGACCATAAGGTTTGTACTAGGTTAATGACTCAGATGAAGTTGTTTGATTGATTAATGTCCCCATCCTCTCAAAATTGCTTGCAGTGGGGAGTTTCTTAGATCTGCTCCAATTTATCTTATAGTTCGGGAAAACATTTCAATGCTTTTTCTAGGATGATGGGAAAAAATATTTTGGGAGCAGATTGCAGTTGTAGATGGTGTATGTAATGATGCTGGGAGCATCTCCACATTGGGAAATTAATGAAGGGAGAAACCTCATGCTGTCTTCATGTAACATGCTTATGTGTTTTTAAGAATTGGTGGTCACAGAGTAAAGGTCAATACTTGGGTAAAATTCTCCTGCACATATGGCGGGGTACTTTCCACTGGTATTGTGTTTTCTGCTTCTCACTCAGGTCTCGGTCCTTCAATTTTGATGGTGCAATGTTGCATATTTCTCATATCATGTTCCATGATTATGGTGCAGATCACAGGAGAGGTTGATGCAGTTAGAAGAGCTCTTCAATCAGTTTCTCTGCAGCTTTTGGAGAATCCACTTAGGGATTATGACCCTTCTAATGGCAATTCAGCTGGACCTTCATTACATTCTTCTGGACATCCTCTTCCCAGGCCAGAAACTCACCCTCCAGTACACCATCCTTTTTCAGGTCGGGGGCCTCTTTATGCATCCAGGCCTCAGGATTTTTATGAAAGTGGCCGTTTGAATCCTGATCCAGACATTCTAACTTTCCGCTTGCTATGCCATGATGAGAGTGTGGGAAGTGTGATTGGGAAGGGGGGAGCAATCATAAAGACCATCCAGCAAGAAACAGGCTGTGAAATTAAAATCCTGGAAGGGGTTTCTGATACGGATGACCGCATTATTGTCATATCTGGTCCAGTGGTATGGTTTGCCTCACTACCTTGTTTGCAGTTTGATAACATTTACCTTTGAGCTTCTCTTTCTCATTCCTACAAGTGTTGCTGAAAGAACTCATATTGTAGCACCCAGATGATAGGATAACAGCTGCACAAGATGCACTTCTTCGTGTGCACAACAGGATAAATAGGGCCATACCTGATGGCAAGGAGAAGACTGTGATAGCAAGACTTCTTGTTGCTTCTAATCAAATTGGTTGTCTCCTGGGCAAGGGTGGTTCAATCATGGCTGAAATGAGGAAAACAACTGGAGCTTATATTCGCATATGGGGGAAGGATCAGGTTCCAAAATGTGCTTCAGAAGGTGAAGAAGTGGTTCAGGTGTGTTTTTGGAATATATTTCTTTAGCTTGACAAGTTTATGGAAAAATCATATTTTACAATTGCTTTTGCTGTTGTTGTCATGAAGATTATTTTCAGGTCTAATATCATCACATTAGACATTTCATGCATAATAAATAGATTTTGGCAACTTGAACATGGCAAGCTGGACTTTGCAGTTTATAATCTGCCTACAGGGCATTCATTGGGATTCTTAGTCATTTATTTCTTTTGTGTTTTTGTTCAGATAAATGGAGATTATGAGGTGGTTCGAGAGGCATTATTGCAGATAACCACCCGATTGCGGCATCATTTCTTCCGTGATATATTCCCTTCTATTGATCATCCTCCAAATCCTGCCTTTCTAGATCATGTGCCTCCATTTCCTCCATATTTAGGGAGGAGGGAGCTTTCACCTCCATTTCATGCATTTCATGGCTTTGATGCTATGGGTGGTCCACCTCCACATGCTAGTTTCTATTCCCGAGATGATCATTCTCCTTTCACACACAATGTTCATAGACCGGGCATGCCTTCACATCTGATTGATAGAAAGCCTTGGGGTCCTCAGGTATTCATTTGCTTTCTTTGTTTTATGTGCTTCTATCAAGCGTTCTATCTGTGATTTTCAAAGGTTTGTGCATACACTAATTTTCTTTTGGATTACTCTTTTCTATGACTGTTATGTCAGACGAATTGTGGGGAATCTTAGATGAATCATGATATTAAGAATTCATAATAATTGTCAGCAATTTAAGGGGAAATTGTGACTTGCCTTTGTTTTTCCTGAATTTTCTTGCAGGGTCACACTGAAGGTGGTGCCCCAGTGAGCTTGCCAGAATTTGGGGGACCACCCCAAAGAAGGTTCTGGAATATTGGAGGGTAAGCATATTTTTTATGATTTCTGCTCAAATTTCTTTGATTGTAGTCATATTTTGTTTTTCTTCACTGGTATGATCTACCCTTTATCATAATAAATTATATTTCTACTTTTAGGGTAAGCCATCCAGCTGTAATCACAAATACTACCGTTGAGGTTATTGTTCCTCGTTCTCTCATTCCTGCAATTTGTGGAGAAGAGGGTACATGCTTGAAACAAATTTGTGAGGTAGTTTTATCATTCATTGTTCTATTTACAGGTAGATAAAACTAGTATTCAGAGAAGTATTCCCTTATGTACAGGTTTGTAAAATTATATATGCTTGTACATGTATGTGGAGACATGTATGTATGCATGCATGCATGCACATGCATGTGCAAGGGGAGAGAGAAAGAGAGAGAGATTTTGTGGATTTATAAAGTGTCAATAGGACCTATACAATGGTTGTTTAATCAACTAGATTACATTATGAAATATTACAAGTCATTCATCTGCGATCCTAAGAATTCTTATATGGAAATTTTTGTTTCAGTTTTCTGATGCAAAAATAACCATCACGGAGCCAAAGCCAGGAGCAACGGAAACGGTGATTATTATTTCTGGGACACCTGAGCAAACCCATGCTGCACAGAGCCTTATTCAAGCATTTGTAATGATTGAGAAGGAGAGTACTTAAACTTTCAATGAGGTAACATTCATTAACAGGCTGACAGCAATTAAAGTCTTGGGCATTATTGATGCTATCAATTTGCCCAATGTAGAACCATTTAGATATGTTATTTGTTACTGGTTCCTGCAGTTGTTTCTTCTTCCTTGTTGTCTTTTTTTTTTGGGGGGGGGGGGTTTGCGGAGGATGCAAATATTGTAGATCTTTTGCATCTAGGTTATCAGCTTTTGTCAGTACAGTGAAGCATTCTGTACTTCTGAAACGGCAGTTGTGAGATCCGTTGTTCTTTGGTGTCCCATGATGATTTGGATGTGTATTTAATCTCATATGAAGAATTGCACGGATTACCAAATTGTACCTTTAGTGGCCATAGGATTCATGAAGAACTGCTTTGTTTCTACTCGAATATTAGTTTGGCTATGATGACGGACTTCTGGTAAACAGCAAGACAAAATATTTGATTCAATCTCGATTCATCTTTTTGTTTGTGTCGATGTGCACCTCACAATCATGTCTCTGTGTTTCACTACAGCATTTGGACGTTGGATCCCTTTTGATTGGATACTTGCCTGGCTTCGCATCTTCACCTTTGATAAGCAATAATTTTTGCTAATCTATATCTTGTCCTCTTAGGTTCTTAGATTTTTAGGAGAAGTCAAAGGTCAATATTTGGTGAATATCTTGGTTGCTACTTGTTTCTTGCCAAACCATAATACCAAAAAGCAAAGGATTCATTTTGAAGAAGTGCAATTCAAAAGCCCAAAGAAAGGATTCATTTGAAATCTTAGCACTATAGCGTCTTCTTCCTCCTAATATCTTGTATGAGTCAAATTACAGAAGATTCACGTGGAAATGGGTATGCCTTTATTCGTATAGTTTTTCCTTAATTGTGCGGAAAGGGTCCAGAGATGAGTTACTTCATATTTCCGGCCTATGAATTTCAGCAATTGTAATTAACTGCAAGGATGATGTTTGAATCATGAAGCCATATTATAAGCAGTAGTTTCCTGAAACGAGGAGACTTGCTGGGTTTTGTTGGGGCGGCTCTTGAATCACATTGTGACCCTGTAGCATTGGTAAAGTAAGGGAAGCAGGAACCAACTCTGCTAGTAGAGTTGGCCGCTTGGTCGTTGAGTCAGGCAGGAGGTGTTGCTTCCAGCCTCAGTCTCTTCACCCTTTTCCCTGGGTTAAGCCCTCTCAAAGACCCCCAAAAAACCAATGCAAGGTAAGCAGGCTTTCCCTCTTTTAGTTAATGTTAAGAGTACACACAGCAATTAAGTACTTATTAAACTCCAGAAGAACAAAATCAGCAGTGTTCCCCATGAAAGGATGATGCATATTGTATCGGTTTCCTCTTACTGAAAAATATGAACAACATACTATAAAGCTATTAACTTGCTATAAAACCAAAAGGTGATTATTGTGGATAAATTTTACTGGGCTTCGAACGGCTTGTATGTCTTAAGAGAATGGATTAGGCCTTCAACGGATCCAGCTGCCGCAACAAGTGAGACTGCCAGGCATGTCCAGCTCAAGATTTTCAGCCATATCCACGTGAAAGTGAACTTTTTCATATTGGATCTGGCAATGTACATTTCTATGGGGAAATAGACTGTTAATGGCCAGAAGGAGGCAGCCCCAATGAGACCCAAAAAGTTGTTGAAGAATGGAAAGATCATGGCCAAGACTGCGGTCACAATAACGTAAGCAGTTCTCCACAGCAATCTGAATAGGTTGAGATAATAATTACCGTAGAGTGGTATGCCAATGGCATGCTCCCTTCTTATGAAGTTGCTCTCGGGCCACCTTTTTAGGCATTTGTTTTCCACAAAACTGAAGATTGGCTGGCTGAATACCTGAGCATGTCAATCGTTTCTTTCAGAACTTGGAATGACAGACAACTTAAAAAACATTTTAACGTGCATGATAGTTCCGCAGAGTAAATTGTTAAAAGGGTTTTGCCTGGTAGGCACCGATGAGATGCACAGCAATGCAGACGTTAGCCAAGTCGACGAGCCAAAAGGGTTCATAGAATCCAAAGCCAGTGAGGAGATTGCCCGGCGCCTCTTTTCCAAACGCTGCATATCCAATGCAACCACACATGACGTAGAATATGGTGGTTACTAGGATGCCCACGAAGGACGCCTTCTTCATAGCTTTGTTCTCGGGGAGGTTTTGTTTGAGTGTGTCCTGCAATTCACGAGACATTCATTTTTCTCTCCTATATGATTAAAATTACCATGGAAAGCACCATGCTCGAGCTAATAAATTTATTTTTCATTCAGTCTCTAGTTATCACACATACAATAAGGCCAATCTTCTTCTACCTTAAAAATATAGGACTCTTCCTCATTCATTATTATTATCATTTTAATTTTAATTTTTAGTCTATTAAGAGTCAATTATTCATTTATGTCTAGGGCTCTAAAGTAGGACCTGTGTTGACATTTATTCATTTATTTTTCTTTTTTTATGAATTAATATTTACTATATATTGTTCCCAAATGATCTCCTGTAACATGGGATAGGGCTCTCTTCTTAACCAAGACAAAACAGACAGAAAAAAAAAAAAAAAATGGCATCATTTAGTAATCTCTAGCACCAAGGGAATATATTCAGACTTCTGTACTGATTTCCTCTTGAAAGAGATCATCTTCTGTAAGTTGCATGGCGTGTCTGCCCAAAAGACGATAAAAAAAAAAAAAGAAAAAGTTTAAAAGACGGACAAGGCCGAGACAAGAATCGGTACAATTACAAAGATGAGGTTTTTTTTTTTTTTTTTTCTTCTTTTCGCTTTATAAAAGATGGTGGCCCAAATTTTGGAAACCTTTGTCCTATGTATGGTCCGTGTGGAATCTCTGAAAAAGGCCCTATT
This sequence comes from Rhizophora mangle, assembly GCA_037832345.1. Classification (NCBI taxonomy): domain Eukaryota; kingdom Viridiplantae; phylum Streptophyta; class Magnoliopsida; order Malpighiales; family Rhizophoraceae; genus Rhizophora; species Rhizophora mangle. The sequence goes on from JBAPLJ010000320.1 coordinate 2,789,564, forward strand.
TTGAGATAGTGTTGTCACAGTTCACTGGTCCCAAACAGAAATTTTGGACTCTATCGGCTGCTTAATGCTGAAACTCATGGCGTAAACGGGAAGCAGGCAACTTGTAGATCACCAGTTGGCAGACTGGTGGGCCTGTCTTGATCTGGGAACCCACCGAAAGGTATAGAGTCTAGTGCTCCTTTGTCTCGAGTCCTGACTTTTGGATGACCCCCTTTATTTGCTTCTGTGGATAATATCTCTAATTTTTCGCTAAAGAACCATACTTTTGACTACATTTACTGCCATAATTTGGGAGCTTATCGGCTTGGAAAACGTGCTTTTTCTTTTTTAAAGTCAAAAGTGTCTTCTGAATTAGACTGCTTTCGTTTCCAATGTGGTTAGGGTACCTGACCTGACGTCAACCGTTTCAGCCATCCCGTAGGCATTTTTGCTTGAATTCTAGAGTAGCAGAAGTCCATGCCAGCTTTTAATCTGGCACGCATTTGAAATGCATTCCACACGCCACATTATAATAATTAGCCCAGCAAAGTTTCAGCTCTTTTTGTGTTTTTTTCTTATCCTAAGAGACCAGATGAGGCATTTGGACAGTATCTCTGATATCTGCTGCCCAGTGCCCACTTGCATTGGTGAGAGACAGGCATATTCTATGTGTTATAATAGCTTCCAATTGTTTTTTATGTTTGGGGTTTTTGGGGGGCGGCGCTATGACATGTCTACTTTTTCACATCAAGATGTTGCGGTCGAATGACATTACAAATTAGCTTGCTTGCATGTTAAATTTATGTTGATAAACTAACATCCTAAGGATTTAATGTTCTTACATTACTCTAGACATGAAATTTATATAATTAGCAGGAAAAATGCATTTTAGCTATTAAGGTGAGGTAAGAAAATTGTCTTGCCTGTATCTCGATGAGCACCGTAGAGTAGGCATAAGCAAAGGAAATGTCTCCAATAGCTTGGAATGACCTCCAGACTTTCTGTTCGGCTGACACGTCCACTACATCTACCACTCCAGCTAGAGTTGTCGTTGCACGTGCTCCACCTTCATGTTCATTCATGCGCCACATAGCATTAGATCAAGGATAGGCTCAAATCAAACTAATAGTAGTATCAAAAAAGGGCATTGCAAAAAGTTACTTGCTACTCTTGCTATGGAGAGTCCAAGGCCAATAGAAGAATAAGCAAAAGACATGATTGCAGCGAGAATTGAGAGCCATGAGAGCTTGTGGAAGTTCTGTATCTGGCTAAGGATGATTTGGATGCAACCGAAGATTGTCATGTAGAGATTGTTTGGCGTGTTGCACTTTGCCTGATGCCCGTGCTTGTGGAAACAATTTGATCTCTTAACAGCCCTGGCAAAGAGAGTCACATGTATGTTTCGGTTACATTATCTTGCATAAAGTAAAAAGTAAATATTGGAGAGATTTTTTTGAGCAAACCCTTCATAACATACCATAAACATCCGGAATTAATATGAATCATACATATTTTTACATGCAAGCTTTTGACACAAAATGGACACAATTTCATGGTCAATTCTACGTATGGGGGATGTGTGATTTAGTAGACGAACAGTCACAAGTTGTCGTTTATCTTGGAACATTTCATTTTACCAAATATTAGATGTCAATCATGGGCTGCCAATCTCCGGTTAACACCTGAACCGAACTGGTCCTACAATTGTCAGTAGAAGAGAGTGAACTCAAAGAAATAATTTGATAGTGTGTCGGTTGCTTACACCATGCTAATGGATGCAGTGATAGTGTAACCGATTGTGATTCCTATCAGATTCCCATACTGAGCCAACCCACATAGCTGAACTCTCCTTCCTCCTGATAAAGCAGCAAAAATGATAGAGCCCAAAACAAGCAAATTTCCTGGGTGTTGAATTTCAGTGTAATTTCTTTTGACTGTATAATTAATTACCTAAGTTTGCTCTGACAGCATCCATGTAAGTGTAGTTTCTCTTGCCGGTGGCAGGATCAGGAGACCTGTAACAGTCGGCGAGAAGAGTGGAGGTGAAGAAGGTGATAAGCGAGAAAACCAGGAGAACACTGGGTCCAACCACCCAGCCCAACTGGGCAATGGCCCATGCCAGAGACAGCACTCCTGAACCTATCACCGCTGTGATTATGTGGGCACTTGCAGTCATCCATGTCCCTTCAAAGACCAAAACGATAAAAACATAAAAAAAACAAACAAGAATGCTTCATCCATCAAAATCAATTTATAAGCCCAAGAATAATAGCAGAAGAAAAGGTTCGACTCAAGAATTCCCTTTTTTTTTTCTTCATCATGAAGAAAAAATTGAAAAAGAGATACCAGTTCTTTTGGCACGTCCGTCATCATCCTGCAGGTTCTTGTGATTTTCACGGCTACTATCGTACACTTCTGATTCCGGTTCGACGTACAAGGTGTTAGCTTGCATCTCTCTAGCCATCTCTCTCTAACCTGTTTCACTTTTCTATATGAGTAGATGCTGTGAAATGGCGTTGATTTCAACAAAGAAATTAAAAGAGTTGGGACAGATGCATTGAAATGAAAGAGGAACAATAAGAATGACATGCTTACCAGAAACTAACTGCGGTGACAACAGTTGAAAGTTGAACAGTAATTTGTCTTTCTGTCAAGAAATGAACCAGAAGCCAATATGCGCGAGGGATTCAGCCTAATAGCTCTGTCAGAGGATTTCTGCACCATTTCTGCACCATTAATGATGGGATGTTGGTGCCCGGTCTTCCTCAAACCGCACCGGTCCCCACTCCTTTTTCATGCACCTGGCTTTGACAGAACCTTTTACATAAGTTTACTATCAATTTAACTGCAATAATACATTTAAAGATTAAAAGTGGAAGCTAACGATGATAATTCATTTAATATTTATAATTTTATATAAGACTGCGTTTGAAAAATTATCAATAAAATTATTTAATATTATAATAAAAATAAATTAATAAAAAATAATATCATATTTACATAATATTAAGTATTATTTTTAATAATAATTTATAATAATAATTATCTTAAAATATAACAAATTTTTTAATTAATATATATTTTAAATTATATTATCACATAAATAACTCTTTTTTAATTAATTTAATATTATATATCTTTTTTAAATATAATATAAAAAAATTTTTATTAAAATTTTTTATAATTTAATTTAAAAGATAAAATAATTTTTTATATAATATATCTAATATAATTACTTATAAATAAAAAAAAAAAAATTATAAAAAAATTTATATATAATAATTAATTTATTGAATAAAAATAATAATTATTTTAATAGTTATTGAAGATATTAAAATTTAAAAATATAATAATTAATTTTTAAAAATATTTTAATTTATAATAATTTTTTATTATTTTAAAAAATTAATTTTTTTAAAATTAATTAATAAGAATATAATATATTATTTTTTTTTATTTTTTGTATTATAAATTAAAAATTATAAGTTGTCAATGATACTAAATCTAAAATATAAATTTAAAAATATGATAACTAATTTTTTAAAATATATTAATTTATAATAATTATTTACTATTTTAAAAAATTAATTTTTTTTTAAAATCAATCAATAAAAATTTAATACAATTTTTTTAATATCTTTCATACTATAAATTAAAAACTGAAACTATAAGTTTTAATATTCATAAATATTATGAAATAAAAATTTTTGTAAGTCATTGGATGAAAATTAGTAAACTTACCGTTATATTATATTATCTAATATCATACTATTTAACTAGATTTAACAATTTTTAAGCCTTATGTTTGTCTGATATATTTTCATAGGAGTTTCAAAGATATCATTTAGGATTTTATAAGAGCTATTACATTTATTTTTACATGGTTAAATCTATTAAATGTGCATTTTAATAATACACTACTTATACAAGTTATAAAATTTATTAAAAGTATAACTTAATCTCAAACACTACTTATAGTCCTTACAAATATCGATATCTATAATTTTTTTATGTTAAATAATTTGCTTTTCACTACAAGTGCCTTAATTTCTTTTTCACTCATATGTCCAAGCCTACAATACTAAATCTTGGAATCAAGCCTGAACTCAATAACTCTCATTTACTCCTTTATACCCAAGGTCATATAAAATGTCCTAGTTTTATTTTCTCTTACTATCATTATTACTCTTTTGATGATTTTCCTTAACCCTAACAACAATGGTTGTAGAATGCCCTTTTTTATCAAGTTGTCATAAAAAGATTAAATTTCCTTTTCACTCTCAAGATATGTTTGACATTTTTCAGTTTTTACTTATATCTATTTGATATCTTGACATGAACATTATTCTTCTTCATTATATCTAATGATTCATCATTAACAAAATAAACTTTTCTAACATTACCATCAACATAGTTCTACACGTAATTTTTATGTAAGAATGATTGAAAGGACACCTTAAAGTCTAAAATCCAAGACTCTATTAGATAGTTAATGCTTAATCAAAATGTTTGGGATATCTTTAATTGTTACATTTATGAAATTGTCATCCTGATTTTTCCTTTTTGGCTACTTGCAATCTCTCTTAAAGAGGTCCATACAATCGTAATTCTAGCATGTAGTACTTGATTTCCATTTACTTCTTTTATTATATTTTGATATGCCTTTATATTATTATCATATTAAGTTATTATTCCTTTACTTTTAGTACTTAAGGCAAAACTAAAACTAGATGATATGCCTAATTCTCTCATGCAAATATTTTTGCTCATAATCACATCTCAAACTACATTAAGTAGTAATTATTGCAAACTATATGAATTATTTATTACAGTTACAGTGATGTTTCAACTTTTCAGTAATGAGGATAACAAAATAAAAATATTAACCTCTTTAACAAAATTTATATTCACTAAAGTTAATTAACTAAAAGTCAAATTAAACTTGTTTATATGACCTATAATAGAGGCATCATCTTTCATCTTTAGAATAAACAATGTCCTTTGGTTAAATTAATGTTCTAACTTTTTGGTAACAAGAACAACAAAATAAAAGTATTAAACTCTTCATCAAAATTTATAGTCACCGAGGTCAATTTATTGAAAATCAAATTAGGCTTGTTTATATTATTTATAATAAAGATACCCTATTTCATATTCAAATTAAATAATGTTTTCATCAGATATACCTTATTCGAAGTAGATAGTTTCTCATATATAAAGGCAAGTGCTTTCATTAGTCTTATGATGTTCTTCTCTATTTGGACATTAAAATTAATGTTTTGGACTAGTGTTAATCAAATGACATATAAAGGTTGTATAACTAACAACTCTGAATCTTTTTTACTTATTGATTTTGGTTTTTTTTTTTTCAAAAAGACTAATGCAATTCTTTTTTGGTACAAAAAATCTTTTATCTGTATCTTTCAAAAATCAAAATTAGTATCATCAAACTTATTAATCCTTACTTTAAAAAAAAAAAAATTTCTTGCTTTCATTATTCCTTTGGTTCTTTTAGAATCAAAACTCTAATACTAATTATTGAGAAATAAAATATTTGACAAATAATAAAAGTTATAAAAAAAAAACACAAGAAATTTATAAGATTTAAAATCTAAATGTTCTTATTTCTTTCTATCGTCATATTAAAGTTTCACCATTTCAAGAGTTTCAAAGTTACACAATAAATATGTTATTTTATAAAAAAAAAATATGATAATTCTTATATATAGACAAATTAAATGTTAACCCCTATATAATATTAATCAAATTTCACTTCTATAACAATGATGGTATAAAAATTTATATTTAAATTAAACATTCCCATAATAAACTAAAAAGTTGGGAAATGAGTTATATATCTCCAGTTGTTGGGGAAATCCGCAATGTGCCCAAAACTGAAAAAAATAATGAACTTGGGGGAGATTTAGATTGAAGGTAGCTGCCATGACGAAGTTGTAAATTGCAATCTAATTACCATTAAAAAAAAAAAGGCACTATTTATAGGCACAGTTTTTGAAGTATTAATGGTCACAAGAGGGTGTGTTGTTGTATATGAGATTGTAAGTATTATTCCTAACCAATAATTTCAAATCCTTGTTGTCATGTACAATGACTAACACCCCCATGTCACCATTTTTTTACCTTAGCTATAGCATTAGTTGTGCAGCAGTGCAGCAGGGACCATACTGTGTATACTCGATGATTAAATAATAATAATAATAATAATAATAATAATAATAATAAATATAAATTATATACCCTGTTCTCGTGCTATATACACTGGCCTTGGAGTTGAAGTCATTGTTGCAATTACAATGACACAAAATTAGCCTTCAATACTTTTGCTTTCTTCTTTGTTCCTTCCCGTTTCCCTCGCAGCCTTTAATCCAAATTTAATATAAATTAAAAGCCAGTATTCAAACACATTTTAAATAATTTAATCTTATTTTATTATGTTATTGTATAAAAATTTAAATGTTTTAATTTATGATATGAGTAATAAAAAGAGATTATGAATATGATTAATTTATAGATGATATTAGTGTTGCTAGTCAATCGATACAATTTTACTCTTAACACTCGCTCCCCATTTGCCAAGTGTACGTGGAATAAGACCATTCCATCCATTTCTGGTGCCTGCGGCCACATTTTGCATTTCACTATCATCATTTCAAGAATTAAAGGTGAATATTACATAAAATATTAAAATCTTAATTTTAAATTTGATTGAAGTATACAAAAATATCGTTATAAGCCAAAAAGATTGTCCGGTGACACACTTTATTGATTGACTCGTGCACCCCACTCACTCTAACCTTTCTAGTTAGATAACAAGCAGTAGCCCCGAAAATTTTCAAAGTACCTTGACACGCAATAATTGGAGTAATTACTGTGTCATACACAGAGTACTATAATGCCCCCCCCCCCCCTCATACATGCACTTAAATTATTGTAGCCTGTTTGATTTGTGAAGTTTGGCTGGCGCACGCAGACCAAGCAATAAAAGATTATTTATGGTAAGGGGCGAGTGAGAAGACGAGAAAGCCCATGTTAAGTAAACAAAATAGGCTTTACCCTTTGTATATCTGGAGGCAACCAACGAGTCACATTCTCATTAACGAAAAAGAAACCGAACAAAAAAAAAAAAAAAGAAACCCAAAAAAAGTTGAGGAGCATCTTATCATTAATATTTTTGTTGCTTCAGAAAGAAATGGGCAAGGAAGCGATTGATGGGGTCTTTTTAACATGTACGTGCCAGGATTGGATTGCGACAGCCAACACACTTCGAGGTTACAACCATGGCGCCTTTGCATGACCAAACGAAGACCATATCATGCATGAGATTGAGCTGTAATTCACTTAAATTTCATTTATCAGCAAAAGGGTGTAAGAATCTTCCTTACTTTACCTGAATTATTGTTTTTAGTTCATGTCTCCTTTATATCACACTATTTTATACGTACCCCATCTAGTTCGAGCAAACACTGATTAACTATCTTGTGTTTGGGATGTGCACAGAGAAAATTTGGTTGAAAACTTTGCTTTCGATCCATGATTGATTGCAAACTCTGACTAGTAAGCCAATAAATTGTATTGGTTCTAAGACGTCAAAATTCATATCGAAGGAAGACCACAACGAATGCATTCCTTTTGTAAAGGTAGCATCGGCGATAACATGGCACGGATTTTAAGCATAAAGGACTAAGGGAAGTTTCACTGCTACTGAGTTAAGCAGTTAAAAACGCCTTCTTTTTTTTATTTTCTCCGATGTATACTAGAAAAAGGCCTTTTTAATTGAAGAGCGAAGACTTGAGGTTATAATTATTTTATCTTCCTCGTTCTTACTCGTATTTCTTAGCATATAGTTATAAACATGTTCTTAATCGATTTTGGGATTTATGTCGTATTCCTTCAGGATATATTGTTAAGTGAGTATTAGGTGTGTGTTTTCCTTTCATTTGTTTTATTTTTTGGTTTTCTAAAAAGAGGTAACATTGAATTTATCTTTTTTCTCAACTCTAAAGTCATGCCCTTCTTTCTCATGTACGATGAAATTGGCAGAGGGTAGGGATACTGTGGCAACTATGTTTACTAAGATTTAAACTTGTACTCACATGTCTGAGGGACGACCCTCGGTACTACTCGATTAAAATGCCGATTGATTGCATTAATAGTTAAAACATTGCAATGGTTTGATTGTTGTGCAAATATGGCCTTGCAAATTGACCAAGGCCACATCAAGCAAAGCCATTTCAGGCCCAATTGGAGCCAGCAAAATAATATCCCAAACCCTCAGCCCATCACCAAATCGAATTGAGCAAACTCTTGTGGGTTGTTTGTTGTGATGGTAGGCGAAACCCATCGAGCCTGTAGAGCAGAAGATACCGAATTTATACCAGGAAGCGTGACAACAATTGAAAACCTTGCAACGCTTCTGAATTCAGGAGACTAATACTAACAGCAATTTTAAAACTCCTCTATATTCCATGATGGAATTCGAATCCTCCATCCCCTTCGTTTCATTTTATTGTGTTTAAATTTTCCTTTTCAGGCCTTGAGCTCACTATGCATTATATCATTGCAATCCGTATTACCCATCGGCTCTGTTTGTGGTAGGCATTACCTTTGACTTTGTTTTTGGTGGAACGGGTCAACTTTTTCGGCCCCAGATTCTTATGAAAACATATCTTGCAGCTAAATTAAGCAAATTTTGCTACTAACCACAACATCTAATAATAATGTCCAACAAACTATTAACTTTAATTTTAGGATTTGATCTTTAAAACAAAAATTAAGCAAAGATTTATGAGTGAACTAAATGCACCTCAAAATCTATATCTATTTGCCTCTATATATATATATATTAAAAATGAGAAAATATTAGTAATAAGTTTATATAATAATGTTTATTTAATTATATAAACAAAATAAGTATTTTATTTAATTTTTTATTCTTATTTGATATTCACTTAATAATTGTTAGTATTTTAATAAAATTAATATTTTAATTATATATATAATTTATTCAATTTATTTTATTATAATATAATATTTATTATAATTTATTTAATTTATATTAATAATCTAAATATTTATATCTATATTTATATGTATATAGAAGTAAAATTAAGAAAAAAATTAATAAAATATTTATATAATAATATTTATTTAATTTTAAAAATATTTAAATATTTAATTTAATTCTTAAATTTATTTATATATTTTTATAATTTATATTCTACTTAATATTTAATTTGTAATTTTTTATGAAATTTTAACATAATTAAAATTTTTAACGTGTATTTAATTTAAATTAATAATTTTTTATATATGTATAAAAATTGCGCATGGTTTGGAATTAACAATGTAACGGCCTGCGTACGGTTTGCTCCGAGTGCTTTCTCCATTGCGCGGTCAGGTGGACCGGACTCCGTTGTCACTTTAGGAAGGAGAGATGGGCTAACCTTTGCAACACAGAACGCAACCTTAGCCCACTTGTCACCGCCATTTTGCGAATGCCAGTACAATTCTTCCACACCTTTGGCATTGGACATTGCACCTCCTTCACCAGCCGCCTCTATCTGACTCAGGATCCCGTCATGGACAAGACCTTTGTCACCATTCCCTACGGAACCTACCCTACTTCAGGCTCCACCAACACTACCGTGCTGGACATCAGGTCCCCTGACAGATCCGACAACAAGTGCTACGTTGATCTCATGAACCGCCAAGGCCTGTTTACCTCGGACCAGGATTTGTACACGGTCAGGAGGACAAGGGGAATTGTCACTAGCTTTGCCGTTGATCAAGAGCTTTTTCTTTGAGAGTTTTGCATGTTCCATGATTAAGATGGGGCAATTGAGCGTGTTGATGGACAACCAAGGGGAGATTCGGGCCAACTGCTCTGCCACGAATTCTGATAACAATTACTTGCTGTCTGCTGTAGACGAGGGTGTGGAAGTTTTGTCTCAGTTGAAATGAAGAAAAAAAATAAAAGGGAGCTTGGAAGACTTTAAGTCCATTAGAAGCGAAGGTATCTGATGGGGTCGCTTGAGCTGTAGAATTTGATGTGCCAGTTTTTCCCTTTACGTTTCTGTTCTCCTTTTCTTCTTCTTTTTTTTTTTTTTAATTAATTTTTTTCTCTGTCAATGTACTGTGCTAAAAAAAATAAAGAGGAAAGAAGAATGTTCTTAGAAATAACAAGGACCTGTTCTCCCTTGTCCAGTTGATCAGTTTATCTCTAAATTTTAGAACCAATTGTAAAAAAGTTAGTAATTTAAGAATTGAACAAAAGGAGCCAAAAAAAAAAAATTGTAGAAAAGTGTGCTACATGACATACTTATGTCACCAAATTTAGGCTTAAATATGTGTTGTGCAAATTTAAAATTTGTAATGAAAAGTTTAGACATATTTAATTGAATGCTAGTGCCTCTAATAAATTCACATTAAATTAGAACTAAATTAAAAATGTTAATTCTAAATTAAATCTTGGCACCATTAGGGACTGTCTATAGTTGACATTTATTGTTAGAGTAGTCAAAAATTTTTTTGGTTGATGATAAGAGGTAATTTACATACACATATTTTCCGTTGTCAAGTAAACTTAAAATCTATAATTACTACAATGATAACTTCTTATTTTTATAATTTACATTTCATAATTTTTCCAATTTAATGATTCAATTTCTTCTCCAATTTACTAAGTGAAACCTATCAACTCAATTTGTTCTTCAATTCATTAGTTTTTCACCTTCTTTTAATCATATGAATTATACATAAAATTGAAAAATTGTCAAAAAAAAAAAAAAAGACATAAATGACAAGAACATGACTAGCAAGTAAAAAAAAAAAAAAAAAAAAAAAAAAAACAAACAAAACCTGAGTTGGGTTAATGGAATCTGTTGTTATCACAAATTTTGCTTCCCATCAAATGGCTTACCTCCATTAAAAATCTTGGCAATGGCGTAGAAAAGTGGTCATACGTGAATCTAGTATAAGACCATCACAGTAACTGAATGCTGAATTTTAAAAACATCAATGCCTAATCACATGACAAAAATGACAGGCATCAGCCGGTTGATCTCTGCCAGGATCACTGCCATTGCATCACGAATGAAAGCAAGGTCGAAAACAGCTGGTGCTCCAATAAAATCCTGGAAAGAAATGTCAAAACACAGACTCATTTAAGCACGAAGACATGCAAAAGATGGCAATAGCATTCAATATCCATCATCAGGCTTGTGAGACACCTGCAATAGGACACGAGCATGCTTGAAGGGAATTTCATCACGCTCTGGCGAGGTGTTTTCCCAGTCAATTATGTACCCATATGGTCGCAATCTTTCATTCACAACACAATCATTCTCTTCTTGATTAGTTAATTTATTTGAAAAATCACAATCCTTCCAATTAAAAAATTAGAGGAAGAAGTTGCATTGGGAGGGAAGCACGGTGGTCAAGTTTTCATGAGGAATTAATGTGTATAAGAAATTTTAGGAGTTGATAGGTGAGAAAAAAAAAGTTTAATATAAATAACATATTTTTAAAAATTTATAGAACTACTTATAATCTAATTTTAAGAAAAAAAAATATTTTTTCATAAATTTAAATTAATTTTTTTCTCAATTTTATATAAATATAAAATAAAATTATGCATCACGCGGCGTAATGCCAATTTTATCTCAACGGAAATCACGTCCATTGAGATAGGGATGAGAAATATGAGTGGGCTGTGACTCGCAACGGAAATTAGATACCAAATCTGACTTTATTTTGATTGGTTAAATTATAAAATGTTTGGATTAGATTATCATTTCTCTTCTTGGCCTTATCCAATTTATACTCGCTACTAACAATTTGCAATCCAAAAGCAAACTGTGTCTTTATAGTTAAAAGACAGCCTTCGACAAACACCGAGTTCAGTTGTCACCGAGCTTCTGTAATCTGTACACAACAGAACAGAACGGATTGATATTTTCATCTCCTTTGTTTTTTTTTTTTTCTTTCTTTCTTCTGTTGTTGCCCTTTTTGAGTATAATTAAATAGATTTTCACTGGCAATTGGCGCTAGTTGGCGATGGCGGATTTATCTCTCCCTCCTGACTCTCTGTTTCTTGGCTTCGATAGCTCTACTCAGTAACTATATCTCTCTCTCTCTCTCTCTCTCTCTCTCTCTCTATTTTTCTCTAATTTTTATTCTTCAACGCAAATCACTGAATAATATTAATTGGGCTATCTGAATTATTCTGGGTTATCTCTTTTATGGGGTGGGGGGAGGGGTCGAGATTTTCTACGTAACTGGGGTACGTGAATTAAGCTTTTGTGATCTTCCTTTTACTTCTTTTTTAATCACTGCTGTTAGTTTATTTCTCTGGTGTATATTCTATGAAGTTTTATTTGCGTGAAACTTTGAATTTGTCAAGGTCTTTGAAGGCAACTGTTTTGGACTCCAGTCTCAACATTGTGAAGTCTGAGTCGATTCATTTTGACTCTGATTTGCCCCATTACAATACCAAAGGTGGAGTCTTTAGGGACGCCACCGGCAATGGCAGAATTGTTTCACCTACCTTGATGTGGGTCGAAGCTCTTGATCTTCTTCTCCAGAGGCTTACCAAATCAGGTTTTGATTTCGGGAAAGTTGCTGCTCTTTCTGGCAGCGGGCAGCAACATGGCAGTGTTTATTGGAAGAAAGGCAGTTCCAACACATTATCATCATTGGACCCCAGCAAGCCCTTGGTTGACCAGCTTGGCAATGCTTTTTCCATCAATGAATCGCCTATATGGATGGACAGTAGCACCACAGTGCAATGTAGAGAGATAGAGAAGGCTGTTGGTGGACCATTGGAGTTGGCACGGATAACTGGGTCACGGGCACATGAAAGATACACAGGACCACAGATTAGGAAGATACATCAGACACAGCCAGAAGCTTATAATAATACTGAGAGAGTTTCCCTTGTTAGCTCCTTTATGGCATGTCTTTTCATTGGATCATATGCATGCATTGATCACACTGATGGGGCTGGGATGAACTTGATGGACATTAAGCAAAGAGTCTGGTCTAAAGTAGCTTTAGAGGTTTGTTTGCTGTGCGCTCAGTCAATTCTTGAATAGTCAACTCCTTTTCAGGTTGTTGTAGTGAAAATTTGTTTAATTGCATGGTCAATTACAGGCCACAGCACCAGGTTTGGAGGAAAAGCTTGGGAAATTGGCACCTGCTCATGCCATTGCTGGCAATATTGCTCCCTACTTTGTAGAGAGGTTAGTGTCATACATTTACCATTTGCTTTGATTTTGCATTCCGTGTGGTTTAAATGGACTATGCCGTGTTTCAATGTGATGTATGCAATTGTGTGTGTGCAAGCTATTTTGATGGATGACACTTTAATGACTTTGTGATTGCTGCATGCTAAGAAAGTTTATTGCATCATTTCATGTTCACTCTTATTTATTCTTTTGTAATAAACAGTAATAGATTTGATAATGCAATCTCAATGCAGGTATAATTTTAGTGAGAACTGTTTGATTGTACAGTGGTCTGGAGACAACCCCAACAGTTTAGCAGGTTGATGCTTTTCTCCATGTTAGCTTTTACTAATCTTGTTTGACTCTTGGCTAACTCTTGCTAGGGAGCATGTAATCTCAGTTGATTTTTTGCAAGGTTCATTGTTTTCTGAAATAAGCATTTCCAGTTATAACTAAGTTAATCCTGCAGGTTTAACACTGAGCACTTCAGGGGACCTAGCAATCAGTCTTGGTACCAGTGACACCGTAAGTTGGAAAAAACACCATCTTTTTGGCCTTCGTTCTAGGACCTAGAATGCTGGATGAATCAATGGAATAACAGAAGTACATGGAACTATCTTATGAATGGTGCTATACCATGCTTTGCATGTGCCAAATAGGTTCTTCCTAGACTAAATATGAATAAGTTGTATTACTGGATTCCTACAACTTAGTTGACTTGCAATTCTTCTGGCTTTGGTACAGGTTTTTGGGATTGCTCATGATCCTAAACCTGGATTGGAAGGGCATTTATTTCCTAATCCAGTGGACATAGAAGGGTACATGGTAATGTTATGCTACAAAAATGGGTCTTTGACTCGTGAAGGTATTAATCTCATTCCTGTGGGTTTCAAGAATTGCATTTAGTTGCTATTTTCCTTACATGATAACAATCTCGATTAGATCTCCGTAACTGCTACTGTGACAAATCTTGGGATGTCTTTGAAAAGTTTCTGGAGCAGACCCCACCTCTGAATGGTTTGTGTATCCACTAATAATTTACTTATTTCTGGACTCTAGCATTTTATTTTATTTTTTTTTACTCTTTTTGTCTGATTCTAGCCTTTGCAATAGGTGGGAAGATTGGTTTCTACTATAAAGACCATGAAATTCTTCCTCCGCTTCCAGGTGGATTGTTGAATCCTTTTGTCATATCTCATATTTCTTTTTCTTTAGCAAACACTGATATTGGGTACCTGTATTTCAATCATGTTAGTTACGGTCTCCTCATTTCTGGCTCCCTCTTCTGCCAGTATTTTGGCTGAACACAGATTACTTTATCATGCTATTGCCCTTTAATGTCTCATAAACTACATAATGTTAGGACATATGTTCACATCTTCAAAGAAAACAAACTATTTAGTTGTGCGAGTGGATCTACATCAGAAGGCATGTCTTAAAATTGCCATAGCAATTTAGTTAGCCATTGGATGCTTTTATTTCCATACTTTACCTTTGGTATACTCAGTAAACCAAAGAGGCTGAAATAATTGACTAAAAGTCTAAAAGTTGCTTGTCTTTCCAGTTGGATTTCATCACTATATTCTCCAAAATTTTACTGGGGAGACTCTGGAGGGGTTGAATGAGCAAGAAGTGGAGGAATTTGATCCGCCTTCTGAGGTCAGTAACGACTAAGATTATGTTTTCTTCTGCCAATCAATTTCAAGACTTCTTTTCATACATAATTTCATTTGCAGGTCCGAGCATTGATTGAAGGCCAGTTCCTCTCAATGAGAGGCCATTCTGAACGTTTTGGCATGCCTTCGCCTCCAAAACGAATCATAGCTACTGGTGGAGCATCCACTAATAAAAGTATTTTGAATGCTATTGCATCAATATTTGGCTGTGATGTCTATACAGTTGAAAGACCTGGTATGCAGAAGCTTTTTTGTGGTTCCAAATATGAAGTATGAATATGTTATTGTTTACTGCCTTTCATCTTATTTTACCTAATGGACACGTCTTTACACACTTGACAGATTCTGCATCCCTTGGAGGTGCACTGAGGGCTGCGCATGGTTGGTTATGCAACAGAAAGGGGAGTTTCGTGCCGATCACATGCTTGTATGAGGGCAAGAAGACAGCTTTTAGCAGCAAGCTTTCAGTTGGAGCTGGGAATAAACTGGTTTCCAAGTACGCGTTATTGATGAGGAAGAGAATGGAAATTGAAAATCGCCTTGTCCAAAAGCTAGGACGGTCCTAAGGGGGGAAATAACAGCAACATTGTCAATTCCTAGTCTTTCAATTTGGGATTCTGACTTGGACATTCTTCAAGACAACAACAGTATGTTCTTCCGTGCTTGTGATGGTTCTTTTGTGATGCGATTCCCATGATTTGCACATTCTATGATTCTCTTTTATTATTTTTAAATTAATAGATAAAATTATATCATTAATAGTGGTCCGTCAAGTCTATATAATTTTAATACCCTATAATTTTTGGATACAACTAAACAATAATATTATCAAAGCGTTTAGCTTATTAGATGTCGATCCCCTCGAAGCGATTAATCTTATCTCATCTCCAAATCTCATTCCCTACTTTCAAATCTCTAATGACAAAACTCTAGATTCTCAACATATGGTATCAGAGCAACTTTCTTAGGGATTTCGCTTCTACTTCTTTCTTTAAAAAAAAAAAAAAAAAAATTGTTTATGCCCCTTAGCCGACAACAAAAGAAAAAATTGGGTATCATATCTTCACACAACTCTTCTGATTCCAACGCTAGAATATCTCGAGTTGAAGAATCATTATCTTTCATGCAAAAGTCTTTTAAGAGACTTGAACAGATGGTACTTCCTATCGTACAGAGAGAGTTAGGAGACAACACTTCCAGATCTAATAGCAAACAAAGAGAACCTGTGGAATCCTGTGGATGCACCAATCGTAACTATACCCAACCACACACAAGGGTAGAATTTCCTCGTAGGATGAGAGTGATCCTACAAGTTGGATTTCCCAAGCTGAAAAATATTTTCACTTTCATTGTATGCCAGAACTCTCTAAGGTTGAAGACAACACTTCTAGATTTATTAGCAAACAAAGAGAACATGTTGAATCCTATGGAGGCACCAATTGTGACTATACCCAACCACACATAAGGGTAGAATTTCCTCACAGGGATGAGAGTGATTTTACAGGTTGGATTTCTCGGGCTAAAAAATATTTTCGCTTTCATCATATGTCAGAACTCTCTAAGGATGAAATTGCTTCTATTCAAGTAGAAGGTGATGCGATCCAATGATATGATTGGGTCGAAACATGTGGTGGAGTTCCAATGTGGGCTGAGTTCATTAAAGGACTTATTCCTGACTTTTGATGTCAAGTCAAAACTCATTACCCATGAACTATGGTAGCTACTATTTCCTTTGCTCACCTATATGAAGAGAGGCTAGGCACTAAAATTTATCACCCAATTGCTAAAGAAGCCAGCAAACCTACTGACGTTGAGAAAGTTGAAGAGACAACGCATGACTTGGTGAAAGGCAAAGATTTTAGTGATGATGTCGATTCAAAGAATGATGTTGTGAAAGGCAAAGATTTTGGTGATGATATCAATTCAAAGCATGAGGATACCCGATGTTGAGAACCTAGGGTTTTGTGATTAGGGATTTGGAAGTAGGGAGTGAGATTTGGGGATAGGATAGGATTGATCGCTTCGAGGGGATTAGCCTCCAATGATAAGCTAAACGCTCTGATAATATTATTGCTTAGTTGCATCCAAAAGCCATAGGACATTACAATTATATAGACTCAATTATATAGACTTGACAGACCACTATTAGTGATATAATCTCGTCTATTAATTTGAAAATAATAAAAGACAATTATTAAATAATAAAAGAGAATCATAGAATGCGTAAATCATGGGGATCACATCATTCCTCCATCCTTCAAGAATAGCCTTGTCCTCAAGGCTGATTATCAATAAAGTCTGGGAATCAATCTGCAAAAGAGTGATAGAACTCCTAGGTAGCATCCTTAACAGGGGGGTTAATCCACTGAACTAGGATTTGGACAACAGCTTGATTTCCACATTTGACAATACGTCGATCTATGATAGCTTGTGGCTGAAGGTTAACCTCTCCTGTGTAGATAATGTCAGGCAGTTGGCTTTGTGTCACCACACCATCTCCTACCTTCCTTTTTCAAGCAAGAGACATGGAAGACGGGGTTATTTTTGATCCTGCTGGTAAATTGAGACGGTAGGCAACAGGACCAATGCGCTTTAGAATTTGGTATCGCCCAAAGAAACGAGGAGACAGTTTCATTGAGGAGCAGACCATGATCGATACCTATCGGCATGGTTAGAGTTTAAGATAGACCCAATCTCCCACTAAAAACTCTCGCTTCATACGATGCCTATCCATGTGTTGCTTCATACGGGCTTGGGCTGCAATAAGGTTGTCTTTTAGGAGTTGGAGCAACTTGTTTCTATCTTGTAAGTCCTTATCGACTTGATCCACATGAGATGATCCGGCTGTATACCTTGTAAGAGTAGGTAGGATTCACCCATAAATTGCTTGAAATGGGGACATCTTTGTTGAGGAATGATAAGTGGTATTATACCACCATTCGGCCCAAGGAAGCCATTTTACCCAATCCCTTGGCTTGTTGCTTGCAAAGCAACAAAGGTAGTTTTCCAAGCATCGGTTGACTACCTCAGTTGGTCCATCTGTTTATGGGTGATAAGCAGTGCTCATATTCAGCTACGTCCCTTGCAAGCGGAATAGTTCCTTCCAAAAATTACTGGTGAAGACCTTATCTTGGTCACTAACAATTGATTTAGGAACACCGTGGAGCCTTACAATATTGTCAGCAAAAACTCAAGCAAGACTAGCAACAATATATGGATGACTAATTGCACAAAAATGAGCATATTTGGTCAAGCAATCCACAACAACAAAAATAGTGGATTTACCTTGGGATAGTGGGAGTCCCTCAATAAAATCCATAAAGATGTCTATCCATGCTTCTTCTGGGATAGGCAAAGGTTAAAGAAGTCCTGAAGATGTCACAGATTCACTCTTATGATGTTGGCATACATCACATTCAGCTACAAACCTTTTGATTTCCTTTTTCATACCTTTCCAATAAAACTTCTTACCAATACACTTGTAGGTACGAAGAAATCCTGAGTGGCCGGCAGTTAGGGATGCATGATATTCTTGTATGATTGTGTCCTTGTAGTGAGAATGAGGAACAAGTACCAATCTCCCTTTATAGTGTAAATTTTGAGAGTCCCATGTGTAATGAACAACAAAATCAGGACTTATCTGTAGCTTCTTTATGATCTCTCGAGTTTCATGATCATCCCACCACTCCCTTTTAATTTGCACAATTGTAGTGCAGGTAGGGATAGAGAGTGCCACCAATTCAACCTACTCCAGAATACGAGATAAGGCGTCAGCTACTAAATTCTCTCTCCCCTTTTTATAAATGATCTCGTAATCATAGCCTAACAATTTAGAAATCCATTTTTGTTGTTCCATAGAAGAAATCCATAGCTCCAATAAATATTTTAGACATCTATGATCAGTCCAAATTTGAAAACGCCTCCCAATGAGATACGAACGCCATTTCGAGATTGTATGAACAATAGCTAACATCTCTTTATCTTAGACAGACATGCTAAGATGTTTTGGTGATAATGCCTTGCTGGTAAAGGCAATAGGGCGACCTTCTTGCATTAATACTGCACCAATTCCAATTCCAGAAGTATCAGATTCAATAATAAATACCTTACTAAAGTCTGGTAAGGCAAGAACTAGGGTGGTGGTCATGGCCCGCTTGAGTTGATCAAACACCTTCTTTGCCTTGTCGTTCCAGTTAAATAAATCCTTTTTTAAAAGAGTCGTCAATTCAGCACTGATCTTTCCATAGTCACAAACAAACTTTCGATAATAACCAGTCAATCCCAAGAAGCCTCGTAGTGCCTTAATCGTCTTTGGAATTAGCCAATCCAGCATCACTTGAATTTTGGAAGGGTCAACTGCCACACCTTTCTTAGAGACAACATGGCCAAGATACTCAAGTAAATACGGCCGAAAGATATCATTCATTAAACTTTGAAATGTTGAAGGCGCATTGGTAAGCCCGAAGGGCATGGCCAGGAATTTGTAATGGCCATCATGTGTCCTAAAAGCTATTTTTTGAATATCCTTCTCGTGGACCCGAATCTAGTGATATCCCGACCTTAAATTGAGTTTAGTGAATAGCTAAGCACCTCTCAATTCATCTAATAGCTCATCGACCACAAGAATAAGATATTTATCCTTCACAGTGATGTGGTTGAGTGCCCGATAGTCCACGCACATCCTCTAAGAACCGTCTTTCTTTTTTACTAAAAGGACAGGAGAGGAGTATGGGCTAACACTCGATCTGATGATGCCAGCTTCCAACATCTCCTTAACAATCTTCTCAATTTCTCCTTTTTGGAAATGTAGATAACGGTAAGGTTGGACATTAACAGGTGTATTCCCGAATAATAACAGAATACGATGGTCGTGCGTCCTTTGCAGGGGTAGACCTCTGGGCTCAACAAATAGATTAGAGAATTCAGCCAATAGTGCTGTTACCTCTTTCCCTTGTATTAAACATGATTTGGCCACCTCTGCACCTATCAACTGCACCAGGAACCCTTGCCATGCCTTTTATAGGACCTTCTCCATTCGATGACTATTAACAGTGGTAATTTTACCCTCGCGTCTTCCTTGTAATTCCACTAGATGTCCATTTAATAGAAACTTCATTCTTAACTTAGACAAATTCCAAGTGATATCTCCCAAGGTCCACAACCAATCAATGCCAAAGACAATTTCATAGTCTTCTAGGGGTAGTAAGAAGAGATCAATATAAACGATCTGACCCTATAATACGAGTTTTACCTTTGTGCACTTCCCTTAACATGTCAAATTTCTCCCGTCTACAACCTTCACTGCAAACTTATTGCAATCCTCGATTGAAAAAGCAAGCCTTTTGGTGATCTTCTCATCTATAAAGTTATTGGTACTATTTGAGTCAACTAGTACCATTACTGGTCGTCCCTTGAGGGATCCATCAATCTTCATAGTTTGTGGGTTCGAATACCTAGCTAAAGCATGCACTGCGGGCTCATCTATGTATTTAACAACGGTGTCATCACCATCTGGGCCCGTGCGGTCATCACTTATTTCTTCAGTCTCCTCAACTAGCTCAATCGTTAAAAGCTTCCCTTTCTTACAACGATGCTCCTTGTGCCATTTCTCGTCATAGTGCCAACACAACCCTTTTGCCATCCACTCTTTCAATTGTTCTTGGGTCAATTGTCTAGTGTTAGAAGGATGAATAAAAGAGGGTGAGTTGGTGTTACCCTCGATAGGTTTGCTAGCCACTTTAGCAGATGGTCGACGATTTTCAGCACCTAACTTCTCCTCCTGCAGGCGAGCAAAGGAGATAGTCACTACCATTGTTCATGGCTAGTAAGCCTTGACTTCCTGTCGGATGTCAGTAGTAAGCCCTTTAATGAATGTTCCCACTAATTGCCTTTCAGCCCAATCTTTAGCTCAATTGGCAAGTCGCTCGAATTGACTCTGATATTTGAGGACGGTGGATGTTTGATAAATCTTTGCAAGCTCTCCATCAACATTGTGATTTTTCGAGGGTCTAAAGTGCACGAGAAGGCCTTTAGTGAACTCAGCCCATGTTGGAAATCCACTACATGTTTCGACCTAATCATATCATTGGATCGCATCACCTTCTAATTGAATAGAAGCAATTTCAACCTTAGAGAGTTCTGGCGTACGATGGAAGCGAAAATATTTTTCAGCCCGGGAAATCCAACCTATAGGATCACTCTTGTTCCAGTGAGGAAATTCTACCCTTATGTGTGGTTGGGTATAGTCATGATTGATGCCTACATAGGATTCCATAGGTTCTCTTTGTTTGCTAGTAGATCTGGAAGTGTTGTCTCCTGACTCCCTTTATACAATAGGAAGTACCATCTGTAAATCTCTTGAAAAACTCTTGCATGAGAGATAATGATTCTTCAACTCGAGATATTCTGGTGTCGGAATCGGAAGAGTTATGTGAAGACATGATACCTAATTTTTTCTTTTGCTGTCAGGTAAGGGACATAAACATTTTTTTTTTGTAAAGAAAGAAGTAGAAGCGAAATCCCTAAAAACGCTGCTCTGATACTAGATGTTAAGAACTTAGGGTTTTGTCATTAAGGATTTGGAAGTAGGGAGTGAGATTTGGGGATGAAATAGGATTGATCGTTTCAAGAAAATCAGCTTCTAATAATTTCTTCAAGGAGATCAGCCTTCAATAAGTGAAATGTTCTGATAATATTATTGTTTAGTTGCATCCAAAAGTTGTAGGACATTACAATTATATAGACTTGATTACTATTAATGATATAATCTCGCTTATTAATTTAGAAATAATAAAAAATAATTATTAAATAATATAAAAAAATTATAAAATGTGTAAATCATGTGATTGCATCCTTTTATTTATTTTTTTTTTTCAAGATAAATTCAGTAATGCAAAATAAACTGAAAAAATGATGGTACAGGATTCTACTCTCTCCAAACGTAATTGACTAAAGTATGCGATCGTGACACTTGCAGTTTCCAAACCAAGTTTCAACTAACTGCGAATTTTGGATGTTATCAAACACTAAGTTCAACTTAAAACATAAAGTTCAACTTAATGTAAACCACAATCACGATTCCAAACGCTCTAGTTTCTTTATTCTATTCAGTACATTTACATTTATTTTTTTTCCTTATTATATTTTTGTGGTCGGGGAGAGGGGTGTGGAGTTCTTTTATCGATAGAGTTGTCAAATATCGGTCCAATCTAATTATTAACTCAACCCATATGATTTAAACCTAAAGTGGCTCAAATTTTAAAATTTTATCTACATAAATAGATTATATAAATATATATATATAATATAAAATAAATAAATAAATATATATATATTAATATTAATTAATATATAATAAAAAATAAAAATTAATTTTTTAATAATAATTTATTGACCGTAAAACGACGTAAATCTATTTATATTTTTAAGTTACACTAATTCAAAATAATCTGGGTATAAATAACTTGATTTTAAAATGATTCAACTTGAATCTACCTTATCCCATCCATTTGACACCACTATTCGAGGAGGAAGAGGAGATAAAGTCAGCAATGTTTATGCAATGAAAGTTTTACAGTACCTGAGAAGCTTTTTCCCGATTGTTGCCAGAAAGACTACTTCCTATTTGCATAAGAAAACGAAGAGACCCATTGATGGACGATCCATCAGACTCATACAAATATGCAAGAACACCCGCCGACAGTATTCTAGCCTTTGCATACCTAACACAAAAGTTTGCATTTTGCATTTGCAATTACATTGATAATTTTTCACGGAGATGAATGCATATAGGCGCGCAAGTATGAGTTTTTCTTAATTGGTTTACAATGGATGACGCCCAAAAAGTGTTATCCTAAGATATTTCTAAAAATGGTTCCATAATTCATGACACCTTGCTGGGCGCAGCAAGTTACCCATTTTTCGAATCTGTATTTTTTTTTTTTTGAACAACAGTTATTTTGAATCTGCCTTTTGAAATATAGAAGTATCAATAATAAGTTAAAATAAAAAGACAAATCTCTCGACTAATTTTCAGAAACTATCCGAAAAAATTTAAAACAGCAAAATCATAATCTGCAGTCGGCCCAACATCTATAAGACCAAAACACCACAAAGCATTCTACCAAACAAATTTAACAAGTCTAACTTGGACAATGAAAGCCATTTTATTATAATAATACCAAATGTTCACATGCACCACAATCCATGAAACTCAAAGCAAGGCTACCGCAAGAACATCCATAAGCAGAAAGTTCATAAAGCACAACAGTAAAATGAAAAAAAAAAAATGCATGCTTTGATCAGTAGTCATATCCTTCTTCACCATCCTCCCCTTCATTCAACTCTGCACCAACCTCCTCATAATCCTTCTCCAAGGCAGCAAGATCCTCACGGGCCTCCGAGAACTCTCCCTCCTCCATGCCCTCACCAACATACCAGTGCACAAAGGCACGCTTACAATACATGAGATCAAACTTGTAGTCAATGCGGGAGAAAACTTCTGCAACCCCTGTAGAATTGGAGATCATGCAGACTGCCCTCTGCACCTTAGCAAGGTCACCACCAGGAACAACAGTTGGTGGCTGGTAATTGATGCCACACTTGAAACCAGTAGGACACCAGTCAACAAACTGGATTGTGCGCTTGGTCTTGATGGTGGCCACAGCTGCATTCACATCCTTGGGGACAACATCCCCACGGTACATGAGACAGCAAGCCATGTATTTACCATGCCGTGGGTCACACTTAGCCATCATAGATGAAGGCTCAAAAGCACTGTTGGTAATCTCTGCAACTGAGAGTTGCTCATGGTATGCCTTCTCTGCTGAGATAACAGGAGCATAAGAGGAAAGCATGAAATGGATCCTGGGATAAGGAACCAAGTTGGTTTGAAACTCAGTAACATCTACATTAAGAGCCCCATCAAACCTCAGAGAGGCAGTGAGGGAAGAGATCACCTGGAACACAAAGAAAACCAACATTAATAATCATCATTTGCATCAATCAATGGCCATCAAATAAAACCCCATAAAAATACCAAACCATAATTACCTGAGAAACAAGACGATTTAGATTGGTATAAGTGGGCCGCTCAATGTCAAGAGATCGCCGGCAAATGTCATAGATGGCCTCATTGTCAAGGAGCACAGCAACATCAGTATGTTCAAGGAGAGAGTGAGTTGAAAGGACACTGTTGTAAGGCTCAACAACAGATGTTGAAACCTGAGGTGAAGGATAGACAGTGAAACCAAGCTTTGATTTTTTGCCATAATCGACAGAGAGACGCTCCAAAAGAAGCGACCCAAGTCCAGAACCGGTACCACCACCAACAGCATTGAACACCAAGAACCCTTGCAGGCCGGTACAGTTGTCAGCAAGCTTCCTTATGCGATCCAAGCAGAGATCAACAATCTCCTTCCCGATGGTATAATGTCCACGAGCAAAGTTGTTAGCAGCGTCTTCCTTGCCGCTGATGAGCTGCTCAGGGTGAAAGAGCTGGCGATAGCCTCCAGTTCTCACTTCATCGATAACAGTGGGCTCAAGATCAACGAAAACGGCACGAGGGACGTGCTTTCCCGCACCTGTCTCACTAAAAAAGGTATTGAAAGCATCGTCTCCTCCGCCTACACTCTTATCACTCGGCATCTGGCCATCAGGCTGATGAAACAGAAAAATAAGATTGATCAAAACATAATCACATCTCTCTCTTCCTATCATCCAAACAATAACAAATTTAACCAAACATAACTTTAAAAACAAATTTAGGTAAACATAGATCTGGAAAAAAATATATACACCTACATCTTCTTGGAGACAACTATTCTACGCAACAAAAAATACTGCAAAAAAATTGCAAAATCACTAGATCTGACTGAATACATCATGAAAACCACAGATCTACAGAATGGGAAAACATCTACAATGTAATCACCTAAAAAGACACGAATCTAACATATTTCTCGTCGGATATTCGTCCAAAACACACGAAAAATCCTAGATCAGGAGACATTTAAACCGAAATGTACGAAAACAAGAATAAGAACAACATCAACAACAACAAAAATAAACAAGAGATATAAAGATATACACAATCAATACAAGGATTCCAGATATGACTAAAAAACGAAAGAGATAGAGAGAGCAAGAAAGAGACACGGTTACCTGAATGCCATGCTCGAGGCAGTAAAGCTCCCAGCATGCATTGCCGACCTGAATACCGGCCTGACCGATGTGGATTGAAATGCACTCTCTCATTTTCGCCTTAAAGGAAAGCTAGAAGGACCTTTTGGAAGGAAAAGAAGAAGAATGAGAGGATTGAAATTTTATAAAAGCTATAATCGCGGCGGCGTTTATGAAGACGCCTCTCAATTCGTGGGTAATTGGTTTTCAGGGTATCGGGGTTATTATATAGAGGTGGAAGCGATAGGAAGGAGAAGGGTAAAAGGGTCCCAGTACGAGGATGGTTCCTACTATAACTATGGTTAGTTAACCGTGGTTAATAATTGTTCCAGCGAATTTCTAGTTGGGACAGGTTGGCCTGACTAACCGCTGACCATGGTTTGATTGCCCCCCCACCTTACCCCGCTCCATTTTTGAATTTTGATTTCCTGATTTTGGTTCGAGGTAACGGACTTTAAATTTGAGTTAAATGACAATCGTGCCCTTATGCTTCTTTCTTTTAAAAGGGTAATGGCGTCATTTCAGTTGGGCTCTCCGGACCGCGTGAGGAGGCGCAACGGAAAACATATAAACGGACAAAAGCTGCGGAGCAGTAAAGCGGAGGAAGCGCATGTGACGTTGATGATTATGTTGATGGGCAGATATAAAATATTAATTTTATAAAATTTTATTAATATATTATTTATTTTTTTTTATATTTAATATAAAATTTTTAATATATATGTTAAATATATTTACGCGTTGCTAGAAGAAATTAAGAAACTAAAAATGGTGGTTAGAGTTCGACAATGTAGCCGATTAGGGAGTAAGAAATTCTCATCTATCAAGAGTGAGTGAACCTACCTAACTTGTTAAATGAAAACCCATATAAAAAACTTCTGGCCCAAGTCAAGTGTTTTTTAAGGAAAAGTCGGCATCAAAAAATCATTTACACTTGAATTATTCGATTTCAAAAACAAAGGAGGGGAAGGGCCGAAAGGTGATGCGGCCTACCGACAATAGTTAAACTTAGGAAAGGTGGGGGATACTGGGGCAGAAGCATGGGGACGACGACGGAAAATGCTTGTTGCTTGTGTCGTAGAAAATGTTTGTCGGGAAATGACCGGGGCAGATCACAGGTGGGCCGTGGATGACGATTGACGAGCACACTGTACGTTTTCACCAAAATCTAACCGGGCCCATTTGTTCATTCCTGGTACAAGCAAAGCATCATGTAGCCCAAAAAAGGCGGAACGGCCACCCGCGCCATTAAATTCTCCAAATGTAAAAGATTATTTGGGTCCTTATTGTTGGTCCACCGAAACTCAAAACTTTTTGTTTTTAACTTAAAAAAGTTTAGATTTTTAAAATTTTTTTTTATTATTTATGGAGGAAATGAAAAAACTAAAATTAAATTACAAATACATCAAAAACTAACTACCTCTAGGGACAACAATCCCAACAAAATCCGCATATGGTAGAGTTTCTATACTTGGAGGAGAGAAACATAAAATTTGCTAGCCACTTCGCTTACAACGCCTAAATTAATAATAAAGCCTGCCTAAAAATTGTCTTTGTCGAGAGTGTGTTGGAGATGGCAAAACCAAAGTAAACTCAATGGCTGGGGGGGCAACGATGGGGGGCAATATAAACCAGACTCCCGTTTCCCTTCTTGATTAACCTGACTCAACAATGATTATTCGGTAACCTCTGTCCTGTGCTCTTTTGGAGTTCCACGCAAATAGCTCTTAAATTCAAGACCAATAGCCACTGCAATGCCACTGAACCTAGAAAAACCAAATTTCCAACTTCCCACAATGATGTCTAGCTAAGTCACCGAAGCCCACCAACCCCGGCGAGCCTTTTGTTTACGTATCGACACTAATCTTAAGGAAGCCTTCCATCGGTGGAAGCCAAAAGAAAAAAAAAAAAAAACAAAGCAATCTGTGCAATGATTTAGAAGAGAGCCTCCCCATTTTCATTCTGTCATCGCGGAAGCTCTCAAAAGCATCATAAATTTAGATTTTCATTATTTTATAAAGATTACATTTAATATATCCTTTTTTTTATTATCATTTTGAGCTATGTTTGGTTTTTCAAATTTGAAATAACATAAAATAATTGAAAACGTAGCATTTATTTCAGTAGTGATCACTTAAAGATTATAAAATTGAAAATCTGAAAAAAAAAACGAAACTTCTATGTGGCGACTAATTTATTTTATGGGTTTGATTAACCAAGATTTTCAATTTATTTTGGCCTACTTTGGTACTCCATCTTTTCAATTGTTCTGAACACCTTACCTCTGTTCTCTATGAATAGAAAATTGGCGCATAATTTAGTTTAACATATAAATTCCGAACCACCCAGAAAGGCCAACAGGCTTTGGAGAGATGGGTTTGACCCTGCCTCCCTCAAAAACTGTTAAAGGCAAATCCGCCTCTCTTTCTCCCTCTTAGAAACCATCGGTAATGATAATTATATTGACATTATGAAAGGCCCCAAGTCCCAAGAGGGGTTAATTAGAAACCATCGAGAATGAACTTATGGAATTAGTCAAGCAATTCATGTTCAGAAAATTGACTAAAGGAGATGCCCACCAGATACAAACGAAGTGGTCAACTTTAAGAAAAGGCCCACGAATTCCACAAAGAGGCACATCTGTGAAAAATCGAAAACGCTACAGAGGGAGGGCTAGACTCCATTATGGACGGAGAAGTGGAACCATCTGACAACCGGTTTTGGCCGACGTTTTGGTGCTGATAAGAATAGGCACTTCCCTGTATGGATGGCGATATCATGCTGGCTAAGCCGGCGTGATACCACAATATTATCTCATAATGACGGTCAAAAACCATAAATATACATGTATCATCTCGCACAGGGTTACATGGTACCTTTGATGTGGCAGAAATGGAAGTGACAGCGACGTGAACAATTAGGAAGTTGACAATTTTGAATTTGGAAGACCACAATTTGAGGGGCAGAAAGCCTGCAAGAGGGAACTACAATGACAATTGGAGGGAACGGAACTGCAAAATTGCGTTTTAACCTTATAAATGTCCCTTGATTAAGCCATACTCTCGTTTTTGGCTTTAAAACATGCAACGGGGGCAGTATTGTTGCACAGATGATGCAAAATAAGGGGGAAAAATTTTATAAATGTCCCGGTTTCACTTCCTGATTTTGTAAATGTCCCTCGATTCACTCAAAAGTTAAAATAAAATACAAGGGGAGACTCCAAGCAAAGGAAACAACACTAAAAGCAAATGCTTGTAAAGCAGATGCTCCAGACGGAATCTGAGCTGGCAACTTTATTTCCCTGAATAAAATATTGAGTGGACAGACTCATTTGAAATATCGAAAGTAAGCATTTGTAAGCTAGCTAAAAACGATTAGAATACAAAACAACGCAACGACAAATGATAAAGTCAAATATGAACACAAGGAACATCATCCCTTTCAAAAGGTTACTTGCAGTCTATAGTATCTTGGTCGATTGTGGAATGGTACAAGAAACCAAAACTACACTCCAAAAAAAAAAAAAAAAAGACCTTATGCGATGACTTCGTATAAGGACTAACAATAGGCGAGAAGACACTAATTAGATAAA
This sequence comes from Rhizophora mangle, assembly GCA_037832345.1. Taxonomy (NCBI): domain Eukaryota; kingdom Viridiplantae; phylum Streptophyta; class Magnoliopsida; order Malpighiales; family Rhizophoraceae; genus Rhizophora; species Rhizophora mangle. The sequence continues at coordinate 2,818,234 of JBAPLJ010000320.1, forward strand.
GGCTTAAATGGAGTTGGATTGAGAGGGTCCGAGTGTGCATGACAAGACTGAACCGAATCTATGACCCACCAGACAAAACAAGGTAAAGTTAAAGGGTATTGGATTAAAATGCAATATAAACACTATAATAATTAAATTAATAAGAACGTGATGAGATAAGAATAAATAAATAAATAATAATTAATGTGTATTTCAGAATGACAATTGCGATAAAATTTGAATATTATTATGTGATCAGAGAAATAATTTAAATAAAGTGTATATGCGAAGTCCACGGGAAGGTGTTTAGGCCGAACCAACGAGAAATGTATTAGATGTCATTAGACCGTAGAGCACAGATGTAGGAGGAACTATGACATTGTGCCGCATGGAATGGAGTTGCTTGCCAGCATGAAAGAACTGCCCATGTTAGGTGTAGCGTTTCCTGGAAGACAATGAGGCCAAGACTAGTCACGATAGCCAAGCACAATTATGCCCGAGAAGTACGGTGGAAACAAACTCTCAGAAAAGAATCTAACTTGTTCACCATTTAGGAAGAAGTATCAATGCAGGAGAAATTTATAGTCAACAAAGTTGTATCTTGCCGCCACTCAATTAAAGGCAAGTAAACTCAATCGAAACTCAACCTCAAACTAGTGAGGGGTTCGTTGTAATGTATCATATTTCTCCATTCTGCTTTAATTAGACTATAACCTTGATTTCTCACGCCTTAGACCGAGTCATTAGTTCTTGTCTTCCCATTCTTTCATCTACTATCAGAACTCAATTGAATGCATTGACGAAGCTGAAATCGTGCGAGCAACCAAAACCAATTAGGCACATGTAACGTCTGTTGGCAAATGTCCAATGTATCAAAGCATGGACAATAACGCTTGGCATGGCCTCAAGATAAATGGAAAATTTTGCACAATGCAAGGAAGAGATCTTTAAGTTTTTAGTAGCATCGTTGGCAGAAGAAGTACAATGCAATCGCGAGTTAAGATTTAAAACTGATCCCACAATCTCAATGCTTCCCTTGTCCACCCTATACGATCATATTCGCCAAACACTGGTGTGATCAACTCAAAACCCCCCAAAATTGTTCTTTCAGCTGCACAAGTGAACAATAAAGAAACATTCTTTGGCTCTTAGACATTCAAACTCATTACAAAAAAGGGTGAACTCACCGGCTGATAAGAAAACTGAAATGGATTTTCTCATTCGATCAATTTATAGTTGGCACGTCACCTTTAAAATTGAAGAGGAAATGTCGTCTCAAGGCCTCTGCTGGGAAAGCGGTCCCAAGAGACCTTTAACCACCGCACTAAAGCTTCGTGCTTGTAAAATTTTATAACGAAAAATATTTATTGTTTATTTATTTATGTTTTCTTTCTTTGTTTTGTGGAAATGGTTTGAAAAATTTTTGTTTCATATTCTTATTTATATTATTTTTTATTTATTATTTAAACTATACTATACTTAATTTATTAAAATATTCTTTAAACTTTAAAAATAATTTTTTTTTTTAAAAAAATTTTTAATTTTGAAAACTTTTATCTCACATATATATATTTTTTTATATTTTGAAGAAGACATAGAATATATTAATTTTTTTCAAAATTTAGACTTTTTATTTATTAATTTTTTTATTTTTAAGAAATTAAAATGAATAAATTAATTTTTAAATAAAAATTTATTACTTATTTTTTAATATTACTAATATTAAATTATAAATTACATATAATTAAATCTATTAAATATATTATTATAATATGAATAATACTTTTAATTTGTATATTATGATAATGTGTGTTTATATATATATATATATAATTTTTTAAATATTTATTATTAAAGATAAATATTATTATTTAAGTTAATTATATTTTAAATTTTTAAAATTTTTAATTTAATGATTAATTTAATTTTTAAAATTTTAATCAATAAATATTTGAAAAATAAATTTAATTCAGTAACATTTACTACAGTAAATATGAATTTTACTTTTGAAAAAAAAACAATTGAGTTCAAAATTTGAAATTTAACAGCAATGTGAAATGCAGTAAAATAATATATCAATAGTAGGAAATATACTGAACCGGGTTGGCATGTGTGACTTGCGTTTTGTAAAAGGTTGCGCAAGATATGAGAGCAAAAGTAGCGTAAGAAATGGAACTGAGAAACAGGGACGCAAGATCTGAGCGGCTGAATTTCAATCTTCGAGTCAATAATTATGAGAGCCCAATGGCCAATTGCACTCTACCCACTGCATTTTCTTGCTGGCTACCATTAGTTATAAAAATGCACAATAAATAAGTTTTTTTAACCTTTAGATCATACCGTACCATAATTTCATAGCGACTTTATATCCATTTAATGATTTTTTTTTTTAAATTACCTGAATATCACGGAGACAATAATATATGTTAATCTCAAAACTTGTCGGTTTTTTATTTTTTTATTTTTTTGTTGAATTGGCTTTCATAATACAAATTTTTAATAAAATTTATGGTGTATGAAATTGTGTTTTTAATTCTAAATTCATGTTGTGCAATTTTAAATGTATGATCTTATATAAAAGTTAATATTTTTAGGTTCACCTTCTTAGTATTAAAAAAAAGGATAAAAAAAATAATTATATATTAACAAATCTTTGTAAATATGAATAATTATAAAAATAATATTTTATATAGTATAAAAATATTTATTATATTATATAAAATATTTTATGTATAATATAAATTATTTTTTTATAATAATTTATGAATACAAAATTTATGTTTATAAAGACTTGCCCTTTAAAAGAAACGAATGGTTACATCCTTCACAATTTGTGATTTGTGATTTGTGATCGTGACATTTCAACCGTCTTGTCATTGTAAAAGAGGTGCACCTATAAATTGCCATAATTTGATAAGATCAGGGGTTATAGTGTTGGTTTTAATTACAAACAAAATCATGACTTAACATGCCGTGCCGACAATGGAATTGAAAACTGCTTTCCAACCGCCCGACACACATCCTAAATTAAACCTCAACCACACCGATTCTACAATGGACTACATTTTCTTGTAATTTGAGCACAATTAATTAAAATAATTTTAAAAAAATTTGTAGTTTTGGGTTTCGAGTTGGACTGATGTATTTTTCCTTTTTCAATCTTTCTGCCTTCCTTTTAAACAATATAGATAGTATTGAATTAAGCGGAGAGAGAAGACTCCTAAATTTGTGTTTTGTCCTTTTTACTTGAACGTGGTCTGTCAGAAGGATTGCTTCGTCTTTGTCTTGTAAACGGTAACATTCCCCCGCGAACGTCCACGGTACGCTAACGTAAGTCGGTGGCAGCATTCAACATCCAACAGGAGTTTGATGGCGACCAGACACCCACTGAAAAAAAAAAAAAAGATAATAATTTCATCTTTCACTTGGCCACTCGCTGAGGTGAAACGTCCTGTTGTTGTCTTTGAAATGGATGGTGTGGAATTAAAATATATAAGGTGGCCGAATCATTTTGTTAAACAAAAATATAAAAATAGATTATAATTAGATAAAGGGAATAAATAAATAAAATGATAAGAAATTTAACACTTACAAATCATTTAAAATAATTTTAACTCTTAAAGATAAAATTATTACAACATAAATTTAATGCATGAAATTGTGAAATTTTATTTAAATTTTTTAATAATTTTTTTTATAAATATGTAAAAATATTATTTTTAAAATATTTATATTTTTGAACATATTTTAGAGCCAATAAAGACACAAGCATGTGTTGGTTTACGTGGAGCAGGGGATTAGAAAATTTAAGTTTTTTTTTTTTTCCTTTTTTAAATGACCAGCTTTAACGAGCATTGCGATGGGAGCAATATATATGGAGCGTCGGGATGGGAAGACAAGAATAGTTAATTACAGTTTTAAGTAGGAGTTAATGTTGGCAGGGATAGCCGCCCGCCCTCTGGCCTCTTCTGCATTGACAGTCAGTGAGAGTGGAAGTCACTCGTCGGCCTAGAAAGGGTGTTGTGACTTCAACACGCTTCTTGGTTGTATACATTTAACAAACAGACGCCACTTCGAAGGCGTGTTTCTGTGTCAAAATCTGGACCAAAAATGGGCGGGTCGGCCCTTTTTCTAAAAGAAATATTAACTGTAGGGTTCGAATAAAAAAAAAAAAAAAAAGGGAGAAAAGAAAAGACATGCTGGATACGGATATACGAGGAATAAAACTAAAAACAAGAACACGAGTAAATTAAAACACATTATAAATATACATGTTGGTCACCATGTGTTAGAAATTACCTTGCTATCATTTGTACTACCCAACTAATCTCAATCACATTTGTTCCACTCTCAAATGTATCATTAGTTTTATTTTATCAGCCACTTTTTTTTTTTTGATAAGTTTGAACATTTTTTTTCTTTTTTCCAATTCCTTTCAATTCTGGAAAAAAAGAAGAACACTTTCTATTATTATTATTCCTTTCATTGTATTGTTATCCAAACAAAACTAGAAAATAATTTTCTTTCTTCTCTCTGTTGACATTCAAACGGAGCGCAGCCTTGTTATTCTGTATTGGGCTTCGGTGACCCTCTATGGGCTCCTTTATAACCCTGGCTTTCCATTGCTGGGGTTTACCGAAGATCCATGGGAGGGGGCCTCTTTGGGCCATTACTGTGTTCTGGTCTCGATGAGCAACTCTGGCCTTGCCACATTAAGTAGTAAGACTTTTTTAACATTGAAACATTTAGTTTGTGGCGACGATAACAAAACTTTTTTTTTTTTTTTTATAGCCCAATACAGAAAGCTGACTTTCGGCCTCTGTCTAGCCTTCTAGTCTCTTTTATTTTTACTGGTGGACTCTCTTCTTTCTTTGTTACAGTGAAGGCTTGAAGCCCAATTGCAAGAGAACTCCATCCGGCAGCATCTTGTGCGTTAGAACACCCCAAATATTCTGCATCAGGTATTGGGCCAATTATCTGGGCATTTGTGCTCGAGAGACATTTAAGATGTTCCGAGTACACAGTTCGATTGCAAATGGCAATCATCGTTTTTTGGTAATTTGATGCTTACATGTGCCCATCTGGTAGTTCTCGGAGCTAAGAATTGCCGTTATCAGTGACAAGCTTGCAGATCTCACGACAAGAAATACATACTTTAAAGATGTATGGAGACAAGGGTCCTCCATATGCTTATTTCATATCTCACAGATTGCACTGACCCAAACTGGAGACTAGCTCTTTTACAAGAAACAGAAGATCTAATATGTTACAGGGGACATTATGGAACACCCCGCCACCGGCATTTGGATGTTATTGTCCTTAAATGGTGGATAAGAACCCCCGCCAGAACAACTTAATTGGGAAGACTCTTAGGGGTAGGCACTGGCTTTGTCCATATCCTTCTTCTCATTCTTCTGTTTACTATCATCTTTGCTAATGACAATGCCAGCAAATTTACATGGCCCGGCATCTTCCAGAATTTGGACAACGGTTCTCATGCTAGGCCTATTATTGGGAAGCCGTGCAGTACACGAGATTGCAATCCCCAGTACCTTGATAGCGTCCTCCTTGAAGACTTCTGGAATTCTTGAGTCCACTATGCCCAACACATCCCTTTTAGTCTTCAATTTGCTTGCAACCCACTCTACAATGTCTTTGCCGTCTCCGAACTCTGGCTCTATTGGCCTTTTTCCACTCACCAGCTCCATCAATACCACACCAAAGCTATACACATCGCTCTTCTCATTCACTTTGGATGTGTATCCATATTCTGCACAAATAAAATTTTATTAACAACTAGAAGCAGAGTTAAAATAACGGCACGAGCAATTACTTTGGACAACTTGATCAAATGAAATTGTTTCGGTGATCAAGCTGCACAAAGGAGTACACCTACATTCAATAGACTTGCAGAAAAAGCAGTGAAAAACAAGGTTCTCTTACCAGGAGCTATATAGCCATGCGTTCCAGCGATCACATGAGTGGAGTCCCTGCCACCATTTGCTTGAACGATCTTAGCAAGCCCAAAATCTGCTATTCTAGGCTTCAAGAACTCATCGAGCAAAATGTTGCTAGACTTCACATCCCTGTGAATTACTGGCTGATCACACCCATGGTGGAGATACTCCAATCCTTTAGCTGCTCCAACAGCAATTTCATACCTTATCTGCCAGTCAAGCTCCATCTTATTTGATGAATGCAGTCGGTCACATAAACTTCCATTAGGCATGTACTCATACACCAACAGGCTTGAGTCTTCACTGGTAATGCTACAATACAATTTCACCACATTGATATGCCTTATGGAGCTCAATGTCTGAACCTCTGTGTCGAATTCTTTACATTTTCCATCCTGTTTGCCGAGCATCGGTGTGGTGCTCCGGCTATTTTTCTGGCAGTTAGAATTAGTATTCCAGATATGTTTCACTGCTAGTTCTTTACCATTGGCAAGTGCTACTCTGTACACATTTCCAGATCCTCCTGTCCCTATCAGATTCTCCCGTTTAATTGAATCAAGGATCTCATCCTCGCTAAAGCTTAATACATGGAAAGGCTTCACGTCCCAAGATTCTTCTCTCCAGGAGCGTTTATGGTCCTTTTCTCTCTTCTTTGAGTACAAGAAGCATCCAACCGACACAAGCGCAATCACCAAACCTACAGCAATGCAAAGAATGAGTGTACGCACATCTTTGGACATCCTGGGTTCAGGCAAGCATCGCTGAAAAGAGCTGATTGTTTGGCTGCAGAGTCTGGGATTCCCAGCAAAGCTACCGTTGTAAGCTTGGATCGACAGAGACTGAGGAATGCTGCCCGCTAGCCCATTGTGTGAAAGATCAAGAAGGCTTAGTCTCAAATATGATAAGCTATCTGGAATTGGACCCGAAAGTTCATTTCCCGACAAGTTCAGGGCGTTCAGAATAGGTAAAGATCCCAAAGAGCTTGGAATTTCACCAGACAGTAAATTGTAAGCCATGTTTAGGTCGCTAAGAGAATCACAAGAGCCTAGCGACTGCGGTATTGAACCAGAGAACGTATTGTTTTCGTAATGAAGGCTGCCCACTTGCTTCAGTTTCCCAATAGTGCCTGGAATTTTGCCCGAGAATTGATTGTCATTTAACTTTACCATAATCAACGAAGTAGCTTGTGAAATCTCCTCCGGCAATTCACCCGACAAACGATTGTTTCCAAGGAACAACTGTCCAAGCGATTTGGCCTTTCCAATATCAGGCGTTATAGGACCTTCAATTTGGTTGAACTCTAAATCAATTATCGTCAACTCTGGCAATCCCCAGATTCCAGAAGGAACCTTCCCTGAGAGCGAGTTTCTGCTGACTCTAAACCTCGTCAAGGTTGTGCAATTCGCGTAAGTGGCCGGAATTTCTCCAGTCAAATTGTTTTGCAGCACGAGAAGGGCCCTCATTGTCCCCTGCTTGCACATATCCGGCGGAATAGGACCGGTGAAGTAATTCTCCGACACATCGATAAAATCAAAGTTAGCCCATGAGCCAAGCTGTGGAGGCAGAGACCCAGTCAGCTGGTTCGTGTAAAGAGACAAGTTCACAAGTTCCTTGAACTCGCCAAACTCTGCCGGCACTTCCCCAGAAAACTTGTTCTCAAATAACTGCAGGGAGACCAAATTTGACAAGAACCTCAATTCAGACAAGTTCCCCTCTAGAGAGTTGCTCGAGGCATCGAAATTTTCCAGCCTCGTCAGGTTACTAAGACCAGGTGGCAATTTTCCGGACAGGTTGTTGTCGTAAAGCTCCAGCTGTCTGAGCTTTCGAAGGTTTCCTATCTCGGGAGGGATCTCGCCGGACAAATGATTATCAGAAAGCTGCAAGTCTGTGAGCTCGGAGAGATTTCCGATGGCCGCTGGGATTGTACCCTTTATGCTGCAATTCGACAAGTAGAGCCGATCAAGTTTTGTTAGCTTCAAGACCTCCTCTGGAAACGGGGTGAGATCGAATTGATTGTCTCCCAAGCTTAACGTGACAAGGCTCGTCATGTTTTCCAGCGATTTCCATGGGAAAACCCCGGAGAAGCCACTTAGGTTCAGGTACAGATGCTGTAATTTACTGAGAGAGGATATATCTGGAAATGTTCCCGTGAAAAAATTGTTTCCAAGGTCCAGGTATTGCAGCTGAGTGCACTTGTTCAAGTCATTGGAGACCCTGCCGACTAAGGAATTGAAGCCAAGTGAAAGCTTCTCCAAATATTGAAGCTGGCATATGGATTCAAGACGAAGAACTCCGACCAATTTCTGATTAGAAAGCTCGATTTGCCTGACGGAATTCCTTGCATTACAAGTAATTCCGCTGAAATTGCAAATGGAATTATTGGAATTCCAAGACTCGAAGACATTGGTGTCTGATTCTTGAAGTCCGGATTTAAAGCTCAGTAGCAGTTGAAGCTCGTCAGACATGACGCCAGATAAGAGATAGAGGAAACAGAAAACAAACAAGGGAAAAAGAAGCATCCGAGAAGAATACACCGTTGACATGCCGGCGGTGGAACCGGAATCGGAGGACATTAATTCCCTTTCTTTTTCTTTTTTTCTGTACGCTGAAGTTTGGTCAGATAGAGAGAGGAGGAATGGAGGCAACCAAACAAGACGAGGGCAATTTTAAATCAAAGGTGGCGGCCCAGGCTTGCTCATGATCTATTGGGGGTGTTGCTGTTTCGCAGATGTCACTACCGACGCACCTGCTTCCACCCATTATTTGTAAGGTTTGTAGCCGTCACGAATATTCTAAGAGAAATGAACTGTAATAAAAAAAAAAAAAAAAAAGGTAATTTTCTTATTTTTCATAAAATTTGGATCATTTTTGTAGAGATTTGATACTAGGTCCTGCAATTAATGTAATTTCAACTACCCGATGTCCCCTTAGAACTAAGCATCTTAACATGATTGACCACAAGAATAAAGCTTTCGAGGAGAGATTGAGACATCCATATGATATAGACCTCAATGGAGTGCACTCTTGAGAAATGGACTTTTATCCCGTTACGTGCGGTAAATGACCCAAAAAGGGGTTTCCATTTCTGCAAGAGAATGGAAAAAAAAAAAATCCACGATAAGTAATAAATGGGTTTTCCATGAGAGAAGGATGAGAGCTCAAACTTCTAGAAGCAGATTTGGGAATAGCATTTGTTCCTCTTCGTCAATTCTAGAAAATTAGTATGCCGACCCCACACTATGCAAATAGTCGGGTGAGACACGGAACTTCTCGCCGGCCCATGCTGACTTTCAATTCTATAAAAAATTTAGGTGGATTTAAAGATAATAAATTTAAATAAATATAATTATTTTTATTATATATTTATTATATTTTTATATAACATAAAAATTAATTATATTCGCCTGTTAAATCCTTATTTTTCATTCACTGGAATGAGATGCACGTGGATAATGTCATCTAGAACCTCTTGGTAAAGTGTACAGAGCCAACATGGCCAGAACGAGGCAAAAAACAAAAAAAAAACGTATGGTGCATCGCGAGGATGATAGCGTCAGACTCAGCGCGGTCTCCTGGTGAAGAATTGCATAAAATAAAAGGGGCGAGCGCCACTCGGAACTCTAATGCAATCATTGTGCACTCTCTAACTCCAAGTCACCGTGCGTGCGTGCGTGTGTGTCCAGTGGCACTATTCTTATTCTGACTCCCAAGTCAAAAGCTATTTACTCGACGACAACTGTGATGTTGCCTGGCCCCGTTATGGTCAAAGTTTGCGGCATCTTTACTCCAACAGTCACTGGTTTTTATCGATTACTCCAAAGAAAAATCTAAATTCGATTTGAGAGAATCAAAAGCTCATTTTTTTTCTACCGAACAAAACAAAAAATCAGACCTGTAATAAAGTAAAGTCGTCGTTTAATACTTATTTTCCTTCAATCACGACTAATACAAAACAAACAACAAAATTGAAAAGATTAGTGCAGCCCCAACGATAGCTCTTGGATTTCGGAAATTAAAAATTCCAAGGGCATCCTAGTAAAAAATTCCACATAAATTGTATTTGGCTTAGAAATGAGTAGAACAATCAAAGTTTATAAGAATTGATTTCCATCAGTGCTTGTTATTAATCTCATTTTCCCATCGGCAAATAGAAAATGTCTGGTTCGATGGTAGAGCAATTAGGCTAGTCTGAATAATTAGGATTACAATTCTCGTTCTTAAAAAACTTTAAAAAAAAAAAACAATTATCCAGGAACGACTGAGAATTGGAAATCTAAAATGGTGTGTGTGCCATTTCGGGGTTTTAAAGTTCTTTGATCTTTGCAATGTTAGTAGCACTTAACGGAAAAAAAACAAAAAAAAAAAACACACACACACACACACACACACACACAAACACACTTTAAAGGCAAATTCCATGAATCCACCTCGGAGTCAATTAAAAAAGAGTCCACTAAAAGAAAGCAAGAAAAGCGAAGTACCAATAGCAAATTTGATTTCGAGAATGGTTAGATAGCGAAGCACTCAACAAACATCTTCTAGAGGTTGGAACGGTCCGAGATTCCTCACTCATAGAGGAAAATATTTTTATTATTTTATTTAGATTAATAAAAAATAAATAAATGTAACTAATGTTACTAGAACAACAACTTTCCACAAAATTGTGTTGTGCATGGACATGAGAAATCAATCGCATACTCACCTACCTTGATGTGCAGAATCTCTACTCACTGATTCGAGCGAACAAGTCCGAAAGTTTGTACCCACTTGCTTTATATTATGGTAGTTTTAATTGTTTAAACTGCTAGACAGATTCTGGTTTGGCCTTTCATTTTATACCTTTTATATTCTAGTTTACTGGGTAAAAATTGAATCTTACATACACACACACACACACGCATAAACTATCCGTATATATGCATAAGAAATGGTTCTTCACTAAAACATGATGTCCATAGCTCTAAATGTAATTATTAAAAACCAAGGATATGGAATTCATGTATTGACCTGCACAGCCCAACAATTTAACAACAATTCTTTGTAAACCTATTTGGAAAGGACAAAAATGAAAAGCCGGTGGACATTGGATCAATACAACAAAAGAAAAGCTAGTGTACAAAGTAGTATTGGTTGGCCTACCACTCTAAGCAGCACATGGTTTTTGTTTTCTATCAATTAATTTTGACTGAACTTCGTACTCTTGACACGCAACTTTGTCGATTCAATGTGCATGAAACAATGCTAAATAGTAACAAAATTATTAAAGAGCCAAAAAAAAAAAAAAAAAAAAGAAGAAAAGTGAACAATTTCACATCCACTTCAACTAAAACTTGAAGGAATAAGGAAAAAATAAAAAGAATAGGGTTTTAGTCCAGAGGTGAAAAAGTAACATAATTTTATTTACAGAGGCTATTAACAATTAATTAGACATAACTTCATTGTGATCCGACCCTTACAAGCTTGGACATTCATTTACCAACCAAACCAACCGTGAAGTTGTGAAAATTTTTTTGGGACAAGTCAAAAGCGTCTGCCATAGATTGTTCTATGCAATTGCTTATCTGTCGCTCGTGGCTAGCTCATGTTGTCACCAAATAAAGGATCCCAAACCGGGCTAAATAATATGATTGTTTATCTTCTCTCTCTTTTTTTTTTTTTTTTTCTTTTTTTGGGGGTAGCAAGGCTGCTAATTAGACCCCAGGTTGGTAAACCTCTTCTATTTCATAAATTATTTTCCAAATCTTTTAAATATACTGATTTAGAAATTTAAATATTTAACTATAAATGTGTTGTGAGACTAATTTTGATTATTTTAATATGAATTGTGTAAAATTTTGAAAGTCAACTCTCTCTCTCTCTCTATGTGTGTGTATATATATATATCTCGTTAAGTTAACATTAAATTTATTGGAGATAAGTTCACAATTAGTTTTAAATCTTTATGAAATTTTTTAATAAAATCAAATACATTTTTACTTTATAATTTTTGTCATAAATCTATATTTTTGTTCTAATTGAGTTCATTTTTTAACAAAATTTAATTAACTCATTAAAAATCATCGTTAACAAAGGAAAAAAAAAAAAAAAAGAGAAATACACGAATTATTTCATACATTTTTATTCTATAACTTCGCACATTTTTTTCAATGCAGATTACATTGAAAAAATATGCAAGGATTTAGAGTCAATGAACAAACCAATTCACTTATTTCTGGGTTTCATTTTTTTTTTTTTTTTTTTTTTTTTTTCATTTATTATGTTTGAATCAATGACAGTTTTTAACAGTGAACCGAGTTCCGTCCAAAAGCGTACTCGAGTGAAATGAAAACAAACGATGCAAGATGAAATGACAATGTGAAAAGGCACAAGACTATATTGAAAAAATTCATAAAGTCTTGGAAATAAAATTTGGCTTATCCCGCAATTTATAGGGGGCCCCTAAGAGGAAAGTAAAGGATAAACCTTGCTAAGGTTCTTCTCTAGACCGTCCCCCCAAAAGAAAAAAAAAAAAAAAAAAAAAAGGATAATTGTCTATTTAAGATTTGTTTGTCTCTTTTCTTTCACCCATTAATTACCTTGAGATCTAAAAAATATTTTTGAATAGATTTAACATATTACGATAATAAAAAAATAAATTAAGTTAAAATATGATGTTAAATATAAGAAAATTTGGTTTGATTCTTATTGTATGCTTAATATGATAATATCAACACTGTGATACTGCGGTAACAGCAGTAAATTTTTACTTGGAATTAAAATGTGTACAACACAAACTTCATTCTTCGCGTGTTTTCTTTTTGAACTCTGACTACGAAAAAGGAAGCAAACATCACTTGGAAATTAACCAAACACCCCATGGCTATGTGATGTAAAGTTTTATACAGATAAAAAGATAGGATAGAGAGAAACAAAAGGGCGCAAAAAGGAAAAAAAGTAGATGAAAAAGGTAAAGCACTACCCACAAAAATGGTTGCTCTGGGGATTCAATCAGATAATTGATTTTAGCCATTGCCTATTCAAAGGGAAACACGGACACTCAACTTTCAGTGCTCAGAAGGATCTGTGGTCCACGAATTCATTTCACATTTTGCACACACTCAACTGTCTCTCAGTATCACGTAAACTAATGAAAGATACTTCACACGTGTCTCCCTCGCTCTGTGGACTTAAAAGCACGAAAGTGCTTCCTAGTCCTGCCATTGGCCATAGCCTTTCTATTCTGTCTCACTTCTGTAAAAGAATAAAATAAAATAAATAAGAAGAATGCACTACAAACAAATTTATAATGCTGGCTTTGTCACGACCCAACACCTACTGTTCTCTGTCAGTGGGAAGTTTCCACTAACGAGTCCACTTGATCGCAGTACTTTGACCATCTCGCTTTGTCACAACCTAACACCGTCTGATCTTTGTTAGTGAGGGGTTTCTAGACTTTAACATGCTTCTTGAGTAAAAGTCTTTTAAATTTATTAAATTAAAATACAAATTATATATTATATTTTAATATATTCAAATAAAAATTCGTTAAATTAAAAATATAAATAAAAAAATTCATAACAAATTTATTATAATTATAAAAATTTATAATTTAAATATTATTTTTTTCACATAAAAATATAAATAAAAGAAAATTTTATCATATTTATAAAATATTATATTATATATATATTTTTATATAAAAATTTATTAAATTAAAAATTTGAATAAAAGATAAATTTATAATATTTATATACACTTATAATTAAATATTTAAATGAAATTTGAAATATATATCATATTATTATGATAAAATTTTCAACAATAATAATAGGCCCACTTCATTGAACAACTTTGACCATCCAATTGATTGGATAGATATATATTTTTTAATTCAATTATATTTATTTATTTGGTCAAGACCCGCTCATTTCTTATCAAAATTTATACACAGGCAACATTTCTTTTTTACTATTGTTATTTTTATTCAAAATTTTCCACTTTCTAACTAAAACCATTGATTGGAGTAATTGTTTTTAAACAATTGGTGTGGTGCCTTGTGCCTCTAAACGCATTTGATACACATTGTCGGGCCAGGATTTCCCCACCCAAAACATTTGTCCAGGGAAGCCTTAGTACGTATTTTACATCTGCTTTCTTTCTGTACTTTTCCATGTTGAAATTCCAAAGTAGCAGCCCACGACGACATGGCACTATTAAAGAGATAAAAGAGAAGAATTGCATTGGTTTTATTTATCAAGTTAAATAAGTATAAGTATTATTTATAGAGAATATTTGTGATGCTATTTATAACATAAAATTATATAATATGATTTTAAATTTAATTATAATAAAATTTATCATAATTTTTGAAAGCTATAGAAATCTTTTGTAACGAAATTTGTGAAGATTCTCTATTAATTTTCAAAAATTCCTGATAAATTTTTCAGTAGACACAACGTGGTTTGGGTGAATTGTATGCAAACAGAATTACTAACATATCGTATAATAAGATAAAATTGTACAGGATAACACAAATATTAGCCATATCATATGTTTGTGTAACGGTGTAACCTTAAATTGAATATTTAGGATAAACTAAAATGTCAATAATATTCCTATAATATTAAGAATAAGTTATTTTTTCTTGCAACTTGAAAACAAAACACATTAATCTGTCAACTCTAGATAGACATTAATTTAAAAGTAATTCAATATTACTTTGATTATACTTTTGGGAATGCTTTATGCGGGTTTTAAATATTTTTTTATCATAAATTATTTAAAATGATTTACTATTTCAAATTTAAAAAGGAAAAAATAACTTAAATGACTTGGAAAATGTTGAAATTGTCATTAATTGTGATAAATAAATATCTTTAATAGCAATCAACAAATGAGAGGAAATGAATTGTAATTATACAGTTCAATATTATTATTGTTGAATATGAAGAAACCACAAAATTTGCACTGTTTTATTTATTTATTTTTTTTTTCAATTTTATCTCTTGTGAGACTTTCCATTAGAATTAGATTTTCATTAACTTTTAAATATTCACCTCAATTATTTTTAAGTTAGAATCGCAAGAAAATTCTCTCTTAATTTTTTGCAATATATTATTGATATTAAATATCAAATTTCCTTTTTTTTATTTTTTTTTATTTTTTTGGTTGTTGTGGATAAGCGATTTCTTGACAAATTTATGATACTGTCTTTTATATTTCGTTTGTTTTCAAATTAATTCATAAGGAACTTTTGAGGACGTAGGTAAACCCTTTCTTGGATTTGCGAGGTAAACCCTGGGTCACTATGGTATCTTTTATTTTTTTGTTTTTTTTCAACAAATTTCAGTTTTTCTCTCCCAATCATTCGTCTCTGAAAGTGCTTACATCACTGTGACCACTACCGGAATGCCTACATGGGAAGGACGACCTAGATAAATGCTTGGACTAGAGGAGCGGTCCATTGGACTCTTATAATGTGCGAGGGAGTGGGCTTATTTGAGATTTAGTATCTTCCTTCTTCTGGCTGTTGTCGGACTCTGGTTAGGCCCAAACACTCTGCCTCACTCTCTGATCATCGTACACTAGTAGCCCACTTTTGAGTTGTGAGCTCTGATCCATCAGGAATAATGGAATGTTTCTGCCAATGACCCTGATATTGAGATTTAAGGTTCAATTCCCACCTCCATTATTACCCATAATCAGCCTTTCGACCCAAGCTGCCGCTTCCTTGCCGATTGAAGCCCAAAAATTTGCCGGCCACAAGGTACCTTAAAATATTCCAAGTCAGGTCTTCCTACGTACATTTAATAATTAAAAATTTAAATTTATATATTTAAAATTTCAAATTTCAATATTAAAAATAAATACAAATTTATGAGAATATCAATAATTATTTTTATTGTATAATTTATAAGTTAATATACTTTTAAATAGATAAAAAAATGCAAATCCCTCCTATATAATATTTCTTGATTTCTGTGTCTTCTTCTTCTTCTTTTTTTCTTTTTTTTCTTTTTTTCTTTTTTTGGGTGACAAGTGACTTCTATCAAGTGTTAATATAACAATAGAATACGTCCAAGGTGTTTTTGTCTATACACTACCATCTGTTAACAAGTTTTGTGATTAATTATATATATCTAAAACATTTAAATGGTGTTGATAATCATTGTAATAATACTGATTAACTGTAGCGATCTCATTGTTAACGTGAAGTTTGACATCTTTTTACACACCCAAATCTTGTGGATTATAAGAGAAATGGTAACTCTATGAAAGAAAGGAGTTTTTTTTTTAGAACTTCTTCAACATTTGAGAGGGAACGCATCAAGGATCTTACCCTGACGAAATAAGAAAATGCACGAGAGAGATTATAGCAAAACAAGAAATTGCTGTCTTGTAAGAAATTTTTTGGTATGCTATTTTTTTTTAACATTTTTCATTAAATTTTATTTTTTTATAAATAAAATTTCCCTAGCGCAAGTTACAAAGCTAGTTAGCTGATTACTTTCAAATAGCAAAGTTATATTATAACGTATGTAGAACGCAGGCTTAAACTAGCAAATTGTACGCCAATATCCTTCGCATCACATTCCCTTTAAGGGAAAAAAAAAAAAAACAAAAAACAAATAACCATACCAGTGTTACACGATTAAGTTCATAGGAAACATGCCCACCTTTGACTTATAATAATCAGGGTTGCTAGAATTAATTTAGATTAAAAATTAATTAAAATTTTAATAAAAATTAAAGTAATTAAATTTAATTTAGTATAATTTTATTATTTAGATAAAATATATATTTATTATTATATAAAAACATGACATTTATATTTTTGTATGTGTTATTATGTGTTATTTTTAGTTTATTAAACTTGGAAATATTTGTATAATTGCCTAATAGAAAAATCACTACCGTAACTAAATCGTAATTTGCATACTTAGAGGGGCATTTTTGTCAACTAAGAGACCTGCATGCTGCATCCAAAAATTCCATACGGCTTGGGAAAAATAAGCCAGTTAAAGCCCAAGTCCTCCAAAACGAAGCACCTGTGCTGCTCGAAATTGGATACATTGATCATCGTCTGATCATTTAACGACAAGGATTAGTAGTTTTTCCAGTTGGAGCTATTTGTGTATGAGCTAGACATTGAAGAAGATTCCGCTGACACTTGGCTGTGCTAAGTGGGAGTTGTGAGGCAACTAGAGATTTGTTGGTTTGTGAGCTGATGTTCTGATTTATATTGCTGAAAATGCAGCAAGGATAAACCTTTGTTCTTTGATTTTCATTTGACAGCAGAACAAAAGCAACAATATTAAAGGCAAGAGAGAAAGATGAAAGATATAAGAGAAGAGGATCTACATACCTTTCTTGTCCTTAAACTTTATTATATACGAAGATGTCTCACATTACAAAATTCAAATTCATATTTATTGCAATGTTGTAACCATTTATAAATTCAAATAACAAAAAGTACAACAATTAAAAGTTAAATTTTTGTATAATGATTACAAGTTTAAACAAAAAATAACATTCAAATTTTGAAAGATACTAAGGTTTCTAGAACTTAATTTAAATTAGTGCCAAGATCAAGTTGTTAGTTTCATCACTTGATGCCCTATTGTCATAATTGAATTTTAAATTTTTGATAATGAGTTTGAACAAAAATGGAAGCTTGATTCCCAAGGTTGCAAAAAGGAAGTACCACAATTACCTAGTTGCAAGGCAGTACCATGATTGCCTTCACTCCTCCTTAGTGTTATAATATTGCACACCTATGCTAGACTTCAGCTTTCAAATCTTGGTTTATGTAGTCCTATAGTCAAGATGTCTACAATTTGATCCTTAGAACCATAATAGACTAAGTTGATTTTACCATTCTCCTAAGCTTCTTTGATAAAATGCAATTTGATTTTAAAATTTTTAGTTTTTCATGCAACACTAGATTTCTTTAAAATAATAATAGTAAATTAATTATTATAAAAAGATTAGGGTTAATTTGGTTTGCTTCAACCTTAAATTAGCTAACACTTTTTTAATCCATATAGTTACTACTATGTACTCAACTTTTGTAGTAGATTGTGCTATAGTTTGTTACTTCTTTGAACTCCAATTAAACACATCAGATCCCAAGGAAAAAAAACATAACCAAAGGTGCTTTTTAGATCATTAAGTGATCTTACTCAGTCATTATCAATGAATCTTATTAGCTTCAATTCCTTATTGACCATAATCATAATTCTTAGCTCAAAGGTACCTTTAATGTACCTAAAGATCCTTTTAACTACTTTGAAATGTGATTCTTTGGGTAAATACATAAATCTAGATAGTAAGCTCATTGAGTACATGATGTGTGGTCTGGTTGCTGACAAATATAACAAGTAGGTTATGACACTCTTGTACTTGTTCTCATTTGCATCATAATTGTTATCTTCTATTTGAAATTTGTCTTTAGGGGTGAGAGGTGTTGTTGAGGTTTTGCAATTGATCATGTGAGATTTTTAAAGAATGTTTTTTGCATACAATTCTTAGTATACAAAATTTTCATACTACAGTACATTTTGTAAGATTGGTCATTTCAAATTGATCCTTCATGTTCTTTTTAAATTGATTTACAATTAATGTTATCCCTAATGACCATGAGGTCATCAACATAAAGAAAGATAAGGAGCAAACAAAACTTTGGTTCTTTAATATAGAAAATTGCATCATTATGGCTCTTATTAAACCCTAACCTTTGCAAATACACATGGATTTTGGTATATCAAGCTTATGGTGCTTGTTTAAGCCTATAAAAAGCCTTTCTTAGCAAGTAAACTTTTTCCACCTCACCCATTTTAACAAAACCTTTAGGTTGATCAACATAAATCTCGTCCTATAGTTCACCATTCAAAAAGGTAAATTTGACATCCAATTAATGTATCAATTAGCCTTTTTGTGCTATAATTACAAGTAAAATTTTGATGGTATTTGACCTAACACCATGTACATAGGTTTTTGTATAATTCAGACTAGGTTGTTATGTGAAACCTTTTACCATTATCCTAGTTTTTAGTTTGTTAATAAACCTATTAGTATTGAGTTTGATTCTATAAACCCATTTGATTGCAATTGCTTTTTTATTATAGGGTTTAGGAACCCACTTTCAAATGCTGTTTTTGTAAATAGAGTCTATCTCCTCTTATATTGCCTTTCTCCATTCAAGTAGTTTGGCAACTTCCTAAAAGTTGGAAGGCTTAAAATCTATAGCATGACACCTTTTATAGATGTCAATAATGCTTTTAGTTCCCCTCATAAGAAATGATCAATGTCCTTTTCTTTGAAGGATTGAATCTTGTTCTTGCATAAATAGACCATTTAAAGTTTGACCATTTTTGAACTTTAGACCTATCCTAATTCCACTTTTCATTCTCATTAAACTTGAGATCTTTGCTAATAGAAACATTACCAATGTTGATGTTGTAAATTTTGTAGTTTGTTGGACTATTAGTATAACCAACAAATACTGTAAGGATAGTTTTATAATTTAGCTTAATTCTTTTGATTTTAGGTATATGTCCATAGTAGATGCAACCAAACACTTTTAAGTGCCTTAAGGAGGGCTTACTACCAAACCATGTCTCAAATAGAGTTAAATTTATCAAAGACTTGGTTAACAACTTGTTTAAAAGATAAATAGAAATTACAATAGCTTTTACCTAAAACTTTTTAGGTAAGTCTTTCTTTGTAATAAAAAACTTGACCGTCTTCAGTCTAGTTTTGTTTTTGCTTTCACAAATTCCATTTTGCTAGGGTGTATAAGAAATTATTAGTTATTGTTGCATTCTAATAAAAATGCAAATTGCCTTAAATGATCCTAATACAAATTTAGAACCATTGTTTGTTCTAATAGCTTTGATTATATATCACAATTGTTTTTTAATCCAGACATTGAAGTTTTTGAAAATAGTAGCCACTTTAGATTTGAGTTTAAGGAAGTATATCCAACAAAATCTAGAAAAAATCATCAATAAAAATGATGTAATACACATTGCCATTTTAAAAAGAATTTCTCATGGGTTTAAATAGATTTGAATGCATTAGTTATAGCTTCTCTTTGGCTCTAGTTGATTGAGTTGAAAAAAAGGGAATCTTGGATTTCTTCCCAAATTGACACGTCTTACACACATGGTTAATTTGAACTATAGTAAGAAGATCATGCACTAACTTTCTCCTCTACATTCTTTAAATAC
The DNA here is from genome assembly GCA_037832345.1 of Rhizophora mangle. Lineage (NCBI taxonomy): Eukaryota > Viridiplantae > Streptophyta > Magnoliopsida > Malpighiales > Rhizophoraceae > Rhizophora > Rhizophora mangle. The sequence goes on from JBAPLJ010000320.1 coordinate 2,838,380, forward strand.
CAACATAATGAAAATGGCTAAGTTTTTTCTACCATAAAGTGGAATCATTAAAGACAGTAGGTAATGCAGAACACTAAAGCTTCTTAATGTCTAAATGGAAGTTCTTTCCATTCATAGGCACTAAGACTAGTCAAGTACCAGAATTGTCATAAATAATGCATAATTTGTTTCTAAATGTTAAAGAGAAATCCTTTTCTAGTAGTTGGCCAATACTTAACAAGTTTTAGTTGATGCTTGGAACAAATACAACATTATAAATGAGCTTAATACCTATATTAGTGTGAATAGATGCAATAACTTTTCCTTGGACATCAAGAAACTCACCATTTCTAATAACTACTTTGGACTTGAAAGTTTGATCAAGAAACTTCAAAACTTTAAGTTTTAGTGGCATATAGTTGGTGCAACCATTGTCCACCAACTAAACACTAATATCATTATTCTTAATGCTCATGTTGGCTACAAACAGGTGCTTTTCTGGAAGTTGACCTTTATTAGCAACTTGTGCTTTTTGTTTGGATTGCTAAGACTTTTGTTAAGAGAGCTTGTCTTTTCTTTTTAAATTCCTTGTAAGTGTCTCTCTTTGCTACAAACTTTGCAAATAGTATTTGGTTTGCTCTAGTAAAATTTAGATAAATGACTAGTTCTTTTACAAAATTCACAAAGAAAGTACTACTTCTTGATAGTTGATTTAATGGTCTTAGTCTCCCTGATAGGTTGCTTACCACCATTCCTCCTTTATGGCTAACCTTTCTATTTATTGGAAGCTTGCATAGCCCTTTCTACAACATCTTTGTGTCTAAGGAGCCCTTTGCTATTAAGCTTAAAAAACACTAATAAGTTCTCTTAAGAAAATAGTGTTTAGGTCCTTAAAGTCTTTCAGAGAGAATATTTTAGCTTTAAACTTCTCTAAAATACTCATTAGAAACTTTTGAACAATATTCTTGACTAAAAAGTCCTCCCCAAGCATTCTAATTTGATTTATAACCTTGAGCAACTTGTCAATGTAGTCTTTGACATAGATTCTGCCTCTTTCATCCTCATGTATTCAAATTCGCTCCTGAAGTTAAGCAATTGCATGGTTCTTGCTTTCTAGCTACCACCATATTCGTACTTTAATCTATCTCAAGCTTCTTTTGCTGTCTCACATGCCATAATGTGGAATATGGACTCAGAGACAACAGTATGTATGCTGGTAAGTGTCTTATACTGTTTGACAACTTGCTCATTGTGACGTTTTAATTGAACCAAGGTTGGATTAGCTGGCAAGGGAATAAGCACAATCCCTTTTTCAGTAACCTCCCAAAGATCAAAAGCCCTAAGGTAGCCTTTCAACATTGTTGTCCACTGTGTGTCATTATCACTAGCGAATTTTGAAGATGGAAGGGGAGAAAAGCTTGCAGAAGCCATTTTAGACTGTCTTATAGAACTTTGCAAAGTACTTTACTGAAGCTACCCTCACTCACAAAATGTTTAAGCTCACTTTGCCTCTTAAAGAACAAGTGACACAAGGATCTTCAAACTTTGATACCGCTGTGTTGGTTTGTGAGCTGAAGTTTTCCAATTTACGTTGCTGAAAATGCAACAGGGATAAACCTTTGTTCTTTGATTTTCTTTTGACAGCAGAACAAAAGCAACAATGTTATAGAAAAAGCAAGAGAAAAAGATGAGAGACATAAAAGAAGAGGACCTACAAACCTTTTTTGTCCTCAAACCTCATTATTATATATGAAGATGTTTCGAATTACAAAATTCAAATCCATAATTGTTACAATGTTGCAGCCTTTTACAAATTCAAATAGTATAAAGTACAACAATCAAACGTTAAACTAATATGTAACGATTACAAGTTTAAACAAGAAGTAACATTCAAAATTTGAATAATACTAAGGCTGCTGGAACTTAATTTAATATGCCAAGATCAAGTTGTTTGCCTCATCACCTGCTGTCCAACTGTCATAACTAAATTTTGAATTTTTGATGATGAGTAATGGTAGCTCGCTTCCCAAGCTTGCAAAAAGGCAGCACTACAGTTGCCTTCAAGATTGAGGAAAAAGAGAGAATAAAGAAACAGTAGAACGTGCAAGTTTTGGAGAAATAACCCAATAGAAAAGAAAGCCGTGATCAAACAAATTCCTTTGTGAGACAATTAGTGACTACGCATAACGCTTATTTGCCGAAGTAACGTCCTCTTACCATGGTTTATCCTTTTAAGAACCAGCAATTGTTACTTGTGCTTGCATATATGCATGTAAAAGTGCAAAATAAGTGTTGTTAAGCATGAAGTTGACATTTACTTTATTGTAATTTTCTGCCATCTTAGGAAGGGATCATCGCAGGACTCGTGTAGCAAATTCCTGTTTCACGCTCTTCATGGCTGTTAGTAACATAATTGGTTACGCCACTGGATCGTACAGTGGCTGGTTCCGGATTTTTCCATTTTCAATTCCCCCTGCATGTAATGTTGACTGTGCCAATCTCAAGTCTCCTTTCTAACTTGACGTTGTTTTTATAGTAATTACTGCATCTATAAGTATCTCGGCAGCTCAAGAAACGCTGCTAGGTTCCTCTGACAGATCTGTGGCTCGTTTCTGAAGAAGCTCCAGGACAGTCAAGCCACACTGGAGAGGCTTTCCTACTTGTTACTGCTCTAAATTGGATTGGTTGGTTTCCATTTCTTCTCATTGATACCAACTGGATGGGCCGAGAAGTCTACGGTGGTGAGCCAAATGAAGGACAGAATTATAATGTTGGAGTGAGAATGGGTGCTCCTGGTTTGATGTTGAATTCAGTTCTCCTTGGAGTAACATCTCTGCTTATGGAGAAGCTCTGCAGGAAGTGGGGAGCTGGTTTCATACGGGGCCTTTCAAAACGCAGTTATGGCTCTCTGCTTTCTTTCAATGATCGCTATTTCCTGTATGTCAAAACACCTGGGCTACGTAGGTCATGATCTGCCACCAACTGGCATCATAATTGCTGCGTGCTTGATTTTTACAACTCTTGGTGTTCCATTGGCAGTAAGTCGCTAAATTCTTCCTACTAAATGGCTCGTGAGGTTTTCCCTTAAAGTTTTTCTAGTCTTACTCTCTTTCATCACTAAATAGTGAAATCCATATTGTCAACATATTGGTATAATGCCTTGTGTGTTTTTGATTGCGTTCATTCCCGAAAGCACAGTATAGTATAAGGTGATAGTTGTTTTCCGCCGAGGGGTCCATCTTTAGAATTGCTCCAAAGTAGACGGGCCTGACCATTCCTTATGCATAACGATGGCCAGATTGGTTGGCATCCTTACATGCTGAGTCAACTGTCCTTCCATGGTTCATGCAAGAAATCTGATAAGATTGGAATAATTTATTGCAGATCACTTATGGCGTATCATATGCCTTAATTTCCTCATGCATCGAGTCTCTTAAGACTTGGCCAAGGTGGGTTTTCTTTCTTTCTCTGTACTTGAAAATTCCTTTTGAGAAATAGCCGTGAAATTGCTTGTTTTGGTGTTCCAAATTCGGCAATCGTGATTCCACAGGTTTCTCTCGTACATTTAGTTGCCTGCATAAGTTTATATTTGTACGCATATCAAACTTGGTGGTGATTTTCCTGCTCATGAAAATAAAACAATATCCAGCCTCTTCTTGCTGGATATGTGGCTGTAGTTTACAGGGGGTGAATTTTATCTGGTTGCGTTCATTTTTAGGCATGAATTTGGAAGTAGATTTCCTACTGGTCATGCCACATGGTGGCAGTTAGGATGGACTGCTGCTTCACTGTTTCACAGGGGGATGTGTAATTTCAGTTGGGATTTATGGGATATTGAAATTCATTTGTTTTACTTCATGGAGTCTGCCACAAGATATGCATGCTCTTTTGAAGAAACAAAGTTCATCTCTCAATTAACACTGTCTTGCACCACCATTCTGCGTCTTTCTAATTTTTCATGAGATGAATACCTCCACCAGGAAGGACGTATCATTAATTCTTGAATCAAAGTGCCTGTTGTCTCATTTGAGTTCATAGTCCATTAAATATGGAAGCTATCATGACCAGTGGGTTCCACTTATCGTTGTTGGCAGTGTGTTGCCGAATCCCGAGGGAAGCTGTTAAATGTTGAGTTTGGATTGTGTTTCAAAGTTTAATGATTTAAATCACAGGTTTATTTTGCTGGAGCTTGAATTGTTATCAAGAATCATACTTACGTAAATATGCTTAGGAAGATTTTAGATATGCAAGGAGTTTCTGGCATTATTCAAATGATTAACTTCTGATGAATCTTCAATAATTTATTGCACATTACTCTGAAGCTTATATTTTATTCTTGGTTCTTAATAATTGAGAAATTTTACAGAATTAATTTCCTAATGACACCATTTCACGAGAATTTTCTGTTGAAGTTGAATTTGTGGTCTTTTAGCCATTTAGGATTGAAGAATTGCTCTTTGAAACAGGCAGTCGTGTCTGTCGGAGCTGGACCATGGGATCAGCTGTTTGGTCGTGGAAACTCGCCTGCGTTCGCCGTTGGAGCACTTGCAACCTTTGCTTCTGGAATTATAGCCGTCCTGGTTATTCACCAATCTAGTGCTCAGAAGCCCATTCGCTTTAGATGAGGTATCTTTTTGTATCTATTCTTCTCTAAATTTAGAAGGGGAATACTAGTAAGTGGCAACAATCTGTAAATAGCCCCATCAATCTCTATTGTTAACGAGGCACTTAATTCTCTTGTTCCCCATGTCAAATTATTATTTTCTTCTTCCTTTTCTTTGCTGTCATGCAGGTTACTGGAAAAATCAGTTGTGATTTTCAACCCATCAATTGTCCTCCATGTGGGTGCTGGAGCTACAGCAGGCCATACGTGTAGGAACATTTTGCGAATTGCAAGCCAGAGTTTCTTGGAAATTCAAAATTTGTCAACTTATTTGGAATCTCTGAGAACTTGTTTAAGAATCTAGTGAAGGCAAATGGATGCTCAATCCTTCTTTATGATAGTGAGAAAGCTCCAGATCGTCTCTGTGAGGATTCAGGTTGTGATGCACTATACGTCTTAGGAACAATTGAGAACAAGCTATACGGAAAGCAAAGGTTCCCATAATGGGGCATTCATACAGTGGGGCAAATATCATAGCTGCCAGCGGAAATGGGTTCAGAAGAATTTATTCATTATTTATTAAATAATTAGTTAATAACTAATAAAAGAGCTCCTTTCTTTTTTTTTCTCCTTGAACAGGAAAAAGGAAGATGCCCACTTGCTTCCATGGGTAAGTTAATGAAGACTGCTTTCTTACCATTCCTTACCAAATAAGATAAAGTTGCTGCTGATTGAGATTTATTCCTCGTGGAAGAAGAAAATTATTTTTTCAAAAGGCAGTTTTGGTTGCCCACTGGTGGTCCAACTATCCAAGCAAGATGTGTTGGAATCTTGTGCACTGCGTGCCTGAAATTCTGAATGAATATGGTGAATTGTGCTAGGTGGCCAACAGCGGGTATGTGAGTTGTGCTGATGGGGAAACCCTGATCGAGACATGCCTTTTTAAGCTTTTTTTTTATTTTTTTATTTTTTTCTGAATAGCTTGATTGTTTTGTTCACAAAAGTACCTTTTCTGATGATCGTCATTATCATTATTAATGTTGTCCTTGCTTGCCTCTGTGCGTCGGAATGAATTCCTGTGTTTATTGCAATTGTCAGTATCTACAAAGGCCTTTCTTGCTTTCAATGCCCCTGTGCACTGCTTTCTGTCAAGGCCCGAGAGCCCCTTGAAAGTTTTGTCTCAAAGTACAAATTGTTCGAGCTCCTGGTCGAATTATAAATGAAAACATGATAGTCGCACTAGTTTTACTGGCCAATGTTTTGGAAAATAAAATGATAACATGTGTGAATGGAACAGTTTCTGCATGCTAAAGATCCAGTTGGCGATTTTGGGAAGAAAGAACTGGGTTGATTTTTTTATTATGGGGACATTCTCGCTTGCTCATCTAAAGATCCGGCATGCATTTTAGGCTAACAAAACGCATCCAGCTAAAAACTTGAAAGCATTTTGACATGTGTGGTCACAGAGAGAGATCTCTTGACATCCGCTACTAGTGACTAGTTCTGTAATCAAGCATCAGGCTTTTGCAGGACAGGAAGAGGAAGTGTGAGAGGTATGGAATCAAAGAATTTGTTCGAGTTTCTAGACAAGTATAGATATATATATATTAATGTCAAATCCCATACGTCTTGTCGCTCTTTCATATCGTTTTCTTCCATTGAAACTTGCATCTGGCATTTGTGTTTTTAGTTTGCTGTGATGCCACGAAAATTCTGCATGAACTGCACCATGACAACAACTTGTTGCCAAATGATTTTCTAAAGTCTCCCAATTTTCTTTCTATCGTACAATCTGTTTGGACCTAAAATTTGGTGAACCCCACTTCCCAGTTAGGACTTGGGAGGCTAAATTCGTTCGTTTCATCACTGGAATCATTTTCACCTTACACAAAAATTATGTCCGTAGGTTCCTTGTCATGACGCGTTGCTCTCATCTACAGCAGCTTATGATGCCGGAGACACATGGAACCTAACATGGGTGGACATGGATTTCAGAGGAGCAATATCTTAATAGAGGGAAACAATTCAAACCAAAAAAACAAGAAAAAGAAAAAACTGATTCTTCTTGAAACTTCTCTGAAATTGAGAAAAAGTTAAAAGCTTTGCTCTATTTGTTTGGGAAGGGTGATGATGGCAGTTCTGGATTTTGTAGCTCTGTTGCTTCCCATACAAAGCCAAGGCTCTCTCCTGCAGAGAGACAGTTTTATCTCTGTTCTACGAAAGTGGATACAAATCAAATGGCTGCAATTGGTGCACGTAATTGTCTCTCACTGTTCCCTTTCTTCCATCTGTCGCTTCTCCAAACTGCCAATTACTGTCAGCCCCATTTAACAGCTTAGTGGTCCCATTCATGACACCAACACCTACCTCCACGAGATGACCCTTTTAATAGCAGAATCATGTTCGTTTAAAGAGTAACATTGTGGTACTAACTTCTCTATTTTCTATTTACTGAGATGACCTCTTCCGTAGACCAACATATAATTTTTTTCTTCCTTTTTCGAAGAGACAATTTACACATTCAGTCCGTGAAAGTGTACTGGGAAAGCATTGACGTAAGACCAATATGAGTGATGATATCATATTCAGTAGTTTTGCTGTTTAAATGGCCATAGGAGTACACATTTGCTACGTAAATCACTTGAAAACCAGAAGCAAATTCCTTTACTAATATGACGTGATTTCGTTGCCCTAATAGCAATTTTGGGTACAGCCCCAGGACAGACTCTCTACTTTCTTAACATGGCAAATCGTTCCACCTTGCTCCCCGTCCTGGGTGCATTAAAGATAGAGGATGATCTTTTAGCAGTGGCCTCTTGATCATATCATTTACAAATAGGACTTCCAATAAGATGACCTGAACAGAGTGATTCCAACTGAGCAGAAACAGCAAGTCCGAACAGTTGGGCAAAACACCCCAAATTTTAACTCATTGTCTAGACCCAGAAAAAAGCCACGGCAGGTGGGCAAATAGTCAAGTAATTGTCTTCAGGTTTTAGTCGTTTTGGGTGGCTATAGACAACAAAGATCCTGCTTGTAGTGGGCTTTTATCACATGGGCTGCGCAAATGAAGGCAGCATATGTGATTGACTGCCTTAGAATATGGAAAATTTCCATGCCCACAGCAGTTAGCCGCCACCGTGAACCATATACCCCTGTGCCCAGTCATTTCACAACTCACAAGTAGGAGGGGAATTTGCTTTATGTTCATTCCACTTGGCAGTTCAAGATAAACTTCTTTATCTCTACGGTACAGAAATGAAGAACCCAAAAAATAAGAGGGGGTTTTAAAACATTATCCACTTAAAGCAAAAAGTTTGCACAAAATCATAATTAATTTTCCTTTTCCCAAAACATTACGATCATTTTACCAAACAACTTAAATTGGCAAACTGGCCATGGTGGTTAATGACAAATAACCCAACAAGATAAGCCCTCCAATCACTAGTGTAGATTTCACCGCCATTTTTTTTATTACAAGGCCTAAAAGGCGCTTCTCACCTGCACTTTTTATGCTAATCTGCACTGCTAATTAAAGCCAATAAGAGTACAAGAATGTAGCACGAAGCAACCGACCTTGGGTAGTGATTACAGAGAGAAAGGGGACCAAAAAGAAGGGAGGGTTGACCCTCCCACCCAAAGCATGTTCAGCATTTTTCTCTCAGTAGGCCCTTTTTCACAGCATCTCACTTCGCTACGGTGACACGTTACTTCCAGACCAGCATTAGGACACAATCCTTTCAAGTATATATAGCTGCATCCCCTCTTACCTTTGCAAAACACCCTCTGACAAAACAAAGCGCACAAAGCTCGCATTAAGTGAGGATTGTATCAGCTCAAACTCTCTGTTTATTTTTTTTTGTCGAACCTCTTTATCCGAAAGAAAGAAAGAAAGAAAGATAGTTGTAGCTGAGCCGGGGTATGTGTAAGCCGAAGCCATCTTCACCTTCCTCATTTTTCTGTCCCTTCATAACCCATTTCACCAGCCCCAACAAAACCATGGATCTTTATACTGATGATCAAGAGGAATTACATAGATGGCCAACTCCTTCTGAGGTAAATGGAAAAAAAAGGAAAAGAAGTGGACCCATTAACTATTTTTTCATCAGCATGTCTATAAGAAGAGACTCACTAACTAATTGTTAGCTAATTATACATAATTGAGACTCGTGTTTACTGTATACCAGCAAAGTGGAACGCACTCATTATTTTCTTCTTCTGTTGTGGCTTTTCTTCAATTCTAGGTCTTGGAAGAGATCAAAGCGATAGGAAAGATATCGGGGCCAACAACAATGACAGGTCTTATCATGTATTCAAGAGCCATGATCTCCATGCTTTTCCTTGGCCATCTTGGGGAGCTTGAGCTTGCTGCTGGCTCCCTCTCTATCGGCTTTGCCAATATCACCGGCTATTCTGTGATATCTGGGTTAGCTATGGGAATGGAGCCCATTTGTGGACAAGCACATGGTGCGAAACAATGGAAGCTTCTTGGCTTGACCCTTCAAAGAACAGTTCTTCTCCTCCTCTCTGCCTCTGTTCCCATCTCTTTCATGTGGCTAAACATGAAAAGGATCCTTCTATGGTGTGGCCAAGATCAAGAAATATTATCTGTGGCCCATACTTTCATTCTGTTTGCCATACCTGACCTTTTCTTCCTTTCACTTCTCCACCCACTTCGCATATACCTTAGGACTCAAAGCATTACTTTACCAGTAACTTACTGTTCTGCCATCTCTGTTCTCCTTCATATCCCTTTGAATTTCCTTCTTGTTGGCCATTACAAACTTGGTATTACAGGCGTGGCCATAGCCATGGTCTGGACTAACCTCAATTTCTTTCTCTTGCTCATTTCGTTCGTGTACTTCTCCGGTGTGTACAAAGATTCTTGGGTTTCTCCAAGCATGGATTGCCTTCAAGGATGGTCATCTTTGCTAGGTCTTGCAGTTCCCACATGTATTTCTGTTTGCCTTGAGTGGTGGTGGTACGAATTTATGATAATGTTGTGTGGTCTTCTTCTTAATCCAAAAGCAACCATAGCTTCAATGGGAATCCTTATTCAGACAACCTCTTTAGTCTACGTTTTCCCATCATCTCTGAGTCTTGGAGTGTCAACAAGAGTTGGAAATGAGCTGGGAGCTAACCGGCCGGCAAAAGCCCGCATTTCCATGATTGTCTCCCTGGCCTGTGCGGTGGCCTTGGGGCTCCTGGCGTTGCTATTCACAACATTGATGAGGCATCAATGGGGGAGATTCTTCACAAATGACGCCGAGATTCTAGAGCTTACTTCAATAGCATTGCCAATTGCGGGGCTTTGTGAGCTGGGGAATTGTCCTCAGACAACTGGTTGCGGGGTTTTAAGAGGCAGTGCTCGGCCGACCATTGGAGCAAACATCAACCTGGGTTCATTCTACTTGGTGGGCATGCCAGTGGCAATGTTAATGGGGTTCGTGGCCAAAATGGGTTTCGCAGGGCTTTGGCTTGGATTGCTTGCAGCTCAAGCTTCCTGTGCCATGCTCATGATGTTTGTGCTATGCAGAACCGACTGGAGGGTTCAAGCAGATAGAGCAAGGGAGCTCACAAAAGCTTCAGCAACTAGCATTCCTAAATTATTGCCAGTATCTTCAAATCCAGAGTCTATTGCTAAGGAAGTCAACAAGAAGCCTGATCTTGAAGGGATATTGTACGTTAGCGATGAGCACGTGAAGTTAACTTCAGTTGAAACAGACCCACTGATATCTACAAAACAAACCGTCCATTAACTTAGAATCACTTCCCCATTTTTGCCCCCACTCCTGAGGAGCTGATGATGTGAATTTTATTTGAAGTTCCATTAGATCACCTGTACTTTGAACGAACTCAGATTTTTTTGGTCCTCTTTTTCTTGTAGGCTCCCTGATTTTCTAATAAGATTGTATATTTCAATATTATTATATTATAATTCCGTACGTCGGAGGAAAAAGGGTTACGCTGTCTGCTGGTTTTAAAGCGAGGGAAAAGAGGATCTGGCCCAACTTTCTTGTTGTTCCTTTCCATGTAAGACAAAGACCTTTACTATACTTGAAATAGAAAATTAGTTCCCGCTCGGCAAATCTTGCCTAAGCCATACGGTTGCTTCAAGGTTATAAGAATTAACACTTTATTCAACTAGAAAATTTAAAATTTAATCACTTTAATAAAATTAATATTTAATATTTAATATTTAATATATATATATATATATATATATATATATATATATATATATTATTATTATTATTATATAAATTAATTGATATAATATATTTATAAATATAATTAATTTAAAATAAAATAATATAATATAATATAATATATGATAATTTAAATTAAAAATATTAATATATATATATATATATAATTTTTTATAATTCTTTTATAAATTTTTAAAATTAACCAAAATAAAAAAAATTGTAACTAAATTACTAACTCATAATTTAATCTGATTATTTATTTATTTGATTATTAATTTTTAAAATTAATAATTTTTTAGATTAAATTTCTAATTTAGTTTTGAAACATTAGGTTGCTTTTTGGTATCCAATCCCCTTCCAACTTTTTATTTCATTTTAAAACCCTCTTGACACATACAGAAAGAGCCTTTTTTTATTTACGTACACAAGTTGTTATTCCCGGAATAAGTGTTGGATAAAGGATTTTTTATGTTATTTAAGCAGCCTTATTAGGATACATGCTACTAAAATCAACAATAAGGAAAATGCCACCTTGATTTCCATATCTTTCTACCCTGTCCTACAAATGGCTAACAATTTGTCACGTATTTGGTTCTCACCCCTTTCCTTTTATTTTCAATTTTCTCGGTATTAAATTGTTCAAAATATCGATGACACACTATTTACCTTTGTTGGTTTTTTTTTTTTTGTTTTTTTTCATAAATTTAATTTTTATTCATCTCCTCCCCCCGGAGGTCACTATCACAATATTAACCTTTGTTGTATTCTTTTCCAAATTTTGTTTATTTTTGTTCTTGGTCAGTCGCTATCTTTTTTCATATTTCATGTCTTGAAATATAAACCATGAAATGGTACCATCTCTCCCACTTAGTTTTGGTATTTCCCTTCTCGTTGTTGTGATTGTTGTTGTTGTTGCTACCTACTCTCAAAACACAACACTTGATCTTAACGAGCAACGGCAAGCGTTGTTGAAATCAAGGCGATAGGGGATGGGGGCCATTCTCCCCACTGCTCTTGGTTCCATGTGGAAGTCTCCTAGACTAGGTAAATCCTCTCACCTAGCCAAATCCAACTTGACACTTCTAATTGAGTAATTATTTTCACTTCTAAGATATGCCCTTCCGCAAACATGTAATGATAATGTCCATTCTTTTTGTGCATGTTGATTCACTTTCCCTTTGCTTTAGAAAGGAAAACTAAAGTACAGAAACCACTCAAATTAAAGGATTTATGCTTTATTGTGCACTTTTTGTTTTATTCTGTTATAAATTCTGTCCCCCCCCCCCTCTCTCTCTCTCTCTCTCTCTCTCTCTATGTTTTTTTTTTTCTTCTGAATTTAAATTCTGTTCTCTTTGCAGGTAACTCACTAGAAAATGAACTTGAAGCATACGGGGCCTAGGCATGCAACACCACTATTGATGTTAATGAAATACAAATTTGTAATTTCATGTATTCACGATTTTACAAATTTTAAATCTTAAATATATAGAAATTTTCTAAACTTGTGTTCACATACATCATAATACTACGCTCTACGCAATATGTTGGGTCTTTATCAAAAGTTGACTAAACAGTAAAACATGCACACAAAAGTACAGATTTTTATATGGACAACATTGAAACAGAGAGAGAATGCCAGCAACTGCTGACGATGATAATGGGCTAGCGGTAGAGAAGTATCGGTTGAATAGGGCCTCGGATGGGATTGGAGATGGAGAAAGGGGGTTCCCTCCTGGCTTGAAGCTGAAGAAACAAAAATCCAGCTATTATTACGTCTGTCTACTTCTCATATGACAAAAATACGAGCAGTGCCTCTGCATTTAGCCAGTTCCCCTCCTCCACAACACCCCCACTTTCCGCCTCTCAGGGTTCAAATTACTCTTCTACTACAACCCTTCCCCAGTAAAACAAAGTTCTGTGTGTATATATATATATCTTTTATACATTATAATCCCACACAAATGAAAGTTTATCATAAATCAGATGACATTACGGTGCAAAAAATAAAAAGTAGCCAACATAAAAACAAATGTGAATTCAGAGAATAAGACATTTGTATATCTATCTATATACAGTAAGGTAACCGAGGCTATTTTTGGTTGGATGGTAAAATCCTCAAATTTGTTAAAAGACAGCCTACTCCTCATATCACCACTGCCTTTTATGATTGGAATTTGGATATTGGAGATTAAAGGCCATCCTCCGAATGACCACCTAGACTACTGTGTTGACAGGAAAATTTTGGCAGGCATGCTTTTTTCTTATTGTATGTTGAATTCTTTTTTTTTTTTTTTTTTTTTTTTTTTTTTTTAATGCAGGAGATTTAAGGAAAAGAAAGAAGCAATAAGAGGTCAATCCAGAAAAGATTGTATTACCAAGTAAATGGTTCGGACCGTTTTTTTTTTTTTTTTCTTTTTTTTTTTAATATTTAACAATAATCATATCATTCATATTGTTGTTTTCAATTATAAAATGAAGGTGCAATAAACCACTTAAATTTTCTTCTAAATTAAAACTTTTAGTCTTTAATGTTAAATTTTTAGTTTGTAATGTTAAAGTTCAAATGTTACAGCATAAATTAAAAAAAAAAAAAAAAAAAGAAAAAACCTGCAAATCGCATGAACTTTAATACACACACTCACACATGCATACGCCGAAAAAGCAGGACGATAACATGGAGGGTTGGGGGGCCATCTCATTTGTTGTCTGAATGCTACATGTTAGACCCACCTAAGCATTTTTGTACACTTTTGACCTTTTTCCTATTATATCCCATATGTATTGTTGTGTTCTGTGGTTGGTTGTATAGCACGTCTCCTCTTACCTTTTCGTTATTTTCCCTCTAATTATTTTTTTCTCTTTTATTCCCGTCAGGCTGGCTATTATTTTATAGCACCATAACCAGGTAATTGTGGCAAATAACCCATCTTTGATGTGTGTGGTGTTGGGGAGTGACTTGAATATATTTAATCTGAGCCATCTTGCTGAAAGAGATATACACCACGTGCGATGAAACCGTGTGATCCTCGTTTACGCGAGACTCATAATTTATGATTCTTTTGTTGGTAAAATTAATTAACTTGACTCACCCAGTCATCGTAAAAATGATTGATAACTCTTTGTTTTTTTTTTTTTTTTTTTGGAAAATCTGATGTTTTAATTACTCGAAATTAATATGGAAGGATTTATAAAATAAAGAATAATATCATGTTATATATGTGAGGTGAATCTAAGCTCTAAATAAATTAAAATATATTTAATGATTAATTCTACATATTTTTGGCTCATAAGTCTCGTCTCCTCTCTCATATGAGGTCTCATAAATGGGAAAATAGGAATGATATTCACAGTTTTAACAAAAAAAAAATTACACTCATCAAAAAAAGTAAATTTCTTGAGCACTTTTATTCATATTAAAAGATCTTTTAGCATCAAAACAACAGATCTTTTAATTACCAACCGCATCTTCAATTGTCTTCTATGAAAACAACAGATCTTTTAATTACTGACCACATCTTCAATGGTATCCTCCCTTCCATCTATCCGGATAAGTACTTAGACATGCCCCTTTCAGTAAGATATTCGAGATATGTGTGTCTGTCCACACACAAACATATACATGACACCGAGACTCAAATATGAGTTGTATGAGCAAAATTCCCAGCAGTCATATTGCTATCTTTTCATATATATATATCAAAGTGGCAGATTTATTTTCTTACATGTCTAACTGCTGGATGAAACTATTTTCGCCAACCCACCTTATGTTATGAAAGTGTCACCATCGAGATAAAAAGTTTAAAATATTGTTTTTTTTCATTATGCAGGCAACACGAAATGCCTCTTGTGTACTGTGGTTGTTGCAAACATAATGCAATACGGCGCGCATTATAGAATATGATTGTAAAATATATATATATATATATATATATATATATATATATATATATATATATATATCTGTCTGTAAAAAAAAAAAAAAAAAAAAAAAAAACAAGAGCTTAGGAATCTTAGGCTTTAGTACCATAATACTTAATAATGATGATGGAGATGAGGTCAATAATAAAACCTGCTTCCTATGTAATAGACATGATTATTAAGCTTTGCAAGTTGAAGCTTCAGTTACTGATTCAGTCATTGTTAGTGCACTTGGGTACCTGTGTACCTGGTTTGGTTAAATGGGAGCCCTAGTGTAAAACAATGGATATTAGAAAAATAAAATATTGAGGATATTCTCTGCAATTTTTGCAACCTTGAAGCTGAAACCTCACGTCATCTCCTCATAACATGTACTTTTTCATGGGGATTGTGGAGCTCAATTGCTAATTGGTCGGGTGTTTAATGGTTGATGCCCTAACTGGATAAAGGATTTTTATGTTCAATTGAATGGGCTGGTCGCTGGAAGAACGCAACTTCAGATTTGGACTGTGCCTTTTCTTCGTGATAATTCAGACGCTATGGTTGTATAGGAACAGAGTGGTCCAAATGGGAAACTTTTCTTGACTGTTGTTGATGAAATTATATCTTTGGTTCAAGGCAAAAGTTATAGACCTGCAAACAAATGGACAATCACTTCGTCTTTTATCAGATTCTACAAAGGAATGGACAGTTTCCAAATCCAAGTCGTCAGCACGAGAGTGTCTCCATCCACTTCTTCTATACTTGAGCGGAATGTTAAAAGTGTCAGGAAACTATTTTGCCTAGAAATATAAACTTAAAAATTGAACATATGTTAAAACTTCAGAAGATGGGTCATCTAGAGGCAAACCATGGCTTGCGGGTATTGGTGGCACTTTAGGGGACAACAATGGGCATATCCTTTGCACGTTCTCTTGTTATGTTTGTGAATTGGACTATTAGAGCTTGACAAACACAAAATGCAATTTGGAATTCAGAAAGATGAGTGCAAACCATTTGGCTGACATGCTAAGCATCCTCTAGAAAAAAAAAAAAAAAAATTCGTTGCTTGATTATCTTCGTTTATTTTCTTCTTTTGCCTAATCTTGTTAATTTTTCTTTGGTTTTGTAGGTAGCTGCTCAAGCGGGTCCAAGTTTGATAAAATGTGCATTCTTTTTTCTTTTTGATCAATATATATATATATATATATATAAGAAATAAATGTGCCTTATCGTACCCAATTATGGAGGAGGGCGAACTTCGGCTCCTTAAACAAGATCCTACGTGGCTGCGTCGATTGAAAAGTTCAATTTGGCTTTACTGTGTTGGCAGATTGAATTGGGACCCTTTGAATGAACTATTTTCTTTATTTTAAGCTGATGATGATGTATTGTGTTTTTTTTTTAATATTATAATTATATTTAAATTATATAAATTAACATATAAAATTTTGTTGTTATAATTTTTTTAATTTAACCACAAAAATAAAAAATTTTAAATATTATATTACTATTCAATAATATAATTAAAAATAGAAACCCAGTCTAAACCCAGATAACAAGCCATACTTGACATAGCCCGACGCTCTTTATGTGCGGATGATAGCTGGACCGGCTTCATTTGAATTTTATTAATAAGATTTCATATAAAAATATTTTATTTGGATTTTATTTTATTTCTTAAATTCAAAAAATTCATTATTTTTTTTTTTTTGTCATTGCACTTAAATTATATATTTATTCATTCATAAACTTATTTCTGATAAATATTGGGTTATACATAATTTAGATATGATAAACAATTAAGTATCACATAACACGAAACTCATAATACTTGAACTTATGGGTCGGGTCGAGTTTATTGTTCAAATTTTTAAACACAATACAATATGGTGTAAAAGACAAATGGGTCCGACTTTGGCACAGCATAAAGCAACGAGGCTTTTAAAAATACGACTGTGCCTAGCACAGTATGACCCGTTTTACGTATCTAAGCGATAACGTAAGTTTCAGCAAAGATTAATGCTCTTTCCAATAAAATTGGACGTAGGAATTAGCATAAGGTAAGTAGTTTTAAGCACAAAGCATAACTACCTGGATTTTCCTTTTCCTTTTTCTTTTGGATCGCATTGGTAAAAACGATAAGGTACAATACTACTTGTATATTTCAGGCCATAGGCCAAAGGCATTGGAATGGAATGGAAAAGGTGGAATTTGGATCTTGCATTTTCTTACCTAAGAGAGGGCCATCGAGCTATGGAATAAACAAGAAGAGTAAGTCGTCTTTTGTCACATTCCTCTCATCCCAGCTGCTGTAGATAGAATCAAAGTTAAAAAAAAAAAAAATAAAATCGACTCTACAGTCAGATCAATGAATTGGTGATCTCAACTTATCTAATTCTCTTATGTGAACAATCGGACCGGTGAAGCGATGAGGTTTTACTAAAAAGTTTTATTTCTCGGTTTTCTCAAAAAAAAAAAAAATTATTTTATTAAAAATATTTGTAAATATATGTATAAATTTTATTTTAATAATATTTTATTTATTTTTATATAATATAAAATATTAATTATTTTTATTAACAATAAATAATTTATTAATTTAATTATTAGGTCAACACTCAAACTAATAACTTATCAAATGAAACTTAGAGTGTAGTTATTGTTTTTTTCGAGTTCAAAAATTATAAATATAATTAGATTTCAGATTTATTAAATTTTATTTAAGATATATTAATTAAATTAATTGATATTATTTTTATTATGTTACATTATTTTTTATTTTTAATTTTTAATTTTTTAAATATTTTATTTAAATAAATTAGTACTATGTAAGTAATAGAAGGCTTCTTAAGATAAAATCTATAGTTCTAAAAAAAAAAAAATGAAAAACAAAAAAAAGGTAAAAATTAATAGACGTCATTACACTATGTATGACACGTTATAACTTTCCCACTTATATGGACTGAGAATTTGAGCTTGGGCAAAGGGATATGACAGTTTAATCTCTCGTATCAGTTTTTTGGTTCTAAGTAAAGTGGTTAGCACTGTAGATATCGACAGCATCTCGTGCACGCGATTGTATTTAAGAAGCTATACATTCATGTGAAAAGAAAATGTCGGAGAGAAGACCAAGAAGTGTTTTGTCAAGGTTGAGGCGAATATAGCAAAAATAATGAAGATACGTGTTTTTCCATTTTGTGATTAGAATCCATCGGCTGGATCGCCATTTGTGTAGGGTGCACCAGCAAGTAAACCAGAGATTCCCTAATATATTTGATCTGGAATTTCACCTTGTTATGTCCCCATCAGAAAACACCACGCTTCCAATTTGAAGTCCAACCTTGCAGAATAATCGTGTTCTTGTTTGTATTAGACTTCTATTATTATACACATCTATTTATGTGCTTCCATGGGACCCAGAATGAACAAAGACACCGGTGGAAAGCTTAGAATAATAATGAGCTCGTTTACGAGTGGAATCTCCCTAACCTCGTGTTATCTTCTGATGCGTCGATCAAGTTGAAAACCCGATTTGCTCAGCACACCATTGGCTGTGGATCGAATAAATTCAGGCCACGTGTCCGCAAAGGGAATTTTTCTCTCTACTTCCATAAGTTGTTGCTGGGAATTAGACATTTGTCTCGCATCTTGAATCACTTCTTTCTTTCACTTGGCAGCCTGCCAAATAGCATGGTGTTCTACACAATTACCGATTTGATAGATTGAGTAAACAGCAAGCATTTGTCCACGATAATCAACCGCCCCATTCTCGTTGGCGGAAGTAGTCGGCACCGCATGCACAAAAGAATTTTGACAAAAGGAGCAAAAGTTCATTAATTAAAAGCACAAAAGATTAAAGAATTGTAAGCGTGGCATCGGTATATGTGTTTTTTTTTTTTTTTTTTTTTGGTCTGCATGTAAATTATAAAGGGTCTTTTCAAGCTTTTTTTTCCCTCTAGGTGCCCCTTATCTCCTTCATGAATAATTGCGGGTAGGCTGTTGTGGCCGTGCCACTAAATGCTCGCCATAACAAGTGGTGTTGAACGACGTCCTTTCATCTTAGGGCTAGAGCCCTAGAGGGATAAGCTTTTCCGTCAAAAACCAACTCGACTTTTGATTCCTCCCATGTCTGAAAGTCACATTTTTTGTCCTATACGTTCGTACTAGGGCTCAGCCCGTGACTTTTAGAATATAATTTCATACTCCTTCGTAATATCATTTTTATTGTTAAGATATATATTTTTATCATACAATAAAACGTAATAGTTATATTTTAAAATAATTACAACTTTTATTTTCTAATTTTTATGAAATTTTCTATCTGTTATTTATTAGTTCGAGGAAAGAGGACGTTGCACAATCTAGACGCACTACATTGCCTAAAATATTCGAACACTTTTAGTGTCCTCAAGATTACGAATGCAGGTAATGGAGAAGTCCAAATAAGGACTTTTGCTACTATGCCAAAGTCTCATATGCAAAAATTTCTATGCTTTGTTGTTTTTACTGTATATTTAAGCTATGTTTCTTTTGAAAAAAAATATTAAAATGTATTTTGTATTTATTATTTTATTTTAGATTATGTTTCTTATATTATTTTTTTTAAGAAAAAAACATACAAATTATTTTAAAATAAAATATATAAATTATAATGTATTTTTTTTACTTAATTTATTTAACTTAATTTTTTTTTTCATTCATTAATACAATATATTAATTAATTTTTTATACTATCATATATTAAACTATAAATATATTAAGTTATATATATATATATTATTAGTTTAAATTCAATTAAATTAGTTGAATTAATTAAATTTTAAACTTCTAAATTTTTTGATTTAATAATTGAGTTACTCAATTATTTCACATTGGAATCTTGCAATTACATAATTAGCAAATGCCAATAAATGTTTAGTAATTAATGTGTTGAAAGTCTTATCATAATGTTATGGTGAAAAAAAAACAAAGAAAACCTATAAAAAGATGATTTCCAACCATTTCTCTCATAGTAGACAACAAATTTTATCATAACTTATTAACAAATTATATGCATTTTCCTTTTTGGTGTGAATATTTATGGGAACATTGCTTAATATAATTTAATTTTCATTAATTATTTTGCTACAAATAAGAGGGAGTTGAGAGTAAATTTTCTCTCGGCTTCTCCAGCAGCATTGATATAACATAATAAAAGCCTGTTATATATTTGAGTTACACCCAATCCTATTGTCCGCTATAGAGTGACCCTACATTGATGCCTTTTACAATGGTCTTTCTAAAGGTTCCCATTTTTCCCGGTGTATAATTAGTAATGTCCACCTAGCTATGCATCTGCTTGCCTCTTTTTACAGATTTATGCATTAACGTGGCTTGGGCTGTATACCGAAAGCTCTTGCTCACACACACATAACCACTAACTTTCTACCGACAGCATATTTAGAAATCTAACCATTAACTTTCTACCGACAAGATATTTAGAAATCTACAATGTCTGTCTACCTGCAATCTCACTTGCCAGAGGGTTATTTCAGGATAAAGACACGAGTCCACCTTTCTTTTAAAACTACTCCCATCCACAAAACAAAAACACAAAACAAAACAAAACAAACAAAAAGGCTAAAAGTCTTAAATTCAAACTCCAGTTAGAATCATTGAACCCTTCCCCCCCCCCCCCCCCACCCCCACGGGGGCGGGCGGTCTTCATGAGGAAAAAGACTGGTCAGATCGCTCATTAGCTGGTGAAAGGTAGTGGCATGAAACATGGCTTATAGTCTACGACCAGACTGTGCCATATGTTGACGTAGCGAGAAGAGAATATTAAAGGGGAACGTCTCAAACTACATATTCAAAATTGGATCATTTATATATGTACCAAATTCAAAGATGCCAATCGTGTGCTATTAGTATAGTACACAAGTCAGGGCCGTAATGGCTCTATGGAAGGGGCCCTTGATGAAGAAAATGTTGGACCATTTTTTCGGGGTTTTGTTTTGTTACTCAATGGCACATGCATTAGGGAACCGACACGTTCTTCAACTTTAATTTGAATTGTCACGTAGTCGAGGCATGGGTACCACATCATAAGGAAAACAAATTACCATTTGCAAGGCACAAATTAGTAAATTTTAGGGTTTTTAGAAGTTTGACGAAACAAGGTTCATTCTTGTCTCTTTAGAACTCCTTTTTCCCTATCAAATGAAACCCACAATTCCGTCTTAGAATGCCTCGCAAAACCTAAAGAAATTTTTTTAAAAAATAAAAAAAAAATGTTATTCGTGCACTTTGTAACATTCCTCGCCCCCCTCCCCTTTTTTTTTTCCTTATTAATTAGTTTCAGGGCCAAGTTAATCATTGTTTTATATCTTCTTTTTTCTAAGAACATACACGATATACCAACCTTGATGATGCAAGTTTAAGCCACGCCTGTTCCCACTACTATAAAGGTGAGAACGTCGAGAGATGAAAGTGCTGCTTATTGGAAAGAGAAATGCAAACCCTATTCAAAACAAGTGGACGATGAGTTGGGGAGAATTTTAATTTTTCTTGAGTCTTATAAAGTTGTCGTCATGCATGTTAAATTTTTTAGCGAGTATCTTATAATTTTTTTTTATGTATATATAGGTTTGTTCAAACCTATATATAATATTTCTTTGATTGCAAGTGTTCTCCTTTTGATGTGAAAGGGAAGCGTTGTGCTTGGGCGGTGATATCTTAGTTGGTCTTTAAGTGTATTCTTATTTGAGTGGCTCACCAATAAGAGTGCGTATAAGACTTGAACGACCGACCAATGATGAGAATGTGTGAGACAGAGAAAGGGGGCCCTAGAAGCTATTATCTAATGTTGAATAAGAAAACATTCTAAATTAGGTCACTCATGCAATGGCCGAACGCTGTTTTCAATGGTGAGGGTTTGCCAAGGTCATTGCTCAAATTCCAAGCAATGTGAAAATTTGATCGGCTGCATTAGATGCACGATAATTACCATAACCACGAGCACAACAAGACAAATCAAGACAAGGACGGTCTCACAATCAATTCATGATACGGAAGCATGCGTTTATGATTAATGCCACTCAATTTCAGGTGCGCGTGCAACAGTTCCAGTGCGAGAATTTTAATTTCTAAAGCATCCTGCGTATCAACATTTTACTTCTCTCTGTTGCACTCACGTACAATTTCTATTGGCCTGCAAATCAAAAGAGATAAAAATAAAAAATAAAACAAAAAAAAAAAAAACAAACAATTTCTTTTGGCCTTGTTGAGTATTTGAACAACGCACGGTTTTATACATAAGTCCAAGTTTCTGTCTCAATTAGAATCCGTGAGTCTTACCAACCGTAGCAATGTGGTTGTTTTCTCGAGAAAGGGAGACGAAAACATGAAATTATCGAAACTTCTAATTAGCTTTCTTGTAGATTACGGATCTGATGCATGCGCGCAGTGGTGGATAACCATATATTTCACAAGCAATCATATTATGAGAGACTAGTCTACAATAATAATTAGCAAAATCTGCCTATTTTTGACTAGGAAGTTGCATAGAGAACAACATTCATATAGAGAGAAAAAAAATTTAAAGCAATTTAATCAGCACCACCATAAAGCATGTGTACGATGGTTGGGACACGAGCATTGTTGCTAGTTTGTTAGTACTGGATTCCATGTAAATTAGAGTGCCTGTTGATCAGAAATGGGCCTGGCCCAATCAATTTTTGAAATCACGAGAAAAGCTGGTCATGTATCGGGGAATATCAAGCTGTGAGACGGACAGAGGGGGCATCTTTTTTTTTTTTTTCTTTCTTTCATTTTTGGGCCTTATTTCCCTATTTTCCTTCGCCAACATAAGTATTGTAATTCTACATTAATTATTGTTCTCTTCTTGAGATTGGATTCCAATTTTACCCTAGCCAAGAGAATTAAACCTTACTCTGTTGCAACCTGCAAGGTGCATCCCACCATCGCGTCGTGGCACGAGACTTGAGGCTACAGTTCTTTGGACCAACAGGATGTTAGTCCACAGGCCCATTGTATGATTGAAAGAATGACCCTTAGATGATGAAATTCGGCCCAATAAAAACGTTGGCTCCACATGTGGAGCTGCTCCCAGAAGGTAAAATGGGCCAGTGGACCAACTGTGCTGAATAGTCGGGCCTCATGTTTTCCTAATTCCCATCGCTGTGGTGAAAAACCAAAAAAAAAAAAAAAAAGATTATAGAGCCACTAGCTATAAAGTCTAAGTATATCGTTCAAATCTTAATCCTTACAAGTTAAAAACAAGAGGTGTAGGACGCATGAAATGGGTTGTGTGGGCTTTCACGGTTTGCCATTGATGAGCATTGGGAGAGTTGGAATCCACATTTGGACCCCAAAATTTATTTTTAGACACATGGGGATTCATTAGACCCAGCGCCCTCACGAAGAAACTCGAGCACTTACACAGGGTTGATCGGTCAGATCAAGGAATCAAATAATCAAAGGGAGGGCCGGAAAATGGGACTTGGCCCATGATTTGTAGCGCAGGTTTTTTTTCTTGTTTTTTTTTTGGGGAAATGCCGTCGTTTTATTTATCAAAATGAATCAATTGGGACATATTCCTGACTATAAAAATTGATGCTGGTCTGCTTGCTTGAGTTGTGCGTGATTGTTTATCTAGGTCTATCCCTTCCTTTGTAAGTTATCCTTAATAAAATATTTTGTTAATGTCACTTGTTAATATTTTTTATTCAATCTCTTCATAAAAACAAATCTATTACCTCAACATTACCTACTTTATATATTTTCTATATACTTCGTGCACAAACGACACCAACCTTGGATCACATCGTACTAAACTATTTTTTTCATGCAAAGCCGGAAATTGATATCATTCACGGTACAAGCCTAGCACCAAGCTCCCACTCAGGTGGTTTTTGTCTTATTCTATTGAGCCATGTTTCTGCAAAATTCATTGATGATGAATGCATCACAATTTTCTCGCACGACGCTCTTCCACGAGTACTTCTAATTACAAACAGAGCTATGCTTTCAACGAGATTCACGGATCATGGGCAAAACTAATTAAGAGTGGTTTAACTTTACGGGGATCTTTCGTTGTTGTAAAGGTGATTTGAATTTATTAGGTCGAGTCTGCTGCAGTTTATATTTCGATCATGCATTAAGCACATCCCTTTTTGATTCTCCTTAGAGCTTAGATCCACAGCCATTCGGATGACCAGGCTTTGGTACAAGTAATTTTTACCCAACTCGAAACCTGTAATTGTTACCTTTTTCCATCCGACAACTTTCATTCCTTGCTCTATTTGGACTCCAGTACTTGCCACAGTGAGGACCCGTCTTGAGTCTTGCGCACTTCATTCACACTTTCTCCTTCAAAATGATCAACGAAAAAGAAAAGAAAAGCGCATGGTTTTCTAAAAACTGTTCGAATATGCTGTCTCAATTCTCAATCAAGTTGAACAGTTAGGGTGGCGTCATCTTCTAATTATTGCTTCTTTGTTTATCGGCACACCCGAATTACAAATCCTTGCCTTTTGACGTCATTCTCGTAATCACAAAATGATTGTTGTTGGTTGATTAAGCTAAGGAGAGGACGATTTTATTAAATTGCAGTTGTTCTGACACAACTATTATAATACAATTGTTCTTGCTACTGGTAGAATTTATTTAATTAAAAAATTAATTAATTATTTTTTATTAAATTATACAAATTATACTAAATAATTTTCAATTTTATTAACTGAGAAGTACACAATGACATCATAACAAGTCATACTAACAACATCTCTTAAACAATTATATCGATCACATTATCAAAAATATATTTTTATTAAGAATGACTTAAATTTTTTTATAATAAATCATATCAATTATTAATCCAATGCTAAAAATATATAATAATTTAACTTAACAATTTAATTTCAAGTTGATTATTGACTTATAATCTATTGCATATCTGAATTAATTTCTAACATAATTTACTGTGTAAACCAGTTTTCCGAAGTTCATATATACATATTGTACGCACTGACTGTTCAAAGGCAGTAAAATAGTAACGGAATGAATGATTGTCCAACCACCCCTGAAAAGCGAACCCCATCCTCCACCAACATAGATTACACGATTCAAATTGCTGCCACGTCCCAATATCGACTTCTATCCATCCCCCCGGATTTTTATCTTTGATGAGAATGATGACAACTTGGGGAAGATACGGATGTTTGTAAAAATGCTATGATTGTCCAACCATTCATAAAAAGTGAACCACATCCTCCACCAACATAGATGACCCGATCCAAATTGATGCTTTGTCCCGATCTCGATTTGGATCCCCCGAATTTTTATCTATGATAAGAATGTTGACAACTTGGCGAAGATGTAGATACTTGCTAAAGATTTGTTGAAACCATGTTGGAAAGTTAACCAACAGCGAAAGAGTGTTCACTCAAGCAGTCAACTTTTGAACGTACTAATCCGTCGCGAAAGGGGCCTGAGAGGTGTTAGTGCAGTTCTGTATTGAAGCCGTAGTTTAGAACTGTCAGTGTTAAGCAAATGCCTTTTTAGAGGCGCTCTTGGCCCCGGTTCGTTGGGCGCTTCGTGTCCCCCTCAGCTGGCTTGCCACTCAACTGATCAAGAGGAGTATGCAGACAGAAAGTGCACATTCGGGTGGGACTTAATCTTACGGCCATTATACTTACTAAAGGGTAAAAGAGAAAAAATAAAAAATTTGAAGATTTTAATGTAACTTGAGAATGGATTTATCACATTAGTATTATCACCTCTTTTTTTTTTTTTTTTTGGTTCAAATTTAATAATTATTGCAACTATTTTCATAAAACATTTTTTTGAGGCCGTAAACAAATAATAATAATAATAACAACCTCAATTAATTATCAAGCCAAGTTACCAGCAAGGAAGAAATTCATTGTGAAAGTTGCTTGCTTTCTCTCTCTCTCTCTCTCTCTCTCTCTCTCTCTCTCTCTCTCTCTCTTTTTCTTTTTAAAAAAATGTCAACTAGACCGTGATTTAATTTTCATAAATTAAAATTAAAACTTAAAATCTTAAAAATAAAAATTTTTATTGTTGACTGTTAGAGGTATTCCCTTACTTACTAATTATTATACTTGCACGCTTTTGGCATAACCAAAACCAGAAGGCAGGCAGAAGTTTCAATTTTGCCTTTGACCACGTTGCAACGTGTCGGAAATGATTAGCTGATCTGGAACGCGCTCTCATGTCCACGTGTAATTTGCTTAATAGCCAGTTAAACGTATAAAATATATAAAAAAAATAATTTGTTATATTTACTTATATATTTTTATTATAAATATAAATTTCAGTAGCAAAACTTTCTCTTTCTCTCTCAAGCCCCAGCAGCAACATCAAGTAGCTGCCTGCAAAGACAAGCCTTTCGCTCTCCGCGGTAAAACTCAAAAAGAGTCATTGAAAAAGAAAATGAAAAAGAAAAAAATGAAAACAAAGCAACGCCTGCTGCTATAAAAAATCTGACCCGCTCCACATCCATGTTTTCCTCCATAACCCGAAAGAACTAGGATTTAATTCAGTCATTTCTTCATTCTCTAGTTCAATACAAGAATCCGAATCAAGATCCGTTTGCCTCCCTCGCCCAATCCATTTTCACCAAACCTGCTCCGATTGCCTTCTTCTTGCTGAACGTAGGATTCCCGTAACCGGCGCGTATCCGGTGCCATCAACAAATGCGTGGATCGAAGTCTGGATACGATCATGTGATTAATTGAACAAATCTATGGCCTCAATCCGTCGAACGCTTTCTCCGGCGCATTACGACCGTTCGCACCTCAACGGCGCCGTCAGCTCTCCACCGTGCGTCGGCTCGCCCTCTCACAAGCTTTTATCCTCTGCCGGTAAATACTCCTCTTCTTCGCCTTCGTCGTCGTTTCTCAGCTTCAGCGACGCATCTCTCCGCCGGTTCCTGGCCGCCGCGTTTCCTCAGAAGCGCAAGGGATTTCGGAGATTTTTCTACAGGTGCTTGCCGTTCTTTGTCTTAGGGTTATTGTTAGGCATTTTCCCGTTTGGCCAAGTAGATACCGATATCCGGCATCAGGATTTATCATTCGAGATCAAGCCATCACATTTCAATGTCAGATTGGACGAAAATGATAATCGAAGTTTTAAGCGTGACGATTTTGCTGTTAATACAGTGAGTTCAGGTGTCGATACGCCAGCGAATTACGTTTCCAGATTCGATTATGAACCGAGAAAGCAGTTGATCGTGGTTACACCAACGTATAATCGCGCTTTGCAAGCGTATTTTTTGAACAGATTAGGGCAAGTACTGAGGCTGGTGCAGCCTCCGTTGCTGTGGATTGTGGTGGAAATGAACGCGGTCTCGACAGAGACGGCAGAGATACTGAGGAAAACGGGTGTGATGTATAGGCATTTGGTGTGTGTGAAGAATTCCACCAATGTAAAGGACCGAGGGGTCCACCAGAGGAATGTGGCCTTGGAGCACATTGAGATGCATAGGCTCAATGGAATTGTGTACTTTGCTGATGACGATAACGTGTATTCTCTTGAGCTGTTGGAGAGCATAAGAGAAATTGGGTAATTTTCAGCTTTTGGTCCATTTGGTTGCTGTTTTAACCATTTGTTGTCAGATTGGGCGGTGATAATCTTTAGTGATATGTTACTGTTGTTATCGATGGAGTTATTGGAAACTTATATGGAAGGTTTTAATCGGTGTTGTTACATGGCTTATTTTTTTGTTTTTCATTTCCTGTATAGCAACATGACAATGGTGGGAATTTACAGAATGAGCATGTTTTTACAGAGTGCTTATGAATTTTGTTTTCAGAATGGCTGATCATTGCAAGTATGGCGGCTTATGTTGGAATTGAGTGACAACTGTATTTTATGGGTCATTATGGATTCTACTTTTGCTTAAGTGTTGGCTATTAGCTGTTTCAAAATTTCCTCAAGCAGTCGCCTGTTTGGTTCTTTTTCCCCTGTGAATATGGCATGCATGTCAGCTTTGGTTCAAGTGGTTTTGTTGGTTGCTTTATTTATGCTGTTGTAACTATTTGTCATGATGGTTTTCAAGTTGTATGTTGATTTGTCTTGACCAGCTTAAAGTCTGCTTTTGAAATGAAAATTCCTTCATAACATAGAATAGCTTGGATGGTGAGACAATCCATCATTGTAACAATGCTTTTGTTTTCAATCTGACACTGGCCCTAGCTTAATGATCCATTATTACTTATGCTACTTTGTCAATGGCTGTTTATTTTCTCCCGGCCAGCAACCTTTGTATTTGATTTTGTTAGAATGCTAGATATGACTTAAGTCACATGTTTAGATGTGATATTTTTATGGTTTTTGTATGCTTTGGACTTCAACTCTTTATTACATAATCTGATTATTTCTTGAAGGATGGTGTCCTGGATGTGCCTTGCTTTCTGCCCTTTTCTATCCTTTTATATTGCTGTTCTTATTTTGTAGTCGTTTCGGCACTTGGCCAGTTGCAATGCTTGCTCAAAGTAAAAATAAAGCAATTTTGGAAGGTCCAGTATGCAATGGAAGTGAGGTCATTGGATGGCACACAAATGAGAAAAGTAAACGACTTCGTCGGTTTCATGTTGATATGTCAGGATTTGCCTTCAACAGCACTATCTTATGGGAACCAGAGAAATGGCGGCGTCCCTTTCTAGGACCAATTCGACAGTTGGACACAGTGAAGGAGGGATTCCAAGTAATATCACAAACGATTCATTTTTTGAATATTCCTTCCTAATATTACTTAAAAGCTGCCCTGCGATTGATTTGAAATTTAAACACGGTGTTAGCTGACCTCATGCTTTTTGTAGGAAACCACATTCATAGAGCAACTGGTGGAAGATGAAAGTCAGATGGAAGGTGAGCCGCATGGCTGTTCTAGGATACTGAACTGGCACCTCCATTTAGGTGCTCATGATCACATCTATCCCAGAGGTTGGCTGCTTCAGAAGAACCTTGATGTTATTCTTCCAATTTAACGATGGAGCTTCAACAGGCTATTTGGATGCCACAAAATGAAGACAGGTATGGCTCCATGAGCAATGCACTAATGCTTTGTGAATTTTGTGTCTCGGATAAGAAAAGTCCTTACCAAAAAATAAAAAATAAAAAAAACGTTTTGTTGGAAATATCAACCTAATTAAAAGTGGTAGAGGAAGACTAGAGAAAAACAATCCTTCCTCCATCTCTGAAGGAAAAATATTTAGAGACCAATCAGCAATCAACTCCTGTAAATGGTGGTGATATAAGTTCTCCATTCATTAGCAAATTTCTGCATACAAATGAGTTTTAAACATTTAGCAATTGTGTGGAAAGTGACTTAATTTTGTCATTCCACCTAGCAATTGTGTGGAAAGTGAATTAACTCTGTTTTGCTTGTAGATTGTTTTTGCAGCAAGAGCATGGCCCTTGTCCCATTGGGTGCCTGAGCATGCTGAGTCTGCTGCAGTTGCTTGAACCAGCATCGCAAGATACTTGGTAACATGTCACAGAAAAAAAAGATATTTTTGTATTCATTTGCAGAAATTTCTTATCATGATATCCTTTCATAGAAATGAAAATTTTGATTTGTTGGGAGAATTCTGCGGCTTGTTCTGGGGAAACTTTATGGCCTTATTGTCAGAAACCCTGCCCCTTCCAAGAGCTTGTTTACACTGCCAGGAATGTTTGTGGTGGATCAATTCTTTGTTTGTGAGATTAGGCGTTTTGTCAGGATAAAACGAAAAGGGGTACTTGTCTTAAGAATCTAGTCTTCTGAATCTTGTTCTCACTCTTCTGCTTCTGGATCAATGTTTCTTTAGATAGGAAATTGCACATCCCAAGTGCCTGTAATTTCAAACGAGAAAACGGAATTGGTGTGGTGTAAGCCCTTTTATCATGTGAAATGGACCTTGTTGTGGCGAACCTCGCATCATCTTCTCGGATTTACATTTGCCATTCCAATGAAAAGATTACGATGGGGATGCATTCTTTGTAACGGTATAGTACCTGCCTAACTGATTTTCTTTCAAAGAATTGACTGCTGATGTAGTCTCTTTACCAGAAATCAAATAAAACGGGAGATTTGTGCATTTAATGGAAAGCAAAGTCTCCGATGTTTTTGTTGCCAGCTGTTGAGCTACTCTGACTAGCAACCAAGTAGAGCCCCCAACAATAAATGCTGCTGTATATTGGAAGTGTGCCTTTGCCTTTGCTGGGGTCGAATCATCTATTTTCATAGCCTAAAACAAAAGCATGTACAGTGATGCTTATATCTCTCAGCTAATGGATGAATCCTTTTTCTCCCTCAAAATATCGCCTCAGAAATGATTTAAAGTTAAAATAGCCGGAAAATTTTTATCATAATTACTGACGCCCCCAAAATAATCGAGATAGAAATTGCTTAATTTGTCAAGTTCTGATTGCCAATAATCATACCTCGGTTGAAAATGCAAATTACGAATTCAACATCTAGAAGCTTTACTTTTCCATGTTTTGTTCATTTCCCTCACCGGTGAGCTTGGAAACCCAACCGCAAGTAACCTCAATTGGCTATTTATCTGTCTCAAATTTCTGTTTATATATATATATATATATATATATTAGAAAGGAAAATTCCCATTTATCAGCAATGACAAAAAGAAAACATTTATGAGAATAATGTGCGTATCATTGAAGAAAACATAAAACACAATCATAAACCGCCACTATATATCCTAATACTAGCTTAAAGAATGAGCTAAATGACTAAGGCTGCGATCCATATTCACTTTAAATTACATTGTCTGCTTGGTCCTAAGCAGTGGAATCACTCACAGACCGCATTTTCCTCTCACCTTGAAAGGGCAGTGACTTCAAACACATGCACCGACCATCTAAAAATTAAAAACCACTTGTTCACCGGCCATGTCTGTTTGAGGCAGCAATTGGATACCAAAATTTCAATGAATTAAAGATTATTATTATGATACATACTCTACAGAACTTAGGGGAAATGAGGAGGAAGAGATCTCTTGGAGGCGATGTCTTGTTAAAAGAACATTGCACTTTCATGCAGCCTTCCCCATTGTCTTGGGTCTAGTTGCCCATTAGTCTGACATCCATGCAGTTAGCAGCCAATTCACGTCTTTTCTGCCGGCAACTGAAACTCCAGGTTGGCTTTGTCAACACCCCATCATTGGACCAGTCAATTTCTGACTCCAATGAGCTAATTATTATGCCAGATTTGTTCCATGAGTTGAAGAACTTGTCTCTGTTGAATGTATCGATGGGACATGTGGCTGCTGCTTATGTGATTCATTTGCAAGACCAAGAACAGCCAGCATTGACCTGCAAAATGCGGGAGATTATTAGTTTGTAAAAATCAAAGTGGCAATAGCTTGCATTCAGGCTTTGTGGAAAGGAGTCCAGTGAAAAAGGAACCAGACGAGATTATTTGACAGTCCTGGAACAAAATTGGGGGCTAATAAATTGTGATGTATTAAGTTAATTATCTAAGCAATGCTGCATATTTGCTCATGGTCTTCATTCCAACGCTCACAACCAAAGACCAGCTTAAGGACCATGGGAGTTAAAAGACGATATTCATCATATCATTCATTTCCAAATGTAGCAGCACATCCAGGCTTGCACAGATATAACGACTCATTGGACAAGAATTAACATTTCAAGTGAGGACGAGCACTTCCATAAAATGTCAAAAGGTACAAAGAGAAGCCAGGCTGACAAGATACACAAAGTAACTCCCAACAGCTGGCATCAAGGGGATTTTCCATGATCACTAGTGTGGCGATGCCACGAACCTAGCCAGTGATCCCCGGCCAAGGTACAGATAGTGCTGACCAAGATGGATAGGATGGTTGACCATGATTTGGATCAAATAATTTAGAATCAAAATTCCTTGGCCATAGTTGTTAACAAAAAACTTGAAGAAATAGAGAATAAAGGCCAAAACCCATACTAGTCAACATTGATGAAAAATGAAAAGAAGAGAAAAACAAAAACAGAGTGATACAAAATTGAATTAAACCTTGATAAGGCACTAGAAATACCTCAACTTCCTTTCCTTTAATTCTCATTTCTTTGAATTTTTTTGATATTATAAAGTGGTTTTTCTCCCAGCCGTAGCAAATATTTCAGCCTTTCATTCCTTAACACCAGTTCCTTTGAAATACTCATCTCATGTTAGTTATCCTAAACTAACTTCCTAGCCAGTAATCCACACCATATTCCCTCCAGTTTTCTTAGCAGGACAACTCTGAATTTCAGAATCTCCGAGGCTGTTTTGCAACCTCAACTGGAGAGCTCAGTCTGAAATTATAGAAATCTAGAACCACCACTGAAATTAACCATTTGAAAAGCAAAAACCAGTGAAATTAATGTATAGTCATGGTTCATGCCCATGTTTGTTTCATTACTTCTATTCTCTTGCGAAAAAGTGGTGCATATTGCAAATCAAAAACCAACATCACAGATTCTTCTAGAACAAAAGAAGGGGTCGATCAGGTCCACAAGAACTTAACCTAGGTATTGAAGTTCTTATATTTGGTTGACTTGCAAAAGCAGCCAATGGAACTCTGAGGTTACCATGCTTGTTCAATGCACTCTCAAGTTGTGGAGGTGGTAACTGCAAGCATAAGATACATAAATAAATCAGGATTTGAGACTACAGGCAAAGACAAGGGGAAGCTCTCAATCCACAGCAAACCCTCTAATACCTGCAGCAACACCCGAAAAGAATGTGGCCGTGTTTGGGACACACATTTCAAGAATCCAACCCACAACTTTGGCATTTTCCACACCTGGATCAGAAATTAGCAAATGTTAGCAAGTATGAATAGACGAAGAAGCATAAAAGCTGAAACTCCTATAATAACTGTTCTTTAACTTGAGTAAGCATACCTGTCTGCTCACAAGTTTAGAGAGTATCTCCATCACAAAATCAACCTGAAGAACAACCACGACTGTTATATTCTTCTGTCCATTGTTGTTTAATGATTTCAGATTCAACAGTCTATCAGGTAATAATTATTTATTACCATCCATGTAGCCAATGAGACACGCTCACCAACAAGAGGGTTGTGGGGGAGCTGATTATGGCCAATTTTCTTTATGGGATTTCAAAGTAAGAAGACAGGCCTAAAGTGGCCAGTAATCAGGTTTACCCAAAAAGCACAAAATTCCCAAATCTAAACATTATGGAATGAAGTATAGCATAATTTGATGACTCAAAGGCAGCAAAACCAAAAAACAAAAAAAAAAGGGTTAACATTATGCTAGAAATTTAAGTCTGTCCTGCAGGCTATTGCTACCAATTGGCTTTATTCAGAGATGGGGCAAAAATTAAACCAGTCTCAAAGCCATCTCTGAACCAGGTATGTTTGCCTGTTTCTTTATTATTTTAGTGTGTTAAGAAAACACAGCAGCCTGATGGCACAAGCTGATAGTTAATCTAGCAGATAAGTAGCTCAAATATAAATACAAAAATTGGGGTATAAAATGTTACCAGTGAAGGAAATGCATCAATTGCCTGAATCACTGTTCTCATGAAAAGTAGAGGCAAAGGAGTTTGATCAACCTGACATGTGAAATAGTGACTACATCTACTAAAGTAAACATCATTTTGCTTATCCAAGACCAAGAATGACCTGTACTTACCATCTGATTAAGAGCTTTTGAGAAAACCTGCTGTGTGAAAACCGTACGTTGCTCGAAACAAGCTGAACAGACATCTGTGACCTGAATAGAAAGAAAAGAAGCAAACATAACTGTAGCATAAAGCATAAAGGATCTGAAGGAGGACCTACTAAAAATCCCAAAACTATGCGCATGGCATAAGCACATATGAAGAAACAATCAAGGACACATAGTTCAGATATAATCACTGTCCAAGACTCCCTGTTATTTGATTTGCTCTATTTTTTCACAAAAATTCTGATCTTGCTAATGATTGAATGATTTTGATGTGAGATAATGAAAAGATGACTAGTAATCCATACTGTTATCAATAAATTATATATCCATGTGGAACAAACTAAAATGCCTTTTATGACAAATTTATGGGTCATATTGTGGAAAATACATGCCTTTTTGAGTGGAAGTCCATCCTTTTCAGGACTGATGTCATGAATGGCAACCAATACTTCTGCGGGTGTTAAAGCTGGACCTGTATGAGCTGAACCCTGCCATGAGATAGTTATAGACTCTAAACAATTCTTCCACGAGTGACTTGAGAAGAAACTATTGGTCACAATCACAAGCACAAGTACAGCTAACAGACCCAACAGAGAACCATCTTTAGAAGCCAGTACCTCACAAGTTTTTAAAAAGACTATAAAGAATTCTAATTATATTAATTTGATAATGGCAATGTCTGACAAACTTATGTTGTACTGAAGCACATCAAACTTACATGTTCTTAGTCTCGAAAAATTCTAATCAGAGTTTGTTGATTTTATCAGGATTATGTTTTTAGTCCCTTGAAAATCTATCCATCACAACAATGTCTGTGATAAAAATTGAACATTGCATAGGGCTCCATTTACATCTAAATGTTTGATACGAGCTAATTATTTAACAAACAGGATCTCCCTATTTTCTTCCAAGAATGATAACAATAACAGAACTCAGTACCTGGTAACATAATATCATGACTGTTTAAGATTCTAAATGTTTCCACAAGACCCTATAAGTCAAGAAGATCAATGTGATCAACCTCAACAAGAAGTTGAACCAAAGGAGACTGTTTGTAGAGAAGATAAGCAAAATAATCTTATAGATGATTCTCTCTGGAAGTGACAGATCTCTTATTGCAATGAGATCATTTCTTCTACGGTTGCCTGCACCACTCTTAGATTGTTTGCCAGGAAATATAAGAATCCGTTGTGGAAAATTTGTTCACATGATGGTCTATTTCTGCTTGCCAGTAGAAGACAAGATTTTCCTTTTACACATCTCTTAAAGCTTATTATATTTGACTGTCTTAGATTACCCTTCTCCCAAAAAAGGATTGCATCTATTTGTGCATTTAAGTCAGATTTTTTGCAGTTCATATATTGGCAAAAGAGAAAGAAAAATGTGGTATTTGAGCTGAAAGTACAAAATAGCATTTACATCCTTTATGAACTCAAGTTGGATAACGACTAACTTAGATATACCTGCAATATATGAGCAACTGCCATCTGGAACTTTTCTATTGGAAGGCCAACTAGACGAGGAAAGATAGGTAAAACCTGCCATTATGCAACATTAATATCCAAACTAGCAAGAAAATATGCAGATTTTGACAATGGTATAGGACGCAAGTGCAACAGAGCTGAAGGCACAAGAAGACTGTGAATACTGCAATAAGATTGTTTTAATAATTAAGTAAAAGAAAATAACTCAAAAAATAATGTACTACAACACCAAGAGAAGCAGGCTGGTGATTGCTGATCCTAGATCAAAAAAGTTCCTCTTAATACCTAGAGTTTATCACTAATATCTATCCACAGCTAGACATAACTAATTCCATTGAAAACAAAAAAAAAAAAGAAAGAAAGAAAGAAAGAAAGGATGTTCCTACATTGCAGAAAATAAAATAGAGAAAAGGACTAGAAAGCAGACCTCATTTTTTGAAAGTGAAGATAAAATTGGAATGAGTATAGTAGCATCCTGCAATAAATAAAAATGAGCTAGATTGAGATTTTAAGCAGGAAAAAGCATAGCTTAGATAACAGAACAACATTTACTTTACTTTCATATAGATGTTTCAAGTTGAATATCAACCTTTAATTTAGTTTCATATAAATGTTTCACAGTGGCTATCAGATCTGCAGAAGTTGTTGTCTCCTGAGTCAATACTTGCAGCACCTTGCCAGAAAATCAAAACTACTTTCAGTGATATTCATGAATACAAATTCTGAGAATAAAAGAAGGGTATGGAGTTCAAAACAGAGACATAGAAAATGTCAAAAAAGGAACTACCAGCATCAGAAGATTTTCACATCCTTCAGGTGGATCAGATATGACACGAAGCAATTCAGAATAAGATGGCCCCAAAGCCCTTGTAAGGATTGGGATATGGCGATGCACAGCCTGCATTCAAGGAGGGAATTAAGATTGGAAATACCAAGTAACAGAGGGAGCATGTGTCCCTACTGTATCAGTATGAGGAAAGTGGGTTTTCAAGGACAGTCACATGATCCAATCTACTTCAGAAAAAGAGGAAAAGAAAGGGTAAGTAGGACAAGTCCTGTCATTGTAAAATTTTATATACTACCACAAGGGTAATCAGAAAATCAAGCCTCCTGTCCACAAGGGCCACATAAATTTCAATTATTATATGCTCTTTTTGCATGCAGACTTTGATAGTTGACAGAAGAAGATGTTACAAGTACCATCTTCAGAGAATGCAGATATAGTAAAAGCATTCAACTTCCACATGATGCATGTTATTTATGGAGGCAGCTCAAACATGAAAATTAAACCCCAAAATTATAGCACCATGAACATAAAAATAACCACCAAAATTTTGCCCCATTCGGACATCAAAATAGACTGAATGTGCTACCATATCTTCATCCAAATTTGACCATCCAAGTTTCAAGTTCAGATTTGTGATTAAGTTTGGATCATTTTAAACTACAATTTTGCATAACTATTACCCATAATCAAATAAATAAACATTTAATCAAGGCAGTGTACCCACACTTATGCATGTATGCAGCTCTGAGTCCCTGTACCTGAAAAACTCAGGGCAACCGGAATATTGAGAATTTCAATGTTCAACAATGCCAGTGTCAGATCTAAAATATGAAGTGTGGTTTGGCAGTTAAACCAACATTAACACCCTTATGTAATTACATAGAGTTCATATGTTAAGAGCAGTATTCTTTCCATGGGCATAGTTGAAATTACTGTTAAACTAAGCTTTAATATATAGGAGCACTATGATATTTAGAAAGGCACCATATTAAACAGAAATGTAATTTGCCAAGCTGTTGCTAATTAAAATTGTAAAAAAGCATTACAATAAACAAATGCAGACCTGCTTTACAGCTTTTGGTGCTCGCCCATAGATATCAAATACAAGTTGAAGAAGACTAGGTTTCTGAAAGGAAAGAAATCTCTGTCAGCATTACAGTAATATACAAGTATATTGCAACTTCATAATCTGCAATCATGTTTATCAAGGATGCTGTACACTGACCTTTGTGCATAAAGCAAAAAATAAAGAAATGTGACGTTGAGCTTCAGCAGATGAAATGGAAGCACTTTGGACTACAAGTGGTGCAGCCCTCATGGAGTGATTTTTGTGGCCTTCCATTTCTGATGCTTGAGATCCACTAACTGAAGTTTCTTGACTGATAACCTAATAAGATGTCAAGAAGCCTAATTTCTTCAGTTGCACCAGATGGAAAACTTCTTAAAACACAATCAATGAAAAATGAAAACAGTGCATTTTTCTTTTATAAAAAAGAAGAAAAAAGTGCATTTTTTTTTATTTTTTTTAAAAAGGCAACCAGGAGGTTGAAGGAGCAAATGCTTTTATCACGCACTTGGGGAGGGAGGGGGGGGGGGAGGGGAAACATTGTTAAGCTATGTGCACTACTCTTTTACTGATCTGTCATTATTGGACTGCCTTGAAATTGAGTCAATCTTGTATAGGAAAAATATTATTGCAAGCTATAGGTCAAAGAATAAATTCCTTTATCAATAGGTCAATAATGCACATCTCAAAGCCTGAACTGATACCATAAAAAAATCAACTTCATCTACTCTAAATATCTTAGAGCATTGACGGAAGGAACTTTCATCATGGGCACACAATTAAGTAGCAAATATTTGTAATCAACGAATACAAAATGGAATAAATACTAAATGTGTTCCAGACCTCCCCTTCTCTTTGGTCAGCGTGCCCTGGCTGTGAAAGCTCTATATCTGAAGTATGCTGATCTACAGTTGACAATAACATCTTTGTTGCAAATTGCTCAATATGTTCAGATATGTAGTTTAGCTGATAAAGTTTGTTTGCCACCTATCAGGAATAGTATTTGGATGCATCAGTAGCAAATGCAGAACATAAAATACACCTCTCACTGAAAATAGAACCGAATCTAGCTTTGCATAAAAGCTAAGACAATGGCTTGTAAAGACCACCAGCAAGAAGGTTTCAATGACAGAAGAAATGTACCAGCCGAATAGCTTTCACTCGAATGTCATCTTGTGAATGAA
The DNA here is from genome assembly GCA_037832345.1 of Rhizophora mangle. Lineage (NCBI taxonomy): Eukaryota > Viridiplantae > Streptophyta > Magnoliopsida > Malpighiales > Rhizophoraceae > Rhizophora > Rhizophora mangle. Next base: position 2,876,297 of record JBAPLJ010000320.1, read on the forward strand.
CAGCACACTGCATCAGGATACAATTTCATCAATAACATAATCAATTTGCAATATTTATTGTACTTTCTAGACATATTTGCCTACAGCAATCTTTTAACAAGATTCTTTCACTTCTTTTCTTCATTCGCTTATTTCTTTCTAGGATTCCTATCAAGTTGGATATCCTTGAAAGGTGTTTCAGGCTTCCCAACTTGATTTACCAAAGGCCAATTTAGTATCATTATTGACCATAACACTTGTGCACTCCAGTATAAAATAATACAAGCATTACTCAAAGGGAAGCCACTTGGAAACAATAAAATTAGGACCACAACAATATATAGGGAGACAGGAAAGAGAAAAAAGAATTCTGGAATTTAATAGCCTAAAATGTGTGTTCTTCTTTGTCACTTATGCAGCATGGCAGACACAATGAAGACAGACCATCCCAACCTCTCTTCCCCCCTCCTCTCTCCTCTGCATGCCCACACCCATGCTGTCTACATCATTAACTTAGTTTGCCATGGATGACCCAAAATGGGTTTGCCATGGATCTGAATTGCACAGAAGAAGTGCATCTTTAATTACCAGAATCTAGAATTGCAGACCATGCTCACAACAAATTTCATGGTTTCAAAGCACAAGCATAACTGTGTACCATCTGATATCTCAGAAAGGAGCAAGAGTGACCCATTGCCAAAAATTTCATAGAAGTACACATCCAAATATTGAATCTGGATAAATTCACTGCTATGAGATTTCACATGGCCAAGATACCTTCAACGCTATGTCTAGGCATGCTTGCCTATTGTTTGGACGCCCCAAAATCAAGCTCCACACAGCTCCAAGGCCCTGAGTGACACGCTCCCTGTCCCGAACCTCTTTTCCATGGGAATCAAAAACATCACAGTGGCATAGATCTTCCAGTAACTTCAAGGCTGAGTCTGGCAAAATTGGAATTTCACCCAGAAATCTACTGAAAGACTTGTCTGAAGCAGGGAAAGCATCCAGTAAAGATTTGGCCTGCAATGAAAGTGTAAAACAAATTGAATTCTCACACAAATCATTTAGAATTGAGCACAATAAAAGCTGCTTACCACTGCTAACAGGATTTTCTCATACAGAATAGCAGCATATGAAAAGCTCCCAACAGCATCTAAAATAATGAGAGATTGTAGGTGGTACAGAATATGCACCACCAGATCATGCCCCTGAAATTATAGCTGTTAACATAAGGAAATGCAGAGGAAACAACAGAATTCATAATCAAAAATTGCATAATTGAAACAGATAAGAAAAGGATGTCCCATTGATCACAGATAAACATGATAAAACATTAGCATAAGCATTAGCCAACTGTTACTTTGTTATGACATCAGAAGTAGCAACAATCAAGTGACAGAGGATAGGAAGCAGGCAAACCAAGGCTTTCTGACTTATTTCAGATAAAGGTAGAAACTAAAGAAATAGAGGCAAAAGCATGGAGCAGAACCTGCAGGATTTACAATACAAAATACCTTTTGCTGCTGATAATCCACAAGTATATGTTTTTGCAGCATCACAACAATCTCATCATCTGCATCAATCTGAAAGAAAAAACAATAGAAAGGTTTTGATTTATGCATTATAGACATCAAAATGCAACAGGTATGATAACTTTCACTTGTAAAACTGATTCTAACAGGGTTTTGTAAATTAGAACCAACACATATACGGAAGCAATCCATCGCATGAATCTCAAATTAAAACATAATCTCCCTCCCTGTGGATACCATGTGCATGTCAAACAGCCTCTTTAATCTTTCTCCAGTGAGAAAAAAAATCAAAGATGCAATGACTTAATTCCAAACAATCTAATTATTCATTGCCCTACAGTATGAGTTGCAACAATAATGTGTAGCACTTACTAAAGTGATATCATATGAGGTTCCTTGTTATGGGTTCAGTAGATAAATGTGTGGCCAGAAAGACCAAAAAATATAAATACAGATCACAGGTTTTACATTACATTAGCTTCCTATGATGAGCATGTAATCAGCACGGCCATCATACACACATGTTGAACATGATCAGGCTAAAACATTTGCTGTAGGAAAATGGACAATTAATGAAGTTCCAACTCATTTGAAAGTTTCCCCTGCAATCAACTATCACTATCACACTCACAAACATAAAACAACACTTGAAAAATGAAAAGGTAGGTGCCAAAAACAACACAAAGCTAGTCTAAAACTGGCCTATATATGCATACAGCTACTGATACTAGATCTTGTTACATTCTAAAGCATTATAAAGTTTCTTAATGCATACATTTTGATCAAAAGGATTTTCCAATGTGCTCATTACAATGTCCAAAGTAGGCTTACAAGAAAAAATAACTAACATTTCACAAGCAAGTAAACTGTTAAAAAGAGATCAACAAACATAGAGTATGTTGCTCCTACCTGAGCGACTAATCGAGCAAGTAATGCCATGCGTGTCTGCCTACAATCAACCCCACACAGATGCCGGTAGGATTCAACAATTCTTTCAACTGCTAATTTTCTCACATTGTTTTGCTGTTCTTCTGTCAATTCAACATATAGTGGAAGCTGAGGTAGATCATGATAAGTCTCTTCTGGTACTGATGTACTTGAAGCAGCTGGAGAATATTCATCATATTCCATCAAAGATGGTATTGGAGTGCCATCTGTCACCTCAGCATGAGACGACTTTAATGCAGTGGAGTCCTCATCAACTGGCTGATGAGTAGAAAGTGGAAGATCAGAAGAAGCATTCAACTCTGAAGTGGGCACAATTTCAACAGGTCCGCTGAGAACCCCATCTCTGGGGACTAATTGCTCAGCTTCAGAAATTAATGGAACTTCTGAACTCTTATCTTCACTTTTGCTGTTCACCATCAAAAGTGCAGGAGGATTATCACCATGTGTGACCACAGGAAGTGAAAATGGCTTAGTCAAAGAAGAACCATCAAATTCAGGTTCTGTGGCATCACTATCATCCACAACAGGAGCAGGCGTCATGCCAACAGCTGCCGCCACACGTCGTGGATCCAGGCGACGTGGATCCTGAAAGAGCTATCAATAAGTTTTGTGAATAAAAACAATCATACAGACACACTAGGCCTATATGTTGACAGACTGAATATTAATAACAAAAATCAAGCAAAAGCAAGCCAACATTACCCTTCTAGGATCACGTTTGGAATCCACAGGGAAATTATTAGCAATCGACAAATCAGAGGAAGCTGAACTATTTGCCATGGCTGCAGAAAAAGGTCCTTGTGCAGTAGGAGGGGCAGAAACAGAAGTTGTAGGAGCATAAGGTGACACAACTGGTGCTGGACTACCAAGGGAACCAAAGTGCTGAGTTAGTGGTAGGTTCCCAAGCCTTGTTAAGGGTGGGGGGCTCTTAGGCAAATGCTTCATATTAGTCACCACAATATCAGCTAGCAGCTCAGGATGCATGTTTTCAATGAGAACTTCAAGTGATTCAGCACCTCTCTCTCCTTCAGCAAGCAATGCACCAATAATAGCAATCATTTTCTCTGCCGGAGTCAAATCACTGTCTAATGGAAGAACACTATTGGATACTCCATTAACCACACTGGTTTCCGGCTCAGAATCATTTATTTGGATTGGCAAAGTCGAGGTGTTGTCAGGACCATAACGAATTCGCTTGGGGGCTACTTCATGACCATTAGCTTGCTCTTCACTCTCAAGAGGCACAGGTCTTTTCCTTGACTGGTCCCCTGAAACTGGCTGTTGACTTGATGGCTGATCATCCTGATGACCAGAAATCAATTTTGGTTGGGAAAATGGAAATTTGGTGAAAACTAGCTACTAGAGTTTCACAATAGAAAAAGAATATGTAATGACAAACAATATATGGGGAAGAAATTACCTGGGTGAATCTAGATTCACGTGAAGCACGCTCATTTATTTTAATCAGTTTATCAACTTGTCGAATAACTTGATCAGCTGCATCCCCAGCATTCATTGCACGTAAAGCCCGGAGCAATCTATCTCTTGACTGAAAAGGAAAGGAAAAGAAAAAAAACTCAACTATAAGATCATATAATGAAAATAGAAATCTTTGCCGGCACCACTATTATCTAATAAACTCCAGTATATTCCTTCAATTCACTAAACAAGTATCCAAAGTTGACCATAGTAAAATAATAAAAAGATAGATGATTAAAGAAGGGCACTGAGTGCACAAGGCTCCCACATTGTGGATCTAAGATATCAATGATACATCTAACGATTTTTGAAGGAAGAGAGGTTAAATTCTAGTTCACATCTTAACTTTGGCATGTCATGGCTTACTAGTAGATTTTGGGCAGACAACTAATAATCTTAAATAATCTCACCAAAAATATTTGCTATAACAGCTTACTTGTCTATATACTAGTTTTCCCTTTGTATAATACAAGGGAGAACAAGAAGAAGCAGATGTTCAAACCCCATATTGCCTGAGCTACTGGTGATTATCCAACAACAAGGTTACTGACATTATGGAACCATTAGCCTCATAAATGCAAGGCAATGAGTGCTCGTAACAAAGACTATTAATGATCTAAAATGAATATGAGCTCAAAATTTTAAACTTAAAACAACATTGAGCAGCAGGTATGTTGATAAAGTTATGCCATAAACAAAAATCTAGTTGATGCAGAAAGACCAGGACAAAATGACTGAGACTTCTAAAAATCATAGCTTTGCCATTGTTCAATTGACAGAAACCTGTGGGAGACAGGTCAAAAGTAATACATATGCATGTGTGAATAACAACCTTGAGCAAAGTAAACAGGGAAAATAATGAGGTAGACTAAAAAGAACTCACCTCTACTATGGCAGGGTGAGCACAACGCAGGAATCCCAAAAATGCAGTTCTCAAAGAATACTGGAGACTGGGATTATGGCTACCCCTTGCCATCTCCAAATTTTGATTGAAATCAAGCAATACAGAAAAAACAGTATCATAGTGGATGGGTCTCTTCCTCCCTATGGATGCCAGACTGCCAAATGGATAGTGTGTTGTTAGGGAACTTACTGGAATGACAACACAAGTAATTTTAGAAGGTAGTTTGAGGTCAATGAGGAACAGAAGCAAAACAACTAACTGAAAGGACAGTAAAATATAAATCAGTGGAGCAGATATGAGACATAACTTGTCAGATTCAAGAATAACACAAGCAAAAAGAAAATGCGAACCATAGAATAAATTCATTTGCAAGGAACTTAATCATATTTACATATTAAATGTGTGTATTTATACAAGTCCATTTATGCATGTAGTGGCTAAAGAATAAGTATTCCTAAGTCCACTTAAAGTGGCACATCATAGCACAAGTTTACTCTTGCAAGCAAAAGTCATTTTGACAGTGACCCTATACCACAGTATTTAAACAAGATTCATGCAATGCCAAATACAGAGAGGACAGGAAGTTATGACCCTGCAAGAGCCAAGTACATTCAACTCTTCTATCAAAACCAAAAAGTACATATAACTCCACACCACTTATTAAATTGCTTTATCTGATGGATTTATGCCAACTAATGCCTACATTAAGGGTCCCTACTTTCCACTACATACTCTCCACCAAGATTATCTGGTCCCAGTAATCATCTGGGAAATACTGATAATGGTATGCTGCCATTGGCTACTTGCTCCATGAGAAAAATGAATGATCACTGACAAGCACAGAGAAAATATGAGTAGAAAAAGTTTCTTGCAATGATCATCCCATTCTGAGACTCTCTTGAATATAAAAAGTTCTGTGAGAACCCACACTACCTGCAACCCATTACCTTTTTCTATAGGTCAGCTTGAGATATTACTTTGCTAGTTCCACACAGCATTAGATATGAGCATAATTTTAGTGTACAAGAATCTCACACTAAAGGAGATATACATTTCAACATAAATCCATTCAAGACAGCAGCAAGGGCATTTTTCCCTATAATCTATGAGACAATTCAGCTTCCAGCAAACTGAAGCCACATCCAACAATAAGAAGAAGTAGCTACTTTAACCATAACACCCTGGAGATTCAAGGCAGAAAAACAAGGCAAGTGACAACCTTGGACTAGTAATTCATCCACTGAATGAGGCATTTCAACCCCAATTAAAAAAAAGAGGAAAATCATCCACCAAGAGACATGCATCAAAACTAAAGTAGAAACATCATTATGCAACTCACTGAAACCAAGGATCCCTTACAACATCAAATATTTCACTTTTGCATCTTGCCTGAGTAATCTAAGAGACATCAAACTCAGAGAGTTGAGTTTAAAATGCTACTTAGCAAGGATTAAACTACTTAATAAGGATTCCATAGAGGCATTTTTCTCTGAATCCTGTACTTTAAACACCGGACATGTTAAGGCCGATCATTAAGTACATTTCATGCTATTGATATCAACCACCTTGACAACTGCACTTTCTCATGCACTCTGCAGATCAGCCACCTTATCTGTTAAGACCTTTTTTCCTTATATCAAATCAAAAGCTGAAAAATATTGTATGACCCAATCTTATGCATGAGCAACTTTATCAAAACCTAGACTGTGTTGCACAATTAATGATTAGCCTCAAATATTGTCACGTAGCATATATATCAATGAAAGAAATGGACACTTCTCATATAATAGCCACTTCTCATAGATGAAACCTATTATGTATTTTCTACCCTAAGAAGCTTTCCAATGCTTCAGAAGGGAGACATGGCACTGCATATGCAAAGATCAATACCATTCCATCTTTCCACCTATGAAGTTAGGTGCAAACTGTAATGGCCTGCCTACAAGAAATTTTGCATACTTCTACAGCCACAATAAAGAAACTGAACCACATATCAGAAACTCTTTTATTCCACTGGATTCTCGAATTCCTACAACCACCTACAGCCAGCCAGGTAGTGCAATTTAAGAGATTTACAAAGCAAATACATCCTTAAACAAATTATGGGATTTCCAAAAAGAAACCGAGAAAAATGAAAATAAAGCACATTCTTTAAGTAGTGCACAACATCAATGATGAGAACCATCAAATCACAGAAGTGTGGCAAAACTACACATTGACTATTCTTCAAAGTTGCTTCCACTAGCTTCTTTCTACCAAATAGGCACTTTATATTATCTCCAAATAAGGTTGCTGGTCATCCCAAAGCTTAAGAAAGGCTGTGTTGCAATGAGCTCCCTTGCAATGATTTTTTAACCCTTAGCACTAACCACACATAACACAAGTTGTAAAGCATTCAATCATATTAACCACAAAAATAACATGAATCGTTCAAAACAACCAATCTAAGCCTGACAGTGCCATTTTCATTGCCAAAACCAATAATTCTCCATCTTCCAAATCAAAATGAGATCACAGGATGGTTTTACTGCCTGCTGTTTTGTAAACAAGAGTGGCATGTCTTTAACAACCAATAAACTGTTAAGTGCAAAAGGTTCAACCAAAAACCAGCACCAAAGCAGCATATAACATTGCTTCCATCCCAGTTCCAATTTGAGTGAGAGACTCTCCTGATTGAATAATGCCCCATCTGTTATAAATAATTCCTTATATTTTAACCACATTTTTTCCCAACATAAGATTTGCATTAAAAAGGCCCATATAGCCTCCACAAAGTTAATAACTTTATTTTTTATGAGCAAACATAATTACTTCATGATTCATGGAATTCTGCTAAGTACATTCTATCTGTCCATGATGCCTTCTGTCTTTACTCCTTACCAAGGGATTCCAGGCACATATTATTTCTTCAACAACTATATATCCTATGATGCAAGCTCAGAATCACAAATCTCTCGACACAATGACCAAAATGCATATACTCATCACACTATCAAGCTGGTCACTATGAACAATGTCACAAGATGAAAAATCAGTGCAATAACCCAACAAAATAAGTTCCAAGCAGCCTTCAATGTGAACACATTTGGCAGCTGCAGTAATCAAATAACACACCATTTTCATTTGATACAAACACCTGTGACCCAAACCTGCTTCCATGCAAATACCGTATATCAAATCACTTTATGCCACATTCCTATTACTCATCTCCTTTATTATGGTTTGATCATAGTAACCTAATGAGATAACAATAAAGTACACACTGCTATGAATGGATGGAAAATTTGTGGGGAAAACAATTGGCCTATTATGCACAAATTTAATCCAAAATTACATGTCAAGATAACTGTGTTTCATGTGAAACAGTCCTGACCAAATTTTAATGGCATCTAATTGATTGTCACAGGTGCGTGTTACGGGGCAACAAAGCTCTTAAAGTTACTTTATGGCACGTTTTTGCTTGAACATTCCAGAACATAAAGATTACCATGATGAGTTCAGTAGTATCTAGTGCTTGAATTTTAGAATACTCCCAATGCCTTTATTCTGCAAATGTTACTGCTTGGTATATGGGTAGTAAATTCAAGAATGTTCTGAGTGAGCAGTACACTGCATAAGGGTTAAGTTTGCGCACACACCAAACACTAAACTTTCAAGGCAGTAGGATCATTGATGATCAATTCATCATCCACTTCCAGGAGTAACAACAGATGGCAGTCAACAAATTTCACGTTACAACTAGCTACCTTACAGAGCTTCAGCATTGTAAGCAATTATTGTTGATGTATAAAAAGCAAGATGAAAGAAAACTTCAATAAAAGGCTGCAGTGTTAATTAAAGAAGTGAAATGAAGATCTGGAACCATAACATTTGAAGAGCATATATTGGGTAATTCCCAGTTTAAAAAAATCTGATTACTCGGGGTATTAATTGTGTATAAACTGCTGCAAAACATTATATACATATTCATATGTCACATTAGCCATCAACTGTTATTCACATACAACAAAGACCTTTGAACAAAAGAAAGTAAATGGTCTCTCTAACAGTTAATGGAACACAAATTGCCTCTGTCTCAGCACTTGGGATGACCATTTTACCATCAATTAACCATACTTATCACTTGCCAAGAGTGCTTGAAAGTATCCAAACAATGTGACCATTGTCTACCCCAGAACTCTCCTTTTCTGAACCACCGATGCAGCAGCATCCAAGCCCAACAATTCCTCAAAAGAACTGGTCAGCATGCTGCAATTATACCAAAAGCAAGCAGTTGAACTTGTACTATAACGTGTTTTCAAGTTTCAGGTATCCCTCCAAAAATTCAACAGTGTAACTTTGGGCGATATGCATTTCACCCCCTATACGCATCAAAATTTCAAGGCGTCCATTAATTGAAAGATACTTGATGTATCAATAACAGAAGATTTATAATAAATGCAATCAGACATTCATACTGACAAAAATTGCTAAACTTCTACCCAGGAAATAAATTGCACATGAACAATAGTACATTTCAGCACAAAAGAACAATAATGCAGCAGGCAAGTTGCGACAATGTGAGTGGGGAATAAGATGCATAATATATGTGTATTCTTATAGGAAGAGTCCACTCATTTCACAAATCAGAACACTTGAGAACTTGACATAAAGCCACTAATGCTATCTTCTGTGACCTAAACAGAACAAGAGAAAGCCAAGAAATATAAGATAATTGAGCACAGACAGTTTTTCATTCGAACTGCTAGCCATGTTATATGTGTACAACATACTAAAAAAATGTCCAAGCACTGCAGAGGAATCACCAGATAGAAAGGCATTTTGCTAGTCCTTTCCCCTTCATCGAAAATAAAAATCATGGGAATAAAATTGGGAAAAAAGAAAGTACTACTAAACACAGCAAGTATGCTCAGCAATTAAGATGGCAACTACATCAAGTCTATATGTTCTTTCTGTTTAACTTGATAGCAACTTCTTCACTACAAAGACCCACCCCAAAGGTTGTAGTACCAGGCACAATTCCATTGCAATTAATACATTTAGTGAGAGTTCTTGGCATAACATGATCCCAAAGCTTCATTAGATAACCCTGTAGACTTTCGTACCTTAAATGAAACCACAAGTAACCCTTCATCTCACAAAGAATAACAGTTTTAATAAAAAGAGCTCATGTGTTTTTTATGTTAAGGGAGAACCTACATGTGACGGTAAGATTACTGCACTGTGACCTAGATGTTGTAGTTTCAAGTTGTGGAAATAGCCTCTTTGTAAAAACAGGAGTAAAACCACATACCACACCCACAAATTATTATGCAATGGGATGCCCTATATGTTTCTGATGCTATGGCTGCATATTTGATGGTTGATAGTATCATAATGAGACCAAAGGAAGATGTTAACTTACATGTTTCTTTGTTTTAATAAAAATTTATTACCCAACAACCAGTTAGTTATTGAAGATCAAAGTGTTTTGTGTGTGTGTGTGTGTGTGTGTGTTGGGGGTGTTAACAAGAATAGAAAAGGTTAGAAAGTGAGATTTACACTTTGTTAACCAAACATATAACAGACAAAAAGGCACATCTATTAATTCTAGACATCCAAACATTTCCTCTAACCATTGTACCCAACCAACATTTTAAATAAGCAGCCAAAATCATGCAACACATTTAGCATAAAGTTCAAGGTATGAAGAGGTGTTGAAGTGTAGTAGCATCAAGAATGAGAACACTTCTTCCATCCCAGTCCTATTATCTATCAACATTCAAGAAAAAGCTGGAAAATACAATGGAAGAGCATCAAACCACCTGCATGAGAGGCTACATAAAGATTTCTCAACAACCTAAAAATGCACAGGCAAGAAAATTGATAATCAACACTCACCAATTGACAATAGTAATTGTCAATGAACCAGGATGTCTACTAGGCATCCGCAAGAAATCCAATAGAATGTTAAGTGTTCTATTTGCATCTGACGTGAGTGCAACTGCATCTAAAATTGGATGCCCACCAGCCAGCCATGAAATGTTAAATACCCGTCTATTTCCTGTAATAAGTACACACAGATCAACCAAAAAGGATATTAATTAATTAAAAGGCAAGATTCTTTGAAAAAGGAAAAAAAAAGTCCAGCCACCAGTCATCCCATATGATTGTTTCATACACTCACAAATTTTAAGAAAGTACCTTCAGTAACTTGATTTTCAGAGTCAGTGTCACTTGTAAAGAGTAAAACATATGTTTCCAAGAACTTCAGTGCCAGCACCTTTGTTCCAACAGAACCAGGCTACAGTCAAGTCAAAATGACAATCAGGTGGGCAGTAAATTTCACACAGCTCCACAGAATGTAGAAACATAAGATCCCCTAGAATAATTGAAGGAGGATCTAGTTCAATGCCCAAACATAAGCAAACAAGGGACTAAGATTCATTTCATGAGCCTTGATCACAACAAGACCACTTTTATATATCTAAACAAAGATGCAAAACTTCTATAGAGATGCTGCAGAGAAGGTTAGTCTTCTCTAGATGCGATGCTCTAACTCAAACTCTGTAAATTAAGAAACTAATACTCCATAGACTATGTAAGGTCTTCTACCAATGAGCTTTCGGACAACTGCAGTAAAAATTAACTAATGACTTGTAAAACAGAAGTACAGTGGTTAAAGGACCCCCCCTTCCTCACTCCTCCCCCCAGAGAAGAAAAAACATAAGCAGCAATTCAAATATAATTTTTTCTATCAGCATAAAATGAAATGCGATACTTGATGAAACTAACTGAAAACAGGTGAAATTTTTACTAACAAGCACAATTACAGAGTACCTCCACTGCAATTGCAGAGACAGAATCCTTGAACTTAAGCATCCATATCCATAGTTCTTCCAGCCACCTTTCCACCTTGCCTCGCCGGTGAGACTATACAACAACAACAAAAACAACAAAGCCTTGATTCCAAATTTAATTGCAGCCAGTGACACTATAGTTTCCAATAATAAGCATAGGCATTATGTTATCAAAAATCTAAACTCATAATTATGTGGCAATTATGAAATGCACATTAAGAGAAAGAAAAACTATATGCTATAGAGGCTATATTATATAACATAGTTGTTTCTTAGAGCACCAAATAGATTGTGGGGAAAAAAATGGCAGAGACATGTGTACCTTTGCACAAAGCATGCGAGAGAGAGAGAGAGAGAGAGATTTTATTTGTCATAAAAAATGGTCATAATCTTATACATAAACAGGATGCCACCACAATACTATTTCAAATTACATGCATCCTTCTAATTTTTCAGAATCTGAGCAAATGCCTACTATTCCAGAAATTCAATTATGAATTGTTTCCACATCCAAAATAAAGCATGCACATGTGTTTTGTGGAAATGGGAGCATTAAGAATAGGACACCTGAAATGCCATCTCCTCTAGAACACTGGAAAAGAGATGTGTTCCAGTGACAATAGACTGCCTTGCAATGATTGGATCAGAATCACTTAAGAATGCCAATAAGACAGGTATCAGTATAGAACAATACTCCATTGCTTTAAAACAAATTTCTTCGATTATCCTGCCAGCCATTTGGGATAAAACACAGAATAAAGCTCCATGTACAGTTAGAGAATACCAAAGCAAATCCACTGCAGTCAAGAAAATGTAGATTTTTGAGGGAAAAAAAAAAAAAACTGGCCGTAAACAAGTTGTCTTGAAATAACAACTTATCTTGCATCAAAATACCATAACAATGAAAAACAACCTCCAAGTAAGTTTAACTCCATTAAGTTGAATTAAAACCATCAAATATTGTGTTACTGCTCCATGGGGACATTTTCTCAATTAACATCTGATTTTTAAGAATATCATGAAAATAGCATACCACATTTGCAGCCCCAATCCACAAGAGAGTTCATAAATCCAAAACATACTGTTAAACGCACTGCCACTACAGCAATCACAATATGAATTCATCACATTCTTTGAAACCCTATAATCAAAAACTCCTGAAGAAAGAAGGAAAATTAATTCGGAAACTGAAATCAAGGCAGAAAAATTAAATAAAAACAAACACGAGAAAAGAAGTCGAGCAACCAAAGCAATGAAATTCTAATAATGAAACAGTAACCAGCTAATAACGACAAACTCTCAAGAGAACGAGAATAAAACAGCAAAGGCATGGAAATTAGGGTTTGAACTAACTCCACGAGCATTTTCCTAACAAGACTCTCCGGCGAGTACTGGAGTTCAACTAAGTAAGGGAAGAGCTCGGCGGCGACAGACGTCTCGACCGACAAGAGAATGTCTTTGGCCTGCTTCAAGGAAGAAAGCTTCACCGCCAGGTCGGCGTGGTTATTTGCGGCGGTGAGGAGAGACAGCGCTTGGTCCCTCGAAGCCATAGAATTGGCCAATTTCTACTCTTTAAGCGTAATCTTGGAGTCAGAGATCGGTGATTGATGCTAGTTAGGGTTTTGAAGATGAACAATGAGGCTTTCTTAGACGGCACACGGAATTGAAAGTTACGGAAGAGGACAGTCGGGGACACGGCGGCCTTTGATTTGAATTTATATAGTGATTTTTAGTTGTGTGGAATCGAGAACAATAATATTTTGATGATTCTTTTTAAGTGAATGTTACGTTTTTACTGGATTATAAGCTTAAAGAAATAAAAATTAAAATAATATTTAATAAAATAAATAATTTTATTGATCTACATCATTATTCAATCGACAGAAATTTTGTAGTAAAAAATAAAATCACTCTAAAAAAACAGTCATCGAACATGTGAGACTTTGAGGATGCATTGAGTTTCGAACCTTCATAACTTAATTGAATTGAGGAAATTGTTAGAGATATTTTTTATTAATAAAAATATTATTTTTTAACTACAAATTTTAATTTATATATATATATATTTATCATTAATTGTATATAACGTGTTTAATAAAAATATTTTTATGAGCAATTGATATTCCCGAAAGAGGACAGTTGGGGTGGGAGGGACTTTTGGTTTGAATTTATAAAGTAAAGATGGATTCTCCTTATGCGATAGGAGTTTCTGTGTGTTTTATATATATATGAAAGAAATCAAGAATAATGATTTTTTTTAATAAGTGTCACAATATTTCTCACTTTGCAATTATGTTAATAAGAATGAGTTTAAAAAAATAAATAATCTTATCCACCTTCGTGTTCCTCATTTGGAAAAAAATTTATTGTAGAAAATAGCATTCACTCTAAAAACAATCGTCAGGACGTGTGAGGCCTTCAAGTATTTTGAGTTTTGGATCTCTATAATAATTTAATTGAATTAAGTCGAAAATATTTTTTGAAATAATTTTTAAATATATTTTTTTAATAAAATATTATTTTTTATATAAAATTTTTAATTTATATATTTTTTTTATTAATTATATATAATATCTCTAATAAATATATATTTATATAATTATTTTTTTAATTAATATATGATATCTTCTATTTATTAAATATTAATTTATATTATTAATTATTAATAATTTAATAATATTCATATATTTATATATTTTTTATATTTAACATAATTTTTTTTATTTAAAATAATTTAATTTTTTTATAATTATATAATAATTTTTTTATTTATTAAAAAATTATAAAATAAAATTAATTTATTTATTTATTTAATTTTTAAAAAAATCATCTTAACATATAAAAATATATATTACAAAATTTTACAAATAAAATTATTTTTTATTGAAATAATTTTTTTTTTTTTTTTTTATTTTTTTTTTACTTTTTAAATTAAGTATTTTTAGTAACAAGATATTTTAAATAGAAAAAAATTCATTTTAAACTAATATCAATTAGATTAGCCTATTTTTTCTTTAATTTTTAAAGAATTGAACTAATATAAAATATAATTCATTGATTCATTAAATCAAATTTAATAAATATTTTGATTGTCAAAAAGAATTTATATTTATATTTTTACATATATAAGCACCTTACTCATTTTACCTTTATTATGCAAACGTTATTTTGTTAACCTTAGTTAGAAAATAAATTAAATGATCAATAGAGTTTGATTGACCTAAAAAACAAGCTTGCATTAACTTGAGTTTAGGCCAAAAATTGATTCAAAATATTTTATAAATTAACTTTAATTTAAATAAACTTAATTCAATTATAAGTGTACTTTTAAGATAAATAATATTAGACTAACTAAATTAATACAGAATTTATCATCAAAATTAATACTATTTATAAATAATAATTTAATTTTTAAATAATATCGTTATATTTATTATATTTATTGTTATTATAAATATTAATTTTTAAATATAATTTTTATTAGTGTCAATTGAATTTACAAAATATAATATTAAATTAATTATAATATATTTATAATTAATAATTTTAATTTTATAATTTTCATTAATTTTTATTGATTTTAGTTTAAAATTTATTTTAAAATATTTATTAATTTAAAATATAAATTTTGTTATATATATATATATATATTAAAGTAGAAGCGAAAAATATAACAATTTGAGAGTTAAGTTGGGCTCCACGGCCCGTTTAACAACAGGGACAAAAATCACCGGAAAATTCGAAATTGCAGCGAAGTGTTACATTGGGGAGGAACCGGAAAGAAGGAAAAAAATGGAGGGGTGGAACCCGAATACGAAATCCACTCTTACCCAGATACCGCTGTTGACGACGAAGGCGGGGCCGAGAGACGGGGCTGCGTGGACGACAAGGCTGAAGGAGGAGTACAAGGCCCTGATCGCCTACACTCAGATGAACAAGTCTAACGACAACGATTGGTTCCGCATCTCGGCGGCCAATCCAGAGGGGACACGTTGGATAGGCAAGTGCTGGTACGTCCACAACCTCCTCAAGTATGAGTTCGATCTTCAGTTCGATGTTCCCGTCACTTATCCATCTACTGCTCCCGAGATCGAGCTCCCTCAGCTCGACGGTAAGACCCAGAAGGTAAGTTATTATTATTTTGGTTTCCTTTTTGGCTATTTGTTTTGATTTTCTGGGAAAGTAAGATAATTGGTTGTTTCCGTAGATGTATAGAGGGGGGAAGATCTGCTTGACGGTTCATTTCAAACCGCTTTGGGCCAAAAATTGGTACGTTTTGTAGTCAATTTTGGTGTTAGTTTTTTAACAAGTGATTGGATTTTGGAGTAACTTAAACAGACACGATTGAAATTGACCATTTGAGTGCGTGGTTTGCACAAGTTCAAGATTAAGGAAATGTAGAATATCAAGTATTTTTAACTCATTCAATTGTTTTGGCAATGACATTCTTGAGTGCCACTGTGCTTGCAAGCACAACTGTGATTTATGAGTGGAGTTAAAAGTAACATATTGTGAATAGGTTCTTAAAATTGTGGCTTCTTACATTTGTTTTCGAGGAAGCTGAGCAGGTTCAAAGTTTTGAGTAGGTGCCTTAGTTCCTTTTCTCAGCTTTGAAACCTCCCTCTTGTGAATTCAAAGTTCCCATTTTGACTCATGCATCGGGCATAAAAATCCTTAGTGTTTGGTGCTGCAATTGAACAGCAACCATTCTTAACAACTATGGTGAATTATTAGAAGGATACATGCAATTTAGTTGAAAAGCATGCATTATGCCTTGTGCAGCACTTGGAAGGAAGCATGATGATCTGGAAAGAAATTACTTTCTGTCACCTATGAAACATTCGACTATAATCTTGATTTTATCTTACATTGTTGATGAATTGGCTTGCATACACTGGCATGCTTCAAAAAAGTGCTTATCTTTAACTAGATTACCTGCGACTAGAAATGTTACTTTGGCTTTGATTTGACTTCATTCTCTCTTTTGTCATTTCCTCTTCATCCTTTTTCCCTCTATAATTGAATTATGAAGTGAAAAGCACTCTGCATCTCGCTTTTAATTTGGCAGTCCTAAATTTGGCATTGCACATGCACTTTGCTTGGGTCTTGCTCCTTGGCTTGCTGCAGAGGTACCCATTCTTGTGGATACTGGCATGATTAAGCACAAAGATGATGCAACCTCGTCTAGTGACTCCTAATCATCCATTGAGCATCGCTGCTGTACAAGTGGTGTTTTGGCAGAGTTCTCAACTAGTCAGTGGAAGAGAATGAGCATTGACATCAGAGGGGAACTTACAGGATCTTTGCTGAGCGCATAATGTATCTGCAAAATTGCAATTTTATTGATCTAATATAAACTTTCATGACAGTGAAGTTACCTGACTGCACAGTTCACTTATAAATGTAATCACAATGAGTGAGGCTGTAGATGCTTTCACTTAAACAAGCAGAAAACATCCTTGAAAATGCTAGTCTTACAAAAGCATGACAAATTGTCAGTTGGTCTTCCATGGGTTTTTTATGTTGCCTTGAAACAAATTTGTAGAGACAATGTATGATATCACAAATCCAACTTTGTTGCACTGTTCTTGCCTTATCTGTTGACTTCTTCTAGTCAAGACATTCCCATTGAACCATTGAGATACTTACTGCAATGTCGAGTGGATCTGGAACAGGGAATGAATCAACACCAATTGCTTTGGACCTCCTTTTTGCCAACTCAGACCACCAAAGGTTAGAGTGGCGCAACACTTCTGTTTGACAAAGATGCAGCATTATACCCACGTAATATGTAAAATGTTCAAGCTGAATGTTCAGGCGTCAAGAGCAGGAAGGAAAAATAAAATAGCAACAAATACACAACCGTAGGCAGTTACATTTTGCATTTTTGTGTTTATCTTAATCTGCAAATGCAAATAAGAAATTATTTTTGTTCATGGGCTGGGAAACTCCGTTGGACTTGGTGTAAATTTTCCCAACCTAAGCCAGCTGCCAGCTTTAAGCCTAACCGGCAGTTGGGCCTAGTCTAAGATAGGCATTTCTATCTAATAATGTTTATCTTAGGCCCCATTGAGAAAAACTCCATTAAACATAGGCCTCAAATAAATTTGTAAGACGCCTGTATATTATTCGGACGGGACCATCGACAATTCTTAGTTAAACTCGTCCTGAACACAGCCCAAGTTTCTCAAGGACTATCCACTCCAATTAGAAAGAGAGAAAAAAAAAAAAAAAAAAAGACAGAAGAAGAGGGCTGTCCAAGGTTTATCAAAAACAAAGAAAAAAGAATACAATTCAAGGCTGGTTCCTAGTTGGAAAAAATCTCCTTATCCAAGGATTTGTTCTCAGCGACACTGGCAAAAGGAAAAGAAAAGTAAGAACACTGTTGGGATTACTGGCGCCTTGCACTTGGATAATGATGGGATTTTACATTAATTCAAAAAAAAATACACTTTTAAAAACATAATAATAATTAAAGAGTTTAAACATTATTAAACTCCTCCAGTTACTGAAGCAACTTTGCCTGGAGTCGGTAACAAATTAAATTTTTTTGCAACATCCTCTGCTTCATGATGAATCTGTACTTTGTTTTCTTTGACCAATCTGAACTTCAAATTGAATTTTGGAAGACTCTTCTTCATCAACGAATTTCAGTAATTTCAACAATGAAGCGGGTACTATCCATTCACTCATCAGTAATGTTGTTGCAGTACGTTGGGACTGTTCACCTTGGAATTGCAAATAATCGAACTCTATTGGTGGGTGCAGCATTCATCAATTAGTGTACGGCAACTAATATGCAATTTTTATTTAGGATGATATTGTTCTATTTTGTTTTATCACTTGACAGCACATGGAACATCATCAAACAAGGTGTATATCTAACAAGCCAAAAGAAAAATCTCAGATTTTACTCATGCACCAAAATTTACCGAGAGAGATCGTGCTGCTTATCCAAGTCGCGACGGTGTTGTCGCTACTGACCACTTTGTACCCACGTCACATTTTCTTCGCTAACATCTGGAAAGCAAAGGGATCGTACTCCGGGGACAATGTCAGCGAGATGGCAAGAGGCAAACTTGGACTACGCCCTAAGTAAATATCCTAAGATGAACCGATCTTCAAGCAAAAACACCACCCAAGTACTAAGTATATCAATACAGAATTAAAGAAAAGAATGTAGCTTACAGATTTAAATAATAGTACTATGTAGGAAATCTCTGGGGTTACCGCTAGGACATGGCGTTAAAATGGTTGGCACCGGAACTTAAGTTAAATATATATATTTTTTAATTTTTTTTGTTTTGACAAGTGAAGGGAAAACTGAAACTTAAGTTCCCATTTAATCTATAATTAAATATCTGTATTAAAATAAAAATAACGTGTTATAATAATTTGTATTAAAAAATATATTTTTTTTTATAAAATTACATTCAAATTATAAAATTTTTTATTTAAAAAATATTTTTTAAATCATTTTCTCACGTTGATATTATAATTTAAAAATATTTCTTATTTTCTTTTGTTAAATTTATTCAATAAATTTTAATTATAATATATAAAATATTAATTAATATAATTATAACATATGATTAGAAATAATATAATAAATTTAATAAAAAAATTTAAATCAAAATATTTTGTAGGATAAGAACAATTTTAAAAAATTAATTAAAAATTATTATTATTTTGACTCATTGTATGCGTTAACTTACATAACTGCATATTGGGTTTTGTTCGTTTCAGAAAGAAAATTGTCAGACTTTTGTTTACACCCAATGCTCATTTTATCATGCGGATGCCGACGTTTGAATTGGTCATATCCTTCTTTCTAAGCAGGATTTGGTCATATTCATTAATATTTGACGTAAAATATTACGCGCGCGCGTGTGTGTGTGGAAAGAAAAGGAGCTAATTCGTTGCGGCTCTTTACAATACAGGTTGAAGGAATCAACAAGTACAACTGGCCCCGCGTCGCGGTTTGACTAGGCAATTTTAAATTTTTATTCTTAAAATATCAAATTTTAATTAAAAAATATAAACTTTATAAAAATAAAAAAAAATTATTTCTATTATTTAATTTTTAGGTTGATAAACTTTTTTTTTAAAAAAAAAAAATCAACACCAAGTAGGTCCATAATCCTCAGATCTAGCTTCGTAGATCCTCTCTGAAGCTGTGGGCAAATACATAGACACCCTGCAATCTCAGCAAGCAATTTCAGCCCCAACTTCGCAGACCCACCGCTTCCCACCTTCTCTTGCTTCGATGCATAGCCCACAACCGGAGTGTTCCCGATCCTATCCACCGAATCCGATTGATCTGGGCGAGATATCTTTACAAATTGGTAATCCAATGGACAACTGCGTGCCACGATGTGACGTTAGTCTCCCTAGTTTCACCAGACCCCCAATTGTCCACTTCCTTAAAGCATCTAAAAGAGCATCTAGACGATGATTTCAAGAATCATTAAAGAACATTGCATGCTGGATGCCATCTTTAGATACTTAACTTCAGAGCGCATGTGCGCGCAATTATTGGGCCCTTTCTACACAGTCTAAGTCCAGCCCATCCCAGCCCATTAATTCAAGTCAATGTCTGAGAGATAAAGGGCGACAGGCAAAAAGGTCGCACCATGTGGTTTATGGATAAAACGTGTGAAGCACAAGCCAATCAGAATCGAGGAGACCAAAGAGATCATCCCATACCTCAAGTGGTCTTGTGGATTTTCAAAAATTTCCCCAGTAGCCAATGGGACCATTGAGGAAAGTCAACAATGTTGTGCCCAACAGACCACTTCCAACAACTCCCCCAACTTCAAAGGACAAGAAATAAAAATACCAAAACCAAAAAAATTATAAAAAAAAAAAAAAGAGAGAGACAGAGAGAGAACCGAAGCCAGGAAGCCACACGCCCCTTTTCTCTCAACCTCCGTGAGTTCGGTGAACAGCCCCATCAACCTCTCTCTGTCTTTGTGTCCGAATTCTGTTACTCGGTTAGGGTTCGAGCATTACCTCCCGTCGGCGTTCCGATCATGGCTGTTTCCTACGGTTTCGCCGCAGCCATGGCCGGTGCCAAAATGGAAACTTTCTTGTTGAATTCGGCGTCTTCCTCGTCGGTGGCTTCATCTCCGGTAAGGCCGCCGCTGCAATTGCGCGTGTTCTGCAATCCAAACAGGAGATTTCACAGGAGAATGTTGGAGCAGAGAGGAGGGGTTAGATGCGAGGTTGCTACTTCGAACGATGTCGGGGTCGAGAGCGACGCCACTATCGATCTGGCTAATGTTTCCAGCTTGTCTGCTCTTGAGCAGCTTAAGGCCTCCGCTGCTGACAGTGAGTCCCTATTTCCCCTCTCCATGTGTTGATTTTTTCAGCTTTAGAGTATTGGAATGTTGTTTTCCTAGATTTTTATTTTTCTTTTCTTTTCTTTTTTTAAAAATTTGATTAGCATCCATTGCAATTGAGTTGTTTTCTGAAGTATAATCCAAGTTTTAGTGACGGGTTGTTCGGTCAATTGTTGGATCGCATGCGCTCCTAGTTCGAATCTCTTTTTGGTTTTCTTATTGGGAAAGGCGTTGATTTGCATTAGTTCAAGAATGTAAGGCTCTTTTTTGTTAATTAGAATGGTTTACAAAAGAAACATGGAATCATTCTAAAGACAAAGTATGGTTTAGACAATGTTGCTATATTCTGTGAAACCTTAACATTTCAAATCTGTATCCGTCAATGGACATCTACCCTATATGAAAAACCTGACGCACGGACCGCATCATTATGATGGGTTTCGTGACTCTCGTTGATGTTTTAGTTACCTGATCAAAATAAATGAATGAATAAATAAATGACTACATCTGTTAGATTATGCAGCCTAATACTAATATCCAGTACCTCATTTCATGAGTATTATTATAAATTACAGTTGTGGTAATTTGTGTGAAAAACAACAGATGAAGTTTGTTCATTCTCTCACTTATGTTACTTATTTGATATCATTATTATTCACCTCTATCAGGATATACAAAGGAAAGGGCCAGCATTGTGGTAATTGGCCTTAGTGTTCATACTGCACCAGTCGAAATGCGTGAAAAACTTGCCATTCCTGAAGCTGAATGGCCCCGAGCCATTGGGGAGCTTTGTAGTTTGAATCATATAGAAGAGGCTGCTGTTCTTAGCACCTGTAACAGAATGGAAATATATGTTGTGGCCTTGTCCCAACATCGTGGGGTAAAGGAAGTCACTGATTGGATGTCAAAGGTACTTCCTTCTTCTTGAAATTAGCCCTGTCATGGCTTCTAAGAAACGTTTCTCTTTGCATTTTCAATTTATCTTGTCCATGAAATGGAAAGTTCTTGTTATCAAGAACCTTGACACCTGATTGGTTATTACTTATTGGATTGTACCTAGAGC
The DNA here is from genome assembly GCA_037832345.1 of Rhizophora mangle. Taxonomy (NCBI): domain Eukaryota; kingdom Viridiplantae; phylum Streptophyta; class Magnoliopsida; order Malpighiales; family Rhizophoraceae; genus Rhizophora; species Rhizophora mangle. The sequence continues at coordinate 2,898,385 of JBAPLJ010000320.1, forward strand.
CATGGTTAGATGGCCTTTTAGCAACTAAAAGCATCTGAACTGCTTCAAGTGATCAGTTTTTCATATCATTTTATCATTGCTGTCTAGAAGGAATTAGTTCTTGTTGTCTGCTTGTGTAGGTTTTGCTTAAATTCATGTGGCATGTGATTTTTACTTGCTTACTCTATGGTTGTTAACTGAATTGACATAAGTATCAAAATTTAGCTTTGCTAATAAAGTAGTGGTTTCTCTTGGTGGCAGACAAGTGGCATCCCTGTTTCAGAGATTTGTGAACATCGGTTTTTGCTGTACAATAATGATGCAACACGACATCTCTTTGAAGTATCTGCAGGTCTTGACTCTCTTGTACTTGGAGAAGGTCAAATTCTTGCCCAGGTTAAACAAGTTGTCAAGGTTGGCCAAGGAGTTGTTGGCTTTGGAAGGAACATTAGTGGGCTGTTTAAGCATGCAATCTCTGTTGGAAAGAGGGTCAGAACAGAGACAAATATAGCTGCTGGAGCTGTTTCTGTCAGTTCTGCCGCTGTTGAACTGGCTTTGATGAAGCTTCCTGAATCTTCACTTGATACTGCCAGAATGTTGGTGATTGGAGCAGGCAAAATGGGGAAACTTGTGATCAAGCACTTGGTGGCAAAAGGATGCACAAAGATGGTTGTTGTGAACAGAAGTGATGCAAAAGTGGCAGCTATAAGTGAGGAGCTGAAGGATGTTGAGATTATATATAAACCCCTCACAGAGATGATGACTTGTGCTGCTGAGGCTGATGTTATTTTCACAAGCACAGCATCTGAGGCACCATTATTCCTGAGAGACCATGTCAAGGATCTCCCTCCAGTTAGTTCAGAAGTTGGGGGTTTGAGATTATTTGTTGATATCTCTGTTCCACGGAATGTGGGCTCATGTGTTAATGATGTTGATAATGTGCGAGTTTACAATGTTGATGACCTTAAGGAGGTTGTGGCAGCTAATAAAGAGGATCGTCTCAGAAAAGCGATGGAAGCTCAAGCTATTATAGCTGAAGAATCAAAACAATTTGAAGCTTGGAGGGATTCCTTGGAGACAGTTCCTACCATCAAGAAATTGAGGGCTTATGCTGAGAGAATCAGACTTGCAGAACTGGATAAATGTTTATCAAAAATGGGTGATGGTATCTCAAAGAAAACAAGGAGAGCTGTGGATGACCTTAGCCGGGGTATAGTGAATAAGCTTCTTCATGGTCCAATGCAGCACCTGAGATGTGATGGAAGTGACAGCCGAACACTAAGCGAGACACTTGAGAATATGCATGCTCTTAACAGAATGTTCAGCCTTGAGACAGAGATAGCAATTTTTGAACAAAAGCTTAGAGTCAAACAAAGTCAGAAGTGAGATTTAATGACTCGTGGCACTTTCGTTCACTTTCACTGAAATAAATGAGGGGAAACATCCTTAGATAATTGTGAGTGTTAACCCCATTTAAATCTTTACGATTAATTTAAATTGTTGGTCCCTGCAGGGACCCTCAGTTCATTTATTTGTTGTAAGACACTGTCCTCCCTAACTTCCATTCAGATTTGCGCATGCATCCACCGCCTTCATGATTAGCTTTGAACTTACTAGGATACAATTGAGTAACAATTTGAGCTTGTTCCATGTAACGATCTGTCCTAGAGTTTAAGGCCTGCATCAGATAAACTCTATTTGTAATTATTCTTAAAAATTTTCAGTATAGAGTTGGAGTTTTGATACAAGTATCAATTATGGTGATCTTTTCCTTATGCTTTTTGATCATCCTTCCTTTGGAAAGTTCGGCAATATCACGTCTGCTTTTCATCCCGCGTGGATTTGGGATGATGTTAGAATCACGTTGGTATTTCTAGAAGAATTATTTCTATACCTTTCCTCGCAGGGATAATAATGATGGACCTTCCCGTATTCCAAAGTTGTTCTCAATCTTCAATTGTCCTATGACTTTTAGGCCTGTAGAATTAGCATCAGCCTGCTTGTTGGGCTAAGATGATTTTTAATCATCTTGTCGCCCATTATTCGCGCATGCAAACGCACGATTGGCCTAAGAAGAAGTGATGGTACACCCAGGTAAATGGTGCTAGGCCATGAGAAGCATTATTCTACCTTCTTTAGTTTAGAACTTTTTGCTTTTTTGGGGGGTACGGCAGGCCTATGGTCTGCATTTTTGTGAGAAGTTGACAGAGTTGGGGTTTGAATCCTCTCAAGGCTTTGCCCGAAATTCCGTATTATTCTGATTGTAAATGTTTGGAATGGATAGCAGTCAAATTGCAGTAATAATTTGTCAAAATATTTTGCTATTTTGAAATGGATGAGGCTCTTTACACAAACACAACCTTTTTGGTTTGATACCTTTTTGGCATGTATGGAGACATGGTCGTGTAATGTAAGGAGTCCCGGCCCTTTTCAATTATATAACCTCGTCTGGCAGGGGGGTTTTCTCTCCTACTTTTTTGCTTTCTTCCCTTCAATAGTCTTTCACTCTGATGTGAAAAGTCTTCTTTAGCAAGGTTAGGTGGGCTCGCGTCCTTTTGGCTTCATTCTAATTACAAGAAACCTGTTGTTTGAGGAGAAGGTTTTTCACAGAAGTTATTCCGTGGGATCTAAATATTAAGTTAACAACACGTGAAGAGAAGTCTTGTTAAATGCTTTGGTTGTCATTCGGTTAGTACTGTCAGCAATGGTCATTTCCAAGTTGATCTGTCACTTACATTTCCACTAGGACAAAACCAACTATCTTTTTATCTATTTATCGAAAGAATCCAAAAATATGCTGAACAATCAAAGTGATGAGAAGTCATGCCACCCCTTTTAGGCTTTTAACCATCTCTCGGCTTGTCTTTTATCACCAATAGCAAACTTGGGGTCCGTTATTCACACACGCGCGCGCGCGCAAAGTTATCCGGTGATAGTTGTCCAGCCACCTAAGTAAATCTAGCCATGGAGATTGGGTGTTAGAGATGATCTATGGAGATTTCCAATTGGAAAACAGCAGATAATGCGATGGGAAAGGGCGGGGTTCACCGGACCTGTTGAACACACAAGAAAAAAGAAAAACACAAGTTGGCACCAGGGTCAGATTGTCCCAGTAAATTGGTCTTGTCTATTTCTTATTTAAGATCTTCTGGGCTTTACATGCAGATCTAGCGGGATCCAAGGTTAAAATGTGGTTTGATTTTTCAATTATGTTGACGTCCATCTTTTCTATTTTACGAGCCTTTATGCACAAGGTCTTAGAAAGACATTAAATTTGACCCAGAATTCGCATTGACAGTCATTTTGCAGCCCGGTAATGTAAAGATGTGGACATTAGGAGAGATTCAAATTTTGTTTCCATTGATAATAGTATCGAGAACCAGGAGGATGGATTTCAATTTTGGGAATTTATATTGAAAAGATGGTGGTAGGTTATACACTCGTTAATACTGAAATTAAACATAAAATAAAAACTTCAATCTAATAGTATTTGGATGGTAGATCATTCCTATGAAACTTGAAACTTGTTGAATAAAGTACGTGAAATAGGTGAAAAAGTTTGACCTCAGTTTATAATGATTGATATATTTTTGATGCATCATTTTTTTTTTTTCCCCCTAAAAAATACTCGGGTGATTGGTCCCTACATAGGATACGGCCACATTCGTCTATGTCACTTTGCCTTCAGGTTTGATCTGAAACTAGTCTGGTGCATCCCTAGTGTCGGCTGTTGGGCCATGCCCTAACCAACCTATGGAGGAATCAAGTTGAGCAACTAGAGAATGAGAAAGAGACTCGATATTGCAAAGGACATTGGATGGAAGCTCAATAAATTGACCGGACCATAAATGTCTCTTAATTGGTTTATGGATTGTCATCGAGAGTGAGAGGGCAAAGATATGACCTCCAATGTGCCTAATGTAAGAGTGATCAATCTTGCGTATGGATCAATTGCTGGGAAAAGGAAACCGTGGTGACATTCACATTAAATCAAAGCATGTTGATGCTGCATTTGAAATCCGAAGGAATTTGGCCACTTGCAATGAATAGTCGAGCCAAAAACAATGCATGGAATGGGCATATGATTGCATGGGACCTAAAACCCATCATTTGCCTCACATGGGGGTCTAATTTAACTTTATTTACGGCGTTATTTTCTTAGCTAGCAGCTTGCAAAATGATTCAATCATCATTTCCAGCCCTTTACCTAGCCAACACCCTCAATCATTCTGTCCCTCTGGATGCTTCCACAACCACCAGTCTCCTTCTGCTGCCTCTTCTTTTTAATTAACACATTTACTGACTAAAAACCCAAAAAGGTATATGATCATTAACTGCCGTAACCACTTCAAAAAACAAACCAAATAACTGGAAGAACATTGAAAAGAGTTTTTTTTTCCGGCCGGAACATCTAGGCTTTCCTGTTTTTGTGTTTTTACCTCATCCAAAACAGGAAATTAGAGGATAGCCAGAACTTCAATTCTACAATGACAAATGACCATTCAAACACATTTACACCCTTTTTCTTGAGACGGGATTGTGAAAATCAGTAAACAAACGACAAAGTCTCGGCGTCCATCCATCCATCCAATCAGTTCTGTGGGGGTCCCTCCCCTTAGCTCGCTTTCTTCCTATTTATCGTCGTTTCATCTGCAGAAAGGCCCGCGCCGTCTGCTACCAGCTTGTCCCCATTTCAATCCCATGGAATGTAATCTCCATGTCCGAGGCACCCAACTCAGTTCTTTTTTCTGAAATTTCCTGCCATTTTTCCCTCTGTTTTTAAGTCAATAATTTATTCCCCCCCCCCACACCATTTTTTTTATTTCTTTTTCTGATTAAGTGAATATTAAAATCGAGCGTTTTCGAAGCCGTGCAAATCGCTGACTCTATCCAACGACTTCTTCATCATGGCTACCTTAGCCAGCCTCTCAGCCGCTCTCCACGCTGATGTCGGCGTGAGCGGCTCCACGTCCTCTTCGGTCATTACCATTGCCTCTCTCTCGCTCCCCCTCCGCCGTTGGATCATCATGATCTGTTGCTGTTTCTGTTGCTGAAGCTGCTGCTGCAACTCCATCTGATGCTGCCTCCTCCAATGCACCTCCGCCAGCTCAGTCTCTAGGCTCCTTACATAGTCATCGGCCGGCTGCATCGATCTCGACTGCAATATCAAAGCCCGAGACGACGCCAGCAGGTGATGAGCACTAGTGAAATCGTCGTGGTCCACGAGTCTGCGAGCCTCGGCTACAGCTCGCGTGACGATGAAATGATTTCTCAGTTGCTCCGATGATCGGACGGCGCGGGGACGAGGGACCGATAGAGCCTCGTCGCGGCCGTAGACAACCTCCTGGGTGGCGGGGTCCTTGTAAAGACAACGAACGGACAGCACTTGGCGGGACCCAATCGCAGACGACGGAACTCGCAATTCCACCAGCAATTCCCTTTCTTCATCGGCGTAAAAATCGCCTAGCCGCACCGAGCCGGAGCCGAGCACCGTAGGCCGACCATGACATGAATAAGCGGCTGTAATCTCAGCTGGAGCAGAGCCGGCGGCTAAATTAAGCTGGATTCTCAAATCTTGTACCACCACGCTCAATAATCCCCCCACGCATTTAGCAAAAGCGTCCTCAGCCGGCTCGTGGCTGTAGCCGCCGCTATGACCGAAACCAAATGCATGGACTGGAATTTCAATATGAGCGAAACGAGTAGAAGACACTTGGCTCGGACCTTGTCGCTGATTCGATACATTTTTCTGGACGCGACCATCTACACCGTCGGATAATAACATGATACTAGCCACAGGATTTCGCTCCCGTCTGTCTTCCAGCACCTTAGTCGCTTCGCTTAAAGCATCTCCCACACTGGTCCCTTGACCGCAAACGAGCCGATCAATGATGCGCCGAGCTGCGCCCCCACCGTTAGCCGTCATCCTCCTCAAAGGCAGCAGCCTTTTAGGAGTCGATGAGAAAGCCACTATAGACAGCCGGTCAGCCGAGCCGAGAGAAGAAATCACTAAACGCATGGCGCGTTTAAGCATCTGTAACTTAGCACCGGCCATGCTCCCACTCACATCAAGCACCGTGACCAAATCGATAGGAGCTCGATGAGACGGCTCTAAAATGGAAATCGGGTTGATGCCACCGCGAGGTGGTTGCGAAGGTGGCGGCGCTTTCACTCTCAATGCCACTGCATAAGTTTCGTAGTCACGACTCACGGATACAACAGCAACTTCAGGCGATAATCTAACCTGAACATTCCATGAATCTCCGCCATTGGATGTCACGTCATCTGATCTGATTAGCGATGAAGGGATGGGATTTACAAAGAATCCTTGGAATTCCTCGACATCTTCATCTTCCTTTTCGCCATTCTCGTCGGCTTCTGGAATGGGAACGAACCTCCCTCCGGATGTTGGAGACAGCAATGGCTCGTCGTCATCGTAGGATCTGGAATTGGACGATTTTGGAGTTAGTGGCTGTTGTTGTGGTTCGGACTTGATAGGGGTTGTTGTCTTTATGGCTCTCGGTGAAGATTCTATTAGTAGCACCTTAGGCTTCTTGCTGTTGTTGGTGGTAGTGGCGGCTGGAGAGGCGGCGTTGTCTACTACATCATTTTCTGAGTGGAGATTCTTGTGGACGGCCAGCAAAGGAACATCTTTCCAGGTAGAATTGCAGACTGGGCACACGAGATTGCCATGCTTACGAACGTGGGCGGCGACGCAAGGAAAGTGAAAAGTGTGTGCACACTCTGCAGTGTAAATTGCCGTGCCTTGACCTGTCTTTGCGCTGTGTAAGCAGATTCCACAGCTACTCTGCAAATTAACAAAATAAATACGATTTAAAAAAATAAAAAAAAAAAAACATAAAGAAAACATCAGCCACGCTGCAAGGTCATCATTGCAACTATTATATCTTTCACCAACTTTTTTATATGTCATCTGTAACGCTCAATGGGAATTTCGATGCTTATAAAAATAGAAATCTTACTCTGAACTTGAAGCTATTCCTGAAAAGAGATAATTTGAGTGGGGATTGAGGCGAGGATGGGTTCGAACTCAGTATTGGAATTTTGGCTGCTTTGGGCGTGGTTTTGCAATGGAGGTTAGGACTTTCAGCTCCTGATGTTACTGGTTCTACAGTACCAGTAGTGGTAGTCCGGCAACGCAAGCTTGGACTCGAGCTGGCTGATGGAGACATTGGGCGAGGTGTGGTGGAATTGCTTCCAACTGAAAGGAACCCCAGCTTAACACAACTTCTGGGGCTGGGGCTGGGGCTTGTTTGCTGCTGCTGTTTATCTGTAGTTCTGGTGGTTTCTGGGTCTCTATGGATTGTGCAAAAGGCTCTTCTCCAACCAGTTCCCATTTCAAAGACTGTCTAAAAAAACCTTTTTCTTTGCAAGAAAAGCCAAAGGCAGGGGACTAGCTTTTCTTTTCCTTTTCGCTTCTACAATATCTCTCTTTTGTTCTATGATCTACAGCTTTCTTTATCTTTTCTAGGGATGGAAAAGATGAAAGAAAAAAAAGAAGTTTTGTTTGTTTTGATAGAGAGCGGGACAGAAGAAAAAGCGCAGGATCAAATTCAGCAAAATGATTTCAGGCAACATAATGGCTTGAGGTCTACCGCTTTTCTCTTTCTCTGTGCCTAAAGTAAAGGAAGATGTATACAGGGTTTGGCTATCGCGATACATAATTTAAAAAATATTTTATTCATCTACCTCTAGGTAGGTTCATTGTATAGTATAACTAATAAAATAATTATTTTTTAATAAAAAATAATTATTTCTTTAATAACAAAATAAATAATATAAAATATTAATTTATTCAGATTGTTTCTTGATTTTGTGTTTTTATTTATTAATTATATGTAATGTGTGCCTTACCTAATAGCACCTATATAATTTCATATTTCTTATAAATGGGGTTAAATAATAATAGTATTATTATTAAAAAAAAAAAAAGAGCTTACCCCACTGACTGCAACGTGTCTGTTGTTTCCACGACGCCATGACATGATGTATTTTAATATTGTCACCAAAGTCACGTGATTGTTCTGTAGAAGTATAATAAGATCAAGGTGTGGCATTGCGAGTGGGCTAGAGTTCAGTATCTATATCCTGTGGCCGACCATACGCTGTTTGGAGTTCTGAAACCAGCAGGTTCATCCGTCCGATCAAAAAAACAGCATGATGTCTCAATCAGTGTGAGAATCTTCGAGATCTTCGAGGCAGGAACTCTGAGAGCTGCATTTGTACGGGATGTCTACGTTTGTGCATGCATTTGAAACCCCAACCAAAAGCCCCTTAGCTTGAGGAACCTAGGAGTATTGCCTGGGCTTGAGGGGCAGTAAAATCGTTGAAATTTTGATGGCTTAGAGGGGCAGAAAATAAAAAAATAATAATAAAAAAAGCGTTTCTACTGAGTATCAGGCTCCAGCATTTGCACCGCATGTACTCTTGGAGTTCATTGCCGCTGCATAAAAACTTGTTTTTCTCTGCGAAAAGCAATTAAGGCATAAAAGTCTAACCAGTCTCAGTTACCTGTGGTTACGCACCTTCGTGAAGAGGAAGTATCACAAAAGGTCAGGCCGCGACCCACCTCGACAATGGTGACCATGCAACTGCCATTACAAAGTCAATAATTCAGACCGAGACTCACGTGGGCCCCTTTTTCTCTGTTAACTTCACCTCCTGCCGGATTCGTACAAAATGTCAACTCGAGAATAAACTAATTAATATAATTTCCAGGTCCCTGAACTAATAATTTTTTAATTATTGATTATTGGTTTTAGTAGCCTTTTTTTTTTGTTAGTTTTTGTTGTATATGTTTCGAGTTAGGCAAAGTAAAGCTACTTTTAATCTACTTTCTTGACAATTACGTGCGTAGAAAATGGAAACTATATCTATAGAATTGGGTTTAGGCTAGCTAGACCCTCTTTGGAGCTTACTTTATTTTTAAGGCATGAGCACCACTAAGCAGCCCATGTGTGGTGATTTAGGTACGCAATCAATTCTAATAATTGTTTTATAGTTAAACAATTGAATGTATTGTCTCTAATCACAAAAAGTCATCCACAATCTCAATTTTAAGATTTGTGGCTTAATCTTTAGTCTCCCGTGTATATATATATATATATATAAAAGGAAATTTGTATTTTAATTTTTTAATATAACTCATTTATAGTCAGGTTAAAATAAATAATCATAATAAATTTATATAATATAAAATAATGAGTAAATTATATTTATAAAATAAATAAATATAATAATTACCTATTTTTAAATATAACGTGCTTTAGTTACTTGAATAAAAAAAAATTATTCAACATGTCCAAGCACACCCAACAAGTTTGGCCTAACTTTCCCAACATGTCCAAGCAATGTTGAGATTATGGCACTGAAAAAATTATCCCAGGTTTTATGCTTATGTCATTGTTGCCTTTCCATCGCTTTTTGCTAGCTTGACCTTCTTTTGCCTTTTTTTTCTTTTTCGCTAAAGTTGCTACTAGCTAGAATGCACCTAATTATTTTGATTTTAATGTTCTAATATTGATGTTTACATGCATTATAAAAATGGTTTTTAATGGGAAGAAGCAAAGGTATTGCAACTTTTAGGTCGGGGAAAAATGAAAAAAAGGTAAAGTAAATCATCATTTCGGCCTTTGAGTACCCATTACAATATCCTTGATGAGCGGTAGTGCGGAACTCTTCACATATTGAATTGATTGCGTAGATTCTCATAACGTTGCGTCAATTAGTGGAGAGAAGATGCAACAATACTTTTATGTGCAAAACTAACATTTATGAAGTAACATGATGGATCCAAGGGAATAATAAAATAATTTTTTATAGAATTTTATTTATTTTAAAAAATAAGTAAAATATTATTGATTATAGATTTTATTTTTTCCATATTACTTGTTTTCTATTTTTATTTCCAATGAGTGGTTATGTGGACAAGATAGAACAAGTTCTCTCTCTTTTTATTTTATTGGGTGATAAATAGGTTTATTTTATTTGTATAAAAATTTTAAAAATTGAATTTATCATTAAATTAAAAAATTAAAAAAAATTTAAGATTCAACCATTTTAGACAAAATTAAATTGATAAAATTGATATTTAATATTAAATATATAAAAAATTTTAATAATATAATTTTTATTTTTTAAAATAATTAAAATATAAAACAATTATTTTTATTTTTTTTCAAATTTTTTAGATTAACTAAATTAAAAAATTATAATAAATTTATCAATTAATAATCCAATTAACTCATTTATTAGTTTTGTTATTAATTTTTAAAACTAATAATTTTTAAAATGAAACAAATTAAATTATATTTAATTCTCATTTTTATTAGTTTAATAAATTAAATTAGTTTAATTTCCAAAAGTTTGATTTATATTTCTTTACAAATAGCATGATGAGGAGAATTTTGAAAAGATATAGTGGAGATACATTCAACCTTAGCAATCCAAAAAATATTGGAAGATAGGGGGGAACTTGATTTTATATCGTCTGCCAATAGCTAAGTGTATGAGATCGCAAAATCAAGCTTGAGATTACCGCTTACAACATAATTTGTACGAGGGAAATTGTTGTGCTGACTATCTTGCTAATCTTGGCGTAGCGAGCACCGATCCAAGTCTTGTTTGGGATAGCACCGATCCAACTCTTTTGTACTGCTGTTTTGTTCTAATTGTTTTGTTTTCCATTTCTCCTTATGTCGACAGATAATGAAATAATAATAATAATAATAATAATAATAAATAGTGCTAATTAACGTGGGCGTCACCGATGTATGTTGGCGGCCAACACATGTACTCCCAATCCCAATTCTTAGTATTAATGGATTGAAAGGTGTTTGCCTATATTAATACTTTTGTGTCAAGTTTGTTAAATGAAGTTTATATATGTAGTATTCATAAATTATATGCAAATAAAGAGAATTATTTTTATTAAATAATTTTTAATAGTTCTCTAATGAATATTTTTCCCTTTTTCTGCTTGGTGTCGGAAAAGCGGTCTGGGCATCACCCCGTTGAACGTGGGATTGCCCTGGAAGTCACCTTCACGAGCCATTCTTAGGCCGACGAGTGTAAAATTTAAACAAATGACTTCAATGTGGATGCTTCGTAGCTCGAGCACGACTTGATATTGTATCTTATATTTTTAGGTAAATGTTACAATGATATTTAAAAAGGTAAAAAAATAAAAAATAAAAAAGAGCAAAAAAATATATGTTTTATTAATTAAATTACTATTTTACAATATACATACCAAACACAAGTCACAAATTAATTTTTAAAAATTATATTTGACATATTTTATTTTGTACTCCATAATAATTCAAACTCCCTATTTTGAAAAATAATAAAAAATATATTATAATTCATAACTATTAATTAAATTTAATAAAATTTATATAAAAAGATATTTATTTATTTTTAAAATAAATTTTAAAATATTTTTAAAATATATCTCTCTAATAATTAATAAAAAATATATATATATATATATATATATATATATATATATATATATATATATATATATATATATATATTTATAATTATTAGTAATATTATTATTATTAAAAAAATTAATGTAATAAATAAATAATTTAAGTCAAAAATTTAGCTTAAAAGTTATTTTGTTCTCTTATTTAGAAGTTAAGGATGATTTAGTATTTGTATAATATCTATAGTTACGTTATACTAAAAAAATGTAAAGTGTTAATTGTCCTTCAACCGATGATAGAGTAGATTAATTATATAAATTTCCCTTAATTTAATCCTACGTCTGTCACTTCCAATCTTGCATCCTAACCAACAGCAGACTCGTTCGAGTAGGGTTGCTTTTCTCCTCCGCGCTCTCACCGAACGTCGATGAAGCCCATTAAACAATTTCTTTCTTAGTTTCTTTCTTTTGGAAAATTGTATCTATCAGAAGAAACTCTATGGATAATATCTTGTTAAAATTAATTGTTAATTCACCCTAAAATTACAAAAACAGGGATACTCTGCGGGAGAGACAATTGAATGTTTGAAATAAAATTTTAATATTTTATAAAATTTTTTATTTTAACTCTTTTTTTAATATAATTTAATTGTAATTTTATATTATATAATAAATAAAATTTATTTAAATTAAAAATAATAAAATAAATTTATATAATATAAAATTATGGATAAGTTATACTTGTAAGACAAAATGTGTAAACATAATAAGAACCCTATTTTACATGTATTGATTGATTAGCTCCACAAGTGGCATATTGAAATTGAAATTCGATAACTATTTTTCTGAAAACATGGCTATGCATAATGATAATTTTATTTTGGACCGATCTAGAGAATGGAATACTGCTGAGGCCAAAGACCCTTGGCCACGAACGCCAAAGAAGGTTTATAGATTATAATGCATACGTATTTCGTCACTTAATTGCATAATTTGGACGTATCATTTACCAACAAGAGTGTTTAATTTCTAATTATTGAGCTCTCTCTGTTGTGCTATGTGCATGGCATTTTCTCTAACAGAACGCATGGCATGTTGTAAAGCCGAGATGATCAAATACCAAACTCAAGACACCCTTTTAACTTAGAACAACAGAAATATTTGGCGCTGCGTATCTTAACCACTTAGAGTGTCATATTTGCATTTGTTTAATAAAATTATCGGACCATAACCCATACCTGCGTACATTTCAACACTTGAAAAGTCATATCCTCGAACCCAATTGCAGGCACGTGAATGGTGGATCAAGTTTAAGCCAATGTATTTCCAAGGAATGCAGGTTATGTATTAATTCTCGGGTAAAGTCATTTTATGAAGCTGATTTAGAAATCAAGCGATGCCCACATGTCACGTGACATAATCGGACACCCCATATGAAAGAGATCCCAACATTTTGCAGGCTTCAAGTTGAGACACCGTGCCACATGCAATTTGACTACTCAAATGCAAACTTGTTTGGGGTTAACGGCAGTAGAAAGACCGCAAAAGTATTTACATTTTCCAAATGGTTTCGGGATACTCAAAAGAAAGAGCCTTCAGCCTGGTCTTAGATAGACTTCGCAAGAAATTCAAAAGCTCGAAAGCAATTATCCAAACTATTTCAACTTATATAATGAATTGCTTCCTTCTATCCAAGACGTCTTGCAACGAAATAACAGTTCTTGTAAATCGTTTTTGGTGGGGCAGCAATGACACAAACAAGAAGATCCATTGGGCGGGTTGGGAAGAATTAACAATGTCAAAATATTCAGGAAGGCTCGAATTTCGTGATTTTTATGATTTTAATCGTACCATGTTAGGCAAGCAAGCTTGGCGCCTACCGGTAAATGAGAACTCTTTGTTGGCAAGGATTTGGAAGGCTCGGCAGCAAGTGTCTGGTTTTTTTTTTAGCTCTTTGGATTTGGGGATTAAGGAAACGCCCCCGATTGAATTCTTTGACTGGTTTGTGTCTCTAGAAAATAGTCATATGATACAAAGGCTTTAGAAATTGCGGCTTGAGCTTTATGGAAGGCACGAAATAAGCTGGTCATGGAAGGGCAGTTTGGTGATCCCCGTATGGTGGTGGAGATGGAACTCTCTCTACTACGTGATTTTAGACAAGCCAATGTTTCGGGGGGTTACAAATCGAGGGAAGCATGAGCAAGCATCCTGGGTACCCACATGATGAAGGTATAGTCAAAATTAATACTACTGATGCTGTAATCGAACCAGGAGCAGGAGGCATTGGTATGATATTTTGGGAATCAGAGGGCATGCCGCTGCTTACTATGTCTAAAGGGTTGCTTGGCTCATGAACAATCCCTCATTTCTCATGATGTACGCTCTATTATTTGACTAAAATTTTATCCATCTTCTCAAAAAGGAGAAAAAAAAAAAAAGTACTGGTCATTTAGCCACTCGGTGACCCAGCAAGGCCTCCCAGCCCTGTCACGGTTTTTGGCTTTGTTCTTTCTTTCAAGGGAACGCGAGTCATGAGTCTTTCAACAGTCATCACTGCAAACGTCTTGTACAACAGACATATGTTCAGATATCTTTGTATTGTCTTTTTTGTACAGGCTTCTTTCAGAATCAAACAATGGCCTGAGTCTTTATATAAACAAACTAAAAATATTAACTATGAGCGTTTGATTAGTACCACAAGTCCACAAGTCACGGTAATGAGGACCTGCATGTGGGGAATGCGAATGCAGCAGCAGTCATCTTCATTCCTCATGCATGCATGACACGGTTGACATTTTAAAATCTTCCTTTTGCTCTTAAGTGCAGTATTTTACTTAGACAATTAAGATTACTAAGAGATTTAATAATGTTATTAGGATTTGAACAAGCTAATATTCCTTTAACGAACATCGCTGGCCCTTCCGAAGCTTGAAGGGAGTATCTTATTAGCATTTGTTAACTTAAGTGAGAATCTAATTTGGGGCTATTAATCGCAACAAACTTACAAAATTAAAACTAGCTAGAAAATGAATTGGGTGATTTAGAAAAGGAGAACAGTTGGTTGGAGAAGGGTTTGCCAATTACACTTGCTGGTTGTTAGAGATGTTAATTACCACAAATGGGGCACATGTTCTGAGATATATTTAACCATATGTGACTTCTAGAATCCCCCTAGCAATTTGGCCAAAATCTTTATTGAAGTTATCCCCTTTCCTACTTGCCCTTACTTTTCTCTTCCTCTTTCTTCTTTTTGCTCCAGGAGATCTGACAAATACATATACTGAATAAATCAATCTGTTTGACGATTGTCAATCAGATTATCTGAAGTTGTAAGACTATTTTTATTACCGTGGGCAACGCCAATTGTTTTCGTAGCAGAGTACAATGCGAACCCAGAAAATATAATTATTCTAGCTAATTAATTTGCATATAATATAGTTCTGTACGAGTAAAGATGACATGTTTTCGAGACTTTGAAATTGATGCGCATTAGAGGGATCTTGTGGGCATTAATCCAACTGTAAGTCCACAGGCCGAGGTGTATATATATATATAGAAAATCATGTATCTCTATTCCATGAAGGTTGATCGACACATAAAAACAAGTGTGTAAGCAGGGACGTCAGCTGTCAAATTAAATGGTGACGCTAAATTGCAACTCGAACACCCAACTTTGTCATTCTAAGAAAAAATTTTGTATTTACATTATTGTGTAAATACAAAATTATAGGTGGACTTATTGTGATCTGAATTGCAATAATGCGCTTGGTTACTCAACGCCCAAAATGCCTTCACCAAGCGATCGTCATTGGCTTTTTATGGGAGAGAAAAAAAATATATTCGAAGCAGTACCACTAGCGAAACCGAGTGAAACCCACCAGTAATTATTCGACAGTATACTCGCACTACGTGTGGATATTTTAATTCTATTATTTTGTGTTAGAATTTTGTTTATAAAGAATTCAATATGCGTGAAAATAGTCAAATAAAAAAATGCTAACAAATTTTCTTTTAAAAATCAACTGTATATACATCAAATTAATTCTTCATTAAAGGCGCTTTTGACGTCGTTATGGGTGTCAGACTCTTCTCCTTTTTTTCGGTTGTCTTGTGAAAAAAATAAAAAAATAAAAAAAAAAAAACATAAATTACATTTTCTTTTTTTTCTTCTTCGATGCACAAAAAAGTCAAAGTACAAACAATGAAAAATAAAACAAAAAAAAAAAAAACAATAGAACGTGAAAATGACATTAGTAAATATCATAGCAATAAAATTATCAAATCTAACATTGAGTAAAAGGGGACGAGCAAGTGAACAATGAAATCAAAAGGCATTGCATCGAGTCTTCTTTGATCTAGTAATTCAAAACCTAAAATATAAATTAGTTAATGGAAAACTATCAAACAAGGATGATAATAAATATTTATTGAAAAACAAAATTACTTCATCATATTGAAGGCAAAATAAATTGAATCTTTATTACAAAAAAAAAAATACAACATAAAATGATGAAAGGAATCAGGAGAAATGGCTAGAAATGGAAGTCACAGCATAAGACAATAAAATGACGGTGCACCAATATATAGAGAGCTTCAATCATAATTACTACAAAATTTTTAATTTTTACAATATTTATAATTATGATATATATAATTTCACATAATTTTAATTAAAAAAAATAATTAGTTTAATCATATGATAATCTTTGGTTGTTATATATATAAATTAACTTATTATATGAATTATAAAAATTTTTATTTTGATATTTTTTTTACTATAATTTATTTATAATTTTACATTATATAATAAATAAAATAATAAAATAATATTAAGAAAACAATATTATCCTACAAAATTGTTTACATTATCTTTGTTCTAAATGCACAAAGAAATATGAAGGCACCTTCCGTTGTTATAGAGCCAAGAGATTTAATTCCTTTTACCCTAGGTCTTCGGGAGAGTCAAACTCTACATGGAAGAAGAGGAAAAGGGAGGTGAAATTCGAACCACATAGCCGGTGATCAACTGCACTAGGCTGTTGGCCCACACAATCCTGTGAGATCAAAATGTAGTCTTTATGTATTATTCCTTGAGGCTCCATGTAGATATAATAATTAAAAAATAAAATAAAAAAAGCAATATTAACAGTATGAAATTGGTGAGCCCAAGAGGCCGTTGGTCCCTGTTTGTTGTGGATGATGGGCCTTTGATTTTCGTCAGAGTGAATGCAAAAGCCCCGTTCCCTTAGGCTGGAAATTAAGCAGAATTTGGGGATGAAACCAAATTCGAGCGAGCCTGCAATCATGGATCGAGTGAGTGCACATAAATATCATCAGTTTTCTATGCAATCACTCGATTCCTTCTCCTGGTTTGTAGTGAAGGGAATCATAAGGTCCTGCTACTCCAGCCAGTGGTCGGAGTATGTGGACATGATCGATGACATTGGAGATTGAATAAAAGGAAATATCGACCGAACAAGTTAACTTTCGTTTTCTGACAAGCTGCTCTAATCATAACTAGGCTTTATACCACACGGAGTTGGGTTGTTAAGATATAGTGAGTTTGCTGGGATGATCAGGAGGTTTGGAGTTTTTAGGCACAATTTCTTTCCAAGACGAATTCATAACCCCTGGTCTAGCCAAACGCCTTTATAGTTCTGCATAATAGCTTGAAATGGATATGATTTATGTGTGACTCAAGAACAAATATATGGGATTTGTCCTTTTTTTTTTCCATATTCTCCAGCATCCATGTTTTGATATCTTGATCTTACATTCAGCTGAAGTGTCAAGTTGCATCAAGCTTTGATTCTAGTATTCGATTGAGGCCCCTTATGGACATCATCCGTTCTTGGTCACTCCATTATGGGAATCCATTCTCCAGACCCCATCTTACGTCTGTGGACATGATTTTTGGCAAGTTTAATTGGCCAAGATGCGCCTCATATCTTGTATAAATTCTGTGTGACACAGGAGACATTTATACAATGGCAGATATTACAAGCCCCGTGCATACCGCCTTTGGCATGGGACTAACTGAAAAGATGGACTATCGCCGTCATCGTAATGGTGGGGATAACTGTCCTTAATCCTTTGTTTGGTTTGAGTGAAATATAGGTACAGAAAAGCTTGAGAAACAAAATGCATGAGAAAATCCATCTCTCTTTCTTCGGTTACTCCATGTGAAAGAAAAGCATGAGTAAATAATGAAATGTAGAATTGTACATTCACCAAGCAGAGAAGCAGAGAATTTAATCTACGGGCAAAACTCAAAACCCAAATCAATTTCAAAGAATTCGGTTCTCTCTGATTAAGCGGAGTTGCTGTCCTCAGTACAAGGGCTTCGTCCCAAAAAAAAATTCAGTGACGTCAAGGTTTCAGGTCCAAACTTTCCAACGATTTGACTGATGATAACCTATTCAGCGGAGAAATTAGGAAATTTGAAATCAAAATGTCAACCTAAGGAAGCTTAATTGGCTAAAATAAGAGTTAATCTCACAGTTTTCAAATTCTCACAAAATATAAAATTTTAATTTCGATATTATAGAAAAAAATAATAATGAAATGTTTAGTTTATGAGAAATGAAATATTGGTAGTCTAAATTTATCTTAGAAGATATCCTTTTCTTTCAACATTAATCAATTCTGATACCTATTTCCCTCTTACACAAAATTAAATTACTTGTGCGATTTAAATGGAATTTTATTGTACGGTTTGCTTGTGCAACTCGCTTTAAAGAAACTTATATAAACCCCTTCGCAGGTCGATGGGAGCTCAGTCCCCCAGTCTTGCCATCGCTCAGCAAATGAATCCATTTCTCAAACGTTTGTATTGTCTTATACGTAGAATCTTGTGCTGTAAACCATCTACCAGTATTAAAACCACGACCATCACACCTAATTTTCTGTACCCCTTAAGTCGTTGTAAAATCCTCCATGTGGTATGCACTTAAATCCTTTGGTTTCCTTCCCATGTTTTCGTTTTTGATATAAGGCTAACAGCCTCATTGTTTCGATTCTCTTATGATTTTTACTTTCAAGGGAAGTGTTTATTCGCACGTAACGCGCGCAGGCGCGCACACACGCACATATGCGTACAATTCGGGTGAGGCATGCGCAAGGTTTTTCATAATGTAGCTGAAGAGAAGGATCATAGTGCTCTGTCATCTTATATACATACATACATTTCAGGTGAGGCATGCACAAGGTTTTCACAATATAGCCGCAGCCAGGGATCATAGTGCTCTGTTGTCATATGAATATTTGGATTCACAACTGTCTCCTCTTGGCTGGCACCAGGTAATTCATTAGGAAATTCACCATCTTTTGCGTAATATTTTTAAAACCGAATTGAGCTGGTGAGTCGGACATGTATGCACAATGATTTTAAAATTAAAGATAAAATTAAGAATCAAATTACTTATATTTATAAATATATTAGTATTTCAATCTTATTATATACAAATTAAATTCAAATATAATTATATGATATTTATATTTTATATGTAATTATATTTTATTTATCCATATTTTTATATAATAGATATAAATATTTAATTTTTATATATTTAATATTAAATATTAATTTCATTAATTAAAATAGTCAAATTAATTAAATTATGAAATTTTAAATTTTTTGATTTAATTATTAAAATAATCTTTTGCATTTTATCTTATTAAAAAAAAAAAAAAAAAAAACTTTTCACTGCTTGGATTTACCTTTACGATTGATTTATTTTGCAAACTACTTTTCTATCTTTTTGGTTAGATTTATTTCATAAAAGGATTTTTTTTTTCTTACTTATTTGCTTGTACTTCTATTGATCAGATTGACTTGTTAAGTATATCATTTCCTTTTCTATGTTGGCTTTCATTCCTTTTGACCTTTGAATTATCTCCATCTACTGGCATCTTTCATATAAGTTCTTTTTGGGTCTCTACTTGCATGTTGGGAGGGACTGGGTGGGTGCCGGGGGGCCTTCAATAAGATTTCTGGCATCATTTAGTACACAAACTCTTAGACAGCTCCAAGAAGAATTCTCTACTCAAAAGGAAATGACGAGGTTTTTTTTTGGTTACGTTTCTTCTCCTATTTTGCTTTACAAGATGCATTATTATCTCCCGATTGAGCGAATGACTATCAGTGATTTAATTTGTATGGTACTCAACCGCAGGTTGGAAATCTGCGCAAGCAGGTTCGAGAATCTGGATTGATACAAAAGATCGACTTAGTGATAACTTCTCCCTTGTTAAGGTATTACCCACTAGCCTAATTAAGTTTAAGTTCCTTGCACAGAGATCCACATCTGATTCACTTTGGTCTCATTGCAGGACCATGCAAACAGCAGTCGGAGTCTTTGGCAGTAACGAACACATTGATGGGATAATCCCGCCTGAGTCAAGGGAGGAAATTAAAGAGGACAATTTTCTTCCCAAAATAAGCCCGCGTTTTATAGCAACAGACCTATGTCGGGAGCGAGTGGTAGGACAAGACTTCCCAAATGTCTAGATTAAGACAACTAGACTGACCTACTTTTCTGTGAATGAATCTGTACAAGTCGTGTTCTTTATGTGCACAAGTTTGTTTTTATTTAAATATATATATATATATATATATATATATATATATATATATATATATATATATTAAGATACAGTTGTTGTTTGTTGTCATCAATCAGTTGTTTATAATTCAACTTTCTGGTCTCTACCGCAGGGAGTCTATCCTTGTGACAAGAGGAGAGACATTAGCGAGCATCAGCCTCTATTTCCGGCAATTGATTTTTCAAGGGCGAGTATTTATTCATTGATTTGTTGCATCATATATTGATTGAGTATTCAATTTCGTTACAAGCTCCAAGGAAAGCTTTATTGCAGGTAGAGAGCGACGAGGACAACATGTGGAAGGCTGATGTTACGGAGACCGATGAAGAACTCGCAGCCAGGGGCTTGGAATTTGTAAACTGGTGATTCCACATTTCCCTGGATCACTGCAGTTTTCTCTCTTTGTGCCTCTCTTTAATTTGGAAATTTGCCTCTTTTTTAGGCTGTGGTCATTTCAGGAGAGGGAAATTGCAATAATCACTCACAGTCTGTTCTTGCGACAAACATTAAATGCCCTTGCAAATGATTGCGAGGAATCACTCAAAAATGAAATATGCGCAGCGTGAGTAGTACCCATTAACTCTGTATGCAGTAAGCAACGTAAAATTTCATGGTTAATTCCAGTTTTTAATTTCCGTTACATGTCTACCATACATTCCATTTCAATCAAGTCATTTTCTTTTGTACCTCTCAATCTGTGAGACACTTTTTCCAGTTTCCAAGTATCACTTATATTTTCTACAACTAACTTGTCCCTACTGATTGTGCAGTCTTTAACATTCTTGTTCGTTATTTCAATTCTTGTGTTCAGATTTGGTAATTGCGGACTTCGCTCGTTTGTCCTTATCGATAAAAAGGCAAGCATTATGCATGCAAAACAGACGAATTAAAATTTTGAGTTGCCCTCAGAAAACAACATATATATTATATATAAATTTTTTATTTTTTTTCTTACTAATATTCTTGTTCCTTTCACACAACTCATCAGATTTACAAGAAGTTGTTCAATTTGGCTCTGAAAATTGGCTATATAGTAACTTTGTTGCTGCGTATTTTTTTGGTAGGCTATCAACGTTGGAGGGACAAGTGATCCACAAATTTCAATGAGAATGTAACTAAACCGATGGGCGACAAACCACATGCTGCAGTGTCATGTCGTTCCATCCCTCCTGGGACAACGATTCCTGTTACTATTAAGTGTTGGAAATAATCAACAAAATTCATATAATATTGTAATAAAGATACATTAATAAAAAAAAAAATTCATGTTTAAAAAGTATGAAATATTATCATTAAAATAATTTTTATTTCCGTAAACAAATTATTTTATTACAATATATTATAAGAACTATACAAAGTTTTAACTTATATACACTTCTAATTGAGATGAAAGTTATTGACACAAGTAATAAAAACTTGGCTATGGTATTTCAATTAAAAATTATTGTGTAAAAAAAAAAAAAGAAAGAAATTTATTTAGACGAAAGGAAACCATAAACATGTTCTGTTCTGTTGTTATAGAGACATCTGGAGGATATCGTCAATTTTGTATTTAATCACATGATTCCTTTTCCTGGTTTCTAATGAGGGGAATCATAAGGCCCTGCCCCGCCACTCCGGCCAGTGGTTGGAGTGCGTGGACATGACCGCTGACATTAGCGATTGTTCCTTGTGTTCGTGTCCAAATTTGGCAAACCTTGGCATATCATTTTTGTGCATTAAAGTTGTCAAACGCTTTGTAAGGGAACAGCAAAGTGCATGGAGGAATATGGAATTTGGCTCGCTCAATATGAACGAAATTGAACTAAACGAAATATCAACCGAACAAGTTCACTTTTTATTTTCTGACAAGCCACCATAGTTATGATTTTGAGGCCTTAAGCTAGAGGTCTTAGTTTTATGTAGAGTACACCTCCGAAAAGAATACTGCTTGTAAGAAATGGTGACTGGGGCTGGCAAGGCCGTTTTGTTGGCGCTGATTAGCAACAGAAAAATGAAACTAAAAAAATGCCCAAGAAAGATTAATGGATCCTAATTATTAATGGCGACATTCTAATTCGAAGATGCAGAGCATCATCTGATGGATTGGTGTGAGAATATGAGCAGTTTAGGTCCAGAAGAGGCCCTAATAAGCTTTACCGGAGTGTAGGGGTGATGCAGACTAGAGAAAAAGGCCCGCTTCTGCTTCAATAGGCCTATGATTGCTTTTAATTTGAACAAACAACGTGCCAGCGTCAGTCATGCTGACCCAACCATCCATCCTCGGCGAAGACTAAAAATATAACTTTATTTCTTTTTCCTGGCCAACAGCCTGTCACAGGCCGACAAATATAAATTCGATCCATTAAATGAGTCTAAATTGACTGCCAAAGGTGAAAGACCTAAAGAAGATTTTTCAGTATATTTCATATATATAATTTTAAAATATAATATTTTTTAACATATTTTTTATAAATATTTAAAATAAAAAAATTCTAAATCTAAAGTAAAGAAATATAAAAACCTCAAACTTCATTTATTTATATCATCAAGTATTTAAATATCAATCAATTTCTCTTTCTCTAAGTCTCTCTAATTCCTCTTTACTTTTACCCTCTCTCTTTAGACTTACTAGCAACTTTCCCCTGAAGTCATCTAGTGCCACACGGGTTTAGAGTATCCGCAAACTCATCCCGTGACAGTTGGTATCAGAGCCTTGGTTGCTACCGTTAAGCACCAAAGGTGGCTTCCATCAACAAAGTTTGTGTGGAGGAGCAAAGCCGTGGTCGAGAGGAACAACACACCTACATCACAAAGCGCGGTAAATCGAAGACCGCTTTAATGGAGGCTTTGGAGTTCCGTGTTGTAGAGTTGGAAAAGAACTTCTCAAGGATAGAACCAACCCTTGAGGAGCAGACTGCCCAAATTGACAACGTGGAGACGGAATTTGGAGAAGTCACTCGCGTGGTGAAATCCACCCTTCGAGAGAACAGTCAATCCTTCAAGCGTGATCTCGACGACATCCAACGAGAGGTATGTAGCGATCGTTCTTTTACTGAAGTTGAGTTACGAAACCTTAGATGTGAGGTAGATGGTGTCCGTGTTGATTTAGGTGAGCACAAACAAACCATTGTTAATGGGTCATGCTTTACTGGCACCATCAACATTGGCACAATCCAAGTGTCTAAACCTGCTACCTACAATGGCATTCGTAATGCTACAGAAGTTGAGAATTTCCTCTTTGGCTTGGAACAATACTTTGAAGCCAAGTTTGTTCGAGATGATGCAACAAGGATTTGCACTGCCCCCACATTCTTACGAGATGCCACTCAACTATGGTGGTGTTGCAAGCACGGCGACGTTGGCAAAGGTATTTGCTCGATTGACACTTGCGAGGACTTCAAGTGAGAGTTAAAGAAGCACTTCTGCCCAAGCAACACCGAGAAGGAAGCTCAAGGTCGTCTCCGATGATTAAAGCAAGGAGGGACCATCCGTGACTACATCAAGGAGTTCACAACTCTCATCCCTGAGATTGAGGACATGTCCAACAAAGATTCTCTCTTTTACTTCATGGATGGATTAAAAGATTGGGCTAGAGTTAAATTGGAGAGACGTAATGTGCAAAGCTTGGATGAAGCCATTGCCGCTGTCGAGTCTCTCATAGAATACAACACCCAATCCAAAGAAAAGCGATCCAACCAAGGTAAGAGTGGGGGAGAAAAATCCGGACACAAGGATCAAGGGTCAAAGGATAAAGGAAAGGCTAAAGCTTCGTGGCATGGTGAAAGGCATGATTAAGGTAAGTCCGATTCTCCCAAACCAAAAACTTCGTGTTTCATTTGCAATGGTTCCCATTGGATGAAGGATTGCCCAAGCGTAAGACCCTCAACGCCATTATGAGTCAGTTTGAAGATGACTCTTCACAAGATGAGTAAGGTCAGATCGAGATGAGATCACTTCGAATCCTGGCAACCATAAAGGGGAAAAGCGCACAACCCCATGTCGACCATAAGGGTTTGTTATACGTCCAAATCACCATCAACGGGAAGCAATCTAGAGCCATGCTAGACACCGGAGCTTCCCACAACTTCATTTCTATGGAGGAGACCAAACGGCTTGGCCTCAAGCTGACAAGTAGGGGTGAAACCCTTAAAGCAGTGAACTTACTAGCAAAACCAATTGTCGGCATTGCTAAAGGCATTCCCACAACCCTTAGTGCATGGAAAGGAAGCATTGACTACTCCGTAGTCCCCATGGACGACTTCCAAGTGGTACTAGGCATGGAGTTCTTTGATAAGGTACAAGCCTTCCTATTCCTAGCTTCTAACTCACTCGGAATACTAGAGGGAGGAAAGGCCTGCACCATACCTACGAAACGAGCTTGACGATTGGAGGATCAGGCCTTATCAGCATTACAATTCAAGCGAGGTATGAAATCTGACCCCAACTACCTTACTACCATCCGTGAGCTCAATAATGTGGATGTCAACCCCAAGGTTGCCTTGCCCACCGAGGTGACACAAGTTCTCAAAGAGTTTAAGGACATCATGTCATAAGAACTGCCGAAGAGACTCCCACCTAGGCGTGAGGTGGATCACGAGATTGAGTTGGAGCCAAATGCCAAGCCCCCTACCTTGGCACCATACCGTATGACACTACCTGAATTGCAGGAGCTATGTAAATAGCTTTATGACTTGTTGGATTCAGGCTACATCCAACCCTCGAAGTCTCCCAGTACTCTTCCAAAAGAAGAAAGACGAAAGTCTCTACATGTGCATTGATTGCTGAGCATTGAACAAGGTCACCATAAAGAATAAATATCTGATACCGTTGATCTCGAATCTCTTCGACCAACTTGGTGATGCACGATGGTTCTCGAAGCTAGACCTGCGCTTAGGATACTACCGAGTACGCATTGCAGCTGGAGATGAGTCTAAGACAGTATGCGTGACAAGGTATGGCTCTTTTGAATTCTTGGTTATGCCATTTGGTCTCACCAATGCACCAACAATCTTTTGTACACTTATGAATAAGCTATTTCATTCCTTCCTCGATTGATTCGTGGTCATATACCTAGATGACATTGTGATGTATAGCAAGACACTCGATGAACACTTGCAGCACTTACAACAAGTCTTTTAAGTGTTACATGACAATGAACTCTACGTTAAGAGAGAAAAGTGCTCATTCGCCACACAAGAAGTAGAGTTCCTTGGCCACCGCATTCGGGATGGACAGCTTATGATGGATCCAGTAAAGGTAAAAGCCGTCATGGATTGGGAGCCACCAACCAGAATTTCGGAGCTAAGATCCTTTCTCGATCTAGCCAACTACTACCGTCGGTTCATCAAAGGGTGCTCAGCAAGGACAACACCCTTGATCGACCTATTGAAGAAGGATCGTGCATGGAGATGGACAGAACAATGTCAATATGCCTTTGATGGTTTAAAGAAAACCGTCTCTGAGGAG
The DNA here is from genome assembly GCA_037832345.1 of Rhizophora mangle. Classification (NCBI taxonomy): domain Eukaryota; kingdom Viridiplantae; phylum Streptophyta; class Magnoliopsida; order Malpighiales; family Rhizophoraceae; genus Rhizophora; species Rhizophora mangle. The sequence continues at coordinate 2,923,868 of JBAPLJ010000320.1, forward strand.
CCGGTCCTTAGCCTTCCACATCCGAGTAAAGCCTTTAAGGTACACACTGATACTTCTGACTTTACCATTGGAGGTGTTCTTATGCATGATAACCATCTCATTGCCTTTGAAAGTCGGAAGTTGAATAATACAGAGTGTCGTTATACTGTACAAGAGAAGGAGATGACAACCATTGTCCACTGCCTATGGACATGGCAGCATTACTTACTTGGCTCACACTTCTCCATTACTTCCAAACTCAAAAGAAGTTAAGCCCGAAGCAAGCTCAATGGCAAGATTTCCTTGCTGAGTTTGACTACCAGTTGAAGTACAAGCCAGGTAAGGCTAATGTGGTAGCCGATGCACTTAGCAGGAAAGCGGAGCTTAGTTCATTAACTCTCAGTCAACCTAAGGGCCTCCTCATCTCTCGCATCAAGGAAGGCATAAACAAGGATCCCAATATGGAAAACCTTGTCAGACTAGCCCGTGAAGGCAAGATTCAATGGTTTTGGGAAGATAATGGGCTACTTTTGACCGCTGGTAACCAAATCATGGTTCCTCGGTATGGAAATTTGAGGAGGGAGATCATGAAAGAGTGTCATGATACCCGATGGGCAGGACATCTTGGTGTTACACGCACCCTTGCCTTCTTCAATCCTCCTACTACTGGCCACAAATGCGGGACGACGTGGAAGCATACGTTCGGACATGCCTTGTTTGCTAGCAAGACAAGGTCGATCTACACCACCTTGTAGGTCTTTTGGAACCCTTGCCAATTGCCAAAAGATCATGGCAAAGCTTATCCATGGACTTCATCATGGCCCTGCCCAAGTTCGAAGGTTATAGGAGCATTATGGTGATTGTAGATTGATTCAGCAAGTATACTACATTCGTTCCAGTTTCTTGGGACTGCAACGCAGAGGAAGCTGCCCGTGCTTTCCTCAAACACATCATCAAACTTTGGGGAGTACCGTGCAATATTGTAAGTGATCGAGACCCACATTTCACTGGAAGGTTCTGGACATAACTCTTCAAACTCTTAGGGACCGATCTCAACTTCTCCACCAGTTTCCATCCCCAAAGTGACAGCCAAACTAAGCACATCAATGGACTATTAGAGCTGTATTTGAGGCACTATGAAGTGCCCATCAACAGGATTGGGCCAAGTTGATTGATGTGGCTCAATTTTCCTACAATATCCAGAGGAGCGAGGCCACAGGTAAAAACCCCTTCGAGATTGTTACTGGCCAACAGCCCATGACACCACATGCCATGGCCTCCACATACAACAGCAAGAGCCCCATGGCACATCAAATTGCCAAGGAATGGCACGAGCAAGCTGATATTACCCGGGCTCACCTAGATAAAGCTGCTCGGAAGATGAAGAAATGGGCAGATCACAAACAAAGGCACATTGAGTACCGAGAGGGAGACAAAGTGCTTGTCACGCTACTCTCACAACAATTCAAGTCTCACCGTAAAGTCCACAAAGGGCTTATTCGAAGGTATGAAGGCCCCTTTCCAATCATAAAATGCATTGGGAAAGTCTCCTACCAGGTACAACTACCGCCCAACCTTAAAATTCATCTTGTCTTCCATATAAGTTTCCTCAAGCCATACCATGAAGACATGGAAGACCCTGAGAGGAACAAGTCCAAACGAGCACCAATGGCCGTTACCACTGCCTTCAATAAGGAAGTAGAAAGCATCCTTGCAGATCGAAGGATACGGAGAAGGGGTGTACCCAATTATATGGAGTACCTTGTGAAATGAAAGGACATCCTCATGAGGAGGCCAATTGGGAACGAGAGGACACACTATGGCAATTCCCCGACGAAATCCAGCACTACAAAGAGAAGGCAACGATGAGGAAGTCACCGAATTAAGTGGGGGAGAATGTCATGGGCCGACAAATGCAGACTCGATCCATCAAAGGGGTCCTAACCCACAACCAAAGGCCTGAAGGACCCAAGAAGATTCCATAACATATTCCATGTACACAATTTTAGAATGTAATATTCCCTAACATATTCCTTATAAATATCTAGGATAAGAAGATTATAGATTCAAAACAAAGGACTATAAAAACTCCAAGCCTCATTCATTTGTATCATCAAGCATTCAAGCATTAATCTAATCTCTTCTTCTCTAAGTCTCTCTAATTCCTCTTTACTTTTGCTCTCTCTCTTTAGGCTTACTAGCAACTTTCCCCTGAAGTTGTCTAGTGTCGCGCAGGTTTAGAGTGTCCACAAACTCATCTTATGACAAGCCGCTACCTTTGATCAGAAATTCTGAGATCAATGACCTTACCTTCTGAAGCAACAATCAAAAGGCCCAAACCGTAGGACCTGGGATGTTATAATAATTAAAAATTTAAATCTCTTTTTTAAAAATTTATAATTCTAATATTAAAAAAATTTATGAAATTTATGAAAAAAAAAAAATTATACTTTATACTATTTAGTTCACGATTTAATAAATTTCCTATTTTAAAAAACCCAACCTCTGTCGTTAATCAAATAGAAAAGTTTATTTTGTACTGATTGGTTTTATGTAGTCACTTTAATTTTTGCATCTTGCCTCTAAGATATATTGTGCAGTCGACGTCATCTAACCTATGCTTAATGCTATGCTGTGTCCTGAGGAGCTCGCATTCGCTATTATCACAAAATGATGTAAGTTTTTTTTAATAAAAATTATTGTTCTTGGGCCCACAAACGTTTGAACAGGTTACTTTTTTATGCAGAAGAGACCGAACCTCTCAAAGGATGAAGATCTAAATTTTATCTCAACTCTTACATGTTTCTGATAATGCCGCGCGTTTCCTCGATGTTGCGTGCCATTGAGACAGTAATGAATGAATAGGCTGATCCTTTTAGATCGTGGCAAAGAAAAGCTGGCAGCCTAGGCCAATGGGCTGTAAACTTAGCTAAGCATGCCTACGTAAGGCGAAGTACTGTTTTATTAACCTAGGCCCAGTGAAGTCAGAGCGTGGAGGGGCAGGCACCCTTCATGGGTCAACTGGCTTTACATTCTGTGGCCCTACCACCTCTCTCTCTCTCTCTCTCTCTCTCTCTCACACACACACACACACACACACCACAGGTACATAAAAATTATTCTGGGCAAGCAGACACATCAAATGATGCACGTCACTTGCAGCCTATCAACCCAGTATCGCATGCTTTTTAGTAAGTAGTCTCCCACAGACATATCTCCGTGGCTTACAATATCGCATTTGTTTTAAGTACCACTCCTGGTAACCAACGCACTAATTCTATGTTGCATCAGTAAAGTATATTCCACCACCCCACCATATCCTTAATTCATTATAGTCTCTAGCTACCACGGGCAACTGCAACCCGTTAGTACAAGCAAGGTCAGCTCGACAAATTACTGTTTGATAAGGTCTTCTACCATACAAACACACATAATTAAGATAGACAAGCAATGCACTTTACAAACAGTGGTTCCTGCGTGGAAACAGGAACTTGTCTAGACTCCAGACTCTTTTGAAACATACGAATGCAGTCACACTCCCAAATAGATGAAGTGTGTTGGAGTTTTATGATTTTCATTTAAACGAAGAGAGTCTCCTTGAAACAGAAACACAAAAACATAGCAAGACAATCCCCCTACACATACGATGATCTCGTACCCAGTCCAGTTCCCTACCATCAATCCTCAGTCCCGGCGACTTAAATTTTACACTTGGTGTCCTTCAGAACCAAGTTCAACCCTGACGGCCTGCTGGATGGCTAGCTCTTGTTTTTGCATTTCTCTGCAGCTCTTGGGGCTGCATGCAATAATATAAACTCTCGAAGATGAGCTCCATGGAATGAAGTTGGCATAAATGAAAACAAGAATAATCGTGACACTAGCAAGAACCACATCACCAATTAGTACACTAATACTTCAGCTAAACCCATTCTTGTTCCAGCACTGTTAAGACATGTGCTTATTCATGAAAACTCTAGTCCTCCAATTTACAAAAACACATTGATGCAAATACCAATAGCCTAGATGATATTCAAAGCTTGTCTAAATTTATGAGCCTTATATCAAGAAATTATTAGCCGGAATGGTTGGGTAGTCTAGCACAAAGCAATGTAAAACACTCACAGGCTTAGGGTTCAATATTTGAGTTAAAGAACAATCTGCCATGGAAACATATCTATTATCTCTTTGGTAATAGGCAATGCAGGGCATCTTTGCAGATAAAATAGGTTATCCTTTAAAGTTAATATGCATGCAATTTGACTTCTTCCTGGCAGTTCCAGCCATATTAGTTACTTAAAATTTCCAATGTCAAGCAAGTTCAAAAATTACACATTGGTCTGATACAATAGTCTTGACTAATAACAGAGTGGTAAATCATGTGTTAACCTGCACACTATTTGGGCTATAACCAATAAATATATGAGGTGTTGAAGAGCTCTGCGTTTTAACACTAATCTGGGTTTTAAGAAAAAGTATAATTTCATGTGCAATATTTAGTACAAAACACAATTTTGAAGTGTCAAATACCAACAGTGGACTAGGATCCTTATGGGTTCAATAATTCAACATTCCAAAGAATCTAAACCTTTGGTAATAACAACCCTAAGTCATGCCAAGTATCAAACTCACACTGTTCATCTCACATATCCTTTTTTATTTCATGCTATGAGATATAAGATTTTGCAATAATTCTTGCTTTTTCATATCCCTAAAAGTGAAGATATTTTTCACAAGAGCATAAGAGACAGTTAAACTACAGCATAAAATACATACCTAGACCAATGGCATCAGAGCTCTTCATGATCCTCAATCTCTTGCATGTTTCTATAAACATCCTGAACAAGTGCAAGGCTAGAGTCAGAAAAGGATGTATATTGCACTTGAATTACCATACCCCTGACCAGTTGGTAACAAAAATTGTTAAACCAGTAAACACTGCAGAAAAAAAAAAAGTCCAAAAATTGACCTCAAGTACTATGGAAACTACAAAACACCTTAGCCAGGTAGAAAACAAACAAGCTGAAGCATAAAATACATTTCAATATATGAAATAGAGAATGATCGAATGCAAGGCCAAGAAATAGAAATTTGGGCTTCCAGTCAATCATCAATTACCTCCCTTAAGAGTTCCTACCTCCTAGTTCTTGTTATCTACTATACCAATGTATTCACAAGTAAGCAAAGTATTCCATACAAATCTTCTCCAGCAGCCATCATAGACAGAGGTCATTGATCTAGAGATCTGAGACTTAACTGTATACAAAAAGCTTATTATTTGTCTAAAACAAGCTGATTATCTCCTATTTGTCTACATGCTCCCTGAACTGCTATAAGAAGTTCCTGCTTGAGAACGCACACACAGATGGGAATAATCAGCTTTGCCCAGTGTACTTACTGGAATTCTCACTTCCCCACCTCTTCACTGTACTTTTACCAGTCCTGAGATATCTTAATATGCAGGCCAAGGGACTATCAGGAAATAATAATAATAATAAACATAAATACAAAAGCCAAGGGAACACCTGGTTAATTCAAATAATATAGCAATAGGAAATATAAATATAAATATTCAGAATGTATTACTACCAAAATCAAGAAGATTTTGCAGCTCTATGGATGCCATCTAAAAAGTAGTATGAATAAGTTTATCAGTACTTACTCCCAGGGAACATCACCAACAAGCATCCAGTCATCATCTTTATCCTCATAGGTGAGAACATAATCTGAGCCATGCAGCAGATCTTTCAGCTTGTTCTCGCTCAGTATCTCCCTCTCCAGAGCTCCATGGGATCCATATTGACCTAAAATCAACAGAAAACAGCAGTAACTCGATCCATGAAATCTGGATCCTACTCATAGAGTGAAACATATATATTACTAGCAACCATGAGTTTCCTGTTACCTATGGTAAAACAGCTAAACATCTTCTCAAGGCCAGAAGACAATTCCTGATATGCAGAGTAGTTTCTCAAGTCGACTTTCCTTAAATAAGGAGCACCATCCATGCTGACTTTGACAAATAGGACACCGGGACTTGCTTTTCCATCTACTTCATCAGTGTTCTTTGAAGTGGTGGCAAGAGAGTTCTTCCTAAAAGATCTTATAGGTGGCCAACCCACAACCTGAGCCCTACCAAAGAAGAGAGATAACAGGCCTATACCACAGTTAACCCTGTATCCAAAAGAAAAGCTCTCTGCACTTACTTTGTTGCGGGTGCACTGTTGTTGTTTGCAGAAGAGTTATGGCTCGGTCTGGCATCATTTGCAGCAAGAGGCATCTCTTGGCTAGCCTTTGGGGCTACCATATCTTTTGCCTTGGCTTGCTGAGCCCCAAGGTTCTCAGTCACAGAACCTGATTTATGCCCCAAGTTCTGAGAAGGCCTTGGTGACAACACCACATTTACATCTGAATTTGAGAGATATTTACCCTGTACCACATGTGAGCTGACTTCAAGTTAGTAACCATTAGTTAAAACTATTCCTCTTATATTCAAGAAATCCAGTTTCCTTCACCTCTGCGAATCCATCCATGGCATCAGAGAATCCTCTCTTGTTACCAGAAACTATATTTTTTGGTGCTGAAGAGCAGTGACCATCATTTGAGGGATGCAATGGAAAGAAGGGCTTCTCATCAAACTGTGTAGAGCTCAAAACGCAAATTTCTGGATTCCTTTCAGGAGACTGAGATCCTGGAGGCCCGAGCCGCAATTCTGTAGCCTTCAGATTCAGATTAGTCTTGCGATCAAGTGATACAGCAGAGACTACAGAGCTGTCCACAGAGGAACAATCAGACAACCCCATATAGTTGCGTTCTTTTAATTCTGAACCATTCTGGCAGACACTTTCCACAGAAGCCGGAGAAGCCAGTATAGTCACATTGCTCTGACCCTCCTCCTCCACAATGCCAAGTGGCGGTGGAGACATCAGAATTTAGAGGAATAATAAACAGAATGCCTTTTGTAACCTGCTTGTTTTTAGTGCATGTTTATAAAGTTAATCAGTAACAGATGTTGATTGATTCAATAAAAGCCAACCATAAATGTCAAAAATATTAAGTCTCAGTAAAACCCACATTCAACAGTACTACAACAGCTGGTCATCCTCGATGATTAGATAATTCATCAAGCCAATTGATTATTGATTCCTATTCTGGAAGCGAGAGTCACAAACTAGGCATTAAATCTTGTTACCATAGCCAGATTCATCGAGATTGAGAGCATTTAACATGACACGCAGCAGAACCCCCACTTGAAACTCAAAATAACCATGCCTTCAAAATATGCATCACAAGGAAAAAAAAAAAAAAGTAGGTAAAATAATATCAGATTAATAATAAAACTGCCGCTAAATGAACAAAAATAATATAGAAATTCAAGTCAAAGGCCTAGCGGATTCAAACAAAGAGCAAATGGCTTCTTAAAGCTATTTTTCCACAAAAAAAAAGAAAAAAAAACTCACATATTAACCTGTATACAATTTACAACACGAGATCTGAATCCCGGGATAATTAAGATTTTTGTTTTAGGTCAGAAATTTAAAGAGAAGAGTGAATCTTTTTTTTTAATAAAAAAAAGTATTTATACGAACGTTAAAATATCTGGGGTCAGGATTTAGGACGAAGAAACAATTGCTATGTGAAAGTTGGAAATCACACGCCGATATTGTGATTTTCAAATTTTTAATAAGAGCTAAAAAAATTTAAAAAAAAAAAGACGAGGGAGAGAGAGAGAGAGAGAGCAACTGCAGCAAATATAACTTTATTGTTATCTAATATAGGACTGTGCTTGGATGGTGAGAAAACGTTGGAAAACTGGAACAAACTTTCGAGCAAAAGAACCTCTAAACCAAAAAGAAAAAGAAAAGAAAAGTGTTCGCCAAAGAGGAAAAATAAAAGACCAAAAAGACTAGGAGCTGATAACTTGAAAAAACACTACAAGTTATTTTCCTTTCCATTTTTCTCCGCTTTCTCACCAACCAAACAGAAGCCTAACAAAACCACACAAAATCTCAAACACAAGAATCGAACAACCAAAACAAGAGGCGAAAATCTCCAGAAATGAAGATTAAGGAGGATGCAACAGAAACAGAAACAGAAACCGATTTTAACGCAGAAACAAACAAACAAACAGTTTTTTACCTGCTGGGATTAGTGGCTATGCAGCCGAAGAAGGCAGTCAATTCAGGGGACTTCGATTGCAGCAGAGAAGAACAAGAGAAAGCTGAGAGAGAGAGCGCTAAGGACCCTCCATATTTGGCTTACAAGCTAACAAAAGTTCATTTGCTGTCCTGACGTGAAACTCAACGCATTAAAAATAAAGCAACTTAAATATAAATAAATAAATAAATTAGCTGTCAAAAAATAAAATAAAAATTTCTCTAATTTCTCTCTTTTTTTATGTTAAATTCTTTTACATTTTTTTTTCTTGAGTTAATATTATTTGTCGCGTACGTCTTATGATAATATATCTGTATTAATAGTACTCTACCGGAACGACAGGGGAATACTTTGGGTGCGTATGCGAGAGCCGTTGATCATCTGTTGGACGGTGGATGAAGTTAGGTCAAATCAAATTGTTGATTATGCTCGTGTGGAAGTCAGTTTCATGTCTGATAATCAGGTAACAAATGTCTTTTGAACCTATTACTTTTCCTCCAACGAGAAAACCACAAGAGAGACCAATGAATTTAATATATTATAATAATAATAATAATAATAATACAGTTTCCATTAATTAATTTAATTTGTCATAATTTAATTATTTTTATTTTTAATCTGACGTCATTTTATATGTATCTCTCTTTTTCCATTGTATTCAGAGGAGCGAGACTCAATTATTTACGGTTTGTTGAAGAGCTTCTCAAACAGTTTTTCTTTTTTTTTTAATAAATAATTTCTCACACTACCAAAATACGGCGGGTCGAAAAGGTTTTAAGAAAGTATGTACGAAAGCATTTCTGAGTTGGCAAAGTTGATGGAACTCCAGATGAGACATGCTCTCTTGACGTGTGTCTCTAATCAAGTGATTAAACCCTGCCCCAATTTGACATTTACTTGCACCGGAGTCGGGGTTTGGTTACGAGAAAATCCATGATATCGTCCTAGATAGTGAGAAAAAGAAAAAATCTCTCCGAATCAACAATGCTATACATTTTATTAAAATTACGGTGGATAATGAATTTGAATTTAATTTATTTTCTGTACTAATTTATTAATGGATAGGAGACTGTAACTCAGCATGTAAAATTACTGGGATCGTCATACATGAGATGCCACATGTCACTAACCCAGTTGCTTGACCTTTTGAAAGATGATTTTTGGATGCATATTTAATAGGCTCGAGGAGACATATAAAATTTTATAAAATTATCAAACAATATTTCAAATAGATAAGGCATGTCTTTGCATATTGTTATGTTTTTATTATCCTAATTTAACTAAAAACACGTCATTCATTGAAAATTCGAAATTTTAATTAATATGATTTGAAGGATGTTCGATTAGCTGGGAGCACCAATCATTAGTATTATATTTTGACATTTCATCGTGCTAAGAAAAACACCTAAAAGATTAGGGTGTCATTGTGACTCGAATATGAAAGTTGCAGCTTTATTACAAAATTATTTATTTATATGACTTTTAAAAGAATTTATATCCCATTATTAAAAGATTTAAAGAAAATCACATATTTTTATTGCCACTTTAATTTATACTCCAAATAGCTAAAGTGGCGCGCGATCTTTGTATAGAAGTGCCTCTGAAAATATTTGGGACAGTCCACGTCTGATGTACTCGTGCTAAGGCGGTCCCAGTGGTAAAATTGTCTTTTGATAAGGCATACGATCGAACGAAACTAAGACGTGTCCAGATCACAGCCCTTGAATGCCATTTCCCACCTTGGAATAAGATTGGCCGATGGGACTCAGAATTTGTGCTAAACTAATCTTTTTATACAAGGATTCCTTTATCCTTTCATTTACTGATAAAAAGACTACCCTGTCCCAATCCAAGCATCATTTTGACCTTACTAGAAAATAAAAAAAAAAAAGAAGGAAAACAAATAGCCATTTTTCAAGTGATTATTTGAGACAGTTCGCCCAAAAAAAAAAAAAAAGATCGTACGAGGCAATGAGAAACACATCTTTCTTATTTCTAAATATAGCAAATGCAACCACCCCACTCACTCATCCTATTTTAAAAAAGATTCCTCTTGCTCAATGGCCCATGTTACATGCAAATCGCACCTATTATTCAATTGCATCAGGAAATGCATTCACATAAATGCCTGGCTCCCAACAAAAATCTTAACCAACTACTTTCACTTACTTGTGTAGGCCACCAAAATGGGTCCATCAAATTGCACTAGGAAGGGGCTGTACGAAATCCCAATGAGCATAATTTCTACAACTAGTATTCCGTATTTGATGCCTTTGAGAAGGGTGTTTCGGTTTTGGTGGTTAGAAGACTGTGCGTTGATTGTAAATACTTTAAAATTGTAGGGCCGAAGTTGAAATTGAAAGGAATATGTAGGCCGTTAATGGTCAATAGGGTCTATAAGTTACGTATTAGTAAAGGGATCAGAGAGAGAGAGAGAAAGAGGGAGAGGGAGAGAGCATTTGGGGGTGGGGGTGGGGGTGGGGGTGGGGGTGGGGGTGGGGGAGGAATGAGGTAGAGACAGACAGGGGACAGAGAAAGACAGGCCGAAGCGAAATGATGGGTTCGGGGGACAAGAAAGCGGCTTTTAATTTTGGATTGCCGGGTACAGAACGCGACAAAGAACTTCCTTCATTACCTCTTTTGAGCATTGCTTTACCCCCACGCGCAATGAGTTTCGCCTAAGATACACGTCCCAATCCTCGATGAACTTGGGATTATTTATGCTTTCTTTTTTTTTTTTTTATTAAAAAATTTATTATAATAAGATTAACATTTATGTTGTCTTTTTCACTAGTTGGTTAAATCAATTGGAGTATTGTTGCGTTCTCGTTTTTATTGGTAACGATTCTTGCCAAGTTACCTAATACACGGACAAACGGCCTACTGTAGCCACCCTTCAGGTGCAAGTGAATGTTGGGTAGCCCAACTTTTCATTATTTTTTTTTTAAGAAAGTAAATAAGTAATAATATTTAAAAAGTAATATAAAAATAATAAAATATATTAATTAATTATATTTTATTTAATTTTAAAAATAAATAAAAATATATATTTAAAAATTACTTTATTTTATTTAATAAATATTATTATTATTTTAATTTAGTGAGTTTTTTTTATTAATTTTAGTTCTAAAACTTTTAGAGTGACAATTAAAAAATAAATTTAAAATTTTATCTTGAAAACACGTATAATAAATTTTAAAAATATAAACAGATAGAATTTTTATTTCAAAATGTTATAATTTTTATTATTTATCATAATTTTAAATTTTAAATTATATAAGAGTTTATTAGAATAATTTTTAATAAGATATTATAAGAAAATTTTTGAAATAAATTTTTTTTAAATTTTTATTAAAATATAAATAAATTTATATAATTAGGAGTAATATTAGGAGAAATAGGAATTTTACTGACAGATTTTTATGTGAACTATGATAGTTTTGATTCATTATGTGAATTGTACGAGAATTCTGGTATGATAGGATTATAAAGTGGAGAATTCACAAGACTTTTCGGCATTGTGGGATGAAAAAGGCGGGTCGTTGAAGTCAACAAAGTATGCATTTTCCTGAAAGTTCAAATCGATGAAAAGAAATCAAAATGGGACTCCATAATTGATGAAGAACCATAATTATGTCTCAATGCGATAGAAAATTGCGGAACACGCGTGCTGATTAGCTTTATGAGGGAGGAGGCCGGAGGATTTAGTGACCATCATTAACTGCCGCCACCGATGCACGCTCTGCCCTTCAAACCATACACAAAAAAAAAAAAAAAGCATTTTATATTGAGCACTACTGTTCGCGCTTCCCCGGCTTGCCCACGTCAGTCAGACGCCATCATCCTCTGCAAAATTGCGTCATTAAATGCAAAAACGGCAACGTTTATGAGTGTTTCGCTTTTTTTTTTTTTTTTAATCAATATTTAAATTGTAAAGTACGATTTTTTGATATATTAATCCGTAACAAAATCATAAATTTTCTTAGAATACCCAAATTGATCAGTCGATTGCGAGCTATTGTTGCAATTTAAGCTTGTATTTTTTTTTTAACTAACTGAAATACTACAACAATAATGAGAAACAGTAAACATTCAAAATAATTTTATAATTGATACTTGAATGAATAACAAAAATAGATAAGGTATGTAATTTATTCTTTTTATTTAAACAGTTATAAATAATTTTCATTCATGACAATTCTATAAACAGGTGTTAAAAGCATGTGTATAGATACTTGTCGTAAAGATTATAACAAGCACTTGTTATCACATCAACGAAAGAGGACAAAAACACTTGCTGTAAAAAAAAAAAAAAATCATAACAGTTCAGAAAGTAAGTTCAGTAAAGTTACAGCTTAACCCCTTCACAACGCAACGCTTTAGCACAAATGATACGGTGTATATATATATATATATATATATATATTAAAACTATTAAGTGGTGGCAAAACGACTTGATTTTTGACAACTTTTAAAACTCCCAATTTGAAGGGCAGATTATAAAAATATAAAAATAGGTATCTTTCCTTTGTTCGATTTTAACAAATGCAGGTTTGCGTAATTTGAGTTGGACGGTTTTTAGCAGATTGAATGATTTTTTTGAGTACCCTCAATAACGTTATGCCAAAACTATGCAATAATTGAGTTTACCAAACTTGTGATGTAACATTATCGTGATCATAATTCAATATATATATATAATCATTTGTAACGAGGGGTATAAGTGTAAAAAAAATATATAATAAAATATAGAACACTCAATTGAGTTTAAATAAAATTTTAAAATATATAATTTTATAATTTATAAAATATTTTATTATATAAATTTAAATAATATTAAAATATTATAATTTTATAATTAGTAAGATATTTTAATAGATATATATATATATATATATATATAATTTAATTTTTTAAAATAATTATATTAAAATATTTAATTATTTAAAAATATTATAAAATAAATAAATAAATTATAAAATAATAATTTTTATAATATATTAAGAAATTTGTTTTGAAAGTAACAATGAAAAATTAAGTGTCTTTCATAATAAAAAAATAAATATTTAAAATAAATTAATATATTTAATATAAATTAACTAATAATTTATTTTTATAAATTATCATATGAAAAATAATATTAATAAATTTACTTAATTATTTATTAAAAAATTAATAAATATAATTAGTAAATAACAAGTAGTTTGCTCTCCTATATTAGCAGTTCTTTATCTTTTTCCTTTCCCGTAACTCGTACACTGTTTCAAATTATTCAAGTTGCCAATAAGATTAGGGTGGCAAAATTTATCTAATCATCAAATCTTTTAGGACTGTTCCCCCCAGCCCACCATCCACTAATTTTGTGTCGTTTTCGTCCTTTATTCAATTTAATTGCACTTTCTTTGGATGGAGCTGCGCGGCCTCTTCCCGGAAAGAAAGAGAGAGAAAGAAAACTGGGTTACTTGTCCGTACGTGCGTGACAGACAGCGATTGGTGTGGGCCGCAGAGGCTAAAAGAGAGAGATTTCCATTGATCTCAGGTGGGCAGCGCTCAATCCAGGTCACTGCTCTCTCTGGTTTAAAAATAGAAAATTATTATGTAAATCCTGTTCATTTAGTAAGAATTAGGCAAAAATAATTAACCTGAAATATATAGAATACCATGTTGATATGAAAAATGAAATATGAAATTCACATACTCATTAAGTTTTTTAGTCTACCACCGAGCTACCATTCAATAGGTCAGGAAACACGGTTTATCTAATGTTTGATTAATTCATTAATGTCTAAAATTGATTTGCAATTTCTAAGGCACCGTTGCAATAAGTCAGCCTTCCAACTAAGGGGCAACTCTGATTTTAGCTTTTGAAGTTTGGATAGTTTTCCATAGAAGATGAGGAGATCAAAACAGTAATTATGAACAAAAGGGTGTTGAGGATATTAATTTATATATAATTTGAATTTTTCAGTGCAATTATTTTTTCATACAATATCAAAAATTTCATAATTAAGAAATTTTGTATTCAAACTATCATCACATTTTGTCAATTTCTATTTTCAACTTAATAAATTTTTATACGAAAAAACACGTTGAAATTTAATATATAATTTATATTCGGCCACATTTTAAACTTTTATGTAAAAAGGGTTTGTTAACAGTTAAATCGATTTTCCACGTCAAGCCAAGCTAAAATATCTTTCCGTAGAAGACAAGCGTAGTACCGCAATAATGTTGCATTATTGATTCTGTTCATAATTTCTTGTTCTAACTTATCTCTAGTTGTTGTTCCCTTTTGCAAATTTTCCTCGTCTAAAACAGATATTGCGGGATGTTGTCACTGCTTTGGGTCCCTCAAACCAGGAGCTCTCCGGCTTTGACGGTAAAATCTCAACCGTACCAACAAGCATTCGCGGGAACACCCCCCCCCCATCTCCCCCGGGTAAATTCTTTTAATTTCCTGCTCTTGGGTTTCCATGGCTCGATAAATCTGTAGTCAAAATTAGGGGCCATGAGGCCCACTAATCCATCGAAGGGCAGCAAGCAGCATGGCATGTTTTGTGGCCTCTATAATACTCTCCCTCACTCTCTCTCTCTCTCGATGGAGGTTGGGGTGATGGTGAGGTGGGGGGCGGGAGCTAGGATGGGTTGTGTCGTTGAACCCCAATTGCAAGTTGTTCTGCCAGCGATGCTATGGTAATAACAACTCCTTCTTACCATGACACAAATCTTAGCATGACGAGGTTAGTACGTGTATGTATTATTAGTTCTTTCTTATATATTGGAATTAAAATCTACGCAAAGAACTTTAACCTTGCGATCACTTCAAAAAGTTTACCTGTGTGACTAATCAAACTATAGCCCATTTGGTTTGTATTATTGGTTTAACGGCTAAGGTTATGCTTACATTGATATCCGTACTCTACAGTCTACATTAATGTACAATACCGATGGTGGCCGTGGAACAAAACTTTGTCACCCCACGATGCTGCCTACGCTCTCTCTCTCTCTCTCTCTATGCTTGTTTGCTTCTTTCAATTCTACCCTGACACGTAAAGAAGAGAGCATGTGATGCAATAAAACAAGATCTGTAATAAATGCAACCTGCGGGCTCTAAAAATTAAGAAGTGATCGAGTCCTGCACTCCCTGTCGCGAGCCCCATCCATCCATGCACACGGGTGAATAATTTCATGAGAGATTCTGATAGTTAAGTTCTATAGTATGGTTTTGTCTTTTAGTCCCCGAGACTGTTGACAAACTATGATGGTTTCCCTCTAGACCAATGTTAGGCCGTATCTCCTTGATCTTTCTCTTTCTTTTTCGATTGAAATTCCTGAATTTGCCAAACACACCCCAGGACTTGTTTTATTCGGACAAGTTGCTTGGTCAATGCCATTAATGAGACTGGCACGCTGACAAGTCCCTCAGAATTGTAGTGTCCCATTCACGAGTAATAATACTACATGGCAGACCAGAATTAGTGGCTTTCGATTGGCCCTTTGTCACTTTCCCGGCCGACATCTCTAATGTGATTAAGAGTCTTTCCGATATTACTGTTTACTTTTGCTCTTACGGTTAATAAATTGGCGGTTTATAAACTTGTTATTAGCAAATAAAATTAGTTATTTGGTAATAATAAAACTTATAGTACATAAAAAAATATATTTTTTAAAAATATTTTTAAAATATAAATTTAATATTATATTAAATAAATTTTAAATAAAATTATTATATATAAATATATTATTGTATAAAGATATAATAAATTATTAATCTGTTATTAAATATTTTTTTTATTATAATATAAAAATTAATAAAATAAATCATCTAAATTTTCATAATAAATTTCATATAAACGGCATGTAAATGAAATGAGTTCAACATGGATTTATTAAAGTTATTGTGAAGATGTATGGTGACTAAAGGGCTATTATTAATCTAAAAAACATGTTTTCGGCAATACAATTTTTATTTTCAAAGTTTTATTTCTCAATGATAGAAGGAAAGGTTCATATTTAATCAATCTTCAAATCTTATTTAATTTTTTTTTTTACTTATCACTTTAATTTTTTTCATTTATTAATTAAGTGGTAATAGTGTATAGGAAAGTAGCCTTAAAAAATATAGTTTATGAATTTAATAAGTGTTTATTTTCTCTATTCTTTTATTTCCATGACTATTAGATTTAAAACAAAAACCAGAAAATGGAAAACTATGAAAAATGAAAACAATTAATATGTTGTGTCACATGCAACAATATACCAAGTTCAGTATTTTTGACGTCTATTTTAATAAAAGGGTTGTGGTGGGGGACCTTGGCGGGAAAAGGCTTCAATTTGGAGCTTTTTCTAAATGTATGTTTAACGCATTTTTCACTTTTACTCACTACAATGTTTTGGTAACTAAAATATTTAACCAAACAACTTCGGAAATTCAATTTTTCCAAACGTACCACAATTAAAACACAATCCCAAACAAGGCTTAAGTTAGCTCAAATCGCACATAGTTTAGCATTGGATATCTGTAATGCCCGTGGTTTTGAAGTTTGCATATCCACCGAACCTATGGGCTTGAGTTGGTTCCTCAGTTCTAGTTGGGCTCCATGCTTTTTGGAATTTTATGTTGCAAGCTGACCCATCAAAAATTTCAATAAATTTTATTGATTAAAAATTTAAATTTTTATTTTTGAAGTATCAAATTTTAATTTTAATAAGAGAATATAAAATTTTTAAAAATATAAAAAATTATCCTTATTAGATAGTTTATGGCCCAATAAGCCCTTAACGAGAAAAAAAAAAAAAAGAAAATTCCCACATTTGTTTAGAAAAAGGAAGCCGCGTGCCACTGCACGTTAGTTTTTTTTTTTTTTTTTTTTCTCTCTTTTCTTTTTCTTAAAAGAAATTTGAACTCCGTCTAAGGATAAAGCTGATATATGCAAATAAGTAAAGAAACGAAATGAAACGCAGTACAAATGGTATCAAGCAAGACTGCAAGTGATTTAGAGCAACTTCTAAACATGTTTTATTTTAAGGTGCCTAATGAACTAAAAGAACGAATGTATTCGCCCAATGAAAACGGGCTACGTTGGACTTCCAATCTTAATCTGCTCTTGTTTTGCTGAAAGAAGAAAATGATTATATTTAATGACAAGGAAAGGACAATTTAATTTTGATTCCTAAAAATAATTGATTTGATGAATTATTTTTACAATTTATACATTAATCAACCATTAAATATTGTAAAATTTTTTGAAATATTTATTCAATAAATATATAATAGAAATATAAATTTTAAATTTAATTTTTAATAATAATAAATTATTATTATAAAAATTAACTTAAAATATAAAATTATTATTATTTTATTATTCATGTAAATAATTAAAAATAATACTCTAAATTTTTTATCAAATAAAAGAACTAAAGGTTAATACTATTATATTAGGTTAAATAACTTTTAGTTTGGTAGTTAAAGAGGTAATATAGGGATTTAGATTCTTAAATATTAATTAAGAGATTTGTATCAATTTTTTTATCAATTGTATTTTTAGTTTTTATATTTTCAAATATCCCATATTTGATTTTAAAGATTTCTTAAACCTTTAATTAAGTCCAATTTAATCTTATTTCTATATTATACAATTATACTTATAAGTGTAACTCATTAAAATCTTAACATATTAATAATAAATATAAATTACAATTTTTAAAAATTAAATAAATTAAATTTTTTAAATTTATCATTAATTTATCAATTAATCAATTCATATTTATAAATCATAATTGATATTTAATCACATGTAATAACCAATCAAATGTTAAGATTGTTAAAAAGTAATTTGACATATTTTTATAGTATATAATCTCTCAAAAGTTATTTAATTTATTTCATTATACTAATCTTTTAATTAAATATATACGGTAAAATTAACATTTATTTTATTTATTTAATTATATTTGTTCTCAAAGGTAGATCATTAATTTTATAAATGAAATTATAACTCATTATAAATACCCATTTCATCCTAACTAAGAAATATTTTAAATCAATATCTATTAAGAATAGTAAAACATTGTTCCATTTTTTTTTTATTAATCATTCAATTATTTTTATATAATTTAATTATACTTAATACAAATCATCACAAGTGATTCTTAATTAAAACTATCCAAATATTAAAAAATATATATAATAATTCCTATATGAAATACTTTTGTAAACTTAAACTTAAAAATCATTTACATAATTGTCATATAATTAATTTCACATACAAATAAATAATATTTCACTTTGAAATTTTTAATAACAACTCAATTCAATGAATATACTCATCTAATAAGCATTAACATATTTATTCTAGTATCTATATATTTTAATTTATGAGATCAATTACTTTATTTATGAAAAAATATATAGTATATGTTAGTATTATGATTTTATTGATATCTAATCTAAATAGTGCATTGTTTAATAATATTTAAAAATAATATTTAAATATAATAATTATTTTATAATTATAATTTGTTATTATTATTTTATAAAAATATTTATTTTTTAAAATTTATTAATAATTAAATTATTTATATAAATAATTTTTAAAATAAAAATATTCTTATTAATAGAGTATATATGTAAAAAATCTATATGTTTCTAAGTAGTAACTAACTCATTAATTATTAGGATATAAACTGACAGAGCCCATCTTGGGAAATCTTCAGAGTTTTAAGACCAAAAGGCGCAAGCCCTAGCACTCCATGAACTGTTCCGGTTACCCTTTAAGTTGAGGTGGACTCTGGCGTGTCATACATGAATTTTGAGTACTTTTGAGGGCAGTTGTTTTCCACTTCATTATTCATTAATGATAATAAATGATAGTGAAAAGGAAAAGGACACCAATTAATTACAGTGCTCTTGACACATGGGTTCTTTTATCATGCGTGATTGAAGAGGCTCCATTCAGCTACTTTGCTCTTAAAACATCTATTTACATGGGAGATTAAAGCAATAGAATCAAATTTACAAAATACTATAATGTATTTTTTTATTTTTGGTGAAATACTGTAGTGATTAATTAAATTCATAGTGACCTTGTAAAAGGGGTTGAGAAATTAATTTGGAGACTACTACACTTCCACTATAGTCTTCTCAAATTTTGGAGGAGGCTCACTTGGACAAGCGGTTGCTATGAACTTTGGCACTTGGTCCCCTGGCATCAATACTGGAAGGCTCTGAGGTTGACTCCGCTTTGATGTCTGTTTGAGATCGACCACGTATGATATACATCAACTTAACTTTAATTTATCGTTTTTGATGCATAAAAGAAAATCAAGAGCATGAACGAACCAAAATTGCGGAGAAAGGGAGATGGGTAATATGCTAATTAGTATACATACATGAGGAGGTGTAGAGTTCTGGGGTAAGTGGTCCGTGTCTTCTGGGACATTGGAATGGCTGTCGCTAGAACATCCAAGTAGAGATCGTAGCTTGTCCCAGTGGAGACAACAAGTGCAAAGCGTGCTCATGGAAAACAACATGATTAATAGAAGAACTAAACCCAGAGGGAATCCTATGGAGGGTCGACTTGATTCCTCATCATCCATATATTCTTTGCTTCAGTTTCTTCCTGTGTATCCTCTCATGTTAATAAACAGAAAAAAAAAAAAAAAAAGAATGTAACCTCTATAGCTCGCTAGTGATAAGAACAATTTAAGGTGACGATGGAAACTGACAATTTTTTCTTACATCCGAGTGGTTTTGGTTGCTGGATACATATTAAGGTACATCTTATTCTTTTAGTACGGAAGGGGCCCGATGCTGCACTTGGTTGGTTCCAAGTGGCAACTGTTAGTTGCTTTCCATGGATCCGTATATTTTACAAAATGGTGAGAAAGGACTAGCACTAGTCTACTATTCTAAGATTCCAGTAATTGTGTCTCTAAACCATAGAGTGGATAGGACTCCAACTTAACACAGTGACGAGCACGCTCTCTGGGTCAAAAGACGAATGCGACAACTACTTTCACAACTTTGAATATCCTAGACATACATTTAAACCCACGAGACTACCTGCCCTCATACTTGCTCCTGTAATTGCATAATTCGTTCGGTGTGTCTAATTTGCTGACCCTTCAGGCTTTAGACAAAATTTTTATGACTGACTTGTAATGAATGAGATAAGACCATATCCTTTGGAATTATTGTTTGCAAGCATGATCTAATTTTATTCACACTACAACTCTTGCCCCACTACAGAGAACGTGGCTTTAAGCGGTTAATACAACGGCTTTGTGGTATGTGACCAAATAAGCTTAATTTTAATGATGAATCCAATGCTTTCCTTCAAAAGAAAAAAAAAACAAAAAAAAGGTGCCGAATGAGAGCTTGTAAACAACTAGGGCATCAAAGTGAATGGTTGTTGCGCTAGAACCAAAGATGACGACGAAAATTAGGTGAAAAAGGGCCTTGTGGCTATTATAATATGGACATGATATGGTGCGATTTCCAGTCGGCTATGCCAATCCAAAGAGAACAGAATAGATGAGTGATGATGTTCAAATTCTGTTTTATTAAGGAGAAAAAAAAAAAAACAAATTGCTTTAAAATGCAAAAGGAGAGTAAGTGACTCTCTCGTTGGCAAGTCTAGAGAAATATTAGGTCCTAGTCATTTTCAATCTCCAACTTATCCACCAACTAGGCTTGGCTATTTTTTTAAGTCCGCCGCTAACAGAAAGCAAAGCGCGTTGAAAGTTTACGATTCCAATGACCTGTCACTGCCCCGCCACAATGCCCGGTGGAAATGGTCCTGGATCTTAGTGTAGGACAATGGGGTTGCTTTCATACAGCACGAGGGGGCGAATCTCCTTCTTTGCCTTGCTAAACTTTCCATTTTCCTAGGCTTTGCATGCGTGTATTAGTTAATGGTCACTTAAAGCGTATATGCATCGAAATGTTGTCATTCTTTCTTTTCTTAAATTGCACTAGACAATATCTAGCTTAGTAAAAGGGTCCCACCTGGTCAAGTCCCTTGTTACTTTTTCTAGAGAGATAAGATCAATTCTATGCTTTATGGAAAGGACAAGTTCACCTTCTCTTGTATAATCTATGATTCATTACGACTCTAATGAACACACAAAAAAAAAAAAGAAAATGTAACAACGCCATCTTCGTTAGAGAAGAAAAAAAATAATAATAAAGTCGCACTATATCATTCTATTTGAATTAATATTTCACTATGGTATTGTATTAGACAAAGTTGTATCACCTTACACAAAAAGCAAAAACAAAATAACTCACTAACTATTCTTTTTGGCTAGGCAAAGAGCTGAAATCGACCCACCACATTTTATATTGTTGGATTTAGAGTCACTACCTTTTTTTTTTTTAATTTTTTTTTTTCAATAGTCGAATCAACCCTCCACATATTTCAAACAAATGTCTCTCTAAATCAATTTATCGTTAAAATGACTTACGGGAACCCATTTGATGCTTAAGTTCCACGTGACAAAGGAATGCCATTTTAAAAACCTTTTTTTGGTTTAAAGATGAAAATTTAAATTTACTGAAAATCAGAGAGTTTTAAAAAAATTGATTTTTCTCACAAAAATTTGTCTACATGTCGGTGCGAGACTCCTATTAGCAGCACTCCTTCACGAAGTCGGGCCTAAAATTGTTCACTTCACTTCATGTAGCATTTTGTAGGCGCCCACGATGGGGTTACATGGGCCCAGATTCATGGAATAGTGCTGGACGTGATGTAAACTACTGAGGTTCGCGTTTATAATGGAGTTGGGTCAAGCCCATAATTGGGCCGGGCTCTCTAGTTTTATTGGGCTCAAGGGGCCACCATTTCCATATAAAGGGCCACTCCACGTGGCCAGGCAACGCTGATTAAAAAAGCGGTTTGGATGCATGGATTGCTCTTTCCCAGGAGTCTAAGCCATTCTGGGATTTACTGAGTCCATGATGTGGGCCTCATATAACAAGAGATGGGTCTCATTACTTGAGTTTGAATCCCAACCAAATCTAACCAACAGAAAAAACAGACCGGTCTCATTTTACACCCCACTTGCAAGTGGAGCTCACGTCTTTTCTCCCAAGGTCTACTTCGGATAAAGTCCATGGAAGTTCCCCCACACCCCCCGAAAGCCGAGGAACCTGTCTGACCGTCCCCAAACTTCTCGTACAATTTGGGCGCAAAATGGAGGAAGTCTCATGGTACTTGCTAGCAAGTTGCTGCTCTGATATCTGTTATCCTTCAACTTTACGAAGGAAAAAGAGTGAAGAGATCATTTCGCTTTAAGGAATGTATTCAAAGTGCGTTTTATTTCGAAGGAAAAAGATCGCAGCAAGTGATGTTTCAAGCTCTGGCATGCAGATAGCCAGCCTATGTTACTATAGAAATTTGTAAATTTGAAAACTGCATATGAGGTTTCAAGTTATGTAACAACATTACTATGTTCAAGATAAAATTTACACTCTAACTATTATATGAGAGTTAATATAAAATCTTTTTTAAAATAAAATAAAATGAAATTATTTATTATATTTGTGCGATTGAAAAATTAAAATAATATACAAATTTGAGTTAAATTTATTATATTTTTACAATAGAACAAAATGTATATAATTCTTTCTGTAGAATTCTGTTTAGTAAAGTGTATTATGTAATTGCTCTATGGTAATTGTGAAATCAAGGCAATATAAAAATTTGTGTAGAGTAGAATTGTTAGTATGAAAGTTTATTTTTCTATAGCAAAACAAAATGGTATGAATCATTTCATAAAGTTCTATTAGGACTAATTAAATGCATTTACATAATGGTTTGTGTATAGTTGAATGCTTTTATAAAGTTTTGTTAACTATTGAAATTAATTAAATACAATTATACAATTATTTAAGGACATTTGTAAAATTAAGACAATATAAATATTTGTGCATAATTGAATCCTTTTAAATAATTTTATTATAATTAGTTAAGTGTAGTTATATAATTGTTTTGAGATAGTTGAAGAATCAAAATAGTATAAAAATTTGTGTATTGAAGTATATTTTTTTACAGTAAAAATACATATTTTATCATGCTTCCTTCAACTCAATTAGACATATGTTATTTTTCGTAACTTATAAACTCTTGAAAATCCCTGTTTCTATTCTACTTGAGACTTTGTCACTCTCTTTCTTTTGTTCTTTTTTGGAAATACAATAACACCCCTTGACATCTATACTCGGGCTTCTGCAATCTCCTATTCTAGTCCATTTTAGTTATGCCTAAATAAGGTGCAAAGATAGCATGATAAAAACTTTGTATTTTACATTTTTTTTTTCTTTTGGCATTACAATGCTCAACAACCTGTTACTCAAGTCTAACAGTAAACAGGAAGCCCTGTCAAAATAAGACAAAGCTGGACTTGCTAAAACAGCATAGGAGGCCTGTAGATTGTAGATTAAGCTAGCAACATATGTAATATCTGCAAAAGACCTAAAATTATTGATATTAGTTTACATGATCTAATAGGCTTCAGTTCGGGTCAGATTAGTCAATATGTGAATGTCCTGTCGCAAGAATTTGTCAGGTGAAGACAATTCATTGTGGAACGGAATTGCGGGGTGCGAGGTCCTGCTTTATGGCTTGCGTGACAAGTCCTGCTTTATGGCGTGCGAAGTTAAATAGTCTTTCCTCCAAAATGTCTAAAAGATCAACTAAAAAGGAACCAGCTGTGAAAATATTGAGTACTGCTCTGGTGGATCTCATGTGCGGAAATGTCTCAGCCTCTTCCTGGTTACTGCATGGAAATTTCCCAGCTTCTTTCTTGCTAATTTTGGATTTTTATTCATCACAGGGGTTCTTCAATCAGGGGGGTTTCCCTCGAAAAGCAACGCCATTTGGTCTTGAGTCGTGTCATAAAAGGGTCTAACAAATCAGGCTTGGGAATTTGATTTGAGGGAAATTTAGAAAGCAAATCAAATCTTCCTAACATAGAACCATAAATGCAAGCTAAACGCATGGCTGGCAGAGTCAAAATGATGAAGAAAGGGAATCCTGAATTATTCTCAATATCTAGCGACTAGACGTTTTTTTGTTTAATAATGGATGTTCAGAAATCTGAAGACCTGATTAATGTTTCTGGGCGCATGATTATTGTCAGATTTAGATTTGACACAAGCTTAACCTGCACATCAAAATCCAATCTCCCCATTCATAATGAGCATTATGGCGGCATTCTAGTTGAATATTTCAGTTCGAATTTGTGCCAGGTAATGAATCGTCTTAAGGTTATAAAGGCCTAAGAAACAAGCAGACATAAAAAACTTGAAGCCTCATCCAAGTTTAGTGTTCTACAGCTAGAACTCTGCATTGTGGTCTTGGACATGGCTTAACACTTCAAAATCATCAGTTTGCTATATCTTTTGGTTGTTAATCACTAGACCCAATTTTCCGTGCTTAGATTCTCACGAGATCGTTTTCATGTGCCAAATAAAAAGCATTCTCAGTTCTCAAGGATACCAAACTTGGTTGCTGATATTGAAGACGATTATGTTGGCAGTTTCAGCAAAATGCAGCACTCGTGTTTTGACTTTTCCCTATAACCCCATTTAAAAGGCCGGTCGATTTACTTGGAAGAAAAAGAAAAAAATTACTTTGCCTTTAGAACAGTGGGTCTGTGACATTTCCATTAAAAAAGTATCAAGCTTGACATTTTGAGCTGACGAAGAATTCAAGCCTGTTCATTTGGCAAGCGAATCATGCCTGCCACGGAATATTCCCTCCGGCTTCAGAAGCAGGTGCCATGTGCTAATAGTAAGCGTTATCAGAGGACTTGCACAGAGCGAAAAGCGGTGATCCCTGACTCAAAGATCGCAATCGAATCTTTCTAGCGTCTGCAGGTCACCTTGTGAGAAGATTCTATCATTAGGACGGCAGTAGAACATATTCAATACAGGCCCTGAGCTTTTCAGTTCTTGTTGTCCTATTTTACTGAGAACTTATGATCCATATACCGATAAAATTTTTTATCTTTTGTAATATCGTCAGTCTAGCCTCCTGTAATATGCCCTTTGTGCCTTAATATGTTACCAAAAGGAATGACTGGCAATTTTATGTTAATATTGGATCCTAATTAACAAGATGGTTTTTGATCCTTCAGGCAGGAAGGGCAAGGATTGCCCACAGCAGGAAAAATAATAAGAGAATTAAAAAATAAATGAGGATTTAAAAATGAAAAGCTAAAAGGACAGCACAATTATTAATTATCCCATATGACTTCACTTAGTGGGGCATAATCAAGTTCCAACTGACCACTCCGAGCTTATTTGCTGGAGACTCAAGGGAGGCAACAGCTGGTTCTATACATCCATAGCAAGATCCAATATAGTAAATTATTCTTAAAACAAATCCCAGAAATTCTATAGCCATAAGATGGTAGCTGTCGTGGGGCAATTTTCTCACCAAATTTTTGTCCTCGACTTAGGGGCTAACAGTAGCCGAGGCATTTTTGGGTATCATGAGGCGTAGGCAACAACAAAGCACTATTTGGATAACAAGTCGATAGCTAATTTGGACATTTGATATACACAAACCCAGAGAATCAGCAAAACATTCTCTTAGAATTCTTGCAATTAAATCCAATTTCTAATTATAGTAGATAGTACAAAAGCTCTGATGGGAGTAAATAACATATTAATTTATTACAACCTCGCTCGAAGGGCCCATTTAGATAGCAGATATTTGGGGGGCTTATTCTGTAAAACCTCACTATTTTTCCATCATCCACTTTTATTTCTACAGGCATCTTCCTCCATATCCTGCACTTCTAAATAACGCTTGCTTTATGTCTTCTGAACTTAACAGTTGCTTCTGCTCCAAATCCTGATGTTAAATTAAGAACAAACCCAAATTAGCCATTGTTTTTTTTTCTCTACAAGCAGAATTGGGATAAATATATATAGATATATAAAAGAAGTCAGTAAGGCATAAATGGATAATTTCAAATTCTACCTCTGTGCAAGAAGCATGCACCGAAAAGTCATTGAAACAGCTAATGACACACTGTTGAATCTCAAGGCCTAATGCTTCTAAGGCAGTTACCGTTGATAGCAACAACCCTGGTTTTGCTGTGCAGCAAATCTCAATCTTGGTATCCGAATGTCTCCTTTCCACATCAAACTGAAAATCAAACATATGGAAATTTCACTTCAGGTTTGGAATAACTCAAACCTAGCTTCCTTATTAGGCTCGTATAGATTACTTCTTACTGCATACCTTTGGCGAGTTTCTCACTATGATTTCATTTGCTTTTGTGTCCTGGACAATGCCCCTGACGTCAAACTCACTTGAATCCACTTGCATTTCTTCTTGCAAGGCGTTGATCCTTTCCAGTAGCTCTTTCATGTAATCAATGGTATCTCCAAGTATGGATGTTCTGTCCATCTGTTGCAAAAATGTCCATAGATCAGGCCAATTAATCTCCAGAAAAACAACATAAAACTATTCACAATAACGCCAATTCAGGGCTTTACCTTGCTTATCTTAGGAACAATTGATCTTAACATGGAAAGCCGGTCATTTAACCTCTTTCTTCGCCTTCTCTCAGCCATTAGATTCTTTGATGGTTGCCCCTCCAGCTTCTTACCTCGAGTCTTTCTTTCCGGACATGGACCCATGTTGAAAACTGGCACATCAGGGGATTGAATTGGCTCAGATTTGCAAGCAGGTTGCATGTCCAAATTGTGGGTTTCATTTGTCAACAGCAGACCTGTCTCCTCATCAGCCGCCATGGACATTGACGTGTCTTCGTGACCCAGAAATGGTGGCGTGTCAAGCGAAGAATCAGTAAGCTGTGGTGCCGAGAACTCTTCTGCAAACTGTAGTGCGGCAAAATCATCGCCAAGGGAGTGGTCATACGCTTCATTGAAGTAGGTGCTGAAGCCTTGGGAGAAAGAATCTGTGGGGAGCTCAGCTTGATTCCCATCAAAGCAGCCAGAGTTCCAGCCACTGGAAAAGTAATGGTAATTCATTTCTGTTGGAAAATCCATGATGTTTCCCCAACCATCTCTCCTGAAAGCAATTAATTCCTCCAAGAAGTCCTGTTCACTGTGCTCCATCTTTCTCTCTCTCTCTCTCTCTCTCTCCCCCTCTCTCTCTCTCCGCTCTCTCTCTCGGGAAACGTTAATACCCTGTTGAGAATTGAGAAATAAGCTGGAAGCCGGACCAAGCAGGGGAATATATAGGTAGAATTATTTTGTATTTATTTGTACCTTCCAGTCTTAAACTATCACAGCCTTGTATTGAAATGTTTTTAAGTTAAAATATAACTGCTTTTTTTTATTTTTTACGAGTGTTTGCATATATGAGCTGGGTTGATTTGATGTCTTTTTCACCGAAATCTTTGCAATCAATGAACTAATAAATATTTGATCTTTTTCTCTGCCAACTTTGACTCTCAACCCCACATGTTGTCTGAACACAAAATACTTTGTGGCTTTCACCTCAGAACCTGTCAGGTCCTTTGTACGCTTGAGATCTCTCCTATTTGTATTCTCATTGGATTTTGATTTGATTTGCCCTGCACCTCGTCTCATTAATCCCCTCACAAGATAATGTTTTACTTTTTATTTTTATTTTTTATCGGATAGCCGCTTATTTACCACACTTGTCTTTACAGGTGCAAACGTATGCAGCGGATGGGAGCTCTTCCTTTTGGGTCTGTCACTCGAAAAAATTGTAGGGACCAATCCCATTCCACCTCAGCCTCATTGGAAATCTGGCTTGGTTCACAAATTCAAGTTCGGTCAGTCCACGCTTGTTTTGTTGCTTCTTTTTCTTCCCTTCCGTTTCTTATTGCTGCATTATTCACAACAACCAAACCATCAATTAATCCATCGCACTTTATAATATCTTAGGAGAGAAGATGGCGTTCTCTTTGGGCCTATCAGCTCTGCCGAATTGACGACAAGGTTATAAGTACATGTTACAAATTCAACATTATACCTTATGTTATTAACTTGCAAAACGTGTACATTTACACGTCTGACCATTTCTTAAAACCCACGATGTCCGACCCTTTGTGTTAACAATGGCCGCCTAATATTATAAACGGTTACGACAGTATACCCACTATTTAAACGACCTTGCTTGGCCCATATATTTGGTCTTAATGGTTAGAGAGAATATGTTGTGTTGTCGCTATATGTCCGTAGTGAGTTTTTAACTCTTTTTTTTTTTTTTTTTTTTTTTTTTTGCGTAACCTTAATCGCTTTTCTAACGCCTGATTTCTTTAATTGCACTTATAGAATCACTTATTTAATTAATAATGCTTTCTTTTTTATATATATATTTTTGTTTTGGCTTAATCAATATGAGGGGCCATCGCACAACTGTACAAAGCAGAGTTGTATATGTCCATCTCTATTCATAGACTCATGCACGCTTACACGATTCTCCGAGATGACAGAAAATGCTTCATGTAGTGTCATTGTTATTTAATATTGGCTCTTATTTCGTTGTATTTCATTTATTTATTTCAATTAGTGAAGCGCTACAATGTGAAGGGTGGCGTCATACATAGCGCTCCGTTTGGCTTCTACCGGAGGCTATGGTGCTGGAACCGAAGCCACGGCAGAGGAGCTGCATTGACCTCCAAAATGCGTGGCCAACTTAAAAGTCAAGATGTGTGTATAGGTAACTCATCGTGGATAATTTTGTGGTGGAACCTAAACAAAAAGAAAATTCCTTCAAAATTCTTTCGGCGAAAAATGCTCAATCTGTTTGGAGGGAAGGAAAACCCACTTGCATTCCCCACAATAATACAAAATTGTTCGCCCTTGTGACTTGGGATATTTAGCAACGCTAAATGTGTCATCACCAACTAATAAATGCAATGGCAATGCCACACCCGCTGCGGGCCTTAATAAAACAGGACCAACCACCTTGGTCCCACCAACAAGCCTGCCTGCCTACCCAATAGAGACAAATACCTCCACAACTATTAAGTGTAAATGAGTTTGTCACATAAAAAATGACTCGAGTCTACAAATTTGCGATCCATTTTTATGTACTTAACAAGCTTCTCACGATGCTTTGGGTCACGCTTGCATCCAATAATAAAATCTCTTCCATCCTCCATGCTTGTTGGACACAACATTAGCATGACATGCTCTTTCTAAATAAATTAACTCGAGTCACTCCGCATAAAATATTACTACGGAAATCACCAACTACTCTAGTGTGTCGCAATTTGCAAGTAACTTTCACATGTAGCACTCCAACTTGCTTCCAAGGACTTGCCCCGAATTGGTTTGCTTGCCCTTCTGTCTTGCTACTGGAAAGCTGGGAAGAAATATACAATTTCCAGTTTTCCCCAGCAGCACAAATACTTCAATACCGTAGTCTCTACGGCTGCTGGCTTTGCATTAGTGTGTTCGCACGTGCCGCGAGCGTGTGAGCGGTGGGCGAGCCAGTAACGATACCGACAAGTTGCTCACTTAATTCATAAAGTGCAGGAAAGAGTTGAAAAGTCAACTTGGGCCAACTTTTTCCTGAACACCATGCCTAATGGTGCGGTAATTTACATTAGTCCAGTCTATATATGACCGTATCCATCCCATGTGCCGCATACCTGGCTCTCATCGTAACACGTGTCCAATTACGTAGTCGGGGAGGATTTGACGGGACGAGTTGGTGGGTCCTACGAGTTATATATATATATATATATATATATATATATTGATATATTTGCCAAAAAGCATGTGATGTAGAACACAATTAGAAAGAATGTGTATAGTAATTAGGGGTTGGATATTATGCGGTAATTGTTGAACATTTTATATATTGTGTGATAGTTATTGTACATCTTCCATTATTTATTGCATATCATGTACTTTCAAAAAAAAAAAAAAAAGAAAAATAATCCACCGCCCAGTCTGTGTTGTACCAATCTTTTCGGCTATTTAACTCTTTTTTT
Source organism: Rhizophora mangle (assembly GCA_037832345.1). NCBI lineage: Eukaryota > Viridiplantae > Streptophyta > Magnoliopsida > Malpighiales > Rhizophoraceae > Rhizophora > Rhizophora mangle. The sequence goes on from JBAPLJ010000320.1 coordinate 2,953,958, forward strand.
TCTAGTAAATGGACAAAATAAAAGGGAAATCCTAGCTCAATAATTAAAGTTTTGAGTTTGAGTCCCAATGTGAGTGAATTAATTAAAAGTATTAGTGATAAGGTTAAAGTAAATGTGGAGTTTACTCACAAAGAAAAAAGAGATTTGTCGCCACTTAAAAATCTATATTTAACTAACAGACACGAAGCCTTTAAAGTGGCCGTATTTAAAACCAGCCGATTAAAGCTCGGTAGCTACAATAACATAGAGTGGAAGAGGATGAAGAATAGGACAATTGCCCATGTGAAAACCAGAAAGTTAGGAAAATGAAGGATGCTAGGTTTTAGGGCTGGTTTTGGAAATGCAAATTGCACTTTTGTACGTATATATGGGTTTATTAACTTTAGTCACACCAAGGGACGAAAACGGGATGTAGACTATAGAGCGCAGATGACGGTTAACAAAATTCCAATTCAAATGCGCGTGTACCAACTAATTCTCTTTTTCTGCAGGTTTCAAGTCTCAAAATTAACCTTGGCTTTTGCACACCCAATATTTCAAATAAGTAATTATTAATTATTATAATAATTTTTTTAAAAAAAAAAAAAAAAAACAGAGCCGCGCGTCCAATATTTGTTATTATTTATGCTCGCTTTCATGATAAACAATCATAAATACATATTTTCTTGTAGCTTATACCGATTAATAAAATCTTGATTCGAGCGAACCTATTAAAGTCTCTGTCCTACGCTGCATGGATGCGTCCTTTGCTATGCCGTGGAAGCAACGCCTTCCCGTTTGGATGCTTTTGTCTTTTCGGTGGCCATGTCCACATGTAAGTTAATGTTGGACCTTGTCTCTGCGAAGCATCATGCAAATTAATAACTGGGTCTAAAAAATAAAAAAAATAAAAATTTCAAATCAGAGTTGAGAAAAAAAAAAAAAAAAAAACTGGGTCAGAAATTAATTCTCTAAATTTTTATTTTAGATATATTGTGGTATTCTTTCGAACTTATATCCTCAGAGTATTTTGAGGAGCAATTAACGTGCCATCAGACATTCAAGCATGTATATTTTTTCTATTGGCCTTGATATGTTCTGTAAATGACAAAATGCATGTCAATAAAGTAACGGTAACTTTGGTCTATTTTCAAGAGGAATGCATTTATCCGTTGACAAGAACGATCAATAATTGATTACGTCGTGCTGTAAATATGGACTTTATCAGAATCACTGACTGACTACAGGGGGAACCCTTCATGTATATATATATATATTAGTTTATTGACGCAGAAGTCACTTTTGCCAATTACCGATTATGTGACAACAAATTCCCATTTGGGTTCTTCAATATAAGTACGCTGTGAACACTCACAATGGCACATGTATTCAAATTCATACGTGTGCGAAATCCATGCAATTTGCTGCTTAAAAACACATACAATAAACTTAATTAATTGGTGAAAGTACATTTAACAAGGCAGGACCACTCTATTTGAAGAATAATTCTATCTAGCAAATCGAAACTTGGATTGCAAGAGAGTGAGAAAGGAAACATAGAATTTGTCTGACCTGCTGAACAAAATTGATTGATTTATTTATTTATTTCTCATTAGCAGTTCCAGAAATATCTGATTTGAATATAAATCGTATCTCAGCAACTACTCTTTGTTGCCAACGACTATTTTAATTTATATATCATTTTTATGCATATTCACATACTATTATATTTTTCGTAAAAATCATACCGAATCGATTGATTGATACTTGAAATCCTGATCAATGAATAAATCCTCACTTGTGTTGTAAGCCACCAACCAAAATTAACATGGCTTACAAGCTAAATTAATAAGGTTTTTTTTTTTTTTTTTTTTTTTTTTTGTATTTACTCCGGAACCAGTGGTAGTTGAAAACCGCGGGCTGTTCCCCTTTCCACCCCGACACAAAGCTGTTTCTCCACCGTGGTTTTCTGCCTTTTCCTCTCTGCCCCTCCAGGTATCTCAATACCACCCGACAGCCCACAATATCAAATTGGGGGTTTAGGTTCAGTCTAACATTGAACCGCTGTTTTATTATTTGTCTGCTAGTGAACCGTTTGCCAGTAGAATCAATGTCATAGGGGTACATAGGGCGTCGATTTCCACAGTGAAATTATATGTGCGGGAAATTAAAGAGCCTTTTTTGTTCAATTTGAAATTATAGGGTAGGCATTGTCATTTTGCCTTCCAGGGGCAGGACTACTCGTTCAAGTGTACTGTTATGTGCATGTCTGTATGTGAGTTGCTGTTTCGGGAAGTAATAATTTTCTTCTTCTAATGCAGTAGGTACGTGCATTGCGTGGCTTATGTTGAATGAACCCAATAAAAAAGAAAAGGGGGGGGGGGGGGGACTAGAGAAAATGACGGCACCCAAGGGGACATGTCTCACGAGTCCTCTTCCATTTGCGCAACAGAGACCCCCCCTCCCCATCACTAAAACCCACGAACACAACTTATGAAAAGAATGCTAAATTGCATCTCTCTTATGATCATCTTCAATCGAAAGTGCCACTGCTCACTTAATTTTCGAAAATCAAGACAAAGAATGATTATTGTATCTGTATTTTGTGGCACCATCGTCAAAATGTTCGCCTTTTGTTCACGAGCAGTACAACACCCGCTCACTGCGGGTGGCCAAAATTGCAAGAAATGCAATATGAGCCAACAGGCTAACGTACACTCAGTGATTATCCAGAGAGATTCAGTTTTAGGGTACGTTTCTGGAAATTAATGAACACATTCTATCCATCATAAAATTAAGTTCTTAAACTCACACAGATCAACTTGCTCTACAGGGAATTAACATTTAAAATTAAGATTCCCCTGAGCTGGAATGGTAAGAACTTGTATCTTGCAAGGAACCAAGCCATGTGTAATGCAAAGTAAATGATGGCTGAACTTGTTTTCAATAACCCAGGCTCTTTTTGCCAGTTTTCTTGTTTTGATAATAAGGGTGTAGTTAATTAAAATTAATTAAATTCATATATATTGAGCCTATAAAAAGAAAATATACTCAATGACATTGGTGATTCTGTGAGACAAACTGCATTGGCAAGAGTTATAGATTATTATCATAAAAAAAAAAAAACAATGGAAATTCATTTTAAAACTATATATATGATTTTGAGTGCTCACATATAATTCTCTCAATTAATCAACATTATTCCCATATATTTATGACGGCCCTTATAAAATGAAAGTCTTATTTTGGTGTGTAAAAATGTAAGTCTTATAACATTTAAAATTAGAGATATATATTTTTTTTCTGATCAAGGTATAATTAAAGTCTTTTTTAGGATACAAGCACTAAAGTGTTCGTCTGAAATGTTAATTAGCCATTGTATTAAGACTCGACCCGACCCGACCCGACCCGACCCCTAGAATTAAGAGATTTTTAATCCATATAGTGTTCTAACCCACTATAGGACGGACTCTTTGGTATTACTAATTAATAGCTACACTTTTCTTAGTTTTAATAATGATCGTTTCCTGAACGAATAGGATAAAAGAATGTGTGATGCAGACTTGCATAATAATAGTGGCAAAACTAAAAGCTTTTTAGATTTAAAGCGTGGCCAATATTATGTGGAAACTAATTAATTTATTCAAACTATCAATAAGATTAAAAAGTAAATTAATTTTTTATTAAAAATAAATCATATATTAGACTTTATCATAAACTAAATACAACATTATTTAATTACTTTGTCTTCTAGCATACTCGGTAATTACCTTGGTAACATCAGGCAGTTTTGTTTACCAGGGATTGGCATTATGCACAGAACCGTTAATTTCGAGTCCAAGTGGACAAAGGGCAAGGCCGATGATATGGAAATAAATTTTAAAAATTTGGGGGGCAGATTTGCTGGCTCCACTTTTGATTTGATGGGGTTTGTGTATGGGCCTCAACATTGCCAACAAGAAAATAAGTCACAATTTCCAACTTTTTGGGGCAGGTAGAAAGACTGAACAATGGAATTCAAGTAATACACGTACTACAGATTTGTTTATTGCGTGGATATCCTTAAAGATCCAGTTGTTGAAAATTTGTAATGGATTGTAAAAATCAAATCCCACTTGCAACGACAGGAGATGCAACTTGAAAGGTCATGGCTACAAAGAAAATCGACACGTCCCGTCTATAAATTCCCATCCAAGTTGATTGGTTGAGCGGTTCATGCACATAAATTTTAATTAGGAGATATTTTGCTTCTGCATTGGTAGAGTAGGGGCCTATATCTTAGTATTAATAATAATTATTTTTGGGCAACGAATCACAACATATTCTCAATCGATCACAAAACTCCAACCAAATTATTTATTGAAAATTGTCAATTTGATTGGTTCAGTATTACCTATTCTATCCCATTGATTTTAATTATTTTTTAGTTTGTAAAATTATGATTGAATTTTATATTTAAAATTAAAAATTTAAATTTATTTTTGTTAAAATTAATTTAAATTTATTATATATTATAAATTAATATTTTAATAAAATTTAAATAATTAAATTTTATTTATTATATTTTTTATATTATATTAAGAATAAATATTATAATAATTTAATATATAAAAATTTATATATTCTTATTTAACTAATAAATAGAATTATATATATATATATATATATATTTGTAGATATATATTTGTAGATATTTTAATTAATAGATATTTTACTACTATATTAGTAGAGTAAAGACTATATCTTAATAATAATTATTTTTGGACAACTTGCCACAACATATTATGATTCGACCACAAAACTCCTACCAAATTATTTATTGAAAATTATCAACTTGATTGGTTGAGTATTGTCTGTTTCTTCCCATTGATTTTAATTATTTTTAATTTGTAAAATTATAATTCAACTTTATACTTAAAATTAAGAGTTTATATTTATATTATTAAAATTAATTCAAATTTGTTATACATCACAAATTAATATTTTAATAAAATTTAAATAATTAAATCTCATTTATTATCTTTTTATATTATATTAAAAATAAATATTATAATAATCTAATGTATAAAAATATAAGTGTTTTTATTTAACTAATGAATAAAACTTTTTTATTTATATTATTTGTATATATATTTGTAAATTATTATATAATATTTTTATTATATTGATGAAATTATAATATTTATATAATTTTTTAATAATAATATCAAAGTTATTGTACTTTAAAAGTGATATCAAAACTAATTTGATTTCATTATTAGAATCATTTTGATCCAAGTGCTACTATTAGAGCTAACTAGTTAAACAAATAAGAAAATCATCACTAATTGTCATCACAAATCGTTAGTTACATTAAAGAAATTTTCAAAGTTAACAAATTTATATAATTGATCTAATAATTATATTAGAGCATTTATTTTATCTAAAAAAGCATATAAATTTCACAAACTAAAATAATTTAATTTATAAAAAATAATAATAAATCAATAAAAGAATAAAGATTTGAAGTTGAAGAGAAATTCAAAAGTTAAATTATATGAAGTCATTGAAACTTATAAGATTCAAATATAAGAGCTTGTAAAGTTGAAAGGTGAGGGAAATTCAAAGTTACAGACTTATTTAATTGAAAGTTAAAAGTAATTAAATTTAACTTTTTTATATGAGATGAAAAAAAAAAAGAAGTGGAGTATTCATTTAATAGTACTTTATATATGTTATGTGTTAGAAAGTCTCTTGTAAAATGATGTCACAAATCTTATTGGTTAAAGTCATATGTTACAAGTTTCTCAAAGATTTAAAAGCAAAGTAAAAATCAGTTAAGGGTAGTTATGGAAATTAACAAACATAAACTCATAATAATTTTATTGATATTAATAATGATAATTTGAGATTAAAAAAAATCTATTATAATTTGAAGATTATGTTATATTAAAACAAATACTGCGAATAATTGTAATATCAAATTAAATAAATTAGAATATTAAAATTAATTTAAATTACAAATTAATATTTTAATAAAATTTATATAGTTGAATCTTATTTGTTATAGTTTTGGTATTAAATTAAGAATAAGTATTATAGTTGTATAATATATAAAAATTTAAATATTTCAATTCATTTTTTAGTTAATAAAAAAGAATTTATATTCACATTATTTATATATACGTTATTATTTTTTATGATATTGTGTTATTATATTAATAAAATTATAATATTAACATAATTTTTTAATAGTAATATTAAAATTATTATACTTTAATAATATATAACGTTAAATTTATAAATCTATTATTTACTAAAATTCTACTTAAATTTTATTTTAATTTTAAAGATTTATATTTCTCTAATAAGTGATATAAAAATTAATTAATTAATAACAAAATGAATTAAAATAAAATAAATTTTATATAATTATTTTTTTCATAAAAAAAATTATATTTATCAAAGATAAGAGATTAGTAAAGTGCTAATATTAAGGAGATTTATATTTTAAATTTATATTTGAAAGAGAAATTTTTAAAATTTAAAATATAAATGTGTAAATTATATATTTAAAAAATATTATATAAAAAAATTAATTAAAAAATTTTAATATTTTAATATTTTAAATTTTTTTGATTATTATGTAGTGTAAATTCTCCGAATTTCGTGAACTTCATCGTAGTGTTCCTCGCTCTCCTTAGGTACATGCGAATTTACGATTATAGAACTAATTTTTTATTTTGCTTTCCTTCTGTATTCGAATAAGAGTACCCTTTGCCTTTCTACAACCTATTCCATTGTGCGTAGCAGCGTCCATACGGCCCATGACATCCTCCTCCAATCTTAAACTAAAACTGGTTCAGGTTCTAGTACTCTTACACCGTCGCATCACATTGGCTTTGGAAGTAGAATCGGTAGGAAGTTAGAAGTGCACCGATAATCTCTTCTTTTCGAGATATTCGTACGGACAAGTCAAAGGACTTTTGCAGAATCCGGCGCACTCCTTGGAAGCCTTTTTAAAGTTAAATGGTTGTCTGATTGCATTAATTGCTAGTCACTCTAGGATAAAGTATATTGTTTTGTCCATTCAGAGATTGGAAATACAAATAAACAAACTGTTCCTTGCATGAAGGATTATCTGCAAACAGTCGTTTATTAGGTGCACTAATTTGAAACGTGGGCTAGAACAAACTTGGAGTATTCATTCTGCTCTAATTAATTAATTGGCTCTTGTGTTGTGTTTTACAATCCTACGAATTGACTTCCATGAACGCACGGAAGTGCAATCAACCAAGACAACTCGTGCAAAACAAACACACGAGCAGAGGAGATTATAAAAACTCGGCAGTCGAAATATTTGCTTTTCAATTGATTCCAAAGTTGAATGGTCCCTTTTCAATTTGTGTTCGCTTTCATTGGAGCATCTCTGATGCCTGATGGTGGACATTCCCAAATTCCGAGACGAAATATATGTGGGGATCTTCACAAGAGTGAAAACGGAAAGTTAGCAAAGAAATAAACCTGTTTAGTCAAAAACTATGTTCCATGTCGGGACCACCTACTGAAAATTTGTCTCGTGACTTAATCAACCCATAGACGGATAGTTTTTCATTTGAGTCTCAAGAGATGAATATTTTTCTTTGCCGAATGCATGCACTTGGCTGGTTTCCTTCCAACTTCTTTATTCTGTAACGACTAAAACCTGAGGACCGAATTGTTTGCTTCCAACGTCTGTGTTCTGTAAGGACTAAAACCTGTGGACAAAATCTTTATGCAGGTCTAAATCAGCACGGGCTTGATCATGACACATTCAACATTTCAACGTACACAGGCAGATACACTTGTGCATGTGATATGCTAATTAGCTGTCCGGATGACTCTGCAGAGTACCAATTTGCATTATTTAGCAGACCATCGATTGAAAACTAAATCCACACCAGAATCTGCAATGATTTTTCGGAAAGGTAAAATTACATTTTACTCCTCTATTATTACCGGTAACTATTCACATATGTAACATTTTAAGCAAATAAGAGTCTAAGACTGACCGAAATTAGCTAAATAAGACGAAATTCATAAGAAGATACAAATATCCCTATATAATTCTATCAGATAAGATACAAAGCCAATTTTCTTCCACCCTCAATTCATCACCTTTCCACCTCTCGATCTCCTACATTTGTGCCGAGCAAAGGTATTAAACCACTTTTTTTGCCCTGGTGTCTGCGTTACTAAAACAAAAGCCTTGCACCATTTTTTGGTTGTTTTAATTTTTATCGAATGTGTCCATCTGAGATCATAACTGCTGGGTTTTGGGTTTCTAAATTTTTGGTGGATTACGATGGATTATGGGATTTTGACGAGTTTGTTGACGAGAAAGAGTGCTTTGAGTTGAGTGGCAGCACAAAAAAAAAAAAAAAAAAAAATTGAGAATGAATCTTAGTCAAACATCAGTTTTCTTGCTTCCAGGTCAAAATGGCACCAAAAATTGGGAAAGGAATTTGGAACGATAACGTTTTAGGGTAGGGTAGTAGGACTTTAGTAAAAGAATACTATGGAGTCATTTTTCTTGGATGGGTTCAAACTTGGCCCTTGAGGTATCCAAAAGAATTTCGGCATTGGCATCGGTTTGGCATGTTTCTGATATTTGTAACGATATTTTTGTGATATTTTCACTCTTCAATTGAGGACACGGCCAGGTGCCGGTTGCGACATCTAAACTATAGTCGGTAAAATGTTACATTTCCAAATAAAGAATGTGAATGGTTAGCGCAGCCGTACTAGAGACTTCTGTAAAATGTAATTTTCTGTTCCGAAAACCACAGGGTCTCTCACCACAAAATTACAGTTTTTTTTTTCTTTGGGACGGAAAATTAGAGATTTTGAACGACATGTCTTGTCAAGCTAGATTATATTAGGCTGGCAAACAAAATCTTTGAAGTTTGAAAACTGAAATCCTCTCATATCAAACAAAAGACATTTCTTGTCCTCACATATCTTTTCAATTTTTTTATTTTTTTTTATTAATTATCATATGCTTTCTTTTCTTTGCTTCACACGTTATTGCCAGCTGAAAAGATGGGAATTGCTGGCCTTTGGACTTACAAAAGAACAACCTCCACATCAACAAGCATTAGTTTTACGCTCAAAAACATTCGACCCGTTCTTTCTCCCCGGTTTAATTCGGGCTTGGATGCCGCAGTATTGGTACTTCCTACCGAAGACAAATTCTACACGTCCCGCGGTCATTTTTGACGTTGAACGATTATGCTGCATACCTGGACAGATTAATTAGATAAAAAAAAATAATAATAAATCCTTCTCGTAGATATGGTTTTGCCTTCTTTCCATGCACCCCTTTCAAAAATCAAAGAAAGCGGATATTTGCAAAGAATATTGCCACCTAATGCGCCAAGAAAATTGGTCATTCGAGACTTTTTTTTAATTTGTCCACGTCCTTTTATATTGACTTTGCGAGCCCGTCCCGGGAGTCTGTTGGGCTTAGAGACTCGGGTCCCGGTAACGAACTTCGGAAGCCAAAATAATATATATAACAATTGACGGACAGCAGACGGCACATATCTCAATCAAACAAAGTTTTAAGAAATTGCGGCCGTCTAAAATTTAGTATAATAAGATGGAATGAACCACCACACCATACGATTGGGGTCATTCCCTCTAAAATTAAAGTTTAGTGACCATGTTATTAGTTATAAGGAATTTCGTTCTTCTCTTCAAATCCTTGTCCAAGTATTAGTTTCTTGGGGTCCAAAGTAACCAAGACTTGAAATTTTAAATTATTTAGAGATCAAAACGTTTCAATCAACTGAATGGAGTAAGACAAATATTGTTGTTTAACCCGGGTGTGCTAATTCCAAGAATTTTTTTATTGCTTTTTGGTGGAAACCGTAGATATATGCTAACCGCAGAGTTCCCTATCCTATTGTGCACGTAATGATGCATACATAATTCATAATTCTGCTTGAACTCTCCAGCGTACCCAACCTATGAAAAAACAAAGGGTTTGTGCACTTTCCGCCCAAGACCACAGTTGCGTTTCAATTCAGTAATTTTACTTGCCTTCCTTACTATTGCCTGTACATTTTGGGTTTGCTCCACTACATTGCTAGAAGACGCCAGTAAAAATCTATTTTCCAATTGCACTTTTTTTTTTTTTTTTGGATGCTGATTTTTTCTCAATCATTTTTTTTTTTTTTTGGTGGATGATGGCTACTTCTTGGCATATGTAGCATGGTGCATTGCATCATCACATGGATGACAACTTTCTATTTGTTGCTTATTGATCAGAGCCGATCCGGAGATTTTGCAAACATGTACCATTACATTGGCTTTTGACATTAAAACCTAGACCCCCTGATCACAAAAAAAAAAAAAAATTGTGTGTACTTTCCTTAGGTAATTGCATGATTTGATGGCACACTCTCGTAGGTAGAAACTGCTCACTTTCCCTTGTTTGCGGCAATGGTAGAGACATGTTACCTAACAAATATCAATCCATGTGGCTTTGGGCCTCTGCAGATTGAGATCCCTTCTCGCTCCAGATCAGAACTTCGTAAAGGAGAGTTTCTAGATGTAAAAATTTACCTATCATGCTAAAGATTAGGCGTATATCCCCTTGACTTCTGACGATATGTATACAAATTAGGCGTAGATTGTTGGGTTCATGGTATGCAACCAACAATCTCTTCTTCTGGTCAACTGTTAATGCTCAAACATAATAGTGGGTGACAAAAAATTTGTAAGGCAACATGGTTGTGACGGGCAAATCCTCACAGAGATCATAATCTTCATTTCGTGCAGGCAATCGTAGAAGTGGAAGTGTTTGCTTTTTGCTATGTAGAGATGAGTGTCTTGATAAAGTGGTTTGCTGGGCCTAGGCTCAATCCTTTTGTGCCTCAAAGTGTCCTTAAGGGAGAAAATGTAGGTATCTGAGCCAGTTGTTTTCGAGGTAGATCGAGTTCAGAGTTAACGTGATATCAGTCCAGGAGCTTAAATGATCCAACCATAACATGATCTCGGTCCAAGATTTGAAATCTGGACACCTAACGCAATTGAGCCGGACATTAACAGTTTAACAGAGGCCCGGAACAAACTGGCCTTTTGCTTTTAGTTTGGCCCATAAATTCCTTATACCATCATCGCCCACCTTAAATTTTTTGGGTGAGAACCCGCGTGCCCATTTGCAGCAACTCTTTGGAAAATATTGCCCCAATGCCATTCGTTTCCGCCGCATTTCAAGTACTTCGTACTAAATCTCATTTCCCTTTTAATCCAAATTCCATTTTAAATTTTGGTGAACCCATTTGATGACTGAGCTGTGTCTCCATCATAGGGTGATATAGGGTTGCATTACTTAATGAAATTTTCGGCATTGCTATAACCAACTTAACCAACTTGAGCATGTCAACAAGGTAACATGAAGTTGAATTTCTAATTTGTTTTCTCAAAATATCAAAATTTTATTTATTAATTTTATATTCAAAATTATTAAATAAAATTTCAAAAAAAAAAAAAAATTCTGAATTAAAAAAAAAATGTTATTCTCTTTTACAAAATTTAATGAGCCCAAGATAATATAATTCGACATATATTTTTGTTCTTAAAATTCTTGTTCGTATTTAAGGAAAATCTGGCCTAAACCAATTTGAATTGCATATCTACTTTAAAAAGGACGAATCGCACGGAAATGTCAAAGCAAACCGAAAACGACCATTTCAATTTTGTGGGTGGGTGGAAGAAAATGAAAGAAAACTATACGTTAATGGACAGTGGCACGTTCAACGCCGAATTAGCAGGAGCCAGATGCCGAACTTCGTGGCCCCATCGTCCCTCCTCGTGGCGAAAAGCAACATGAACCAAAAAGAATCCAATTCAATTTTCCTTTCTTTTTTTTTTTTTTCAATCTCTCCCTCTATTTTTAATTAATTTCTCTCTCTATTTTTAATTTAAAAGGAAAATAAACGAGAGAATCATGGCCGTTTTGCTTTATTCCCAATTCAGCGCCTCTTTCTCCTCTTCCTTTTTAAATCGTTCATTTGTCTACATTACTCCGCCGCCGCCTCCTGCGCCTCTCGTTTGCAACCGCAAACGTTCTTTTATCCTCCACTGCTCCTCTTCTCTCACAGTCTCAGGTTTGTTTTTCTTTCTGGAATTGATACGAAAGGTTCAGCCTTAGTTACGCATTACGATTCGATTGCTTTATTGAAGCCCCTCTTCTGCTTAATGATTTATTATATAATTTTCAGGTTGTTTCGATTTGTTAGTCTATTTTTAATTTTTATATACATATATATTTGCATTTTGCTTTTATCAGGTATGGAAGGCTCTTCTGGACTCAGTCTGTATCCGTTGCAGCGGAGTAAAACTATCCACTTGGTACCTGTTATTATTAGTGTTTTGAAATCTTAATTGTTGTTTTACATCTCAGAAAGTCTCCACAAATTGAGAGCATTGTTTCATTTCCCGGAAAGAAAAATAATGAGAAAAAGGAAATTTGCTAAAACAAATATATTACATTACAGGTGAGGCATGCACAAGGGATCCATAACGTAGAAGGAGAAAAAAACTACGATAATTATTTGTCTGAAGAGCTCTTCGATGCACACCTTACCCCACTGGGCTGGCAGCAGGTAATTCTTATATCTGTTTTGCACTGACTATGGAATAACTTTTTATTTTTTCTCAATATTTTCATCTTTTCAAATTTTTCTTTGCAAAAAAGAAAAGAAAAAAGTGACTTCTTTTTGTTAATGGCTTCAAGGTCAAGGAGATATGCACAGGAATTTAAGGTTCTTTTTCCCCTTTTTTTTCTTTAAAAAAAAATTAAAACCCTGTCTTTGTGTTGTAGAAACTTTGAATTATGTATACTTTTAGTGGGTGTATGTAAAATTTTTGGTGTTTCAATTTTTAATTTGAATATGTAGCAAAGACTTCATTGTTCACCTTTGTGCTTCAATGTTTTGCTGAAGTGCGAAGTGTAGTTTTTTCTCTCCTCTCTCTCTCTCTCTCTCTCTCTCTGTCTCTTTCTCTTCCCCTTTCCCCCCAAGTCCCCTGGCTTTGCTAGTGTTGAAATGTGTGTGTAAACAGACAAATTCCAATGATTGTTTTGAACAACTATGCCAGGTTGATAATCTGCACAAGCATGTTCAAGAATGTGGACTAAATAAGAAAATTGAACTGGTCATCACTTCCCCTTTGTTAAGGTATAAGCTTTTCATTGTGCAATGGTGCTGTTCAAGCTTTCATGTTTTGCATTTAATTGATGATCTTTTTTATTTAGTTTTAAGCTGAAGCTTAAACATGTGCTGATGGAGACACTTATGCAGGATTATACTAAGATTTTAGAATTTTAAATATTCCAAATATATGAAATCTTGTTCCTAAGGCATTGACATTGGCATCTAATAATTTTTCACAGGACCATCCAAACAGCAATTGGAGTGTTTGGTGGTGAATGGTACAGGGATGGTGTAAATGTCTCTCCACTAATGGTGGCAAATGCAGGGAAAAGTAACCGTCCTGCTGTCTCAAGCTTCAATTGCCCCCCATTTGTAGCAGTGGAGCTTTGTCGAGAACATTTGGTATACCTTATAACATCTATCAATAGAAAAAGAAAATTGTGTGATTTTCTTACAGAATTTTTGTTCCTAATTGTTATATGCCATAAGCTTGCCTTGTTGGAGATTGAAAAGGGACGCAGCTTGGTGTCAGTAGAATTTAAAAGTGGTGTTTTTCTTTTTCTTTCACATTATAAGTGTTCTTGTGTTCTGGGGGACATGTCCACCTGTCCCACCATGTTTCCACATATTGGCAAGTATCTTCGTGATTCATGAAAAATATTTACTCTGGAACTGAGAGAGTTATTGGGAGCTTTTGTTTGAGCACCTAGAGTAGCAAAATAGTATAGGTATAGAATCTGTACAGATATGTGGTTATCAGATATGCATAAAAATTATATTCTTGTGGTGCCATGACATGTGGCCATCAGATATGCATAAGTAAACTATTCTCGTTGTGTCATGACACGGGCTTTTAGATTTGTGTAAAAATATTTTCTCATGTATGCAAGATTTCATTTCTTTTGTCATAAGGAAAACCACTACAAAAAATGTGGTTATTCCCATTTTGAACTAGAGGTCTTATTATAGTTGACTTTCCTTCTCTTGTTTCCTGTTTCCCCACTGCAGGGGGTTCATCCATGTGATAGGAGAAGAAATATCAGCGAGTACCAGTCTCTTTTTCCTGCAATTGATTTTTCTCTGGTAAGTGTATAAGATATTTTTGGACTACAAATTATTTGTATAACATTTTGGCTGGACTTTGGATTATTCATAATTTCATTGGCTATCTTTGGTTTCTAGTCTTAATTGCAACTGAAGTTGATTGTTAGCAGCTTATTGAATGTTTTTTTTATTTGTAGATTGAAAATGATAGTGACACTCTGTGGATGCCTGACACCAGGGAGAAGGATGATGAAGTTGCAGCTAGAGGACTGAAGTTTTTAAAATGGTGACTAATTTTTGTTCCTATATTTCAATGTTATTTACCAACCCAAGAATTGAAATTTTTTGAGTATATCTAGTGCACATGATGTAGTCAGCAGAATCAATCCTTAATAATACAATACAGTGCCATGAACATGTTCGTTGCAATATTAAGTAGATTTTTACAACTTCATTTCTGTGAAGGTTAAATGAATTGCCAAATTTTGTTGACATGGAAATATGCCTTAAATTATTTTTCTGGAAAGCATAATCTGATAATGTGGTTTTATTTCCTTGTGCAACATTTTGCACCATTCAAGAAGCAGGTGCAGTTTAAATGACTGCTTATATTTTAATTTCTTTATCCTTTTATAAATTTATCCAGGTTGTGGACCCGGGAAGAAAAGGAGATTGCGGTTGTCAGCCATAGTGGATTTTTATATCATGCACTAAGTCATTTTGGAAATGATTGCCATCCATCCGTAAAAAGGGAAATATGCACACAGTAAGTATTTGGCCATTTAGCTTGGGGATCATCTATATGCTTATCATCTTACAGTGATCAAAATCAAAGATAACACACTTGGCCAGCATCTTGGGATGTTCAATTTTAAGCCATATTCTTGTTTTTGGATTTCCTAGTCTGTTGCTTCCCTTCACAATTTACAATATATATATATATATAAATTTTTTTTTCCTTAAAGATACTCTGTTTTACATTTTTTTTTTTTTTGTATCATTATGCCATTTCAGTAGTCTCCCCAAGAATTTGCTTCCTGATGATTCTCAATAGTTGCATATGATATTCTTCTAGTGCTGGTCCTCGCATAAAAGAGACAGCTCAAAAGAACTTTGTCTTTAAATTCACTATCTGTTTTCTCTATGAAACAATCATATTTGTGGCTTGCTCTCTCCAAGCGTCCCATTTCTAGATTAGCTGTATGGCTGAAAACTTGAATACACCTTATAGAAAAGTTGGGGAGAGATAAAATTCAATTTGCTGACAGAGATCAAATAGGCCTATTTTGGTTTTGTTGCATAGAATATGTTTTTGACTTTGAAGTACCGCATTCATCTTCTGTTGGTTTCTAATCAGATGTGTTAATGCAGCTTTGCAAATTGTGAACTTCGTTCAGTGATCCTTATTGATAGAGGGTATGTCTTTTGAAAAGTCTGAATAGCTTTCTTTTTGGACTCTATGAAAAGTAAAAAGGAAAAAAAAAATTCTGGAACTCATCCAAAAAACACTGCAATTGAATTCTCTCTGCAGTATGATGGATTCAGATCCGGCAACAATTAACTATCCTGGGAAGATTCCCTGTGGGCTTGATCTTCCAAGTGACATCGCAGAGAAGAAGCTACATGAGAAATGAGAGTCCTAAGTGATTTCTATAACTAGGTGCAGAAATAAGGTTTTGAGCTCAATATCTCCTGCAAATTTTGTCTCTTGAAATGATTCAATGGCATTTATACCTCACGGAGTCAGATGGCTGGCTCGATTAGGGGATTTGGAGTGTTCAGGAAATTTATAGGCACAAATTCTTTCCAAGGGGAAGTCATAACCCTTGGTCTTGCCAACCCCTTTATGGCTTTCTTCATAATAGCTTGAAATGGATATGATTTGTGTATGACACAAAACAAAGATATGGGATTTGTCATTTTTTTCATATTCTCCGGTATCCATGTTTTCATTTCTTGACATTATATTCAGCTGAAGTGTCTTGTTGCATCAAAGCTTTGATACTACCATTGGATTGAGGCCCATTATGGACATTAATTCTTTGTTACTCCATTATGGGAATCCGTTCTCCAGACCCTATATTATGGAAGCCTACACTATTGTTCTTTTTCTTGTTATTTATTATTTATATCATTATGGACATCTGTGGACATGATTTTTGGCATGATATATCGGCCAAGATGCGCCTCGTATGTCTGGATACAGTCTGTGTGGTGCAGGAGGTTCTTATCCAATGGCAGATATGACAAGCCCAATGCATGCTGCCTTGGGAAAATAGCACGAAAATAAAGAAAAGTCCAAATGAAAAGTCAAAATAGAAACAGGGAAGGTGCGACTATCACCGTCATCGTAAATGGTGGGGAAAGCTGTCCTTAAGCCCTTGTTTGGTTTTGAGTGAAATATGCGTACAAAAATGCGTGAGAAACAAAATGCATGAGAAAATTTCTCTTTGTTCTGTTATTCCGTGTGAAAGAAAAACATGAGTAAATAATGAAATGTAGAATTGTAGATTCACCAGGGAGTTTTCGGTAAAACTCAAAATCCAAAACTCTAATCAATTTCAAACTACTTTAAAGAGAGTTGCTGTTCTCATTTCAAAGGTTCATCCCAAAAGAATTCAGTGATGCAAAGGTTTCAGGTCCGAACTTTCCAACGATTTGACTGATAAAAATGCCAACCTAATTTAGCTTAATTGGCTAAAATAAAAGTCACTCACACCTTTTTTCAAATTTCCACATAATGTAAGATTTTGCTTTCGATATTATAGGGAAAATAATAATGAAATGTATAATTCATTAGAATTGAAATATTGGTTGGGATCTAATAGTCTCAGCTTATCTGAAAAGCTGCCGATATAAATATAGTCTTAACCTTATCGTAAAAGACATGACTAATCGAAGATGTCCCTACATTAATCAATTATGATGACCTTTCCCTATGAGACAATATTAAATTATTGGCGTGCTTAAACTCGCCGGCGGATTAGAGCTGGGATCCCCAGTCTTGTGATCGGTCAGCAAATGTATCAATTCTGATACCCATTTCCCTGTTACAGGTTTCATCCATCGACCAATATGGAAACCACCACCGTTACGTACCCATTAAGCCGTTGCAAAATCCTCCATGTGGTATGCACTTAAATCCTTTGTTTTCCTTCCAATGTTTTCGTTTTCGATCTAAGACTAATAGCCTCATTGTTTCATATCTCTTAAGATTTTCGCTTTCGAAAGAAATGTTCATTTGCCTTGTAACGCATATATATATGTACAATTTAGGTGAGGCATGCGCAAGGCATTCACAATGTAGCCGGAGAGAAGGATCATAGTGCTCTGTTGTCATATGAATATTTGGATGCACAACTGTCCCCTCTTGGCTGGGACCAGGTAATTCATTAGGAAATTAGCCATCTTTCCCATTCTCTTTGATAAAAAAACGAAAAACTTTTCATTGTTTGGATTTACTTTTACGATTAATTTATTTTGGCTTCAAATTACTTTTCTATCATTTTAGTTGGATTTATTATATAAGAAGGGTTTTTTTCTTTACTTATTTGCTTGAATTTCCATTGATCAGTACCCCTTTTCCTTTTCTATTTTCCCTTTTTAACGGTGGTTTTCATTCCTTTTGACCTTTGATTTATCCACATCTACTGGCATCTTTCTTGTAAGTGTTTTTTGTATTCTGGGGGTCTCTACTTGCATGTTGGGAGGGAATGGAGAGGGGTGCTTCAATAAGATTTCTGGCATCATTTAGTACACAAACTCTTGACGAAGGGGGTTTTTTTTTTTTTATTACATTTCTTCTCCTATTTTGCTTAACCAGGTGCTTTAACTCCCGATTGAGTGAATTACTATCAGTGATTTAATTTGTATGGCACTCAACTGCAGGTTGGAAATCTGCGCAAGCAGGTTCAAGAATCTGGATTGATACAAAAGATCGACTTAGTGATTACTTCTCCCTTGTTAAGGTATTACCCACTAGCCTAATTAAGTTTAAGTTCCTTGCACGGAGATCCACTTCTGATTCACTTTGGTCTCATTGCAGGGCCATGCAAACAGCAGTCGGAGTCTTTGGCAGTAACGAACACATTAATGGGATAATCCCGCCTGAGTCAAGGGAGGAAATTCAAGAGGACAATGTTCTTCCCAAAATATGCCCGCGTTTTATAGCAACAGACCTATGTCGGGAGCGAGTGGTAGGGACAAGAGCTTCCTAAATGTGTAGATCTGGACAACTAGACTGCCTACATTTCCGTGAATGTTTCTGTAAAAGTTGTGCTCTTGGATTGTCCATCTCGATGTACACAAGTTTGCGTTTTTTCATTTTATCAAAATTATTGATAAATTGTTGCTGTATAGGCACAATTTTGTTTAATATAATAAGAAGTCACTACATGTTGTGTTTGTAGTTTTAAACGTTGTTTGTTGTCATCAATCGGTTGTTTTTGATTCAACTTTCTCGTCTCTACTGCAGGGAGTCCATCCATGTGACAAGAGGAGAGACATTAGCGAGCATCAGCCTCTTTTTCCGGCAATTGATTTTTCAAGGGCGAGTACTTATTCATTAATTTGTTGCATCATGTATTGATTGAGTATTTAAGGGAAAGCTTTATTGCAGGTAGAAAGCATCGAGGACAACATGTGGAAGGCTGATGTTAGGGAGACTGATGAAGAACTCGTAGCCAGGGGCTTGAAGTTTATGAACTGGTGACTCCACATTTCTCTGGATCATTGCATTTTTCTCTCTTTTTACCTCTCTTTAATCTGGAAATTTGCATCCTTTTCCAGGCTGTGGACATTTCAGGAGAGGGACATTGCCATTGTCACTCACAATAGATTCTTGCAACATACATTAAATGCCTTAGCAAATGGTTGCGAGAAATCACTCAGAAATGAAATATGCGAAGAGTAAGTAGTGCCCATAAACTCTGTCTCTGTTTATGTATACAGAATGCAACATAAAAATTCCAGTCTTTTATTTCCATTACGTGTCCACCACACAGTCCATTTCAATCGCCTTTTTCTTTTTTCCATTTTCCAAATCTCACGTATATCGTTATTTTAATGTCTGTGTTCAGATTTGGAAATTGTGAACTTCGCTCGATGGTCATCGCCGATGGAAAGGTAAGCACTAATTATGCAAAACAGATAAGTCAAAAGTTTTGAGTTGCTCTCACGAAAAAAGAAATGAAAAAAATATATATATACATATGTATTCTCTTACTTGTTACGCACGCACGAGACACATAGTTTTGTTTTGTAATATTCTTGTTGCTTTCGCACACCTCGTCAGATTCACATTCACAAGAAGCTTTTAAATTTGGTTCTGAAAAATGGCTATATATTAACTTTGCCTTTTTTTATTTTTTTTTTCTTGTGTGGGGTTGGGGGGGGTTAGGTTATCGACTCTGAAGGGAAAAGTGAGTGATCCACAAAGTCCAAGAGCATGTAACTAAACCGATGGGCGACGGACCACAGGCTACTGTATCATTCCGATCTCTCGCACTTATCGGGAAGATTTAAAATTAATATTTAAGTGAGAATTGAATAATTAAACTTTGTATATTATAATTCCAATATTTAATTAAGAATGAATGTTATTAGTCGTTGTATCTAAGAATTTGAGCTAGCTGGCTCGATTAGGGGATTTGGAGTGTTCAGGAAATTTATAGGCACAAATTCTTTCCAAGGGGAAGTCATAACCCTTGGTCTTGCCAACCCCTTTATGGCTTTTTTCATAATAGCTTGAAATGGATATGATTGGTGTATGACACAAAACAAAGATATGGGATTTGTCATTTTTTTCATATTCTCCGGTATCCATGTTTTCATTTCTTGACATTATATTCAGCTGAAGTGTCTTGTTGCATCAAAGCTTTGATACTACCATTGGATTGAGGCCCATTATGGACATTAATTCTTTGTTACTCCATTATGGGAATCCGTTCTCCAGACCCTTTATTATGGAAGCCTTCACTATTGTCCTTTGTCTTGTTATTTATTATTTATTTCATTATGGACATCTGTGGACATGAATTTTGGCATGATATATCGGCCAAGATGCGCCTCGTATGTCTGGATACAGTCTGTGTGGTGCAGGAGGTTCTTATCCAATGGCAGATATGACAAGCCCAATGAATGCCGCCTTGGGAAAATAGCACGAAAATAAAGAAAAGTCCAAATGAAAAGTCAAAATAGAAACAGGAAAGGTGTGACTATAACCGTCATCGTAAATGGTGGGGAAAGCTGTCCATAAGCCCTTGTTTGGTTTTGAGTGAAATATGGGTACAAAAATGCTTGAGAAACAAAATGCATGAGGAAATTTCTCTTTGTTCTGTTACTCCGTGTGAAAGAAAAACATGAGTAAATAGCATGCCTCTAGAATGCTTCCCGTTAATGGTGATTTAGACGTAGAGCAAACCCTTATGATCAACATGAGGTTGTGCGCTTTTCCTCTTCATGGTTGCTAGGATTCGAAGTGATCCCATCTCAGTCTGACCTTACTCATCTTGTGAAGAGTCATCTTTAAACTGACTCATGATGGAGGATCCAAAGTTGGTCAATTGGGGAAAAATTTACATATAAATACATTAAATCTAAATATTAGTTTTCATATTTGCAAACATTCTATAATATTTTATTTGTTATAGATGTTATCAAATACATTTCAAGTCCATCAATGAATAAAAAAAATCATTGGAAGAGTATTGACAATAGCAGTGAAATTCCTATGTACATATTAACGGATACATAATCTATAGTTTCATTGCGTGCTAAAATGACAACAGAACGAGATTTCCATGTACCGGCATTTACATGACTCAAAAATAGCAGTATTCATCATGGCTAATGCAATTTTAGGACCGTCACTTACCTAATACAAAGTTCATTGTGTCAATGCTATTACACTCGACACGGGAAATCAACTCGTAATTTGTTTTGTTGAAAAGAAAAAGATTAAACATTTAATTTGAAGTAGCAATAAATTTAGGGAATTGACAACAACTTAAACAACTTAAAAAGGGAGCATCAGATAAAGGCTAGAAAAAGAAAAAAGAAAGATTTTGGGGCAATTTGGGAAAACAACAATGCTTTTGAAGACAAGCCATAGAGATTACTAGTGGACTGGTACACCCCTCCCTCCATAAAATCAAACTGATGATAACTAGAACAAAGAACTATAGATAGGAAAAGAACTTGAGCAATTAAAATAGCTGTGAATAGATTCTTTGTCTAAGTACAACGGAAGGACACTGCATCATGGGTTACTTAATTTGGAGATGGATGCTTTGCTAGGTAAATTTTATTGCAAGTATATAAATAATTTTTTTAACTTTTATGATTCATGATTGTAAAAAAGGGAAATAAAAAATGTTATAAAACGATGCAAAGATTATCATTTATATTTCTTACAGCTTATATGACAATCTAGGATCTGGGGTTGATTATGAAGCTCATGTCGCCGGTGTACAACCATGGCTTACATTGCTGACGGAACAAGGTTAAGATATTGTAACAGTGATACTCATCTTCTGTCTATTTGTACACAAGTAATAACCTTTTATTTGTTTGGGTGGATACTCCAGGCTATTTTCATGTGGGACCCGTAAAGATGGGGAGTCACATATTGTTGAATGGAATGAAAGTGAAGGTGCTGTGAAACAGGCATATCACCAGGGAGTTTTCGGTAAAACTTAAAACCCAAAACTATTATGATAACCTTTCCCTATTAGTCAAAATTAAATTATTGGTGTGCTTAAGATAGAATTTTATTGTACGGTTTGCTTTTGCAAACCCCTCGCAGGCGGATGAGAGATCGGTTAGCAAGTCTTGCCATCGGTCAGCAAAAGTATCAATTCCGATACCTATTTCACTGTTAAAGGTTTCATCCATCGACCAATATGAAAGCCACCACCGTGCCGTACCCATTAAGCGGTTGCAAAATCCTCCATGTGGTAGCACTTAAATCCATTGGTTTCCTTCCAATGTTTTCGTTTTTTATCTAAGACTAATAGCCTCATTGTTTCATATATCTTAAGATTTTCGCTTTCGAAAGAAATGTTCATTTGCCTTGTAACGCATATATATATGTACAATTTAGGTGAGGCATGCGCAAGGCATTCACAATGTAGCCGGAGAGAAGGATCATAGTGCTCTGTTGTCATATGAATATTTGGATGCACAACTGTCCCCTCTTGGCTGGCACCAGGTAATTCATTAGGAAATTAGCCATCTTTCCCATTCTCTTTGATAAAAAAACGAAAAACTTTTCATTGTTTGGATTTACTCTTACGATTAATTTATTTTGGCTTCAAATTACTTTTCTATCATTTTAGTTGGATTATTATATAAGAAGGGTTTTTTTTCTTACTTATTTGCTTGAATTTCCATTGATCAGTATCCCTTTTCCTTTTCTATTTTCCCTTATTAACGCTGGTTTTCATTCCTTTTGACCTTTGATTTATCTACATCTACCAGCATCTTGTAGAGAAAATCGGGACTGACAAATACTCTGATTGAAATTGGAGAACTACCGTAAAAGAACAATACTCTCTTAATAAGGAAGAAGAAAACTTTCAGGGAATACAAAAAGTTGTTTCGGAAGAAGATGATAAAGTTATAGAAATAAAACTAAAAATAAGGTTAAAAAAATGTAAAAGGAAGTTTAAAAAATATTTAAAAAGAAATAATGACCTAACTACCTATTAAAATTAATTACTCTTAAAAAATATTAAGCATCACTTGAAATCTCAACACTCCCCTTAAAGTGATATTCGCTTAATTAATCCCAACTTTAATCGCAAATCTTCGAACGGACCCTTCGGAATTGACTTCGTAAATACATCAGCAATATTGTCTTCACTCCTTACCGCAACCATGTCGATAATCCCGTTAAGCACCTTTTCACGAACGAAGTGATACTCGAGCTCAATATGTTTCATTCTTGCGTGGAAAACAGGGTTATAAGTAAGCTTGATAGCACTTAGATTATCTCCATGAATAGGAACCAGTTTATCAATAGGCATATGCAAATCCTTGAAGAGTCAGCGAAACCAGATATATTCTTGAGCTGCATGAGCGGATACTTTGTACTCCGCTTTGGTTGTCGATAATGACACCGAGCCTTGTGCTGTACCATGAGATACTTGCAGTTCCGCAGAGAAAAACAAAACTAGAAGTCGATCTTCGATCATCCAAGTCACCGGCAAAATCAGCATCCGCAAATCCTCGCAAAGAAAATTCTGCATTTTTTTTATAAAACAAATCCACATCAAGAGTAGTGTTAACGTACTTTAGGATCTTCTTAGCTTCCTCAAGGTGTGGCTTCCTCGACTCTTGCATATATCGACTAACCAAACCAATCGAAAAGGCAATGTCCGGCCTTGTTATTGTCAAGTAGATTAGACTTCCCACAAGTGCATGGAAAGGACGAGGATCTGATAAACGCGTTCCTTCATCGCGATGAAGTCTTGCACTTACATCAAGCGGTGTACACCACTTTTTTCCATCGATCATCTTGAACTTCTCGACAAGTCGTTTGGCATAGCTGAGCTGAGACATAAAAATTCCATTATCCAAGTTCTCAATTTGCAGCCCGAGAAAGTTGCTCAGCTTTCCTAGCTTCTTCATATCAAAACGCAATGAAAGCTCATCCTGAAGACGGGACATTTCCATATAATTGTTGCCCGTCAAGATTATGTCATCGACATATAAGAGAACGATTACGATCAGCCCTTGACATTTCTTGATGAAGAGACTTGAATTCGATTCAGAAGCCACGTAGCCGCAAAAACATAAGTATTCCGCAATTTTCCCATACCACGCATGCGGGGCTTGCTTCAACCCATAGAGAGCTTTCTTCAACTTACACATGAGATTTGGACGATCCTTAACCACAAACCCGGGTGGTTGGTCTATAGAGATAGGGCGATCAAGCTCTCCATATAAGAAGGCATTCTTGACATCAAGCTACCATAATTTCCAGCCAAAACAAGCTGCCAATGCTAGGACGATATGTACCGAAGTCATCTTTGTCACGGGACTAAACGTTTCTTCGTAGTTTTCCCCGTATTTTTGCGAGAAGCCTCGTGCAACTAGCCTTGCCTTGTACCGGTCTATGTTCCCATCCGTCTTTCTTTTGATTCGAAAGACCCATTTACACGAAACAGGTTGCACATCGGGAGGCTTCGAAACCAAATCCCAAGTCTGATTTGTTTGCAAAGCATTCATCTCTTCCTTCATTACGGCTTCCCATTCTTTAACTCCTCTAGCTTCATCATAGGAGGAAGGTTCTTCATCATCGACTAGATTCCCCAAGAAGCAGGAAAAGGTTGTCACAAAGTTGTCATCTCTAAACCGAGAGGGCTTAACGATATTCCTCCTTGGACGTTGACTTCTTGTTTCCTCTTCGAGAGAGTCATCTCGAGGAGAAATGAAACTCCCCCTTTCCCCATGATCTTCCTTTGATGAACCTTCTAACGAGTGTGACAATGGCAAGGTTATTGTATCACTCTCTTCCACACCAGCATCCTCAGAGTAGTAGGGAGAAATCTCATTGAAGACTACATCACGAGATACATCATATTTAAATGTTGCCAAATCCAAACACCGCCAGCCCTTTCTTCCCTCGTCGTAGCCGATGAAAATACACTTTATAAGCTTAGTGTCCAACTTGCTTCTTCGAGAATCAGGAACATGAACATAGCAAATAGAGCTAAAGACACGAAAGTACTTCACGTTTGGCTTGACATCAAAGAGCATCTCGAAAGGCGATTTAAAATTAATCGGACTAAGCGGCACCCGATTGATCACATAAGTTGCACATCTCATACCCTTCGCCCATAACTCCTTCGGCAAGTTCTTCATATGCAGCCAACTCTTGCACGTTTCCACAAGATGTCGAATCTTTCGCTCTGATAACCCATTTTGTTGCGGCGTCTCCGGACATGAAAACTCTCTTTTAATACCATTCTTCCTGCAATAAGAGAGGAACTCATTGGAACAAAACTCTCCTCCGTTGTCTGTCCGTAAAACTCGAATTTTTCTGCACAACTCCCCTTCCATGGTTTCTTTGAACTCGAGAAACCTTGAGAATACCTCTGACTTGTGTCAAGAAGTAAACCCACTTGAACTGCGTATAATCATCCACAAACAGTAGCATATAGGTGTATCCCGAGTAAGAAGTTGTCTGAGTTGGACCCATCAGGTCGCTATGAATTCATTCCAACGGGGCTTTACACCTCAAACTCAAGTTGTCGAAAGGAAGCCTATGAGCCTTTCCAAATTGACAGCCTTGACAGACACCTTCATCCTCTAATTTCAACACTTCAGGCAACCCATCAACTAATTTCTTTTGAGCCATAACCTTTAGCTTAGCCATGTTGAGATGACCAAGCCTCGCTTGCCATAACGACGTCGTGTTGTTGCTACTCATCTTCTCAATATAAGAATTTGATACAAATAAAACAAATAGATCATTCACCCACGTACCTGTGTGAACGATATCGACCTTAATCTCCTTAACGTTCCAAAGGAACTTCATATCTTCTGGTCCGAAAAGAACGAAATTTCCAGTATCCACTGTGTTCGCCACAGCGAATAAATTTTTCCGTATCCCGGGTACGTGGTACATGCTATTAAGCTTAATTGACTTCCCGTGGTCATCACCGATTATAACGGTTCCTTCCTGCTGAATTTTATGAACCGTGTTATCCGCAGTAACGATCTCACTTCCACTGCCGTGAACATGAGATGAGGAGAAGATTGAATCATCTCTAGTAATGTGATGATCGCAGCCTGAATCGACAATCTAATCCTTGTTGATCGTTTATTTTCTGCGAGATGCTCCCTCAGCCACTAAGCACGTCTCCCGAGTTATTTTTTCAGCCGCTTGTTCACCTTCCGAATTCATCAAGTGGACATGAAAACAAGCATTCCAATCTTCCCCCGGTTGCTGGTCGAACTTCTCGCCACCATCAAAAGAACTCACGAAATTTCTAGCCTTAAGTTTAACTCGGCAATTTTTCCTGATATGCCCAATCTTTCTGCATCTATAGCATTTGAATGTTTTCTTAAGCACGTTTGAATGTTCCGACGCCACCCCATTTGTTCTTCCTTTTCCTCTATATGCACCCCCCTTCTTCACAAACAAGGCGCTCATAGATTCTTCTTTGATGTTGGTTCCGGCCATTTGTATAGCCAACAACTCTTGAGACAATAAGAGATTTTTCAGTTCTTCAAGAGATGGTTGTTGCGTCTATCCTTGAATCGAAGTGATGAAAGGCGTATACTCCAGTAGAAGACCTCGAATGATATACCTCTTCGTCCGAGCCTCCGAGATTTGCTCTTCAGGATTCAATAGCAAAATCTCCGAACACAGGTTCTTGACTTTGATAAAGTACTCCGAGATAGGACCAGTTTGTTTCGCAGCCACCAACTCATTCTCGAGCATCTGCAGACGAGCCTCGTTCCTTTTGTTGAATAAACGATTGAGCGTTTGCCAGATCTCACGAGCAGACCCACAACTGATTATATGCTCGAACAATCCGTGAGAGATAGACCTCTTCAACACAAACTCCGCGTTTGTATTCAATTGCTTCCACTTCTTTAATGCCTCCACGTTCGCAGCGACATTCTCTGGAGCCACAACACCACCATCCATGACAACATCCCATAGATCTTCTTCGACCAAGTACGATTCCATACAAGTCTTCCAAATTCGATAGTTGGACTGATTCAACAATTCCAAACCAGTCCCACCACACGACCTGTACCTTCCATATCGAGAGAGCGACAACCTTCCTCACGATCGTAACTGGAGCTCTGATACCATGTAAAGAAAACCGGGACCGACAAACACTCCAATTGAGATTGAAGAACCATCGTAAAGGAACAACACTCTCTCAATAAGGAAAAAGAAAACTTTCAGGGGATACAAAAAGTTGTTTCAGAAGAAGATAATAATGTTATAGAAACAAAATTAAAAATAAAGCTAAAAAAATATAAAATAAAGTTTAAAAGATACTTAAAAAGAAATAATGACCTAACAACCTATTAAAATTAATTACTCTTGAAAAATACAAGTATCACTTTAAATCTCAATACATCTTTCTTGTAAGTGTTATTTATTTCTTCTGGGGTCTCTACTTGCATGTTGGGAGGGACTGGAGAGGGGTGCTTCAATAAGATTTCTGGCATCATTTAGAACACAAACTCTTGACGAAGATTTTTTTATTTTTTATTTTTTATTTTTATTGCATTTCTTCTCCTATTTTGCTTAACCAGGTGCTTTAACTCCCGATTGAGTGAATTACTATCAGTGATTTAATTTGTATGGCACTCAACTGCAGGTTGGAAATCTGCGCAAGCAGGTTCGAGAATCTGGATTGATACAAAAGATCGACTTAGTGCTTACTTCTCCCTTGTTAAGGTATTACCCACTAGCCTAGTTAAGTTTAAGTTCCTTGCACGGAGATCCACTTCTGATTCACTTTGGTCTCATTGCAGGGCCATGCAAACAGCAGTCGGGGTCTTTGGCAGTGACGAACACATTAATGGGATAATCCCGACTGAGTCAAGGGAGGAAATTCAAGAGGACAATGTTCTTCCCAAAATATGCCCGCGTTTTATAGCAACAGACCTATGTCGGGAGCGAGTGGTAGGGACAAGAGCTTCCTAAATGTGTAGATCTGGACAACTAGACTGCCTACATTTCCGTGAATGTTTCTGTAAAAGTTGTGCTCTTGGATTGTCCATCTCGATGTACACAAGTTTGCGTTTTTTCATTTTATCAAAATTATTGATAAATTGTTGCTGTATAGGCACAATTTTGTTTAATATAATAAGAAGTCACTACATGTTGTGTTTGTAGTTTTAAACGTTGTTTGTTGTCATCAATCGGTTGTTTTTGATTCAACTTTCTCGTCTCTACTGCAGGGAGTCCATCCATGTGACAAGAGGAGAGACATTAGCGAGCATCAGCCTCTTTTTCCGGCAATTGATTTTTCAAGGGCGAGTACTTATTCATTAATTTGTTGCATCATGTATTGATTGAGTATTTAAGGGAAAGCTTTATTGCAGGTAGAAAGCATCGAGGACAACATGTGGAAGGCTGATGTTAGGGAGACTGATGAAGAACTCGTAGCCAGGGGCTTGAAGTTTATGAACTGGTGACTCCACATTTCTCTGGATCATTGCATTTTTCTCTCTTTTTACCTCTCTTTAATCTGGAAATTTGCATCCTTTTCCAGGCTGTGGACATTTCAGGAGAGGGACATTGCCATTGTCACTCACAATAGATTCTTGCAACATACATTAAATGCCTTAGCAAATGGTTGCGAGAAATCACTCAGAAATGAAATATGCGAAGAGTAAGTAGT
Organism: Rhizophora mangle; assembly: GCA_037832345.1. Classification (NCBI taxonomy): domain Eukaryota; kingdom Viridiplantae; phylum Streptophyta; class Magnoliopsida; order Malpighiales; family Rhizophoraceae; genus Rhizophora; species Rhizophora mangle. The sequence goes on from JBAPLJ010000320.1 coordinate 2,982,540, forward strand.
GCCCATAAACTCTGTCTCTGTTTATGTATACAGAATGCAACATAAAAATTCCAGTCTTTTATTTCCATTACGTGTCCACCACACAGTCCATTTCAATCGCCTTTTTCTTTTTTCCATTTTCCAAATCTCACGTATATCGTTATTTTAATGTCTGTGTTCAGATTTGGAAATTGTGAACTTCGCTCGATGGTCATTGCCGATGGAAAGGTAAGCACTAATTATGCAAAACAGATAAGTCAAAAGTTTTGAGTTGCTCTCACGAAAAAAGAAATGAAAAAAATATATATATACATATGTATTCTCTTATTACGCACGCACGAGCCACATAGTTTTGTTTTGTAATATTCTTGTTGCTTTCGCACACCTCATCAGATTCACACTCACAAGAAGCTTTTAAATTTGGTTCTGAAAAATGGCTATATATTAGCTTTGCATTTTTTTATTTTTTCTTTCTTATGTGGGGTTGGGGGGGGGGGGTTAGGTTATCAACATACATTGAAGGGAAAAGTGAGTGATCCACAAAGTCCAAGAGCATGTAACTAAACCGATGGGCGACGGACCACAGGCTACTGTATCATTCCGTTCTCTCGCACTTATCGTTCAGATTTAAAATTAATATTTAGGTGAGAATTGAATAATTAATCTTTGTTTATTATAATTCCAATATTTAATTAAGAATGAATGTTATTAGTTGTTGTATCTAAGAAGTGGTAAACTTATGTGTTAAATGATATTATTAAAGTTATTAATGTGATTTGATATTTTTATTATTTGTATGTATATTTTTTTTAGTTATTATTATTATATAATGTTTTTAAATTAATAAATTATAAAATATTTATATAATTATTTAATAATAATATTAAAATTAACCCAACTCCAAACACTCTCTGCGAGTATTCTCTCCCCCAAGGCGTAGACCTTTGTGGGCTTCAGGCTCAGTGGCTCACTGAGGGACAAGTATTCTGGCCTCTTTCTTTCCATTATTTTATGCTCCGTACCATCTCACGTTTTTGTCCTCCGTGGAAAATATTCTAACGGCAGCCAGTCCTTTTGTCATGTTTCCCCATCAGACGTTACTTTAATGTCTACGGGACGGTGAATCCGGTAGGGTCTTTCCTAGTATCTCTATTATTCCCGGTCTCTCACTGATATATATCGTGGAACAAGGGGAAATGGATGAAATAGTGGAGAAAACGTTAAGAGTCTTCACTGGAAGGATTGCACACTGGAACTTTAGTCAAATGCGGAACAATCACAAAGAGTTATGCGCTCTGTAATGGTGAGGAAAACCAGTTCACTTTAAATGTCATGGGTACAATCCTTAGGAAGGTCTGGAATATCTCAGGGGAAACAGAAATACAAGCAATATAGAAAAAAACACCCTTATGCTCACCTTCAGTAGGGAATCAGAATGCCGACGGGTATTGAATTGGAGTGCCATGGCACATCTCCAACCATCTGCTAGTCATAAAAGAGTGGCCCCCGAATTTATCATTGGAGGAAATAGATGCCTCAACTTCACCAATGTGGGTGCGGGTCCAAGATTTAGCTTTGTGATGAAATGACAACGGGGGAGAACGCAAGGCGAATTGGAAACAAGCTTTCAGGGCTTCTTGAAGTTGTTACACACTTGAGAATGCTGTGGGCTGGCACAGCTACACGAGGTTGCTGGTAAATGTTGGAGTCGCTGCACCCGTGCGGATTCAGGTTTTAAAAATTAAATCATAGATAAATGAATACATATGCTTTTAAGAACCTTTTACCTTGACTACCGTGGATAGAATTGCAAGCTAGGGTCAAATACAACCCAACGCGATGCTTTTTTCGGCTGAAACTTTACCTGAAAAATCGTTATGAAAATTGGTAATCAAATCTAATCATACATCGAGAAACGATTTTCTTTGAATGGTTTCGCCCCCTTCTGTGCCAGCTCGGGAGGTGAGGGCTATATTTGAAAATTGCTTGCGACTTAGAAGGTCCAAGGTGGAACTAGAAATTGTAAGTGTTCCGATACAGACGATGTCGTTTTCAAGTTCCTGGACTGACATCCGGCCTTAGCATGAAATGGAGGTTGTAAATAATGTTTTTTTTTTTTTTAAAAGAACCACAATGTCCCGGGTTGATTTTTTCACGAATTACTTGTCACCGACATTGTTGCAGAATGCAGATTCCTTAGTGTGTCTTTGCCTGATTTTCTTTCGGCCCAATTGCGAGGTTTTTCCTTCTTTTTCTGTGGTAACCCCTTTGGAAGGTTCGGATGAATGGTGACACGAGCCTTGCTTAGTCTCCTCCTAGACCCGCACACGTATTAAAATATTAAAATTTAAAATTTTAAAAATAATATAATCTGATTCAAGTTAATTTTTTATAATTAATTTTAGATATTTTTTAATAAGTATATAAAATAACAAATTTTAAAATTAATTTAATCTTGTTTAAATTAAACTTATTTTTATAATTAATTTAAATTATGGAGAATGGTTGGTGAAATTAAATTAATTTTAGAAATATTTTATTTTATTTTTTTTATTTTAAGAAAAAAATAAAAATTTGGTAGAAATTTAAAAAAAATACTTATAATTTTTTTTTTTACTTTTTTAAGACAACAAAAAGAGAAAAAAAATTAAGTTACAACTTTTTTTTTTTTTTTTTTTTTTTCTTTTTAAGAGAAAAAAAAAATTTGAGAATAATCTTTTTTTTTTTCTCTTTTCTTTGTCAAAAAACAAAAAGAACAATTTGAAAATATTTTTCTTCCTTTTTAAGAAAAATAGGTGAATTTAAAATATATTTTTTACCTTTTCATGAAAATTAAAAAGATAATTTATAAGTAATTTCTTTTTATTCTAATTTCTTTAATTTTATGAATTTATAAAAAGTTACTACCTAAGCAAGTAGAAATTTTCTCTTAATTAAGAAGTATTAAAATAATAGTATATAAAAAATATTTAAATTAACAGAATTTAGTTTAAATTAAATTAGTAAAAATAATCCTATGATTTTTTTTTAAAAAAAAAAAAATAAAAATTTGACAGAATTTTTTTTTAAGAAAAGACGTTTTTTTTTCCTTTTAAAAAAAAGTAAATAAAAAAAATAAAAAATTAATTTAGTTTATGCATATTTTTTCCTTTTTTTTTTAAAGAAAAAAGACAACGTGAAAATAATTTTTTCTTTTTCAAGAAAAAAAAACGGTAAATTTAAAAAAAAAAATTTTTTCCTTTTCTACAAGATTAAAAAAGATGATGATTTAAGAGTAAATTTTTTTTTTTTTATTTTTCTTAATTTATGAATTTATGAGAAATTATCACATAAATAAATTGTAATTTTCCTCTATATAAGTCAAGAATGAATAAAAAAAAATTATTGGTATATATCACTTTTTTATTAAAATTCAACGATATAAAATAATAATTAAAAAAAATATTATAAAATGTAAGAATATGAAATATAAAATATAAAATTTTATATTTTCAAGTGTGTAGACTTAAAACAAAATTATAATTAAAATTACTAAGAGAAAGGAACTTGTGATTAAGAATTTGGTATCTTATTTAGTATAATATTAGATATTAATAAGTATTTATAAAAATTATTAAAAAAATTATTTAAATTGTTATTTTTTTTGTCCTTTTTGAAATAATATCAATAGTTATTTAAGAGTTATTTTCTTTTTTAAGAAAATAAAAATGAAATATTGGAAATATTTTTTTTTTTTTTTATTTTTTTAAATAATAAATAAATATAATATTTTGGAAAAACATTTTCTTAAAAGAAAAGGAATAAAATAGGAATATTTTTTTCCTTTCGTTTTTATTAACTTATAAATTAAGGAAAAACTATCTTATAAACAAAAATGATGATATGACGGAAGAAAAGTAATTGAAGTTTTTATTTTTAGTTTTGATAATATAAATATATTAATATTAGATTTGTATAATGTTCATGTTTATAATATTTATTGAAAAATATATTTGAAATTGTGTTTTATTTAAAGAAAAAAATAAAAATAAAAATTAAATTGTGAGTATTTAAAAAAATTAAGAATAAATTTTGTTAAAAAGTAATTTTTCTTCTTTAAGAAAAAAACAAAAAAAAAAAGAATTTCAAGTATTTTTTTTTAAAAATTATTTTTTATTTTTTAATTATAAGTATTCACTTTAATTAAATTTTAAATATAAATTGAATAAATTATAAGATATATTAAATTATAATTGAGTTTAATAAATAAGATATATTTTAAAATTATAATTTTATGAAATATTAAGAGAGATTGTAAATAAATTATAATATTTTTGTTAAATATTAAGAATAATTTTTTTAAAAAAAAAGTATTTTTTTCTTCTCTAAGAAAATAAAAAAAAATTTTAAAATACTTTTTTAGAAATTATTTTTTTAATTTCTTTAATTATAAATATTCACAAATTTTAAATATAAATTAAATAAATTATAAAATATATTAAATTATAATTAATTTAAATAAATAAGATATATTTTAAAATTATAATTTTATGAGATATTAAGAGAGATTATAAATAAATTATAATGTTTATACTAAATATTGTAAATAATAAAAATTTATTTAAAATTTAAATTAAATATATAAATATTTTTAAAATAAAATAAATATCGTCTTATAAATATTTTTTGACTTAAATAATTATTTATAATTATTATTATTTTTTTATTTTGGTAAGATATAAAATATTGATATAGACTTGCGGGGAATCATGATTCGACTTTCAAAATTTTTTAGAATGGCTTCACTCTCCAATTTCTTCTTGGCTTGGATGGATGAGCTTTCCTAAAAAAGGGAATTCCATTGTCCTTTTGGATGGATGGAGGAGGTCCCTTACAATTTTTTATTTTCTTTTTTTTACATAGGAATGAAAACTCATATTTTGTAAAAAAAAAAAAAGAAAAAATTGGGACTTTGAATTCTCTGACCTCTCCTAAATACATGACTTTTGTTGAAATTGTTGAATCTGAAATTGGACTTGAAGTCTCGAGATTAAAATTCTAACTTCCAAGGTATCCTCTGGACATTGCTGAGCAAATGTGCATGACGGGCTACTTCTCTTCTGGCTACAAAATTGGCTCAAAGTATTAATTGGAGTGAAATCATGTTGAGACTCTGAACCAACTAGTAATCTTTCCCATTGGTCTGTCTATGAACAAATGTTTCATTTTTAGTGGAGATTTACCCAACTACCATTCCTTTGATCCACCAAGTTCTCCACAGCCATTTGTCCATTTGGACTTTGCATTGCCGAGATAAGGACACGGTACAGTGGAACGGTTGACCTCTTTACATCTTTGATACAAACAACTTTCAGATTCTCTTTTATTTTTTACGCATGTTCCTCTCTACTTAGCAGTTGCGTCCATTCTAGCGTGGAGGATTAATTTCTTAGACATTATGTCCTTATCTTTGCTAGCTTTTCACTCCCAATAAATAATGTGAGTGAAAGATTAAAGTAAGTAAATATAATTAATTTATATATTATATACGATTCAATATTTTATATATAATATAAAAATTATTTATATTTATTATTTTTAAATCTATCCAATCGGAACTCTAAGTGTGAAGTGGTTAATTGCATCATAAAACAGAGGGAGGTTGGCAGGTATCATCACGAGAGATGGCCCACCACAGACTCCACTTGTAAAATATTGAAAGTTTTCTTTTCTTACCAGCTAGACACCTGTATGCTTATACGAGAGGCCTGTGACGTGTTGTGATGTGCGCTACTAACTCGTGGACAGCATCAATGCCTGAACCTAAAATTTTCACCTGGTTCTACAAAAGCGGGATTAAAATCGTGAGTTGAACAAAAATAAAATTATAAAAGTACAATTTATGACATGATTGTATTTTTTTTTTATAAAAAAATTATATTATTTTTACGTTAAAATTTTGTGTACACCCATCATTCTCATAAATTCATGACATCGAGTGGATTTTTGCTTTTCATTTTTTTAATAAAGGAATAATGAGTGGTGTATTATTATTCATTTTCTGGAGAAAAAAGAAAACGTTGTTTTTCTCAAAAGGGACAGCCAAAGCCGCATTTGCTGTGTGACAGGTGGGAACCATCGGACCCTCCTTTTTCGGCTCCAAAGGTTGTGGTTAATTCAAGCTGCTTTATTTCTTATTCATTTCCCACTTACGCTTTCATCTGCGCGTTGAAAAACAAAAACAAAAACAAAACTGCTCTTACACGCATACGCAGAGAGAGAGAGAGAGAGAGAGAGTGGGGGGGGGGGGTTGCAAATGCTGGGATTGAGTAAAGAAGTAGGAGAAGAAGAAGAATAGTTAGAGAGAGAGAGAGAGAGAGATGGTGGTGAGGAAAGTAGGGAAGTACGAGGTTGGGAGGACAATCGGCGAAGGAACATTCGCAAAAGTAAAGTTCGCGCAGAACACGGAGACCGGCGAGAGCGTGGCCATGAAAGTGCTCGATCGCAGCACCATCATCAAACACAAGATGGTCGAGCAGGTCCTTTTTTTTCTCTTTTTTGGCTTAAACCTCCTTTTGGTTTAAATATTTTATATCTTGTCGGGAAAATAGTTTGAACTGAAGATAACAAGACAAGAGGTTAAGTGGTTGCGAAATTTTCGAGGTGATGCCAGAATATAAGTTCATCTAACTCCAAGCTCGATTTTTTTTTTTTTTTTTTTGATAAGTCTTCAAGCTCGAATCTTTGTGTGGAAAAGTGGAAATCTTTACAACTTGAGAAAGCATTTAGAAGGCACAACGAATTGGGTTGGACCATGCTGTTAGATTTATTTTAACTATAATGCAATCGGTACAAATGTTTCAAAAATTCAGGCCTTGTAAACACCTGAGTTTAACAAAAATTTCTGCTCACCTTTATTGGAGGAACCTTTCCTCTGTGATCTACTATCTAAAATTGGTGTGGAGTTCTAATTGTGAGGAGTTGAAAAAAAGAAAAAAAGGAAAGAAAGAAAAATTTTTGTGTCCCAATTCACAACGATCAAGTTTGATACCTGAGGAGGAGATCTAGCTCTCTGGCTTTTACTAATAGTCTTATATTGATTTTATTGAGACTATTTGCAAGATGGAATTTCTAGTTCGGTAACTTCTTGCAGAGTTATGCCTTTTTGACTGAGTTTCATTTCTACTGCAGATTAAGAGGGAGATATCTATTATGAAGCTTGTCAGACATCCTTATGTTGTACGGCTGCATGAGGTGTAGGATTTTGTAATCTGATCTTCCATTTAGAAATCGGATCACTATATTAAGTTTTGTTTATTTTCTCATTATTATTTGTGCTGCTTTTTGACTTTTCATGATCATATGTTAGGTCTTGGCCAGCCGTACTAAGATTTACATAATCTTGGAGTTTATTTCAGGTGGTGAACTGTTCGATAAAATAGTGAGTAGTCTTTGTTCCCACCCAAAAGCAGCCATATTAATTGGTCTTTTTTTTTTTCGTTCTAGCGTCATTTTTTCCAGTCAATATCAATAAAGATGCATCTTAACCTTAACCTTAACCTTAAACCATGCTTTTGTAGGTGCATCATGGGCGTCTTAGTGAGAATGAAGCTAGGAGATACTTTCAACAGCTTATTGATGGCGTGGATTACTGTCACAGCAAAGGGGTCTACCACAGAGATCTAAAGGTACGCTTTGGCTAGCTCAATGAAACCTGTTTGGCAGTTTCTGTACACTTATACCTTAAAGGTGTTTTGTTTTATGTACAGCCCGAAAATCTCTTACTCGATTCACAAGGAAACTTAAAGATTTCAGATTTTGGTCTAAGTGCATTTCCTGGAGAAGTAAGATCCTTAATAAGAGTCCTTGTTATGTCAGTGCTTGGCATTCCATAGTCAAGGTAATTAACAGTACATTGTTGTTTATTGGGGGATCCTGTCTATAGGGAGTTAGACTGCTGCAGACAACATGCGGAACTCCTAACTATGTAGCTCCAGAGGTAATTGTGAGGTTAGTCTTCTCCGTTGAATGTGTTCCTATTCCAAAGTGGGGCCCTGAATTTTTTTATTTTTTAAATTTGCTGTTTTAGGTACTCAGTCACAAGGGATATGATGGTGCTGTAGCAGATGTCTGGTCTTGTGGGGTTATCCTCCATGTTCTGATGGCAGGATATCTTCCATTTGATGAGCTTGATCTCACAACCCTATATGGTAAGGTAGGATATCTTCCATTTGCGTTTTGACATCTAGTTGCTATGTGATGTGGTCTTTTGGGTTGAAATTACCAGTTGTTTGAAGTGGAAGTGTTTCTAGACATAGGGAAAAAACTTGCATGTTTTCCTATAAGCAAGTCCTATGCACTTAAATAGGGCTTTGACAATTTTTATATAGGAAACATCAAATTTTAGAGTGTGCTAGTGTCTGGTTATTAGTGCAGTTATTCTTAATTTTATGTGGCGGCATTTAAATTGCCTTTAGCCCTTTCCTTTTCAAATCGGGAAGCTTTTTACATTTCCTTCATGGATTACAATTGGATTTTTCTTATTCATAGGTTAAGCCCAGTCATACATTAAGGGACCTTTTGGAACAAAGCTTATATATACTATTTGCTATTGAATGGTGGCACTACTGATCCTGTTCCTTTTCTTCTCCATTTAAATTATGCAATTTGTTTTTTTGAGCATGAATATCAGTCTCATACAAGTGTTCCCATTTATTCATTCCCATGGTTTGCATCCTGCAGATTGAGAAAGCAGAGTTCTCATGTCCTTCATGGTTTCCATTGGGAGCAAAATCCTTAATCCAAAGAATTTTGGAACCAAATCCTGAAAAGGTAAGTAGTGACTGTAGTACATATCGTTTGTTATATTTGCATCCTCTTGTAAACATGTCAGTGTAATGATATATGGATTCCTGGGAAACACTTTTACAAATTCCTTTTATATATTTGAGCACATAGTTTATGTTACAGAGTCATGAATCTTCTTTTAATATGATCAGAAAAGTTTTAGTAGTTTCTGGATGGTTACTTTTTCCTTTTGCTTGGTACTGAAATGCTCTAAGCTTTCTCCATGTCCAGCGTATTACCATTGAAGAGATCAGGAATGATGATTGGTTTAAGAAGGGCTATGTTACTGTCAGAATTCCAGAGACTGAAGACGTGAATCTGGATGACGTAAATGCAGTGTTTTATGATCCTGAGGTTAGTTTGAACGTTGCATGTTCTTACATGCTATTTAGACAAATCCTACTGTTAGCAATATCCTTTCTGTTTTGTAATATACTATGAGAGTAATTGGGCCTCTGGCATATATTGAAGGCTTTTTCAACCATACATTTCAGAATTACTATTTTTATACTCTCCCTTTTCACTGTGCACTCATCCTCTGATAATGGGGTTGAGGAAACTTTCTAAGGTAGAATGAGGTCAGCCCTTCCATTTTTCAGATTAACTCATGTTATTCTTCAGAGACAATGTTTAGCCCTAATGGTCATGTTTCTTTGATACCTTATCTACTTATAATGATTTTTGGCTTGTGGTGGGGGTGCCACTTAATTGGTACATGGAGTGCAAATCAGATGCTTTTTTGCAGAGAATATATTCTATTCTGTCCTGTTCTCATTCTTGACAAGATGGTTCACTGTAGGAACAGGGGGCTGATGAACAATGTGGAAATGAGGATATGGGTCCTTTGGTTCTTAATGCATTCGACTTAATAATTCTATCTCAAGGCTTGAACCTCGCAACATTATTTGACCGTGGCCAGGTATGTGCCATTATATTGCCTTTTCATTTTTCTGCCAGAAAAAGGGTTACTAAATTGAATGGCATTAAGTTTGAAGCCAGGCACATGAATAGGAGAGTTGCTAGTTTCCTCTTATTTATCTCAAGGCATTTCAGCCCTCATGTACATCTTTGATTGTTTGATTTTTCTCTTTCCATCCATACAAGAATCACTATTCTCTGAAGCCTGTCTTCTCATTTGACAGTTGTATATCTGTTGGCATTATGCCCTATTTTAGTTAGTCAAATTTCTTCCCCGCTTCTTTCAGGACTCTGTGAAATACTACACTCGCTTTGTCTCGCAGAAGCCAGCAAATGTTGTATTATCAACCATGGAAGTTGTGGCACAGTCAATGGGTTTTAAGACACATATTCGCAATTATAAGGTGGACAGCTTGGGTTTTACTGTAGCACTCTTGCTCTTTCTGCACTCTTGTTTTGTTCTTAATTCTTCCTCCTTTTCCTCCTCGTATTGAACAGTTTTGTTTTGTGCAGATGCTGTTGTTTGTACTTAGTACATTTTATTAAGTTCCTGCTTTGACTGAAACAATCTTTGGCAAGTATATTTTCTGCATCTGTCCTGAGCTGAGACTTTTTGTTGACTTTAGATGCGGGTGGAAGGTCTTTCAACTAACGAGATTGGTCATTTCTCAGTTATTCTGGAAGTATGCTTTCATTTTTAATTCTGAACTACATCTTCAGCCTAGTTTTATCTCACTAAACTAATTACTATTTTCGAATAAAATTTTGTTTTCTTGGAGAAGGTGTTTGAAGTTGCTCCCACATTCTTGATGGTAGATATGCAGAAAGCATCCGGAGATGCCAGTGAGTACCTTAAGGTCAGTTGTTCAATATTTTCTTCGTGCAATGCTTGGTAGTAGTGGCCATAGCTCTTGGTTCAGTCTTTCGGATGCCCCTACTGGAATATGATGTGCTTTTCTATTGATGCAGTTTTACAAGAACTTCTCTAGCAATCTTGAAGATATAATTTGGAAACCACCTACAGAATCAAGTAAATCCAGGACTGTCAAGGCGAAGAGCAAAAGGCGATAATTTTACTTGGCATAGAATCTTCACTCCCTCAGAGTGTGTATATTATGCAGTGTTGATATCAAAACCCTCGAGTCTGTAGTTAACCCCACACGGATACCAAATCAGAGAAAGAAAAAAAAGAGAGGTTCTGGGGAGAGGAGAGGAGGGGACAGAAAAAGTATATTTTGTAACTCCTTGGAGTTTCAAATAGCCCATTGTATTTCAATTGGCGCATTACGGATTATTATTGGAGGTGGGGGTAGAAGATGATATTTTTATAATTAAAAAATTATTATTATTAATTATTTTATTTAATATTTATTTTTTATTATTTTTAAATTAATAAACGTAATTATGTGTTTATTGATCGAAATAAGTTCAATCTATAAGTTATAATCGATATTTTAAAGAAAATATGTGATATTAAAGTTAATATAATATTTAATTATTATATAAAAGAAATAGGTACAAGAATTTAAAATTGAAGAAGATCATTGGTTGAAATAAGTGTTTGGAAGAAATTTTATAAAAAAAAAAGATAGATTGAAAATAATAGATGATTGGAATAAAATAAATTTAAAATATAAGGTTAATTTAAAAAGAAGGAGAATTATAAAATTAATTTAATAAAAAATTATTATTATTATTTAATGTTTATTTTTTATTATTTTTAAATTAATTTATATAATTATAATTTTAATAATAATTTATTAAATTTATATATTTATAATATTTTATAATTTATAAATTTAAATAATTAATAATATTAATTAAAGTGTTTAATTTTTTAAAAAATAATTTTTTAAAATAATTATTAAAAATTAATTTGAAGAGATTAATTTTATTTTTTTATTTTTATAAAATTTTTATTTTTAATCTTTAATTTTCAACCTCATTTCTAATTTTAAATTCTCAGGTTTTCAACAGTAAGCTGCTTAAGAACAAGTGACTCAGATGCCATGACCATCGTCAACTTCAGTAATTATTGGTTTGATAATGCCAATCAGCCATCATTAGCGGGGATTTTGTACTTTGTATGGATCCATAAAGTGATGGGATTTGAGTTTGTCTGGACGGGTTGTTGTCGATTCAGCAGATTATTGGGCTCACTAAAAGATTTTGAATCGGAATCGGCTTTAATTGAGTAGGATTTTACTGGTCGGTCCCATCCTATTCACATAACAAGCTAGAAGAAAAACAAATACCGAGTGTGTTTTTGGTTGTGGATGGGTTAAGGTCTTGCTGGTCCCTGGCTATTTCCATTTAATTGTCTCAATAGTGCGTGATTCTATCAGGGGTCCAATTGACGTGAATTTTCATTCCAATGTCAATTGTTTTCGGGAGTAGGATAGGGGCCATCCTTGTCTAGAATGACACTGGAGACATCAAAGAATACCCACAAAATCTGCACACGAACAATGCCCGCCAACAAACTTATGGAGCCTTTGGCCATCTCGAATGATTATTTTCCTAGAGCTCATTAACGAGACAACCTTAATGAAATCATGGCAATCTCTACACATATTTGCAGTCTTGGTAACACGTATTGTTGCATAATTATGCGTGTGCAGCAACCCAAATGCAACGGCCAATTTCTCGCTGTGGTAAACAGCAGTGGAGAAAGTCTTCTCCTCTTCCTCCTCGTCAACTACTTCCATGATTGCTACTGGCTTGTACCCATGATTCTTTGACTTGTCGAGCAAATCTTCCAACAATCTGTACATCTCTGCGGATTGAGGATGCAAACTATCATTGGCTTGAAATGAATGAACCTTGTCTCGAATGCCAACCCAGCTCCAATCCTTCACCTTCCCAAGTTCCTGTTCTTTCATTAGTTTTCTTACCCTGGAAGCATCTTCCCACCTCTGTGCAGATATGTACAAATTTAACAACATAACGTAAGTCTCAGTGTCCTGTGGCTTGACTTTGAGTAGCCGTTCAGCAGCATAAAACATCAGTTCTTCATTCATATGTGTTCTACATCCTGCAATTAAGAGCATCCATATAGATTCACTAGGCTCAAAGTTCATTCCCTTAACAATATTGAAAGCTTCATCTAGCCGCCCCATCCTAACAAACATATCGATTAGGCATCTGTAATGGTCCATTAAAGGCTTAAAATTGTATTCCTTTTGCATCATCTGAAAATACTCAAGTGCCTCATCAACCATTCCAGCATGGCCACAAGCTGCCAGAACACCTACAAATGTAATCTGGTTTGGCCTTGTTCCTGCTAGCCTCATATCCTCAAAAAGCTGCAATGCTTGCTGAGTATGGCCATGCTGGGAAAGACCCATAATCATACTTGTCCAAGATATCAACGTTCTTGCAGACATCTCCAAAAAAGCTTTGCTTGCTTGTTCAATGCTTCCACATTTATTATACATGTTAACAAGTGCAGTTCCCACAACGACATCTGACAAATATCCATACTTAAGGGTCTGAGCATGAATTTGTTCTCCCTGTTCTAAAGCTACCAATTTACTGCATACGGTTAAGACACTTGACATGGTGAATAAATCAGGTCTCATGCCAGAGCGATATAACTTCAAATAAAGGCCTAGTGCTTCAGTTCCACTCCTGTGTGCTGAAAGATCATCCTCTGCAAGATCCATGGCTTGTGCATGGCCTGCAATCATTGCATTCCATGTTACCAAGTTGGCAATTTGAATTTCTTTGAACAAATTTTGTGCCTCGTTAATGCATCCACCTCTTAGGTACAGGTACAAGAGAGAGTTTGCTATTCGTAGGTTTGATAGATAGCCAAGCTTAGTGCTTAATGAGTGAACCTGCGTCCCCAGCCCCAAATAAGGCATTGTGCAACACAGGCTCAGCACACTAGTTAAAGTAACTTCATTAGGCTCAACATTTCGAAGAAGCATATTCCTGAAAAATCTCAAACCCATTGTAGATGCTCCATTTTCACCACAAGCACATATAAGTGCAGTCCAAGAAATAACATCCTTTTCTCCAATCTTGTGAAAGGCTTTTATAGCAGATTCCAAGATGCCATATTTTGAGTATAGACTACAAAGAGCATTCCCAATGCTCAAATCATGGTCAATTTGGTACTTAATAGCATAGGCATGGAGCTGTTTTCCCAATTTGATAGAGTTTATAGATGAACAAGCATTCAGAACAATTCCCAGAGTATAATTAGAAGGAAAAGACCCAGATTCCAACATCTGTTCAAAAATCCTAATGGCTACCTCTGGTTGCAAACTTTGAACATAACCTGTCATTAGGATGGTCCAAGCAACAACACTTTTTCTAGGCATATTGGAAAAGACTTTTTGAGCACTTGACAAGGCTCCACATTTTACATAAGCCTTAACAAGAAATGTTATCACAGAAAACTCTTTCTGGGTTCCGGTCTTTACAATGTGAGCATGAACTACTTGAGTTCCTGAGATGGAATTCTTGCCTATGCATCCTTGTAGGAGAGGAACATAACAAGAAGTTTCAATCTTTCTGCCCTCTTTCACTGAAGTTAGCATTTCCCCGAAATCCAAATGCCTAGGCGGTTCTAAACGTCCATTCACTTGGTCACTTAAATGCCTTCTCTGATATGTGACGCAACGGCTCTGCAATTCCTGATGCAGATAAATAGCGAAAAAATGTGAAAAGCCAAAGAAAGCCAGGACTGAAAAAAGGAAAATTAGAAAATTGAATCCCAAAAGCCAAAAGCTAACAAAACAAAGGAACTTCAAAACACAAGGGAGAAGAGAAAAGAAAAAGTTCAAGGTACCTGCTGCTCTGTAGCAAGAGGAGCAGACGGGTGTCTTTTAAGTTCAGGGTTGAGCTTGAGAGTGCTACTGAAGGCAATTGAAGGCAAAGAAGCCATGAAAAATACACTGATGGGATAGGGCTGCAAAAGTATATTGGCCTCACCTTAGTTCCTTTTTATGTATCTTACTTATAATTTGGATTGGATAAACTGTGGAGAAAACCCACAGCACGCTGCACGCTTGAGTAATCAAAGTCCTATTCCCCATTTTATAGTTCTAATTTAATTTAGTATCAAAGATTCAAGTGGATTTAAATTTTAATTTTAAAAGTTATAAACGTGAAACGAAAAAGAGAGACGATTCGTAAGAGAAAATGTGGGCCATGGAAATCAAGAGGATAAAAACCAAGAAAATTTAGGACCTAAAATTGTATCGCTTTGTCCGATAATAAAATGAAGGTCCACCCACGGACTGGACAAGCTAATAGAAACCACAATTTATTGGACTGTTTCTTCACCACCCCCCCCCCCCCCCAAAAAAAAAAAAAAGAAAAAACAACAATCAAAGTGAGCATAACATTTATCTTTAACTCTCTGTTTTCCCTTTATTCCTGGAAAAGCAGGGAATTAACTTGCTGGTGGTTAGGCCCCTTAAAATTTTCTGGGAAAAAACTTCTCCTTATTCTCATATTTGCTTCCTATCTTCTCAAGTGATCTTTGACATGATGGAAAATATTTAACCCCCCAAACTCAGAGATTGACAATTTCGGGTCCAGAAACACTCCTCTTTGCAGACTCTGGCGTTGAAGACCTTTACAGCAGGTTCCAGCAACAAATACACCTGCATAAGAAATTCAAGGTGACAATTAATACGACATCGCTCATTCACTTGCTGTGTATGAACATTTCATGGTGGGCATCCACATGCACACACATAAAACCATCCAACAATACTGAAGAGTTACTGCTTCGTTATCTGTCCATCACGAGCTAATCCTTCGGTTCTTAATACAAATTTCCTAATCTAAATGGATTAAAATGCCAATCAAAATTACCATTCACACTTGAATGTTTTAATAATATTATCAAAACCATGTCCTATGATGGTGATTTCTGATGTCTTCCATTTAACAACAAATGAACATCTAGTGATCACAAGGTTTAAACAAAAACATAAGAGAGAACATACCTTAGTCTTTGTATTTCATGGTTTCCTTCTCAAAACTGATTGTTGGAAATTGTTTTGCATACTCCTCAACTTCATGGCGGAGCTTCGCAATTTCAGACTGAACATGTGAATCTGACTTCATGGTTGTCACAAAATCCTTTAATTTTGTTCCTGCATTGACAGTGATAAAAAGAACTTCTAGTCAGCATATAACTATGGCAGTCACAAGTCACAACACACATAGATACCAAGACATAATTAAATGGAGATTGGAACCTTTTGTATCTGCCTTAATTTTCAGTGCCAACTTCACAGCTGCATGAAAGAACTCTGCCACTTTCACAAAATCTTCCTCAACAAATCCTCTAGATGTGAGTGCTGGGGTTCCTGAAGCACCAGCAGAGAGAGTTCTGAGGAAATTGAAGCATTTAGCCAAGAAAAAAAAGCTTAGCTGCAAAATCTGTAAGGGAAGGCCATACCCATACGAATGCCACCAGGAACCATGGCAGACACATCTCCTGGAACAGTGTTTTTATTGGCTGCCATATGAACGGATTCTAAAACTTTTTCAACTCTTGACCCATCAATACCCTGTCAGCAATATTTTGATAAAAAGAAAAAAAAGAAACTATTAATTCCATTTCCATTGCTAAATATTAATTCTGCTCCTCCCTACATTGGATTTGACACCAATTTCAACTATAAACATAGCTCTACAATAAAAAAAGAAAATGCTTTTAAGACATGTCAGCTAAGCACAGGGAGACACTTATTTCCTTGTACCTTGTTTCTTAAATTCACCAAGACTAGATGGTTATCTGTTCCACCAGATACCAATTCATAACCCTCCTTTAGCAAGCTCTGTGTATACAGCAAATTCAGAAGAGTTACCATGACGGTTAATAGATGAAGATAAAGATCATATATAAAGAAAGCATGGATTCAGAGCACCTGCGCAAATTTTGAACAATTACAGAGAACTTGTTCCTGATAGGCCTTGTACTCAGGAGTTGTGACCTGAAATAATGTTATTCAAATATATGAATTATCATCAGCTTGGCCAAAGTGGTCTTAAAAAATTCTAGATCTGGGATATAGAAGAAGCTTGAAACTCCATTGATTGCAAAAAAACTGGAGATCAAGTGGGGCAGGCCTGGTGAAGAAAAAACCTGCTTTAGCGCAACTGCCAAACCAGCAATTGTGTGATTATGTGGGCCACCTTGAAGTCCAGGAAAGACTGCCTGATTGATTTTGTCTTCATAATCATACATTATCTGTAGGATGAAGCACAAATAAACAGCATATTCTGCAGAACTATTTTGGAATTTTCCTTTAAAAAATACTAAAAATTATCTAACAGCAGGAGTAAATAACAAATTTGAGGGAATAGCACCATCTACTTCAACTAAAGGCAGCTTTTGGATTTTCCTTGTCATATAATAATTTTCACTTTTGGTTTGGAATTTGGACTCACTTCTTGCCCTTGTTTGTTAATTTCTTTTACCCCCTTCCTGAAGAAGATCATAGCCCCACGTGGGCCACGAAGTGACTTGTGTGTTGTCGTTGTCACTACATCTGCATATTCAAAAGGAGATGGAATAACATCCCCTGCCACTAAACCACTAATGTGTGCCATATCAGCTAACAAAATTGCCTTTTGCTTGTCACAGACCTGTAAGATCAGTCAGGATGAACAATCTCATGATCTTTTAAATATTGAACACCTTTAAAAGTTAATGATGTGTGACACAATAGGTTAATCTGGGCCATACATAGCCAAGGAAATTTACCTTACGTATACGTGCATAGTCATAAAGGCGCGCATAAGCACTTGCACCAGCAACTATAAGTTTTGGTCTAAAGAGTGTGGCACTTTTCTCCAGCTGCAAACATTTTCACAATCATGAGTTTGGGCTTTACTAAAAAACGGATGTGTACTTATAACAGAAACTAAAAATTAAATTAAAAAAAAAAAAGAGAAAAGGAAAAAAGGTAACCACATTGCTGCACCAAAGTCAAAACCTGTAATCTGTATCATATGAAGTAACATCCAAGTCCCATACTGTAGCTGCATTTGTTATGCTCGGCTAATAAATAAACTGTGACTCCAATGGTTTCAATCAATATATAGGTAGGACTATGCTTGGGTTAGGAATTGGCAAGGAAACCAACACATAAAAAGCTAAAAATTGAAGAAACAACAATAAGACATTAGCATGTTGCCCATCTCTGCAGTGATCAAATAGATGTATAGGTTATAAATAAATTCACAAATGCAGCAAGTAGAACTTATAATCATGGCACCATACTGCAAATCTTACTTCTGAACATTAACTACAAGGTTCTAAAACCTGAGCAAGAATGTGATCAATGTTACAAAACACTATTGACATTCCCATGAGGAGGTAGATTGTATCCATTGCATAAGAATAATAACAATAGAAATGATGCTCTACCTGATCATAGTCAATGTAGCCTGTATTTTCATTCAATCTGTATGGCATGGTCTCAAAAAATATAGAAACAGCAGATATCTTCTTTGTGTCAGTCTGCATGTCGGAACAAAACAAAGAAATTTTCTAGGTCAGTCACTGAAAGGAAAACATCATTCTTCATTCAAACTAATCAATCTTTTTTTTTTTACTCAAATGAGCAAAGAGCACTGAAAATAGCCACAAAACATGAAATTCAGATTCCCCATCAGCATTTCACCAACTAATTTGAGAATCTCTACTAACTTAACACATTGAACTGGCACTCACAGACTATGTAGTGGAAGCTTTTGCTCAAATAGAGGTGAGTAATTGAATTTATCAAGCTAGAAGAGCATAATAAAACTTTCAAAAATAAAAAAAGGACATCAAGGAAGAAAAATTTGCCAAAAACATAAAAAGTTTGTGCTTGTTAAATGACAAGAGAAGAGAAGATGCCGAAAAGATCAGAACACAAAAATCTCACTGTAGATACCTGATAACCATGTGAGAGATGTCCACCGTGAGGTAGATCAAGTGCCATGATCCTCTCATGGGGCTTCAGTAGTGCAGTATAAACTTGAAAATTAGCAGGGGATCCAGATAGTGACTGCACGTTGACTGCATCAAATAAGGCATGTACTATCTTCAACAAAGTGTGCACAAGTATTTCAACAACGATAATGACCACGTAATCAAATGTAATGTGAAATACCAAAAACCAAGGATCTAGGCAAGCTAACTTATATAACAGATATTGCTTTTAAAGATCTCCATGGAAATGATCAATATATACCACATAAATCAAAGAAACAAGCATTTATTTCCCCAAAACATGAGATTACATCTTTATTAGATCCTCAATTGCAGCAAACTACGGAAAATACAACCAACATATTTATTTTCCATATGGGAGCCAGAAATATGTTACCAGGAAAATTAAATGAACCAAACTAAAAACTGTTACTGAAAGCAAAATGCTTGATTAGATATCAGATAAAAGGCCAATACATATGATATATATGCTTCATATATAGCCAACTGTCTCAAACAGTTCATCTTGCATCAAATATGTATTGCAATAGGCACATCCATTTACCTCCCCATTTGGCAGGATCCAACTGAAACGCTTCTAACGCACGCTTCTGACATAAGGTCTCGGCCATGTCAATGTACCTAATCAGATAAATAAGATACCTTACACATCATTCCCTCCTGATATCTTTCATTCTCAAGGTAAAAAGTTGATTAAGAATCCGGACATACTCATTTCCACCATAATATCGTGCACCAGGATACCCTTCGCTGTATTTGTTGGTCATAACAGAACCAACAGCTTGCATCACTGACAAAGATGTAAAATTCTCTGAAGGGATAAGCTCAAGTCCCTTATAACAGTCACAGTTACCAGAAACAAAGCCCCAGTCACCACCAAATGGTATTGATAGTTTGACACTAATTAAGTTCAAACAAATCATATCAAAACAATTTTTTTAAGATTCTCCATTCAAAAAATAGCTATACCTTCCATTGCCTCGCTTTCTCGAGTTCAATGATGTCCGCGATTTCCGGATCGATTTCTTCCAGCGGAGCATTCAGTTGCTTTATCCACTGAAACAAGCACGAATTTTACACACCCACGAGAAAGAAAAAGAAAAACAGTTTTCTTAAAGCATAGATGATTCAGGACCATTAATTAAATCAGATCTTACAGAGAAAGAAAAACAATGTGATCCAAAATAACCGATACAGATCGAAATGATAGCAAAATTAAAAAAGAAAAGAAAAGAACGCAGAAAACCGTAGTGTGGATAAGTGTATTAAATAACTGGGCTTACAGTGGCACGAGCTTTCTCCTTGTCAGCCGCTGCCTGGTTAGGCAAAGAAGACTGCGAAAAAACAAAACAGATCAAGAAAATTGGATAGAGCAGTGGGATAGTAAAAAGAAGAAGGGAGTGGAGAGTCTGTAACCATGTGAGAGAGGGAAACGCCATTGACATAAGGCCTGATTGGCTTCTTGAGGCAGAAGGAGAGTCTGCGGAGAGCCATTGCCATACCGCTCCCTGTCCACTTCGCTCTTTCTTGGGTTGTGATGCTAAAAGGTGGCGAATCTTGGTGGGTGCGGTTGGTGGCAACCGATGACTCGTACCAAAGTAGGAGACTTGAAGGAAAAAAAAGGGGTTGGTAATGATGGATGATTATAATAGATTAGTTTATTTTCATTAATAAAATATTGTTAAAAATTAACATGATTAATGTAAAATAGATATAAATTTATTATAACAGTATGCTGTAAAAATAGTGTAACTGATATCTATCTTCTGTGCAAATTTTGTAAAGCTGTATTTGCATTTTCAAGAATATTACAAATAAAATAAATATAACCTCACAAATATATTTTAAATTATAATAATTATTAATTATAATTGAATAAAATAACTGATATCTAAGCAGTATCTATTTTTTTCACAACGAAACTCATCCATTTATCATGTCGTACACACAACTTTTTATATTGAAACTAACAAAATATCTATAGTAAAACAAAAATTAAGAAAAAATATAATTGATAAAATTCAAAAGTAATTTAATTAAATTATGAATGTGACGAGTTTATGATTAATTTTTTTTTTGTAAATTAATCTAAGAGTTTTATTATATAGATAAAAAAAAATAAATACAAAGTTAAATTCATATTTACATTAATAAATCTTAATTTTTAATTATTAGTTACACTTAATATATTCTTCATCAGAAAATGTTTCAATTGGTTCATCGTTCATCAAATAGAAGGCTAACAGTTAAAATTCAGTGAAGTATTCTGTTTCCGATCTCCGTATCAGCATAATTGTTTTGGTAATTTAAAATGGCTAAAATGCCACTAATTTGTGTGATTGTGATGTTGCCTATTTAATCTCTAATGGCCGGGCGACACTGGTGCCCGTTTATGCATTGCTATGTAAATGCAACCAGCGAAAAGGGAACTCAGTTGACTGGCATTCGCTTTCTTAGAGGTCATATTTCCTATATGCTTCTCCTAAAAGTGCATAGGTACTTTGATTGCTTGTGGCTGCAGAAGACTACTCTGCCCTCCGCTGGTTCTTCCTCGGAGGGGCAACACCGGATAATACTTTCGCTTGCCAGAGTTGGATTCCGTCGGTTAATCTTCCAGTAGTATTGGGAACAACAGCTTTCTTATCGCCAGCATCACCGGTGAACTTCAATTCCTGGATGGCAATAGGATTGATATTCCACTATTTTGTGTTCAAGTACCACAAGAATTGGCGGCAGAGGTACAGTTATGTCCTTTCAGCAGCCTTGGATGCTGGGGTTGGCTTCCGTGGGGGGTCTTCTCTACTCCACTCTGACCATGGCTGGGAAAGGCATGTCCTGGTGGGGTAGCGATGGTAAGCATTGCCCCACTGCCAAAGCCATTGCTGTGGATGGACGTCCTGTTTGTTTAGTTCCTATTTCATTGCTATAAGAAGCTAGTACTACTTGGTTTCATTGGAGTTGTTGGAAAGAGAGAAAGAAAACAAAATTCAGACCAACTCCTAAGAGGGTTTACAAATTATGCAAATGCTTCAGGCGAAGACATTAGATTCTTAATTTTGCATTTGGTAAATTGGAGTGAAGACTTTGACTTAACTTACAAACACATAAAAAAAATAATTAAAAAAAAAAACACACACACACACTGGAATTTATTTGCATTCCTTAATTGATGGTGAAATTCTCACAAACTTTTTTTTTTTTTTTTTTTTTTCATTTTATTGAGTAATGAATTTATTCTCATGAGTTTTATACCTTTTTCTTGATATTAGAAATAAGGAATAGAAATCTAATTTTTCAATAATAAAATTCTCCACCGACAAACGTGTCACAAGCTCAGTTATATGACTTCTAACTAATTCAAAGAACTGTTGCAGCAAACTGCAATGAGTAATAAAATACGAAACATTGCTTATCAGTTGCAGCAAGAAAATGTCGAACCACTTTCTCCGCACTTGAATTGAATGAAGATAAGTCTGTTGACCTATGGAAAAGTATTGATGAAGCAAAATATCATGCTTGGTCTAGTAGTCTTTCTTCTTTTTTTTTTTTTTATCATTTTAGTAATTTCCATCAATTTTTCCAACAAAGGCGTGTCGATTCATCTTGGCGGTCCTATGGATCTATGCCTTTTCATTGTGTAGAACGAATTCTTAATCCGAAAAAAAGAAAAAAAGAATCATCTTTTCTCCAGGTTTGCACGTTGTCCTGAAGAAAGCAGTCTAATGGAAGCTTAGTGATTATTACTCACGATGCTGGCTTCTTCAATTTAAAAAAAAAAAAAAATTGTGTACTTGTGCTTAAATTAAAGTTGAAGTTGGTTCTGTCACTCCAATATGTCTATGAGAACTCAACCTTTCAAGAAGAAAATTGGAGTTGTACCTCCTTTGTATCGGCTGAATCAGGCGTGATGAACAAGAAAATTTTCCAAACACTTCCTAAATAGCATTTCAATACAAAAATATTAAAAAAAAAAAAAACTCTAACTTCGTAGAAAAGTTTTTAAACATCAAGCGACGCTGGTTAGTCACTGTTGACTACCATTTTTTATGGCCTGTGATACTGTTAGTCTACTGCATTTAACTTGTATTGGATTTGAGTTATGGCACAAGGACAAAGTTCTTGTACGGGATTAAGTTCAATTTCTCGTTAGTCTTTAATTAGGATGTACCAAAAAAATATGTTTTCAAACATCAGATTCATTTACAAAATGCTACCTTGAAGAACTTGTGTGAGTCTGTATATTAATCCTTCAAAAGTACTGGAAAGGCAGAACATGGTGATACACAAAATGAAAATCATCTATATGCGCTTTACCTTTCGTTGAGAACAAGATTTTAGAATCTATCCGGAGAGAAACTTGAGACTGAATTAAGTACAGTACAATCCATCAACAATCCCATTCAACAACTCAAGCAAGCCAGCTCCCTAGAACACTCTATTTATCTTCATGCAATCTTGAAGATGAACAGAGAGTAGATCTTGATGAGAACGCTCGATCCATTACATCCGCATCATAACAATCCCAGTTTCCCTCGTCAAAATTCTGAGCATAACTCAAAGGATCATACTTAAAGTCACCAGCTGGTCTCCGTCGGTTGTTGTTTCTCAAAAGAGCTGCCACTAAAGAGTTGCAACTTATACTTGTCTGCCTTGTGCTTCCATGGTTGTCGCTGCTAATTATTCTTCTTCTTCTTGACCATGGAAGCTTCAAGTTGAGACGACCAAAGCATGAAGGCAACCCCTCTTCATCTCTGTTCCTAGGAGATGAAGTTCTCTCCATGAGTTTGGAATCCTCCTTCACCAGAAACGACAATGGATTATTTTTTTTGAATGGTTGCAGTTTGTGGGGTCTTTGGCTCTCTGTCTCTCGCGAGGGATTTCGATTGTGTGGTAGAGAAGCTCCTATAGGATCAGGTGAAACTAGTTGTTTCCGTTTGATTTGAAGAAAGGATGTAAACAAGGCATGAGAGTGGACAAAGGAACGATTGCCATTGTTGCTTCTTTCATTTAAGAATATCGCATTGAATGATAATTTAATAGTATTTTCAACTCCACCTAGGAACCTGAGGTGTCCATGATGTAACAGTAACGTCTACACATCTAAAGCACCCAAAAAGCTTTAAGAGGACAAATTGGCTATTTTTTATTTCTACAGGAGATGAGTGTGAATTACTGAGTATCCTTGTGCAAAAAAAAAAAAAAAGAACATTACTAACTTGTGTTACAGAAGAGATTCGGTGATGCAATGCGTGCTTCTACTATTTTCAACCTATCTAATCCCAACTCCTTTCTAGCCATTTGCTCGGGCCTAATCAACCTATACAATTATGTCATGCCATCGCAACGCACATATGATCTTACCCTGAATATTCGTCGAGGAGGAAGGGAAAACAAAGGAAAAGGAAAATTGCCAGCACAGGATTTTTTTAAAAGACGACACAGCCTTCACCCTCTAGCTGTAAAATTCCTTTTGTATTGTTTAAAATGTTAATAAAATGTTTTAGCTTTAATATAAAATCTTATCGTTTCTAAACGAGTTGATGTTTGTGTTAAAAAAAAGATTCTTCTGAGAAATGCGGTTCAAATAGCCGAAATATTCTGTTTCCATCGGAGAACAGACTGAATTGACAGCTACCAATAAAATTTCTTTTGAGTTGGCGTATCCATATCCCATTAACTTGTCTGAAAGACGTGGTGGTTACCTGGGCTAGGAATCCTGGAATATTTAAAGCCCGCGGAAATAATATCCATTAGGTGAATTATTTAGACCATGCCGGCAGGGAAGATGCGCGTAAATTTTGACGAGATTTTGCGGAAATAAACAGTTCCCCCAAGCGGTTTTAAATCTCACCAATTGTGGAAACTATCAAGCACCAGTTAGCTAACTCTAGAATTAAAAAGGCCATGCATTGAGCCAGTCAGGACAATACAAGTCGCTGATTGGTTTATGCTCGGTAATCCCCAAGTTCATGCTAGGATCACTGCAGATGATCATTACCGAATGCGAGTAAAATAGCAGAGCAGCAACTATGAAGATTCGGTTTAAATGTTCATACAGCAAGCTCCAACTTGGCAACACAGCTAAGTCTGCATGCTGATGAGTGCACAAAGTACAACCAGATCAGACAGAGATAGGACAACGAGCATATGTGTTATCCATTAAAACTGTACTTTGATTTTCCTCGTTACGTAGGGTCGAAGTGAGTAAAAAGTGAAGCAAAAGCTCGGGAAAAATTGTTTATCGAAGGATAGCAATGGTGATGAACTCCATTGGAAAAGTTACCAGTAAACTAGTCGCCTGACAGCAACAGACAACAAGAACAGTAAACTACATCTTGGCCACAAGTTCTGCAGAACTTTTCCTTTCAACTTCTCCCAATCACAATTGATTCAATAACTCCCATACCTCCTTAGGAAGACCTAGATAAGACTAGGTCTTCAATGCGAATGAAAGAAATTAGTTACTTACAAATTTAAATTGTCAAATAAAATTTAAAATATATGAGTTTCAACACCCAAAACAACAAGAAACCGCATTTCTTCTCAACAGTCTTACTCCAACGTAGACTTTCGCGCTTGAACTAACCTTTACTCCAATGTAGACTTCCACGCTTGAACAAACTTTACCTCTAGCCCTGACTCCAATTAACCTACTGCATCTTGTGTTGTAATGGTTGAAGTGAGCTAATCATTTAATGGGCATGATTTGCATGTACTACCAAATCCATGACCGTAATTAACCTTGCACAGATAAAAAGAAAAAAAAAATTAATACCCAAAAGGAATGGCTTAACCGGGTTGGCTGATGCAGATGGGTTCCTGCATCAAAGAGTTATATTCTTGTGTCTATATGACATACTTTGTAAATTTAGTTGACAATTGGTTAGACTCGTTCCCTAAACACGTAGATCTGCCGAATTAAGAGACCTTGCGGCGAGTAGGTATGCTTTGCCACTTGCAACACATACTTATATACAAAGACAAAAACACCATAATATCATAAATAATGACCCTCATAAGATATGATATAATAATTAAAAATTTAAATTTTTATATTCATAATTTTAAATTATGATGTTAAAAAGAGATAGATAAAGTTTATAAGAATAAAAAAAATTATTCATATCATATAATTTATGATTTAATTGTCAGAGATAGCATTTAAAAAATTGAAGTTGACAGGATATGATATAAGCCATATCTGAAACGGACGTATAGTTTGTGGATTATGGACCTTTGTTTTCTAAGTAAGATGAGCGGTATAAGTATCAATCGATTAGTTGATAAATAGCCAGGCTATGCCTGGGAACGTTAACATCCAAACATTTTGTTTGAGGACAAAACAGAAAACAATGTTAACGCAGAATATTCTTATGTACATTCCTGAGAATTTTCCCGCTATCTTACATTGTCGTATTTAGAGTAAAATAAGAGTGTTAATATTACATTCTCGGAAATCTTACGCTATTATCTCCAGTGGAACAGGAGATTGTCTTGACATAAATGGTAATGTGAGATTACTACATCAATGATAATTTAAATATTCATTTTTTAGGTGTTAGTTCCTACTTCTAAAACATGTGTGAGTTACGACGACAATGAGAATTCTTTCCATTATATTACAGAGAATGCTATTAAGAAATTATTCGTTTGTTCCATTTGCAACTCAATAAATGGATTCACGTGTGCAAGATATTTTGGTTAACTGCTTGCATCAAATGATATCGAGAAATATGAGATTTTACAACGTTATCCCAATGACAAATTAATTTATCCGTAACACAAAAACTAGTTTATCACAATATTTATTTCATTAATGGAAAAAGAAAAAGAGGAATGCGTGGCGTTCATACCTGATGCCGCACAGGAGGAAGAAATCCAGTTTCCAATTCTAACCTCACAAGCGTCCCGGAAATTTCCGCTACTTTTTGATACTTTATCTCCAATTTTTTATTGCTCCAAAAGCACAATTTTTTATGTATTAAAAAAATACTAAAACGAAAGGGCGAGGCATTGGCAACGTGTTCACTTTCTGGTCACGCGAATGAGTTATTATTAGAGTCCCTAAAAATAACAGAATGAAATAGACAAAAAAATATTATATATAAAAAAATAAAATATAAATAAAATATATATATATATAAAATATAAAAATTATTTAAATTCATTATCTTTTGTCTCCTTTTTTTTTTTTTATAGTTACCAGAAAGTCGAAACGTGTCTCAGTTTGTGTGACGAATTTTATCATATGCTGTTCAAAATTTCAGACAGCTTGTGTCGACGGGTGCGGCTCTGTAGACGGTGAGAAGGCTAAAAAGGCTTGGCTTTCGCCCTTTTTTAAAGCGATATAGGAGAATCCGAAACCTATAAATATTCTGAAACGAAGGAATCCAATAAAATTCTCCAAAAAAGAAAGAAAAGAAAAGAAAAAAAAAACCCAATTATAATTAAGATTAATCGGATTAAGTGATTGCGTGGATTTAGATCAAGTGCGGACATCTCTCACAATGGTTCCCTACACCATTACCCTATATCAATGTCCCATGACGCTCCCCCGCTCGGATTCTTTCTGTTCCTCTCTCCCACACGTAATTTTTAGTAATTTATCATCTTACAGTTTTTGGTTTCTTGAATGTTCATTTTTCTATTTCTGTTGCTCTTCACCGAGATTTACAAATCTACCGAGAGAGACGACGCTTTTTCCGTTGTCTTCTTTCCTGCTTTTGTATGTGAGTTATCGCCTAGATCGTTTTAATCGTGATTATTATTATTATTATTATTATTATTATTGTTTGTGGCTCGTTGGACATACCCTTTAAATTTCTTTTGGGAGAGCCTGGTAAGACAATGAAGCCAAAACTTTTGACCTGAGATTCTAATCGTAATGTATTTCATTACGAGCCTTACGTTCTTCCAATTTTCATAAAAAGTTCATTGCGATTTAAAGAATTACGAACTTCTTTCTTTCTGTCTTTTCTCGATTGCTTTTCTTTCTTTCATTCTTTCTTTTTCATCGGTTTCATCTTTCTTTGTCTTTTTTTTTTTTTGAAATTTTTTGCACTTTACGTTTTAGTTTTGATTTCTGTATTTTAAAAGACTTTTAAATTTATACGCAATTAGATCGAAAGCAGGTGTTGGTTCCGTCTTAATTCAAAGGCGGGCTTCAAGGTTCTCTATGAGGTATCTATTCTCTGTTCCTCTTGAAATTTTTGCGTGCCAATTTTCTGTTAATTCATTTATCGATTTGAATTTGATTTCAAAATTGATTTAAAACTGACGCCACCAGTATAAGTTATTGATTCTTTTTCCTGCTTTCTCTCTGTTTTTATTTTATTTTTTTTTCTTATTCATCGATCTTAAGCATAATGTCGAATTAATTAAGACACAGGCACGTAAGCATATGCACGATTGTGTAGGCTGTTACTTGAGTTAATTTTAAAATGTAGTTTACTGCCTTCTAGTTCTTCTCTTGATCTTATCTTTCCCTAATAAGTTTGGTGCCTTTTGCTTTCTTATGTAATATTTTTGCTTGCTTGTGGATTTACTTAAAATTAAATGATAAGTCTTCTGTCTTGAAATTGAGTGTAAATATGTAATCGTAGGTTTAAGAAATGAAAAACAATGAAGCGAGAGCCGTGAGATGTGATGAGAAATGTGCAACTTTGCTTTCCATATTTTCAGGGTATATAAGCAATGTGAGTTAACAGGTTATAGCATATGATAACATTCTTCTGGTTTGTAGTTAAGGGTGAAATTTTCATTATAGAAATGCAACATCAATAAGAAAACCTTAGTACAAAATTTAATTGGTGCCGGCTACATGAATCTTTTCTTACCATTACATTCTATTATGAACTGAGTTTGATGTGAAATGTTATTGTTCTAAATCCGTTGATGTCATAAAAGGATTTGGCTGGTTTCACGCTAACTGCCAACCTAATACAACCCTCCTTTCTTTACCTGAACTTAGGACCAGCAACAGCAAACCCAATCTTTATTTGTATTTAAAGCAGGTGGAGTTTTTATAATAAAAAGAAAAAAAAAAAAAAAAAACGTGGTAACAATATATCTTTTGTTACCTTTGCCTGTTTTATAGAAGCTTTCCCTTTCAAATTCAAGTGTAAAGTAGATAAAAGTAGGCATTAATCTTTTAATAGAAGAATTCATTGACATCTTTCACAAAAATTATTTACCATGCATGTCCTTGTTTCATAGAATCATGTACTTGAGAATTCAGGTATGAAAGAGTTAAAAGCAAACATTTGTCTATTGCCTTTTAAACTTTTAGTTGATCAAAATTTGGCAGAAGCATTCTTGGATGAATTATAAGCATTTTGGCAATAATTAATTGCCTTGTAAATCTTGAATTGGTTACTGCAAAATTTAGAATGTGATTCTTATTTCTGCTCTTTTCTTTTTGCTGTCTGTTTACTTTACTGTGGTAACATATTGAAGTCATTGCTTGCGAGAAAAAAAAGTTTATATGCCTTAGTGTATATATCCTTTTTTTTTTTTTTTTTTTTTATTATTGGTTAGGTACCTCAATACAGGCTAGTTTTTGCCCTACAGACATCAAACAATATGATTTTGTTTCCTATCTTCATAGATGTATGGAAGCCTTTGTATTTTATACCATATCTCAATGTATGCAGGAGGAGAGAATGTGCAATGTGTTTTGAAACTTGTGCTAATTTTTAGAGCATTGGTGTGAACTTTGTAAGAAATCACTTGTACTATAGGCAGCCTTATCAAAGTTGATTGCATGCTCATGGTTAAGTCTTAAGTCTGCTGCAGACGGCAAAGATGTTAGTGGATTACTAATAGCTTACAGATGCATTATTTGTAAGCCTGGTTTACAAATTTATTTGTTGCTATGCAACTTCTGTATATGTCTAGGCATGAAAATGATAAAACACATTAGATCTTTATGGTATGCCCCCAGGTGTGTGAAAATGAAATGCTTTTTTCTTTAAGATTTAAGTTTTTTAAGAGGGAGTGAATAAATAACATCTTCAAAGACCCTTAATGATAAATGCTTTGATAAAATTGGAAAGTTAAGTGCTGATCAGACTGAGATGCATATTCACGAATGCTTTGAGACACATAGATCTGGAACCTCTTTAATTTTTCTTGATTTCTTTTGGCAATTCTTTACATTAATAAACATGCATTCCTGCCCTCTCCTGCCTTCTCAAGGGAAAGGCCACTTTTAATGCATTGCTACTGCTAAAGGACATACTGGAATGATTCCTTGCTGCCTGTCTAGCCATTTGTTGCATTTTTCTCGTAATTGGCTACAGATCCACTATGCCTGCAAGGTCAGTCAGTAGCACAGAGTATTTTAGTGCCTCATGCTTTGCACCACCACAAGCATTTTACATAATTTTTTCATAAAAATTAGTACTGACTTGTGAAATTCTGTTTTACATTCAATATGTATGTGCTTTTTGTGAATCAACTCATTTTGGGGGTCATGAATGCCATAATTTATTTGATTAAGCCTTAACTGTTGAGATGCATTTGAAACAAAGGGGAAAAATGAGAATGGTAAACTCTAAAGTAATGGAGAACAATCCGATGATGCAGAAACACGCGTCAAACTCAAATTACATTTATCTGGTCTGATGTGAAAAAAAGACCTGATACTCAGACTTCCCTTTTTGTTGTGAATTTCCCTTTTTGTTGTGAATTTCCTTGAATAGTTTTATAATTGGTTTTGTCCATCAGATTATAAATTAGAGGCTACCATTTTGTAGAACTTCTTTTGCATTTTTTATGATTCTTATCTTTTGATTTTGGTATTTTAAGGTATCATCCAAAAACCAACATTTTGATGAAAGGTTTGGCGATTTTCTAGACTGATTGAGAAAAATTTTGAGGGGACATGTGAATCATTTGTCAAACCAAAAAAATTGATTGATGTAGGTCTTCTTCACCCTATTACTTAATGACAGCTGCATTCTTTTTTTTCTTATTTCAGCATTCTAGTCATGCTTTGGTGCTGCATTATGTTGTAACAATGAAATAGTGGAGTCCAATGTTGTCAATTTTACAGTGAAGTACCCGGTCTTTTAGGCCTTTATCTTTGGTTTATTTTCTCCCTTTTGTTTTATTTGTTGAGTTCAATCATTGTTGGTGTTTTGGTAAGGAAAATCTATTTGTCTTTGTGTCACTGAATATGATATCATGTTCATCTTGTGGTGAACTTCCCAAAGATCAAACCCTCTAAGAATTTCAAGTTAAACACTCAGCCATGGCTGGGAATTGTGTGCAATTACCCAAACCGTTTTGTCTAACACACTTCTATGGGTTTGCTTCCCTCTATAAATAAGGTTTCGTTCTTGTAGATGACTTGATCCATGGAACATCGGTCGAAATAAAGAATGTTCTACTAATACCTGTCGACTTGTGAGATCACTTGAAATTCATTGTATATGCAATGCAATGCCATTTTCCTTTTATTATTCTACTTTTATTAAGTAGCTTGTTTGTTTTTTTTTTATCATCACACACATGCATAAGAATTATAATGTCTGATAAATGGTCAGTGGCTGACATACCACATTGGGATCATAGAAGCATAACCTTGTAATTTACAGGCCATTAAAGTTGTGCAAGCATCCATTTGCAGTGGATGCACCTTCTCTGCTAATGCAATTGCAGACCGCTGCAGTTTCAGGTGAACATGTTGGCATCAAGGTTATGGTCAATTAATTGATGGACATAACAAAAATACTTGATGGAAGGACAAACTGTACCTCAGTTTTGTAGCTCTTGCAGCTGTGTGATAGTTTTGTTGCTGTGGTTGACCAAGGTGGAGATGGACTGGAACAAGTGAGTCCTCTAAAGTGTTCATGCCATTCATGAATATTGAATTTCTATTTGTGCCATTCACATTCCTTGCTTTATATACCTGGGATAAAAAATATTCTGCTGAGGGTGGAATACAACATGTGGCAATTTGATTTGGACATCACATAAATGATTTAGCTCATATCTTTTGAGGATAATTGAAATTCTTTGTACTAGTCCAAAGCTTTTTATTTGTATACAATCAAGTTTTCTTGATGAACAAGATTTACCTGCTTATAGAGTTCCACATTTTCTTGGTGAATGAGATGCCCCTGCAACAAATATAATAAGGTAAGAGCTCCTTGAGTTGGAATTTATGAATGTAATATTGTTGATATGAGCTCCAGGGCTCACCTTCTGGTTTAGTTCTTGTATCTCATCCATTAAAATTTGGTCCTAGGAGGCCAAACACTTAAGTTGGTGAGATAAATGTCCTCATAGTTTATAGCTTGGGGAAGTTCAAAGAGAGAGGGAGAGAAATGGGATAAGGCTTTCAAACCTTTTTCATGCGAACACTACGAAGACTTGTCTCCAATTGGTATTCCAGGTTTTGTAATTCCTTTATGCTCAAGCCAGAAAGATCTTCACCCATCAATTGCCTGTTTTTTTTGGTGCATAGAATTGTAGTTTAAGATCTTGAGCTTTGGTCTGGGGCTTATTGTGTTAGCTACAGTGATGCAGCTGATGAAATGCAAGGAGCCATATCTTCACTCTTTATGGGCATTTATCTGTTGATAGCATTGAGCTCTACTTTCCATGAAGCATATTTCTGTCCTGAGAAAATAATTGTATTTTCCATATGTGCATGGAACTCCATTTGTTTAATGCACTTTCAGACATTCTAGATGTTATTAAGTGTCCTTGAGACACTGTGATGGACATTTGACTGCTGTAGACAAAGCATAGGTAGTGATGTAGGCTACACATATTTAGTCTATGAAAACTGGTTCTGTTTGGATTCTCTCTCTCTCTCTCTCTCTCTCAGTGGTGGGCAGTTGGTTGAAGGATTGATCTTGTCTTCCTGACACACATGCATGAAATGCTTTTGAATGACCCATAACACCATTTTGTCTCTATCAAATTTGTAGAAAACAAATAGACACCATTCTGTCACTATCTGACTATTGAAGTAATTCTCCTGTATCAAAAGTTTTTTGCACTTTATCTAATATCACTTTCCTTTTAAAATATTCATAAGAAATTAATATTTGAAGGAGTAAATTGTATGTGCCAAAAGAGAAAATCGTACCAATGATTTTCTTGCAAGTCTTGCAGCTGTTGCCTCAATGTTGCAGCTTCCCTTTGCCAGGACTAGTAAGTAAGATACAAATTAGCCACTCACTGGCATAACTCAAGTTGATAGGATTATTTTCACATGAATAACTATTTCTTGTTTCAAGGAATTTAAATCAAGTGGAAATGGATCAAACCATTAGCCTTTTCTTGTAAAGAGGAAAGGTGACAAAACCCGTCATTTTTCTCAATTTCCAACTTTGTTTCTTCATTATTAAGATTCAGCATTCAAATGCAGGCTTTAGCATAGGATGGGTACCAGTAATAGCCAATGATAGGTAGAAAGTACTTTGAGACTAATGTGCCTGGAGATGCTATGCCTCTGTTTGTCTTAGTTGTAAAATCTTTACTTGTACCATTGGATATTAATTCACATCTATAGTTACCAATTTCAGTAGTTGGTTGGTAAGTCTGCCCTTGGCTTGTAAATGTCATTCCTTTACTAATCTGATCCTGTGTCCCTAGATAAGTGAAGAGGACTGTTAGCCAAGGGTCAACATAAGATATGTGATCATTCCTTACTTGAATTAGGAATTAATAGCCTAAGGTTTGGTAGTATAGGGGCTTTATGTGTGCTTTGTGGAATTTTATTGAAAATGTTATGCAGTTTATAAAGAGTCCTGCTGTGGTTTGCTCTAATATGAAGAAACCACATGGTAGTCTCTTACTCTTATATTTTCAGTCTGGGATTTTGCTATTCTGGAATGTTAATAACTTTACTTGGACATGTTAGGATGGAGAAGGCTTGTTTGTGTTCTGACAATGATTCATGGGTTAGAATGCTGGTATTAACTCAATGATATCAGGTTACTTCTTTGGTCAGATTCAGGGGCATAAAGGACCAAATACAATGTATAGCATGCTTATAACCATTATCATCTTCAGAGTTATGCTTGTCAGAGGTCCTGCTCTTCTCAGTAGACATGAAACTTGAAAGTTTTGCTATTAAACAAAATTAAAGGCCTATTGCTACTCATGATCCCTCCAAAATGAGTTCCTAGGGTAGAGGTTTTAGAACCTGTCTTACCCATCAGCCATTTTGTCTGGTGGCT
This sequence comes from Rhizophora mangle, assembly GCA_037832345.1. NCBI lineage: Eukaryota > Viridiplantae > Streptophyta > Magnoliopsida > Malpighiales > Rhizophoraceae > Rhizophora > Rhizophora mangle. The sequence goes on from JBAPLJ010000320.1 coordinate 3,016,431, forward strand.
GCTGTAAAGAGACAGGACTTGAACTTGCACTATTGTGGTTGCAAGCCCTGGACTTTTATTGAGAAACTGAACACTAGAGATAAGTTAAGTGGAAAATTAACATCTACTCTCATTATCGAGAGTTTATAATGTTTAACCATCACACAAAACATTGCAATGCAGGTTACCCTTGAAGTTACAGAAACACAAACTAAAACAAGGTGTTTTGTGTGTGTGTGTGTGTGTGTGTGAGAGAGAGAGAGAGAGAGAGAGAGAGGAGTTGTAAATGTACCTTGATTTCAGAAGCCGGATTCCCCAATTGATGATATTCCCCTTTTGATTTCTTGTATCTCTCGACCACTGATTTCATACTGCGATAGTGGATATATATTGCATTAGACTATGCCATCTCACTGCTTATACATTACTGCAATATTCAAGAACCATATGCTTGGAATCACAGTAAGATTATCTTGTGTGAGGAAAGAATAATTATGTTCTGTAACTTTATGGTTTGTCCCACTTTGCATGTGCTTTTGTTTTTTTTTTCTTTTAATCCCTGCCTCATTTTTCTTGCATCTGATGACACTGTAATGAAAACCCTATGAAAAATCTAAAAGATGCAACTGGACATAATTCAGGCATGCAAGTCAACTTCATTTAGAGTGGAGACCCAAAGGCAAGTTTCTTATCTTTTTGTTGTTAGGCACACAGTTCAGTATTGATATTTCTTAAGCTGGTTATATTTATTCATTTTATCTTGGGATGAAAATAGGAAAACTATGCTTGATGTGGATTACAATATGTTTGCAAACTTTGCAAGTTTCTTCATGTACTTGTCATTTTCCCACCTCACCAGCCTCTTTCTTTTCCTTCTTTGTGTTTTATTTTCCTTTGTATCTGCAATCATCTACATTTTATGCAAAATTTGTTATGTGATTTCCTTCAGCACAGGATGATAAATTGAAATTACCTGCATGGTCTGTACTGTCTGTGAGGGAGTTCTACATAATAAAAGGTTATCTTTCCATCAAATGATGATCTCCTGAATTTATGTTTGGTATTTAGACTACTTCAGTTTAGCACCCTTTGGACCAAGAGTGAAAATGCCCTTTTGTTTGGAGGGGAAGCATTGTGCCTATTAGCTGGTTATTCCTGCCTCTTTATTGTTAATTGTCGCATAATTGACAATCAGTGTTTTCCCCTCTTTCTATTTCCTTTCCTTTCCTTTTTTGGGAGTGGGGAGTGGGGTGGTTGGCATCGAACACACATTAATAGTTTCTCAGGAAGCTGCAAAAATTAGGTAGACTGTGGGGAGAAGATATTTAGATGACCTATGTAAGGTATAAGGTGAGGAGCAGGAAATGATGAAAGGTTTAGCATGGAGGAGCAAACTGTTGTGAGACCAAAAGGTTTTGTATTTGTCATGTTAAAACATGATAATTTTCTATTTGCTAAAAGAAGGTATGGAATTGTTTTATATCAATTCTATTTTGTTCTTGGTTGTGAAAGTATGCAATATGTATATACCCAAACACATCTATCACAATCTCCGTAGGTTCCACGACAACAGTGGCAATGACTACGGTTTCAATTGTGCATTATATTTCTTTATATGCATATAGATGCCTCAATGGTGATTTGAAGTTTCATGATTTTGGTATAATTTTGTAAATATGAAATATAATGTTGTGAAAGTTGGTATATTTCTTTTTACGCATATAGATGCCTCAATGGTGACTCTTCCAATAGATTATAGAATTACATTACATCATTGTTTTTTTCACTCCAGCCATTATAATTGACATACAATAATCTCTACACAAAAAGATTCAGCTGAATTGGTATGTCTTGTTGAGTTTTTCAAGATGGTGTAATGCAAATCCAAATGTAAAAGAACAACTTAGTATTGTCATTGAAAAAAAGGTATGGATGAAGACTTGGTGGGAAGTTGTCTCCTTGTTTCTACTTCTAACTTCTTGCGTGTTGAATTTTCGGAATTATTTTCACAATGTTACACCATCTTGGTGTATTTGACTTTTCTTTTGTAATAGATGTACTTTAGCTCTATTTTAACTATTAATGTCTCTTCGATTTTAGGGATTGATCGTCAAGGTTTAGGATCACCCTAGTCTTTGTAACTGCATACTCTTTTCGGTTTAAGAGGTTCACTTAATTATGAGTTATATAATGAGTTTTATTTTCATAAATTTTATATTATTTTCAGTAAGACTAAAATATGAGATTTTTAAAATAAATGTTTTAAGTTTTTAATTGTTGAAATGTTATTTAGGAAGGTAACCATTAGTTTAAGTGCAGAGAAGAGTTTGTTTATCATTATATGCTGTGTGAAAACCAAGTTTATATGGTTGTGCGCAACGTTTCACATTAAAACCTGTCTTTTTGACATTGGCACTTGGGTAAGTATGCCCTTGACATCTTAAGAACTTAACCAATAAGCGAAGGAGAACAGAAGGGGTAGAAGAAAAAACAAGAACTTTTGAAAAGGGATAATGTGAAAAATGAAGATTAAATCTTTTATTTGAAAAAGCACAGCAAAATAAAGAAAAAGAAAATTGTATAAGGAACAAAGGTAAAGACTAGTCATTTTATAAATGGTGTATAAGAATTAGAAACTTTCATCCTAAAATTAAGATAAATGGATATGGTGACCAATAAGAAAATTTTAAAAATTTGGAGAAGGGGTTTTATATTAATTTGACTTCTCCCCTCTTTTTTGTTCTCTTGCAGGTACAGGATAAGTGTTAATCAACAAGTGTATTTAGTCAAAACATTATAATTCTATTTTTTAATATACTAGTATCCATATAATTCCACTATTAATTTCTTTTTTGAGTATAAAAATATAGTTTTTACGACATTCAAACTGCTCATAATATTGTCAGTAATTTAGAGTTAAACTAAACCAACGAAACCATCTATAATACGTAATCATTTTAACCTCAAGCTTCTTAAAGTAGATTAACATATTAAGTTTTATCTAATAATTTAAGTTTTCGAAAACGGTTTTTGAATGCAAATGAATATATTCTTGGTAGTCTTTCAACGGTAACTATTTTATTTTCTCGAATGAGATGCAACTATGGTTATAGTGTTCTTTATTTAAGAAAAATCGTCAGATAACATGCATAGACCATGGACAGCATTCCATCCATATGTTTATAAAGACTCATCCACTCAAACAGCAAAAGACACAGCGCTTGATCCCTAGCCCTTTGGTCATTTTATTTTTTTTTTTTTTTTTTTTTTTTTTTTTTTTTTTTTTTTTTTTTTATGAAAAAACTAAGTAGCACAATCCTATTGGAGTGCAAAGGACACGTGTACTAACCTCTAAAACCTTTACCAATAAGTCTTCTTCGTTATTTTTTTTTCCGAAAAGAAAATGAAAAAATAATAATAAACAAAAGACAATATGGAGAAAGAATTATATTTTTTTTTTTTTTCTTTTTTTTTAAGGTTAAACTAACTAAAAATTATAATAAAATTTTATATTACTCAGATTGAATAAAAATTAATATAAAGAAATATTAATTAGACTAAAAATATAAATTATATTAAATAAATATTTATAATAAAATTAAATATAATTTTTATAAATTAATATGTAATTATTATATTATTAAAATTAAAAAATTATTATTATTATATACAAAAAAAAAAAAATAATATATTTATGTATATACTAATATTGAAATATTATATAACAACTTAATTTATTAAAATTTTTTTAACAATATTAAAAAATTAAAAAAATTATATATTATATAATATCAAATTTAATTTATAACATATTATATAATTTTTTTATTTATTATTTTTTATAAGGTATTATTTATTTTTTTATAAAAAATTTATATATTTTTATAAAATATCATTTAATTTAAAATTTTATATATTATATAATACTTTTAATAAATTATACAATATAATTTAAAATTATATATAATATTTTTAAATAAATTATATAATATATCTATAAATTATATATAATATTTTTAATTGAATTATATGATATGTTTAAAAATTAATTGAGATATTTTTAATAAAATGTTATACCCATAAAATGTTGTTTAATGCTCATAAAAGTGTCATAAGATGGAATTAATGGAATAAATATAGTTATGATTTACACATGTCCATGAAACTAACTTAAAGACAAATAATGAAAAGTTTTTACTACTTATAATATGCTTCTTTGTCACAGAGAACTTCTAATATGATATTGCAATGTTAGCCTTTACAACGTCTTTACCTAAATACACAGTTGTGTCCTGATAGGTCAATCAAAAATCTAATTAGTGGTACACACTCACATCTTCTTTATTTTTTTCAAGTTGACCCCACCAATAATTGCCATACTATTACTTTCTTTATCAAAGTTAGAGTGTGATTTTCCTCATCTACGAAGTTTTCTTGATGCTCTATTATGTTGAGAAGTAGTAACAGGTTTGAAGATTTCGTTCTACCTGACCAAATCGTATCTACTCTACCAGTAAATAGCAATATGTCTAGACAAGCCAAAACATGGTTGAACTTGTTGTATTTTGACAAATTAGAATAGCACCAAATTAAGATTAATTACTGTAAATATTTGTGACAAATAGATTATGATACTCTTAGTGAAATATATAATAAGTTTGAAAAATATATATAACACTTTTATTGAAATATACGATAGAGATGAAAGATACTTAATTTGGTGATAAGAAATGGAGAATCTACGATTACAAAACTAAAACCTCCACTATGGTTGATAAGGAGAGGGAGAGAGAGAAAGAGAAGGCTGAGAGCACATAGAGAAAGAGGTGAGAATATTCTCTTTTAAATTTTTTTGGTTTCATCCCCTATTTTATGGGGATATTTAACATTGCAAAAGTCATTATTAGAAAGGTTTGACTGATATATCAAACATTTCCCTCTTTTTGGCAAAGGCCACTGATCTTTGGATTTGGGCATACTAAGAGGCCGTAAAGACTAGGAAAATGTGTCTGACGTTGCTTTTAAAAACTACAAAAACCCAATTTCATATGTTATAGTGGATAAGTTTCTACTTATTACACGTCATCCATACATTGCAAGAAGACATTTTTCAAATGGAATTTGAAAGTTGACATTTTTCAATTCTTTTAGGGTGCTACTCTGGAGGAGGATACGTTCGCAGGTGTTTTAAAAGCCAAACCCAACTCTAATCACTTTCCGAGAGAGACATGCAATAACACTGTCACTATGGGAGGGAGACGGCAAGGCATCTCTATAAGAAACTGAGGTGCCCAACACTTCGAAACTAAATAAATGGTATATATTATATATATATATATATATTTTTTTTTTTTTCTTCTAATGTCATCTTCTGCACCACTTGTATATCTCTGAATTTTAGCCATACCCTTAATATTTCCAGGAGGTAGGGACTAAAGTTTTATTAATGTAGAGGTGTTGGTCTCTTTTGAATTTAACTTCTCGTAAAAACCAACAAACGTTAGATTGAATAATAGGACTAACTAAATTCAAAGGGTGAACAAATTTTGAAGCACATTCTGATTTTTAACCCATAGAATGATAGGAATAATTGAATTCATCAGTCATTATCCTATTCCAAATGAACCTACTCGATATATTATGATAAAAAGTTCATGGGTTGGTGTAATTCCATAACCATCACAGTTTAATCGGCAATGCAATCGTGATTGATTTCAGACATGTCTCGACCATCCTAATCTTTATGTTGTTTGTTTTTTTTTTTTTTTTTCCCTCAAACACATCCACTTGTATCGCATGCAGCCTTTCACTAACAACACCACACCTAGACAACTCATCCTAGGCTAATTGGGATAATGTGGCCCTTGTCTTTCCATAAATTAATCTTCGTTGTTGTATTGGGTGCAAAAATTGTTCGTTGTTGATCATGCACTTGGTTGCTAAAAACAATATGTTTTCATCTTTTACATAAGATGTCATATCATTTTGGAGTTTTCAAGATGGTGGTTCGTTGTAAGTTGTCAACTTTTACACAAGATGATCCAACTCTTTTGTTTTCATGCTCAACAACAATATTAATCGAAAACTCAAGTCTCTTTTGTGTGTTTTCCTCTTGTTTTCGTTGCTAGCTGTTTCTCTGTAGATTTTCTACCCTTTGAACTAGAGCGAAGATCTATCTTATATTTTATGCTTCTGGGACTTTGAACCTATTATTAGTGGTATTCTTAGAGGAATGGCGAAGAAGAACCTTTTCAGCCTAATCACATTTAGAGTGCACTAAACATAGCTTAGCCACTATACAATGAATTTTGCAAAAGTCTCTCCACTATAAAGTTAAAATAAAATTTGTTTTTTAAAAAAAGGCATAAAATCAATTTGCAAACCATTATGAATTAACCATTGATCAAATTTCATGACATGTATGAATGAGATCGATTGACAATTCTACTTCAAAACCTAAGCAGAAGAACTTTAGAGAAAAATAATAGAAGCTGAGAGAAATACTTTCTTCTGGAGGCATATAGAATTCACAGGGGACAAGGGCATTTAAGCTGAGTAAGTTCACATAGAATTGAATCAAACGTCAAAAAAGTACTATGCATGATTAGCATAGTAAGATTACAATCTAAACTAAGATATAGTGAACTAAGTATCATATAAATCGCAATCTATGCTAACCTAGTCAACGTTCTCACCCCATAGTTCAAATCATTTGAAAAAAACAAAAACAAAAAAAAAAGGCATATAAAAAGAAAAATCGGACCAAATTAAAAGAGGAGAAAAAATAAAAAATAAAAAATAAGAGTAGATGAAGGGAAAATGACCTGGAGCTGGCGAAATCGTAGGGCTTGCCAGTGGAAGAGAAGATGATTACTCCCACTTCCGCATCGCAGAGGATCGAAAGCTCCTTAGCCTTCTTCAGCAATCCATTCCTTCGTTTTGAGAACGTGACTTGCCTGCTTGCCGAATTGTCTATCCTCCTTATCACTATTTTTCCTCTTCCCATTATTCCTCCTTTGTCCTTTCTATATCCGATCTCTTTCACTACTCAGTACCTTAGGTTTCACTCCCTATTTTAATTTCCTCCTCCCACCAAAGAGAAGCAATTAATTAAAAATAAATATATATAATAATAAATCACATCTTCGTTGTTCTAACCATAAAAGAAAAAAAATAAACAAAAAAGAAAAAAGGAAAATTAAAAAGGGAACTTACCCGTTTCTTGGAGAGGTGGAGTGAGACTTTGAGACAAAAATGGAGCTAGGTTTCAGAGGCGTCTTTTTGTGATGGGACGGCTATATGCCACTTGACATTAATCACCAAGCGATTCTATACGAAGAAAGAGCCATCTGGGTAAGTTAAAAAAAACCTCTTCTTTTTATTTATTTATTTATTTGGGCTCCCGATTTTTGTGTCTTTTGAGGTAACGTGGTCCAATCAGGAGCTCGACAGCATCTGGAAAGTGGAGACATCTTCACCCTGTAGATGTTTGACGCGTGGGGGTCTCCTCGTATTTCCTATTTCTGGGAATTTTTGTTTTTTTTTTATCTTCTTGAAAAGGAAATATATACGAAAAAAAGGAAAAAGGCAAATGTTTGGTCAAGTTCTGTCTGTTCTTTTTCCAATATACAGACTTTTTGGAAAGTAAACTGTCGTAACCTTTACGAGGTATAGCGATCATATTATCGGTTAATTTATTCGAGGTTGGGGGTTTGTAAAATCTCCAATGATATATGCTCCCAAAAAAGCCAGGGAGCCCCAAAAGCAGCAGCTGACTGACCGGCACGCACTCGTGAAGGCCACATCTACATCGGCCTATCGAGGATGCTCCTCGCACGCCTTGGTCGACCTTAGGAAGCAGCTTCGGACGGGCCCAAAAAGCGTTACGCAAACCCATTTTGGAAACGCACAAAAGCATAAACTCTCAAGTGCCTCGTTTAATTGTCATGTATCATGGCTAAAATTGTTTGAATTACCTTGAAAGTTCTCACCGACTGGCATATTTAATATTAGTATTCTGGTGGTTGGAGACCTATCTCATCAAGTGTCATCTGGGTTTGGGCGTCACTTGTTCTTCAGCTCGGCTTTCGATTGGACATGCCCATGTGAATAAAAATGGGCGAACCAATGAGATAATTTATCGTGCTTGCAATTTGAATTAAGTATATCATATATGCCATTTTAACGCGCCCATGGTGGAGATCGCGGGGAATAAAATAGCATAGTCCTCAATCACTACACCAAACCAAAGTGCAATGGACAGGTGTCAATCATCAGCTAAATGAAGATATGGGTGCTTGGACCCAGATCAAGAAAGTTGTTCGGGAACCAGAAAAGGAAAAGAAAGCTGATCTTCCCGTATGTAAATCGCACTCCCACCAAGTACGCACGGCACACTTAGTACAAACCAAAGTGGCCTGATTATTAAGAATTCCCTCACAAATATATAAACCTTTTTATTTTGCTCTTCTTTTTTTGGTGGGTTTTCGCGCTCGTACAAGTGCTAGGAATTCCCAGATGGACTTCTTCTTTTCGGATAAAAGAGAACATTTGGAAGGCGCAGTAACTTCCTTACTACGTGCATGAACCCACACCCACTAATACCCATTCTGGTGGTTAGGTCGAACCCCACTTGAAGAGTACGGTGTCAAAAGATACACCAGTAATTGAGAATGTAGTTTTTAAGCCTACAAAGAGTGGACAATTTTATGACCCTTTCTTTCAAGTTTGAAAACAGTCCATAAATACCAAAATCATCTATCAATTTCACATAAAAGTTCCTTCTCCACACATAAATTTTTAATTGATTTCGAATTCCTCGTCTTTCTAATTTTAGTAAATGATGATCAACACCTGCTTTCTTCTTAATTTTTGGTTTCAAAAATGGAAAAACACGATGGTACCCTTCAGTCTCGTTAAAAATAACTGTTTTCTCACACCACACTACTTAATAGACTGGACCACGCAGGAGAGTATACTTCGTGGTGTATTGGACAAGAACTCCAGCCGACACCTTACTTTCTTGAACCGGAGTCTGCAAACGCGAGAGGCCCATTGCGAAGTGTTGGCCCAAAGTGGTTTTTGAAAGGCCTAAATTATTAAGCCCAAGTCCCAAATTCGAGAGCGTGGACCACACACGCTATGAAAACGCGTGGATGGAAACACCAGCTTTGGTTAAATGACTGACGTGGACTCGAGGCTCCCTAAAGTCGTCTTTCTGCCTGTCTCAATAAAAGACCAACTTTGTTCAACCACACTGATCCATCCAAAACACCCCCAAGTCCCAAACTTGAGAGCGTGGACCACACACGCTATGAGAACGCGTGGATGGAAACACCAGGTTTGGTTAAATGACTGACGTGGACTCGAGGCTCCCTAAAGTCTTTCTGCCCGTCTCAATAAAGACCAACTTTGTTTAACCACACTGATCCATCCAAAACACTCTCTCTCCCTTCTCTCTCTCTCTCCCTCTCTCTAGTATCAAAAGTAAAAACCAAAACAAAAACAAATCAACGAGACCGACCCTTTCTTTTTCAGAGGTAACAACAGATAGATGGTGTTTAACATTTTTTTTTTTAATAATTTATTTTCCCTTGAATTAAAATTTTATATGAATGCATTTGGATCATCTCATCAAATATAATTCGAATCTTTTTTTTTTTTTTTTTTTTTGGGTAAGGTACTTTTTCCCTTTGTTATTATTATTTTTTGATTGATCGAAGAAGAAGATAACAAGGATATGGCAATTGCATCTGAGGAGACAACAAGGATATGCGCTCACTGGTACTATCATAATCTTCAATTTACCCTTTTTTTAGAAAAAAAAAAAATTTTGGGATTCTGATTTTTGTGCTGATTTTTCGTGTCTTAGTTTGCGTTGTTTTTGGTTCACGATTATTGACGTTGTTTTATTTGTTATTTGATCTCACTTGTTTGGTAAGCTCTTCTGTTGCCCGAAATGACAAGATTGAGAATCTGACAACCTCGTTGTTTTGTTAAAGCCAACGCAAATTCCCAAGTTTTTGTTTCATGCTATATGAGCTTTACTTCCCCTGAGAAATGATACCTTAATGATTACAATTGAGCTCGTTTGATCCCTTTTTTCGGGCACCCGTAGTCAACTTAGTCAACTCTGTAGAATTTTGGAAGTATGAATCTGGGACGATCTCTTAATGATTCATTAATTTGTTGGCAGCTTCATGTACTTAAGCAAAAGTTCATTAAACTTCTCTCTTTTGCTTTAATGAGGCTGATACGTGTGGCCAGACCCTGTGTGCTTTTGATTAATCACTTTTTTGACAATTGTAGTAGCCCTTCTCGGCATGTTTCGTGGAACAAAAATCACGTATATTTACCCACAGTGTATATATGGATGGATAGTTACATATTAGGGAACTGGTATGGTGTAGTTGTCCACTTGTGTTCCTGGTAGCACAGGCTGTTGAATGGCATGACCATACACTATAGTCTTGCAATACTGCAGTTGTGTTCACAACCGCATCTTAATGTTTTCCATAACAGCTTGGAAACTTTTTTTCCCACACATTTTCATACAAATTATGTTTTTTTTTCCTTTCCCATTATGATGTATTTTATTTTTTATGCTTCTTTGCAGGACCTCCTGTAGTTTTGCTTTTTAATATATGCTTGCTAATTTCTTTCATTTCATGTCTTACCAATTGACAACATATTACTGTGCCATGTGTAGTATATGATGGTTGATGGCACGTGCATATTTGTTGTTTGAGTTATGGACTGAAAAGTACTTGTTGTTATGTTTCCAGTGAAAGGGCTATACCTTCCTCAAATATTGACTTGCATTTTGCACATTGTTCCCGAAACCTTCAAAAATGTAAAATCTGTAGTGATATGATCCCAAAGAGACACGCTGAGGAACACTTTCTGAATACTCATGCTCCGGTATGTTTGTTAGTATTCTGTTTTAGTTTATCAGAAGTTCTGAAGTGATATCTTTTCCATTTTTGTTTCTGCTATTAAGGCTTATTGTAATTGTCTAAAAGCTGTGATTTACCAGCAGAAATATGAACAGTGTAGTATGGTGCAAAGGTACATTATGATGCTCATGGGTTAAAGTCTAGGAAACTGCAAATTGGGGTGGGACAGGGGCAGGTTGTTCTTTTGCATGGGAGTTCCCTGGAATCATTGAGTCATTTGAATGCTTTCATGTGGTGTGGGTGGTGCTCAAGAAGGAAGCAGTAGATCATGGGGATGCTTTACCATAATGGAAAAGGTTGGAGGGACATTGTTCCATGGTGTTCATTCTTGCTATCACGCAAAGACTGGCATGCATGCACCCAAAGCCAAATTGGCATCATCAGAAACTTTTCAATCTAAAGTAAAATGGTTCCTTATGGTAAAAGGCAATGAGCATTTTGTTTTAATGGGGCATCATAAAGGACATTTGCACTAGGCTCCCACACATTGGGGTTTGGGGAAGGGTCAAATATGCACTACTTTATCCTTGTTTTAATGGGGCTTCATTTTCATAGCAGTAAGAAATCACGTATTGGGAATCAAGATTTTGTTGAGCCTATTTGAACTTAAATAAGTTTGAAAACTGTGCTCTAGGTTAGTTTGTGCAAAGCCAGCTTTGTTAGAGAGGACTTCTTGGTAGCTTTCATCCAACTTCCATAAGGTATAAAATATATTGGTGGGTTTTTTTAAATATGTTCTCTTGAGTTGGGAGAATCTTATAAGCAATTAAAGGGAGCAGGTTTTCTGCTTTAAGTTTGTCACTAGATCAAAATTTTATTCTTCTGTTGGTAATATCCCAACTTGTAAGTAAATTAAATTAATCTTGGCATGGGGTGCTGGCGACCAGAAAGCCAAATGCTATGCTTTGAACCATTTGCATTTTCTGTTGCTAAAAGTATAAAACTAAATGCCCAAAATAAAACATTGTGGTTGGCTTCTTTTAATAGAAACAGGATTGATTTGTTACCTGAGGTCTTTATATTGATTTTAGGTTATACATTATAGATGCTTCTTACTCTGCTGAAGTGTCTATATTGGAGCAGGTATCCTGCTCACTATGCAGTGAGATAATGGATCGTGAAATTTTGGCCATTCATAAAGGTGAAAATTGTCCCCAAAGGATTGTGACATGTGAGTTCTGTGAGTTTCCATTGCCTGCCGTTGATCTAGCCGAGCATCAGGTAGGAATTGTTAATGTTTTGACAAAGGCAGGATTTCTTTCAGTTGCGTACTTCACTAACAGTTGATATCTGTCTTTTTTTGTGACTTTAGGAGGTGTGTGGGAACCGGACAGAGCTTTGTCATATGTGTAATAGGTATATACGACTTAGAGAGAGATATAACCATGAGACTAGATGTACTGGCATGGTAGATAATACTGTTGGTTCTTCCAGGTACAACTTTGTCCATACTGGATTAGATATGTTGTTGTCATTTTCTTTACCCTTACTGTTTGTGTGAAGTTTATCTTATTAATTGGTTTTTTCTTATGTTGGATATTCTGTTGCCTTAATGGTTTTGGCAGAATCTTGTTTCTGTGACTTAATACGATATATTGATGTATGTAAATCCCAAATAATAATGCTATATTGGGCCATTTAGTTTAATGCTTGTAATAAAAATGTTAGAATCTTTAAGCATGTGGTTTGATGGTACATATTGATAATGATCATCGAATCTGTTGAAGTTACACTTTCAACATGTTAATATATGAATGCATGTAAGCACGCTATGACAAAGAGGTCTTCTTGACTACTAATCTTAACCAGGCAACCAGCCTCAATTCTGTAAGGTATGGCATGACAACAAAAGGTTATGCTTAATTGCTTCCTTTGATTTTTCAATTAACCTTGTAGGACGTGAACTGGGACATCAACCCTGTACTCCTGCATGAAAGATTGCTTCAAAACTGATTATGTATAGCAATTTTGGTGAATTAAGTTGTGCTGGTAAAACTCAGGGTTCAAGATTTACAGGGTCCCTGTGCTTAAATAAATCTGCTTCTATCATGTTCTTTGAAGTTGTGAGAAATTTATTAGCATGCCAGATTCCATTACTTTGATCTGGGTCTAACCTATGTGATATCTGTGTGAAGGGATGTGAGGCCAGCTGAAAGTGCGGAAGGACCTCAGAGGAGACAGCCACCTGAGTTTCCACGAAAACGACTTCTATTCACCATTGCTATAACCGGTATTGCTGTCATATTAGGATCCCTCCTTTTCCAGAGGAAAGCAGAGACTACTCAAGTGCATTAACAGCTGAGAAAGAAGTACAACTGGGCTCATGTAAATCAGCTATAGAGCTATTTGTTACATTTGTGGATGTGTATTCTTATGGGGGAATACTGTTATTAACGTAATGTCAGATCCTTTTACTGTAAGAAGCTGTGGTCCTTTCTTCTTTTCCTTTGACGGGACAGTTGGTGCATGTAACTTCAAAAATTACAGAGAGACATCTATGGTTGTTGGAACTCTATTGGGTCACCTGGAAATGCAGATTTATGGTTTATTTGGATGGTCCGCTCTCTTATTTTACTCCAAGCCTTTTATGTCAGTAACTCTTGAAAGGGTACAAGCATCGGGTGCAATAAAAATTATATTTTTATTTTAAATTTGTATTTTTTTCCCAATTTTCAAAATAATAATAATAAATAAATATATATATATATATTCCAGTGGATGAGTATTTACTGTTTCATTTGACAATAAACTAAATTTTTTATAAAGAATTTCACGTTATGACTGCAAAAATTACAGTATGATACCACGTTGACGGGTCCAAGCGCGGGGTCTTCACTATTGTTCCAAAAAACTAATGGAGAGTTTACGGGACTTCTCTTGTTCATTTAATCATTGAAAATTCAATGTAATTAATAAAAATAAATTTATATTACAAGATTGTGCTGTAGATGCCTGAGATTTTAAGCTTCCTGGTCTTGTTAAGTCAGGTGAATTTGCAGAATACAGCACTGTGTTTAATATAAAGATAAAAATTTTACATTCCAAAAATTGACAACAATAAAATTTCAATCTGAAATTTAATCTAAATCGACTTCGTTAATATTTTCTCACTTTTCTTGCCATTTCTGTTACATTTGATCTTGGTGTCCAAACAAAACACAAGTTTACATTTTGCCAGTTTATCCCTCAAATGTCCCCACCCACTTAGAGACTTTTATTAACACTGTTATGTATCTTTTGAAAATATTTTAGTGGTTAAAATTTACATATTTATTTTTAAAATTTTAAAATTTAATCTTAAAAAATATTTAAAATTTATGAAAATTAAGATAATTAATTAAATAAATTTTTAATAATAAATAAATGATATAATATAATAATATTTTAAAGTTTTTATTTTTTAAAAAATAATCTTAATTTAATTAATATAAATGAGATTTATAAAATTATCAGTCAAAATATTATTAAAAAATAAATAATAAATTGTTTATATTATATAAAATAATATTTAAAATTTAAATATTATTTTATATAAAAATAAATTAAATTCTTATATAAATTTTATATAATATTAAATATTATGAAATATAAATTATATTGTGTTTTACCAAATCAATGTGCGTCGGGGACGAATAGAATTTTCCCCACATATCTCGGATGATTGTATAAATTGGGTTCGTGCTTGAACTGTTCAACTTCAACTTTGCCGCCACTTGGACGCCATTTAACCGTCAGCTTCCACCGCCATCACCTTTTGACGGCGGCGTCCGAATGAGGAAAAAATTGAAAAGTATCCTCCGTTCTCTGGGCTCTTGTGGTGGTTGCGTGCGTCACGCCGGCGATGTCGCCCACTCTCTCTCCTCCACTTCTCAAAAACCTTCATGTAAGCTTTTACTAACATATACTCTCCTTTCTATCTTTCCGCCTAAACGCCAACAAGGCCTTGTAATTTAACCTGTCTGTCTTCAATCCGTTTCTCGCATTTATATCCTGATAGTGAAGCATTTAAATTCAATTTATTGAAGAAAAATGACAATATGAGATGAAATAGAATTTGCCTCATTGAAATGGATTGATTGCGCTTTGATTGAAAATAATTTCTCGATGTGGTCCATCGCTAATTTAATTGAATTGACAAAACTTTCATTGATTGTTAAGGTGATGTTTGGGACGTGAAGTCGTAATTTGGATTTTAAATTACTCACCTGTTCTTTAGATTCCTGTTATCTAATCGAGCCTCCTGTACGTATACCTTTAGATCTGAAGGACGAAAAAAAAAAAAAAAAAAGGATAAATTCTCTTTTCTCTAGGTAAGCAACCTGATCGAAAAAGATTCATGTAAGTTGCTTCCGTGTTTTGTAGTGTGTGTTGAGACATAAAGAACATTGCTTTTGTGAAAACTTTGTTTTCATTTATTTCTTTCTTGTTAGTTTTTGGCATAATTTACTGTATTCTTTCATGTGGTGACTCTTCTCCATATCTCTTTTAGCTATAGAGAATCAAGAATTTCATAGTGGCCAACAGGCTCCAACAGATAACAAGCATCACAAAATGCCAGCTCACCCAGTCAGATTGCATATTCAAGATCATCATGTAATCCAGTTGCAATTTTTTTTTTTTTTTAATCAAAGAGTTGATTTATTTCAGCAGATGTTGTTGCACATGAGTCTTGACATGATATTGACTCTAGTGAAAGATAGGGCCTGCTGTTGTAACTTTACATTCAAATAGATACCAAAATGTTTCAATTTGAGTTTTCATGTCTTATGCAGGTGGTCATGGATAACGGCATAGTTCAAATTACATTGTCGAAACCGCAGGGAATTGTTACAGGGATACAATACAATGGTGTGGACAATTTGCTTGAAGTTCTTAATCGTGAAACAAATAGAGGGTACATGGTGTTACAACTGCCTCAGTTCCTCTTTTTTTCTCATTCCAGTTGATTTTTCTCCTTCTCTTTCCCTTTTTCTCAATTTTGAGGCATTCATCTCAGTTAGTATACAGAGTGGCAAACTTGTCCAAAGTGTTTTTATGGCCCACCACTCAAAATTTTTGGGCTATAAATAGGTGGTAATTCTCCCAATTCCCTAAATTCCATTGGTCTGGAGAATTCAATCCTAGTTCTTGACACATTAACCAAAGCCTGCTAAGCTGGCTAGTGAATATAACCTCTACATGGTAATGGATGAGTGAGTAGCTGAATTAAGGACATCTAATTCTGTATTTTGACACATATTGAAGTAGATGAACTGGAATTGCAGATTCAAGCAACAACTTTGGAAGCTAATCATGAAGGCCACTGGACAATTTTTTGACTGATGACTGTATATTGATAATATTCTTTACTTTGTAGGTACTGGGATCTTCATTGGAATCCACCAGGAGGCAAGGGAATATTTGATGTGTATGACCCCTTCAATCATTTTTCTCTCCTCGAAGCCATAGATTGATTATTTAGCATGGTTCACATGGTCTCGTTTACCTGAAATTTTTGCTTCTTATTTCAGATATCTATTGTAAAGTGACTAGATTGCCCAACTACTAAAACAATAACAACCAAGCCTTCATCCCAAATTTAATTAGGGTCTGTTACGTGAATTTTTTCTCGTCATTGCATTCTATCATGCAACAAGTCTGTCAAATGTGTAGGGTATCCCAACGTGCAAGGCTCTCACACTCTGTGGTCTGATCCACCTTAAATCATTTCATAATATTTTTCGTGTTTTTAATAATATTCGGCTTTTATAGATCATGTAGTTTTTGTAGTTTCATTTTCTTATGGTTTCTTTTTCTTAGTGCACTTCTCTTTGTGCACTGTTGTGTCTTTGTAGATAAGATGATATGTTCATATTTTCCTCATTCTTCTTCTTGCCATAGTGATTGATGCTTTTAAGTAATTATTTTATCATACTTTTGCTAATCATTAAGGAGTGAGCCAACACTAATGGCAATGGGTACAAACAAT
This sequence comes from Rhizophora mangle, assembly GCA_037832345.1. Taxonomy (NCBI): domain Eukaryota; kingdom Viridiplantae; phylum Streptophyta; class Magnoliopsida; order Malpighiales; family Rhizophoraceae; genus Rhizophora; species Rhizophora mangle. Next base: position 3,033,333 of record JBAPLJ010000320.1, read on the forward strand.
TATTGTGCAGGATAAGTGGAACAAGTTTTACCATCATTGTGGAAAATGAGGAGCAGGTTGAGCTCTCATTCACAAGAATGTGGGATCCCTCTCTTGAGGGGAAGTACATCCCCTTAAACATAGATAAAAGGTCCCTTCTTAAACTTATGCATTATACATTGCATGAAGAACAACATGGAGAAATCTTTTCTGGAAGATAATGATGATTTCTGTCATCCTCCAGGTTTATTTTGCTTCGCGGTGCCTCAGGCTTCTACTCTTATGCTATATATGAGCACTTATGGGAATGGCCTGGTTTTGATCTTGGTGAAACCAGAATTGCTTTCAAACTCAGAAAAGACAAGTAAATCAGTTCACCTCATTTCTGACACATTTCCCAAGATATTTTGTGTTTATGGACTAGGCTATTGTCCCACATGCAAATAACAGCCCATTTCTTCTCTATTGTAGTCCTAAGAAGTATATGGTTTGATTTAGCAGTAACTGGGTGATCTATGTTTATAAGTAGATTTCTTTAGTTTATTCGCTTCCATTTAAATGAGTTTGCCACCATCTGGTGATTACCATGTTTGTCTGAGTATTATTGTTGTCTCTTTTTCTAACTGTAATCAAGATGAAATTCCCAGTATTTCCATATCAAGTTAGCTCTCCTATGCAAGACTGACCCCTCCTTTTCCCACCAATAATGTGATGTGGCTTCCTAGTTGAAAAGATTGCTTGGGCATGGTTAATTCAGATATAGGAATGCCAGCTACTTTTTTTTCCTTTTTCCTTATTTTTGGTTGTACTAGTGCTTGTGGGTATTAAATCTTCCTCAAACTAGGCAATAAATCTTTAACTTCCTGTAAGCACTAGGTATCTGATTTTGAGAAAGGCATGAATGATAAAAGGCCCTTCTGATGCAAATTAATGCCAGTAGTGAAAGTTCATGCACACAGTCTTGAAGGACACATCAATCACATATCTTGCGATCTGATGAACCTAATAAAATATTTATCGTTGCATTGCCAGTGATATTTATACTATCTGCTGGATTCTTGCTAGTTGCTATAAATAAAAGGTTGTTAATAAAATTTTGTTGGTTTACTTCTACATGATTATCACAAGATTGAAATGCTATGAGGTTTTTCTTGGCGTGAACAGGTTTCACTACATGGCCTTAGCAGACAATCGGCAAAGATTCATGCCCTTACCTGATGACCGGTTGCCAGGAAGATGTCAAACACTGGCCTATCCGGAAGCTGTCATCCTAGTTAACCCAAAGGAGCCACAGCTAAAAGGAGAGGTACTTTGACTACTACCACATATCTTGTCTTTTTTACTCTTAGCTTCATTTGTTGCCTTCTATTTCCTCTTCTCAGATAATCTGGCCAATTACCCTAACTTGAATAATGAATATAGCAATTGATTCACTGATGGTCAACAACCTTTCTGAGCTTTTAGTTTTGCAAATTCTGAACAAAACAAATTTATGGACCCAGCTTCCTCTTGAGTGAAGATGTTTTCTTCCTTGATTTCATGAAATCTATGTTCAATAACTTGGTATCTTGGTGTGAATGTTAATTTCAGGTGGATGACAAGTACCAATATTCATGTGATAACAAAGATAATCAGGTCCATGGTTGGATTTCCTTCAACCCACCTGTTGGGTTCTGGCAAATCACACCAAGTGATGAGTTCCGAACAGCTGGACCTGTCAAACAAAACCTAACATCACATGTTGGTCCCACCACCCTTGCTGTAAGTAACTGATCTTGTACCATGTTACAATATTTTTCTCGTGTCTTCCATGCCCATTCTGGCTTTGGTCACAGTTTATTGTTATCCAACAGGAAGCTTAAGATATTTTAGCAGCTAATGTTAATTGTTTCATTAGATGTTTCATAGCGCACATTATGCTGGAAAAGACCTGGTGCCAAGGTTTAGAGCTGGTGAGCACTGGAAGAAAGTGTTTGGCCCTGTTTTCATTTATCTGAATTCTGCATCAAATGGAGATGACCCTTATTTGCTGTGGGAGGATGCTAAAATACAGGTTAAAACAGATAAAATGCAAGTTCTTGTTCTCGTAAATTGGCAAGATGATTTGAAAGCTAACAGTTGATGAGCAAAGCCTGATGCAAGTTTTTCTATAGATGATGGCTGAAGTTGAAAGTTGGCCATACAGCTTTCCGGCTTCTAAGGATTTTCAAAAGGCAGACGAAAGAGGGAGTGTTTGTGGGAGACTACTAGTTCAGGACAGGTAAGTATATCCCTGGCACAATTAGTTTAATAATGTTTACTGTACCTAAGACTCAGGATTTTATTATTTAGTTCTGTCATCCTAACATTAGTCTCATTGTTATATTATTCTCACAGATAGCATGCAATAGTGAATTGTATGGGGTTAGGCATCAGGAATTAACCAATGATTTCAATTTGTTTTATTTACCATAATTTGGGGCATATAAGATTTAAAGAATGTGAATGCATCTGTAAATCTTCTTAAATTTAGGAGGAACTAAGACAAAGAATGCAGAAGATTAATTCAATGAATGCAAACTCTGAAAGGTTCTAAAGAATGATACCTTTTGACCTTCTGACATTTGATTTCCTAGTGTTGATAAATATGATCAAAGTTCTTGATGTTTTAACCACTAGGTACATGAGCGAGGACTATATATTTGCAAGTGGTGCTCATGTAGGATTGGCCCCTCCAGGTGATGTTGGGTCATGGCAAAGAGAATGCAAGGTGAGTTCATCATCTTCTCTGCTTTATTTAGTATTTTGTAACAGCACACTTGTCCATGCAGAATGAAAAATGGGAAAAAATGATAACCGGGTAGATGAATTTTACTCTCTTTCCCTTGCCCTTTTGTTGTCCATTTTCAATTACATACAAGAATGTCAGCTGCAGTTTTCATAATCATTTTGCTTAAGTGACTAATTCATGGTCATTTGCTTCTTTTGGGAGATGAACACATTGTGGTTATGGAGCGCTGATATTTTCTGAAACATATTCATAGAAGAAAAACATTTTTTTGGGAAACAAAAAATAATGGCCTGAAAACTTGCAGCAATTGAAACATATTTAGAATGGTGGTATTTTTTGTGTTTAAATTAAAATGTGGATTGAGTTGGAAAAAAATTCTGAAAGCTACAAACAACCTAGAATGTCCAAAATGGAACTCACAAATTGAAAACATAATAATTTCTTTTCTGCAATGATGGTTAAAGAATTAAATAGACGATAAATGGAAGCATCGGTGTCTTGAATCAGGGAACCAAAATTTTGTACCTTCTACTCGCTTCTCAAAATGTAGGATATGGTGGTTTTGTCTTATACATGTTGAGAGGATTCTTTTAGGGCATGATTTTGCAGGTACAGGTAAGATTTTTGTTATATGATAAGCAGCCTTGGGGGGATGCTATTGGAGATTTAGTTCATAGAAAAGGTCAAAAAGTTTATTTTTCTGCACAGAAGCTTGCAGTTGGGGCTGTAGTTAAAGACACTCAACTGATTTATAATGGTGATTCTTGCTGCTTCTTATCAGGACTACCAATTTTGGACCACGGCAGATGAGAATGGCTATTTCTCCATTAAAAATGTACGGACTGGGGAATATAATCTCTATGCATGGGTCCCTGGATTTGTTGGGGACTACAAATTTGATGCTTCCATTACCATAATCTCAGGTTTAAAATGCACTTAGTGATATCCTTTTTAATCCTATTGCTTTGTCATAATTATTATAGGGCTTAAGCAAGCTGCAATGCAGGGTGCAGTAATGATATGGGTGATCTAGTATATGTGCCACCAAGAGATGGACCCACTTTGTGGGAAATAGGTATCCCTGATCGTTCTGCTGCTGAGTTTTATGTTCCTGATCCTGATCCAAAATTCATCAATAGACTATATGTCAATCATCCTGACAGGTAACCATCAATTCAATACAATTTCAAACATCCTTTTGGGGAATTTGCTATTATATATGGTTGATTTCTAGAGTTGAGGTTAGGGTGACGAGAATCACTTTGTTGTTTTTGTTTTTTTTTTTAATTCGCACTGGTTTGTATACATGACAGGATAGTAATGTAATTTTAAATTATCCAACAAGAATTCTCATCATCTTAATGCATGGAAAGACCTCTCACATGGGACTCAATTTCTATTGGATCTTTGGAGCATTTAAGAGTCTCTGTAATGTTTTCTCAAGTGGAGATGTGGAACCACTGATGGAATTGATGGTATATAATATTTCAAAGTTTACTTATGTGCAGGTTCAGGCAGTACGGGTTGTGGGGCAGATATGTGGATTTGTATCCGGATTCAGACTTGGTTTACATAGTTGGTGTCAGTGACTATAGCAAAGACTGGTTCTTTGCTCAGGTTGTCAGGTGCAGTTTCTGTTAACATTGGCTTTGCTTGAAAAAAGCACGTGTCATTCTCCATAGATTGCTGAAATAAGCAAACAAGTAAATCATACTTTTCCAGCATCTAAGCAAATATGTTTAGCTGCTAAAAATTGGATTAATAAACAATTGGCAACGAGAGGAATTCACTAGGAGAAATATGATGAAACATTCATTTTTTATCTTATATTATACAGATTATGGTTTTGAGAACTTTGATTATTTTGATGCCTTGTTATGTTCTTTCGTATCTTCTCAGAATTCAAGTATTGTGTCTCATTTGACAATCTTCCTTGTACCGTAGGAGGAAAAATGATGGTACACATGTAGGAACTACATGGCAGATTAAATTCAAACTTGGTAAAGTGGATCAGAGCAGTACCTACAAATTGCGGGTGGCAATTGCATCTGCAACTTTAGCAGAAATGCAGGTAAAGGCACCTTATGACTCCATATATTTCCATGCATAGTGTGCTGTGCATGGAAAGGGGAAGTGATGCAAAGTAACATTGATGATGGGCAGTTCTTGTTCTTACCATCCATTTTTTCCTTTTTACGTTTCTCTACATTAAAAGTTTCTTACTACTTCTTACCATCTTCAATTCTTAAAGGTTCGTGTCAATGATGCGCATGCATCAAGACCGTTATTTACAACTGGATTGATTGGAAGGGACAACTCAATTGCAAGACATGGGATTCACGGGCTGTACTGGCTGTACAATGTGAATGTACCAGGTGCTCGGCTAGTTGAAGGGGAGAATATTATCTACTTGACCCAACCGAGATGCACTAGCCCCTTTCAGGGTCTCATGTATGACTATATCCGTCTTGAAGGTCCTCCAGATCCTATATCAACAAGCCAAGCCTTATGTTCGTCTAAGTAGAATGCTGATGTCGATGATGATAATGTATATTCCTAGACCGTATCTCATATACACACAGCGCACGCACATATGCAAGCTGCGCTTTTAATAGAAAATTATTTAGTCCTGTATTTCATCTCTTTTTTAGTCTTTTTCATTCTGCTACTCTTTATTTACCTACTTTTTATACCCAATTGTGGCGGTGGCGAGTGGCATAAAGCAGGGACTAACAAGAGAGGGAGTGGTGCCATGTGGATGCTTTCTCTCCAGTTTAAGAAAAGGCGAGCCGACCATTAATCCGGAAAGCACTTCGTTTATATGCGTGCTTTCACGTGCAGTCTTGATTCAAATTCCGCACCAAGTGCGAGCTTAAACTTGTCCATTATCACATACCGTTGGAGATGCGGCCTGAATGCTAGAGATAGATATATAGATAACTTTGTGGCCTCAGCAAAATGCGTTTTGCTTGGTTCTCCTTCTGGTCCATTCGGGTTCTAGCTCATGACACCATTTTAAAGATAAATAGAGATTATTATATTGATAATTTCTTTTTCTTTTTTTTTTTTTTTTGTACACAAGTATTCCCTTTGTGTAGTCCGTGCGAGGAAAACTTTAATTCAATTCTCTCACGGCTTTGATAGATTACCAAATTCGAAGGAGAGGAGAGAAAGAATTATAAAATACACAGTACGCGACACCTAATGTCATGCAAGGACAAATTGATAAATGAAAAGCCAATGAGAGTCGGTCCGGTGGGAAACGCTGGACAGTGTCTATTTATAATCACCCACTTACAATTATTAATAATCTTGTCCCGGCTGATACAGTTAGTATTAGCTTCGCTCGAGAAAACAGAGAGAGCGAGAGAGAGAGCGAGAGAGAGAGGGAAGTCAGAATCGGTCCGGTTGACAAGGAGTTTTCTTTTGTTATCAATCTTTTATTTGATCTTTAATATTTTAAAAATAAAATTATAAATGCATCGGAGCAAAACTGGGGGAGTCTGCTCTCAATATCGCATGAGAAGAGAATAAATTTCGGTTGGAGCATTAATTAGTTCGGATGGCATATGTAGACATAGCATAGACACTCGCGCACGCAATGAAACTGCGGCGAAAAATGGACCTCATGCCTTTTTCAACCGAAAACCCCCCCCCCGCCTTTTTTTTTTTTTAGTATTTGAGGGTAGAAAGGTTAGTTGAAATTTAAAAAATAAAAATAAAAATAAAAAGGGAGAGAGACGAGTAAAATAGGAATAAATTCACGTATTAAAAATTTATTTTTTAAAATTTAAATTTTTTAAAAAATATATAATATGTAAAGAAATAAAATTAAAAGTGAAAATAAATATTATATAAAAATTAAATAATTATTAAAAAATATATTTTACGTATGGATGAATATTTTATTACATGATATTTATTTATACATTTTATCTTATATATTTTCGTATAAAATATTTTTTTGGTGGAAAACTTTAAATTTTTTTCTTAATAAAAAAAAAATGCGGAGCGCATTGTTATCTCAACCCATCCCTCCCCTGTCCATTTTTTCCGTTCATGTATCTGGACTCTTTTCAACTTGTACCAAATGGCAAATACCGGACGGAATTCATGGGGGGTTGCTTTTTGGTGGGATATCGCTTGAATTTTTGTTCTTGGAAGCAAAGTCGTAGGTTAGAGCATAACGGATGAGTCCCACACGTAAACTGCTAAGAGTGCGACTACGTGTTGCACGGTTGGAATTTGGGTTTTGGAGCTGACTATATACCGTGTTTTTTCTGACTTGAGAAAGTGTAATATATTTTTGATAAAATGCACTATATCCATTTTGTTGAAATCCAATATATTTTATTTTAAAAAAAAATGAGTACGGTAACCCAAAAACGTAGTTCATTTCTTTAGAAAATGCAGTATATTTTTGTTGAACTTGAAATATATTATACTTTTTCCAATAACACATATACTGTAACTGAAAATTTGTAATATATTTGTGAGGGAATGCATATATTTTTTCTTTTTCAAAGATGCAATATATTTTTTTTAGAAAAAGTGTAATATATTTTCTTCCAAATACTTTTTTTTTTTGCAAAAAAATAAAGGGTCATGCCCAGTGCCATATGGGGATGATTGATCCAGCAATATGTTTTATTTCCTTGATACAATGGAAAATCAAGCCAGCAATATCGGAAGCCGCCGAGCCGGCATGTCCCTACAAGATGTACAATAGTAGTCGAATTGAAATTTGCTAATGTCATAAACAAAAGTCAATGTTATGAAAAAAGGGATTAAATATTTTTATAACTGCAATAAATTACTAATATTGATCATATTAGAATTATATGGGAGATATTAATATACTGTAATAGAAATCAGGATATCAAATACTTACATATAATCCAAATAATTTTTGTAATGTTTAACTATTATTGAAAAAAAAAAATTATAATTTTTTCTACTCTCTAGTACAAGAAAGTATATAAAAATTAAATCTAATAATAATTTTTTTTCACAATATCTTTTTACAGAATAAAATTTATGTTTTCTAAATAATCATGTCTCCCCTGTTAGCCGCCGGCGACGGCCATACCACGTTCTCATTTTTACTGAATTGACCTAATACATTGCACGCGTGAGAGCATAATGTCACGGATGAGTTTGCGGACACTTTAAACTCACGCAACATTAGACAACTTCAAGGAAAAATTACTAGTAAACCTAAAGAGAGAGAGTAAAAGTAAAGAGGAATTAGAGAGATTTGGAGAAGGAAAGATTAAATTGACATTTGAATACTTGATAATACAAATGAATGAGACTTGGGGTTTTTATAACCCTTGGTTTTAGATTTAGAATCTTTCTATCCTAGATATTTATAAGAAATATGTTAGGAAATATTACATTCTAAAATTGTGTACATGAAATATGCTAAGAAATCTTCTCGGGTCTTTTGGGCCTTTAGTAGTGGGTTTGGACTCCTTTGATGGATTGGGTCTGCATTTGTCAGCTCGTGATATTCTCCCCCGCTTAATTCGGCGACGTCCTCGTTGCTACTTTGTCTTTGTAGCGCTGGATTTCGTCGGGGAATTGCCATAGTGTGTCCTCTCATTCCCAACTGGCCTTTTCATGAGGATGTCCCTTCCATTTCACAAGGTACTCCGTATAATTGGGTACACCCCTTCTCCGTATCCTTCAATCTGCAAGGATGCTTTCTACTTCCTTGTTGAAGGCGGTGGTAACGGCCGTTGGTACTTGTTTGGACTTGTTCCTCTCAGGGTCTTCCATGTCTTCATGGTATGGCTTAAGGAAACTCACATGGAAGACAAGGTGGATTTTGAGGTTAGACGGAAGTTGTACCTGGTAGGAGACTCTCCCAATGCGCTTTATGATTGGAAAAGGACCTTCCTACCTTCGAATTAGCCCTTTGTGGACCTTATGGTGGGACTTGAATTGTTGTGGGAGTAGTTGGATGAGCACTTTGTCTCCATCTTGGTACTCAATATGCCTCCGTTTGTGATTCGCCCATTTCTTCATCTTTCGAGCGGCTTTATCTAGGTGAGCCCAGGCAATATCAACTTGCTCATGCCATTCCTTGGCGATTTGATGTGTCATGGGGCTCTTCCTGTTGTATGTGGAGGTCATGGCATATGGTGTCATAGGCTGTTGGCTGGTAACAATCTCGAAGGGGCTTTTACTCGTGGCCTCGCTCCTTTAGAGATTGTAGGAAAATTGAGTCACATCAATCAACTTGGCCCAATCCTGTTGATAGGTACTTACATAATGCCTCAAATATAGCTCCAATAATCCATTGATGCGCTCAGTTTGGCTATCACTTTGGGGATGAAAACTGGTGGAGAAGTTGAGATCGGTCCCTAAGAGTTTGAAGAGTTCTGTCCAAAACCTTCCAGTGAAACGTGGGTCTCAATCGCTTACAGTGTTGCATGGTACTCCCCAAAGTTTGATGATGTGTTTGAGGAAAGCACGGGCAGCTTCCTCTACGATGCAGTCTCAAGAAACTGGAATGAATGAAGCATACTTGCTGAATCGATCTACAATCACCATAATGCTCCCATAACCTTCGGACTTGGGCAGGGCCATGATGAAGTCCATGGATAAGCTTTGTCATGGTCTTTCGGCAATTGGCAAGGGTTCCAAAAGACCTGCAGGGTGGTGTAGATCAACCTTGTCTTGTTGGCAAACAAGGCATGTCCGAACGTATGCTTCCACGTCATCCCGCATTTATGGCCAGTAGTAGGAGGATTAAAGAAGGGCAAGGGTGTGTGCAACACTAGGATGTCCTGCTCATCGTGTGTCATGACACTCTTTCATGATCTCCCTCCTCAAATTTCCATATCGAGGAACCATGATCCGGTTGCTGACGGTCAAAAGTAGCCTATTATCTTCCCAAAACCATCGAGTTTTGCCTTCACGGGCTAGTTTGACAAGGTTTTGCATCTTGGGATCCTTGTCTATGCCTTCCTTGATGCGAGAGATGAGAAGGCCTTCCGGTTGACTGAGAGTTAACGAACTAAGCTCCGCTTTCCTGCTAAGTGCATTGGTTATCACATTAGCCTTACCTGGCTTGTACTTCAGCTGGTAGTCAAACTCGGCAAGGAAATCTTGCCACCGACCTTGCTTCGGGCTTAACTTCTTTTAGGTTTAGAAGTAAGTTGTAGCCACATTGTTGGTTAGGATGGAGAAGTGTGAGCCAAGCAGGTAATGTCACCACGTCCGTAGGTAATGGACAATGGCTGCCATCTCTTTCTCTTGTACAGTGTAACGGTGCTCCATATCTTTCAACTTCCGGCTTTCAAAGGCAATAGGATGGTTATCCTGCATAAGAACACCTCCAATGGTAAAGTCAGAAGCATCAGCATGTACCTTAAAGGCCTTACTCGGGTGTGGAAGGCTAAGGATCGGCTCCTCAGAGATGGTTTTCTTTAAACCATCAAAGGCATGCTGACATTGTTCTGTCCATCTCCATGCACGATCCTTCTTCAATAGGTCGGTCAAGGGTGTTGTCCTTGCTGAGTACCCTTTGATGAATCGACGGTAGTAGTTGGCTAGACCGAGGAAGGATCTTAGCTCCGGAATTTTGGTTGGTGGCTCCCAATCCATGACGGCTTTTACTTTTACTGGATCTATCATAAGTTGTCCATCCCGAATGCGGTGGCCAAGGAACTCTACTTCTTGTATCACGAATGAGCACTTTTCTTTCTTAACGTAGAGTTCATTGTCATATAGCACTTGGAAGACTTGTCATAAGTGCTGCAAGTGTTCATCGAGTGTCTTGCTATACACCATAATGTCGTCTAGGTATACCACCACAAATTGATTGAGGAAGGGATGAAATAGCTTATTCATAAGTATGTAAAAGGTTACTGGTGCATTGGTGAGACCAAATGGCAAAACCAAGAATTCAAAAGAGTCATACCTTGTCACGCATGCTGTCTTAGATTCGTCTCCAGCTGTAATGCATACTTGGTAGTATCCCGAGCGCAAGTTTAGCTTTGAGAACCATCGTGCATCACCAAGTTAGTCGAAGAGATCTGAGATCAACGGTATCGGATACTTGTTCTTTATGGTGACCTTATTCAATGCTCGGTAGTTGATACACATATGGAGACTTCTATCTTTCTTCTTTTGGAAGAGTACTGGGGCACCATAAGGAGACTTTAAGAGTTGGATGTAGCTTGAATCCAACAAGTCATGGAGCTATTTACGGAGCTCTTGCAATTCAAGTGGTGTCATACGGTATGGTGCCAAGGCAGGGGGCTTGGCATTTGGCTCCAACTCGATTTCATGATCTACCTTTCGCCTAAGTGGGAGTCTCTTCAGTAGCTCTTGTGGCATGACATCCTTAAACTCTTCAAGGACTTATGCCACCTTAGTAGGCAAGGTGACCTTAGGGTTGACATCCCCATCGTTGAGCTCATGGATGGTAACAAGGTAGATGGGGTTAGATTTCATACCTCGCTTGAATTGTAATGCAAATAAGGTCTGATCCTCCAATAGTCAAGCTCATTTTGTAGGTATGGTGCAGGCCTTTCCTCCCTCTAGTATTCCGAGTGAGTTGGAAGTGGGGAATAGGAAGACTTGTACCTTATCAAAGAACTTCATGCCTAATACCACTTGGAAGTCATACTACAGAGTAGTCTATGCTTCCTTTTCACGCACTAAGGGTTGTGGGAATGCCTTTAGCAATGTCGGCAATTGGTTTTGCTGGTGAATTCACTGCTTTAAGGGTTCCTCCCTTACTTGTCAGCTCAAGGCCAAGCCGTTTGGCCTCCTCTATGGAAATGAAGTTGTGGGAAGCTCCGGTGTCTAGCATGGCTTTAGATTACTTCCCATTGATGGTGATTTGGACGTATAGCAAACCCTTATGGTCGACATGGGGTTGTGCGCTTTTCCCCTTCATGGTTGCCAAGATTCGAAATGATCTCATCTCGATCTGACCTTGCTCGTCTTGTGAGGAGTCATCTTCGAACTGGCTCATAATGGCATTGAGGGTCTTGCACTTGGGGCAGTCCTTCATCCAATGGGAACCATTGCAAATGAAACATAGAGTTTTTGGTTTGGGAGAATCAAACTTACCTCGATCATGCCTTTCACCATGCCACGAAGCTTTAACCTTTCCTTTATCCTTTGACCCTTAATCCTTGTGTCCAGATTTTTCTCCCCCACTTTTACCTTGGTTGGATCACTTTTCTTTGGATTGGGTGTTGTATTCCACGAGAGACTCGGCAGCGGCAATGGCTTCATCCAAGCTTTGCACATTACATCTCTCCAGTTCAACTCTAGCCCAATCTTTTAATCCATCTATGAAGTAAAAGAAAGATTCTTTGTCGGACATGTCCTTAATCTCAAGGATGAGGGTGGTGAACTCCTTAATGTGGTCACAGATGGTCCCTCCTTGCTTTAATCGTCTGAGACAACCTCGAGCTTCCTTCTCAACGTTGCTTGGGCAGAAGTGCTTCTTTAACTCCCGCTTGAAGTCCTCCCAAGCGTCAATCGAGCAAATACCTTTGCCAACGTCGCTATGCTTGCGACACCACCATAGTTGAGTGGCATCTCGTAGGAATGTGGGGGCAGTGCAAATCCTTGCTGCATCATCTCGAACAAACTTGGCTTCGAAGTATTGTTCCAAGCCAAAGAGGAAATTCTCTACTTCCGTAGCGTTATGAGTGTCATTGTAGGTAGCAGGCTTAGGCACTTGGATTATGCCAAAGTTGGTGGTGCTGGTGGAGCATGAGCCATTAGCAATGGCTTGTTTGTAATTAGCATGGACATCATCTACTTCACATTTAAGGTCTCGTAACCCAACTTCAGTAAAGGAACAATCACTACATACCTCTCGTCGGATGTCGTCGAGATCACGTTTGAAGGATTGACTGATCTCCCCAAGGGTGGATTTCACCACGTGAGTGACTTCCCCAAATTTCGTCTCTACGTTGTCAATTTGGGCAGCTTGCTCCTTAAGGGTTGGTTCTATCCTTGAGAAGTTCTTCTCCAACTCTGCAACACGAAACTCTAAGGCCTCCATTAGAGCGGTCTTTGATTTACTGTGCTTTGTAATATAGGTGTGTTGTTCCTTACATCCACGACTTTGCTCCTCCACATAAACTTCGTTGACGGAAGCCATTTTTGGTGCTTAACGGTAGCAATCAAGGCTCTAATACCAACTGTCATTGGGGATGAGTTTGCAAACACTCTAAACCCGCGTAGCACTAGACAACTTCAGGGGAAAATTGCTAGTAAACTTAAAGAGAGAGAGGAAAAGTAAAGAGGAATTAGAGAGGTTTGAAGAATAGAGATTAGATTGATGCTTAAATACTTGATGATACAAATAAATGAGACTTAAGGTTTTTATATCTTTTGGCTTTGAATTTAGAACTTTCCTATCATAAATATTTATAAGAAATATGTTAGAAAATATTATATTTTAAAATTATATACAGGGAATATGTTGGAGAATCTTTCATGGTCCTTCGGGTAGTGGGTTTGAACTCTTTTAATAGATTGGGTCTGCATTTGTCAACCCGTGACAATAAGCCTTAAGTCCCATATATATATATATATATATATATATATATATATATATATATATTTCAACTTAATCTAAGTATTTAAATAAAAATCAAATAAATAAATTTATATAATTTCAAATTATCATGAGTTAGTATAAGAGTAAAAAATTTAATTAATTTATTATGATTTTATTATTTAAGAAAATAAATATTTAATATAATAAAGAGATATGATATTTATATTATTTATATATATTTTTAAATTATTATGTAATATTTTTTTAAATTAATAAAATTATAAATATTTGTATAATTATTTAATAATAATACTAAGATAATTAAAGAGTAACTATTAATTTGTAATAGAATAATTATAACATATACTTGATAAAAAAAATTATATAAGAGTCGATAATTAATTTGGAGAATCTTATAAAAATTTGTTGTATTCAAAAAATAAGAAAAAAAGACTTGTCAGGGCCGCGACAAAAGCCGTTGGACCGCTGCTAGCCGTTGGCGGATTGCCGTCGCCAACCGCCATGTGTCCCCGCATGCACCGCTAGAAGTTGTCGTCTCACTCGGTGGAAGAAGTCACATGGAGAACCAGGGAGACGAGAAAAACAAAAAAAGTTTGGGGTATAAGTGAAAAAATAAAAGAAACAAGGTAAAAAGTCCAAGAACACACGACAAGAAAGTCAGAGAAAAAATAGAAAAAAAAAAGTGTAAAGTAAAAGCAATAAAGATATTTATTGATATGATAATCATGAATAAAAAAAAAAGTGCAAAGATATCTAATTTATAAGAGACATGAAACAATGAAATAAAAAAAGGGACAACAATGAAGTAGTTAAAAAAAAAAAAAGGAATCTTTAGATTTTAAAAAATTAAGAATCAAATCGGATCCAAAATTTTAAATAATTATGTACTTCAAATATAAAATTTTGATACAAAGAAATGTTAAGTTAGTCCAAATTATAGAAAATTGAGATAAAAAAAATTAGAGTATGATAGTTTATTACTGGGAAGACATGTGAGTATGACTTTTATGCCACCTATCTTGACGGAAATCTATTTTCTTTCTTGGTAGATGGGCAGTAAAGGAGATAACTAAGACTCGACAAAAATTGCTTGATGCCTTTCCCTATCTGCAGGCTATAAGTAGAGGGGATTGAAGGGTGATGCCAAAGAGGCCGAGGATTGAAAGTTGAAACCAAGATCATAAAGTTCTCTCTAAATCTGCCATGGTTTCCGACAAGTTTTTGTGCCTATTATTGTCCTCCTCTTTGTTTTCAGTCATTGCTGCAATCTCTTCGTTGCAGCCGCAGCATGTTCGTACCTCAAGCACCGGTTCTTCTTGGGGTCAAAAGCTTTTCAGCCATAGCCGCCGGAGTTACAATGGGTCCAAGTGCAATCAACCAGTGCTATTGCTAATCCACGACAATTATGTAAACACGGAACACTGTTTTTGTAATCTTCCATTATATATGTTCGATCATATTGGCTTTTCATTGCCATACGATATGAAGGGGTGATCTCGATTTGCAGGTTGTATTGGATAATGGCATACTCCAGGTCAACTTATCCAAACCGCAGGGGATGGTCACCGGAATTCAGTACAATGGCATTGACAATTTGCTTGAAGCCCTTAACAAAGATTCTGATAGAGGGTACGCTACTTAATTTGTTTATTTCTGTGTTTTTTTTTTTGTTCCTTTCAAATACACCATATGAATCTTTCGCCCATCAGTTAGTTAGCATTTTAAAAGGACATTCTGACATAAGGAGCTGAAAGATATTTCTCATCATTAACTAGGAAAAAAAAAAAAAAAAAAGAGCCCTGAACTTAGGAAAATGGCCGTTTTATCGGTAATGGGGTTGGTTGAGAAAGCAACCCGACAATGAAGTCCCACCTTCCTATGTGGAAAAATGAAAAACAGAAGGCAGATTTGGCAACAACCCTTGTGGGAATGTCTTCGTGGGTCAGTTGTTTAGGTGGTACTCGTGGCCAAGCCTCAATTAGAAGTTGGCTTGTGTATTGTAGATATTTGGGACTCCTTTAATTTAATAGTATTTCCATTGAGATAAAATTTAAGGGGAGTTTCGAGTATCCAGATTTGTGATGACTTGGCTAGGAACTTTATTAATTTTAATTTTGTAAATAAAATTTAATTTTTTAAAATGTTTACGATAAGAATGTCCTTAGACTAACTTGCACATCAACCCAGATTAAAAGCTACAAATTTTTAGAGATAAAATATATTGCTGCAGAAGTTCACTAAATTACAACCGAGTTTAGTTACTTCAAGACTTCCAAGTTACTTCGTTTTGAAATGTGAACAACCATCGTCACATGCTGACTGAAACCCAATGGTGCGAAGGTATTGGGATATTGTTTGGAGTGGAAACGGAACTACCCGCAAAAAGGGTGATCTTGACAGGTACGGTCCAGATTCTCCTTCACGAGTCCAATTTAATTTAAATATTTATGTTTCGGGAAGCGAGTCTGGTTGTACCGAACGGAAGAATTGTAGCTGGAACATGTAACTTAGATGATTGTGGTAGCTAGCACCCTCTAAATTATGGTTGATTTGGGATAATTATTTTTTTAATGAGGAGAAATTTTCAAAATTACTTGTACAATACTTTGGTATTATAATTCTTAATTCACATAAATTTCAATTTGTCTTTAGTATTAAACTAATGGTTATAATTTTTGATATTATACAATAATTTTTACATATGCAAATAGCCACACAATCATATATTTATTATAGCAAGAATACATCATGAGAACTATTTAATTAAACTCTTTTCATCCCCACATTGTCTAGCTAGGATGGATGTCCTCAAATTTTATACCTAATTAGTTTGGCATTGTTTAATCCAATAATTAATAGCTGCACAGGTTGAAAGGAACAAGATTTAAGGTAGTTGTGCAAAATGAGGACCAAGTGGAGATCTCGTTCATGAGATTGTGGAATGCCTCGCTTGAGGGAAAGGCTGTTCCATTGAATATTGATAAGAGGTAATCGGATATTAGTTCCATCATTTTTGCTTTAAGTCCAAGAATTGCAAATGATTTGAGAAACATTGTCTGATCTCTCTCTCTGTTTTTTTTTTTTTTTTTTTTTTTTTTTTTTTTGTTTTCCCTTTCTCTCTACCAATCCATCTATCTATCCTTTTCTTGTTTACTCAGGTTCATAATGCTTCGGGGTTCATCAGGATTTTACACCTATGCAATTTATGAACACTTGGAGGGATGGCCTAATTTTCACCTCGGAAACACGAGGATAGCTTTCAAGCTTAGACAGGACAAGTACGTATGCAGCAGCACCTCCATTTAATATAAATTACCCCTTTTCTACTAACCAAACGGATAGCTTGAGCTCACTTTAATTCTCAAACACGTTGTTAAGTTAAAAAAAAAAAAGTACAAAATCTAAGCTAAGACACATAAGAAGTCTGTTGGACGTGCAGATTTCACTATATGGCCGTATCAGACAAGAGGCAAAGGCATATGCCCCTACCCGAGGACCGGATACCACCAAGGGGTCAGGCCCTGGCCTATCCGGAGGCCGTCTTGCTAGTCGATCCCGTAGAGCCTCAATTTAAAGGAGAGGCAAGTAATTCTCTTGTGAGGCACTCGTGTTTTCCCTCTTCAATTTTCCCATTTCTAGAATCTGACGAGTTCTCAATTTGACGGAATGGACATGTGCATAATAACAAAGGCTATGCATTTTTTAATTAAAATTCGATATTAGCATTCTAATATTCAATCTAAAATTGAATCGATATTAGCAAGCAGTAACTTGTATTGCTGATTTGTTTTTAATTTTTTATTATGTCTTACTAACTTACGGAAAATATGGAAATAAAAAATTATTAAAATAAATTTTTATTGAGAGTAATTACAGTTATCGATTTAATTTTATGTAATTTCACTATTCTTCTATTTATAAGTGTGTTCATTTCGTTTTTTTCTCGACTGTTCTTTTCTTTGATTCTTTTCCGAGACTCGATTATTTCAAAGAATTGTTTGATTAGGTTGATGACAAATATGAGTACTCATGTGAAAGCAAGGACCTCCAGGTCCACGGGTGGATATCCACCGACCAATCCGTAGGGTTCTGGCAAATCACGCCCAGTTACGAGTTCAGATCTGGGGGGCCTCTCAAACAGCTTATTGCGTCACACGTGGGCCCTACGTCTCTCACGGTAAGTCTTGTGTTCTCGCTGTGTATTTTTCTTTTTTTTTTTCTCAAAAATATTAAATATATAAATGAGATGAGATATATATTATTAATTATAATTAATAGTTATAATTTTATATTTATAATTAACAATTCAGATTCCATTTTATTCATTTTGTTTATTAATCTCGCGTCTACCTAATAATTTTTTTTTTCTTTATTTAAATTTTTGGTCCGTTCTCAAAAGACCATCCAACATTATTATATACACAAATTTAAGATCTGCGTTAAGCGTTAACCCTGACGATGTCTGGTGATCAGGTGCTTCATAGCACACATTATGCAGGCGCAGATATGATTATGAAGATTGGAGCCAATGAGACGTGGAAAAAAGTGTATGGTCCCATATTCATTCATCTTAATTCTTTGTCATCAGATGCAGATAATCCGTACTCACTTTGGGAGGATGCTAAACAACAGGTTCGATATAAAAAGCACTTTCCCATGTTCCATGATATTATTATATCCACCAACCAATTGTTGAAAGTGGGAAATGCACTGACCAATTAAAAAAAAAAAAGAAAATGGGAAAGAAATTGAATAGTGATTGGATTAAAATTTAGGCGAGGAAAGAAGCTCAAAGCTGGCCTTATGACTTCCCGGCTTCGGAAGATTATCCAAAATTGGGTCAACGAGGAACTGTGAGTGGCAGATTGCTAGTTCTGGACAGGTATATAATCGGATTTGCCTCTGCTCTAGCCCGCCGAATGGATTTCAGTTAATAGCCTTTCAAATTGGACTAAAATAAAAGTAATGAAGGATGTATTCTATACAGTGAGCTAGAAAAATAATTCCTTCATAGTTTTATGAATTTAAACTTACTCTCTAAAAAAATGAAACTGTTGCAATTCAGGTATTAGTAAAATCACTTGGCGGTTTCTGTATTTGTTTAGGTTCATAAGCAATGTGAAGATGATAGGGAGTCGAGCTTATGTTGGTTTGGCGCATCCTGGAGACGTTGGTTCCTGGCAATTAGAATCCAAGGTTACCATTATACTTTCCACTGTACGTGATCTAGGTATGCAACGCTCTATTTAGTTAAACATAACGAAGCAAACTTGCTCTGGTGTTATCAGGGTTACCAATTTTGGGTCCAAGCTGATGAAGACGGATACTTTGAAATCAATGGTATAAGGCCTGGTGACTACAATCTATATGCATATGTTCCTGGCTTCATCGGAGACTACAAATTTGCTTCTCTTATTAGCATTTCCCCAGGTCTCATATTTTTAATTTCTTCAATCTGTCTTGGGTTTCTATTTTGTTTCTAGTTTTTTTTTTTTTTTTTTTGAAATTTATTGTTTCAAAATGGAAAGCAGGTTGTAAAGCGGATGTTGGTAACCTTGTATACGAGCCTCCAAGAGATGGTCCCACTTTGTGGGAAATAGGCATCCCTGATCGCACTGCTGCAGAATTCTATGTTCCTTGTCCAAATCCGAGATACGTCAATCCACTTTACCTCAGTCAGGACAGGTTAGAGAGCTCGCAATTCACACCGAAGAAATATTGTTGGCTTCTATTCGAGTGATTCAGCACAAGGCCTTGATCGTCCTCGTCTGCCAGCAGGTACAGGCAGTATGGATTATGGGAAAGATACACAGAGTTATATCCTGATGAAGATTTGGTTTACATTGTTGGCTCTAGTAACTTTAGAACAGATTGGTTTTTCGCTCATGTGACAAGGTCCTTTCCTTCCAAACATTGCTAATTTTCTAGAGCTATTCATATTTTGTTAAGCAGTAGGCACTGATGATCGATCCTTCAACTTCCCCACTGGCATTTGCAGGAACAAGGGCAATGACACGTACGAAGGTACTACCTGGCAGATCAAGTTCAATCTCGCTGAAGCGAATCAGACGGAAACATACAAGCTACGACTGGCACTGGCAACTGCAAATGTTGCCGAATTACAGGTCTGTAATGCAATAAATTTCATTTCCTTGATGAGGTAACATGTAGCTAGGCTGTGCGAGACTGAAACGGCAACCAGTTTCTATCTATAAATGTAACCAACTAAAATACTTTTCTGTTCTTGAAGGTTCGGGTAAACGATCCGAATCCAAGCAGTTTTCTGTTTACCACCGGACAGATTGGCAAGGACAACACAATTGCAAGACATGGAATTTACGGACTTTACAGGCTGTTCAGTGTTGACATTCCAGGGGGTCAGCTTCTGGATGGTAGCAATACCATTTTCTTGACGCAAGCACTCGGCAGCGGACCCTTCCAAGGACTCCTGTACGATTACATTCGCCTAGAAGGCCCTCCATGTCACAATTGATAATACAAATTATTGAAAGCAATTTTTTTTTCTCCCATCAAAATTTTAGGGAAATATATTTCTCTCCAATTTAAATCATTATTAGTGGTAGATATAAATATATACACACAAACATACTTGGCTGCATCTTAGATCAATTTGCATCAAAGACAATACGAACGACAAGAGTTGGGATAAATTACATCTCCGCAGAACGACTCGTCCGAACGAAGAACCATAATGGCTTATCATGTCCTGTAATTTCCCAGTGCTTACGACCAATCGAATTTTGATTTCTAAAAAACGGTGAAAAAGCTCCGTGCTGACTCGTCCCTTATTCCAAGAAGGAAAAAGAAACAATACAGACGACTGAAATTCTCGTATTGATGTCTCACCGGTTCCATCATCCAAGCATCTAAGATCCCAGATTGCGATTAACTCCTCTTTGAGCATTTCTTTTGTTGGACTAGACCTCCTCACATGACTCGGACGCCCAATAATTGTGTTGGTATTATCAAATTCAGTTGATAACGCTGCTTAATGTTATTTCAGCATTTTCGAATCTTGCTCCTCATCCTTTTTTCAGTGTTTTCTGCGGTGACTCTGTTTTGGATAAATTAAGCTTATTTTTAAACAAATAATAATAGTAATAATAATAATAAGGATACCTAACAGTTATAAAAGATAAAGTGAACTTGCTTTATCAAAAAATAAAGTCACCATAGGATTTGGTAGTGTGTCGGGAAAATTACGTGGGTCATTTAGGTGATAATTACATTTCACATACCGGAATATTACATGGTTGAACAAAGGAATGTCATTTACCTTCCAACCCCGTGAAAGTAACGCTTTTGCTGATACGTTGACTAAGTTGGCAACGACTAGAACGGAGCCTTTCTTAGCTTGATTACGAGGATCTTTCTTTGTGTGCTTATAGAAACGTTCCTCGGCTGGCTGACACTTTTTTGCTAGTTTATGTTGTGGTCTGGCTATGGATCTTCGAGTTTTTCGGTAGGTACAAGGAACTATGGGGTGTTACCAAGGTTGCAGGTGGAAAAGGGGAGTTGTAGTTGCAGGCAGGGGACGAGTGACAGCCAAGATTGTAGTGGGTAAATCTGTCACGACGACATTTGCAGCCACGAGACCCGAGGCTTTCATTGCTTGGCGATAAGGTGATGGCCGCAGTAGTGACTGTGGATCAGTTGGTCTGCTTTTGGTCGGTGGTCGGCGCACCTTGAGTATCTTTGCACATATTGTGTTCTGTAGAAAGGATTTGACGATTACAACACTGCCAACGTTTTTAAATGTGCAGTGTCGTCCACATGTTTTTTTCGGGTATAGGGTCAAAGTCTTCTGTACAGCAGCTTAGTTGTTCTCTTTTGTGGTTGTTTTTGCATTTGCGTTGCTGTCTTTCTGAGTGGCCTCTGTTGAGGCTGTTACGAATACCACTCTCTTCCATTCAAAAAAGAAAAAAAATAACATTTCACATACCGACAATCGCATAGTAATCATAGAACCCCCACGACCCCATTCATCGTTGTATGACAGCTGCCATGAATCAAATAAGACTTGGTACATTTTCCACGCGTTTACTTTATCAGCTATCAATTAGCTATTAAACTATCAAAGTATGGCAACCTCGGAATTAAATAGAGATTCTTGCATGCTAACTGATGGGCACATTTTCCACGTTAACGAAGGTTTGTCTGAGAAGTCTTTTCAGGGATAACTGACTTTCTGTTAGCTTGTCCCATTGGCCAAGTATTTTATTATTTGGTTGAATAATGTGATTCTTACTAATAAACCATAAAATAAATCGCGCGAATATTTCTTATAATTAAGAAACCTACGTTACACTACAAATTTTTTCACGGAACTCTTTCCTAAAAATAGAAATTCCCATTACAAAATTGAAATCTGCCACGAAATATCTTGTATAACCGCTGAAGGAGTGACTTGACTTGTACGAATACCCAACCTCTAAGATTCCATCAAATTAAGCACCGGAAACTGTTGGCGACTGAGTAAAGTATATGCAACGGCAAAAATAACAAAAGAAAAAAAAAAATAATGCTTTGCCCTTTTTAAGAAGCAAACGTGTATAAAATCTTCTTTATATTTCGGGTGTCTGCACATCCAACATCTTTAGAATACAGAAGCCAAGGGCTAACGATAAATTGTCTTCTAAAAGTCTTGTTCAATTTTCTTGAAGTGGACCTTCAGTAACAGGATTAGCATCATTCTTCCCTGGAGAAGCTTTGGGAGATCACACAGGCTTCACAATGTCATCAAGCCAGAGGGTGCAATTGCAAATCCAAAAAGACCATGTAATTCAATTTGCATGCCCCCTTCCTTTTTTCATGCTACTTTACTGCCTTAAGTTTGTTATTTTCAGGCTAGAAAATGTAAAGGGATATAATATACTCATAGGAAATTTGTGGTTGCTATAAGGAATCTATGGGTATGAAGTTGAATGACGTCTAATGGGTGAAATGCAAACAGGTGGTGATGGACAATGGCATGCTCAAGGTCACGTTATCAAAACCAGAGGGCATTGTCACTGGAATACAATATAATGGCATCGACAATCTTCTTGAAGTTCTCAATGAAGAAGAAAATAGAGGGTGCGTGTCATTTCGGCCGCTTATGTTTCCAGTAAGAGAAATTAATGGAAAACTTCAAAATTCAGGGTAGAATTCTAAGTGAGGGTTTGGGATATATTATGTCTTTCCAAAACATGTTCTCAAGCATTCCTTTCCTACCAAACTGATCCACAGACAGCGCAAAGCAGGTCCTGGACTCGGTTGATTCTTGGAGATGAAAACTAGATTGACTTTGACTTGATGGACCATGTAGGTATTGGGACCTTGTTTGGAGTACAGAAGGAAGTACAGGAACAACTGGGATATCCTATAGGTATGGAATCTAATTCCTTTTAATGCTTGCTTGATTCTGATCTAATTCTTTTTCATGCTTGCTTGATTCTGTTGCTTTGCAGACACCATCTTTCTCTTAATTCATCATGCCAATGAACTATGTTCTCATGTGGGTTTGTTTTTACCAGCTAAAATCTCTCTACTTTTTTAAGTTATCCAGTATGTAAATCCTACCCCGCAGGATTAAAGGTACAAGCTTTAAGGTTGTTGTGGAGAATGAGGAACAAGTAGAAATCTCATTCACAAGCATGTGGGATCCCTCACTTCAAGGCAAGCTTGCTCCCCTAAATATAGACAAGAGGTAACTCATTCTTTTGAATACGTTCATCTCAGTGACATTGGCTTAAATTGCTGATGTTGATAATGGCAATGAGCCTTTCAGGTTTATAATGCTTCGTAACTCTTCTGGCTTTTACACCTATGCCATTTACGAACACCTGAAGGAATGGCCTGCTTTCAACCTCCCTCAAACCAGAATTGTATTCAAGCTCAGAAAAGAAATGTATGAAATTCACATATTCAAGTTTGTCTGTTGTATGCTACAAAGCATGCTTAAAGAAATATTTAAAGGGATTCACGATCAATGTATTTTGGGCCAACAGGTTTCACTACATGGCAGTGGCAGATAATAGGCAAAGACATATGCCACTTCCAGATGATCGGCTACCAGGAAGAGGTGAACCATTGGCTTACCCAGAAGCAGTCCTACTCGTCAATCCTGTGGAGCCGGAATTTAGAGGAGAGGTACTTTTCCAGTTTCCATTATGTCATCTGATCAACATTCCGCAAATTTTTGTTCTCCTTGGTGATGTTATGGCCAGGAGACGAGCTTGATAAAGATAGCACAAACAGCCATCCCGTACAATATAGTCAATCTGGAATGTACAGTGCACCTGTTAGTTGATTCTTTGGTGTTAACAAGCAACCTATAATCAATCTTAAATCTTTTGTGAGAACAATCTATGGGTTTATTGTATTGATTAGGATTATTTTGTCCAAGTGCAGGTAGATGACAAATACCAATATTCATGCGAGAACAAAGATCTTCAGGTCCATGGGTGGATCTGCTTTGACCCTCCTGTAGGCTGCTGGCAAATCACACCCAGCAATGAGTTCAGATCCGGTGGACCCCTGAAGCAAAACCTTAGCTCTCATGTTGGTCCCATCAATCTTGCTGTAAGTATCCTGGAATTTGCCAAGATCAATCGGACAATTGATCATTCAGGAAATTAGTATTATGGGCATGTTTACTTCCAAATTACTTACAGATGACTTTGGATATTGGTACCAATCTTGGTGACTAATCAAATGATCAAATCAGATGTTTCTCAGCGCTCATTATTCAGGAGAAGATATGGTGCTGAAATTCAAGCCAGGGGAGCCATGGAAGAAAGTTTTTGGCCCTGTCTTTGTCTATCTCAATACTTTGTTGGCTGAAGGTGACCCACTTTGGCTATGGCAGGATGCCAAAAAACAGGTTTGAGACATACAGAACCGTGTAGATATCGAAACATGCAATCCCATGTTTTGGCATCGACTAATTTGCAATGTGTGTTCCAGATGCTGATTGAAGTTGAAAGCTGGCCCTACAGTTTCGCAGCTTCAGAGGATTTTCCAACGTCAAATAAACGTGGTCGTATCAAGGGTAAATTACAAGTTAGAGAAAGGTACAATCTTCTCCAGGGTCACAATTGATCTAGTCTATTAAAATATCAGCTAAAATTTGACCAAAGTGTCAGAAAAAATATAATTTCCTTTTAAGACAAAACTTAATTTTGTTGAAATTCCAATGACAAATTTGTCTAGCTACGTTGGTGATCACCAAATACCAGCCACTGGCGCTTATGTGGGATTGGCGCCACCAGGAGATGCTGGATCATGGCAAAGGGAAAGCAAGGTGAATTTTTCTCCTGCACGAGGC
The DNA here is from genome assembly GCA_037832345.1 of Rhizophora mangle. Lineage (NCBI taxonomy): Eukaryota > Viridiplantae > Streptophyta > Magnoliopsida > Malpighiales > Rhizophoraceae > Rhizophora > Rhizophora mangle. The sequence goes on from JBAPLJ010000320.1 coordinate 3,057,972, forward strand.
ATATAAAACTCACACCAACATTTTGTGCCCCGTTAGTTCAATATTAACCTAATAATCTCGATCCGTTACCCCCAACAAATTGAGCCTTTTTTCCGAAGTAGACTAAAAGTATTCAGGACGAAACATTCCAGTAAATTAACCAGGCTTTAACGTGGCCACCACCTCAGGCCCTCAACTAAGATGTTCAAGTCCCAATATACTTACAAAAAAATTCACCTATCTAAAGGAGCATGCTTGAGATTGCAGAGTCGTATCATAGTGAGATAATCTTTACTGTTGCACGAAAATTTGTCCTTTAAACTAAGTTCATATTTTCACATGTCAGGGTTACCAATTCTGGACGAGAGCAGATAGCTATGGTTGTTTCTCCATAAACAATGTCCGTACCGGTGCCTATAATCTTTATGCATGGGTTCCCGGTTTCATTGGAGATTACAGATATGATGCAGTCATTACCGTTGCCGAAGGTGCTATTTTCTCAGAATCTATGCTTCTCTTTTCATTTGTTTGATAGTCAAATGGTGATATTCACATATTTCTTGTAAAATAAACATGTGAAGCAGGCTGTGACATAGACGTGGGTAATATCACATTTGAACCTCCGAGAGATGGGCCCACATTGTGGGAAATAGGAATTCCTGATCGTTCTGCTGCGGAGTTTTACATTCCTGATCCTGATCCCAAATACATCAACAAACTTTATGTCCATCACCCCGACAGGTCCCCTCTCTCTGTTGCAAATGATTTTATTCCTATGCTAATGGACCAGTACGTTTGGTACTAAGAAAAAAAATAAAATAAAATAAAATAAATAAAAGAGGACTTGTGCCTTTTGAGCTATATCCATCTGATCGGTAGGGATTTTAAGATGTAAAATGACATCTTTCATTATTGGCTGTGATCAGGTTCAGGCAGTATGGATTATGGGAAAGGTATGCAGATCTGTATCCAGATGGGGATCTAGTGTTCACCGTCGGGACTAGTGACTACAGAAAAGATTGGTTCTTTGCCCAAGTTACCAGGTTTCTTTTTTCCCATCTTCGTTAAAAAAAGGGGGAAAAAAATCATATTATATTATATAAAATGTTGCAACTGCAGTACTTGATTTGATGCATTTTCTAACAAAAAATGGCTTTTTTTTGCCGCCCCGGGGGGGGGGGGTGGCGGTGCGCAGGAAGATAGGTGATGGTAAGTACCAAGGAACTACATGGCAGATCAGGTTCCAAATTGAAAATGCACAGAAAAGTGGAACATATAAACTACGAGTGGCACTTGCAACAGCAAACGTTGCAGAATTGCAGGTACAACCATAGTTCCTCAATTCCTCTGAATTCCAGTTAATTGGACTTATTGTTTCACTTGTTTTGATCACTTAAACCTTGAAGGTTCGAGTCAATGATCCGGAAATGAATCCTTCCTTATTCTCAAGTGGAGAAATTGGACATGACAACACAATTGCAAGGCATGGAATTCACGGACTCTATTGGTTATTCAACATTGACGTCCCGGGAGCTAAGCTTGTGCAAGGGAACAACACTATTTTCCTGACTCAACCGGTGGCCACGAGCCCTTTCCAGGGCCTGATGTACGACTACATCCGATTAGAAGGCCCTCCTTCCCCTTCCAACAAGCAATAGAAGATCATATGAAATACCAACTATTTGATTTTATCATAAACCTTTACATGGATCCAAAATGATCAATTCTCTATCATCCTTGAAGGAAATGACCGTGTAAAGCCAGTGGCCTATGTATGCTTCCAGGTTACACGCTTAGTGCCAAGGTGTAACCAATTGTCTGTGTCATTGCTTAAGTGAAATATTCTATCTATTGCCACAGTGATAAAAGGCACCGAGTCCAGCCTTAAGTCCACACTTCCACCAGCGTCAATCGAGGAAATTTCCAATTCTACAGTAGCACTGGACAATCGATGACAGTATATCAACTACAATACATAGTTTAATACTTTAGTCCTATAGACACTTTTTTTTTTTTTTTTGTCGGTTTCCTACAAGGTTTTGTCTTAGATTGTCTTCTTGATATTTCCAGCTTCATCAGCAGCATCGACTTGCATGTTGCCGCCCGTGGATCAGCTTCTGCTGCTTCCTTCTTCTCTTTTCTAGCCGTCATCTCCTTGGCCTGTTCTCGTATAAGTATCATTTACACAGTTTGCAATGCCATAAAAAGCTGAACTAAAAGATAATCTCATAAACGTTCCAACTTTTAATAGGAGAGTGAATTGAATAATAGACGCAATTAACTTGATGCATTATAAATACATAACTACGTTAGATACACTTTTGTGGTTTACACGATTGACTGTAATTGTACGTCAAAATACTTAAAATATACAATTTGGGATTCTCTGGACCCCAAACAGAACAGAATAATCCAGGGATTGGGCAACAGCATGATGGATTCAAATGCCAGTTTGATCGATCGGCCCAAATTGCTTTGTTTGGGTTATTCGTAAGCCCACCCAAGAAAGGTAAACGGACCCAAAGACAAGAAGGGGGGGGGGTAAAACAGTCAATTCAAGTCTCCAAAAAATCGTCGCAGGCTATATGTACCCCGGTCCTCAAAAGCTAGGGTATAAATTGCTCCCAAACGCTCTCTACGCCCGAAAACAAACGTCCCAGCTCGCAAAAGAATTGACCTGCTCAAGTCCTGTCCTTTGCTCCCCAACTGGTAACTTGTGTGTGTACCGACAGATCTAGCTGAATGGCGACGTTCGAACTGTACAGAAGATCGACGATCGGCATGTGCCTGACGGAGACTCTTGACGAGATGGTCTCCAGCGGTACTCTCAGCCCCGAACTAGCAATTCAGGTTCTTGTCCAGTTTGATAAGGTACTATTGATTAGTTTCATTACGCCTAATTATTTTATTATTATTTTTTTAGTTCCTGTTTAAAGTTCTTATCTCTGTAATTTCTTTTGACTGTCTTTCTTTCTTTCCTTTTTCTTTCTTAAATAAAGTCTATGACTGAAGCTCTGGAAACTCAAGTGAAGAGCAAAGTCTCCTTCAAGGTATTTATTTATTTTTGATTTTCTACTTTTGAAATTATTAGTGGTTTGTTTGTCTGATTGCCGATCAATTGGAAATTTAATTATGGATCTGTTGAGAGGTTCGGCTACTTGCGGGGTCTTTATGGGATGGCTCGCATATATGATGCTCCTTAATATATTATTGTGTCTTCTGCTTAAAGAGACAAATGAGGAATCAACATGTAGGGATGTCTTATCATTAACTATGTGGTTTAATTACAGAGTTGTTGAATTCTCAGTCCCATGTCTGGGATTCGGACACTAGACCCTGCATACCCAAAAAAAAGATAATAGTGTTGCATTTAGCTTTTGTTACGGCAGAAAATATTTATTTGAGTTTTGTCTTTCATATGGATTGCTGCTGGTGTTATATTCATATTTTTGGCCAGACACGGACCCCAACCTACGAGTTTCTGGGAATTCAATTGAACTGAGCACCTAAAATTGGCATCTTTTTGTTCAGTGTTTTAGAATTAGGTTTCGGTTACTTGCCAATTGTGTCAGGGTTATTTATTTGATAGTCATCTACCACCGTGCCTACTTCTCCTACTTTTTAGTTTTGCTCTTGTCCGTTTGTCAATGTTTTTTGACATTATTCAAGCTTTTATATGCTTGCAGTGTAATAAATATCAGTTTTATGTTACACTCACTTTCATCCAAATCTGTGTTATTCCTGGGATTTTGATGAATAAATGAAGCAGTTGGAATGCCTAACACCAGATTGACACAGCCAAATATTACAAAGTGCTGATTCTGCCAAAGTCACATCATTATGTATTTATTTTGTCTATTTCTTCTCCACTTTGGACCAAGAAATTTCATCCCAGGTGTGTTTGATATGTGTGTTACCCAATTATGACCATACAAATTGTTTTTTGGTGCTCCTATAGTTCTTTTTTTTTATTATTTTTTATTTTTTTATTTTTATTGCAGAATCATGTTTCTTGAAATTTAGATTATTGCGAGACCCATCACCATTGTCTTGTTCCTTGTAATTGGTGTCATATGGAAATTGGTTCAGAACTAAGTATACATATCCAATGTTCCGCATTCTTGAATGCTTGGGTAGCAAGTGTGACACTTTTAGAAGTGATGAAGTGCAGTGATAGAATTATGATGAGGTTATGCAGTGGGGAAAAAATATCAAGGACTTGGTATTGGTCATTCAAACTATTTTATTTGGGACCTAATTTCTTGTTTGAGTGTGCTAAAATTGTGTTGAAATTACTCTAAGGAAAAGGTAAAAAAAAAATGTTAACTTATTCTGTTTTGTTGAAAAGCGGCTATTTCTTTTGCCAAAGGAAATTTCTGTGTTGCCTCAGGCTGCTGTGACCCTGGGTAGTTGGTAGCTATCCAAGTGATGTGGTACTTGGCATAAGAGACATGGTGTATTCCCCGTCGTGTAGGTGAAGAGAATGCTACAATGTAGCACGTCGGTCACTTTTTTGCCTTGCTACCTGCTTTACTGAATTATTAATATCTCCTATCAGTTCAATTAATTCATCACATGCTGTTGTTATCTTTTCTGTTTTGCATTTACAATACATGAGTTAACAGCACATTTGTCTTCACCATCCCTGATTGAGAATCCCTTACCTGATTTGCTCAATCATTGGCATCCACAAAATTGGGTTCTGTCACCGGGGAAGTTTTTCCTTTCTGATTCTCTTTAACGTCATAAGTGTTCATAGGATTTTTCTTATGTGTGAGCATGGCTATTGGAGAGACTGATGTATGAGATTTTGTGTGCTTTAGGGGCATCTGCACACCTACAGATTCTGCGACAATGTTTGGACATTCATTATACAGAAAACAATATTTAAGAATGAGGAATCCACAGAGAATGTTGGTCGAGTTAAAATAGTGGCTTGTGATTCAAAGCTGCTGACACAATGAGCGTTTGCATGGTCTGCTTGTATTAGGGGTGGATGGCAGTAAGGATGTGGGTCTAGTCCTTTGTGGATGATTGAACATCAGTTGTATAGCCACCAACCTTTTACAAGTGCTTGTTGATGAGTTCCATTTGAGGATGATGTTGGATGGTATATCTTTGCTCTTTGTTTAATTTGCCGCCTAGAGAAAGACACTTGTGGATCCATGTAGAATTTAGCCAGAAATCATGGATTCTTTTGTACATGGTTTTGGATGCAATGGATGCAATGATGTCAATGTAAATTATGAACAGAAGCTTTTAAAAGATTTCTTTTGTTCAAAAGTTCCTGTTGTTTGCTAAAAGAATGGACTTTTAAGCTGATTATCTATTTCTCCGAGCCCATCATGCTGCAATTGTCGTTGTGCTTGGGATCGTGAACTCATCTCCTTGTTTTCGAGGCAGCTAAAGCAATTGGTGCTGTCGAACTCCAAGACAGGTGGTCGACAAGTGAGTATGTTTGCCAACGAAAAAACAGAAGGTTAAGAGTTATTATGATTTATTTGATCTTATAAATAAATAGAATTAATGTACAAATTATTTTAATATATAATTCTATATTTAACCTATATTACTTAATATGCAGTGCTGCATGATGTTACTAAATGACTTGACCTCAAAATTAAACAAGAAAGAAAAAGAATAATAAACAAATTAATAAATAGTAAAATCAGAGTGGACCAACCCTTCGGATTGGTCCAGCTATAGTCTGGTTTTTGGATTAAAAATGTCCAAAAAAAAGATTTTCTTGCTTAACTTATAATTGAGCCTTAAATCTCATTCAATTTTGCAGTTGATTGATATATTTTATCTCTCAACTTATAATTTATTGATTAAAATTAAAATTTAATATGTAATCAAATTTTTTTATATTTTTTTTAACAATATTTAAATTTATCATAAAGATAAAATTTAATCAATATATCTTTTATATATATATATATATATATATATATATATATATATATTATTTTTTAAAAAATTATTAATGAATGAATGAATGTATACTTATTATGAAATTAAGCTTTAATTTTTTCCGTGACACATTTCTTAAACCCTGTTATCTTTTTTTTTTTCTTTTAATCAAAAAATTGGACAAAAGTAAAACGGACGCATATGCCACCTTTTATACTTATGCCACAAGCCGGCGGTGGTGCCGTGTGTATCAGCTCTTGCTTTAGATGCCTTGCCCTCTCTCTATCTCTCTCCGTCTCTCTCTCTCTCTCTCTCTCTCTCTCACACACACACACACACACACACTCAAAGTCTTAAAATAAACCTAATTTCCTTTTTTTTTTTTTTAAGTTTTAATCATATAAAAATAAAATACATAAAATACAATCCCTTCCACACTGCAACCCCAACAAAACGCCAAAGCAATCCCAACCCTGACTCATCCTTTACTTTCTGGTTTCGATTCTCTCACTCTCTAACATTCTCTCACTTCTTTCTTTTTGTACGCCAGACTGCGGATGTTTATGCATCGATCACATCTCTCTCCTGCCTCTCAGGTCTCTCTCTCTCTCTGTCTCTCCCTCTCTCTCTCTCTCTCTCTCTCTCTATATATATATATATATATATATATGAATCTATATGTCTGATCTGTTTACCCTTGTATTAAAGATGACGGTTTTCTCTTCTAGGGTTTTGTTTTCTTCTAGTCTCTTTTTGTACTTCATTCTTGATTTTATCCTTTATCTTTGTGTTTCTTTTTTTTGTTTTTTTTTTTCTAAAAAAGCTTTTTTTTTTTTTTTGGGTTGTTGTTATTATAGTAGCTGAAAGTAGAGAAGCGGAGTTAGACGAAATGACATCGATAAGATCGAGCTTGCCGTCGAGGTTGCGGCAGCTTTTGTCCGGCGAAAGCATCGTCAGCACCTCTTCAAAGCTCGACTCTGAGCCCGTGAGTTCCTTTCTCCTTCCCTTTCTTTTTTCCATTTTTTTTGAGAAAAAATTGAATTTTTTTGTTATTTATTCAATTCATATCCTTTTTCTTTTTACCTAGTTTTGGGCTTTCTCGGATTTGTCAGTTTTCCTTCATCTGTCAAATTAGCTTTGGGTTAATCTTTTTTTTTTTTAATCTCCTCATCGTTTGCTTGGTGTTAATGGAGATGGATTATAAATTCATGGTAAGGAGCTTCTAATTTTGCAAATTTTATTTTGTGTAAAATGGGCTAGATACAATAGTTGGTGCCAATTTAGTTTTAGCTAGTAGTTTGAAGTCTAACTGGTTGCCTAAGCATGGAGCATTCATGTTTAATGGGTTGGATTAGGGCTGACTTACTTCACTTGCTAAAAGCAATTTCATTTTCTTAATTCTTTTTCTTGTTTTCTTGGAATAATATGCAATAAGTATGCATAGGTGTGTGACAAGACATTTTTACCGCACCACCATGAGCATAGGTATTTGTTTTCTGAAAAACCATTCCAATGGAATCTGAATTCTTTCCTATATGAAAATTGATTGTGCATGGGGATAATGAGCTAAGTAGCCATTTTGTGGGATCCTGACCAGCATCTTCTTTAAAAAAAAAAAAAAAAAAAAAACAAAAGTAAAATTATGGAAATTGTGGTGGACCTTCATGCAAAAGAAACATTCTTGGGGTTTCAACCTGAAGGATTAGAGTATATGTTTTCTAAGCGGCTACTTAATGCAATAATGTGTAAGAACTAACAGTACCATATTCTTGTGAATGCTGAAGTGGATGGTTTTTTTCTAGCAATCACAGAACATGCAATGAAGTTTTAACTTTCAAAAATTTTTATGGAGTTATGGGCTAAGATTTTGATGTTGGAATTCAACCAATAATGAGCACTCTATTATCTTGTACATCAAAGGCTGTGATTAATTCAGCTCTGTTTCTTGCTTTTGGGTCCTGCATTTTTTAAGGCAATTTGACATAACTTCACTATATTTTTTTCCCTTTCTTGGTGCTGTGGTCTGCTTGAGGGTGTGCTTTAGATTAGCTAGTGATGGACTGCATAGTTAGGCATTGCTTATTCCTTTTTGGATGTTTTACAATCTAGTGCTATCTTTGTTGCTAATAATATTTGTATATTTTTTAGCAGTACATTTCTTTTGTGAATTGTAAGCCTACAGTATTTCTTTATAATGTTCCAGTCCTGTCATTGGGGCTGTGGAACTTAATTTGATACTGGTAACTTAAGATTTACTTGAAATTTGTAATAAATTTTGTTCACCTTATTGTTGAGTTTGGGAATGGACCCAGTTTTTTATTAGGCCCAATGTTCCTCTTCTTTAAAATTGGATCCTGCATTTTGCCAACTACTATTGTGCTTATTTTTTGTTGTTATCAGTGCAGTAGTTCAATTCTAGTGATTTGCAATGAAGTGTGCATTTTAAACTCTTCTGTTCTAGTCCATGGGCTCATACCATTTACCAGTGAGTGGTAGTCATCAATAGAAATCCATTTTGGCTCCACCTTGATGAGTGTATTGGGCTGTTAAGGCTTAAGTGCTGCATAACATAGCACCATCATGAGTAAATTGCATAATTGATCAGTAATGACATTAGTATACTATAACAGGGGAAAAAATTTATCTTGCATGCTCTGAAAATGGCTTTTTGCTCATTGGTTTAGCCTTGTAATTATCTAGGTCAATTCTTACAATCTCAACATCTCCCTTGGTGCCAATTCTCAGTATGCTTTTTGATTAAGTGGTCCAGGATGGATACCAGCCTGTGCAGAATGTTGACAAATCAGATTTTGAGTCCTAGGGGATTTAAGTTCTTGAATGTGTTGCATAACATGTATCAAGCATGTGGTTTTTTGTATTTGTATGTTTTGTCATATTTTTGGGGTTTGAGGTATTCATCTAAAGCTAGCCACAGGTATATCCAAACTTATGAAAGCTTTGAAAGATACTTTTATGCTTTTAGTTAGTATGGATTTTTTTTCCCTTTCTAAATCCTTTCTCTGCAGATCATTCTGACTTGTACTTTACTTACAGCCTCCTAAAATTAAAGCGTTCATTGACAAAGTGATCCAGAGTCCATTGCAAGATATAGCAATTCCCCTCTCTGGCTTTCGTTGGGAGTACGGCAAGGTAAAACATGCTTCTTCATGCTTGATGATGTTTTCTTTTCATTGTTTTTCATCTACTATCTCTTATATGGTGGTCTAATTTCAGGGAAATTTTCATCATTGGAGGCCACTGTTTCTGCATTTTGATACATACTTCAAGACATATTTGTGTAGTAGGAATGATCTTCTTTTGTCAGATAGTATATCTGAAGATGATAGTTCATTTCCCAAGCATGCAGTTCTACAAATTTTACGGGTTATGCAAACAATTTTAGAGAATTGTCACAACAAGAGTTCGTTTGATGGTTTAGAGGTATGCTTCTAAAGCCTGAAGACTAATGTTCCATTACATAGGTGATTGTAGTCTTGTTCTATATTATTTTAACACGTATGCCTTATGTGATAGTATTCTTTCCCTCCATGAACATCTTTAATCCTTGTTCTCATTACATACTTTCACTGGTTTCCTTTCAGCATTTCAAGCTTCTGCTAGGATCCACTGATCCTGAGGTTCTTATAGCTACACTGGAGACTCTTTCAGCACTTGTGAAGATTAACCCCTCTAAGCTGCATGGTAGTGGGAAGTTGATTGGATGTGGATCGGTTAATAGCTGTCTCCTGTCACTAGCACAGGGATGGGGAAGCAAGGAGGAGGGCTTGGGCTTGTACTCTTGTGTTATAGCTAATGAGAGAACCCGGGAAGGGCTATGCTTGTTTCCATCTGATGTAGATAGTAGTCAAGACAAGTCTCAATACCAGATTGGTTCATCCCTTTATTTTGAACTGCATCATCTCAATGACCAAAGTACTCAGGAAAAAACTGGGAATGTGAATTCTAGTAATTTGAGGGTTATACACATGCCAGATCTGCACTTACGGAAGGAAGATGATCTATTATTGATGAAAGAATGTATTCAGCAGTACAATGTGCCTCCTGACCTTCGGTTTTCATTGCTGACCAGAATCAGATATGCTTGTGCTTTTCGTTCTCCTAGACTATGTAGACTGTACTGCAGGATTTGCATGCTTGCATTTATTGTGCTTGTTCAGTCTAGTGATGCTAGTGAGGAACTGACTTCTTTTTTTGCTAATGAGCCTGAGTACACAAATGAGTTAATTAGGATTGTACGGTCAGAAGAAAGTGTTCCTGGAACCATTAGAACTCTTGCAATGCTTGCCTTAGGAGCTCAGGTAGCTGCCTATTCAGCATCCCATGAGCGGGCGCGAATTTTGAGTGGATCAAGTATTAGTTTTGCTGTGGGGAACCGAATGATTCTCCTTAATGTGCTTCAGAGGGCTGTTTTGTCCCTGAAAAACTCCAGTGATCCATCATCTCTTGCCTTCGTTGAGGCACTTCTTCAATTCTATTTGCTTCATATTGTTTCATCCTCAGCTTCAGGGAATAATGTTAGAGGATCGGGAATGGTTCCGACATTTTTACCTCTTTTGGAGGATTCTGATTTTAATCACATGCATCTTGTCTATTTGGCCGTAAAAGCCCTCCAAAAGCTAATGGATTGCAGTAGTTCAGCTGTTCCACTTCTTAGAGAATTGGGCGGAGTAGAGCTTTTGTCTCAGAGGCTACAGACAGAGGTACATAGGATAGTTGGCTTCACTGGAGAGAACAATAGTTCAATGTTAATCGGGGAGTCCTCCAGATGTAGTGATGATCATATCTATTCCCAGAAAAGGCTCATAAAGGTTCTCTTGAAGGCATTCGGGTCTGCTACATTTGCTCCTGCAAATAATTCTAGAGCTCTAAATTCTCATGATAGTTCTTTACCCTCTACTTTGTCATTGATATATAAAAATGCAGAGAAATTTGGAGGTGATATTTATTACTCAGCTGTGACTGTTATGAGTGAAATTATCCACAAGGATCCGACATGTTTTACTGTTTTGCATGAAGTGGGTCTTCCGGATGCATTTTTATCCTCAGTGATAGCTGGAATACTTCCCTCTTCTAAGGCCCTTACATGTGTTCCAAATGGTCTTGGTGCTATATGTCTTAATGCCAAAGGCTTGGAAGCAGTGAACGAGACTTCAGCCTTACGGTTTCTGATTGACATCTTCACCAAAAGGCATTACGTGTTAGCAATGAATGATGCCATTGTCCCTTTGGCCAATGCTGTGGAAGAGCTTTTCCGGCATGTATCTTCTCTGAGAGGCACGGGTGTTGATATCATTATAGAAATAATTCACAAAATTGGTTCCCTTGGGGATAATAGTTTTGTTGTGTCAGCTGGGAAATCTAGTGGGAGTTCTGCAATGGAAACAGATTCTGAAGTAAAGGAAATTGAGGGGCATTGCTCTTTAGTTTCTGGAGTTGATACAGGCACTGAAGCTGTCAATAATGAGCAACTTATTCAGCTTTGCATTTTTCATTTAATGGTTCTGCTTCACAGAACAATGGAAAATTCTGAAACATGTCGGTTATTTGTTGAAAAGTCTGGAATTGAGGCACTGCTGAAGCTTTTATTGCAGCCTAGTGTTGTTCAGTCATCTGAAGGGATGTCTATTGTCCTACATAGCACAATGGTTTTCAAGGGCTTTATGCAACATCACTCTGGACCTCTGGCACGTGCATTCTGTGTCTGTCTTAGGGATCATCTAAAAAAAGCTTTGGCTGGATTTTACAGAGCACCAGGATCATTTTTGCTGGATCCTAAGGCAACACTGGATGATGAAATCTTTTCTTCACTTTTTCTTGTTGAGTTCCTTCTGTTTCTTGCTGCCTCAAAAGACAATCGATGGGTAGCTGCACTGCTTGCAGAGTTTGGAAATGATAGTAAAGATGTTCTGGAGGATATTGGATGTTTGCATCGGGAAGTCCTTTGGCAGATTGCTTTGATTTTGGATGCCAAAGTTGGAAGGGATGATGAGGATGTCGGTTCTGCCACAGATTCACAACAGTTAGAATCGAATACAAATGAATCTGAGGAACAACGAATTGACTCCTTCAGGCAATTTTTTGATCCATTTTTGAGAAGGAGAGCATCAGAATGGAGTATTGAATCCCATTTTTTGGACCTTATAAGTTTGTACCGTGATATTGGACGTGCTACTGGACTTCAACAGGGATTGAGCACTGATGGTATTTCCAACAGGTTGGGGCCCATGCATCAACCCCATCATTCTGAACCTTCAGATAATACTGATGGCATAACTAGAATGGAATTTGACAAGCAAAGATCCTATTATCGATCTTGCTGTGATGTGGTGAGGTCACTATCCTTTCACATAATGCATTTGTTTCAAGAATTAGGAAAGGCAATGCTGCTTCCTTCTCGTCGGCGTGATGACACTGTAACTGTTTCCCCATCTTCTAGAGCAGTGGCAAGTACTATTGCTTCCATTGGTCTGGATCACATGAATTTTGGTGGTCATGGAAGTGCTTCTGGATCGGAGACATCCATATCAACGAAGTGCCGATACTTTGGCAGGGTCATTGATTTCATTGATGGCATTCTACTGGACAGGCCAGATTCCTGTAATCCAATTCTGTTAAATTGTTTATACAGGCATGGTGTTATCCATTCAGTTTTGACCACATTTGAAGCCACCAGTCAATTGCTTTTTGCTGTTAACAGAGCCCCTCTTTCCCCTATGGAGACAGATGATGGGAATGGGAAACAGGATTGGAAGGAAGGGACAGATCATCCTTGGATTTATGGTCCTTTGGCAAGATATGGTAAACTGATGGATCACCTAGTGACATCCTCATTTATTCTATCTCCATTTACAAAGCACTTGCTTGTACAACCTCTAGCAAATGGAAGTATAACTTCTCCCCAGGATGCGGAGGCGTTTGTTAAGTTGCTTCAATCCATGGTGCTTAAGTCTGTGCTTCCTGTTTGGAGTCATCCACGGTTCACTGATTGCAGTAATGATTTTATCAGCGGAGTGATTTCTGTTGTTAAGCACATCTATTCAGGAGTTGAAGTGAAAAATGTCAGTAATAGCACCACTGCTCGTGTGACTGGTCCTCCTCCTAATGAAACAGCTATTTCAACAATAGTGGAGATGGGGTTTTCCAGGCCTAGGGCTGAAGAAGCTCTGAGGCAGGTTGGCTCAAATAGTGTGGAATTGGCAATGGAGTGGTTATTCTCCCATCCTGAGGAAATTCAAGAAGAAGATGAACTTTCTCGTGCCCTGGCCCTCTCTCTTGGGAGTTCAGAAACATATGCAAAGGAAGATGCCACAATTGCAAATTCTCAACAGGTTGAAGAAGAGATGGTCCAACTTCCACCGGTTGAGGAGCTGCTATCAACATGTGCAAAGCTTCTGCAAGTGAAGGAGCCTCTAGCTTTTCCTGTTCGGGATCTTCTTGTGTTGATGTGCTCGCAAAATGATGGTCAATATAGGTCTAGCATCATATCTTTTATTCTTGACCAAGTGAAAGATCGAAGTGTCATTTCTGACAGCAGAAATGGTACTATGTTATTTGCTCTTTTTCACGTTCTTGCCTTGATTTTCCATGAAGATATGGTGGCTCGGGAAATTGCATCCAAGGGTGGTCTTGTTAAGATTGTGTCAGATTTGCTTTCACAATGGGATTCTGGTTTGATGCAGGGAGAAAAACACCAGGTTCCAAAATGGGTAACAACAGCTTTTCTTGCTATTGATCGGCTCCTGCAAGCAGATCAAAAATTGAATTCAGAAATTTTAGAGCAGTTGAAAAAGGATGAAAGCAGTGGTCAGCAAAGCTCTGTTAGTGTTGATGAGGATAAGAATAATGGATTGCATTCTGCACTGGGACCACCTATAAAACATGTAGATGTAAATGAGCAGAAGAGACTTATTCAGATTGCTTGCAATTGTATCAGGAATCAACTCCCATCTGAAGCAATGCATGCTGTTCTGCAGCTGTGTTCCACTCTTACCAGAACCCATCCTGTTGCTATATGTTTTCTTGAAGCTGAAGGTGTAAGTTCACTACTTTCTCTGCCAACAAGCAGTCTATTTCCTGGATTTGACACTCTTGCTGCTACTATTGTCTGTCATGTCCTTGAAGATCCCCAAACACTCCAGCAAGCAATGGAATCTGAGATCAAGCATAGCCTTGTAGCTGCTGCTAACAGACATTCAAATGGAAGAGTCGCCCCACGTAATTTTCTTTTGAACTTAAGTTCTGTCATCTCGCGGGATCCTGTGATTTTTATGCAGAGTGCACAATCAGTTTGCCAAGTTGAGATGGTAGGTGAAAGGCCTTACATTGTGTTGCTGAAAGATCGTGAGAAAGATAAAAGCAAAGAGAAAGAGAAAGAAAGGGAGAAAACATTGGAAAAGGAAAAATTGTATGTTACTGATGGGAAGGTTGCTTTGGGCAATGTGAACACATCACCTGGGAGCGGGCATGGCAAAGATTCCATTTCCAAGAGTGCTAAAGTTCACCGGAAATCTCCTCAGAGCTTTATAAATGTTGTTGAGCTTCTTTTGGATTTCATCAGTAGTTTTATACCTCCTGTGAAAGAAACAACAAGGGATTTGCTGGATGATGGGCCATCATGGAATGATATGGACATTGATGTCTCTGGAGTCAAGAGAAAAGGAAAAGCAATTGCCACTGTGCCTGAGGAGACTGGAACCAGTGATCAGGAAGTTTCTGCTTCACTTGCAAAGGTTGTATTCATCCTGAAGCTTCTGACAGAGATTCTTTTGATGTACTCTTCATCCGTTCAGGTGGTGCTTAGAAGAGATGCTGAACTTAGCAGCTGCAGGGGTCCACAAAGGGGGCCTAACAGTTTGTGCACTGGAGGAATATTTCACCATATTCTTCACTGGTTCATTCCATATTCTCAGAATTTGAAGAAGGAAAAGAAAGTTGAGTGTGACTGGAGGCATAGACTAGCAAGTAGGGCTAGTCAATGTTTGGTGGCATCATGTGTCCGTTCGGCTGAGGCAAGAAGGAGAATATTCACAGAGATCAGTTGTATTTTCAGTGAGTTCGTCAATTCTTGCCATGGTTTTAGGCCACCAACCAATAACATGCAGGCATATGTTGATCTGCTTAATGATGTACTGGCTGCTCGTGGCCCCACTGGTTCATATCTCTCTCCAGAAGCTTCTGCTACTTTCATAGATGTTGGTTTGGTTAAATCCTTGACTAAAACTCTTGAAGTGCTTGATTTGGACCATGCTGACTCTTCAAAAATTGTAACTGGGCTCATTAGAGCTCTTGAATTGGTGACCAAAGAACATGTTACCTCCATTGATTCTAGTGCAGGAAAGAGTGAGAATTCAGCAAAACCCCCCGCTCAGAGCCAATCTGGAGAAGCTGGAAATGTTGACAGATCACTGTCCACAGAAATGGCATCCCAATCCAATCACAATTTGATGTCAGCCAGCCTTTCTGAGGCATTTAATGCTGTGCAAAGCTATGTTCAATCTGAAGCTGTCACTGAAGAGATGGAGCATGACCAGGACCTTGATGGGAGTTTTGCCCCTACTACTGAGGAAGACCACATGCAGGAAACTCCTGAGGATATGCAGCGTCTTGAAAATGGTATTGGTACTGTTGGAATACAATTTGAAATCCAGCCCCATGAACAAGGAACTCTTGATGAAGATGAAGAGGATGAGGAGATGTCTGGGGATGATGGGGATGAAGCAGATGATGACGAAGATGATGATGAGGGGCACAATGAGCTGGAAGAGGATGTAGTCCATCACTTACCACATCCTGACACAGATCAAGATGACCATGATATTGAGGATGATGAGTTCGATGAGGAAGTCTTGGAGGAAGACGATGAAGATGAGGAGGAAGATGAGGATGGAGTTATTCTTAGGCTGGAAGAGGGCATCAATGGGATAAATGTTTTTGATCGTATAGAAGTTTTTGGTAGAGATCATGGATTTCCTAGTGAAACTCTTCATTTAATGCCAGTTGAAGTTTTTGGTTCTAGACGCCAAGGACGAACTACATCAATCTACAATCTTCTTGGCAGGAGTGGTGACATTGCTGCTTCCTCTAACCACCCCCTTTTGGTAGGACCACCTTCACAGCATGCTGCCCATCCAAGACAAGCAGGTGAGCTGTTCTACTGATGGTTGCTTTGTAGTTTTTCCTTGCTTTTATTGAAGTTCTTTTGTATGACTGGTGATCTTTAACTTGTAAGTGGAGTTGTACATCAACTTGAGCAAATTTTGCTCTTAGTTTTAGTATCTTGATAAATTTTTAGTGTATGGTCTTATCAGATAGGAATTTGGAGAACACCTCATCGCAGTTGGATACTATTTTCCGGTCCTTGAGAAATAGGCGCCATGGGCACCGACTGAATTTGTGGATTGATGATAACCAGCAAAGTGGTGGATCTAATGCATCTTTACCCCAAGGGCTGGAGGAGTTGCTCATTTCTCTGTTGAGGCAGCCAGCATGTGATAAATCTTCTGATCAGAACAATTCAGCAGTAGAACCTAAAAATAATGGTGAGGTTAGCCAGTTGCAGGAACCAGAAGCTGGTGCACAGGACAATGTTCCTGTTGAAAACAATGTGAATCATGAGAGCAGTAATGCACCTCCTCCTACAGTGGCCATTGATGTTTCTGGAAACACTGAAAGGGACAAATCAGTCGCTGGTGATTGTCACTCGCATTCTGTTGAAATGCAGTTTGAACAGAATGACTCAGCTGTCCGTGATGTTGAAGCAGTGAGCCAAGAAAGTAGTGGAAGTGGGGCAACATTAGGAGAAAGCCTTCGGAGCCTAGATGTTGAAATTGGAAGTGCTGATGGGCATGATGATGGTGGAGAGAGGCAAGGTTCGGCAGATAGAACGCCGTTGGATCCACAAGCAATGAGGACAAGAAGAATGAATGCATCTGTAAGTGGAAGGGAAGCAACCCTTCATAGCGTCACTGAAGTTTCAGAAAATTCCAGCCGGGAAGCAGAGCAGGATGGTCCTGCCATGGAGCAGCAAATTGGTGGCGATGCCAGTTCTGGATCAATTGATCCAGCATTCTTGGATGCCCTTCCTGCAGAATTGCGTGCTGAAGTTCTCTCTGCTCAGCAGGGTCAAGTGGCACAACCTCCAAATTCTGCACCACAAAATACAGGAGATATTGACCCTGAGTTTCTTGCAGCACTTCCTCCAGATATCCGGGCTGAAGTTTTGGCACAGCAGCAAGCACAAAGGCTTCAACAATCTCATGAACTTGAAGGCCAGCCTGTGGAAATGGATACAGTCTCCATCATTGCAACATTTCCTTCTGATCTGCGAGAAGAGGTAGATTCTTTCTAGTACTTGCTTGATTGTGGAGTATTAAGACAACTAATTATTTGGCCATCTTCAGGTCCTTCTCACATCATCTGATGCCATTCTTGCCAATCTCACCCCTGCTTTAGTTGCGGAGGCAAATATGTTGCGTGAAAGATTTGCCCATCGCTATCATAATCGTGCACTCTTTGGTATGTACCCTAGGAGTCGCCGGGGTGAGCCCTCTAGACGGGGTGAAGGTATTGGATTGAGTCTGGAGAGAGCTAATATTATGTCACGGAGGTCAGTTACTGCTAAGCTTGTTGAAGCTGATGGTGCTCCTTTAGTTGGGACTGAATCTCTACAGGCAATGATTCGGGTGCTTTGCATAGTTCAGGTACTCATTCAGTTACACAAATTTTCTCTTGATACATGCTACCCATTTTCTAATCAATTTGTTGTTTGAACTGATTTTTCAGCCACTGTATAAGGGTTCATTTCAGAGGCTTCTTCTGAATTTGTGTGCCCATGGTGAAACCAGAACTGCTCTGGTAAAAATACTAATGGACATGCTGATGCTTGATACAAGAAGGCCTATCAATATTCCAAATGCTTCTGAGCCATCATATCGGCTCTATACTTGTCACGGAAATGTGATGTACTCTCGTCCACAATCCTTTGATGGTAAAATATTTTATGTGAATTATTTTTCTGTCAGGTGATCTATTAGTGGCTAGTTCAAGAATTTTGGACTCTGGTTAAATATAAGCAATTTCAATAAGCATCAAAGCTAGAACTAAATATAGCCCAACAAGATTATATTGATATAAAAGATGACCATGAATGCAAAAATTCCAACATTAAAACATCTTCATGGAGTTTTCCATTAGCAGCATGATTTGGGCTTGACAATGTTGTGCCAATTTTCACTTAGAATAAGTATGCTGTCAGCAATATTGACATATAATCTGCCAATTTCATTGAAACCATGTTCTTACCATTTGTCAGATTTACATTAAAAATGCCCAACCCAGAAGGAACTAAGAAACCATTAATAAATTCATTCTAAACATGCCCTTGCTAACTTTGATCTCCAGTCAAAGTGAGATTGTTTAGTTCTTTTCAGCAAATGTATTTTTCAGCACTATTAGGAGTTTGTGGCTTATGGTATGTGGTGTACTTTGCAGGGGTTCCACCCTTGGTCTCTCGGCGTATACTTGAGACCCTGACGTACCTGGCACGAAATCATCCTCATGTAGCAACAATTTTACTTCAGTTTAGGTTGCCACTTCCTGCACCACTGGAGCAGTCATACACTGGAACTGGCAAGGCTGCAATGCTTATTGAAGAGAATGAAATTGATAGACAGTGGCATAAAGGGGAATATGTATCAGTTGCCTTGCTTTTGGGCCTCTTGAACCAACCTCTTTACTTGAGGAGCATTGCACATCTTGAACAGGTGATGTTCATACAATATGATACTTTCGTTCATGAAGTATATTAGCATGACCTTGGGGCTGTAGTGGGGATGTTGTGATTCTCACATCTGGTTCCTCTTGCAGCTTCTCAATTTACTGGAGGTTATCATTGACAGTGCTGAAAGAAAGTCAAGCTTCCCAGAAAAATCAGGAAATGCTATGACTGCTCCTCACATATCCACCACAGGTGCTGACATTAGTGGGGAAGCTGGCACAGCTTCTTTAGTAAATGTGGGTTCATCATCCAGTGGTGTTGATTCCTCTAAACTGACAGCTTCGGGTGCAAGTAATGAATATGATGCTCAAAGTATACTCCTTAACCTTCCAGAGGCAGAACTTCGGCTTCTGTGTTCATTGCTTGCTCGGGAAGGGTATGATTAAGTTTTAGACCTACAGCCTTCTGATTTAACATTTTTGTATTCTGTTTCTCATGTTAATCTGTCATAATTCAATGCTTGGCAATATTCCTGTGGTTATGCTTACCAACTGTCATGTTTGGATCTCTGTTATTCTGGTCAGTTCTTGTTCTAACATGATTGTCTTCTGCTCTCAGTCTGTCTAACATGATTGTCTTCTGCTCTCAGTCTGTCAGATCATGCATATACTCTTGTGGCGGAGGTAATGAAGAAGTTGGTGGCTTTTGCCCCCACTCATTGTCAATTTTTTATTAACGAGCTAGCGGATGCTGTGCAAAGCTTGACCAAGTCTGCTATGCAAGAGCTGCATGTATTTGGAGAAGAAGTTAAAGCACTCCTAAGCACATCATCCTCTGATGGTGCTGCAATTTTAAGGGTTTTGCAGGCATTGAGCTCTCTTGTCACATCACTGATTGAGAAAGAGAAAGGCCAGCAAATTCTTCCAGAAAAGGAGCATACTGCTGCTCTTTCTCAGGTATCTGACATCAATGCAGCTTTGGAGCCTCTGTGGCTGGAACTTAGCACTTGCATAAGCAAAATAGAGAGCTATTCAGATGCTGCACCTGATACACTTCTTCCCACAAGAGCTTCTGCCTCTAAACCATCTGGAGTAATACCTCCTCTTCCTGTAGGCTCGCAGAACATCTTGCCATATATTGAATCATTCTTTGTGATGTGTGAGAAGATACATCATGCACAGGCAGGTATCATTCATGACTATGGTAATGTAGTACCTGAAGTTGAAGATGCAAGCACTTCTAATGGACAGCAGAAAACCTCGGGCCCTGTCTTGAAGTCTGATGAGAAACACATTGCTTTTGTGAAGTTCTCAGAGAAACACAGGAAGCTGCTTAATGCTTTTATCCGTCAGAATCCAGGGTTGCTTGAGAAGTCATTCTCACTTATGCTGAAGGTTCCGCGCTTTGTTGATTTTGATAACAAGCGTGCTCACTTCAGATCAAAAATTAAGCATCATCACAATCATCTTCACAGTCCTTTGAGAATTTCTGTGAGAAGAGCCTACATACTAGAAGATTCATATAACCAACTTCGCATGCGATCAACTCAAGAGTTGAAAGGACGATTGACTGTTCATTTTCAAGGAGAGGAAGGTGTTGATGCTGGTGGACTTACCAGGGAATGGTATCAGTTGTTGTCCAGAGTTATTTTTGACAAGGGAGCGCTACTTTTCACGACGGTGGGGAATGAATCAACATTTCAGCCTAATCCCAACTCTGTTTACCAAACAGAACATCTGTCGTACTTCAAGTTTGTTGGCCGAGTTGTGAGTAATTTTAAATGCTTACTCACTGACTCTCTCTCTCTCTCTCTCTCTCTCTATCACACACACACAGAGTAGACAAAATTTTAGGTGGGGATTATTATTGAACATTCTTGTTGGATTAGATGTTGATTAGATTCTTTGTCTTTATTCTTGACTATACTTTTCAGGTTGGAAAAGCACTTTTTGATGGGCAACTCTTGGATGTCCATTTTACTCGATCTTTCTACAAGCATATTTTAGGAGTTAAAGTTACATATCATGACATTGAGGCTATTGATCCTGATTACTTTAAAAATCTGAAATGGATGCTTGAGGTACCATCCATATCACCTTTTTGTAGACCTCCCCATTCCCCACTTGTTTCCACAGTTCCAGGGGCCCAGAACACTTACTTGTTATGCCTTTGCTTTGCCAGAATGACATAAGTGATGTTTTGGACCTCACTTTTAGTATTGATGCTGACGAGGAGAAGCTTATACTCTATGAAAGGAACAAAGTAATATTCTCCCTAATACCTTTGTGATTTGAGTTTCCTTCAACCGTCTTTTATAATTCAGTTTGGACTAAATATGTTGCAGGTAACTGA
Organism: Rhizophora mangle; assembly: GCA_037832345.1. Taxonomy (NCBI): domain Eukaryota; kingdom Viridiplantae; phylum Streptophyta; class Magnoliopsida; order Malpighiales; family Rhizophoraceae; genus Rhizophora; species Rhizophora mangle. The sequence continues at coordinate 3,078,952 of JBAPLJ010000320.1, forward strand.
CTATGAACTGATCCCTGGTGGACGTAATACGAAAGTCACTGAGGAGAATAAGCACCAATATGTTGACTTGGTTGCTAAGCATCGATTGACTACTGCAATTCGTCCTCAAATTAATGCCTTCCTGGAAGGATTCAATGAATTAATTCCCAGGGAATTGATATCCATTTTCAATGACAAGGAATTTGAATTATTGATAAGTGGGCTTCCTGAAATTGATTGTAAGTTTCTTTTACTGCCCTTAAGTGCTTAATTCCCCCTTCCCTCCTTTTCTGTCTCCTAAAACAGCCTAATCCAAAAGCATTTCCAATATATAAGCAAGGCATTAAAACCATGTTCTACATCTATGTCTTCCAGTGGATGACCTGAGGGCCAATACTGAGTACTCGGGTTATAGTGCTGCATCCCCCATCATACAATGGTTTTGGGAGGTTGTGCAAGGGTTCAGCAAGGAGGATAAGGCTTGTCTTCTACAGTTTGTGACAGGCACCTCCAAGGTACATTTTATATGGATTTTTCAATTTATTTATAGTTTTTTCTTGCATACTGTTTTCCTTCTGTATTGGATTTCACAGTTGTGATAAACCTCCATTACTAAGTTGGCATTTTTAATATGAGTAGTTTGCCCAACTCAACAAATAAAATAGAGTCAAGCGAAGTAACCATCAACATGGCAAACTGTTGACAAAAGTGTAAAACATTGCATATATAATCAATTTCTCTGAAATACAAAATGATGGCATATCGCATACAATTCTGCTTATGGGAGATTCTGAGGATTTTCCTACCCCTTGCTAAATGTCTTTTTTTTTTTTTTTTTTTATATTATCATTTTGATTGCATGAGAACTGGTTTTCTAGAATATTGAATCCTTATGAACATAGGCTGCAGTGTTTATCTGTTTTGGAAGCTGATTCTTTTCTGGGATATTTTCATCCTATTACAGTTAGTTTACTACATTAGTGCAAATAGTTGTTCGCCTACCCTTCACTCGTTGCAAATTTCCAGTTGAATGGTTATATCTGTGGAGTGACTCGAGCGCTGATCTTCTAATACGTGCAGGTGCCTTTAGAAGGTTTTAGTGCACTTCAGGGAATCTCGGGTTCACAGAAGTTTCAGATACACAAGGCCTATGGGAGCCCTGATCACTTGCCTTCTGCCCATACTTGGTAATCTTGTATTCTAACCACTTAATTGTTTTAATAATTAGTTTTCTGGGGCTCGTTGTAGTCCCTTTTTTCTTATTCTTCTTTTTCTCTACAATTGTAATTATGTTGAAATTATGTAAAATTAACTTTCAATCAACTGATTTTTTTGACCAGCTTCAATCAGTTGGATTTACCAGAGTATCCTTCAAAACAACATTTGGAGGAAAGACTACTGCTCGCCATTCATGAAGCCAATGAAGGTTTTGGATTTGGTTAGTCTCACAGGGGAGATGTAGAGTAGTCATGTAGATAATATAAGTACACATGTCACAGGCTGTCATGATAAGGAATTGTGTAAAGGGAGATGGCTATGAGATAACTCGAGTTTCTAAATGTTGATATACTGTATAGTCCTTCACTGGCTATGGAATTGGCTCCGGCAGATTTTAAACGTGCCAATCTGTGCCGTTTCCCGTGATCCCTCCTGCTCTCCCCTCTGCTCCGCAACACTCCTTAATCCCCTGTTTTCCCAGCTTCTGGTTATGATCAGCTAATTCCGTTTCTCTGTCTTGACCTCATCATTGTAGTTTGTGGACTTGGCACTTGCTGATCTCATATCCGTTGTTGTTCAAGCCCTACATATTAAAGACATAGGGGCAGGAATCTGTACAACAAATCCTGTGATGAACATCGCTACAACATCATCATTGTGGTTTGTGGGTGGGTATCAAGTTATCAGAACCTATGAGCTTCGACGCAACAATGATAGAGAACCCAACAGCTTAGCTTACAAACAAAACAATTCTGCTTTTCGCTCGACCTATGAGTACTTGACTTCACTCCTAACCAGTCTTACTAGAATTAAAGCCGAATAATGTAGGCAAATTGTCGAACCATTGGGGGATTTACGTACATCTGTAAGGTGAAAATTGTATGTCAATTACCGTTATATAAACCATTTCAAGAAATAATTAAACTAATGTTACACACCAAAATGAAGGCCGAAATCCATACTATTTTTAATTGCAACTACAGATCTCTGAGACATTAAAGCTCATCGTAAGCAAGAAGCTTTATTTTGTCGAACAGATCCTGGAGGGTCACTTATTTCCGTACAAAATCCTCGTATGAGAAGGAGCTGCAATACCATAACAGGAATTTTCTTGGCTTCTTTCTAGTAACAATCCAAAAATCATTATGAAGTTACCACCCCACTATATCTTTCCGAGATCAGCATCTTACCAGCATATTGGCACCTGAATTGTACAAAATGCAAAATCATCAAGTCATACGTAGGCCTTGAGAATCAAGGCTTTTTACTTTGCTGGGGAGGATTGCGCAGCAGACTCTGGGAAGCAGATGAGCGGCTTTCTGTAAAATTGGAATTGCATTTCAATTACCACTATATTAATGATAACCACCCAAATATAAACATTAACCGCCGACTGAAGACATTATTAATTTAATAATTGCAGCAACGTATGTTTATTCAAAGAAAGCTTTTCTTAAGCATTTAAACAATAATTCAACAGGCTGTTACGCCCAAGCGTGCTTTGCGCGGAAGAAAGGAGGAAGAAAGCGAAGAATCGATAAGATTGTCGAGAGCAACAGAAGATTAGATAGACTAATGTGTTATTTCATATATACACTTCTATGTACATTTCTAAAACGTTGCCTGCCAACTACATGGACGCGCTACTTTGTTAAAACGCGCCAAGATGTTAAAACTTATCCAACCTGATGCCTTCGAATGGGCCAATACCAAGCCCAAAATGCATGAGCATACCACTGCCATTGGAGCCACGACTTAAATTCTCAAAGCCCATAAAATGTATTTTAAAATATATTTTCATTTTTGCAAGATTTTAAATATATTCTATTATAAGAATCAATGTGGCATTAGTCCACGGATACTTGAATAGTAAAAATACACAACTACAGATAAGTATCATTGCAACTATGCCAATCAAAATAAATTATGTCTTCGACCAGGTTGTGTCCAAAACACTTCAATATTCATCTAACATTCTCATAATTTGTTGCTGTTGTGAATTGATGGTTAGGTGTCCAAAACAAGTAAGGCAATTTGTGATGTTCCATTTTCATTATAGGTTTTGCTGTTGCAAATTAATGGCTAGAGGGACCGTAGCCAGACAGCAGACCTTTGAATTCCGCAAAGCAAAATAAATCCAGCTATAATTTAACTTTCCCAAGTCTATCTCTAAGCAATGACCATTGAGCAAGCACCAGCAGACGATTACAATGTCAGAAGGCAAAAAGTATTTAAGTATACTGGGACACCTCTAAATAGCCGATGCCAACAAAACCAAGGTAAAATTTCTAATATCTACAAAATTTTTGAATACCTGTATAGACAACCGAATCCACAAGTCAGTATGCAAATATGTGTTTAACAAGAGCATCCCAGTGGGGGGTCTGGGGAAGATGGATATGTATCCAGAGGAAACTAATTCTTACTCACATGGTTTCAAGGCAACAAATCCGACTCCAGAAACATTTCTATCTTAAACAGATTATTTCCTTTAACACCAACTTGTACATGAAACAGCAAGGCAGCTTTTGAATCCATTTGGTTTATATAGGAACTGGGATATTCTCAATAATGCCTCTGCAAATCATTAAAAAATATCAACCCCTGAATTCATACAAATAAACATTTAATTTTTCTAGCACGATATATGAGTAACAGATAAAAAGAAATTAAAAAGATAGTATGAAACAGACAAATGCCACTGATAACTAGCAAGGTCTGAAGCATCCAAAAGTTGTTGAAATTTAATGGTTCCAAATATCCTCTAGCAGGAATGATACCATCTTAAGTGCTAAATAGACATTATATCAACTGTGAAAAGCCAATATGTGTCAAGATGGAGTCCTGTGTACGTCAAAGAATTGAAGCAGCAGAAAGTAATGGTACAGCTAATGAGTAAATATGTTATTGTGCCTACAGTGAGATGCCTTGCAGATCCATTCATGTTTATAATCTCAAGTTTTAAACTAATAACATACATAAGCCATTAGAGAATCAACATCTCTACTGTGCTCATCAAGTAAAAATTCCTATGCCCAAAAGAAATGCTGTAAACAGAAAAGACAACTTTGTACATACAATGATTTTAAATATCTGAAACAAAATACCTTGCGCTTCTTCAATTTTCCTGTTGAACTATTGTGAATACCATAGCCCATTGTTTGCTCACTAGTTCTATCCTCCAAAGGTAAGGCTTTGATTTCGTCAAAGAAACTATCAGTCAAACCATGCAACCTGGAACAAACAAAAGGAAAAAGCCAAGGACAAATGGCTATAATTAACCAAGCCTTACCACATGGTTAAATCAATGTCAATGATCCAATATAAAATATTCCCAAAAAAGCATTTATTTTTAATTACACATACCCATTTCTTGACTTCTTTAAGAATTTCTCCTTTCTTTTCTCTTTCTTTGTAAGAGGAACACGAGTAAAGATCTCCTCTTCTTGTCGAGCACGTTCTTCTAATTGTGCCTGAATTCTGAGGTGTTCTCTGCTCTCTATTCCAACACTTTCTCTAACCTGTGTTATAACATAAATGGCAGATAATTGAATTTTGAGCATGAAGCTTAAAGCTAGATAAAAGTAAGATCAGAGCAGATCACAACTAACCTCTTCAGGTCGTCCTTGCATGTCATCTATCAAGTCCTTTATATATCCCTGTCTAGCTTCTTGTAGAGTCCTTTTCTCTCCTCTTAAGGCATCCCTTTCCTGTTTTGAGATCTTATCTTCATCCATAATTGCTGGGGCAATTTTGGGAGGTCGATACACACCTGCACCATCCTACAGCATGCAAACATGGACTAAGCAAACTAAAGCTTTCCGCTTTTGTTACAACTATTGATTGATGTAAATTGTAATTACTAAGACTTACCTTAGGGTTTATATCATTCTTGGGAACAAGCATGTCTGGGTTTGGCCGATATTTCAACTGGTCTTCAGATTTCTGGGGCCCTCCGGCATTTTTTTCCTTCAGGTCTGCTTTGTCTGTTGCATTCCCAGCATCCCTTGTGAGCTTTTGGATTTGGTATTCAAGTTTCTTGTCAATTGGCCTGATCTGTTAATGAACACACAAGCGTGAACAGCAGTTCTTGACAATAAATAGACAGGTATAGAGACTGAAAGAAATCCATACCTTCTCCAAAAATAACCTTATTTCTACAAGGCTCTGAACTACAGGATGTCCCTGAATTGGAAGGCCTTTTGCCTTGCAAAGCAAATAGTAGACGAGTGATTGGCAATAGCTGAGGAGCAACAAATGTTTAGCCTCCAGATAGCTTATACCATCCGCTGTTGGAAAATTATTTGCTTTCACCTGTTAGATGCCACACGCAGGCAATAGAGCAACAAAAAGATTATGATTAACAAGACTGAGCATCAGTTCCAACAGCAACCATGGAAAATTATCTTTTCAATATCCCTAGAAATTCTGCATTTAGAAAGCAAAATTCAACAATATAGAAAATTTGCCAGAAGTAGCTCTTCCCCACCTTCGCAGTCAGAGCTTCCACTTTACTCCTCACTGCATCTAACCCATCTTTCATTTCTCTCAAAACTGCAGCTAACTGAGGAGCTTCCCTACACAAAGCTCCATCCTCATCAATTAGAACAAACAGTAAAAACAAAACGGAAAAGAGAAGAAAGAAAAACGTTCGGATACAAAACACCTACTTCTTTATTTTTCCTTCACCAAAATCACTGTTCGCGCTCCTCTCCATCGCATCCATGACAAGGCCAATCGTCTTGCGTCTCTCACTTACAACAAGACCACTGAAAAATAACAGGAGATGTTGCCATGGAACTAAAATTGTCGGAAACAGAAGAGCTAGGGTTTTTCGGGGTTAGCCTTTTTTTCGGTCCGAAGAAAAAGTCATGTTTTATATAATATATATATATATATATATATACATACATACATACAGGAAAAATAAGAGCAGACAGGATTCAAACACTGGTTTTTCCTTTGACACAAAGCCCACGAGCCCACAAGCCCACGAGCACTCTGGATGCTAAACATTTACTGCACTTCAGCTAAATGTTCGGCAATAGATAAGTGATTTTAAATCATATATAAATTAATTTAATTTATTGATTAAAAGAAAGACAAAATCAAATTAACTTGAAAATAAATCAATATATATATATATATATATATATATATATATATAGTAAAGAGAGACTAAAAAAGGAAACATTCAATCTGTTTTGAAGCCATACAGTAGCATTGTTAAGAGACATAGAAAGCGAAAACGTTTTCCTCAGAGAGAAAAAAAAAAGGGTAGAACTTTGGATTGGAAAGCAAGCTCGAATGGAAATTTCAAGTGTGAGAACAGCCCAGAGAGTCATTTACAGGTTGTTAGGCTGAGGCCTTTGCTTTAGGAAAACGATTTTAGTTTATTTTACAAATACGTATCTGGTGAGTGGTGATGGGGCGTGCCTCTAGCTTGATTGTTAAGAATTTTGTATATGCTGCCATTGGAGCCAGGACTTGAGTTCTCAAGCCCATAAGATGTATTTTAATTTTTTCAAGATTTTAATTATATTCTATTATAAGAATCAATACGGCATTAATCGATGGGATTCTTGAATAGTAAAAATACACAAGTACAAATAAATATCCGTGCTACCGGGCCCATCAGAGTCAATTATGTCTTAGACCAGGTTGTGTCAAAAACAATGCAATTGGTGACGTGCCATTTTCATCATAAGTTGCGGTTGCAAATTGACGGTTAAGGGGACGGCAACTTTAAATTCAAATATTTTGGACCAAAGTACATTAGATCTATATCTCACATCCTACATACAGGCCTGTGAAAGCAATCACTCACATCTAACAAATTTATACACAGATACGATCTACCCCTGATATCAGCAAAGAGCATAGGGTTACATTTCCTAATCAGCCAAATGGCACCCCACATCCTCCACCTCGAAGATTATAGTGTAGCCAATCTTTATATCTATGTCATGCCTGTTTCTAGTCACGACTCACGATCGTTAATTTTCTTCCTCAGAAGGGAACAATTACCTTTGCCCTCGATATGGCCTGAGGGCAAGGAATACGTGGGAATGATAAGAGCCAGTCTACTGCAAATCTCCCAACAATAGTGAGGAGAAGCAGGTTATCACCTTCTAATCAAAATTAGCGGGAATGTCAAAGGTCTATATCCGATGGATTAGTTGTTCCCGTCAAGCCCATAACTTCTTAAATGATATATTTGTCTCACTTTGAAAAGTGGTCATCCCAAATCATTAACAGAGCAATAGACGGAGACAAATGTGAGCACAACGCATCTTGTCAACTAAGAAGTGGAATTCAAGAAAATTTGAAGCTGAAAAAGGAAAATAAGAAATTGAAGCACAATTAGCCTTTGATGAATTTGTCCAAGAGATAATAACAAATAATGCATGACTTCCACTAAGGGTAAAAAAAAAAAAAAATTAAGAAAGAAAGAAACTAAACTGATAATTTTATCTTGAGCAACTTGAAACTCGGGATAATTTTATCCTCATAAACGTGGGTATCCATTCTTAGTCTCCTTACACTGTTACTCTTTTATTTCAGAGTGTTTAAGCTTTGGCAGAATCCCAAGTTCAATAACAAGATCACCGGGGTCACTAAAGGAAATGTTCTTTTTATATGCTTATTTCAATTGGTATGGGGTAAAAATCAAGAAACAAAAACATTAAAAAAAAAAAAAAAAGAGAAAATGAGGGATAGGGAGGAAGAGGAGGGACCCATCTAATAGATTGCTCAGTGACAATATACCTGGTCATCATCATCTGCTGAAGAATGGATAACTCCCACTGGTAAAGTGCTCATAAGGTCATCAGTTGCTTCTTGCAAAATCTGTACCAAATCAAACTCTAAGTCACACACATGACAGAGACTATCCATTAATAGAAATCCATTCATTTAGGTTCTGCATGCAAATAAGTGGCAGAAGCAGCAGAAAAGAAGAAATGCCAATGGGCATAATTTCCAAGTTGCTTAGCCGCTGATCCAGATGAAGTGCTTATACCATCATCCAAAAGGTTTCATTTACAGTAAATTTTGTTCCAATCAGCAAACATAAACCTCAAAGTTAGGTACCATAGACTTTGAGGTTACATTTTGAGAGAGTAGAATCTGAATTCATTAATTCAAATTAAGTCAGGGATTGTATGCATACTTCTGGACATGGATTGGTAGAATGATCCTTCGATCCTTCACTGAGAGCCTTAGAAGGATTTTCAGAAGTTCCCTGCAAGTGCTATGTATCAACTGAGAGAGACAAAACAAACTTATCCACAATGTCAACGATGAAATTGCAGAAGGTAAGAAGATACATTACCTGTCCATCTGGGCAGCCAGATAATTCTCCTTCCATAACAGATGGTTTTACATCAACTGGGGTTTCCTGGAGATCCAATGAACATCAAAGGGCTCAACTAGTGCATCAATAATGGCAGCAACTTCAAAAACATGACCAGCATAATGGACGAGAAAGCATAAATTTTATGATCCACAGGAGATTCAGCAGCCAAAAGTTAAATCAATGAAAAGCATAGCAATAAGGAAAACCAAGACTATAAAAGTTGTAAAAATAAAAACAAGCTAGCGCAGTTATCAAAGTAACAACTGTATGGTTACAGGTAAAAATCAGTGATTTCATATGAGCGGGTGGATATACAAACTTGCAATACAGCAATGCAATTTCAAAATAGCAATTCATCAAACATGCAAGTAGGTTCAAGAATTGAAGGCAATACACATTCTGGAAATAAAGTTTCAGCGATCCATCATTACACATACACGTTCAACTTGATCTATAGGAAGGTTTCTTCCTCCTTTACTGAGATCTCTCAATGTTCCCTGCAAATTCAATATGAGAGATAACAACCTAGTTGAAATATAGAGCCACTTGAATTAGAAACATTAGAAACCACAAGCAAGCTCAAACTGAAGGCATGCCTGGGGAAACACTCTGCATAATGACAAATTTATAAATATTTGATATGATGCAAATGTTTCTTTGCAACAAAAAATGGTAAACTAAATAGGATCCACAAATAGTACATCAACATTCTTTATCCTAAAAAAAATGCAATCCACTTTGAGAATCAAATGTTTAGGGCAAGTTAACTGTATGCACAATGCATCTATTTCCACATTTAGTATGTTAATTATGCAATAGAGGGACAACGATGAAAACTGCACCATGATTACTCATTGTTAGTTAACTCTGCAAACATCAGGGGACTTTGAGATACAGCATAGCAGCAGTTCGTTGGACAGCTAAGAGCATTGGCAAATAAGGCAAACAGTGCACAATGTCCCCTCACATTAAACTGACCTGCATTGTTGTTAAATGAACTAGCCCACAGAGTGAATTTACCACTTTCTATCAACATATTTTGAGAGCAAAGAAAAAAGATGATTTTTAAATTAATGATACATTTTGACAGTCAAAACCAAATTTTCTGCAAAAGACAAAGATTAAAAAAAAAAAAAAAACAAATATTGGACTGACTAAGACATGTTTGCAGTTTAACTTACTTACAGCTTCATTGACTCCAAAACAACTAACCTTATTTGCCCACATAAGGCCACATGCATTACACAGAGTTCTGGCTCCAGCTGGCCCACGACGCATTGCAGGAGTATTATTTTCACTAACACCACAATGCTGACATCTGCGGACACTGGATAACATTCCAGAAAACGAAGAAAATTCAACTACAAACCAATTCCCATATCACTGGATAAAATTTATGACAGAGTTCAAAATGAAAATAATTCTAGGAAGTCAAACTGATAATGTCACCAGATTTTATCATGAAAAAATGCCAAAACTGCTAAAGCGAGACCATGCTTGCAACTCACACAGTTTCTGGACGAGGAGTGCCATCCTGGAGGCAACTCTGTGCAGAGTCCCAACTTGAACCACCTGAACTTTCTTTTAACGATGCAAACTGCCCATTTTTTCGGTGCATCCTAATATGAAAATAAACAAGAAAGGAAAAGTGAGATATTACAGTAGAGAATAAATGACATCAAATATGAAGTTCCATACAAATTTGAGTGAAAACCTAGAATAAAGGTAGATTATTTTAGGTTCCAGAACAGTCATTTGTTGGTTGAGTGAAATTCAAACCCAGTGCAGTTATACTGTAAGACACCATAATACCGCTGTTAGCAGACTGTGCTTATTTACTTCCACAACAGTTCTCTTGTCATTCTCTCCATTTCTAAATGGTTTCCATTCAAAAGAAAATCTGAAACTTACTTCCTGCTACCTTTAGATAGCCCAGAAGAGGACCTATAGGATATAATATAAAAATATGAACTTAAGAAAATTTAGCAGTCACTTCAAGATTTCTCTAGCCCTATATCTGTAACATTCAGACAACAAAAGATTCAATGTTCCATTTATCAAAACTATTCCATGGTGGAACAACTAGCTTATAGATTCACCTATTCCTGTGTGGTAAATGGATCCATCTGATGGAAGTCAAGGCAGAAAAATTCAATTTGAATTTTTAACCTCTTCAGCACTAACTTTAAGGGATGTAAAATATCAATGGCTTGAAGGGAACACCACAATCAGGACAAGCATGGAACTTAAATAGAATCTTAGCAGAACCAACAAGTCAAACTTCGAATGAATGTATGAGAGGATACTAAAAAGCAAATACCATAACATCAACAAAAATTACATTGGAGAATTAGTAAGAGCCAAGGAACAAATAAATGTTAGTCTCCCTAGCTATCATACAGAAAGGAATTGCTGATCCAGCAACCTTATTATGTATTTTTGCCAAAAGGTGACATAATAAACAAGGCATCCAGGAAACAACTTAAATGAGACAGACATGCTAAAAAATTTATAGAAAAAGGATTTGGTTGCCAAGTACCTCTGTGCAACCTCTTTTCGCACCGTGTATCTTATTTTCTTGTCAAAACATCTCTCCTTCCGTTTCTCGCGGAACCTAACAAGTGAAGCTATTCTTCGCGAAAGATTTGAACGCTTTGTGCTGTCACTCGTGCCCTAGCACAGATGCCAACTTATATATAAAGACAACATGCAAGAAGGAATGAAATTGCTGTTACCCATTTTGAATTACCCTGTTATTCCGATCATATGGTACGTCAATAGTTGGTACAGCAGTCGGTATATCTTGTCCTCCTAGAAGCAAAAGCACTGCTTGCACCTAGGCAAAAGCAATAGGTTCAGCCCAGCACTTTAAGAGTACTCCCAATTTAACACAATAAAAAGCAAGTGCGGCCAAAAAGTGAAAACATAATGAGAACAATAGCTAAACTACACTGATTAGTCATAGTATTTTCATATTAAGCAATTACTTTACAGCCAACGTTGCATTACCCGCTCCAACACTTCAGCGCATGATACCAAAAGAGAAAAAAGAAAAGGAAAAAAAAAAATTGTGTACAAGAGTCAAATAAAGCTGCCACAACTTTTTTGGGCCCTATAGAAAGCTAAGGTACATTTCTCAGCATTACCTAGCATATCATTGATACATGAAGGACATACTGACAAATAAAAAAACTACAATGAATATACCGAGTTTCTGTTCTTCACAAGTGGTCAGCCACTTCGCCACAGTAATCCAACCTTCTATACTAATCCGAATCGAACCATAAATTAAATCACGTAATACAATCAAAACATACTAAGTTTCTTCAACAGGAAGAGAAACTAAAAAGAAGAAAGGAATTACACAAAAACCATGAGGCAATCAGAACAATCTTTCGCGAAAGCATGGGACGAGCAGACGAGAGGACAAAGCAATCCAAAAGCTTACCGTCGTTCATTAAATTACAAAAAAGAAAACGAATGAGCAATCGAATGGTTAATTGCACAGAAACAGAGAGAGAGAGAGAGAGAGAGAGAGAGAGACCTTTTCGGGTGTAACAGCAGGGAAAACGTAAACCTCTCCTTCAAAAGAAAGAGTGAGCTCGCTGGTCCTCGACGCCAAAACCACGGCACCACCTCCACTCCCAACAGAACCCCCTACATGGTGCTCCGCCACGTTTACGGCCGAATTCTCCTGAGCATCATCTTCCACGTCGTCCATGGCATCTCCATCCTCGTACTCGCCGCCACCGTCGTCTTCGTCGATCTGTATCGGCGCCCGCGGGTAGCCCTCGTACGGACGCGCCTGCAGTGGCTGTGGATTCGCTGCCGCCATTCCCGAAGATTCCTTACCTCACCGACCGTTATGAATAAACCGAAAATCCTAAAAACTCAAAGCTTTTCGGCTACCTGTTTCATTGAACAGAAGAAAGCAGACACTCTTCTGACTTCTTTTTTATTTATTTATTTATTTCTATTTAATATTATTTTTATGTTCACTTAGTTGAGATTTGAAATGAAAACACTAAAATGAAATTTGGGAATATAAATAAATTATCCATTTAGGACTCACGAAGCTTCGAAAATGAGCGAGAAGAGGAAGAATCAGACAAAATACCCTAAAATAGTTAAGATCCGCAGTGGTGGTGCATTCGTATTTCCTTGGCGAAGCTCAATTTGGATTAAAAAAAAGGTTTAAAACAATTACTTATTTCTTTTTTATTTGCCGGGTCACAAGGTATTTGTCGAGAATTTCTATTTATGTGAAAAAAAAAAAAAAAAAAAAGAAGGACGAGGGTGGGGGTGGGGGAAGCGATTAGGCGTTGCGCACGTCGATCGTGGCGGCGGGATGGCGAGTGGGGTCCACTCATTTGATTGCTCACATAGTGGGCGTGCGATATAGGCCACTGGGAGTTATTGGTGATTTAATGATGGGTTGCTCTTATCCGGAGCCATTTGTGGCTTATTAGAGGCTTTTAGATGAGGATCGAACGGCTCCTGCTAAAAGTCCGCAGGTTTGTTGGTGGTGACTCATTTACAATCATTCGTGTTTTTTAAGTCAGGAAATTCCAAAGTGAGCCACGTGTCTTCATTGATTTTTCTCCTTTTGTTTTTTTATTTTTTTTGGTTTTTAATGTAGGGTCATGATGACTTTACTACAATGTGACGGTATGAGAGACATTTGGGAACCAGGAACTTTTATTATTGTGCTTATGGACAAGGCTAAGAAGGTAAGAATCAAAATGAAAATGATAATATCAATGAACTGATAGTGTGATAATAATTTAGTGTGTGACTTTAATATTAATTTAAATTAAAATTTTATTATTATTATTATTATTTATTTTTTAATTTTAAGAATTAAATATTTTTAAAAATTATATTCAATTTTAACATTATTATATTCCTTTAATGGAATAATTAAATAGGGATAAAATGAACAATTTTCTACTTTGACTCGCAAGTATGATGATTAATATAGTTAAATGTACTTCTTTTTTTTTATCTAATTGAAAAAAAAAAATGAAAATATTATTATTATATAAAAAAAAAATATTCCCTTTTGTTTTTTCTTAATTTAATTATTGTTCAAATTTCATATTTATTGGTATAGATCAGACATATTTCAACTTATAAGGTGAGTAGCAGAGTAGAGTTAGGTTCAACAGTTATCTGGTTATAATTTTGTTTGTAATTACATTCGTGGGAAATTGCCCACATCATTTCTAATCGGCCATAATGCATGTGAAACCCAAGAATGGGCCTCGAAGAGTTAGTTTTGGAGTCGTATAATTTTGTGGTGATTTTGCATATATGTGCAAGCGACTGGATAATAATAGTATATTTGGTTAAATTTTAATAGAGAATAATCCAAGTAATTCAAAAAAAAAAAAAAAAAACTTTTATTGAATCCAACATGCATTGTAATCTTTCCGAGCATAGTTTTTATATGTTAGAACACACTAGGGTTGTCCAAAAATGAGTATAAGAACAGTGCAGAGGAAAAAAAGAAGCGCTTTTTAGTGGATAATAAAATTGTCCGAAAACCTTTCAATCATGACGTTGTGCCTCTAAATTGTAAGAGTTAATAGGTTAACTTGGATTAGTAATATTTTCTGGTGCTGAGAAATCACCTCGCTACTCCTTGGTAACACAACAAGGTTTGGATAAAGCCGAACTTAAATTAATCAGTTCGGTTATTGTTTCCTTCCTTTAACAGCGGAACTAGAACCGCTACTTTAGAAATTAAAATTGGAACCGAACGGAACTGTGATCAAGTTTTTAATTGTAGATCACTTCTCGGAAGGCGAAAACCAGAGCCTGCCTCATACTTGCAAGTGGATTACATATGCCAGCCTTCGGGTTCCCGAAAGCTTAGTAAGACATGCAATTGTTGCTTGGCTGTTGGCTCCAAAAACTGCGCCCCCTCGCCTTGTTGATGGGCACTTCAATGCAATGTGTAAGCTGATTGGAGCGGTTATTGTAGTCAGATTTATTATTTGTTTTCCTCGTTATTATTATTTGTTATTATTATAAGTTCACCGAAGTTAACAAAAGTTTGAATTTTGTAAATTGATAAGGAGATCCGGAACTGATTAAAGGTCTCCTTTAACCCAATCCTTGGATTCACTTAGCCAGACTCGCAGCAGGCCTCCTGACCCACGGTGGGTCCATCGGGCCCAAACAATTTTAGATTGCCACCTTGGATTTACGTTACAACAGTAAAGTTAGATCCTACTTACGAGGATACTGTCCTCCGCCTATCACATCGTTATTAAAACTTATTCAATTTGAATCCTGACAGATATTAAAGGCTCTGGTTCCACTTGAGCAAGAGACTAATTCCTAACCTTTTTATATAACTAAAAACTTTATATTTTTGTTAATTTAATCGTTAAAATACTAACGTTCAAATTCATTTTCAACCCTTAGTTGTATCCTCTTGTGCAAGGCCTAGCTTTGAATGACTAAACCTAAATGTCAATTCAATCTTACCAAGCTTAATCGCATGTCTTCTTTGATGAGCTCTTCATCAGCAGATATTAAAGTTGATCAAAATTAATTACCACAATTAAAAAGACTAATAAAAAAAAAAAGGAGCTAGTGCGTTGATTGACCTCTCATTCGCTCAGGCATGCAGCCTGGTGTAATTTTCCCAGATACACAATTTCGGAGTTGACTTGAATGGTGAAGAAAATCGAGCATGTCATATCCTACGCATTGAAAGGGTTGCTGTCAGATAACGGGCAAAGCCTCTATAGAAAGAACTACAGACGACAAAGTACCCACTTTGGTATAATTTTCAATCTTGCGTATCCTCGAAGGATACGCAATTGTACATGCCGCATGAAAAGAGAAGCAATTATGCAAACTTGCCGAATTGGGTATTAAACCCGATCCACACTGAAAATTAGTTAGCGGTCCAAACCAATTTGGAACGTCTGCTTTTCAGCCTATCTGGAGAAGCCTATCTTTCATTTCTCCAGAAAATAGTTAATGGCCCTCGATGTAAGCCGGCAGTCATAATGAGATGTTAAAACATTTTTTGCCCATGAAGTTACCAAGATTGATCATCAATAAAGCTCGTTGTGATACAGCCGACCTACAATAAACATGCAGTCTAATGAAAAGTACCAAGGATAAGAACCTCATGTATTGACTATGGGTGGCGCTATAGAATATCTGTACATTCTACAGGAAATGCCGAAGAGATCACTAGAAAACCTTCAATTTCAACGGATGCAAACTGTCACAACCATTCTCCCAAAAATAACTAGGAAATTTAGTGCTCTGCTATTAAAGCTGAATTATCTCTGTTTGAATAACTAACAAGGTTGTCTTGTGCAGTGACGGCAGTCCCAGATTCCGAGTCATTAGCTTCAGGATCGACCTAATTCAGACGCCCAAAAGAATATGGTACCAAAACTCCAAAGATAAATATATGAAACAAGGAACAAGGACATCTGCAGAGTGTACCTGCTCAATTGGAGCTGGAGAATTATCCTGGGTTTTTTTGGAGAGTTCTCTCAACATTCCCTGCAAAGTTTCATTTTTAAAAACATGATGTGAGAATCCAGCCCCAGATGCATCTATTTGATACCAATGCAGTGCACAAAATGGAGAGTTCATCAGAAAATTTTGGAAAAACCTTTTACCACACAGAAGACAAGAAGCCAAACAAAACGTCAAGTGTTGTGCAAGAACAAAATGCCTAATATTACACATGTTAGAGCCAAATGTCAATGCAAATACACCTATGATTAGTTACAAGAGTAGATATGCCTTTTCAAGTTGTGTGCCCCTAGCTGATTTACACCCTAAACTCTTCCCATATCAATTGCAAAATAAGAAAATTTTGAAACCCCTTGTCCAGCATCAACTCACTAGTATAAGGTTACGAATTTGGGATCCCACATCTCCAGAAAGGTACACAGTAGATTCACTCAACCAAATCATATGGTGCCAGGTCTTGCACAACAAATAGACTTCAAACTTCTGGGTCAGAGTACAACCTTTCCTTGAAACAACAGTGACGGATGTCAAACCCTTGAGGTAAGTTCGTAAAACAATGGATATTTCCTGCTCAAATATTCAAATCACAAAAACTTGATCTGTGCACATGGTCCTACATGCTAGAACAACCTAAACCTTTCCAAGTCAGAATAAAATGCAAACTTCCCACCACTTAATCATTCATCCCCAAGTTAGTATAATGAGTTGCTTGTCCACCAACTAGATGAATAATCATCAGTACCTGCAGTGTAAAAGGGCTGATGTTGAGCTCATTGCCTCCATCAGCCTTCATAAAAGTGGCATAAATCGTCTAACAGGACCAGAGAACCATAAACTTAACAATTTCAACCTGACAATTGTAAAACTAACCTTTTGGTCTATATGATTGAAAACATGCAAAATTTTGTCTAATCTAACCAACAAAGGGGTTTAACCATCTACATGTGATCCTTAAAGAGTTACCGTTTCTCCAACAATCAAAGCTAAGGACTACAGCCTAGGCTGAAGATATAATGAGAAGATAAACGAGCACCAATCCATAAACAAAGATGACAAGAAAAGAAACACAAAATACCAAGAAAATGACAAGATAGAACAATTCCCTAGTCTGTATACTGACCCTGTTTGCCCAAAAAAGCCCACAAGCATTGCAGAGTGACCTTGGACCAGAAGGACCGCGACGCATCATTGGTGTGCATTTTGAACTAGTGCCACAGTGAGTACACCTAGCCAATGGTGAAAATGTTACAAACAAATCAGTCCAGTAATTGAATTCTACATAAAAGCAAAACATTAGAAAAAAATGAACTCCAAAATAACTTTGATGGTTACAGAAATAAATTGAGCCCTCATATGAACTCAAGAAAAAAATAAAAAAAAAAGAGCAAACAAAAACATTCACAGCATATTCCTTTTTTTTTCTCCCCCCCTCCCCCCCCAAAAAAAAGCTAAATCCACTATGGTTTAAAATTCAGTTTGTTTTGACATAATCACACTTAAAAATTTTACAACTCACAAGGTCTCTTGCAAGCAGTCATCTTGTCCTGAATCCTGAGAGCCACCCCAGCCATCTGATCCATCAGACTTCTTGGAAGAAGTAAATTGACCCTTATTACGTTGCATCCTTGATAGTCACACATATGCACATCATAATATGAATACAACTGACAATAAAATAAAATAAAGAAAAAGAACACTCATGGATCTAAAATAACATCAAAATTTGCTACACTGTTGTGACCAAAATCCATAACTTGGTGCACTGCCAAACACAGGTAGAACAATTGAATGCAGAAAATTCAGCACCTGAGAGTTCCCCAATGAAGCAATAAGTAAACTCTCAACAAAATCTACATATGATTAGGGTGTGTTCCAGAGATTGAGAAAAACATACCAGCAGGTGCATATGTGTATATGTTTATTGGGCACCTTAATAAAAGAATTATGTATATACACCCATAACATTGAAACATCCAGATTTTTGCAAGAACTGGTTTATATATCCTTCATCGGCTTCCTTTTTCCAAAGAACTCAGACACAAGTTTTGTTGTATCAATTGTTATTTATCCCTTTCAATGTGAACCATATGCAATGAGTGGTTAGCCCTTATCATCCCTGACCAGCAAACAGGATCTCTCTCTACTAAAATTTGCAACCTTGAAGAATTGTAAGTAGTTAATGCCAATACAGGAATCTACCAAGACTTAAGACATGAATCCACCAAGAGCAGGAAAATTTTAAAACAAATTCCCAAAAAAAAAAAAAAAAAAAATTACAGTACACATGGGATCAAAAAGACATTGCAGCAGTTTAAAATCAGAAATTCTTAATTAGGAATTCCAACAAGTATAATGATGAGCTAAAAATATTGTAGAACACTGGGCTAGAATTTGAAGCCATTCAAACACCATGTGACTTTAATGTAAAATATAACAACATCAACAGACCTGAGTGCGACCTCTTGACGGACACTATATCTAACTTTTTTATCAAAGCATCTCTCCTTCCTCTTCTGCCGAAATCTATTCAACGAGGCTGCTCTCTGTGGTTGAGAAGACCGTCCAGGATAGTCAACCACAGAACCCTACAAAGGGATTGAAGGGGCATGCTAACTCAGGGAAAAAAAAACCCCCCAAAAAATTGCAACGATGTTATGTCAGCAAATGCATGTCCTATAGCCTTATGATTGAGATATACCCTTTGACTATGAGGTGCTGCTTCCAACCCATGTTGTCCCGAAGTTAATTCACATCCGCCTAAGAGTAATAAAACAGCTTGAACCTGAAAAAATTCATATTCAATTAAGATCAAAGTCTTCAAATGCCAATAAGATAAATCCTAGTTCTCCATTTTTCTTGCAATAAGTTCTAGAAAAGCGACCATAAAGCAAATAAAAAGTCAAATCTAAGTTACATAATTTTCATTACCTTAAACTTCAGGCTAAATTACATTAATTTTAACCATAAATTCTATCATTTTCATTGCACTCGAACAACGAAGAGCTTTCCAAAGTTCAACAACCCCATTTCCCTTCTCTTCCCCAACATGTTCTCAGCCAAACAACCTCAAATGAAGACCCTAACTCACGCGATTCATCAGAAAAAAAAAAAAATCAAATACCTTCTCAGGAGTAACAGCGTCGAATACATAAACTTGGCCACGAAACGTCAAAGTCAGCTGGCTAGAGACATCGGCCCGCTGACCCGCGAGATCTGATGGGGCGCCTTCCCCGGCAACATAGACAGAGTCGGAGGAAACATCCTCGACGACAATTCCGGCGGCAGCAGAGGCATCTTCGTAACTCATGTGGTGGTGGAGGTGGTGATCAATGGGGTCGCCGACGGCACCTTCGTCCTCATCATCAGCGGGATTCTGGTGGCGCACGTTCATGGTCTGAGAGTGGCCGTACATTGGCGAGTATCGGTAGAATACAAGGGAGCTTGAAGCATTACAGATAGAAAACAGGAGTGATTTGGGAAATATCCAACGAAACCCTAATCCAAAGTGAATAAAATTTAGCGGAAAATCCGAAAGAACGTGAAGAGAGAGGGAGAATTTGTGTAGAATTTGTTGTAAAGAAAAGGAAATTGATGAGGGGTTAAAAAAATGTATACGTGAGGAAGCTACAATGACTGTCCGCGCCTGCAATTTTTTTGGTGTTTGTGTTTAAAGTTTGTGTAACGATCAAACAGTCGCGTGTTTTTGTTGTCGGAGAGGCGGTTTCTCTCCTGCTTGGCCCTGGGTTGTGTGTCAGAGAGAGAGAGAGAGAGAGAGAGAGAGAGAGAGGAGTGAAGGAAAGCGGAGGACAAAAGAAGCCAAAAAAATAAAATGGGCCCAATCTTGTTTCAAACTGTATTTAATTTAGCCCAAAAATTTTTATAGGCCCAATCACTGGCTGGCCCAATACATGAACCCGATGGCTTTTGTCAGGGTCCGTTTGAAGGATCCAACAATGAATGACTGTAGCCCAATAACTTCTGAATACCTGAACATTGAACGCGGGTGTGATTGAGTGCAATTTCTTTCCGAGAGTGAACCAAAGGCGCTTTTTCCTCCTTTTGTTGGTTTGAGCGAGAAAGTAATCAATCACCTGAATTCCACAATCCCAGCAACCAGTGGCTGCAATTGTGTAGAGATTATTATATCATCACCAGCATCACTTCAGGGGTAGCACTGGAATTTGGTTCCAAGGGGAGGGGAAAAGGGGATATTGAGGTCAACATTGACGTAGGAGCAAGAAAAAGGCTAACAAAAGAAAAAAAAAGAAAGAAAAAGAAGAAGAGAGAAATGGTTAACATTGATGTTTGTAGCTCGGCAATGCCTTAACACTCAATCGGATTGGTTTTCAAAATATTACTTTTCTTTTTGTGTTATTTAGCTCTCCCTCAGTCTATAAATTATCTGTTTTAGCTTTGGAGCAATGCAAGTGTATCTAACACGATGGAAGATGCCCCCTCACAAGGCTGTTGAAGGGATTTTGGGGGTGGGCGGGGGTGCCCCAAGTCCGGTCACACACCAATATGTTACAATAGTAACATTTCTGACGCAGAGCCCTCGTTTTGGTGTCTGTCCAGGTGAATCTAGTAGATTTAAATATTTTTTTTTTCTCTGATTAACAACCAATGAGATTACCATATCACGTATTACCATCTTTTTTTTTTTTTTCTTTTTTTTTTTTTTTTTGGGGGGGGGGGGAATAAAAATAGCTTTGATGTGGAATTTCAAATTTCCAATCCCTTTTGTCCTTAAGAGCCATGTAATAAGATTTCCTTTGGATTCATAAATATCGGATCAGCTTTACTCAACCATATAACTCGTGTTTCAGCATACATACAAAGAAGAAGTAGATTAACTTTAAAAATGATGTACATTGTCTCCTTCATTATGCCTTAAGTGTGAGATTAGTGTGCATAAGCGCAACATTAGATTACTTAAACTTGTTCAAAATATCAAGCTTTTTTATAATATAAACTCTTGGTTAGACGGGATCCAGCACTGCGAAAGTGCTATTTGATGTTTCTGTCCGACTTTTAACTGGCCGTTGAGAGGGGGACAGAGAAGATACGTCACAAGTCCTTTTACTTTCTAGTTTTTAAGCTACAGTCGATGTGATTTAGTAAAGCCAAGTGGGACACAATTTTCTAGTCCCAATAGTCAATGGCATATGGGGTCTGCTGAGCAGGCGAAATTTTCTTATGGAAAATTCCAAGCGATGTTATGTTACGGAAATTTTTGTTGACAAGGTGATGCCTACCCACAGCTTTGTCAACAAGGTAAGGCCTACCCACGGTTTTCGGGATTCCCACGTAAGAGACGGACTCGATAACAGTAGCCTCCCTCTTTAAGATGACAACTCTTACAACATTAGGAAAAAGCTATTGCTGACAACAAATGCCTGATCATTTGCGATATGTTTATAATTCTGATGTCCTATCAGCGCTATGACTTTTCATAAGCCCGTCGATTTTCTTTTATCAATAAACTTACTTATTACCGAATTTATTTGAAAAGTGGAAGGGGGGAGATATATTGGAGAGCATGGAGGAGGAAAAGAAAATGGAAAGTTGGGTCTTAAAATTTAATTTTTAATAAATTGAGTGACGTATGAGACAGATTTTGCTATTGCAAAATTAGCAAAGACATGGGTTGTAATTGCTATGGAGTCAGACAATGAAATTTGGTGGAAGCTGTGCACTTTTCGGGTAAGCTTGTGAGTGGATATCTTCTATAGCTCTCTAACGCAACTTGCACATTCCAGCGGGCCATTCTGCATTTATTTTGCCTACTATATGCCATAATTAATTCCTGCTGCCATGGCATTGAAATTATTATTATTATGTTTTTATTTATCGTTTATTCTTATTCAACCTTTCCCATACTTTTGATGTTGAATATATGGATATTTTTTTAAACAAAGAAAAGAAATATATCACAAGTATATCAATTATTGTATTTGTAAGTAAAAATTAGAATTTTTTACTTATTTTTATATTTTATTTAATTTTTTCTATAAAAATAACTCAAGGCATGAATATTATTAAGTTTAAATAAAATTTTCTCAATCTTAAGGAATTTAGAATTCATTAGTGCGTTATTGACATAAATTTCCAATTTTAAGAGAATTCAAATTTAGGTCAATATGAAAGAAAATATACTAAAAAAATCACAAAGTTACCACTTTAACTAGTTTCTTGGATATTGAATATAATCAAACATGCAAAAAATAAATAACTTTATAAAATAATAAAATGGTCAGATCCCATATCAAATTAAATATTAATTTTATTTTATTTATTTATTTAAATTAAGCATCGATGAAAATGTTTATTCATTGTATCATCAAACATTTTATATGTCTAACTAATTATTAGTAACGCAGGTCGAGATTCCTAACTTTCCTTCCAACCTTTTGTCCTTAACCGCAACCCTTCTCAAGTTTCTTATCGGCATCTGTTGCAACAAGAAAGCGAGCGGCAGGAACAATACAAATATATTAGAAAAAGGGTCACGGGAGGGCTAGTATTTAACTTAAATGGGATTTGGGATTAAAATATCTATTATTATTTTGTTTAGATTGGATGTCATCGAGATAATGTACATAGTTTAGTGTCTCACTGTTCCCTCATTGTAATTTGTTCAAAGATATAAAATATAAATTTATATTAAATATGTGATATTAAATTTTAAATTTATTAATATTAAAATTAATCATAAATTTTAATAATTTTTTAATAATATTTTTTTTCAAAAAAACAGTTAAATAAAAGTATAAATAAATAACATTTAACCTTAACTATAAATGTAATACCC
This sequence comes from Rhizophora mangle, assembly GCA_037832345.1. Classification (NCBI taxonomy): domain Eukaryota; kingdom Viridiplantae; phylum Streptophyta; class Magnoliopsida; order Malpighiales; family Rhizophoraceae; genus Rhizophora; species Rhizophora mangle. The sequence goes on from JBAPLJ010000320.1 coordinate 3,101,829, forward strand.
GATATTTTATAAAATACTTTCTTTTCTTGTAAAAAGAAATGCATTGAACGTCATAAACACGCGGTAGCTGGTAAACATTGAATAAGTCAAAATCACGTTCGTGCCGTTGGAGATATGACATGTACCATCCCAGAGCACTGTACCTATGCGTGAATCTTCTGACCGTCCAAATTAATCAAAAGCCAACTTCTTTTCTTAACAGGGCCTAACGAAATGGTTGTTGTGTCACTTGCTGTCATGCCCGGAAGGAGAACTATCATGGAACTGAAAATTTTCAAAGTTGGCCTTATGAGCCGAAAAAGATGAATGGACTACACGGAAAAGCCACAAAAAAAAAAAAAAAAAAGACTCCATATCGTTTGCTTTACTTTAGTTTTAGACAAAAAGTAAAAAGAATAAATAATTCATTACCTTTCATATATCATCGAACTACCGCTTCCTATTAAACTACAAAATTTAGTAATGCTATCTTTTGAAATTAAAGACAACTATATATGATTCAATCTCTTAAGGTCATGTATTAAGGAGAGTTCGAATTTTCTTATTTTAAGGAGAATTATTCCCTTTTTTTTAAGATAAAAATTTGAATTTTTGTGTCTTAAAAAAATCTGTAATTGGCTATCTTTCTCTTAAAATTAAATAAATATATCAAATAACTTAGCACGTTAGAGTGAGCATTTCAAGAGATAATTTTCAAATATAAAGGTTGAAATGACACGCCTGTGACTTTGGGTTCGCATGATGACAACAGTAATTATAATTGATGAACGTGAATGAAAGGGTGACGTAAAGCAGGATGAATTGTTCAAAAAAGGAAAAAAATAAAAAAACACGTAAAGAAGGATGAACCCACATGCTCTTTCCGAGCAAAGAGTGCCTTGTGGGAAACTAGCAAGACGAGCACGAGACCCATTCGAATTCGGAGAAAGGGCGGAGGCAGAGGGCGTAGGGATGTAGGGGTGACGAAGTTATTATTATTATTATTATTGTTATTTTTGGACATTTTTTATAGACTTTTTCTCACCTCCCCACCCCCGGGGGGCCCGCTCACTGTCTCCCTCGTCACCCCCGAGTTTTTCTGTTTGTTGAAAAGCACAGTCAAAATTTTATGAACCTGCAAAGCCCTTGGCTCTAAAACTATTTTGTAGCTGGAAAAATTATGTTGATACTTTCAAGAGAATACTTCAATAGTTAAATATTTCGGACTTTTTAATTACATTAGATCGATTTCATTAATAATTTGTTTGAAATCATTACAAATTGTACAATTCAATTCAATTTATTTTCTTTCAGCTTTGTTTGGTTTATGAGAAAATTGAGGAAAATAACTGTATAAAAAAAATGGGCGACAAAAATAAACTTTCACTTGTCCGGTATGCAGGAAATAAAGTGTTTGAAATTTTGATACAAATTTTCTCTCCAGTGACACTGTTCACCGTCTCGCCTAATAATTTTCTTTGTTACAGTCCACTTTAAATCCAAAGATACAATGAAGCGTTTTGTTTGATATCACAAATTTTAAAGCATAATATTTCAATTAAATTCCTACATATTTTAAAAAAAATATAATAATACAATGAAATGGGTGGTTCTCGTCAAAATAAATTTAAATTAAATCTAATTTAATTAAATTTACTTGATCACTTAAGAAAAAATGAAGTTTAATTCAATTTATTTATTTAATAATTTATAACAAAAAAATTATAATTATAATTTAATTATTAAATTGATATATATCAAAATTATTTTTTAAAAAAGTTATAAATGAAATGAGAAGAGATTTAAAATTATAGAAACTTCTGTCCCTTGTAAAATTTATGGTCTAACAAATATTTAGATGAACCAAAAAATAAGGGGAAATCATTTTGTGTCTTACGTCGTTTGAACAATGTATGAGTCATTATATGAATAAGAAAAAATATGCATAATTTATGCAAAATAAAAGTTCAACTATTACGATTTCTAGGCAGGGGAAAATAGAGAGTATCAAGATATTTTAAGTGTTGAAAAATGTAAGTGTCATGTATCCAAAGAGATGTCTAAATTTACTCAAGTTAGAGGGCGATTTGAAGGACGGAAAAGGCATAGGGTATCAAGAGTTCTAATATAGAAGTCTTGTGATTTACCACTTTTGTATTTTATTTTTTTATGATTTTAATTTACACTATAAGATGTTTATAGTTTTTAATTTTAACAATTAAGATTATTTTTTAAAATTCACTTAATTTTAATTTTTTTAATTATATATTTTTTATAAAATTTAATCTTTGAGTCATTATAATTATTTTTAAAAAATAAAATTTATAATTTTTTAATTTTAATGAATTCAATTTTTGTAATTCTTACACAATTTTAAATATTAAATTTTAAAAATTATATAATCATGATAATTTTAAAAAATTGAACTCATAATATGAAGGCTTTATAAAATTTTTTTGAATTAAATGAAAGTTTTAAATTTGATAGGATCATAATGAAAAATTTTATTTATTAAAATTAAAAATTATAAGAATTTTATAGTATAAATTAAAATTATATGAAAATAAAATATAAAAGAGGTAAATGACATAGCCTTAAATGGATTTAACATAATAAAATGAATAAGAAAAAAAAAAAGAAGAAGAAGAAAGCAATGATGATGGAATAAAAAATTAAACAAAAAAGAAAAATTATGATGTAGTTTGAACTCCAATAAAGGCCAAGCAACTATAAAATTTTAACAAGATTGTACTAACCAATGATGCTATAAACACGAGATAATTATGAAATTTTTTTTTGACTCTAGAAATGTCAGCATAATCACACTCCAAGCAAACCACGCCGCCCTGAGTCAAACAAATTAAACATTTGTTTTATCAAATCGCATCACTATTCTAGACTGCTTTCAGTGAAGATTACGGACCACCAACCGAGCATACATGTTGAACTAGCATGACACCCACTTAACGGTTTTTTTTTATAATAGTCGTCCCGTTTTCTCTATGATTGCTTGTTTCTCTCCCCCCCTAACGGTCCCAATGTCAGAAAATAAAACAATACCACATGTAGTGGGAAGCGGTGTAGCTTTAGTATTTAGGTATTTGATTAATCACTCGAGTGTCGGGAATTAAAGGCTTTTACCCTTGCAGTCAGGTTGTCAGACCCAGGATTATACTATCATCACATTAAAATCTCATAAAAAAATTGACAATTCAAATATCTTAAAATGTAAAAATAATTACTAAATTTTGCGTTCTTTATTTTTTCTCTACCGAAGATCTATAATTTTTTGTTTTCTACACTCGGTTCTTAAATTTATAGAGAAAGAGAGTGGAAAATGTTATAGGAGAGATATTAGTAACGCCCCTTAATTACTGTTTATTCAGTTATTTAATTTATCGAGTTAGGTCAGATCACGTCAATTTATCGAGTCAACTCGAATTACATCAATTAATCTGTCGTGGACAAATACTAGATCAAAAAATCAACACATTGCTTGGATTTTATGCGCTTGCTCTTGGCACACCCACTAGAGTCACAGGGTATATTAATTTAATTACCAGTTTACTTTCGTCTAAAGCCACCGGTGGATGCATGATCCCATGAAAATGTGACCATTGTACACTTATGATGATATACAAAAGGACATGTAATGTTTTAATATGGAAGTGATTCTCAATATTGCATTGAAAGAGAAGATTAATATATTTGGCCTGCGCATTCGAGTCAAGTGGGTACAAAGTTTATACAGTTATGCTCCCTTACCTTTTAATGGAAATGGCATAATATTTTAGATTATCCTTTACCTTTTTTTCTTCTTTTTTTAACAAGGATTTTCCCGTACTTTTGAGTCACCCGAATTTTCCCAATGTATTCTATCTACAAAATGTTTCTAAAGTTCTTTTCTTGTCTCCTCAAGCCAGTCACATCATGTGCAAGTGGGTGCTTATTAACCTGGAAAATTCACCTTTTAAGAACTAAAGAATTGTTATCAATTTCTTGTTGGGTCACTTGGGCGCTCACAGATTGGAGCATGGGAAAATGAAATAGTCGATTAGGGCATATTAACATAATGAGAAAAAAATAATTAATCTAATTAAGTTTTTTAAAGAATGCAACCAGATATGTTACCTGGTAACTCGTGTAATTTTGAGAAACCAAAGTTTCAAACCACATTTTCCAACCTTCTCTATTGTTAATTTTGATTAATTAGTTATGTAAATTCCATTTACTTGAAAAGTTGTCCAATATATATATATATATATATATATTGTTAGAAAAGAAAGACTGTGTGTCATTAAGATATCGGTCAAAGATTTATCTAGTAATATAAACTCACAAGAAACCGAAGTATTTGCCTTTTTGGTAAGACCACCAATGAATTTGAGTTGCTTTCTTAATGCTTGAACTATCCAATGTATTTCCCATACGTTATGATTTTAGACAACTATTTGGGCGAAAACACTTTTATTTTTTCTTCCAGCTGATAAAACGTCCGTCCAACATGAGCCACACAAGATGAGCCCACGGTCAACCATTCTATTTTATTTTTACCCAAAATTTAATTTCAAATATTGGTATGCCAATAATGTTAATCACTCTAACCTAATCGACACCACGTGTAAGTAATTAATAAGTTTGATGACGCTGAATGATAGTTACATTATTCTTTTATTTGTGCTACCTATCAATTTAAAGTTGTCCAATAATTATTCTTTATTTTTTTTTTCTTGACTTTGGTTAGTCCAATCAGGGTTAAACTTGAACAAAAAAATGGCTACATGAAAACACTGTTGGCCTGAAGAAAGCTTATGCCGACGGCTAACTGACACATAATTATCAACAATTGTACAAAAAGATAACAAAAAGTACAAAACTGCCTTGCATTATTTCAATCAAAATTCATTAGATCACCATCCCTTGTAAGCTGAACCTGAACAACTGAAGTGCACATTCGGCTGCCTCTTAATTTCGCTTCCCTCCCCCCCCCCCTCCCCTTTCAAAGGACATTTCAGTGTGATCTATTATCAGTCACAATATTCACAACTGATAACTTCTTTTTAAAATTGACTGAATTTAGTGGCTAATTGTCTCATTAACAAAATACTTGCTGCTAATTGTTGGTTTTTACCTCTCATACTCGTATTAAAATAATAAAGCAACAAAATGGTACAAATGAAAAGAGATCATATCACTAAAGAGATACCAGCAATCAGCAGCTCAAACTTCATTTCAAAATTTTAGGTTCAAATCACAACAATTGGCAGAACAGGAAGAATTTAGACAAAACAAAAAAAAAAAAAAGTTACTATTATTGTGTATTCTACCAATCTACAATTCAATGAGCTTTCAAATTAATAAAAGAAAAAGACAGTTATAAACTTTTTAATGGATGCGATAGTGATTTAAGGCTTGTTGCAGAGATATTGCAATTTGGCTGAGGATTATAATCGCTGATAACACATAAGTTGTGAAATATTTGAATGGCAAATTGCCCATTAGAACAAGATACATCGGCCCAAAGTATTGACTTTTTTCATTTTAAACACAAGGGGAAAAGGATATAATTTCTCTGGCGGCGTTTTTCAAGCAAATTTATTATTATTTTTTTAATTTATAGAGAATATGAATCCAATTATAAATTTGAAATTAAGAATTTATATTTGTAACTGATGGCAGCAGAAAATTTTCTTCGTGTTCAAAACATTCAGCTGGGGACATAAGCTTAGTTTGGATCCGACGATCATCCACTTCGTAATTTCAACATAGGATGCAGTCAACACCACAAATCAAATTACCGACATAATTAAAAACTCTTACTTGTAATTTTCAACCAAAGGCTAAGATTTACGGATTAAAAAGCGGACGGTTTAAGGAAAGCGATGGCATCACGGACTCCCAGTGATTCAAAGGTAATAAATAATAATAAAAAAAAGACGGCAGCCACCGGCTCTCTCTGTCTCACTCTGCTGTGCCCCTTACGGCCACAGACGACATACAGAGCATGAAATCTTAACAGCTGTCTGTCACATGCTGCAAATTGAAAAGCCAGCGGAAGCGCTGGATCGCAAATTCGTCATTTCAGCAAAAACACGGGGACTTTATCGACCTTTTGAACCGTGGCTTGGACACCACAATAAAATTGATAGAATAACATATTAAGAAAAGTTAAATAACAACAATAAGAAAATAATATAAAAATAAAAAAATTTAATTAATTATATTTTATTTAATTTTATAAATATAAAAATTAAATATAAATAAATATTTCCTGTATTTTTGTATATATCTTATTAATCATATGTAGTGATACTTACATGCTTTTAATATAATAAAAAATAATTAATTATATTTTATTTAATTTTTATAAAAATTAAATATCTCTTTCTGATTTATAATCCGCACGCCCTTGTGCCCAAACCGTGAAGAAGTGTCGCCATCGCGCCTGTGGTAAGTCTTACGCGCGCTATCCGTACAAAAAGGTGCGCTATCCTTTATTTCACTTTTCTTCAATTTCCCACCGATTCCTCTCACCACTCTTGCTTTATTCTCATTTGCTCAAAATAAGCACACAAGCCTCCATCCCGTTTCAGACACTCTTTCCGTCTCTCTCTCTCTCTCTCTCTCTCTCTCTCCCTCTCTGCTCCACTGCGCTTATCCAAAAGCTTCGTCTATGTAAGAAAAGACGATTCTGCAATGCTCGAAACACGGCTTTACTTTATTATATCTTAGCACAAAGAGAAGAAAGTTTGTTTTGTTTAGTAGGAAGTCGGTTTCAAACTGTATTTGTGGGGAGCATACTCGTCTCGAAGCTGCAGCAACGCAACGGGAATGCGATTCCTGTTTTCTTTCTTGAATTTGATCAATTTGCAGGATCTTGCAATCGTCAAGCACCTTGGTTTTTCCATTGTTTTCAACATGACTTGAAAGAGAGAGAGAGAGAGAGAGAGGAGTGGAGAGGAGAGAGAGAGGGTCAAAAGCGAGCGTGTGAAGGAGTAGGTGGGCGGAGTGTGCTCGTGCGCCGGCTGTTTTTAATTTTTTTGTTTTTTTTGGTGATCCGGTGAAGTCTTTGAAAAAAATGCCTCATCGAACGACTTACTTCTTTCCCAGGCAATTCCCGGGCCCGTCTGAGTTCGATGCGTCTTCCAAGCAACTGTTAGACCACGAGAAAAAGCTGGTGTGCAAAGACATCTTTGATATCGAAATTGACAGCCGAAAGTCACCCTCTGAGGACTTGCTCACGGTTGGCAATAACAACAACAAAAAATTTTCAACAAGAAGTACAAAAATAACAACTACTACCACCACAGCATCTGCTGTACCCGTGTGCGATCTCTTCACGAGCAGCGATGACGAAAAGTTCCAGCAAAAGAAGAAGAAACAGTTCAGTGACTACGACAAATACCAGAAAAAGAAGAAGCAACTTGCCGCCTTTTGCGACTGGTTGGCTGAAAAAAAGGCCAAGATATCATCGGCTCACGTGAAGTCACACCTACTGTCGTGGGACGACGAAGAGAATCGCCAGCGCTTGCTCCCGCCTGAACCGGAGCCTGAGCCGATTCCTGAGATAATTGAAGCGAGGGATGTTGACCGCAAGTTTGACCGGCAAGTTTCGTTGCCGAGGTTATCGAGCGGGAGCAGTTACGCGGGAAGCTTGTTCTCTGCGACGGACGGGAACCTTTCGAAGGATACGGAGACCACGGAGTTGTTGGAGGCGACGGCGACAGTGGCAAGGCAGGAGGAAGTGGCACAGGTGGAGAAGAAAGAGGAGGATAACGTGGCGCAGAGGACAAAAGAGAGTTACACACTGCAGCTCAATTTGGCTAGGAGGCTTATTTCCCAAGCTCCTCTCGATAGCGAGCTTGTGCTTTTACGGGAGGGTGACGGGCCTCAGACGTCCGATGCAGAAACTGTTTCTTATCGTCTCTGGGTACTTCCTGCAGAAAACTATTCCCGTTTTGTTATCGTCATCTACTCCTAATGAGATGGTCATAATTATTATATTTTTTTTTTGTATTATGAATTATAGATTAGCGGATCTTTGTCGTACAATGACAAAATATCAGATGGATTCTATAATATATTGGGAATGAACCCGTACCTGTGGGTGATGTGCAATGATGTTGAGGAAGGGAAACGAATGCCGCCATTAATGTCACTGAGAGAAATTGAACCCGGTGAGACTTCAATGGAGGTGGTACTTGTTGATAGACGTGGTGATTGGCGCCTTAAAGAGCTCGAAGACAAAGCTCAAGAACTGTACTGTGCCTCCAAAAATATGCTGGTTTTGGTGCAGAAACTGGGAAAACTCGTTGCTATCTGCATGGGGTATGTCAAAAGATATTTTTCTTCGCTTTAAGCTTGCAATTCTGATTGTTGAACTTTCGCTGACAGCTTTGTTTTGAATTTTGTGATCAAATTATTAGAGGCACTTTCCCAATGGAGCAAGGTGCTCTCCATAAGCGCTGGAAGTATGTCAGCAAAAAATTAATGGAATTCCACAAATGTATTGTGCTCCCCATTGGCAGCTTATCCACAGGACTCTGCAGGCATCGTGCAATTTTGTTCAAGGTGATAATTCATACTTCCCTTCTTTTTAATATGTGAAATTTTTGTTTGTATGATGAGAAATTAGAGATAAAAATAAAAAAAAAGTGATAGGTGATATCGTAGAACTACTCAAATCATCTTTTCCCTATCCTTTGACTTATCACTCACAAAATAATGAAGACAATTCTTCAAACTTAGTTAAATTATCTTAATTTATTCATTTGTTTACAAGTAGTAAACAATGCTTGTATCTCTTGATCATTGATAATAAATTTAAGAACATTATACAGTTTTATAATATTTTCTATAAAAACTTAAATGATAAAAGTAGAAATATAAGGATGATTACTAATACAAAAATTAATATATTTTTTTAAATGATTTACAATAACGAAACTAATTATTTTAGTTTGTGACAATAGAAGTCTCTTAATAAAATTTATAGAGATATTTATCCAAACTTTTTCTAGAATAGCCAATGGTTTAAGAAAACCTTGATATACCTCAAATTTACTCTTTTGATGTTAGCAAACATTAGATTTAGTTATAAACTTTTTAATTCACTCTTTATACCATTACAATAAAATTCATGACAAATATACTTATAAGTTTGAAGAAATTTTGAGTATCTAGTAATTGAGATTGTATGAAACTCCTGTAAGATTGTATTCATATACTGAGAATAAAGAACAAGTATCATTCTTTCCTTGTAGTGCAAGTATGTAGATACCAAGTATAATCAACAATTGAATTAGGATAATTTTTCAATGATTTCATGGGTTTTAGGATCATCTCATCACTCATTTTGCATTTGTACAAAGGTATTATAAGCAAAGATTAAGATTAGCACTAACTCAACATGTTTCAAAATGTGAAAAAATGCATTAGTTACAAGATTCTTATTTCTCTTCTTATAAAAAATATCATAATCATATTTCAGCAATTTAAAGACCTATTTTTGCTACTTTATACAAGAAATCTTCCATAAAACCAATCCCTTGTTCAAATAAATATTTTAGATTTTTGTGATTAATCCTAATTTGAAAACGCCCTCCAATCAAGTAAGAATATCATTTTATGATTGCATGAACCACAATTAATATCTCCTTATCATAAATAGACATATTGAGTTGTTTTGACGATATAGACTTACTAATAAAAGCTATAGAATGATCTTTTTACATCAACATTACACTAATTTTAACTCTAAAATTTGTAAATTTAATAATAAATACCTTATTAAAGTTAATTAAAGTAAGAACTAGTATAATGGTTATAACATGTTTAAGACAAACAAATGCTTTCTCTATTTTCTCATTCCATTTGAATGAATCATTTTTTAAAAGAGTTGTTAATTTAACACTCTCTTCTCATACTCTTAGACAAACTTGCAATAATAGTTAGTTAATCCCAAATGTCATGTAGTGTCTTAATTGTTTTTGGAACTGATCAATCTAGTATCTCTTAAATTTTGAAAGAATAAACTAGCATACCTTCTTTGGAAATAACATAACTAAGATATTCCACTAATTAATTAGCAAAACTGTATTTTAACTTCTTAATAAACAAAATATGTTCATACAAAATAATGAATATTGTTCATAAATGTGGTTAATGTGTCTTAAGAGAAAAATTGACACTAAAATATTATAAAAAAAAACAAATTTACACAAATTTGGTTGCAATATGTCATTCATTAAGCTTTGAAATGTTGAAAAATCGTTAGTAAGCCCAAACAACATAACTAAGAACTCATAACGACTATCATGTATTTTGAAAGTCGTGTCCTAAATATCCTCTTCACATATTTGAATTTAAGATAATCTGATCTTAAAATCAAGCTTAGTAAATAGCTAGTTAGCTTTAAACTCATCTAGTAGCTCATTAAAAAAACAAGAAAAAGATATTTATCTCTTACAATAATGTGATTAAGTGTTTGATAATTTGTGTATATTCTCTTAGATCTATCTTTTTTCTTTATTATGAGAATTAAAGAGATATAGAGACTAACACTAGGTCTATTGATGCTAACTTCCAACATTTCCTTGAAAATTTTCTGAATTTCTTCCTTTTAGAGATTTAAATAGCTATAAGATTGAATATAAGTAGGCATACTCTTAAATAATAAGGGAATAAGATGATCAAGTATTCTCCTTGGGGTAGATTTATAGGTTCAGGAAATAAATATGAGAATTTAATTAATAATGCATCAATATCTTTTTACATTGTAAAATAAAATTTTATTACCTTTGCATTATATAGATACACACAAAACCCTTGTCTCATTTTTTGTAAGGCTATCTCCATATAAAAAATTGTGACATTAGTGATTTTGCTATCATGTCTCCCATATAACTACTGTGTACCTATTAAACAAAAATTTTGGAAAATTTTCAAGTAATATTTCTCAAGTTTCACAAGTAATCAATACAGAGAGTAATTTTTTAATCTTTTAAAAGTAATAGAAAGAGATTAACATAAATAGTATGATCTTGTAATAAAAGTTTTACCTTTTTACACTTTTCTTGCATATTAAATTTTTTCTAATTGTAACCTTTATAGTAAACTTTTCATAGTTTTTTACAATAAAAAAAGCAAGTTTTTTTTTTTTGGCAATTTCTAATTCATAAAATTGTTTATATTACCTGAGTTAATTAGTATTATCATTAGTCATTCTTTGAGAAATTAATCAATTTTCATGGGTTGAGGATTAAAATATTATACCAAAACATGAATTGTGGGTTCATCTATATATTAACATGGATGTCTTCATAATTTGGATATGCGTGATCATTATCTGCCTCATCAACTTCCTCTACTAACTCAATCAATAAAATTTTTTCTTGTTTACATTAATACTCTTTATGCCACTTTTCATTGTAGTGTCAGTCTTTTAACTCTCTTCGTCAAGCATTCATTGTTAGTGAAATGAATTAAAGAAAATGAGTTATTGTCACTACTAGTAGGTTTGCTAACTTCTTTAACAATTAGACCAAAATTTTCAATGCCCAGCTTCTCCTAGTATAAGTGATCAAAGGAGATAATTGCTACCATTATTTATTGTTAATGAGTTTTGGCTTCATGATGAATATTAGGAATAAACCCTTCAACAAATATTTCTACCAATTGTCTTTTTGACCAATATTTAGTTTGATTGGCATATTGCTTGAAACTACTTTGATACTTTAGGATGTTTGATGAATTTTTGTGAGCTCTCTACCAATGTTATGATATTCTAAAGATCTAACACCCATAAAAAGACTTTTGTTGAAATCATTCTAAGTTGCTATTACAATATAGGTTTTGAATCAATCATACCATTATATAACAATAATCTCTAATTGAATAAAGATAATTTTTACTTTAGATTCTTATGTTGTATAATGAAAATGAAAATATTTTTTAACCCTAGAACTTAAACTGTGGGATTATTTCATTCTAGCGACTAAATTTCACCTTCATCCATAATTATGTATAGTCACAGTTAGTGAATTCCATTGGTTCTTTCTGTTTATTGGTAAATCTAAAACTAATGTATTTTGACTGATTTTTTTGCTAAAATAAGAACATTCAGTCAATTTAAGAAACTCTTGTAGGAGAGATGCTAAATCATCAACCTGAAATATTCTAATATTACAATTACGTGAGTTGTGTGAAAGTATAGTATAAAAATGCAAATCATTGATATTGAGATTTTTCTTTTGTTATCATGTAAACTATTTTTTTATTTTTTATTTTTGTATAATGGTATGTTATAAAATAGAAATGAAATCTTTCAAAACATTGATTTAATATCAGAAAATAAAAAATAAGGAGTTGACAATAAAAAAATAAAAAAATAATTTTTTGTTTTTTTGAAAAATTGCACTCTAATGTATACTTGTTTGAATGAAAAAATTATAATATATAACCGAATGTCTGGTAACAAATCAATTCCATTTCTTGAGAGCCAGATACTATTGTCCTGAATCTCGGTTTAAGGAGAGCAACACTCCACTTAGTATGTTTTAAAGTCAACGACCGCTCATATCTTCCCAATCCCATTGATAAGCTGAATGCTGTCTTCTTGGAGAAACAGATGCTATTTTCATGAAACTGTTTACCTTTTTTGAGAGGTTGGCTCAAAATGGGGTAACCACAAACCCATAACATTTGATTTTGTTACATATGCGTAGCTATTTTTGTTGGTTCCATCCATTCATGGTTTTCTGTACACTTTCTTGAATGCAGAGGTTGTTCAAGTTTTCAAGAGTTTTCAAACCTGAAAACAGTGTCATTCGAATAAGGCGTTTTTATGCTGGATGTATGCATAGGCACTCAAATTGCATGTAGCAGCTGGATTCTTTGTTCCTATTTTTGGATTTTGCTCGTCTTCCCTCATTCTCTTTTTTCTTCTTCTTCTTCTTTTCACTCATATTTCACGTGTGGTTGTTTCCTGTACTGATTATGAGTGGGCATGCAGATGCATGCCTGTTTGCATGTGAAATTTGACAAATGTCCCTCACACCTTAAATTTGTATCTCCAACTTTTCTGTCATGTCTGATTTCAATATCCTTCATGTCATTTGGTGCACCTGTTGTAGAGTTTGTGTGCCATGATTCATGTGCCCCTTTAGCACGGGAGAGATTTAAAGATGTATGAGTGTCTGAACAGGAGGCATTGGTTTCACATGATTATGCAACTGATTAGGAGCATCGAGTGACACACACAATTTGTATAGAGCAGTCCTTTAGGTGTATTCTTTCACATGATCATTCAGTGAGGTGTTTGTGGTTTGCTATATTTAATGACAAACTTCATGAGCGACCCATACATTATGGGATCTTACGGAAGTGTATTTTGAATGTTCATATGATTGATGTACTAAAAAGAAAGTTTATTGGAGGTTGACAAGTAAACTCGATATATTTTGGCATCTTCAGAAATTGGCAGACTACATAGGTTTGCCATGTCGGATTGCTCAAGGTTGCAAGTATTGCGTAGCGGACCACCGTTCTTCTTGCCTAGTGAAAATTGAGGATGACAGGCAGTTGGCAAGGTTGGACTCTTCATTGTGATTTTAGTTGCCTATGTAAATGATATAATAGAAAATTAAAATAATTGTTTTATTTTCTGAAAATCAGGAGTACTTTCAATCTATTGAACTTTCTTATATAATGTCTGATTGCACATTTACTAGTAGTCTTGTTTACCATGGTATTTTCTTTTGCTTGCTCTAGTCAATCAATGTGTTTCAGCACACTTTATCAGCTGACACACCTCAGTGACAAATCACAGTCCCTGTCTGATTCTTGTAGTTAGCCTTAATATGAAATTTTATATGCCCAATAAACTTATAAAGTTGCACAATAGTCCAATCAGAAAGAATCACACAGCTTGTCATTCATCTCCTTTTCCCATCGCTCTTCTTCCTCTGTTAGTTCATGCTGTTCATGTAGACTTGTATGTTTCTTAACAGGGAGTATGTCGTTGATCTAGTTGGGCAGCCTGGAAATATCCATGGTCCAGACTCCACAATCAATGGAGGATTCCTTTCTCCAGTGCCTTCGCCGCTTACCATTTCTCATCTAAGAGAATTCAAACAACCTGACAGGGATAACATACCATGTCAGATTCTAGACTCGAAGCACTCCTGTGCTTTTCCTGAAAATCTTTTATGCTCAGGTATGCCTCAGTTTTGTTTCTCTAGTGCTTCATGCACCTGAAGAATGACTAAATAAATGGGGGTGAAGGAATGGCTAGATATGTTGTGTCAAGCATAATCACGACTTGAGCAACATCCTGCTGTTGATATCTGAATCCTATAACACGTAATCAATTGGTTTCTTATAACGTGTGGCATTGGCAGTGCTAATACTTCTAACTAGGAGGCAAGCACTCTGTAAAAGGATGCTCTCTATTCCTAGGTTTTCTTTTCTGCCATTTTTACCCACAACCTACTCTGTGTTTTCCCACTTATTGAAAGCGCATGAATCCCACCCTTATTATGAGAGACCCAATATCTTGCAGGCAGTGAAGAGGATGGCCAGTGGACGAAGGATGATGCTTGGTCAAAAACTTTGGCAGACTCAACTAATTTTCCAGTTGTTCAAGCTTGTTTCAGAAAAGAATCATCTCCGATGCCTTTGGATCTGAAAATGAATGTTGAAGCCCTTGATGCTGCTAGCCCATCTGTACGTGAATGTTCTAGACTTGACACAGAACGAGTTGTCATACATCAGAATTACAACAAAATTCCAAGCATAAACAATGTTGTTAATCAAAGTAAGGCAAACTTGTTTACACAGTCAGATATCAAGGAGGTTGAGAACGGGCTTGACAATCAGTGCAGAATATCTGGTGTGACTATCCCAATATATTTGAACCTTGAACCTTCACTTGCAGTGGATTGGCAAGAGATCTCATGGGATGAATTGCATATCAAGGAGGTTGTTGGTGCAGGTACATAATCTTTTATTTCTGGGACTTTGAGGCATTTGGACAATGGGCATTTTTCTGCAAAAGGGCAACTGTGAGAAGTATCATGCTTTCTTTTGATATATGCAGGCTCTTTTGGGACAGTGCATCGTGCTGAATGGCATGGATCGGTTAGTATACTGTTTCTTGGAGTATCTGTTAATTTGTCCTTTTTACTTGGGTTGTCAGTTGAGAATTGCTTCCATTGCAAATTGAAAATTTTGATCTTTTGACCTCAGTCCAATTAAACAACGATCTAGGACCATATTAAATGGGAGCTTGCTGAGTTCCCTCATCCCTGTACTCTGTTATGTGTCTTCCATTCTTGTTGTGGAGTCAACTGCTCTTTATGCACTCCTTTCCCAGTGTATCTATAATTGCTCCCGAGGATCTTGACTTTCCTGAAAAAGTTCAATCCTAGTATGTCCAGAGTTTCAATTATTAATTCCCTTCTCTCCTGTAATGAGGAATTAGCTAGTGAATTAACAACTTTAATCTGATTAATATTAGATGGTTTTGTAGATAGTTGTTACATTCATGGAATCAGATTGGAGTGTTTAAGTTGAAGCTTCAGGCTTTGGAGAATATCAGATTTACTTCCTGACACTATATATATATATATTTTTATATGATTGGTCTTTCCATTAACAATAATGCTGTATGATTATTAATTAAAGCATTGCTTGTACAGAGAAGGCAATTTTCACTTTTATGCTCTTATTTAGTTCATTGCCTAGGATATCTAAATTTGTTTCTGGTGATGTTGTTTGTTCTTTTTTTCCCCTTTTGCTAATGACTAGTCTTAATGAAACAACACAGGATGTTGCTGTCAAAGTATTAACTGTTCAGGATTTTCATGATGATCAGTTGAGGGAGTTTCTAAGAGAGGTATGCTCTCTCTCTCTCTCTCTCTCTCTCTCTCTCTCTCCCTGTAGCAGGGATGGGACTGAAATCAGTTCCCTCCCCTTTCTTGTCAGGTGTTATTCACCACATCCCAACTAGCTTTTCTGTGCTCTATTGGTGATATATTGGCAATTTTGTCACATTTAGCGTACATGGGAATGAGAAGTCTTTATGCTTTCCTTGCAATGGCTACATACTAATGTGTTTTTGGTCAGTCTCATTTCATAATGTTGAATATTGATGCCGATGACTTGTGTAAGAAAATATAGGTGAAGGCTGGAAGGTGGCCTTTTAAATATGACTCGGCTGGAAACTTGACCACATGGTCGTTGATTATGAATTGAATTTTGCAGTTTTCAGACTTTTGAAGAATGCTTACCAGCTCTAGCGTTTCGTTTTTTTAAAATGTTTCTCTTTGTCATATGTGCTACAGCTGACATTACTATTATTTTTTTATAGGTTGCAATAATGAAACGCGTCCGCCACCCAAATGTTGTTCTCTTTATGGGTGCCGTTACAAAGTGTCCTCATCTATCAATTGTGACAGAATATCTGCCTAGGTAATTATCCAGTCACTTGCATCGGTCTTTCGTCAGCTCTGTGCATGTCTCATTCTGCTACATATTATGGACAGAGGTAGCCTATACCGCCTTATACACAGGCCAGCTGCTGGGGAGATGCTGGACCAAAGAAGACGGTTACGGATGGCTCTGGATGTGGTCTGCAGTCGTTACTATTATTCTCCCTGTGATTTTAGATTGTCTTTTTATTTGTTTTAATGAAAATTAATGTCAGCAGGCAAGGGGAATCAATTATCTTCATTGTCTCAGCCCTCCTATTGTTCACTGGGATCTTAAATCTCCAAATCTGTTGGTTGATAAAAACTGGACAGTCAAGGTAGAGGATTGAAAATGTTAAGTTGTTTTCTGCTTGTAACATCTAGCCGCATGTATGACTTCTCTTGTGTCATTTGCTCAGGTTTGTGATTTTGGGTTGTCTAGATTCAAAGCAAACACTTTCATCCCATCGAAGTCTGTGGCCGGAACAGTAAGACTCTCCCTCTTCCACACCCTCCACTTCTTGATATGCATATATATATATCTTCATTTCAATATATCTGTGTATTTGTATCATGTGCTAATTCTTACAATTCAGTTGCCTCATGAACATTACTATAGTTGATCGGTAAATTGAGCTGAAATAGTTATCTGTCAGATTTTTTAGGTTCAGTCCTACATGTTTTTTTTTCTAACTGCTAAAATTTTAGGCAGGCAGTCTGTTGAAGTGAGTATTTGATGGCTACTATATGCTGTGTTGTGATAACAAAACCATCCATTCTCAATAAATATTTCCTGTTCCTCAGTTGAATTTTATGTTTTTCACTTTCTAATTTCCATTGCTATGGGATCTCCTTCTCTACACATGGAAAGCCAGAAATTTCAATCAATATTCTGCAGGTTGAAACTTTACTCTGCAATGCATCAATCAGCATGTAACTCTCCTGGTTTTATTTTCAGCCTGAGTGGATGGCTCCAGAATTCCTTCGAGGAGAGCCTTCCAATGAGAAGTCTGATGTCTACAGTTTTGGGGTCATCATCTGGGAGCTCGTGACCATGCAGCAACCTTGGAGTGGGCTTGGTCCAGCCCAGGTATACATTCTACGTGCTACTTTTCCAGGTGGTTTTTTGACTTGAATAGAAAGCAAAGTGAATATGCTTAAAAACAGGGGTAAGGCTGCCTACACCTTATCCTGCCCCAGACCCATGGTGTAGGAAACTCGTGCATTGTGAATTATAACATAAACACAAAATCTTAAGTCTTTTTTTTTTTTTTTTTATCATTCCATCTCTGGTGACATTCTAAAATATAATTTTTGAGACAAGTTTTTCTTGATGAAGTTATGAGAAAGCATAAAAGTATGCTTGTTTTAAAGTTTGCAGAATATTTAACATGCAGAAAGTTGACAGAGAATCAATAAATTGAGTCTTGTAGCACTGTTGGGGACACTTGGAGTTATTCATGTACTTTGAGTTATGGAAAACTTCATATTATATGAAGTTCTAATTATTTTACAATTGAATGCTAATGAATGAATTGATTTATAGTTAACCAAATTATTTTGTGCAACAACCATGTCGCACGTGAAAAATAGAGCCCTGGCAACTTTTTAACCGTTCTAAACATCTGGGTAGTCCTGACATCAAAATACTACAGTGTCATTTTCCATTTTAGAAAAGTGAGTGCCTGTTTAACACAAACAAAGGCCTTTTTTTGGATTAGTGGAAATAGGAAGTGGTAAAAAATTTTTTAGGGGACTTAACAATTTCAGTCTTTCCCAGGGTCTAAGTGCATTACCCTTTTGCTTTCTCTGTTTTCCTATGGCCACTTCTATCAATGAGTCTTCCATCATTCTCAGAAATTGTTGCTTGCTGTACATCTCTATTTTGATTTTTGACTTGACGTGTGGTCGGATCTTACAGGTGGTGGGAGCTGTAGCATTTCAGAACAGAAGGCTTTCTATCCCGCCGAATACTTCCCCAGTGTTGGCATCCCTCATGGAGTCTTGCTGGGCCGAGTAAGTTTATCTTTGAATTCTTTTGTTCGTCAATGGTACTTCACCTACATGCTTAACATAAAGGGATAATTATTTTAAAGATTCAGTATGCCTATTAACTTCTGAAACGTGAGATTATGACAGCTTCATGAATCACCATATTTGCCATCTCTGTTTCCTATTTATCAATGGTGCTCCGCAGTACTGTCCTACAGGCTGGCAATTTTTTATTTCTTTTGAAATGGAACTAGATAGAAAATTTACCGGCAGGCTTTATCTGCTTAATGTGTGCAATAGAAAGCAGATTTGCTAACACTTTGTATATCTGATCTTTCTTTCAAGTAGTCAAGTACCAAACCATAGCTCCAAGTAAAACACTTTTGCCTTACTATAGCCTGTGTGGATGAGATCCTTCATTTTACATTTTTTTTTTTTTTTGGTTAGATTCATTTTACTTTTTGGAGGCGCTTCTGCATATGCTTCTGAATGATTCAGCAGGCTTTTGTCATAGCGCCGTCAGGGCCTTCAATGATTTCTTCATACCCAATGTCTAAACCCCATAGATGTAGTAGGCAGAAAAAGTTGAGTTTTAACAGTTTACAATATAAAAATCTAAGAGACGTCTCAGTCTATTTTCATGAGAGGATTCATTCTTTACTTCAAATATGCATATTTTTTTTGTGTTTATTTCTAATGCTGTGCTTGTCTTCGTTGGCAGTGATCCAGCTGAGCGTCCATCATTTGGTAGTATAGTCGATACTCTGAAGAAGTTGCTCAAGTCTCCAGTACAATTAATACAGATGGCTGGATGATAAAGAGTACTCTCAACAAATCCACTTTGTATTTTCTTAACGGTGAAATATTGAGGACTCCCGGGCTGATTTTGGGGAGTAACCCTTAGTTGTTGTGAACCTACCTGAATCAGTTATGTCTTACTAACACAGAAACCTTTAGGTTTCAGGCAACTGTAGATGTGTTGCTAATCTAATCCACCCGCCATAAGAAGGCACACAACATTGAAACCTATAATGGAGAATGCAGATGTATAGGTTTCCATGAGTGGCCCAACCTCGCTGTTAAGTGTTTAATTTTCATTGCAAACCAGAAATGCTTTAAGAACACAGAATGATTTGTATATTTGGTTGTAACTAGTGTTGCATTGCAGCTGTAATCAGCAAGCTTTTGCATCATGTCAAACATAGTTGAAAGATGTTGTAATATGATAAGCGAAACTCCCTTTATATCTGTGGATGGGGTCTGGTGGTTACTGTGCATTGGTTGTTAATCTTTTCGCTGGATATATATATATATATATATATATATATATATATATATATATATATATATATACAGTGCTAGGGGGATCTACTCTACCTTGCGTCTGCCTGTCTTTGAAGCCAGAGTCCAAAACGAAGCATTTGACCTTTGTCGGTCAGATAAGAGGTGTCCTGTGGGTCCAACTTGGAACCTTTTTAATTTTCATTTGACAACGAAAACTGTTCTGTGTTTGAATTTGGGTTACAAAATAAGCCGAGTTGAAATGCTCGGACATGACCTCCGTTTTTGGACACGGTGGAACTTAATTGGAGCGTTCGAACGTAGGCGTGCTAAGTTTATATCCACGAATTCTTTTTTTTTTTTTTTTATTTTTTTAATTCCAAGTACTGAACATTGCATTAATTAATTTTGGGGTTAACAACTGAAGGCAGTTGACTCTGCTTTATGGAATATAAAGATATTAGAGTATGATCAATCAATGTTAGAGCATTCATAAACAACGCTCTATTATTGGAGTATTATTAAGCACCGTTGATCTGACACTTTTTTTTTTTGTAAAAAAAAATTTTTGGTAATACTTGTGTACAAATAAATCCGTTATATTTGAGTCCAATAAATTAAATCCACAGTCTAATCTCAATTATTTAATGAAAGTTTGACCGGGTCCCTGGTTCTCCCTCGTCTCCTAGTTTCTTCGTTGGCCTCAAGCCAAAACGCGACAAAGCGGCCAATACCCAATCAACAATTGGCTGCCTCACCGTCACGGCACTTTACGATAGAGTTCAATTGAGGCGGCAACATCTCTCGTATTACTTTGGGTTTATTATAGTAAAAAAAAAATAATAAATTCAAGCATTTAAATTAATTTTTTATTTATTAATATTAAAATTAAACATAAAAATATTTATTTAAACTAAAAAAATATTTAAATAAAGATAATAATAATTGACTCCAATCTGACAAACAGGAACGACGAAAATCATATCCAAAGTATCTGCGATTTACCTTTGATTTCCTTGACCCAAAAACACATGGGGCGGCTACAATAATATTGACATCTTCCATTCCTTTTTGACTCAAGTTCAATCAAATACAAATCCGTCTCCTCCTTTGTCCCATCGGATCCTCCCCACAGAGAAGCTGGAAAGAAAATGGAGCCGATGGTCTGGGACATTCTTCTCCAAGGAGCTCTGATCCTCTTAGCCGTATTTATGTTTCTAACCATCCACGATGTTCCAAATAAAGTTCTAGCCAAGTTCCGCTATCGCAACCGCGCGGAAATCCAAGCCAAGCGCCACTTCGTCCGCGGCGCCCAGCTGCTCTCCAAGGCCCGATCTCTTTTCAAGTCACGCGCCGCCGCCGCCTCCTTGGCCAAAGAAGCCGAGGATGAAGCCGACAAAGCCATCGCGCTCGATCCCAAGGACGCGGCGTCTCACATCTTGAAAGCCCTCTCCCTCGATCTTCAAGGGTTCAAGACCTCGGCCCTCGACTCTATCGGCGTGGCTCTCTCGCCGCTCGCCGTGAAGTCGCTGAGCCAGAAAGAGAAAGGGGATGCGCTGTTTAAGAGAGCCGAGTTGACGATGGGGATGAACCGGCGGGGCCGAGTGGATTCCGCGGTCGAGGATCTGACGGAGGCACTCAAGCTGAACCGGGAAAATGCAAACGCGTTCTGTTTGTTAGGGGAGTGTTACGAAGTCAATAAGATGAGGGAAGAAGCTAAAAACGCTTACGAGGAGGCTCTCAAAGTTGAGCCTGATTTTTCTTCCGCTCGCGAGGCTCTGGACCGGCTGGCCTCCTAGATTTTAACGGCTCCGTGGCGTGGCGTGGCGTGGCGTGGCGTGGCGTGGCGTGGACTCTGAGAGACTCTTTTCTCTGTGTGTGGTGGGTATTTTTTTTTCTTTTCTTTTTTTTTTTATTCAACCTTTTTGGGGATAATTTCCAGGCTGCACTGTAATTGTCATCTTTTTTTTATGTATCTCGAATAACAACAGGGCACATTTCCACTGGACACTGTAATAGTATAATTTCCGATCCTTGAATTATCAGTGAGCACCAAAATTCTCTTTTGAATATCTCCAAATGAAGGGGAAAGTAGCGATGTTTTAAGGGCAATTTCCTTCGGCCATTTTTCGGAATTTAGTTGGGATCGTTTCCTGGTTTATTTGGCATGCTAAGTCGAAAAAGACCCATTATAACAGGGATTTTGATTGTTTTTTGAACAACAGTGACAGGGATGTTTAAGAGTTTGCACAATGTGACGACGAGTCTATGAGAATTGAGAGGCATGCTCGTCTCCTGTAAATCCGTGAAAACTACATCAGGACAGAGAGCGAATGTCGCTAACCCATAGAAATGACCATATCTCATGGTCTGCACCCACCCAATTCACATTAGAAGCACCGAGTATGTACCAGTAACAATGTGCTAGACATTACATTAGAAGCAGATAGAGGAGAAAAGTCAGGAGAGAATTATTATTACAACTGCACGCCGTCCAGCCACTTAAGGGCAGGCAGAAGCTTAACCAGAAAAACAGTAAATTTTTCATCAGCAATTGTATTCCCCACCACATCCAATTGGGTCAAGCTCAACCCTTTCAAAACAAAATAGGCTTCCCAGTAATTTGTCCCATTGAGACCATCAATCAGAATTTCATCCGGATTCTGTTCACCGCCAATTGAATGAGACAAAGGAGAAGAGCACAGATACCTTCTTGTATCGATAGAGTGGGCACCGATCTCATTATATGAAATATCCAGGACTTTTAGTGAATTCAGCTGTCTCAGGGGTTCTAAAGATGTAAAGCTATTGAGTTTGTTCTTGCTCAAATTCAAGTGCGAGAGAAGTTGCAGAGCTTCCAATCCTGTCATAAGATCCTCAATTTAGGAAAATGATGTTTTATTTTTTGCAAATCAAGATCATGAGAAATTTAAAAAGCACTAGAGTGAAATATGAAGCAAACCCTTTATTAAAAAGCCTATAGATGAACCAAGAGCTAGAAATTGTCCACAGATGAATAATCATGTTAAAGGATCTTTAGAAAAAGTGTGGGGCAACAGTCGAGACAATGATGCTGGGTGATCAAAGTGTAAACATTGCTTGTTTGCAATCCAGGCAAGATGGGATCAAAATTTAAACAAAAATAAAAATAAAAATTGAAGACCTCCTGTCCTAGAGAAGGAAGTTTACCTTCAACTGACTCAAGTTCGTTGTGGCTGAGATCTAACATTTGGACCCACAGTAATCTGTCAAAAGATCCCATCCGCGATAATGACAATTTATTCAGTCGCAGACAAATTGGATTGCTGGTGTCTGATCCAGCCAAGTCCCTATGGTGAAAACAATGACTCCTCATTGACTCCTCATTAGATGTCACCTGCAGAATCAGGGAAAACGTGAGAATCTGCTCCCCTTCGTATAAAATGTGACCAACATCAAACTTTGATTCAATTGAAAATGTAATTTAGATTCCAGAATGCTCTCTCCAAGTGAGGAGCATATCAGATGCATAAGAATTTTAGGGGGAAACTCCAAAATTCAAATGGGCAAAAAGAGTGGCATTTCCAGGAAACATCAAACAAGCTAAAAAAATATACATATCAGACCATTTTTGAACTTGATGCATCATCTCCATTTCATAACCTGAAGCTGGGAAGCTAATGTTATTTAGCATCTCCAAAAGATATTTGGGCAGTTACCTGTTGCAACAAGACCAAGCTGTGTTCATCCTTGTAGTACCAGTAATGTGAGGGATCCAACTTCATCAAGTCACTATATAATTTAAGAACTTCTGAGTGGATTAATTTGTCAGATGATACCAATCCATTGTGTGCAGTCAACAATCTTGCGAGTGTAAGCTTCCCTATTTTGCTGCAAAAACAAAAGAACACAAAAGATGTATGCATAACTTTCTCAAAATTTAGTAAATTTCCTTAAAATAAAGAGGCTCTCACCAATCTGACAAGTCACGGAAGTTCCTTATCTCTTCAGCTAAAACTTTTGCTTGCATTGTGGAAGCTGTGGGCTTATGTCCATTCTTGATATCTAGAAGGTCAAAACAAACAACCAAATTTGATTCTAGTGAATGAGGCTCGCAGACATGAAAATCTTCCTCCCTCCAAAGTATTTTCCCTGGAAGTTCAGCAGATTCTCTTCTGGCAGGTTGTTGATTCACAGTAAATACAAATCGAGTAGGACAACTATAGGTAAAACCATTAGAAGAAATGAGTCCTTCAGAATTTCCAACATTAACCTCTACTGGATAAGCTTGTGAAGATTTGATCTCTGTGTCTGGTAAATCTAACTGTGTAACCCAAACTTGGGCTGTTTTAGAGTTACTAGTTGTAAGAGGTTTCCAAACCAGATCCTTGTTCATGTTAAATCCAGATGAAACGGCAATTGTTGATGAGTTTACACCTTCAACAGGCTGACTAAAGTAAAGAATGAGTGGAAACATTTTAGAACAAAATTGCAGATCAGAACCATGAGCAGGCCATGACGAAACAAGCAGAGGATTCTCAGTTTTAACAGTTTGATCAAGAAGCCAAAGATGATAAAACCAACCACTTTGATCATCTTCATCAGTAAAAAGAGCTTCGCGTACCAATTCATATTCTCTACTTAAAACTTCATCTTTTTGTGAGAATCCTTGAACCTTTTTCTTCATCAGATTAGACAGGAGCACACTGAAAAATTTTCTCATGAAGGTAAGAAGATAAAAAATATGCCCGAGAAACAAGACAGCAAGAATCACAAAAGATATTCTAATAAATAACCACCTCAATCTATATTCATCACATTAAAGCTAAATATAACAAAGATATAATTTAATAAGAACAGAAACAATGGTCCAACTGTATCATCAGCAAAATTTAGGGAGTTCAACTGTTGAAACTTTCTACCGGCTCCATGTTATTTGAACAACCATTAACTCTGTTAAACCCATGTACCAAGTATGCACTATAATAATCAGCACTATATTCATAATTTTTTATCAGTAACCCGCAAATAATGAAAGTGCATTCCTAAAAAAAGTGGTAAGAAACAAGGATCCCAAGGTCGAAGATCTAAAATGCCTCCAAAGGCCCATTATTGGATTATGTGGAAGTGGAAAACCAAGAATGCAAGATCCTCAAAAGTCTGTATATTCACTACCTAGACTGTCTATACTATGTGAAATGCTTTATAAGTTTGCCTGTCAGTTCTCAACTTCAGCAAGATTCACAAAAAATTTAATGCTGGATATGGTATGAAATCTCCTACAAATAGAAAGGAACCTTCCTAACTGATTGTTATTATCACCAGTAGGATTAACCGTGCGTAAGTTCCAGTGAATCATCTATAATAGAAAATTAAAAGAATTTTAATCCACTAAAACATCATTGATTGATTTCATTATTAATGTGCAGACGAAATTATACACTTTTGCAGCTGTAACATATGAATAATAATAATCACACCTACGGTTGTGCCATGCAGAATAATTACTAAAATTCTTGTCAATCAGATTTTGTGTGTACTTCAATTCATCCTCTTCTGATCTATTCATCAACTCTGCCACAAACCTTGAAAAACAAGCTTAATATTCAGGATTGTGAATACGAACAATCCAAAGATACGCAATGGGCAATCTAGTCCATAGTTACCTCCGGTAGTTCCACGCATGGAAATTCCGAGGATCAGCATTTTGGAACTTGTCCAGGAGCCGCAACTCCTTCTCTACTGAAGAATGCCCTTTTCTTAGCACCCATCTGCGATGATGCCATGCCCCATACGACTTAAAATTCTGTCTCAACGCATTCTCTACCTACACAACATCTCTATCATATCAATTCAACCAAGGACAAACCCAATCTTAGTTGTAATTCGGATTTTGCTACCTTGTCTAAGTAACAAAAAATCAAACACTTCGAGATTCAATTGGCTCATGGATTAACGCAACAAGAATGATGAAATCCATATTATTGCATTTTTTTTTCTCCTTCCACAGAACATATATTATATTGAACTAAAGAGAAATATGATAACTAATGTTGACAAACGCACCACTCTGAGTTCTTCGTCGAGAACGGACTTCACTGCGTCAGGATCCGAGTCGGACTGAGTCAAAGCGTGTTCAACAGCGAGTTTTCTATAGTTCCAAGCGGTGTACGATTCCGGATTGATCTCGAGAAGCTTCGCGCTTAGTTCTATAGCTTCCTTAGTATAGCTTTTCCAAAAAAAAAAAAAAAAAACAAAAAGAAATGTCAATCGATGGCGCTTGGATCAACAGAAATGGAGAAAAAGAAGAAAATGAAGGAATAAAACACCAAGAGTGTTTTATACATGTTTTGATGATGATTAGAGAGGAACTGCGACTGGAGAGCCCGCAGCTTCTCGGCTTTGGCAGCGGAAGCCGCCGCATCCTCCTGTCCGGCGGCTTTGCGAGGCCGACCGTGCATTTTAAAGTCGCCAAAAAGTTCAAAGGATTCTTAAGGCTTCGACGGGTGGAGAAAAAACTAAGAGTATTGAGACACGCGAACTGGCGACGCAATGTGCTTACCTATTTTGCTCTGTTTTAACACGGCGCCCCCCCCCCCCCCACCCCTTTTTTTTTTTTTTTTTTGTCTTTTTTTCGGTCTTAATTAATAAATAAATCTTATAAATAAGTTATATAAATATTTTTTAGATTAATGAAAAAATTATATAATACACTGTTTCGATGAAAATACCGAGCAAACTGTACTCCTTTCATATATATATATATATATATATATATGTATATTTCTTATAATATGATGCAAATTTGTTCAAACATTATAAATTTTTAAAATTTCTTTACTAAGAACTGTGTTCGAAAAAAGCCCTGGCTGATCTGGTGAGGCTCTGAGTTACGATTAGCTCTGTTGTGCATTCGTGTGACCACATAATCAATATTAACGAATCATTTTTCATTTTTGTCATTAGAACACAGAACCATCCTTGCCTCGAGGTTTCTAATGACATTGAATCAAGGTGCCTTCAGTACTCCAGAAAATGGCTACTAATGAGTAAAAGGTCACAACCTAACATTGACCTTCGCCAGCTTCAACCATTTCTCCCAATGTATTGAAGGCAGCCATCGTATTTGAAGCGTATACCTGAGCCAGAGGAGAATTGTTCACCGCCGAAGCCACTTCTCCAACCCCACTCACTGTGTTTGCATCTCCAGCTAAGGACTGTTGGCCTTCAAAGTCACCAGCAGCTTTGATTTCTGCTTCCTTTCTTGTTCTTGCAGATACTCCATTATATTGAGTTCCACTGATCTTCACGGTACATCTAAAAAAGGCCACTCGACCAGGCGTTTCTTTTTTTGGCATTGATAATATGGAATTGCTTAGTTCCTCACATTATACATATAAACTGAGAAATACTTAATCATACTATATAAACTGCCCAAGCCAAATAAGCAGTAATTGCTTCAAATGCCAAAGACCAGGAACTTACGTAACAAAGCTTGAAAAACATAAATGAAAAGAGAGAATTTGAATGAAATTCATATCCCTGTTGTATTAGACTACATCATGGACGTTAAGATGATGTTTGTGATGATGATGGTAATTGAAATAGCAATGAACTACCAAGACTACGAGGAACAATAGCAGTAAACTTACGACAGGTTGTTGAGAAATGCACGGATAAACTTCTACCAGGAGAGCAACCTCTGCAGCTGACTGCTCTGCTGCCTTCTGAATCTCCATCCCATAGTCTAAAAGCAATCTCTGTGCACAATAAGGAACATTGCCAATATAGAGCATTAATATTCACCAAACAACTCTCCTGGTCAAATTCAATAAGAGCATCATTAAGAAGAATGGTGAGAATAAAAAAGAAAAAAATATTTTAACTCGAATTCTAGTAATTGATTTATTTGAAGTGGAAATATTTTTTCTGTTTTTGTGATTAAAACAAAATTCTAGCAAATGCTTTATTTC
The DNA here is from genome assembly GCA_037832345.1 of Rhizophora mangle. Classification (NCBI taxonomy): domain Eukaryota; kingdom Viridiplantae; phylum Streptophyta; class Magnoliopsida; order Malpighiales; family Rhizophoraceae; genus Rhizophora; species Rhizophora mangle. The sequence goes on from JBAPLJ010000320.1 coordinate 3,129,502, forward strand.
ATGAAACCACGGATTATTACTAGAAGTATGATTAGAATTCATATGACCAAAAATAAAAAGAAAAGGCTTTCCAAAAAGTTAAACTGAACAATACAGAGAAGAAAAAAAGAAAAGAAAGCAAAAAATAATTAATCGCCAGAGATAGCATCGTTGGCGAACATAGTTTCCCTACAATGACTATAATTCCTACAAACTGCAGAAAGAATATATTATCAGAGAAGAAGAAAGCGAAACACCGTCGTTGGTGGCATACGGACATGGAGTTGTTTCGCGTATGGAGAGTAATCTCTGCCGTCCATGCAAGCGGTCGAAGTAGATCGGACGGTGCTTTATTCATGGGCTCATTCAAGAAGCGGATTGGGCCTATGAGTAAATGGATCGAAGGGATTGTCGGTCTTCCCCTAACGACTTGTCATTTGCGTGAAATCAGGCGCGGCGCCCAATCTACAAAACCGACGTCTTTCTCTCCTTTCTTTCTGGCTCAAACGCGTGAACGGCGAAGCCGAGTTTCAATCCAAATCAATCATTAGGTTTTCTGTATTGTAGTTTTCTGTTCTTGTTGATCTATCTTGAATAGTCTCAGCAGTTTCTATAATTTCGTCCTATTTCTTCAATTCCCCAGAAATCCCAAAAAAAAATTTTTTAGAAAAAGGAAACCCAGTTTGTATAGAGTCCTCAACCACTCCGATTTTTTTTCATATGCTGGGAAGTAAGTGAAAAGAGAATTGAGATTCTTGCTTGGATTTGATGATATTCCTTGTACAGTTAGTTAATTTTGTGACTGCTGTGGTTTTATTTTTAAGGTTGAAATGGAGGACTCGGAGAAAAGAAGGGAAAGACTCAAAGCAATGCGCACGGTGGCTGCTCAGGCTGAAGCTTCTCATGAAATTGAAGCCTCTGTGGTGGCTAGTTCGCTTGCTAACCCAATGCTTGAGACCCCCTCGAGTCTTTGGTCGCGTTATGATGCTGGTGCGACTCCAAGGTTTGATTTTTACACCGACCCAATGGCAGCATTTTCTGCCGACAAGAAGAGGAGCGTAGCTGGCGATCACTTCACAAAAAGCTATCACACACCTCCAAGTAATACCGGTCCTCCCGTGGCTCGGTTCTCATCTCCCCGTCCAAGTAAGGTTCTCCTTGAGTAGCTATGAGTTTGCATTATGCATTATGTGTGATGTGGTTTTTTATTGCGTTGTAGTTGATAATTTATAGAATGCTAGAGCTAGAAAACAAGATTATTAAGCAAAGTCGGCTGTGTGGGGGGTCAACGAATATGGGAATGAATTTGGCCAAGCATGATGGTGTGCCATTGTACCATTTTAGTCCTGGACTTTGCCCTAGCAACATCAATTTTGTTGTAGGGGAAAAAAGGGACCTCAACATGCTTGCAACAAGTAGTACATCACTATATCTTAAAGTTTATTTTCCATTTTTTATGCGAGTAAATTTAGAAGTAATTTCACGTATGGGAGACCTGACTGCAATTATTGCTTTTGAGCCATTGACTACAAGTCTGGATTTATTTGATGGACCATTCTTTGGTTTAGGCATTGCGTTATTAAGGCCCTAATGGATGTTCGTGGCTTTCTCGCCCCTGCTGAAAGAAAGGACCTTTTCTTGAGTGCATGAATTGAATGCTAATTGGTCTTTCTTTTTTTTCATGTTTTAATTTATTTTTTTCTCAACTAGCAGGAGCAGTGAGCCCTGTAATAACCTCTTTTCCTGCACCTCAAATGCAAAGCACTTACTCACCTGATCAGAGAATGCCTCAAGCAATAGGTCCTTTTGATAGTGCTGCTCCATTTAGAACCCCAATTGGCATGGGCAGTCCTTTTCTGCCACATCAAAGAACTCCTGAAGAGTGGAGTAGCTCTGGTGAGATGTCTAGCTATTGCAGTTCTGTTCCTCATGGTGGAATGCACAGTCCATTTCCCATGCGTCAAGGAATCCCTGGTTTTGGACCTGTAAGGAGCCCGACTTTCAATGCTAGTGGGGCCAGGCCTCGCTGGCTTGACAATAGTCCATACTCTGGTTCAGGATATAAAAGCAGTCATGCTTCTAATCGAGGAAGAGGCCGTGGGCGATGGCACGTTAGCAGCATGCCACCAGGTTCTAGATGCAGTGGTGGAAGGGGAAGGGGTTTCCATTCTCCTGTTTCTGCTGCAGATGAAACACTGGGGCCAGAGTGTTTTTATGACCAGTCCATGGTTGGAGACCCATGGCAGAATTTGGAACCTGTTATGTGGCGGGGTTTAGATATCATGGAAAGTAATTTGAATACACTTGGAAGTTCAAATTCCTGGCTTCCAAAGTCGATTAGCATGAAAAAGCCAAGAGTTTCAGTGTCTTTTGGTGGTTCCAGTTCCAAACAAAGCCTTGCAGAATACCTTGCTGCCTCATTCAATGAAGTGGTCAATGATGATGAATCAAGTGAAGCTGCCAATGATGCATCAGGCACATGACTGCTAGATGGATTCCATGGAGGGCCCGTACTCCTCTGCTGCAGTTGAAAGTTGATGCCAAAACCAGAAATTGCTTCTATTCTCTGGAAGAAAAATAGATAAAGAGATCATTACTAAGCCAAGCAGGCTGTTGTTGGATCATCTCCTTTTTTCCTCTGAGGTATATCTGTGTATATCTAAAGCCGTCAAAAAGTTTGATAGGCTGCTTTGTAGAATGTAATGGTTGCTCAATTTTAGGGTAAGGTTGCTGCTGGCACGGGAAATGCCATTCAGGTGGTTGCACGATGCATGGTTGATTTATTTGATAAACCATCTTTGCAAGTGCAATAGCTTTCCTCAATCTCGTACAGCAGGTGTAGAGCTGGTTTAATGTATGGCAATGTTTTGGTGGAACGCATTTTTGTCGGGCGGTCAAATTTACTCTCCTCTTATATTCTTTTTTGATTTATTGAGTTACATAATAAAATATCTCTCCTTTTATAAATTCTATATACATTTCTTAAGATTAAGTATAATTTTTAATAAAAAAATATAATTTTTTTAATTATTAAAATATTTTTAATGAATTGCCCTCTACTATATTGCGGTGCGACTCAGACGCATCGGAGGATCAGAGTATTGGGCTGGGCAAACTTTGTTATGAATCTTCAGACTACGTGAGAGAGCTGTGGATAGCACAGGCACCTGCTGTAAATGAAAGTCCACCACGAGGATCGTAACCCAATAATCCTTAAGGTCCGAGCGACAGCAGTGGACCCTGGGAACTGTCGAAAACCTCTGTTCGTGGACCAAAAATAAAAAAATAAATAAAAAACAAACACTTAATTCACATTTAGGGAATTAAACTAACCGAGACACTAAATACTCGGTAATTCGGTTCAATAAAAGCTCCATCTCGTTTGATTACATAAATGAACGATAGGCTCCAGGGAATATGGGATTTCCTTCTGCCCAGTTTTGAGAACAAGAAAAACTGTAACAAAGGGGTTACTTTTTGTATCATGCAACTCGCCGTGCGAAGACCAGTTGAAGCAAAAGTACTACCTTGCTTTGAGCATTCAAATCCTGGCTTTTGGGATGAATCATAAACTTTCCCAAATCCCATACGTCTGATGGCTTCTGCTTTATGAAGAATGCAGTTCCTCAGCTGCCTACGTTAATTTTTGTTCAGCATTAGAACCATAAACTGTTAGAAACTTTCAGTTTCCAACATCAAGATCCCCATCGCTAGAAATTAGACAGAACTTGCGGTAAGATTACCGTACCAGGGAGTACACCATGGAATGGAAAATAATACAAAAACAAGATGATTCTACCAATAAAAAAATATTTGTTTGTTTTCCATTTGGAAATTATAGCAGGAAGCATTTTCACAGAGAATACCTCTGGCTAGCATTATGCTATCAATCTACATGTAGAAGAGTTAAATGTCTTAACTTTCAGAGGTTTCACACGCCTTCGTGATCCCAGACGTCCCTGTGCATTTATGTTCATCATGTCAGTGTTAACCTATATCCTTAAACGAAAATTCAAAGCCAGAAAGCTCAAAATCTTTCTTGCCAGAACCACTAACTTTGATTTATTTGAGTCTATTAGACATACTCAATGCCACAACTGAGTGCAAAACCCACGCCAAGGAACTGGTTTCTTCTCACAACAAATCTCATTCATGAAGGCGTCAATTAGTTGCCCAGCCAAGCTTGATGGGTCATCAATCAACGCATCCACAAAAACATTGACCACCCTTCTCTGTTTCATTGTCGCTTTGAGGCTGAACCAAGTGAGAAATTTTACTCTGAAATCTTCACATATGTGCCCTTCATGCTCTAACCATTTGATCACTCTCACTGAGTATTCATATGCACTCTCCTCCAATTGCCTTGAACAGCCTACCAGCATTCCACTAGATTTACAAGGCATGGATGGAGAAAATGATTTACAGGTTATCAATGAAGTGTTCTTGTTCTTGCCCATGTCTTGCACAGATTGCAGCTGAATTGAGTGGTGTCCAAAGGCTAATTTGTTGTCACCATCCTCAGATGATTTCACCTGAGAATTTGCTTTAGTAATAGCTGAATCATCTTCCTTTCCCTGTTTAAGTGAGGCCATAGCAAAGCTTCCATTTGATGCAGGTGTTGACCACTTAGCTTCCCAAACACCCAAAATCTCTGTGCTGCTGAAAAGAGAAACCTTGCACAAGTAACCAGTTGAGGGACTTAGACCAGTTATATTGAATCTTTTCTCTGGCTTCAACACAACAAAAGTGGGTTGATCAGGATACTCCTTCACTGAACACTTGCAATGCCAAAGCATACAGCCCAACAAGTCTTTAAACAGACTTTCGACATACTTGAGCACAATGGTTGTGGAAGTTGGGGACGACTCTTCAAATTGAATTTCACAAGCTGATAAGAAAAACAAAATATCCAGCAATATCAATGAGATAAAAATATGCTCAGGAGGTGATAATCTATTAGCCAAAGATGGGATTGATTATAAAACAGAATTAGAAGAATGAATCAGACATGAGAAGAAAACTCAGAAACTTACATGCCAATTCTTTCTTTTCCTCAAAATCAAGGTGACACTCAGAGAACAATGAATCAAAAGCTTCCAGTGCAGAAGCACACAATTTCTGAACTGCAGCACCACAAGAAAGCCTATTCACTATGCCCCGTGCCATCTTTGTGCACACCAGATCCAAGGGTCCCAATTCATTCTTCAGCATTTGTAAGGCAGTTTCCAAAATCTTATGCAACTCCTTGTACTGCTCAGTCCCTGTGAGAATCCAGTGACCCAAGAGGACTCGTTGGCACAATGCATCAACTCTTCTTGCCTCTTTGGCAACCAGTAATTGTTTCCTCCAGCTTCTGTGAACAGCCAATTAGCAAATTATTATTCCTCAAAGTTGCAATATTATATCACTGTTGGAGAAAAGGAAAGTATAATTGGTCCACCAGAATAATTTTGTACCAAACGGAAACCTGATTGGATTAAACTGTAACTGGGGCTAATAACTATACAAAGGGCTTACATAGTCATGCCCTAATTTTTAAATCACTGATCTCTTGTCAAGTACAGTTGACATTAAATAAACAAAAAGTTACATTTACTAACATATTCCACTTCCAAAAAGGTAGGATACCAACTTGTCCATCCAAAGTTGCTAAATCTTAGGTTAATTCTTAACCTGGAAGCAAGACCACTAAACATGGTCATCCTTTGGACAGATAAGGATGTACAGACTATGGAATAAAAAGCTCATTGATCATGTGTGTAACAATGCAAAAGAGAATTAGAAAAAAGTGGCACCTCTTACCTCATTAATACATTGATTTTTCCACAAGAAACACAGTAGAAACTTCCATCCAACTTTGCATGACATCCACTCTTTATAATTCCAGTTCTTTCATCCTTCAAAGCACATATCAGGTGGCAAGTATGTCCACATGATTGTTCACTGGGAGAATCAGAACCACAGGTTAACCACAGACTAGGATCCTTGTTGTCATCATAATAATGACAGATACAGCAAGAACATCTCTTGCAAAAAGCATCATCTGGACTTAAGGTAGATCTGCAAGCAATATTCTGGCAAACTCGGATTTTAGGATGTTCCTCTTTGCTATGCACAGGAGATACTGCATTTACATCAGTCAATGCTTGAAGTTGCGTTTTTCTTTGCCTTCGTTTTTTATTTCCACTTTTAGCTGTAGCAGGGCAAGATCCCATAATATTATCAGTGGGGCTGCCCATTGACTTCTGTGAAACCAACCTGAGAAGGTGTTCTATCATTTTTAATTTAGTATATCCAGAATATTTTCTCTCTTTACCCATCTCTGCACAAATAATTTCAAGAAGCTCCCTGCAGGTGAATGAACTGAGAACTCGCGGGGCATCTTTTGACCCTTTCGCAATCTCTCGAACAAGTTCTCTTTTCTCTTGCAAGCTTAGATGACTGCACTGTGCTGGGTCAAGCACAAAATCTGGAAAGCAATAGCAAAAAAATAGATCACACAATGAACTTCCAAGCCTCCATGGCACATGCATACAATGAATCATCACCCCAACACACTCTACCCATTGACTGAAGGAGACAACGCCAATTCTCCTACTGTTAAACAGAAGAAAATAATGAAAGCAAGAAAAATAAAGAATGCAGTCATCTGCATTCAGACATTAAACTTCTAAGTGAATCAACCTAATTGTCAGGGACCAAATTCTGAACAGCAGAAGCCTTCGCTGTGTGTTTGTACAAGACAAAAAATGAAAACCACAAAACGTTGCATGTTTGATGTACTGAAACAAGAAGAAATGACCAGAGTCTCCAAGCTCTAACTCCAACCGTAAATCATAATGAAAAAGATGTGTCGTTTTGTATAGGAAGAAGAGCGGATATTCCATCCACCAATAAGGGTATTTCCAGTTTTAAGTATTCGTCAATCTGCTTCAAAGATGAAAATTACAGCATAGAAAGCAACATGCAACACGAGAAAAATTACATTAGTATACTGGCGAATGCAACATTAATCTTTTAGAAACACCGTGAAAGAAATAAATACCAACAAACAAGATTTCTCACAACCACACATACTATTTAAACAGAACTGAAACACCAATGGACCCCATCAGCACAACCAAAGAAAAAGTAAAAAATCGTCAGAAATCATACAATAAATTACCAAAGTCCATCGGATTTCAACCACCATCCAACATACATTATACAATAAATAAATAATGAGAACATAAAGTAAGAAACCCAAAACGTCTTTAACTACGAAGAACCGGAAAAACCATAAATAAATAAATAAATAAATAAATAAAAATAAAAGCGAAACAGATACCAAAAAAGAAGAAAACTCAGATACCGAGAGAGCGATACATCACATTAACAGGCATTATCGAAGACAACACGAGCAAAAAATAACAAATAGAAAAAGACAGAGAAGGATGATAAACAATGAGACGGCTAAACCTGGGAAGCCGCCCAACTTCATCTCCTCTGGCTCGCTCATCGCGCACCCAGAAAACGTGAAACAGTTAACCTCAGTAGTGTTATTCGTAGAAACAATGCTTGTACACTACACGCACCGAGAGAGAGAGGACTGTTTTAGAGCCAAAAAAGTGAAAAAGTGAATGGAGGCATAAATGGGAGATTTGACGTTGAATATATATATTTCAGAAGCGAATCAGAAAAAGCGTTAGCCAGAACCCAGAAGAGAGAGCTGCACGGTGCCCCTTTCTCTCTTCCCCTCTGTGTAAATGTTGTTGTGCATGGTTTACATTACCCCACGCGCAGGCACAGCGCGTCTACCCAAGCATTCGTTCTCTTTATCTCTCTCTGGGACTCTCTCTCTCTCTGCGAGAAGAGTTTTGGTGAGAGAGTGAGAAACGTGACCGAAGTGGGCGGAAATATTTTCACTCTACTGTGATGTCAATTTTATTATGTGCACAGGCTTCTCCGTGCGCCTTGCATGTCCCTCCATCCAAGCCGTACGTTTTGACATTCTGATTGGATGTCACTGGGGACCAGCTGGTTTTCATCGGTCAGTTCTTTTACGAAGAGAGGCTTACCATCATCCGTTTGTACATGTACAGTAACTCCGAAAAAAATAAAAATAAAAATTTCCAGTTATCTTTGTTATCTCATATAACATTATTGAAAAAAATAATTACCGAAATTGTTATGATTTTTTTTTTTTTGTTTTTTCAGGGATAATAGAGGAATGTCAAAAACCCAAGATCATTAATCAAAATTTGCGGAAGACCCTAGAGCGCCTGATCCAGGAAAACGAGCCCACTGCGTTGGGTGACAAAGGAGGTTAGTCATCCAGTCCGTAACTCGAGTACCTTCTCTATAAACACGAGTTAACTGCACTAGGGGTTTGTCCCATGCCTGGCTTGTCGTCTAAAACGTGGATAGAAACGATACGGTTTTGGACCCTACATGGTTAATTTCGGCTTTAAATTGAATTGGGATCAAGGACCAAAATAGGCTCCCCATTGAATTGTTTTTTAACGCCAAACTTGGTTTTGGGCTCACATTGCACCCAAATCGACGTTTTGGAAATATCAATTGTTTTAGGCGGTCATGTCATTGGAAGAAGTTAATGTGTAGCAAAAAGCAAGCGGCGCCTCGTCATCACAAAGTATGAAAATTTGAAATGAAATTTGGCTTCAAACCTTATATCTTTCTTTTCTTTTCTTCATCTCAATTAGATCAAAAATAAATAAATAAATTAGGGACAACAGATGAGATGATTTGGCAATGTCCTGACCTTTTAAAGTATTTTTAATTACCACTAGTTTGTGTTTTTTTAATTAAGATTAAATTTCAAACTTTTAGTTTTGTAAACGATTTTATTATCATTAAATTAAAACTCGTTAATAATTATTACTAATCTCTTGAATCTTCTTATTACCCTAAAGAACTAAATATTGGATGTGAAGGAAACATAATGTCCGTTCATTTTGGTGAAGCTAAGTAGTAATTTTTTGTAATTTTGCAGGGAGATGTTCAATTTTATGTTAGTGGAATTTCTTGTACATATAACATCTTTTTTTTTTTTTTTGTTTAATTACATTCTGTTTGATTCTGTATATCCCATAAAACTTGTACTTTTTTTTTTCCCTAAAATCTTGTATGCTTTTATGACACAATCGCTTGACTGTGAACGGAATCACTTAAAGGCGATAGAGGTGAATTGAACACAGCTAATTGCCGTAGAGGAGAACAGCTTGTTGACCAAACAGTGGGGAGTCATGGTGGTAACATGGACTACTTATTATATGGGAAAAATTTGTAGTTTGCAATTTTGGAGACGGCAAATATCTATGGTCTGAAAAGGGTCAAAAGCTCTTTTTCTTCTTTTTTTTTTTAAAAATCAAATTGCACCATCAAAGGAGTTGGTGGTGAGGGAGCTGTTCTTGTGCTTCAAGGCTGGAAAGTGGAACAGAGAAAGGGAAGAGTTGGGAGGACAGTGACTACGACTTTGCCCCACAATCATCTCACAAAGTTTAAGAGTGTACTCCAAAAGGATTGGGAAATTGTTTGAAACAACTGAATATTAGCCTAGCAGGATCAATATTTTGCAGAAATATCATTTGGTCGGTGTTCATAATTACTTTGTTTAATTTGTATAATCTGAAGAATATGCTATGACTAATTCACTCAATTATGGAATTTAATCTGATAATTAGGTGAAGAAATGATATTTAAAAAAAAAAGAGAGGGAAAGAGAGCTTCGCTATGAACAATAAATTTATAAAAGATGTACCCAATTTACACTCACTATCCCGAAGCCACGAATACCCTCACTTTCGGAGTTGCACGTTGAACAACTTGCTCCGCGACTGTCACTGAGTTGCTTATACTTCCCCTGCGTGAATTTCGTGGCCTTTTATTGAGTATTTTGAGTTATATATTCAAAAATTTCAAATTTATTGAGTTTCACATTATTTGAATTTTAAATATTTTAAATTTTGAATCATTAAATTTTAAGTTAATTAAAGTTAAAATATATTAAATTTCAAATTTATTAAATTTAAAATTTTTTAAATTTTTTATTTGAATTATTATTCATATTTCAATATGTGAGTTTTTGTTAACATGTTTATGATCGTTTTGGTCTTTGATTTTGAGTTATTTCTGTTTTATATATCTTGAATCACAAGTCATTGGCTTTCTCAATCAATATAAATTGAATAAACTCAAATTTTGTGAAATTAAGCCAAATTATTTGAGTTGATTAATGTTTGATGTAACGCTATATAAAATATTATTTTATTTATTAATTTTATTACCAATAATGTCACAACAACCTTTACTTCAGCTAAGTATAATTTTAAAAATCTGATCAATTCTGCAGTTGGACGGGATAGTAAACATGTAACTCGAATCTTGAATTGGATAAGAAATCGACTAGGAAAAAATTGCTAGACCTAGTTTACTTGAACGGTCAGATTATTTGTTCAGGCTAGCGATAAAAAAATACTAATAATTAAATTTTAATTTAATAAAAATATTTTAAATTTATGTTGTATAACATAAAAATATTAATTAACTTTTTAACACAAGAATGGATCCCAATGACTCACCGAACTAGATCTTGAACTAAGTGATAATTCAGAAAGAGTTCTAAAACTATGCAGCCAAGGCACCGTGTCGTGTAGATTTCATTGGTCTTTTGACCTCACATGCAACACTCGGTAGGCTACGAAAGCAGCGAGGTTGGAGCTAACGGAAGCCGTTCGTAAGTCAGGTTAGCATTAGGTAGCTCTCTAGTTTAATTGGTTTCTTCCCGTTGTGGATTGTGGCTGTCCTAGCCAATGAACTGCACATGAATTTCTGCCTTTTGTGTTGTAGCCCAAGACAACAGTCTTTTGTTGTTCCCAAAAGAATATACTCAACGTCTGTATAAAAGCAGTAAAAGCTTAGGCCTAGTTGTTTAATCCCCAAATGATCATCAGGTCGTCACCATTTAATCGTGGTTTAACCCAAATGTGCTATCACTACTTGCGTAGTCTATAACCACTTATGGGAATTCCAATACATTTGGCTACGTATTCAATCAGGTATGAAAGTCCTCCTTCGACTGTTCTATGCAAATACGGCACGTTTGATTTACTTGTTCAACAAGGTACGTTTTGCAAGTTGGCGTGCAAAATTGGTACGCGATTTGATGGGTTTTTTATTTTTATTTTTATTTTCAAACAAATTTAAAATTTTAGCTGGATCCATCTAATAGATCATATTTCGGGCAGCAAATGTGATTACTTCTTGAGTGACCAATAGATTTTTTTTGTGCCTTATCAGCAAAAATAGGGTTACACGAGTATTTAAAAATTGGTAGACATTAAAAAGATTTCAAACCCTGAAATTGTTAATGCAAAGGCCTTCGGCTTGAAAAATGGTCGTTTGTTTTCCACGTTTAGGCCTCAGCTCAAAAACCAAAAACTTGCATCCTTATAATGGGCTTCACATGAGGGTGATGGTATGTGGACCGCCTCCATATTTTAGAACGGTCGGATTTAAAATCCTTTGTCTTTTAGTCCCCAACTACCAACTAGCAATGGCAGCGGTACGGCTAGAAAATGAAGTCGAATTTAAGGCTAATAAAAAGACGGAAAAATCCAACATGACGGTATAAAATTTATAAAAATAATGATTTTATTGTATATTTTAGAATGTAATAAATTTTTTAATGAAATATTTGTTAAATTATATTAATTAATAAGTTTTGTGAATTAATTTTTTTCTTTTTAATCTAATGTGTGACCAATTATGAAGTACATGCTGACGAGCATCGTCTCATAAAACCAGCGTTGGAAAAAAAAAAAAAAAAAGAAATAAAAGGAAAAATTAAAACGTCCCCTGAAAAGATTTTCTTTCCAGAAAGGGCGAAAGGGACGAGAGAGTAGTTGTCAACGCTCCAAGTTTTGCCATACAAATGAATTAAATAAATGGCTCCTATCCTACTTAAGGCTCTGTACCCGCCCTTTCTCTCTCTGTCTATCCTCTTCTCGGGTCATCCATCGGACCCCTTCCATCTTCACTCTTTTATATAAATAGAGACAAAACAGACCGAAGCAAACCGAGCCAGAGCCGATTGACCGACTCTGAGCGGCTCAAGTGAGTGGCACGATGAGTTCGGGTTCGGATTTGGTTCAGTTCGTTGAATCGTTTCTTGGCGTCTCATTGACCGGTTCCGGGTCGGACTCGGTGGTTGTAGTAATAACGACGTCGTTTGCGGTTTTAGCGGCGTTAGTTGTGTTCTTTCTGAAGAGGTCGTCGGATCGGAGCCGGAAGGCGAAGCCGGTGGTGGTTCCTAAGCCGCTAGTTGTGAAGGACGACGAGGATGAGTCGGAGGCTTTGTCGGGTAAAACTAAGGTCACTATCTTTTACGGCACCCAAACGGGAACGGCTGAGGGATTTGCTAAGGTATAATTGCCATCTTTTTTCTTTTTCTTTTTCTTTAACAGAATCGAGTCTTCTTGAATTTGGATTTGAGGATTGATTGACATTTCTGTTTGTCTACGAAGTCAAAGAACTAGTATTCTTAGAAGTCAAAAATTGGTCAACGAGGATCCTTCATAGTTCATATCGATGGTTAAGCGCATGACCAATTAAAATTCTCCCCTTTTTTTCATTTTTCTTTTTTTTTTTTAGTATTATTTAATTTACTGCTTAGAATTGTACACTCCCCTCCCCCCCCCAAAAAAAAAAATCTTTAATTTTTTGTATAGAAAAAGGGTAATCCATTTGTTAACCATTAGCAACTATTTCGCTCTTGGTCTAGTATTGAGAAATGGGTTTCAATAAATTGCACAGCTCATGATTTTTTGAAGGTTTGAGCCTCTAGAAAAACCAGGGATTTTAGAGATTTATGTTTGTAGTTCGAATTCACCATTTGTTATTCTTTGCTGTCTCATCTTGTCTTGCATATTGGTTTCTCTGTTGTGCATCATCTATGATTGAATCCTGTTTAGGCAGATGTTAATGTCATTCAGGGAGTGGAAGTGCAAGAATAGTTGGCACTTCAATTATTTCAATTGTTTTAGCATTGGAGCTTTATCCTCTCTTTTCTTCTCAGAAAGAGAATAATTTTTCCTTATTATGAGCTTTTGTGCAAGCATATTGATGTTTGGATAATTGCTATGACAGGCTTTAGGTGAGGAGATTAAAGCAAGATATGAGAAGGCTGCTGTTAAAGTGGTTGACCTGGTATGTAGCACAGATTGCAGCATGATGTCTGAATTTGTTTATTTAGAACTCAAACGTATGATTTTCTATTTTTTTTAAAATCTGATTTAGGATGATTATGCTGCGGATGATGATCAGTATGAGGAGAAATTGAGAAAAGAGACTTTGGCCCTTTTCATGGTGTCCACGTAAGATATCTCTTTGCTTCTAATAATTTTTTTAATTTAATTGTAAGTTAAATTCATTGATAATTAAGAAATATATATTTTACTCCGACGTTGTAGTTATGGAGATGGAGAGCCAACTGATAATGCTGCACAATTCTATAAGTGGTTCACTGAGGTTGGTGACTTTCTTGCAATGCTATATTTGGAGTATAATCAGAGGCCATATTATTTTGGCATTCATGTGCTTCTAAAGTTCTGCATAGTGTGATAATGGTTCATAATTTTAGGGAGGTGAAAGGGGTGTCTGGCTTCAACAGGTTACATATGGCGTTTTTGGCCTTGGCAATCGTCAATATGAACATTTCAACAAGGTAAATTTGTTATGATGCAGGTTTTTGTACAATTCTATCTTCAAGGAATTTCATATATGTGTGTAATCTGATGGAACACCATTGCAAAACAGATAGCGAGGGTGCTTGACGAACAACTATGTGAACAAGGTGATTTTCCAGTTTATATGATTGTAATTACTCAGTTTTTCATTCAACTGAATTATTCTCTGTCCTTACTGAATTTATGCATTCTTGTTAATGCATAAAGATAATAGATTTTTGTTGCGAATGGAAATTTCTCTGTTGTCTTTGGCATTGCCTGTTGTCAATGTACAAAATCATAATCTGCCACTGTAATGCCTGATTAAGAATCTATTAGAAGACTTTTATTTACGATTTTATTGATATTTTGTTTTTAGGATGTCCCTTAGTAAGCTATAACTATAAGGTTTGATATTTTATTTTATTAGGATAGTTTTATTCAGTTGTGTCTCTATTTTGTTTCTTAAAGTTTAGTTACTTAGTTCTATAAATAGGACTATTGCTTATGTAGTTGAAGAGTTTTGGGATTGAATTGATGTCTAGTCTTTTAGATCCATGAACTGCTGATGGCTCTTTTTCTATCTCTTTATGAGTGCTGATTCTTGTAGCCCCTGATTTGGGTGCTGATTCTCATACTTATTTTCTTCTACAAGTGCTGACTCTTTTAGTTCTCCCCTTTCTTATTTGTTTACCTGTCCTGTCCTACATCAGTTGTCCTCACTGTGATGGTTGTGCACTTTTTCACATGTGTCTTATGAGTTGTCAATCACAGTCTGGTGATTTTCATAGTTGTCCTCCTATTGGAAGGTGGCTTACTTTTGTACCATGCAGATAACTTTTAATGTCTAGATTTTGTGCAAAATTTGGTGAATTATATTCTCCATCCTTTTCAAGTTTCTTTTCATTATTAGTGCAAGGATGAATTATGAATTCCCTCTGATATGGATGCTTTGTGTTTCTGGTTAATGCAGGCGCAAAACGTCTCATTCCTGTTGGTCTTGGTGATGATGATCAATGCATTGAGGATGATTTTACTGCTTGGTATGGTATCCTTTTATGTTTGGACTCATAATTTGTACTGTTTTCAAGTTATATTCTTGGCTTAATTATTGATGATAAAGTGTCTATTTGGAACTGACACATGACTATACCTAGTGGGTCTTTTCCTTAGGAGGGAATTGTTGTGGCCAGAGTTAGACCAGATACTCAGAGATGAGGGTGATATGAATGCTGCTTCTACTCCATATACTGCTGCTATACCTGAATATCGATTAGTTATTCATGATCCTGTGGAAATATCTAGGGAGGATAAATTCTCCATCTTGGCAAATGGGAATACTACTTTTGACATCCACCATCCATGCAGGTATTGGATGATGAGCATGCATAGTTTTCATAGGTTTGTTGTTACTGAATTGGGTGTTTTTCTCCTTCTGTGAAGAGTTAATGTTGCTGCCCAAAGGGAGCTTCACAAACCAGAGTCTGATCGCTCTTGCATACATTTGGAGTTTGACATATCAAGGACTGGTATATCGTAAGTATATCGCTGCAATCTTCATTTTTTCCAAGTCTAATTGATCAGTTATTCCAAACTCTTACTAGACCCTCTGTGTGTGTGTGCGCGCACGCACATGCATGAGAGGGGGAGAGAGAGAGTTTTAGGGTACTAATCTTACGTCAATTTAATTCTGTGGCATGTGACTTGAAGCCCATGGACTTCTCTTCCTTGTATCTATCCTAAGAAAGCTGGGATTTTATTGTTTGACCGAATAAATTGAAGCTTTGCATTTCAGTAGTGTTCGAAGATACTTATTTGTAAGATCTGCTTTAATATCTTCTTTCTTTTGGAGGAATTTAGACTTAAGTTGTAGAAGTGGATTTTCTATACTCACAACATGTATGACTTCTCACCCATAGGAACCTAAACATAAGAGAACTCTCTTATGGGTGTTCTGAGGCTTGGGTTATCAGGGAGCTGTAATTGGTGGTAGGTCCTTGTTCGTATTGGCATTATATAACTTTAAGCTGGAGTAGAAATGGTCTGTCATTTGTCCTCAGGAAAAATAAATTGCCTTTGGTTTTTGCTGTGTGCATACATCTGCAGTTTTTTCTTTTTTAACATCAATGTGTCACTGCACCGGTTTTTTTTCTTCTCTTTTTGGGTCTGTACGAATAATTTGGATCTTCCTCTAGTCTCAGTGACTCTCTATGAACTTTTTTCTGTATTTGTTTGATCCCTCAGATATGAAACTGGAGACCATGTGGGTGTTTATGCTGATAATTGTGATGAAACTGTTGAAGAAGGAGGAAAGATTTTGGGTCAATCTCTAGACATGCTGTTTTCTCTTCATGCTGAGAAGGAAAATGGTACACCCCTTAGTGCGAGCTCATTGCCACCTCCTTTCCCAGGTCCTTGCACACTCCGTACTGCATTGGCACGCTATGCGGATCTTTTGAACCCACCTAGAAAGGTGACATTTTTGACACATTTGCCCATTCATCTATATATATATTTCTGGTTCAATTTAAATAACATCATTCAATTATTATTTCAGTTTTGGGTTCTGTATTGTGTTTGCAGGCTGCCATGATTGCTTTAGCTGCTCATGCTAGTAATCCAAGTGAGTCAGAGAGACTTAAGTTTTTGGCATCACCACAGGGAAAGGTTAATCAATGATATATTTTTGTGTTAAAATCTTCATCATGCTTGTTTCATTTGTGTCTTTTGCATGTCTATTCATACCTATTCTCTCTCATCCCATCATATGTTCCAGGATGAGTACTTCCAATGGGTTGTTGCCAGTCAGAGAAGTCTTCTTGAGGTAATGGCTGAGTTCCCATCGGCAAAACCTCCTCTTGGTGTCTTTTTTGCGGCAGTGGCCCCTCACTTACAGCCTCGCTACTATTCTATCTCATCCTCTCCAAGGTCACCTTGGTCATCTTACTGAGCATTTGCTATTCAATTTAATCAAATTTTAGGAGCAGTAGTAATTATTTTGACATACCTTTTACAGATTTAGCCCGGCCAGAGTGCATGTGACATGTGCACTAGTGTATGGTCCGACTCCTACAGGTAGAATTCACAAAGGGGTGTGTTCAACTTGGATGAAGGTACAAACTAGGCCTTTGAGTATATATCAAACTGCAGCATGAATTTTCTCTCACTATTGAACTTAATGTTTCAAATTGTATCCACATGTTTAACACCTTTGAGTGACAAATTCTTCTTCTGTGCTACCTAACTTATTTCTATATTCCAAAAACTTCAGAATGCAATTCCTCTACAGAAAAGCAGTGACTGTAGCCAGGCTCCAATTTTTATTAGGTCTTCTAATTTTAAGTTACCAGCTGATCCCTTAATTCCAATTGTTATGGTGGGGCCTGGTACTGGATTGGCACCTTTTAGAGGATTTCTACAGGTTTGGATTACTTTATATTGCATGGATTTTCCCTCTTTGTTTTGTGCTTCATGAGAAGAATGAAATCCTTACAATCTAATTCGTTGATGCTTCCAGGAAAGATTGGCCCTGAAAGAGGATGGCATTCAGCTTGGTCCTGCTTTGCTCTTTTTTGGATGCAGAAATCGCCAAATGGTTAGGACTTAGTTCTAAACTTCTCCTCTTTGTGTGCATTTATTTTATTATTTGGGATGGTTGGCTTGAGGGAGGTAGCAGTTCAGTAGTTTGACAACATTTTGAGTCCATTCTGAATGATTTCCAAAATTTGTCCCTTGCAGGATTTCATATATGAGGATGAGCTCAACGATTTTGTGGAACAAGGTGCTTTATCTGAGTTGGTTGTTGCATTCTCAAGGGAGGGACCGCAGAAGGATTATGTTCAACATAAGATGGCTGATAAGGCAAGTACTTGTAGACAGCAAATCAAAGTCTATTTTTGTAAAAATAAAGGTCTCATTTATATCGCATCAATTAAATGCAATGTTCAGGCAGCATACCTTTGGAGCTTAATTTCTCAAGGCGGATATCTTTATGTGTGTGGTGATGCCAAAGGCATGGCCCGAGATGTTCATCGGACTCTACATACCATTGTTCAGGACCAGGTATGCATTGATATAACTTGTGTTAGCATTTCCTTTACCCTGAACTCCTTTGGTTTGGGAAATCCTCATGCATTTATCGTTTGTCATCTTATATCCTGGTAGTTAGTCTTTTCCCAAGCAGAAAGCATAGGATGGCGTAGGTGCTTTGAGGACTTATGCAAACTTACTGAACTTATTTGTTGCACCCTTTCATCACCAAATATCATATATTTGTGTACATAGATTTTGTGTATCAGGCATATTGCAGCAAATTTCCAGGAAGCATTTTTCATTAGGGCTGCATTTAGATTGTCACCAGGTATCTTATGGAAGATATCATCCTGCGAGCTACAGTTTGAAATTGCTTTAGGTTTCTTCAACAATGTGTGCATTTTGGATTTCATTTCTCTCCCCCCCCCTCCGTGCAAACCACCCACGTTAGTGTGCTTGTTGTCTTGGGCTGTATGGTATTTTCATCATAGTCTTGGACTTGTCCCATCTTTCCATCTAGTCACCTGAATATTTATATTTTTTCGGACCATAACCAGAGAGGTCAGTTTAATTCCATGCAGACATGCAAACACTCCTCTTGTGAGGCTTAAATATCTGCTTCTTAGTTTCAGATTAATCTGAGATTACTTTTTCAGTTACCTGGGGTTGTTCCTTGTACTTGGCTTTTGGGAGTATCACTATGGCTACCTATGTGTTCTCCAATTTCACATCCTAGAAGTACATCATGCATGTAAAATCTTTATCTGTATTTCAGGGAGGCTTGGACTCTTCAAAAACAGAGTCCTTGGTGAAGAAACTCCAGATGGAAGGACGATATCTTAGAGATGTCTGGTGACAGTTCTAAATTTCCCGTTCATCCATGATTGTTATCATCTCGGTAGCCTTGCCACTATAATCATTAAACTTATTCATCCACTTTTCCAAAGCTTTTGTTGGCCAGTTCACCTCGGCCCTCCCAGAATTCCAGCGGTATCGTATCAGGATGGTGGAAGCTGAAACTTGATTGTCTCCTAAAAATTGAAATTATGTTCTTTGTATACCATTTGTTTCTTTGCAACTTTGCTTCAAATATAATCGCCTTGTTGCCACCAGCCAACTTAATCAGAAGTTCAAACGGAGATTAACAAGTAGTTTTTTGTTTTTTAGGGAATAAGAGTTAGCGCATAGCTTAGATACATAGATACTTAGATACAAGGTGTCAAGAAGACTAGAATTTGTTTGATTGGCTGTATGCAGCATTTTAGTTAACGATGTTATTGTAAAATTATAAAACCAAGGTTTGCTTTTGAAGTCAAGCATAAAAATGGTGTTCAATATTCTCGAATTTATTATTTTATTATTTTTTATAATAACTATATAATACTTTTTAGAGTGATAATTTGGTCCATTCTCTTTATCTAATGATTATTTAATTAATATTTTAACTAAAATCTGGGGACACACAGGATGGGGACCAGAATAGCAGTATGTGTCTCTCTTTCCGTTGTCATCCCTGGCCACATAATAGGCATCCAGTATGAGAAGGTAATTTTTCTTTTATTAGTTTTCCATTCTATCCAAGATTAGATTTCGAGTCTTATAAAATAGGACTCGATCAACTAGGTGACTAACATTCTAATTTTGCCTATGAACAGCAAGAAAAGCGACTACCGTAACAAAAAGGCATCTAATCTATGCATTATCATCAGCTTCCGAACAGCCAGAGAATGTCTCTGGTCCATTGTATCTAAGTACCTAAAAAAAAGATGGAAATATACGGAGAGGGTCGCCTTCTTATCTGAAAGGCGACCAAGTTTAGTAAACAAGGCAGTAGTTCAGTACTTTTGAACACTACAGGAGCGAAGTTCTTGAGCCAGTTGGATGACTAACATGCGTTACTGCCACGATAAGTGGACTTATGGCTCCATTCCTCTGATGCTCCCCCAGACCATCCTACCGAAGGTGTTTTTTTTTCTTATATCCAAGGCTTTTTTCTCTGGTTGAAAAAAAAAAAAAGGGAGCTTGAATCTAAATAAATGCGTCGTAGAAACAGCATCCTGCAAAGAGAGTGGTCCCAAAATGTGTAGGGGGGCAAGATCAACCGATAAAATGTCCAAGGGGTTTCTAGCCACTAGCAACTGGCACAAATATTCCGATAATTTTGGATTTGTCCTAAAGGTCTCGAATGGAATGTCACGTTTAGACATAGATGGAACTTTTTCTTTCATCATCTCGTTTCGATGGAACTGGTGAGTAGAAAAAGGAAAAACAAGTACACAGTTTCTTAATGGGGGGTTTACTAATCTTAGCCACTAACCAAAAAGGAAATGGAAAAGAATTGTAAAAGAAAATATTAAAGACAGCAAAGTGGAGGACTTAGATGTTACCCTAGTCTCAATTTTTTGGTTATAATAACACAATAAGTTAAAAATATTCCTCAGCATTTTAAATTTTTTGAATGTAGTTATAAATTTTTTATTTTATTTTATTTTAATATTTAACGTTTTTAATTTTTTAATGTAATTTTCTTAAAAATAAAAAGTAAATTAAATATTATATTTCACGGTTAACATTTAAGTACAGATTATTAATATGTATTTTTGTATATTTTTTAATATATTTATTCATTCTCATCTGGAGGATAAAATATTAAAAAATATGTTTTAATTGTTAATATGTATTTGTCTTATCTTTTTAATAATAATTTCTTTTATCTCGTGGTTGCAACGCGTCGAAATGATTTCAGGCCAAACCAAGAAGAGAGCATTTGGCTGATGCTTGAGGCTAAACCAACGACAAAACATTTGGCTCATTCGTTCGTCGTCTCAATAGCTGGTCTTGTATTCTGCTGCCCTGCCCGTCAATGAAATTTTGAGCAATGAGGAACCTTATTCTCATGGCAATAACGATGGTGGAGAAGCCACGCAGATGAAAATCCTGATTCAAAAATAGTAAATTTAAAGAGGCATATATGTATATGTACGTTAATAAAATATTATTGCTCAGTGGCTTTGACCATGAACAATCTCGATTGCAAACCAACGGCGCCAGCATCACTCTCCCACCGATCATCCCTTTGTAGAAAAAGCATAACTAATGTATAAAAATGAGTGGCCCCTCACACTAATCCCCTACACCATATCCTACCTCCGCCGCCGCTCTGCCAACCCCAAAACTGAATTCTTCCACACATGATCATTTGTATTCTTTGCAGCCGCGTCCATCGGTGCCCTCATCGGTCTTGACAACTATCTTTACGTATACGGTGTAGCACAGCTTCCTGTTTCAGCTTCTTCTTTGGTCTTCGCTTACCAGTGAGCTTTTACCGCCGCTTTTGCATTTCCCCTGGTGAGACAACTGTTCACTACTTTTTTTTTAGATAAACGCCGTCGTTTTTGTTGACCACTGGAGCTGGAATGCTGGCTTTGCATATGCAAGCAGCGACGGACCCCAAAATGAAACCAATAACCGATACCTTTTGGGGTTCATTATGACGCTGGCGGCCTCATGGACTGAACTTGCTGTTGATTGAGTTGACTTACATAAAGGCCCAGAAGGAGATTACATACACGCTTGTGATGGACATTCGGTTGGTTACTGGCTCGTTCGCTACCATTGTTTGCACCATCGGGATGATCCTTGACAATGACACTTTGAGGTTTCTTCCTCTTCCCTTTATTCGTTTTTGTCATTCTACAATTTTTATTTTAAAAAAGGATTGATTAGATAGATAGGAGCTTTTAATATTCGATTAATACTAAAAATTATAATCATGATTACAGATTACATATTTATAATTTTATAATTATATAACTAATGATTCTGATTATATTTTTATAGACGTGATTCACACTCCAAAAATTCGGTTCCATCAAGAGAGTTGTTAAAATATAATAACATTGAGAGGTTACGAGTCACGGGAATGACATGATCAAAGTATTTTGCTTTGTCTAAATGGATTAATTAATTACCATGTGGCAATTAATTTTTACTAATTTACAGGTTGGCGCGGTGGAAGCAAGAGAACTGGGGCTAGTAGTAGGGGACAAGTTTTATCAAATGCTGTTGTGCAATGCAGTTATTTGGCGGTGGCGGTGTTTGTACACAGGACTTTCAGCAGTCATCTTTTGTGGCTTCTCTTTCCTCTCCGGCGTCGTGATTGCCGCTCTCCTTCAGGTCACGGAAGCCCTCGCCGTTGTTTTCTATCAAAAGAAATTCTCAGGAGAAAAAGGGGTTGTGGCTCTTGCACTCTCTCTTTGGGGCTCCGTTTCTTATTTCTGCGGGGGGGCGGCAAGACAAGACACGAGAAGGAGTCCTTCTCTCGTACCAGCAACCGCGTTGCCTTTTCACCAATGCCATTGCCAAATACTGTATGATGTTTGCCATGTGTGTAAAATGCATCTCATTATTAAAAGATTAATTTCATGTGTTTCCAACGTGACCCATCTATGTGAATTAATGTAAGTGAACGAGACAATTTTATGGGCATTATTGTTAGTAACATTTATAAAATATATATATATATATAAATAAAGGCCCAAATCAAGAATTTATTTATTTTTCAGGACGTCCCGTGGCAGCACGCTTGGTACAATTTTTTGTTTGATCGTGGCCATGTGACAAAAGTCTAGCATATTATTCTACTCGAATCCTTCAATGATTGTTGAACACTAAGTTTCGCTTCTATTAAGTTCCTATCTGAGCATTTTCTTCATGAATATGAGTCGGTATATTCGCTTTAATCACTTTGATTTATTGTTGTTCATCTGAGATTTGGTACATGAAATCTTTTTTTTTTTTTTGGCGTGCTCCGCTTTTCGTTTTATCATAAATGTGATCCCTTTTTTCTATGCCGTCAATCATTTTTCACTTGAAAGTGTTGACGATATTGTTTGGAATCTTAAAACAGAATTAACAGTAATAAAGTAATATTATTATTAATATAAAAAAAAAAATTTCACTACTTAAACTTATACAAATATACAATAATTATTATTATTATTATTATTATTATATCAAATCTATTTATAAATTATTATTATTTTATCTTATCTTAAAATTTATATTTATTATTATTTTAAATATATATTATTTTATTTTACAAATAATGTCTTATTATTTTATTTAAATTTATTCTTAATATATATAAATATTTTTTTTATTATTTATGAGATAATAATTATAAAAAATATATTTTTTTATTTATTAACTATAATATTATTTATTAAAAAATTATGATAATCGGATAAAAATTTTAAAAATATAAATATAATTTTTTATTTAAAATTTTAAATTATTTATTTTTTAAATATAATATTTTAAAATTTTAAAATTTATATATTTATATTTAAAATTTTAATATATATATATATATCATAAATCAGATGTTATGCTTTGAACCTACGGATCAACTTCCTCCTTCCGCTGTTGCAGTGATAATGAGTAGAGTGCATAAGCCTCTTGTAAGATAAAAGGCAAAAAATTTACAAATCATTCTCTTAAAAAAGTAAATCATCTTTCATTATAAAAATGATCCACTTGTCCCGAAATAACCTGGCCCGAGTGGAAAATCTCAATTCATTGTACCTCCGGATGCAACCCAATAGAAAACCCCAAAAGGTATGAATTTATATAATTGAATAAATGCTTCTCTATTTGTTAGTGCTTAAATTGAAGTTTTTTCGGCCAGTGTCCATGGTACCAGCGCACGTCCTCACAAAGATCCAATGGTACCAGCACCATGGTTACCAACTGATTCTCTCCGATCGTACGCTCCAATTTCCCTCACATCACGCGTGGCAAGCAAATATCCCACAAATCCAAGCCGCACGTTCTGCCGAGGGTATGTTTGTCATTAGCTAGTATCCATTGTGAGACTCCTTGGAAGAGAGATTTTGTGGATATGGCAGTTTTGATATCAAGCAAGTAATCTTTGGTTGTGATAGTATTATTATAACATAATAATTTTAATGACATTGTTAAATAATTATAAAAAAATTATAATTTTATTAATTTAATAAAAATATTAAATATTAAATATTAAATATTAAATATTAAATATAATAATTAATAAAAATATATTTAATAATATTAAATATTATAAATTTTTTTATATCATTATAAATATTAAAATTTATTTAAATAATTAAATTTAATCAAATTATTTTTTATTATAATAATTTTTTAATTTAAATTAATATAAACAAAGACCCAATCAGATAAAATAAGATAATTGAAATCTTTTTTTTGATGTCAACCGTTCTATAATTAAATTATTATTATGTCCTAATTAATTAGTAATTATACATTAAATGATTATAAATATATAATTTAAAACCTCAAATTTAACTTTTTTGTTTGTTTTTTTTTTTTTTTTGGTGAATCCAACGCACATTTAAAAACTCATATCAAGATAAGGTATGTGTTGGTGGATTTGGGATTTTCTTGCCCCATTCTTGGTATGAAAATAGAATATGGTACACGATTTATAACAAATATGGTAAAACGAAGTTATTTCAAGCAGAATCCAAGAATAATTGAAAATCAATCCTATCTTTAATGAATTAGGAAAAATAAAATCCCATTTTGAAATGTCTCTCATTCCGTGGCTAACAAAATTCAAATTACAAAAGGCCAGTGCTACTCTTCCTAGCTCGTTTGAATGTCTGAATGTCATTAAATTTTAAACCTCAATTACATTGACCTAAATACGGAAACTTGACACGCGGTAAATTTTGACTTTTTGAGTAAGTTTTTTTTAACTAAAAACTAATCACGGATGAAAGAGACACGACCTCACAAAGATCCAATGGCACCAGCACCATGGTTACAAACTGATACTCTCCGCCCATGCGCTCCAATTTCCTTCACATCACTCGGGGCAAGCAAACATCCACAAATCTAAGCCGTTCATTCAGCCGAGGGTATGTTCGTCATTAAACACTCGGATACCTCTTCGAGCCCCGGAAACCCCCTCCCCTCCCCAGGAATCCGCCCTTCCTCTCTCATCTGCCCACGGTTTCTCTCGCCAAAGCACCCATAGCTCCGCTTTGTGCGCGTGCCCTTCACGCTCCTCCTCCGCTGTCGATAGCTCCGTCCGTCGGTTCTACTCTTTTCTCAAACCTATATCAGCCTCCGCCTGCTTCTGCAATCTCTCTCTCTCTCTCTCGCGGGCGCTCTCTCTCTCTCTCTCTCTCTCTCTTTTTTCTTTATAGGGTTTTGAGGGGTTTTGGGCAATTTGGTTTTTAATTGTGCTTGTTTCAATTGTTTTCCGCAACTTATTAGTGATGCTAAGCAATTCCAGTACAAAAGCAATACACAATGAGTGGGAAAACTAAGAAGAACAAGAAGGGCATAGTCAGCGAAGAGGATATCTCCACACTTCTACAAAGGTTACTTTTGTTTTTCCCATGTTTTTTTTTTTTTTTTTTTTGTTCTTTTTGTCTTTCCTGTTTGGATTTAACCGGGTCCTTTTGAATTTGGGGTTGGGGGGTTTGTGTCACAGGTACACAGCAACTACAGTACTGACATTGCTACAAGAAGTGGCTCAATTTGGAGGGACAAATGTTGATTGGAATGCGCTGGTGAAAAAGACCAAAACTGGGATTTCCAATCCAAGAGAGTACCAAATGCTATGGAGGCATTTAGCGTATCGTCACTCTTTGCTTGATAACCTCGAAGATGGAGCTCTGCCTCTGGTCCACTTCCAACCTTTCCTCTATTTCGTCTTGTTAAATATTTTATGGATATTTTATGGATTTTTGGTTGTTGCAGGATGATGATAGTGATCTAGAATATGAAGTGGAGGCCTTCCCTGATGTTCCTAGCGAAGCTTCATCCACGGCTACAGCATGTGTCAAGGTAGCTGCTTATTTATTATTCTCAATTACAAATTAGCCATTCGTTATTTCTATCTTGTGGATTTAAGCGACCTTGTAGCACAAAATAATGTGATAGTTCTTACTAGGATGGTCAAGTGGCATTAGACTTGTTTGTGGGTGTGTGTTTGGTTAAGATATTCTGATACTTGTATCTTTCTAGTTCTTTAAGGTGTATTTCTTTTTTTTTTTTTTTTTTTTTGTTATTCTGTATATGTTGTCAGATAAAGAAAAAGGTAATTTGTGTTTGTCACAATTGTGGGAATTACTTGGACAATTGCGCAAGTTTCTAGTTATATGGTTAGCTCAATCAATGGTATGACTGTTTTGGCTAGGTGTTGATGGCTTCTGGTTTATCAAGAGATTTGGGTCACCCAAATAATGCGATGGTCGAGGCTCCCTTGACCATAAATATACCTAATGGTCAGTCCTGTGGACCTACTTCAGAAATTTCACGGCCTACTGTGATGCACGGGATCAACATTACAGTTCCAGTATCTGTTCAGAAGCAGACTCAACCTGCAGTAAATTCTTCTGAAGGATTAGATACAAATAGACCAGAAGGTGGTACTAATCCTCCTCGTCGGAAAAGAAAACTATGGTCGGAAGCAGAGGACATGGAACTCATTGCTGCGGTGCAGAAATTTGGTGAGGGAAATTGGGCAAATATATTAAGAGGCGAGTTCAAGGGGG
The DNA here is from genome assembly GCA_037832345.1 of Rhizophora mangle. Classification (NCBI taxonomy): domain Eukaryota; kingdom Viridiplantae; phylum Streptophyta; class Magnoliopsida; order Malpighiales; family Rhizophoraceae; genus Rhizophora; species Rhizophora mangle. Next base: position 3,155,807 of record JBAPLJ010000320.1, read on the forward strand.
ACAGAACTGCTACACAGCTCTCTCAGGTAGTTTACCTCCCATCAGATCTCACTTTGTTCACTTGCTATTATCCTCTGCTTCATATGACATATTAGTGGTGAATTGCCTTTCTAAAAGTAAGGATTTTCCATACGACATTGATGCAGATCCTTGAAATGTAAATATAGCCAGCCTAGGAATTAACATGCTTTGATGGATGTGTAAGCATACAAGGACATTGTTGCTTTCACATCAGGGTGGAGTGGGCATTTGTACAGAAGACCTATGAATACAGTGGTAATAATGGGGGGCAAAATTCAATTAAATTGAGAGCAGAGAGGAAGAGGGAGACCTATGTTGAACATTGTTGCTTTGTTTATTGGAGAAAACCTTCTAGCTAAGAAGGTGAAATTGAGTAGGTAGTTATGAGAAGGCCTACAAATAGAAGTTTTGTTGTAACTATGAAGTTATCATATGTTCCTTTTATTTGTGCACACATTCATTTTTATTTTTTTTTAGGAGATTGAAGGCTGTTCTTTCTGTGAATACAATCATATTTCTTTACCATCATGCGATAGTTACTTGCCCTAAACTCTAGAGCAGATGACTATGGATTGATTTTCCATTGAACCATTGTCTTTACTGTGAGAACAGAAATGTTGATTGTGAGTCATGTTGGTGTGTTTAATACATAAGTACTTAAAGTTGCAATAGATTAAACACAGTTATTACTACGCAGAGCAATCCGTTGTCATCTAGTCTGGTTAGGATGTCTGGGCTTCACCCAGTTTTCCCGGGTTCAAATCCCGGCAACGGAATATTTTTTCTATGTTCTGTGATCTACGTAATAGGGCAGCCTGCATCTGTAGATTTCAATCTGTGTTCATCTTTTCTGTTCTTTTCTCCTAACTTAGTATTGTACTAATATTTGAGGTAGATACAATAAATTGAGTTTTGTTTTTTAAAATTGCTATAAATTGAGTTTAGGTTTTATCTAAATATTCCAGATCTGATTAGCAATGTATGGCTTTGGTGACCTAATTAATTTAGTTCATTCTTCCAGAGATGGTCCATTCTTCGGAAGAAGCAAATCAACTTGAATCTGGGAGCTAACTCTGGTGGCTTGCAACTGTCAGAGGAACAACAGGCAACTCGTCATGCAATCAATCTAGCCCTTGATCCACTGGCTAAAAACTCCATTAAAAATAGCTGTGGTGATTTTCTTATCTATTTCATACTATTTTAAATGTATGCAAGTGCTTGTTGCAGAGAAATTCAAGAGAAAAATGCAAGCCTAAGTAACCTAATAAACTTGCCATCGCTAATTGCTAAGATTGACCCTTGTTTTTTTTTTTTTTCCTTCCTCACACTTCTGCTTGCAAGTTTTGAACAATTATGAATGTGGACAGGTGGGACAACTGCAAACAATACATTCAAAAACTCTGTTCCTCCAACTGCCACAGCTGAAACTCCACTTGCTCAACATCAGTCTCAACCTATCTTGGCTAGATCTTCTTCAATCTTACCATCAGTTTCTGCAGCAAAATCACATGAAGAATATCTTAAAGATTCTCCTGCATTAAGGACTAATGGTAGACATTCTGAGGGTTCAATTTATATGATTTTATGTACCCTGTGCACAAGCTAGGAATAACTATTCATTAATCTTCTGACAGGTGGGACAACTTTGAATGGTACATCAAGTGACTCTGTGCTCTCTACCACTGCAGCTAAAACTTCACCTGCACAAATGCAGTCTCAACAACATCCCATTATTACTAGATCATCTTCTGCTGCACCATTAGGTTCTGCAACCTTGAAAAAGCCATCAATAAAAGCTGATTTAAGTTCAGATCCAGTGAGAGCTGCTGCAGTTGCTGCTGGGGCCCGTATTGTTACCAAATCAGATGCTGCTTCACTTCTTAAGGCGGTTGAGGCGAAGAATGCTGTCCATATCATGCCTACAGGTGGTTCTCTAAAGAAATCATCTATTTGTGGATTGGCGGCCACACCACTTTCCAGCCGTTCAGCTGTTGCATCTAGTTCTTCACATGCCAGTTTGATGAAACCCTCCTCATCGGGAACTCTGGCCACTCCACTACCTTCAGCAAAATCATTATCATCTAAACACATGAATGCTGAACTCCCAGAGAGACAAGATGCTAAACATGCAGAAGGTAAGAAAATTTCTGGGTCAGAAGATGTGGAAGGAGGGCTTGTCAAAGCAGATGAAGCCTGTGCCTTAGCAAATGAACCAAGTGAATTAGCGAAAGAAGGCAAAGAAGGAGTTCACCTGGTTAAAGAAAGTGACGAAGCATTACCAGACCATGAAGCAGAGCTTAAAAGCCAAGCTGTTGTTGCCGGGAGTTCTCATTCTTCAATGAAAGCGGAGATGTCTGGGAGTGATATGGCAGATGTCAATGGAGACAAGGGTGAAGAGAGTAAAAATGCCAATGCTGGTGATACCAAAGATCTGCCTGTTAGAGAAGTTGAATTTCAATCTACCGTACAGAAGAATGGCGGGTGTCAAAGCATAAGCGACCAACAAACAAACATGGAGAGAATTGCATCTGATGAGCGTGACAAAACACTGATGAGTGTAAGCAAAGAAGAGCCGTGCGATGGGACCTCTTGAGGGTAGGACATCTTGCTCAACGTAGCAAGAAAAGGGTTAATATTTTGCATCAGAAATTGTGTAGATTAGTTATAGAAACAAGTTGAAGTAAATGTCAGTGCATGTTATTCGGATGGTGTAAATTGCAGTCACTGGATTGGGGCAGTGATATTTTTGGGAGCGCTTGTAATTATGCACAAAGCGTCGAGGGAATGCGAAAATGCATTCTTTTTAAAGATTAGGGATCCAATTACGTGGTTGTTAGCTAATTTTGAAGTTGTTTCCCATTTATTTTACGCCAAAAAAGAATAAAAGAGATGCATTGCAAAAGCGTATCTGCTCGTATGGATTCCCCAAATCCATCAAATGAAAACCATCAAAGTCAGGTTCTAGCAAACTGTGTTGGGATCGTCCAACTAGACGATTGGTGTACGCCCACCTTTTCAGGTATATATTTTGAATCGTTAGATCCTTAAAAAGCATCATCAAGGGAAAAATTCAGATGAGAGGCAGTGATAAATACAAGATTGAAAAGAATGCTTCAAATAGAACGTTACACAATTCATTCCCTTGCGGGTCAGCTACAAATAATCGGACGAATATAGCTTTCTTGAAGTTCTATCTGAATTCTCTAAAACTAAATGCCCATTAGTGAAAAGAATTTCACCATTTTCAACTACTCTGACAGTTTTCCAACTGTTGCCATATCGCTATATTGTTTTTGCAATGCAGGAGTTGCACAGGAAAAGATTGATGGCTTTTGTTGTGGTTTATGCCTTTTTAACTTGACGCCAAACAAGAACGACCGCAGAGGAATTCTAGCCTTCTGTGATGGACTTTCCATGGATGCTGAAATGCCAAGCTCCTCATCCAGTTTTGCCAGTATGTTCTCAACTTCAACCTTAAGTCCTCTCACCCGATCCATGCCTACTCGCAACTCATCAGCAACCTTGTTGCTTTCCTGCTTCATGTTAAGAACCTCACCCAGGAACTTAGCAGCCTGATATTCGCTGAGCTCGGACTCTTCGGCTTTGGAACTTGCATGGGAAACTCTTGCCAACTCTTCTTGGATATTGCATAAGGATGCATACCTACCCTGCTGTTCATCCTTCAGTATTGTATTGTTTTCCAGCCACAGTGATAAGTCGGTGTGTATTTCTCTTAAGTGTTTGTATATCGGTCGAGCCTCTGACATGGGAGGGAGTGTTTTACCGCTTCTTCTTGAGTGCCTCATATGATCCTTCAGTTTTGATAGCTCCACCTTCAAGTCATGGATTGAAGTTTGGAACTTCCTTATATGATGAAACGAGGTGCTAAACCTCAACCAGAACTCCAGGTTTTCCTCCAGCAGTCCATCAATGTCAGATCTGAATTTCTCTTCTATAGCTGAAACAGCATGTGGCACATCAGTATGTTTCAACTTCATCTCATTTCTAACCTCCTTAATGGGGTACTTCCTAATGGGCCTCTGGGCAGTCACTTCACCAATTCTTTCTCCAGATTCAAAGTGGTGTTCACTTCTTGTATCAAAAATGTGCTCCTGTGGTGAACTCAGGGTTGACAAAGTAGAATCTGGGAAGCTGGCTGCTTGTGTCATGCTTTCTGGAGAGCACTTATATTTTGACAGGTTACTGTCATGATTTTCATCTTGGATTTGTTGGGAAGGGCTCATTTTCCGGAGGAACTGAATTTCCTCATCCCTATGGACAAGAGCATTCTTCAATTCTCTTATCTGCAATGCTAATTCAAAGAACCCATCTCTGTTTTTCTTTTCAACCTCACCCAACTTCCTTCTCACGTCCTTGTAATTTTTAAGGACCAAGGTGTATTCTTCCAGCAGGATCTTTTCTCTGTCCTCTGAGCCACTTAGCAGTACATGTCTCCAGTTTGGTTGATCTGCTTCCTCATCTGTCCCCACTTCCTCTAGCTCAGTGTCAAGATAACTGTCTGTCTCAGACAAACATTTCCCCTCATTTTTCTTATCAGCTTTGTTCTCATCCTTTAGCATTTCCATGGCTTTTGATGCAAATGTCTCACTACCAATAGCAGGTTTTTCTTCATGTTCTTCAACCTCTACACCTGCTTCCACATCTGGATCTGCTCTCACTTCTTGCTTCTCAAACTCTTCATCTGGTCTCACATTTTTCAATTTCTCTGATAAATGATCAACATGGCAACTTGCCTCAATCAGACGTGCTCGAAGATGGTTGTTTTGTTCTTTGAAACTTTGATTGAGATTCCTGACACTTAGCAACTCCTCCTCCAAGTCTTTTAGCTTGTTGCCCATATCCTCTGAATTTTCCATGAGATTTTCCTTCTCCTCTTCCAGGTTCTTAATGGTAGCCTGAAGACCATCTGTTTCTGATCTCAATCTGTTAACCAGAGCACCTTGAGAAGAGACTGTAGTTTCCAAGGTGGCAACCTTCTCAACAAGCTTATCAATTCTGTCTGCTAGTTGAATAACAGTGAGGGTGGAGTCTGAACTTTCATCAAGCTCATTCTTAACCTTCTCCTGCAACATTTCCATATTGAGATGATTTTCTGTTTCGGCCTCAAGTTCATCAGTTGGCTCCTGCAGATCTGTTTGCTCTGAAAGAATTTCACCTTTTAGGACCTTTAGTTTCTGGTGGACTTCCTTTATTCTTTCGTTCTCCACTTTAGCCTCCTCAGCTGATTTCTCTTGCTTCTCTCGCAACTTAACCAAGGTCTCCTGACATGATTTTAGAGCTGTGTCTGCCATCAAAGTTCTAGCTTCATTATCATCAATAACATTTCTTATGTTAAATTCATCTTGCAAGCCGCGGATTTTTGCTTGCATCCCAGTGATTTGGTTTTCAATTTTCCAACACTTTTCATGGCATCGTTGGCACACACTTTGCACAAACTCTTTCTCAGTTTGTAGTGCCAAAATTTCCTTCTGAAGCTTATTGACTTCCTCCAGAGCCTCCTCTTTGCTCAGGCCTGAACTTGGAGGTCCAGCAGCTTTAGCGAATGTAGCCATTCTATCCAGCTGCCCCTTTTTTGAAAATGACAAGGAATGGCACCTAAACTCTTTCATTGGCGCATTAGGGACATTTGGAATGTTTGCTTTAGGCATGTCGAACACCTTCGTGGGATCATCCAGAGGAGTTGGTGTCGTGGGGTAATGTTCATTGTCATCATCCTCATCCATGGCATACTGAACTTGTTCAGGGAATACATTGGCAATGGTGCGGTTGGCACTTTGCAAGTCCCTTGACAAAAGATCGTATCTCTCTGCCAATGCTCGATAAGACCGATAAGATTCTTCCACATGGCTTATAAGTTCCGGCCTCTTCTTGTAAAACATCTCGATTCTTTGAACAAATGAGTCCCCATCATTTTCGATGATTCTGAGCATCTCTCTAACCTTTTCCTCCATGTCTGTAATTTAACAAGTTGTACCAAATGCCAGTTTAGTTTATTACAAATATGAAATAAAATTGAGAGAAATAAAGAAAGAAAGGTGCTAATGTGTCCTTTGTAGAACAACCATCACAACATTTTTTCATTTTTTATTTTTATTTTTTCTCCGAAGTAAACCCATTTTTAAGCTGAATATTCTTATCTTTTTCAGTTTATGATGTGATATTATGCCCATGATTTGTGAAAAATTCTTAAATCCCATCGGACGCATTTTTAACATGCAACTCGTCAATCATGGTGCCGAATAGATCCATCTATCCCCTAACAGAGGAAACGTTTTCCCTAGTTGAAGGATGCTGGTGATTGTGCATGCAATTGGACATTAAGGGACACAACCAGTTGGCATCAATCACATTCACCAGAAACAAATAAATGATCACAATAAAGGACTTTTCCCTCTCAAAAAATATTCCGAAGAATGAAAATAAAAGGAGCATGACACTTATATATATATATATATATATATCAAGGCTATTTGTCATTTTTCATAAAGGAAATACCATGGAGGTTTTCTTCCAGCCATTTTGACTGCTTTGTCCTGACGTGGCTGGCCCACCACCATGAATATGCATTACTTGCGGCCCTCTGCAACATTCTCTTTTCTCTCAAGATGCAAAACCCATCATTTGAAATCCATCGGTGGTCATGATCATCACAATATCAAAGAGAAAAAGAGGGAGTTTCCTGCAGAGAGAGAGAGAGAAAAAGGGCTTTTATTTTTGTTCTTCTTTTTCCACGAAACACCTTCAATGAGGCAAGCGTGGAAGAGAGGGCATCTAGCTCCGGATATCATGTGACGGCCTCAATAATATAGGACCCCTTCTATTGGTATGCCCAAGTTGGAAAATCCTCCTGTTGCCAGCTCGGTCTCCTAGAATAATTGGAATATGTTCCCTTATTTATTTATTTCTTCTTCTTCTTCTTTTTTGTTCCTTTGTTTTTTGGTAAAAGTTTGCTACTACTGATTTCCAGTGCCTTCTGTTTCTACGTTCCACAATTTACTAGACCAACAGCCATGGCCCTTTTAGTTTTGCATTCAGTTTCAGACAACCTACCTTTGATGCTTTTTGCTATTTATGCATGGCGGTTGTTCTACTGGACAAGAACTAGAGGCCGCAAATGGATCGGATGGGTTTAGATCGGGTCACTTGAGGTTTGAATCAATTCTTACGCGGCTCACTTTGGGTCATTTATAGTCGGGCTCTTTGCAGATTCGGGTCGCTTAAGTTCAAGTAGACCAAGTTACTATTTAAAATTCAAAATTTTATTTCCTTTCACTAATTTTTTATCATATATTAAAGTGGGTGAAAATATTATTAATTATTAAATATTAATTTATATTACAATATATATTTTTAAATTTTTATATATTAATTTTTTCTTCCATAAATAATGTTCTACAGTCAAACTTGTTAATTTCTTAAAAAAAAATTTCATTAATCTTATAATTTATCATATTTTAAAATAGGTGAAATATATATTATTATTAATTATTTATTTTCTATATATTAATTTATAATAAAAATATATAAATATATTAAACACATTATTTATATTTATATTATTTATAATATATATATATATATATATATATAATAATTATATAAAATAAAAATATTAATATTAATATAATATCATTAATATATAAAAAATATATCAAAGTATTTGACTTATTTTATATTCAGATTACTCTCTAAACACATTACTCAGATTAAATCAAATATATTTTGCATGGATGCAAGTCGAGTTATTAGATCGATTTTTGAATCAAAGCAGAGGGTAAATGAATTTTTGGGCACTGGGCAATGCTGTGATTTTTGGTATATGCTAATCTTTTCCTTGAAGCCGTCATTGGAACCAGCTACTCTAAAATGGTAATCTTATGAACACTTTTTAGCTTAGTCCCTAATACGTCTGAAATTCCCAGTCGTCATTGCATCTCAATTTTGAAGACCACGTGAAACCCATCTCCGATGTCCCGCCTAGTTCTTACTCGTATGAAGCGCAAATCATTTTTTTTGCCAATTTAAGGAAAGACCGGAAGTGGAAGTCTAAACTGGAACTGAGAGCCTGACTGAACTGCCAGATAACTTTGATTATTATTTTTTTTTATTATTATTTGTTGTTGTTGTTGTGGTTGTTGTTGTTACTGTTGTTGTAAGGGAAGCAGGCTGGGAATGCAAAAAAAAAAAAAAAAAAAAAAAAAAAAAAAACCAAAGGGCAATAACTTTGATTTTCCTGTACAAGCACATTTTGTGAATTTGTGCTGTGTCTGTGTGTGTGTGTGTTAGAGAGAGAGAGAGAGAGAGAAATATTATCTGCGTAGTCCTTGCTATTATTTTTATACTATTTACAGCATACACTTATTTCCTGTTATGTACACCCACATTCACACCAAAGAATTATGGACACCAAACAGGTCTTTTTTTTTTTTTTTTGTTTTTTTTTCTTCCTACTCAATATCCCCGTTACAGTAATCCTGGACAAAGATAAGGGGAAGCCAGCAGAAGAGTCTTTTATCCAAGTCAACAAATATAGAATCAACCTAAAGGCCCATAACTTCCTGCAAGATGACCACCATCATAATCGCTCTTTATTGTTTCAGCTCGCTCCTCGTGCAACAATTTGAGAAACTGGGCCAACTGCCAATTTTCACATTTTTCCTAAAGCTTGTGTGTGAGTTCCATATTTATACATGAATTGCCACCAGAAGCTGTAGCAGCGGCAGCTGAAACAGAATCTAGAATGCAATATGAAGGTCAGCTGCCCTGGAGGTATGACAGCCACTGCTCCATATATTTTTTGCGCTCTGTACATTGAAATGAAATGAAGAGAACAAATCAGCATAATAGATGGGACAATATAGGTGCAGAGTGAACAGAAGGAAACCATTTTTTCAGAAAAACTTCTGCCAACCAGTAAAGAAGCATGATTTAGCAATAAATATGAAATCAAACAGCGTGAATGAAATTCGACAAATAACGCAGACCACAGAAAATGAACCAGTATCCTCTACTGCATCTATGACATATGCTAAGTTACATTTACACAACAGTAGTCAGTGAAAAGAAACTGTGAGACTCGCTGCTACAGAAGAGTACTGACTATTGCAAAACAGGATGAGTAGAAACGAAAATACTACCCTAGAGGTTCAATCATGCAACAAAACCACCACAAACAGTTCATAAATAAAAAACATCTCGATGTACAGGTCGAATTGCAGTACTAGTATACAGCCTTATTTTTGCCACAAAGAATTCAATCAACAGGACTTGGGACCCCTACCTCCACATAACGCTCGTGGAGGATAATGCCTAAGTTGCAACGTATTCACACATTAATTCAAACAGTAAAGATATACAGCAGTGGGATGAATTTAGCCCTTTGGTTCAAATTTGAGTGTTTATGGGATCCAAATACCCAACATTTGAATGCAATGACTGGCAACTGGCCAATCTGGCTATCCAAACAACCTAATAAGTTGGTTTTGCTTGAAATAATTCAGGCTTGACCTTGAACACATTGACACTTGGCCTGGCAACTGATATTTCCCTTCCCTTCCCTACTATTTGTTATATGCTGTAATTCAACCTAACCACAATACATCACCTAAAGGCTCGCTCAAGCAATCAAATGCTATACTACAGAGGAGATGTTCAATGTTTTAAGAAGCAGAACAATAACAGCAACTGGTGACTCATAATAATAAAATGGCTTCCTTATTGTACATACTCTTCTAACTTATCGAGAATGGCCCTGCCTAACTTCTTGAAAATGAACTTCATGGTTCAAGATGGATGAACATCTAAAGAATTTACACAACTTATAGCATGATTTCTGTTGCAATGTTAGCAAATATCCAGAAAGTGGACAAAGCATCAATACAGAAAAGCCAAACAATAATTAATGATAATGGTGCAGACATGGAGATAACAGGCTGCACGTACCATCTGAATAACCGTCTGGGATGTTGACAATGGCATCAAACACATTACTTTTTGGATTCTCAAATTCATTATTTTGAACACGCCCATAACATGGGACCAGCACAGCAAAACTATTATCAGTGTCATCATCACTAGGAAATCCAGGTCCATGAGGCTCTAGCCATCCAATTGAATAGTCTGAATCATCAGAGTCAGACCCTGAAATGCAGCCACCATCGGATGGCACAAGAACAACATCATATTCCTTATCTATCTTCCTCTCTTCCCGACTATGCCATTTTCGCTTAGCCCTTCTAGATGAAGAGGTCACCCTAGCCCCCTGAACCAAAGGAAATTTCAAAGTATCTGAATCCCACAAATCTGAGTCAGGCTTGGTACTTCGAGAAGACCCATTTGAAATCCTGGGTTCCTGGTGCTTTCCACTCCATAACCACCATGAAAGATTGGTAAATGCTACAGCCATACAATCAATTGAAAATCACTGGGGATTGTTGCAAGGATTTACACAGGGATATGCAACCGCTACCAATCAATCCAAGGCCCAGAAACTGGAGCAGATGCTGAATATTTTATGCTGTCAAACCAATAAACGAAACAGAACAAAGTGAACATGCGAATATCCAGCAGAAAAAGAAAACAAAAAAAAAAAAAGGGAAACATATGAACTCAACAATTTTCTTTTACGTGCAAGGAACACAAACAAAGCAATTATACATAAGTATATATAAATCAATAAAAGAAAAACGAACAAGGGTAAACGTAAGGAATGAACAGAAGATCGAACCTAAAGTTGCTTTCGAAGGGTATTAAAGACTGTTTCATTATTTAATTTTGAGAAAAATAGAAGAAAAAAAATGACTGAAAAGAGTGAAATTTTTCTTTCCCATTCAACACATATTTCGATTTTCCCATCAACCAAACATACATGTATCGCCATGTGGCTATTAACAACGCATCGTTTCTCTACGTGCACTGTCAAAACAAGGAACCGACGCGTCAAAGAACCGAACTTCCCTCAATACAATGAACCAAGACGTCTCATTCCACGGCTTAATTTCGTCAAAATTAAAATCATAGTGCATAGCGTGGCTCTAAATAACCAAAATAAATAAATCATCCTAAAAATGGAAAACAAGTAGCTATTCCCTATTGCCGAAAGATAAATTCTTTCTTTTAAAAAAAGACAAAAAAAATATATATATACATATATATTCTATCTCATCGCTTCCCGAAAAGCTGCCAAAGATCGCCGAAACTTCTTTTTCTTTCTAATTTTAGTCATGAAAAGTTAAAACTTGAGACTCAAACTTGGTATCAAAGAGGAGATTCAAAAAGCATGAATACGGAAGATTATGTAAAAGATAATAAAATAATTGAGTGTAATTTAGGTACCTGTAAAGGCCCCCAAAGAATTCGAGTCTTGAAAGAGGCTGTCGGCTATGGCGTCGGGTGTTGAATTGCAGAGGAATCGGTATTCAGTTGTGAGCTTCTTCAATTCAATTATAACAATTTTTTTTTTTTCTTTGTGTCAAAATAACATTATTTTTTAATTAAAAACAAAACAACGTTTCATGGTCATTAAGTTTCTATTTGAATATTGTTTAGACTCTATTAAATATAAATGAGTCTATTTAAAATTTTTTAAATACAATTTTTTTAAAATATTAGTAAAAAAAATTAAATTTAAATTAATTTTTTTTAAAAAAAAAAAGTACACCGAGCAGCCCAACTCAGGTCGTCCATTATAACAATACTAGTATTCTACTAAACTAGCTGTCAATTTGTTTGATTAGAATTTAATGAAGTAGAAGAGTTTGATTGTCTGCGGACGACTATGGAATGTGCTTTTAGCCTGAGGGTATGCCAAATGGCGGTTGTTTCGTGGATTTGAAGGGAGCTCTACTGTGAACTTGGATGCAGGTGAGTGGGCTAACGAGGGGTTCTATGAATGCCAGGTCAGACTAGGAGTGACGCCTGGAGGATGGCTTGAGAAAGGAAAGAGAGAGAGAGAGAATTGTGACGTGGCGTGGGAACTCACCAGAGATTTTGCGTGTTTTTGTGGCTTAAGCAACTGATGGCTTTCTTGTCTCCGACACTTGTCACGATCATATTGGCGGATGTGTTTGATGACACAACCAGTTGGTAGTATTTACCGCCGTACAGGACAGAAGGTGTCAAATTCTTACCCGAATCGTTAAACCCAAAAAACAATAAATAAATAAATAAATAAGGCCGTACAAGGACAGGTTTTACAATTAATTGGTAAATTATTGTTTTTGAGTGCAGCCAAAAACGTGACTAAATTACAGATGATGAAGAGGGCGGCACTTATTGTGCTCTATACATTTTTGTTTTTTAAAGTATAGTTTATTTTTCTTGGAATGTGAACTAGGTCTTCATTAGTTATTTTTACATTTAACATGAATAAAGGATATCAATTAACTAAAAAATGTATTTTTATTTTATTAATTAATAACAAGAATCATTAATTAACAACAATAATAAATAATAACTATCGTTAATAACATCTGCTTTTAAAGGCTTTGAGATGGGTGATAATAATAATGAATAAAATCAATGTTACCCATGATGTTCTTTGAGATTCATGTTAATCAGCAACTTGAAAATAGGAATTTCACATCAATAATTTATTTCAAGTACTGGGTATCCTAAGAAATTAGGAATTTCTGATGGGGAAACCGAATTCTTGCAAGGGTTGTCAAAGATAATGCACGGAATCCAATTTGCAGGTGCCCATAGTATAGAATTTTTTTTGTTTTTTTTTTGGGTGGAAGCAACTGACTTGGGTATGCATAAGCAAATTTAATAAACAATCAAGAATTTTACCGTGTTATCCTACTAGTATTGACAAGAAATTCCAAGTATCTTCAGATGGGAAGATTAAAGATAAAGCGGAGGAAATGTCCCAACTCTATGATATATTTTGAACATCGTGTCTCATAGATGCTTATAATTAGAAAAAAGAAAACTAAATCTGGACAAAAAAAAAAAAAAAAAAAAACAATAAATCAATCGTGAAAAAAATACCAATAAAGTTGGAGATAGATTGGATTCAAAAATTTCATTTTTTTTAGCAAAAAGTTTCATTCAGTCTTCCACGTTTGTTCACCTTTTTTACTTTCTAAAATCGGTCCCTCGACTCTTCAGAAGCATGAACCATGTCCCCTTGTTGTCACGGTCTTCCTGCTAGTGTGCTCCCTGTAGGTCACCTATCGTGAATCACGTTCTTCAGGTAGACCCGGAGAACCCCACGTGTCTCCTCGTAGGCAAGACCGCTGATGGATGTTAACGTAATGTAGAGTGCGGTTGGTCCTCGAATGCTTCAGCCACAAAGCCCCCCTCCTCCAACCACTGCTGTATATATAAAAGACACAAGATTTCATAGATTTATATGGATAAAAATATACAATTTAAAGAAAATCTATTTTAATATTTATCATAGTATTATAAAATATTTTTATATTATACAAAATGAAAAAAATAATAAAAAATTGTGTTCAAAAAAGAGATTCCCCTGTATGATTGTGCATCAACCATAAAATTCTGGTGGTCTGATGGGCTTTCACGCATTGGTTTAATCCCCTCAAGCGTTCAATGATTCCGCAGCAGATGGATAACGACGTTATCTGCTGCATCAAACAAAGCAACGGTGCACATGGCAGCTTGCGGTTCGTGACAATGACCTCCCAATTATTTCCCCAGAAAAAAGCCACATTCCAACATTCTGCTTACATTTGCCTTTTAATTGACATTAATTCTGTTGGCCAGCTGCGTTGCTAGGTCACAAATGACAAAACCAGCTTACATTAATTGACTAAACTGTGAGCCGTATAGATATTAATTACTATGATTACGAGGCCCACAGGATGCCGAACTCTCCATTGCACTCAACAACCTCAGTTATTGAGGGAAGTGTCTTGGCCGCTTTATGTTGGGTTTTTAGTTGATCTTTACTGCTTGAATTCATATTGAAGAACAATCTTTTTGCTGAAATCAGTACCGAGAGTGCATGTTTAGTTCAGTTTTTCTGATCTGTAGATCACCCAAAAAAATGTCCCAAATGATTAAATAAAAAGGAGGATTAAACTTCAAGAATTTTTAAATTTTTGTAATTAAATTTGATTTTTTTTTTCAGTTTTCAAATTAATTTTAATATTTTCATTACATATGATTTTTTTAATATATAAATTAATTAAACTATTAAATGCATAATTTAACTTAACAAAAATTATATAAAAAATATTTAAAATACTTCCTAAAAATATATATTTATGAACATATTTTGTTAAATTTTCTCTTTTTTTAATGCAAAATAAGATAAAAATCTTAAAATTTTATCTTTTTTTTTTTCTAAATTCATGAAAAAATAAAAAGATTTCTACTTTTTAAATATCAAATGAAAAAATTATAATGAAATCCATACATAAAAATTAAGAATATTTTACAAGAGTACATGTGAGGTCAAATTATATATAATCAATTATTATTAAAAAAATTATATCTAAAATAAAAAAATTAAAATATAAAATTAATTTAAAAACTTAAAGATATTAAAAATTTCATTATAAAAATTTTTAAAATTAAAAACATTTTGAAAACTTATCTCTTGAAAAATGTAATATCCTTGAACTATTTTTTGGGTGAACAAAATCTAGTTAGTAACTCATAAACTAAATTACCCTCTTATGTATTTATTTCTTTAAATACCATTGGGTGTAATAAAAATAAAATTAAATATTTCAAATAATTATTTTACTATTTAAACAGTAATATTTAATATCAATATAACAAAATAATAAAATTTTATTTATTTATTAACAACAATAATTAACAAATAATACCAATAATAAGCAACAACAATTAATAATAATTAAACCAAATAAGCCCTAGATCTACTTATGTTTCATCTCTCTCTCTCTCTCTCTCTCTCTCTCTCTTTTTGAGATCTCAAGGTGTAGAGTTTGTGGACAAGCATGATTAGAAAATCCTCAAGTAAGTTATGCATCAATTCAAGTCTCTTCTCAAATAAATCTCAAAATGCACGTTATCCATGCATTTAGGAAACCTAGTTCCTGAATATTTTCCCCATGATCCCAAACGCATAATTAATGCAGGTAACCACCCAACTAACCACTCGCCGACATTTGAAGACCAATTCTTCTTTGCAGGGATTTTTTGTGCATTCTTATAATTGCCAGTTACCGTTTTGGAACCCTGCCCGCGAATGATCCCCAGGGCATCTTAAACATACCTCAAAGTGAGGAAACATTTAAATGTAATTAAATTCAAGTCCCTTTTTTTTTTTTTTCCTTCTTTTTCATTAAGAATTGAAAATTCAAACTTTAAACATTTTCAAGAATTTTTTAAATAAAAAATGTATTTGCAGCAAACCAAAATCAAAGTTTAGAGTCGAATCAAATCAGAATTAGAAATACATCAAAACCAAACCAAAATCAGAAACCATCGTCATGCGTTTCAATTCCAATCCCCCTACCTTGGAGTTGGAACCATTGGTTCAAAATCAAAATCGAAACTGAGCCAAACCGGAGTCATACAAATAAAGCTAGAAAATTATGTACACAAAACTACATATCCCAAAAGGAAAGAGTAATGTGAAGCTTAGAAATAAAAGGACAAAAAAGTGGTAAAGCCCATTTGAGCATAAGGGCGCCCTTAGAAAGCTAGCCCAAAAGTTGATAAACAACGGAACGTTTGGTGCTTCCTCGTCCAGATTCCTGATGAGATCCTTCTATTTAGAAAATTATTATTATTAATTATTTTATTTAATATTTATCTTTTTAATTTTTGAATTCAAAGGCAGGATTATATCTGCAATATTAGTCTGTCAAATTTATATAATTATAATACCCTACGGCTTTTAGAATCAAGCAATTAATAATATTACCAGAGCGTTTAGCTTATTGGAAACTGATCCCTCGAACAGATCATTGGAGGTCGATCCCCTCGAAGTGATCATTGGAGGCTGATCCCCTCGAAGAGATCAATTCTATCCCTTTTTCTTATTTCGAATCCCCAAATCTCAATCCCTACTTCTAAATCTCTGATCACCAAACCCTAAGTTTCCAACATTTGGTATCAGAGCAGTGTTCTTAGGGATTTCACTTCTGCTCCTTTCCTTATAAAAAAAAAAAAATAGTTTATGCCCCTTACCCGACAACAAAAAAAAAATTTGGGTATTACTAATTTGCAATCTTACAGTATGTCCTCACACAACTCTTCCGATTCCGAAACCAGAATATCTCAAGTTAAAGAATCATTATCCCTCATGCAAGAATCTTTCAAGAGGCTTGAACAGATGATACTTCTTATTGCACAGAGGGAGTCAGGAGACAACACTTCCAGATCTGCTAGCAAACAAAGAGAACCTGTGGAATCTTGTGGAGGCATCAATCGCGACTACACCCAACCACACACAAGGGTAGAATTTCCTCGCTGGGATCAGAGTGATCCTGCAAGTTGGATTTCTCGAGCTAAAAAATATTTTCGCTTCCATTGTACACTAAAACTCTCTAAAGTTGAAATCGCTTCTATTCAATTAGAAGGTGATGCAATCTAATGGTATGATTGGGTTGAAACATGTGGTGGAGTTCTAACGTGGGCTGAATTCACTAAAGGTCTTCTTGTGCGCTTTGGACCCTCGGAATATCACAATATTGATGGAGAGTTTGCAAAGATTTGTCAAACATCCATCATCATAGAATATCAGAATCGATTTGAGCGACTTGCCAACCGAGCTAAATATTGGTCTGAAAGGCAACTAGTAGGAACCTTTATTGAAGGGCTTACTCCGAACATTCGTTGTGAAGTCAAAGCTTGACAACCACGAACAATGGTAGCAGCAATCTCCTTTACTCGCATTCAAGAGGAAAAGATGGGTGCAGAAATTCATCACCCAATCGCTAAAGGCTTTAACAAAGCAACTGAAGGTAACATCAACTCATACTCTGTTATACATCCTTCTAACGCTAAACGTTTGACTCAAGAACAATTAAGAGAGCGGATGACAAAAGGATTATGTTGGCACTGCGATGAGAAGTGGCACAAAGAACACCAATGTAAGCAAGGTAAGCTTTTAATGATTGAGCCTGTAGAGGAAGTTGAAGAATCAGATGAT
Organism: Rhizophora mangle; assembly: GCA_037832345.1. Classification (NCBI taxonomy): domain Eukaryota; kingdom Viridiplantae; phylum Streptophyta; class Magnoliopsida; order Malpighiales; family Rhizophoraceae; genus Rhizophora; species Rhizophora mangle. The sequence goes on from JBAPLJ010000320.1 coordinate 3,172,947, forward strand.
GACAACAAATATCTAGATGCTGGTGACACTTATGTTAAATATACAGTCAAGCCCACAATGCATGCTTTGGCAGGATATTCTAATCCACAAACTATAAGAATAGAAGGATCCCTTAAAGGACGATCAGTAACGGTGTTAGTTGACTCAGGTAGTACCAACAATTTTATGGATAATAAGATTGCCAAAGAACTTGGTTTGCTAATAGAGGACTGTGACAAGTTTGATGTAAAGGTTGCAGATGGAAGAAATCTAACATGCCAAAGAAAGTGCCCAAAGGTAAAACTTTGGTTACAGGATCAATTTGTTCATGTTGATCTTTTCTTATTACCTTTAGAAGATTATCAAATTGTTCTTGGCATTGATTGGTTGCAAACCTTGAGAGACATTATTTGGAATTTCTCCAAATTGAAAATGAAATTTCTATTGAATGGACACACAATAGAGTTACAGGGGAGACACAGTGATAAAAAAACTACTATTACTAATCACCGATGGAGCGAGTCCTACATGAAGTAAGATAAGGGTTCATTGTGCAGTACCCAATTGGTAAAGAATTGCCGTTACAAGATATTTTATGGAGTATTTCAGAGAGAAATTATGATGTTAAAGCCAATGCAACACTCAAGCACTGTTTGGAAGGAGTTCCATGGAAGAGAGTCAGACTAAAAAAACAAACAGTTGATCGAGATAAGCCTTGAGGACAAGGCTAATTTGAAGAGCGGGAGAATGATGAGATCCTTCTAATTAGGAAATTATTATTATTAATTATTTTATTTAATATTTGTCTTTTTTATTTCCGAATTCATAGGCAGGATTATATCCGTAATAGTAGTATATCAAGTCTATATAATTGTAATGTCCTACGGGTTTTAGAATCAAGCAATCAATAATATTACCAGAGCGTTTAACTTATTGGAAACTGATCCCTCAAACAGATCATTGGAGGCTGATCCCCTCGAAGCGATCATTGGAGGCTGATCCCTTCGAAGAGATCAATTCTATCCCTTTTTCTTATTTCAAATCCCCAAATCTCAATCCCTACTTCTAAATCCCTGATCACCAAACCCTAGGTTCCCAACATTTGGTATCAGAGCAACGATCTTAGGAATTTCGTTTCTATTCCATCCACCACCAAAAAAAAAAAAAAAAATTCACTAGTTGGCAATCTTACAATATGATTTTACACAATTTATCCGATTCTGACGATAGGATATCTCGAATTGAAGAATCATTTTCTCACATGCAAGAGTCTTTTAAGCGGATCGAACAAGCAGTTCTTTTTATGGTACATAATTGATTAAGAGATAATGTTGAAGGAGAGTTTATAACAATTCATCAGACATCCACCATCCTAGAATACCAGAGTCGATTTGAACAACTAATCAACCGATCTAAAGATTGGTCAGAAAAGCAATTAATGGAAACCTTCATTGAAGGACTTATTCCTGACATTCGACATGAAGTTAAATCTCGTTCCCCACGGACGATGGTAGCTACTATTTCCTTTGCTCACCTATATGAAGAAAGGCGAGGCACTAAAATTTATCACTCAATTGCTAAAGAAGCCAGCAAACCTACTGACGTTGAGAAAACTAAAGAGACAAAGCATGACCTTGCGCAAGGCAAAGATTTTGGTAATGATATTGATTCAAAGGATACCAATTCAAAGCATGATGCTATGGGCGACAAAGATTCCAGTGATGATATTAATTTAGAGTTAAAAGTTGTGGAAAATCAAGATTTTGGTGATGACATCAACTTAAAACGTGAAATTATAGATGACAAAAATTCTGGTAAACTTATTATACCTTTGATTGAATATTCTAATTTATCATTTATGAAATCTGATTAATCATTCAAAGAATCCATGGAGATTGTTAAATTTCTTAAAGAAGAACAAGTCATTGCAGTTGAATTAATGAATGAGAAGTTGACCAAACAACCTATTCCTTCGAAGATTTGTAACAAGTTTAAGGTGCAAGTCACAGTTGATATTTTATGGTATGTTTCAAAGAGAAATTATTATGTCAAAAGCAATGCAGCATTCAATTATCATATAAGAGAAGTTTTATGGAAGAAAGTGAGATTAAAGAAGACCATTGATCAAGACAAGCTTTTGAAAGAAATTTCATAGAAGAAGGTTAGACTGAAAGAAATAATTGATGAAACAAGCCTTGAGGACAAGGCTAATTTGAAGAACAGATGAATGATGAGATCCTTCTATTTAGGAAATTATTATTATTAATTATTTTATTTAATATTTATCTTTTATTATTTTCAAATTAATAAGCAAAATTATATCTGTAATAATAGTCTGTCAAATCTATATAATTGTAATACCCTACGACTTTTGAAAGTAAGCAATCAATAATATTATCAGAGTGTTTAGCTTATTAGAGACTGATCCCTCGAACACATCATTGGAAGCCGATCCCCTCGAAGTAATCATTGGAGGCTGATCCCCTCGAAGAGATCAATTCTATCCCTTTTTCTTATTTCAAATCCCCAAATCTCAATCCCTACTTCTAAATCCCTGATCACCAAGCCCTAGGTTCCAACAATTCCACACGGGAGCAAGAAAAATGACAGAAAAGTTGTGATAAAGATTTTAAGTGGGCAGATTCTACACCAGAGCAAAAGTTCAAAGTTGTTCAGAAATGTCATGTTTTAATGCAGATGACAGATTAATCATGGGCATTGTGCATTGAGGGAGGTGGAATAAAAGCAATTTTTCCATCGAAAATTCCAAATATGGAAAATTATGCCATTCCAGTTGACAGAGTAAATATACTATTGATAATTCATCAACAAAAATGCAATTTCAGACCAATTGTTCACCTTCATTCAAAGGACACTGACAAAAAATAATCCTCACATTGAATATTTAGTAGAATCTTGTCTCTGTGTATAACAGACTTTTTAACATTAATGGTATCCCTAACATCCAATGTTTGTGATTGGCACATCTCCAGGTTGCAAGAAATTACTTCAAGGTGAGAGCCAACGTTTTGTTTCTTCCGGGCACTTGCAGCCAGAATCGTCATCTTGAAGCAGAAGCACCAGTTGTCTTACAACAAATCTGATGTTTGTTATCTAAGATTGCTGACATGCTTACCTCTTGCTAACTTAACAGGAACATCAGCCAATGCAATTTTTCCCTCTCTTTTAGCATCTGCAGTGTGTTCCGGTTGTAAGAACTGATCCAGATGATTAACCTGACTAACTGGTTTCTGCCCCCACAGCAACTGGCCAGGTTTCATAGGACTTGAATTGATCTGTAGGAATCTAAATTTTCTGTCAGCAAGCAATCAAGAACAATCCCAGTAATTATCATGAAATCAAGATATTGATGAGGTTGAGTTCTAAATGATGAATAAAATAAAGAGAAGATATTTGCCTTTGAGTTATTCTTATTTCAAGAAAACTAATGAGATGCCATTATATAAGGGGTTAACATAAAGACAAGTTGTAACAGATAACCCACAGAGAAAGCATACCACTGCCTTCCCAATTTCATGCAAAGGCTCCCTTCTTGGTGCAGAATCATTATTCAGATCAGCTGGTTGAGAAGCATGAGCATCTTTCTCCATTCCCTTGGCACCTGAACAGCGCCCATATTCCAGAGCCACAACTGACTTACTGGAGACAGCTGCCCTGATTAAGGCTATTTCCCTGTTCGTGCACTTAGAAGCTGCACATCCACAACTAGTTCTGCAGCAGCTTTCAGCAGCCCGGCATTCACATTTCATCGTCTTGCACAGGGATCTTTTACTGCAAGAGCAGCAAGCTCCTGGCACAGAGTTTCCCACCACATTAACATCTCCTCCAGTAAGGTCTGATTCAGATGATGTACCAAAATTGTCTGATTCAGAAGTGGTCGTGTCCAATGAATCAATGCTACTTCCAATAGAGGCAGAAGATGTAACTGGATATGCCTGATTGAAGAATGGCATCACTGAATGAGATCCATATTCTTGCTTAAGATCAACAGCACATCAACTTTGCTTGTGAGCTTGCTAGTCAAAGCTCTAAAAATTCAAGTAAAATGAATTGTTTTTATAAATCAGGGAAAAGCAGAATATAGCTGCCAAACCTTCTACCTGTGAATTCTTTGCATGAATTTGTGCCTTTGGCATTTTCAGTTGACTAACCAAATTGCTTAGTCGAGTTACTTCCTCTTTCAGGTCACTTAACTCTGATTCCCTCACCGTGCAGTCAACTTCCTTATCCTGCAGTAGGCACCTTAAAGAACAAGGAAGAACAAGTTTAGACAAAGGATCTGGGCAATGGCTTCTGTTCATATAACTGCCAAGAATAATAAGAGCACAACCATTAGGGAAATGTTTAGCAACTCAGTCTCACCTAAAATTTTCTTGCCTCAACATTTCTGCTTCTTCCTCATACTTTCTCACTTCATCAGCCATCCTATCCAAATGCATTAATCAACTCATTCAAAGAAAACAATATTGATTGGATGAAAATGAGAGATATAATAGGCACGTTTGGAAATTTTAACCTTGCAAATATACAACATGATACTTGAAACACAAAATCATATAATTGAAAACACCCATACCCAAATGATACAGCAACCTTCCAAATCAAATTACTTCACCAACCCACTTTAATCTTTGGTGCCATTGGCTAAATTATTCCTTACTCCAATTTAATTCACCAAAAGCGAGATCTACATTGACTTCTAGTGAGACCAAAATTGGCATGGCTTCAGTCTCATTCTTTGCCAGCCAATTCTAATTTTAGCTCACCACTCCCCCAACCTATCCAATAACCTTCCCCTAACTATCAAATATTAACTACATTTTTTTACATGGCCATCCGTCTAAGTAGTCTATGGACTCAACTTCATTTGGGGCCAATAATAGAACATGGGGAATAAAAGCTTTATACAAACTAAATATTAAATAAGCAAAAAATGTAGCATTTAAAGGCGCTTACTCTTCCATTTGACGTTCATATTCAGCTTGTATTTCTGCTGCTCGTTCTGCAACTTTGAGTTCAATCTCAATACCCTGCGCTAGCGCTGTCTTAGGAGATATATTTCCACATATGCAAATGAAGTGGTCCACAGTTCATTGGCATAATACCCCTAATATCAAATTAATTTAGCCTTTCAAAACAAGACAAAGCTGTGAAGGGTTTTCTATCGTGATGGTATAGAGCTTGCCATCAGAGTCATTCAAAGTTACTCTACACTCTGCTGCATTTCAAGAAAAATCTACAGCATGCATTTAATCACATCACAGGTGATTGGATTGAGCTTGTTCAGATCCATGTATGCAAATCATTGATTTGTCTCAATGTGATAAATTTACCTGAGTCCCAGGAACTTGGTCAACTTTTGTGCCTGTGCAATATTTTGAAAGGTTTAGTTCAACATTCATAATCAAAGGAAACAGATATGATACTCTAAGCAGAGGTTCCCCTAACCAGAAGTTCTCTGAGATGAAATCTTTCGAGCCTTTAATAGCTCTGTAAGTCGTTTACAAGCCATAGAAGCTTCTTCTGATTTTCGTTGCAATACCTGATGCTCAATAAGGACATTGTAAAAATGACTCCCAGAAGCCACATACGTTGAGAAGGAAAAACCTCTTGTAAAGAATCTTTAAAAGACAAGTTACCAGCTTCTGCCTCTGGTTTAAAGCCAATAACTTCTGCATTTCATACTTGTTCTGCCTTTGCTCTTTCTTAAGCTGTAACAGTTATCATAATGCACATATGGATGTAACGTATCCAGTTCACAACTTACATAACATTATAGTCCAAATGATTACAAGGCCAATCAAGCAAAACAAATTGCTAGTGTGCATTATACGCACATAAACATGCATGAACTGTGTTTATATTATTTGTGTACCTTCATCAGTTATCTAATACATACATGTGTTTTCTGCAATGTAGAAAAAAAAAAAAAAAAGAGTTGAGAAGAACAATCAATGCTGCAGTGGTGCCTTTAGTCCAAAGAAACCTTGTCAATTGGATAGTTTTACCATACACAGGATCAATCAGCCTAGTTAGCTGTATGGCTGCAATACTCGGGCTTTGGGAAGCTAAAGATCTGTAATCTATAAAGCTAGCTGTAGTCTAAACTGTAAAATTAGAGAAAGACAATACTTTCTATTCCATCTCAATCAGCCAAATCTTCCTATGACAGAATACCAGATATGATGCCTAACAAATCAGCGTAAAAAATGGATTCTACATTTATTATTTACTATAGAATACTAATCCTCAGGTATCTAGAAGGAAAATACAAATTTCACAAGCAAAGTGGGCCCAAAAATTGTCTAGATCCGGACATCAAATATGAAAACTAATTGGAACCGCCTCAATCTGAGCTATCTATAGCCCTCAAAAGCTAGGCAATCAGGAATGCAAGAAACAACGTACCTGAAGAATTTTTTTCTCAAATGAAGCTTTTGATTGCCTGAACTGCACTGACTGTAGCTTCATTTTGCACAGAAGTTCAACCTTCACAGAACGAATATGTCAGGAGGCACTGTGTCTCAAAATATCCGCCAGTAACACAAGAAAACGCGCATCTTGAGAAACAAATGAGAGGGTGGAGTCCATTTATAGCATAAATGTTTACCTTTTGAACCTTCAATTTTTGAACCTCATCCTGAAGCAGCCTGCCCGTTTCCCCAGTCTTTTGTTTCTGAGTAGAAAGCTGAAAATATGCACTTAATTTCCTCTTCAGCTCCACAACCTGTAAAGATAAGATGGGATTTTCGTCATAAGATGTGCAATGCTATTTTGACAGTTACGATTTGCATTACAAATAAAAAAAACACCTGTTCTTCAAGGGCGTGCAACTTTTGATTGTCATCTTGCTTCATTTTTTGGGACCCATCAACAGAAGTGGATGAACCATTGCCGTTCTTGCACCGTAGTGCTTCAATTTCTCTCTGCCGTGTCAGCAAGAAATTAGGACAAAAAAAAAACAAACATGAATATTCACGACGTTCAAAGAAAGGCCTTTCTATTTTCCCCATGTGTGTGTCCGATTCCGACATCTTCAAACATTACTGTCATTTACATGAAATTTCAAACAGCATAGTAGGATGTTCCTTGTAGGAGCCAAATAGTTCACTTCCTCAATTTCTTGTTAATATTAATCAATAATAAAGCCAAAAATCAATTAATTTATTTTATAATTTAAAAGCTTTTATTTATTTTTTCTTTTTTAAGTCTTCGTTCCCCAAATCTTCTCAAGATCCAAACATATGTAATAGCTCAAAACACGAATCCAAACAAAAATAAAAAAATAATGAACAAAAAAGGATATTTCATAACGTGGCATTGCCAACAGAAAAGTGACCTTAAGAGCTTGGTTTTCGTTCTCCAAATCGCGGACTCTTTTTTCGCGGTGCTGTTGTCGTTTCAGATCGTCATCTTCAGCTGGTGGTGAGGAACCGGCGGTGCCCTGGCTCGCTGGCTTTGACCTGCGATTTGGCTTCTTCATTTTCTCCAACTAAAGAATGAGTATATGTTTTAAGCGGCGATGAGACTGGTGCCGATCGGATCTGGATGGTGCCTCTGGCGAAGCTGTTTAAAAAGAGAGCATTTAAGCGTTTTGCCGAAGCTGTGCTCTTCGGCAATGTGTTGCAATTTTTTTGAACTTTTTCTGGTTTCCCGCCCATTCAACGTATTGACTACTCAAATTCTACTCAAACGAGTCATTTTTTTAAAAAAAAAATTTATTTTTCGATTCAATTGTATTTTAGGCCTTATGGCTGCCCTCCAACGGACCGAAAGATTTTGGGCTAGCAAAACGGGTTTAGATCTTTTATTTTGGGCTTTAGGTTTCTTCGAACTGGGGGTTCGATGTGGGGAGCGCAGAGCCTCCCTTGGGGTGTTTTTTAAAATTTTCGATTTTATAGAAGTAGACCGTGATGGAAAATAATATTAAGACATAATTTAGCTCAAAATTTTCATTAATTCGAATTTCCAGCCAAAAAAAAAAAAAACTGAAAAAAAAGTGCCCTTTGTCAAATATTTGGTGAAGAGCCGCACAGATTGGCCTTTTTTTCAAAGAAAGAAAAAAAATATATGGCATTGTATAAATATTAGTTATTTCCTTCTGGAATAATATTTTAATTCAATATTTCTCATAAAAAAAAAAACTGATTCTAGTAGCTCTTTATCACAGCTAATTACATTGTATCAAATTTAAAACATATTAAAACACTGCCTATAATTTTTTTATTAAAAAAAAATATATATTAAAAAATTACAAAACAAAAATATTTTTTTTTTAATTTAAACTAAAAATAATATTTTAATTCAACATTTTTTATAAAAAAATGATTCGGGTAACTAAAATTTAAAACATGTTAAGATATTCTTCTATAAATTTTTGTTTATTCAGAAAAAAAAAACTATTAAAAATTACAAGCTGGAAATGAGATATGTCAAATTACCAGTAAACTGGTAATAATTAAATTTGTTTATAAGATGATAGGTTCATCGGAATTTTCATAAACTACTTGTATTTTTTATATAGTACATTCACTGACAGACATTAACAGGCAGTGTTTACTGGAATTGACGTGAATTAGGTATATTTCGTTATAAAGATTATTCAGAAATAAAATGGGAGACTTGAAGGGATTTGCCTTCAAAATTGAGTTTATGCTCCTCTTTCCATGCAGAAGTATGGGCAGTAACCAAAGACCTTGAAAGAGCTCAAAGAGTTACCGTTGAGACGGGACTCCCAGGGGCCCATTTTTGTTTCTGTTTGTTTTTTTATTTTTCTTTTTTAGGGGTCTGTGCACCCGGCGTATAATCTGCAACGCCATTGGCAGTGGCATTACTTTTCATAAACAGCAATAAATTGTCAATGTAACATGTGGGATAAAGGAAGAAATCCTAACCTAGTTGTGTCGTCCTTTTGGAACTCTATGCTAGAAATCAGATCAGCAATTATCCGACAAAGTCAATTAAGTGCATAATCAATCTCCATTCAGGTATAATTAGAGCTCCGCCTTCTTCCTACAAACCCCCCCCCCCAAATATATGGTTAGGTGTAAAGCTTGTGGCCAGTTGAGGACATGAGGCGTCAGAGCTATCGGCCATGATTCTCCTTCTCATGGGATGTTGATGATCTTGGTGGTCGCGCGGGACTTCTTGCAGGATGCACGCCATTATCCTTGTTTACAGATCCCTCCGTTTGGTCAGCATTCCTCTCTCTCAAGAGGACGCTATTAGTTGCTGCAGCTGATCGCATGGCTCTAGGTAACTTCAAAGGGATATCTGGCTCACTCGTTGCGTTTTCTGGCTTTTTGGGGGCTTCATTGTTTTTGGGGGCTTCCTTGTTTTCTGATTCTGTAGAAGGTGGGGCAACAGGAACGAGCTGGATTACTGATTTACGCCATTTCTTTCTCTGGTTAGGCTTCGGTACATTAGATTTGGCCTGTTACGCAGTAAAATTGAAGCCAAAATGAATCAAGACAAAAAGACAAGTCGTTGCGAATGAAGTCGCAGACAAAGAAAACATTTAGAAACGCAGAAATGAAACATACCACCGTATTGCCTATGTCCGACAAAGGCTTCCTTTTCACCCCAAAATCATCAGTTGGTTCGCTGGGCTTCTCCACTAGTGCACCCTGAAGAAGCTTTGCACCATGGGAAGCAAGAACCTGATTCTTCTCTGATTCATCAGAACCAGAGCCAGTTGCGACACCTTCTGCTATTTCTGGCTGGGCATATTCCTCCAGCTTGACCGAACCAGCTTCTCTGTTAGAGCACTTGGTTGATGAACAGCCACATGTTGTCCCACATATTCCTCCAGCCGCACGGCATTGGCACTTCGCTGTCTTGCATAAAGAGCTCTTGCTACATGTGCAGCATGCTCCTGGGACACTGTTGTATTTTATGACACCAATTCCTTCTCCCGAGGAATCCAACGTATAATTTTCTGGATCGTTGCCATTCCCTGCACTTGAACGGCCTCCAGCTTTGGAATTTCTTTTTCTACGTTGTGGTTTCCCTGATTGTACCCACTCATCGTCTGTCATGTCTGAATGTTCAGATTCAGATGTATCCATATCCTCCAATAGCATCACAGACTTGCGATTTGCCTGCAAAAATAGAACGAAAAAGGGGGAGCTTTGATGATTGGAAGATGAAACCCATAAACATATATGGAAACCGAATGAACTGGGAGACACAGACGTCAAAACTATTAGTTGTTGAAGCCGTTGAAAAAAAAAACCAACCTGCTTGCGCAAGTCATATTTGCGTCCGCTGAGGTTCAGGTCTGGATTTTCAGGATCTGCTTGACTTCTGATAGAGCATTTCTTCAAGGCTGAACTCTGGTGTTAAATTCACATGCCACAGCAGTATGAGAATCATTTTAAATACACCAGAGAGAAAGATAGTGTTGAAGCCTTGAAGGAAGCTATTTTTCCTTTCTTTATATTCAATGCATCTCTGTATCACTAAGAACTAAACAAAGGAAAAACCAAAAGGCCTGGTATTGGCCTGGGACTTCACCTGATGAACAAGTTCCATTTTCTGTTTTTCCAAATGCCTAACAAGGCTACTGAGTTTCACAACCTTTTCCTTTAGATCTCTTATCTCGGTATCTTTTTCTCTGCAATCAACTTCTTTATCCCGCAGCAGACACCTTCAGAAAGCAAGAAAAGCTGACCTCAACACCATAACAGTCAACACCGAGTTAAAAACAAGAGTCTACTCTAACTTCATAATGTCCATCAACAAGAACAGTAGAAGTTATTATGCTTAGACCTATATAGAAGCATGACCTTACACTACGCCTACATGCTTGTCGCTTGGCAAGGCATAAATACGGTGTGGAATTTACGGGTGAGCTATGGAGTCTTTGGCAGTCATCAATTACAAGTATTACATGTCTAACTTGTACAAAAAATTGACTTGGAAAAATTCCCAAGAGAATTGAATAGACAGGGTTATCACCTGGATGAAGATGCTAAATTGAACAACTGATTCATCACATTCTTTGCTTCAGCAAGAGACCGGACTTGATTCCAACGTCCCCTACCACTAAAGCCACGTTCACATTCTTCAGCTTCCGACAATTGTGATGCCATAGAAACCAAGGTGCTAGATGAAGTAGCAAGCATGTTTTCAAGAGCAAATATCCTCGAATTTCTTGCTCCAGGAGACAACATTGGGGGGTCATCACTGCTTACAATGTCATTTAAATAATTTCTCCAATTATTGACTATAAATAAATAATGTAAAGAAGAAAAGTACAAAATTCACAAAGCAAAGTTAACATAAAGATGTCAACCTCAACTCAGTTTGTCTAAGCATCTGGGATTCTTCCTTCAACTTCGCAATCTCCTTGGCTATCCTACCCCTCCTGAAATAGCAAAAACCATTACTTAGATCAGCTTGTCCGGTAAAAAGTACAAAACCAAAAGCTTCACAAGATACATTCTACATTGTGTTTCATAATTTGAATAATACAACTATTTATCAAAATTTGAATGATATGAGTAAAAAATTTGACAGAAGAATAGGGCAACAATCAGATACATTTGCTACTTTATGCTGATGAGTGATTCTACTGTTATGGATAATTTTTGACCAAAAAATCATTGAGAACAAATGTAAAAATAGAAACTTTTAGCCGAGGGGAAGAAAAACAAAATTCCAAAATACTTTATTTGGACTATGGTCAGGTGGCCATAGGCAAAAAGAAGAAAATGGTGAAAAAAACAAAGAAAAAAGAAAACTAGATTTAAATTCCACCTCTCAAATTGACAACATAATTTCAGCTCAATTCAAATGCAAGTAAAAGTAAACTTCATGACACAATAAAGTTGAATACGTTCAGTGATTAAATAACAGGAGATAACACAGATGGGACTCACTCTTCCATTTGACGCTCATACTCAGAACGTACTTCATGCACCCGAACTGTAACTTCAAGCTCATGGTCAATTGTCTGCATCAGAGCCTTCACAGACATAAACAGAATTATATGTGAAGGAACCAAATAGCCAAATTCAGTAATTGCCCATTCGCATGCAAGCAAAAAATCACATATTTTAAAACACTTGCAAATACCTGAATTCCAGGCCGATTTGCATTGCCAGTACCTATGACGGAAGGAAAGATTGTCAATATGTAATAACCATGATAAAGAAAAGTGAAGCACATGAGGCAATGAATCTTCTAACCAGAAGTCTCCCATGAAGAAGCCTTTCGAGATTCTAAAAGCTCCTTTAGTCTTTTTGTAGCCATAGCAGCTTCTTCTGTCTTTCTTTGCAGAACCTGACATCGAAATACAAAAAATGGTTAGAACCACTCTGCAATAAAATAAAAATAGAATTTAACTACACATCATTTTACCATCTTCTGCTTCTGATTCAAAGCCAATAGCTTGTGCATCTCATACTCATTCCTCCGTCCTTCTTTCTTCAGCTGTTAATAAACAAAAGGTGTTTATTATAGCTGCAATTACTGCTGTAACATAGTGCACAACATACATAGGCCTTAAAGAACCATCAAATAAATATATTGATATCTTTAACTTTTATGAGAATATACAAAAGGAAAAATTAAGGGTAATCTATTCTTGTCATATTAAAATTACAAACTTAGCAACCCACACCATTAACATAAAAGACTGGATCACTTAAGTTTTGTTGACAAAAAGAATTGATTTATGCCAAAATTTAGAACATTGCAATGTATACTGAACAAAATAACAAGGATAAAATGGTCTTAACAGACTAAAATTTGACAGTGTAAACATACAATCCAGATAGTCTGCCTTGAGGTGGATCCAAATTGTCAGCATATTAATCAAACATTTGAATCATAACATTCATCATAAAGTCTGGCCATCTTGAGATCCCAATACGTCAGTTTAGTTGCCTCTATAACTAGACTTTCAGATTAGGTGAATTCCTTTGTCTTAATTTTTGCACATAGTTGGTGTATGCGATAGGATTGGTAAATCCCAAGTTGTTCTGGATGTTTCAAATTATAGACCAGGCATTTGCAATGCAGAGGCCAGTGTTTGCATGATAGTCTATGCACTCTTCAACATTTCTTACATTATGAACTGATCACAAATAGTGCAAGCTCCATTCAGCGATATTCCCATTTACTCAACATTTTGATCATCAAGTACATAAAGAAGGAACGAACTTAACTAGATGACCACATTGATAACCAAAAGGCCAAATACTCAGTCCAGCCACTTAAGTTGTGTAGTTTTTTTCATTAAAGCAAATTAGAATGATTCAACTTAATTGTGCTGTTTTACATTCCAAACACATTATTAAAAAAAAAAAAATTCAACTTCATTGGAAATATCTCTTAAACTTTATGGGTTAGACTTACACCCTAGAAAGTGTAGGAATGACAAAAAATCATGCTTTAAATGTGCATGCAACTAATTGAATGTTCTCCTTTTTATCACATACCTGAAGAACTTCTTTTTCACGTGATGCCTTCCATAACCTAAACTGCTCAGACTCTTGCTTGATCTTCTGTTGTAGTTGAACCTGAAAATGGCAGAATTGCATGATTTTATGATGAAAACATTAATTTGACTTAAACTTTAACCAGCCCTTTTGTGAGGTAAAAAGCACCTTTTGAGATTTGATTCTTTGAATTTCATCTTGGAGTCGTTTTGCAGCTTCATCACTCTTTTGTTTTTGTCTTAATAGTTGGGCTTGAGCATCCTGTTTCTTCTTCAATTCTGCAACCTGTGCCTCGAGGACAGTTAACTTCTGAAGGTATTCTTCTTTTAACCTTTGGGTACCACAATCAGAAGTAGATGAGATATTTGTGAGATTGTATCTCAGCTTGTCAATCTCTTTCTGCCAATTGACAACAAGGATAGGATTTAGAATACCAACATAACCTTTTGCCCAACACAAATACAATATTATAGTTAGCACTGACCTGCAAAACTTTTTTCTCTTGTTCCAATTCTAGAACTTTCTTCTCATAATGTTGTTTAAGCACAGAAGTATCCACATTTGTGAATCGCTTCATTTCAGCCTTCATGTAAAGGAAAAATAAAGGGGATAGAATAAACAACAATTAAACAATGAACATCAAAAAAAACATAGAGAAGATTTAAAAAATAAAGAATCTGTGAGTAAGATTTTAATTGCCATGCATTTTCAGAAATGGTTAATTAAGATTATTTGATCCATTATTTGCTTCCATCTCATTGATTATGGTGCTTGTTGGAGCAGCAATACAAGAACATGAAAAAAAATATCACCAACAGTTACGAGCTAAAAGCACATTTACCTCCTTTTGTTCCAGCCTTTTGTCCAATTCTTTTAGCTCCCTATCCAATTTTTCTTGGAGAGAAGTATGCTCCAGCTCCTTCTCTGCATCTTCACCTTCAACTGCAAATGAGTTAAGAAGTTGATGTGGATTAAAATCCAAAAAACTCATAATAATTTGCAACAAAGCAGAAATTGAAAGTACTTGACCAAGACAGTTCATCAAGTCAATTCATTGGATCCTAACTAATGATGCACCCTTACCATTAAGGAAGTGCACCACTTAAAGGCTTGGAGCTATTGACATCATTACACAGGACTGAATGTGCAAGAGTCAGAGACAACGAATTACTCGCAAGCAAGCTATCTTTGTTGCATGGAGCATAAAGACGCGAGAGAGAGAGAGAAAGAGATAATAAATAAAGCAACAAAACAACAATAAATATGAACACAAGTAAACATTCATATAGATTACCTGAAATGTCCATGGCTTTCCCATCGGAGTTAGAAGAAAGCTCATTTAGAGGTGGGAATAACACATTTTTTGAGTGGAACCCATCATCATCTGAGTCAACACAATCAAGAAACCGACTATGCTTTAAGGTTTTCCAGTGCAATAACTCGCCTTCTAGCTCTTGAATTTTTGATACATAAGACTTGACCAAATCCAATTCCTGAAACACATTAAAATTTTGTGGTAGCAAGAATTTATGTTGATTAAATGTGGCAGCAGCAAAAGTTAAATTTTTCTTACCTGATTTGAATTAGACTCAATCTCATCCCAAGATTTACCATCACGAGCCAATTCAATTTGCTTGATCAATTTATCCTTGTCAACCTAAAATATTTGATGAAGGTGAGAACCCAGAAATAGCTACTTATACACACTTATGCAGGAAGATAGTAACCTGAGCAGCAATAGCACGTTCTGTTAGATGCTTGCAAGTGACTTGGCGTTCATGAAGCTCTCGATTTAGTTCTGCATTGCTTGCCTCCAACAAAGAAACCTTATGCTTAAGAATCTGGAGAGAAGAATGTCACTTAATCAACTAAATCCAATTTTTTATGCACATTCGCTGCACTTGGTCATTAACTGATATACCTGAAGTTCGTCAAATGGCATACTTGAATCACCACGGTAAAATAACAGCTCAGCCTGCAACTGCTCAATTTGGCTCCGCATTCTTTGCATTTGAGCTGCCATTGGATCACGATTGATCTGTAACAAAAAGAACACTTTGAGTACCATGAAAAAAGAAGCTAGAACAAGTATAGAAAGCAAGAACAAATGAAGACAAATAAGAATAGTAAGCAAACTTACTACTGCTTTGTTCTGGATGTTGCGAGCACGATTTGCATACTTCAATGTGTTCAATGTCTCTTCGGCATTTGTTTCAGCAGGACTGACACATGCTATAATAGGCATAGAGAAAAGAAAAGTCAAGAAGGAGAGAAGGATTTTGAATTGTCAAATAGTGACCACTAGGAAGCTCAACATGAAGCAAGTAAATTGACATACCAATCA
Source organism: Rhizophora mangle (assembly GCA_037832345.1). Taxonomy (NCBI): domain Eukaryota; kingdom Viridiplantae; phylum Streptophyta; class Magnoliopsida; order Malpighiales; family Rhizophoraceae; genus Rhizophora; species Rhizophora mangle. The sequence continues at coordinate 3,188,736 of JBAPLJ010000320.1, forward strand.
TCAATGTTTTGCTATTTCCTCCAAGAGAATCCTAGAAATAAAATATCAACATCAGCAATATGCAAGATTCTAGAAAAAAAGAAGCAGTACATTTTACATGCTGAAGCTACTATCTATGGAAGGCAAAGTTTTTGCAAGCCAAAACCCAAATAAATGAATTGGATGGTTAAGACTAGCAGAAATAGGAAAACCCCTTCTGATTGGATAGCATACCAAGATAATATTGAAAATACTATGGATAAATGATCTGGCTGATTTTCTGGTCATTAATCAGAGGTGGATTTTTTTTTCATTTATTATTCTTTGCTCTTTTACTTCTAATTAAATAATATGCTTGTCATCCTTAAAACTTAAAAGACACATGAGCATGAACTATACAAGTATATAACCATATGTAGGCAGTGGATGGCTATAAAAGAGGATTACTCAATCTTTAACTAACAAAATTTTGGAAGTGGAAGATGTCAGAAGACCACTTTCAAAATAAAAGTATAAAATATAATCAAGAAGAAAAGTTCTTCCGTGCCTGTAACAAGCGTGTCAACTTGCTGTCTCGATATGGAATGTGGCCGCCTTCTTTCCGCTTCTTGTCATCCCCCAAAGCACTTATGACATTGCCGAGAGCCAATAAACCCTTGTTTATATGAATGCCTGGATCAATAGATCATGGAATCAGACAAAAGTATTCAGCTATATTCCCGTTTGGTAATCACAGCAATAAACATAAATGAAAACAGAAAAGCAGGCACAGTATTGTCATCAGTTGCACAACATTGCTATGTCCACCATTGAATCACACCTAATTATATCAGATTAGAACTTCCCTGGACAACAAGGTCTCCAACATCAGAAAATGTAGAGATTTTGGAATTCTGATGTCCATATTCAGGGTTCTAGTATACCATTAGAACTGACAATGGAAGGAAAAGAATTCAATACCTTCTTTGAGACGCATGCCATCTGCCCCTGTTCTTTTCACACGTTCAGAACCAGCAAGGTCCACGAGATGTAGTTTTGCACACAAGATGTCGTCACCAATATCATCTTTGTTTACCCCAGGTTGGCACTGAGCAATGTTCTTCTGCTCCATGGTGATTGTGAATATAGCATGCGAACGACTGAAAGATAATTTAATGGAGATTATGAATTGTGTTTCAAAAAGTAGAAAAAATGAAGAAAAACAAAAACTTGGAAAAGAGAAGGAGAGGGGGAGAGACAGAGAGTCAATTTATGCATACAAGACACAAGATCATTGAGTAACAAATTTTTTTTCATTAAATTTCATTAGAAACATTGGAATTTTGCAAGTAAAAGCAGTCTGCAAATCAACATTCTTTATCATTCTTGTCAATGGACATTAAGAAGAAAGCAATCACCTCTTCTTATTTATGCAAAAAATGAATTAATAACATACTTTTCATACATAGCAAATGCCATCACCACAAACGAAAAAACAAGCTAAGGAGCATATTTTAATGCATGAAATATATCATTGCCATTTAGGCCCCAAGTAAGAGCACTCAACAGACACAAAGGAAACTAAGGTAATGAGTTAATAACAGGACAAAAGGCACACCTCGATTGACTGTTCATATTGGTGCTCCCAGTGGCACGAGACAAAGAACCACGTGACAAATATGATGCCATCTCCTCTTGTGTGCTGACCTCAGGTTCAGTTACACCAGCAAGTGTTATCCCTCCATTAACTGTCTCCCTAATTTGGATAGGAACTCTGGCAGGCACTGCCAATTTTGAAAAATTTCCCCCTTCACCTTTAGCAAGAGCCGCTGAGTTCGGGTCAAGCAAATCGAAGACTTCTTCCTTAAAAATCTGGCAATCAAACATAGTACAATGAGCACAGGAACAAATTGCATAGTTACTGTGCCCAAAATGATTAGAGCAGCAATTACCTCAATGAAAGATACTCTTATCAAATACTCTGTGGTTTCTTTTGTTCTCTCAACCCTTTTAAAAATGCTTTCCATCACTTTCGGTATTATTCCTCCATTACTTCCTTCCCCAGTGTAGTTAGTCCCCATCGTGTAAGTTTTCCCCGAACCCGTCTAGTAGTAGGCAATCAATTAAAACACTTTAAGGCAACCAACTAGGAAAATTAGAAAGAACAATGAAGCTGAACAAAACCTGGCCATACGCAAGAACCGTGGCATTGTAGCCATGGAAGAGGGCATCTACCAACGCAGCAACACAATCATCATATATGGCCAAAGAAGGCGATCCCGTGCTACCGTACACGTAGTCATAAGTGAACGAGTGTGATCCAATTTGCACCTAAATATTTTTGTTTCACGCACAATAGCCAACAAATCAATACTAAACTTGTATTTCCAAGCTTCAACTATAATAACTACGAATGACAAAAGCAGGATCCAAACACAAAGTTCTTGTCTCACAGCACATTTCAGAATAATCACAGCTCATTTCAGAATAATCACAGCTCATTTCAGAATAATCATAAATGTCTAAAATGATCAAGATCCAATAACTACCTGAGGTTCTCCGGGGACGACCGTAATGCAGTCGGTGCATCCATTGAGCAGCTCCGCCGTAATCAGTGGCCGAATATTTACGGCAACTCTCACGCACTCAGAATTATCCATCACACCTGAAAATTTTTTTAAAAACAACGCAATAATTATCCAAAAAAAAAAAAAAGAAGGAGAAGATGAAACAAAAACCTGATAAACCTAATAACAAAATCAAACTTACAGAAAAAAAAGATTATTATTATTATCCTTAAATCCTTTCCTACCGAGGGAGATAATTTCAACGAAAATGCCTCTAACGTTCCTAACGGCGTTAACCAATGGCAATGAAGAACTTAGATCTGCGAGCTTAAAAAACAAAAAATAAACATAAAAGACTTCGACAGATAATTAAAGAGAGGACAATTGTAACGAATTGGTACCCGATGAGGAAGATGAAGAATTTGCTTATTTGAATGCAACTGAACAGATATGGATGGATGGATTAGAGAGAAAGACCCGCAGAGAGAGAGAGAGAGAGACTGTGGGGTGGCTGCGTTTCTAAAAATCGAAGGTATTGTGGATTTTAGCGAAAAGGCGCTTCAGGTCCGAATTCAAATATTGGGTGGTGGAGTAGGCACGTGCGCTGCTCGTGAGCATCTTGCAACGGTCCCTGCGGGATTTTAGATTTTACAAAGCAAACTAGGTAACGAGTGATCCGGACAGGCTGACCCGCTTATTCCGAACCGATTCGGAGGGTTGGGGGTAAAAGTAACACTGGATTTGGGTGGTCTCCATGGGTTGTCTTGGTTTTTCAATGCTATGTACTTAGTTACTGTGGGCAGAGGATTAAACTTACCAGTCGGGTTTAAATTTTTGCAATTAATTGTGCTGATGCATTATTTGAAACCATTCAACTACGCATTTGAAACTTGTAATTTGAGATTCATCGCACTATTTAATTTAACAATTTATAATGTTTTGAATACATAATATATATATATATATATATATCTATATATATATATCAAATTGAAGTTTCCATATTCTACTCAACCCTCCGCCCCATTTGTTTGTGCTCTTTGGAACTCGCAACATAATCAGGGACATTATCGTTGAACAGCTTTAATTAATTTAATTAACTCAACAAAACTACTGACTCATTTTTTTTTATAAATAATATATTGCAAAAATAATTTATTTATATAATATTTATTTATTTATTATTTTAATTTTTCAATGTAAGATTCACCGCTACCCACATTTTTTTTTGTCAAATTAAATCAAAAAGAAAAAAAAAACTATGAGTAAATTTTATACTTAACAAATCTCTTTGTCTAAACAATAATTTGTCATTAGTCAAATTAAAATATATACTTTTTGGTACATGATGATATTAGTTAAAAACATTTTGATCATGAGGAGTTTATTAACAATTTAAAAAAAAAAAAAGAAAAAACAGAACAGAGCTTGCAATCTGTACCTTTTTTTTCTTTTTACCGAATGAAAACTCCATGTGCTTTGTATAAACAATGAAGGAAGTCTGCAAAAATAGATTAGCTTAAAACTATAGGTTGATTAACGGGCTCTCATCGCGGTCCATCTTCAACGCATGGTTTGCACAAGAGGATGATGCTATCATGCTACTGTTTTCCTTTAAAAAATAAAATAAAATCTCAACTATTTCATGGCAACTGGCGGCTTCGTGCTTCAAATGGAAATAGACTTTAGTACAACGGTCAACCAATTCATCTTTCTCACTGGCGTTCACTTTTTGGAACCAACTACATTATAAACTATGATTTACGCTTTCCACTCCAGCACGTGTAAAAGGACCCATATCCATAATTTAAAAAATAATAATAAATCAAAAATTATTTTTTTATATTACCATTTTATTATCAAGAATTTATTATTATTATTTTTAAAACCAATCCTTATAATATTTTTTGGTTTAAATTTTTTTCTATAAATTATTTATTTACATTAATACTATCAATTAAAAAATTTTACATTTTCACTTTTTTTTATTAAATTTACCACATAATTTTCAATTAAACATCATATCACACTCAAAATGTTAATTGCTATAACATATTAAATTATTTTAACTTTTATCAACCAACATTCTTAATTTTATGTTATGTTTGATTATAATTAATATAATAGAATTAATAAAAATAAGATAATAAATATTTTTAACTAATAATTTTAAGAGAAGAATAATTCTAAAAAAATAAATAAAAGAAATATTATAACATAAAAAAATAAATTTTAATTTAATAAAAAAAAAAAGGTAAGATCCGGGGCGTTAGGGAAATACCTTTACCCGTTACGGAAGGAAGTGGAAGAAAGAAATGGTCAACCACGAGCTTTTTTCTACGGAAAAAAAATAAATAAATAAATAACCCATGGAGAAAAGGTACAACGGACGGGGCTGAATATAAACGTTGAGAACATAATCATTAATTTTGGTCCAAAGCATAAGCCGATCCCTTGGTTATTTATTCAACCATTTAATTAGTGAGTCAAAGTTGACCAAGTTTGCTTTTCCTTTTTCCTTTTTTTTTTTTTTCTCTTTTCGTGGGCTGAATAAGTACGTTAGTTTACAATAGTTTATTATTATTATTATTATTATTATTATTAATATTTCTAATAGATATTATACTATTTTAAAACTAATTACAATTTTACGAGCTTTATGGTGAATTAAAATGCTTTGGATAATTACGTTATTGTAAATTAGATCAATTAAATAGAAAATATAAAAACAAATTAAAAATAAAATAATTTTTAATTAAATTTACAAAAGGTACTTGACGTGACACCCGAGATACTTTAACTATTAGTTGGCATATCATTTGTAATAATGTTTTAATTATTTTGTATATATAATAATATTAGAGTTAAAAAAAAAAAAAAAAAGTCAGTAACTCAGTTAGTTTAACTACTGGATTGATAGCAAGGCAGGGCGTCTTGTTTAAATTTTTTGAAGAATCAGCCACATTTAAGATTATCAAAGGACCTTACAGCGTTGTGTTTTATAAGCTGAAAGGACTCCATAATTGGGCCCACTGTAAGCACCTGGGCCCTTAGGGGTGAGGAGCTTAGATCTCATCTCTTAAAACTTGGCCTTTTAACTGTTTGTGCTAAAATTTATTTATTACAAGCAACATATAAATAGGCCAATACAAAGTAATCATTTTAGACTTTTTAGTTAATTAAGGACTCCTTATGTTCATATTAATTTTATCATTGAAGTATTAACATTAGAGTGTAATTTGAGTTCTTAATTGTGTGTTGTATAAAACTCTATCGAAACCCTCATTTATCAGACCTCTACACTAATTAATTCAACTGCGTGGGGCTCTGTTTGGGAAAACAAGTAATTTGCAGTTTTTTTTATCACTAAAAAATTATAATTAAACGTTAAAAATAATAATGGATAACATTATTTTAAAATTCTAAAACATGTCAAAAAGCTAATTAATCTAAGAATTTAAAATAAATCACAAATTAATTTCATCTAACCGAGTCCATGCAATTGGGGCCTCTGTATTGTTTTGCATAAAACTAAATTTATTTGTGAGTCGATTCATCTGGTAACTGGTAATTAGTAATTACTAATTACGGGTTAGCTTATTCATTTGAATGAAAGGAAAGTGTATGGCTTTTGTGTTCTATTTTTTTTTTTTTTTTTTTTTGCCTCTCTCTCTCTCACACACACACACACACTGACAACCATATTGTGTCTTGTTCCAGAAGGTGGGCTTGCGGTCACAACAGTTAAAAGAGGGGATGATCGTGAAGCAGATCACATTCCAAACCATAAATTTACTGTGAGCATGTTGAGAAATCTCAGCCAGAGGACTCATTGGAGTGTCAAGATCCATCTTGCCGTAAGTCACCTTCATGTGAACGAAATTAACGCAAGAAGTTCACTTGCTTTTTAGGTACTTCTGTTTTATACTAAACCTCAGACAACAAGTTAGGTCCTGGTAACTTCTGTTTGCAGAATGTTGTGGCTGACATGCGCAAAGTTCTGGCAAAAAATCCACAAATTGAGCAGAAAAGATTGCACAAAAGAGCTTGAGTCTCAGGCACTTGTGGGGTTCAAAAAACATATACAGAGTTCACAATGGATTAGAGGCATTCTGGACCTTAAAATAATCATTTACTATTTTTGCACGTTCATCGTCTTGTTTGGGTAGTCAATGATGTAATATTTGCATGTTTTCTTCTTCAGATATAATTAATATCAATTTGAATCATTACGTTGAATGCTCCAATTAAGAAGGGTGATAAATCCCAAGGGGATGGCAAGAGAGGGAGAGGAAGACTTGGGTTGACCCGGGAATTTTTAGTTAAGAAGGATATAGAATAATTAGATATCACAGTTAATTTAATGCATAATGAAAGGAAATTACAAAAAAAAATTCATGTAACTAACCCACTTTAAAGTTGCGATCAAGGCGTTTGTTGTTGTTGTAATTGATTAGGTTTTTGCACTGAATTTGGAATGTCTGTCCTGCGTATGGATTTAAATCCATCAACTTTTTGAGTTATGTGGTTGGCTATTTTTCCTATAATCTAGTCTAGGATTGTTATGCCATGTGTTTCATGTGGGGTACTTGGCCGATTTTACAGAGTCTGGTGTCATGCTTTGTGAAAACATCACATTTTGAGGAGTATCTCTGCGTGAAGGTGAGTCTTAAAGATTACGATGTTTATGGAACTTCTTTGAATATACCTTCTAAAATTATATAGGATATGTTGCCTACTGTTCTCTTTGTTTTCACTAATCCTCTAAAACAATATATCAAAATAAATGGACTGAAATTTGCATTTGGAGAAAAATTGAACTCTTGGAAAGTATTGCTTGAGATTCTAAGAGGCCATTAGTAGTAAATGCAGAGCTAATAAATTATTCTGGAGTCATCAAATTTTTAGGCTGTCTGCTGACCGAAAACCAAAATAAAATAAAATAAAATAATTAGGCTATCTAGTTCTGGATCTACAATGTATAGTTTTCTGCCACCTTTGGTGGACACCTTTTTTGCTTTGATCATTGATCTTCTCTATCTTATTGGCAAAAGTTTCAACGGATTCAGTTTTGACTGATACATTCTAACAGGAAGCAGTACTCATGGATCTTCTTAGAGTTGTGAGCCATCACCAGGCCCGGCTTGCCACACCCATCCGTACAATTCAAAAACTATACAGTGAGCCCGATTTGGAAAATGTACCTTTTGCTGACACCATTTTCACTCGTTCTGGAGCAGCTGTTAACCATCCATTATTGCTGATTGAGCCCTCTTATAAAATCAATGGCGATGAGAAGGTTAAAGCTTCAACACGTGAGCACATGCAAAGGATGGAAAAGATAAGAATGCAGAAGCGGCCTTAACATCTGAGCCAAAAGCGGATGTCAATTCTGGACCAACTCTGCCTCTCGACTCAAAAGGACATAAGAACACAACATCAACCTTAAATGCCAACAACTCATCTGACTAACACTCAATCTTTGAATTTGGTTCCTGATAATTCAGTTCCGAATAATTCTGGAGTGCAGCATTCCAATGAAAATACAGGAGATGCATGGGACGTAACGTAATACCTAACACTGTGGGCTTAACTTCGGGCAGGGCATCAGCTGAGAAGGCTAACCCAGAATCTGGTGGTGGAGGAAGTGATATTCCTTCAGCCACTTCACAGGCTAAGCTGGACACTGAGGGACCTGTAGCATCACCAACAGTGGCCAGGCCTCCATGGAAGAGAACATTGTTCTTGGTGTTGCTCTAGATGGGTGAAAAAGAACCCCTTCCCTGTAGGGTCGAAGGAATGGACTGCCAGCCGTAATAGAGTGGGAACTTCTTCTGCTGGCAAGGAGAAGAAAGATCTTCAGACAACAACAGTTCCTAATACTTTACAGACTGATTAGAGGGATTAACGAAGTTGACCGAAGGCTTGGTTTTATAGCATACACATCCTAACACTGGAGGCTCTGCAGGAATTGGCAGCTATATTTTTAAAGCTGGCATTGGTTATTTCATGCTTTGACATGAGCCGCTCCTTTTTGTAAATAATTGTCACATCAGAAACCCGTTGAATATGAAGAAAGCATTTGTGTCAAAAATAAAAATAAAAAAAGAAGAGGAACTGAAAAAAGGAATAGGTCTATGATTCTGCAAGCTGCAGATTCAAGTCATGTTTCAGTTGTCAACCTATCATATAAGAATTTAAATAGCCATGAGCCATGGCTTTAGCAGGCAATTAACCTTTTACACTGCTCAGGAAGGCTATTATAACCGTATATGTCTGTCTGCTAAACAAAAAATTGCTTTAGTAAGCCACCTACCCTGCTGTGGAAGGGTCTGATAGTCTAACATAATGGTTCTATCTATGACCATCAATTTATCATATACCAATCATGAACCCACCAACATCTCATCCATACGGTGTTCTCATGCATGGAATGACAATAATCAACAATAAATTTAAGTAAGAGGAATTTTTGAATTCAGGCTCATTCCAACAATCATCTAGAAAGGTTTAAACATGTTAATTCTTCCCCATTGTACTGATCTCATCTTTTTCTTTTCCTCAACCTACACTGGAATATTTTTGAGGGTGTGGGGGAGTGTTTATGCTAAGAGGGTTGCCTTTTGGTGCACACCCAGTTGACAGCGCAAACCAATAACATGGGCAATCTAACTGTAAGGCTAACATCGGACAAAAAGGTTGGAAAGGATACAACACCAACCCATCCCTGTAATTCTTGACACAAATCCATCTATTATTATCATATAGTCATTATAAACCTGTCAAAATTTCATGAATACACGATTTCATCCTTCAAATGACAGTAAACTAGTAAAACTTAAGTTGTATTTTTGGAATTCAGGTTTATTTCGATGATTCTAACATGTGATCAAATCCATTCAGAATAGATTCTAATGTGTTAAATCTTCTGCATTAGCCTGGTGTCATCTTTTTCTTTCTTTATGTCTATCCATCCCAATTATTCTTTGCACATGCAATCGGGAGCTGGGTAAGTGTATATTGATTGCTCCTCTTTTCTCAACCTGATCTGCCCTTGTCTGTTTTTGTGGCCATTGAGAACTGCACGCTGAAAGTCTGACCACTCAATGTTCTTGTTCAAGAAAAGTGGGCCTAATAGCACCATTTTTGGTCTTATTGTTTTCAAGTTCAAGAAAGCTCTATGTCCCACCTGAAATAATTAGTGAGACATCATCTTATGCTGTTAAGAATCTTAAATGCATGCAAACACATCAAACTTTCTACAATGAAATAGAACAGCAAGCCATGCATCTTAGTTCATGGACATTGGGCAGGATTTGATTAACCCAAATTTCACCAGTGGATGCAACTAACAGTGATGAAATACCCTGCAATATTCTAGTAAATATGGAATTTTACAGAAAAAGGGAAAAAATATGTTACCAAAGCATTGTGCATGTTTCCTGGAGATGCAGAGATAAAGATGTCACTATGCAGGCTCACATAATAGTCAACTGCAGCCAGCAAAGAAGCCTTGCCTGCAACCTTGTTCAGTTCCTGTGCAGAAGCAAGGCTCTTCTTGTCTTCAATAAAAGGAAAAAGTCTATTCAAAATAGAAATTCTTGCTTCTCCACCATAAACCTGAAAATAAAGTCATCCAGCACTAAACTTCTCACAGCAAGCAAAAGCTCCATTTTCATTGTTGCAAATGATGAATCATGTGGCCTCCAGCTGACAAGCACTAACATATGATGCCCAACTTCCTTTTACTGAGAGAGGAATGCAAAACTAACCTTGTGTGAAGCAAGAAAGAGACGAGTACTATTGTCAAAACCCAAAGCTGCTAGCAGCAATCCAATCTCTTCAGGAGTCAATGGGCAACGCCCTTGACTTCTCAACTCCTCATCAGTGAACTGAGAGTTTAAGACCCTTCCTTGCCACAGCACTTGGCGATATTTTGCTAAAGAAAGTTTTTCTGCCTTCCCCCCACCAAAATCACAGGCTGAATGAGCAGCCATATCCTATACAGAGTTGGATCAGGTAAAAATAGTATCATCTTCTTCATTGCTGCTTATATACTGCCTAGCAATGCTAAATCTCTGCACTGGAAATAATTTAGGTCTGTGGCAACAGCATATTCATAGATGCTAATTTATCGAGATATACGCAAGGTCCACCAACAGACCTTTTGGGTTTTATTTCTTAAAGAAAGGAACAAAATCTTGGGCTTGTAGATTTCAAAGATTAGAGAGAAAATAATTAATATGTTCCAAGTAGAAGGCCACTATCAATCAATATTAAAATCCAAAAGGTTCAGAAAATCAACCATAAAATTATTGTCTATTGTTTAAAGGAGTTGAGGATCATACTTTATCAAAGCGGAGGTGTAACACAACAAACTTTCCATGTCCCTTTTCTTCAGTGTCATCCGTTCTTTGCTTCAATAACTCTGTTCCTGAAGCCTGAAAGTTGCCAGAAGGATAACGGAGACGACTGACAAGCATTTGACCCAAATTTCTGATATGAGGAACGAAGACTAATGCTTCAAAATTGACTTTACAACGTAGGTGCTGGATGTTTGCAGGCAATTTATCAAAAGCCAAGCGATGCGAGAATGGGGCAATAGCAGCAATTCCATAACTGCAATATTCAAATTGCAATTTTAAGTGCAAGAATTAATTTACTTTTTAATGAAAATAATTTAATTATATGTCCCAAACAGCCTTCAATTCACTGGTGGAATCAGCAGCCCTGAGAACAACAACAACAACAACAACGACAAAGCCTTCATCTCAAATTTACAGCAGCTCTGAGAATGCATCCTCAAAAGTGCAAATCAGTAGAGAGCATACCAATCAACAAGAAAGCCATCCAAGAATTCACTTTCTTGGATTTGGGACTTTGTGTTAATATATGGTACTTTTAGAATTCTGCAATTTGTGATTCAACAACTCATTGACTGTCAAGAGACCAGTTGAACAACTTTATCCCCTTCCATTTTTTTTAATGGAAAAAAAATTATGTATTTGTGAAGTAATGCCAAAAGTGTGAGAGCTATTGAAGTACAAAAGAGGTATGCAAAGGAGAACTATAATAAATTATTGTAATCAGCAAGAGCAATAGCTAGACAACCATAATACTGAATTAATATAGAAAGAAACACACTAAAGCTCCAAGCAATAACCTTTCAACGGCCCCAGATGACAAGCAAACTCATATGCTAACCTCTGTAGTACAGGCAAGACATTTTCCAGATACCAGTCAGCTGAGGCATGAACAGGTGCCGTCTTGACTCTAGTGGCTCTTATACCTGTAGCATAATACTCCCGTGTGCTCCAAGAGTAGTCATTGGGTAGTTCTTTGACTATAGAGATCTCATCATGCAGGAGGCTAATAAAGTGATCCACGTCAAAAATATCCATGAAAGAACTGCAGAAGCAGAAATGAATTCCAGTTCAAAACATGGTTTTCAGGTAAATGTCAATATCTTGCAAAAATGATAGCTTATATGTAAATACCTTGAATCTTGCCAAACAGGGTTTACTTCAAGATGCGGGATCACAAGTGTTGCATTCAGTATCTTAGCAACAGCAACTGCGTCACATATCTTGAAAATTGTGTGCAGAAAAATGGTAAAGCAGGGAATATTTTATTTTATTTAAAAATAAAAATAAAAAAAGCCACGTCCGGATCAGTATAACAAACCCCCGAAAAGATAAAAAAACCTTCGACTATATGTTAAAGTTTATTTGCTTACTCCCATTCTTTGCTGGTTTAATCCTCCATCAAGAAACACTTGGATATACCCTTTAGTCTTTTCAGGCAATGCTGTAACAAGAATGATTGCGACAACATCCTTAGAAACAATGCGCAATTCTCTCATGCACATTAGGAAAAAAACACCAAACATATCTCAATTTTCCTCGTGTTATTAAAAAAAAATAATAATAAAACAAAACAGAAAGATTAAAGAAAGGTAAAAACAATTACCACAATGCAACATTTTTTTTTTTCAAATGAAGAATTGGAATACTTACTAGGAGTAGATATGGGTTTCAAACAAGGTTTCCATCCTTGGTTAGGCAAGGGAAGCCAGAGCTCTCTCTGCTGTCTAAAGGGCTGAATTAAAAAAAAAAAAATTGCCAATATATATTTAAAAAAAGGGTGTTCCAGAAAGTTATGGAGGTTCTCTTCATATATAAAAATACAAATTAATATAATTAACGGTGAAAAAAAATAGAAATAAAAATAAAAAAGCACCTACTTACAATACGACGATCCAAAGCAGCGTTTAGAAGAGGCAAGTGCATGGGTTTAGGGGCATTCCATTCCTGCAGTCAAAAACATCTCGTCCTTTAACTCACTCTCCTCCTATGAGAGAAGAAAGGTAAAAATTTTTTTTTAAAAAAAAAAAAAAAAGAGAGAAAATTAAAAGAGAGAGAGAGGAAAAGGGACGGACGGAGAAGAGGGAAGGAGAGGTGCGTCCCAATGGGCCAAAGAAACGCGGGAAGAAAACGGGTAGAAGAATGACGAATATCCCACCCACACCGATTCTCCGGTTCTGCTGATTCTGATTTTGATTGCTCCTCCCAAACAGCTCTCTCATTCTTGATTTCTCTCTTTAGTCTCAGTTTCAGTTTCAGATTCAACTCTCTCTCTCTCTCTCTATTGATCGTTTTGGAACAACTACTCCCAACTGAAATGTTATATCAATCACGATAAATCGGCACTTGGTTTTTTTTGGGGGTCCGTATCGGCACCTATCGAACATGCTTGCTTTCGGGTAATGGTCTTTGGGCTTGATCTTGGGCTTGTGCTCGGGCTCTTTGGTCTTGTTTTTTCCTTCTCTCTCTCTCTCTCTCTCCCTCTCTCTCTCCGTGATAGCGGCGGGTAGAAGTTAAACCCTGAGATCTGTTAGTCTCCAGCATCTGACTATAATTGTTAGGCCAAATTCTCGTCGGGGCTTCAGCTTTATTAGCTTTTATTTTCGGATTCCACTTTTCTCGTAAAAGCATCAAAACGGATGTATATACCGAAGGGACAAAGGGTTGGGTTGTTTTACTTGTACTTTAGAGAGTGTTATAACTTTTTAAAGAGAAGAGCTAACGAGCGGTTCCCCGTTTTTTCATTTTTGGGAGTCAAGAGGAGATATTATTTATCTCGTTCTCATCACACGACGTCAGATTGTTTAACTATATTTTATTCAATTTTTCCCACTACGGTCAACCGAAATCAAAACCAATTCCATAAATATTTTAATGGTTCACTTGAATTAACCATAGTTTTGCAGTATTAAAAGCCACTCTCAAACCAAAATTTTAGATTTTTGATTGATTCAGTTAATCAATTATTAAACTAATTTAATTAATTAAAAATTTAGCTCAACTCGGTTCGATTCAATTTTTTCAATTAAATAAAATTTTTAAATTTTATGAATGCCCCCATTCGCAGTGTTGCTGATGAATAACAGACATACACCTTTATCATCACTAGTCAATGCAACAATTGAGCTTCAATACATCCATACAAACGTTAGATATTAAAGAAATGAGTATTTTAACAATATCGTGCAGGTGTCAAGTAGAAGCAATCAGCAGCAACCAAGGGCTTTCGATATATTAAACCGCCGTACTTGGTGGTTTTGTTAAGCAGCAGCAGGTTTAGCTCCACCAAAGATTCTGGTCCAGTCCTGTGTGAGTGTCCATCAGATAAACCTCTTGAATCTTTTCATTCTTCCATGTTTTAGGGACAAAACCTAGACCACAGACCGATGAAGATCTAGCCTACACATTTCGACTTGAACACAGCGGAAATTTTCAAATGGAACTTCATGAAGCTACCACTTCTGGTCTTATCGGCCCAGAGATATTCACAACTAAATTATCCAAGTTCTGAAATTTTCACTACCAGACTATACTCTTTTTCCTGTATTCACACATTGGTACTAACATCAAGTGAAATTGATTGGCATAACACGTTACAAGAGGGAGACCGCTAAAAGTGGAAAGCCCCATCTCTAAACTAAATTACAAGTGGAGATCCTTTGACAGGCTTCCAGTTTGACCTTCCCCCTCGAGTGAAAGGGTAAGCCGACGCCGTTTTGTAGCTTGCATTTCATCTGACTCTGTCATTACATCATTGTCAATTGCTTGCAAATCCTCGCCATTGACATGCGTCGTATCCAAAACTTTAGGTGCTCCATTTTCTTCTGTGAAAGGGTTTTTGCTAAATAATATGGTTGCAGTATCTTGACAGGAGGCAAGATTGCCATTCTCATTGCTGTGATGCATCTCACCAGGATCTTCAGTACCTTCAATGGCAGGAGTGCCTAACATCTCACCAGGGGCAGAAGAAAGAGTTTCTTTCAAACACCCCATATTTTCCACGGATAGAGATCTCTGCTGACCTATGCTCTCTTTTCCACATAGAACCCCATCTTCGTCATTCTGGCCATTCTCAATTATTCCTATATCTGAATCACTGGACTCACATATTGATGGTTCTGAAGATGAGCTGTCATCCTCTCCATGAATGGAAAGCCCTTGATTCCAGGATGGGTCACATGTGTACGGAACAGAACCAGTTTGAGGCATCATTCCACCAATTTGCTGAAAAACGGTTTCTCCAGAAGGAAAATACAAAAGCTGCTCCTCAGTTTCTAAACCATCCTGCCATGAAACAAAAATGAGGCACTAAAGTTCCAACTATAATGAAAAAATTTCCAAGGGACCAAGACAATGACACAGCATTTTATGATTTTCAAGGAATATATATGACAGAAGAGTTTAGAGTTTCCAAAGGGTTTAGAATTTCTGTTCCTTCTTTCTTCAATCTCCCCTTCATAGGCTTTCCAAGAATATATATGATAGAAGAGGAGAAGAGTGAGAATGAATTGCAGCTTCCACATGCATTAAAATACAAGCAATCTTGTTGTCAATTACATTTAAAAGGTTTATCAATAAGGGAAATTGCTTCAGTGGTTTAGAAGGAAGAAAGTAATATTTCACTACAGAAATGATGGTCAACAAGAATGCAGGGCAAAACAAGTTCAATATCAAGCTAGGAACCTTTCATCTGATAAAAAAACTACCAAAATTTTTCATCTGTCCTAAAAGATTTGATTGGATTCAGCATGCAAGGGAAAATATCATAGACCTTCTATAATATCTTGATTTTCTTTTCACAAAAAGCAGTATCTTGACCCAATAAAAAAATAAAAAAAGCATCACTAATCATAATTAAAACACAAGTCTCTGAAGTCTTGTTGCATTGCCATATTCAGAAAAGAAATAAAAAATATTAGCTTTTTGATTCTAGGGAAAAGAAACTGATAGTGCAAAATCATCAGTAAGTGTCAATACCTCAATCTGTGGCATGGCACAATTAAGACGGTAGTAAGAAGAAGACTGGTCAAAGGATGAACATTGTGCTCCAACTCCTGGCTCAAAAAACTCCCTCAGAACCAATCCTGGATCATTAACACACTCAGAGTTTCTTGTACAAGATGTTTGCAATAAAGTGATTTCAATTCCCTGCACAGCTTCACAATTTGATGCATTCCCATGACAGGATACTGCAGGACTGCACCTCTCTGAAACAAACTCCAGTCCGGTTTCTTTCTCACCATCATTTGGGGAATCAGATTGTGGTTCATCACTGAAATCACCTCCCCTAGGATTATTTTCAAGCAGCTCAGAAATCAGCCGCATAATAACTGTACGCTTGAGAGAGGCCTCAGCAGGGGGAAACCAATCCACAGTGAGCTGTTGAAGAGATAATAATAATAATAGTATCAAAAACAGTAACACCATCAACTACACTAACAACAACAATAATAACAGAACTGTGTGTGTGTGTGTGTGTCATTTGAGGAATAAATAGGCAGTTATGAGTGCTTAGGAGGTTAAAATAGGTTTGCAATTTACCACTATCAGTCTAAAATTCTGCATAAACATTTCAACACTTTGTCACCAATAAGAAGTTAAACATGTTGGGTTTAATATATAATAAATTCTTGGACCTCACCTAATAGCTTAAGTTTTTGAGTTGATTGTTTCTTGACATGGTATTGCAGTCTTCATGACCAAGAGATCATGAATTCAAATCATGTTGCCCTTGCATATAATTGTGAATTTCTGGTCTGTTTGTGTTTTAAACCCAAGAGAACCTGCCTTGTTCATGCTTCCAACCCAAGAGAGCTAGGATTTCGCACGATGGGGCGTGTTACAGTTTAATACATAATCCATTCTTAGACCTCACTTAATAGCTTAAGATTTTAGGTTGATTGGTTTCTTGACAGAACACAAACCATTAATAAGTATCAATACCATTATTCAAGGCCTCAATTCTATCCAAACTCTACGTGATATTTAATTAGTTGTCAAGAATGCTCTTGACCATCCTGTGGAGTGTAAATCAACCACTCAATTGTTCTCTTTTTCAATTCCAAAACAGTGTCAACCAGTTAAAGAAGCTTCCATAAAGGGAACCTTGAAGAGAACAAGAGAAAACAGTTGAATTTAGAGAACTTTTGATGGAGTAAAATACACTTACAAACTTAGAGAATTCATTTATCTTGAAAGGGCTGAAATTCACAGGTGACTCCACCAAAAATAGCTCCAAGAAATGCAGAAGGAACAGGCCACAGTCATAGGAGTTTTCCTGCTGTGGCAGCTGACATGGGCATGAACTAAATTTCAGATGGAACAACCCACCATCATACAAGCCCCACACATATAGAAAGAGACAGAGGCCAAGGCAACAAAGGTTTTAATGAATGAAATTGCTACACATGTATAAAGCATGTTTTATCACGTAAAGCATCACAGGTAACTTTTTTTTTTCCTAAAGAATAATATGGAACCATAAAAATAAAGGCAAAAGAACAGGCAATGATGATACTAAACTCAGTATCTCAGCAGATTCCATATAGCTATAAATATCAACGGAAAGACAAATGCATATCCTCTCCCCATCTTACTTTTTTCCTTTATTCCCCAGTGTATTGCCAATTGTACAATAAGCAGATAGCCTATAAAACAATCACAGAAAATGAAATCCCAGAGAAAGCATTGCAAGCTTTGCATATATAAAAACAAGCCTCTTAAAACCATTTCATCACACCATTTCTCAGGACAGCTTTTGTGGCCGTTATATTGACCCTAGAATCTGAAATAGCCAATATTTTGGACAAGACCAGTGAATACCTCCAGTGGGACAAATCGCAGATTCAGGAACTTTGAAGACAAGTCTTCTGCTGTCTCCTTGTGCCTCTCCTTCCATTCCTCCCATAAGTAACTGCCATTTCAAGTTATGACAGTGGGACATCAAAATAGACAAAAGAGTAAAATGTTGAAAAACACAGAACATGTTTTGGTTAAAGACTGTCAATAAAAGGATAAAAGGAGCAAAAGCAGAGAAGTTTGTCATACAAGATGCATGTTGGTAACATGCTGACGGAAAATCACCACTGCACTTGCAGCATGATATTTTGTTGCACTCAGTGCTGTGTGCATTAACATCTTCAAACACAATTTCAATGTCATTCATCAAGATGGAAATAGCTAATCCAAATTTTTGGCACTTTTCTCTCCCAGTGCATAACTTGGTCAACCAAGAATTAGGACCTCAAATAATATACATTATTCCATCAAGGGAAAAAAAAAACAAACAGATCCACGAAAAAAAAAAAAAAGTTTATAAATGAATAGAATTCTTGAACATAACACAATAAACATAGAACATAAGACAAATAATGAACTTTAGAAAACTTTGAAATACCTTTGAACAAGATTTTTGAGCCCCGTATGAGTTCCTTTGATAGAGTCCATATGCAATACACATGGCACTCTGAGTGACTTCGTTGAATCTTCATCTGAAATACATTGAAAGCATAAGACTGATGAAGTCAGATTCAGACAGGTATCACAGATGCTGCATAACTTACCTTTAAAACCAGCCAATTCACCAGGATGACACATTATCAGTAGACTCCAGTGAAGACTGTGTAATCAAATAACGGTCAGCAAAATGCATCTGTAATAAATTCATGGGGCCATATCTCAAATGAGAACAAAAGGGTCTCAACACATTTTCTTACTTGAAATTTACAGGGATGAAAATGTAGTCTTTTCCAAATATATCCACTTTCCTTGTCCATTTATGAACACGTAAAAAAGCAGCCCTACCATCATTAGCACTAGATGGATCTTTGTCTAGATCAGCAAGCTTCCGAAAGAAAAAGCTGTTAAAAAAATGAAACCTATGCTTTTCCTCGGGTGGAATCCGATTCTTTAAATACCTGCAAATCAACAAGCACTTGAATGCAGAAATAGATAGTAGTTGATAATATAAAATGATGAAGGATAGAAATCTGCAAGTTAGCCTTGATCCATTAATAACCATGCTGATTTCTAGACATAGACAACAGAAATCAATTAAAGCACTTTTGCAACATAAATCAAGCATTCACCACCAGAAAGCATAGTGGCATTAAAAATCTTGAAATCAGCAGCAGCAGAAGAACAGTTTATCATTGAAAAAACCTCACGTGTTAAGACTCATTCCAGGCCATAATCTGAAGAAAGCAAAGGTTGTGAATAAACTTACTTGATATAAAAGTCAATAATAGTGTCATTGATGAATGTCTCAGGCTGTAAAAGATCAACATCCCTCTTGCTAATGGAAACTGCATCTGAATCCCCTTTTGGATAAACAACATCTTCAAAGGCCTCATCAAAACTGTGATGTGCCAGATATAAGCAACAATAAATTATAACAAGTTCAGAGAGACACTGTGATGTGCCAGATATAAGCAACAATAAATTATAACAAGTTCAGAGAGACAAGCATCGTACAACTTATTCTCCATTTCACAACTATAATGTAAGTTCAGAGAACAGGGATGCAGCACCAATTTAAATACTGAAATTCAACACAAAAGTGCACAAAATATAATGCATGTGCACACACATGCACACACATGTTGTTTGATGATTGAAATCATAAGGCACTAATCTGTTGTTACAGCCATGGCAAAGTGAATGTGCTTTGTGGATTTTACAAGCTTCAATCAAATAGCTCAATGGATAGTCGTATTGCACCCTTCAAAAAAGGTACAAGTTGAAGCCAAAACCTTGACCAAAAACAAGAACAACTCCTACTGTTTTACCCTTTCCAATCAGTCAAATTTGAAAATGTAAGCCCAAGACAAAACACTCTGCCCCTCACCATTGAGCAAGATGTCATAAATCACCCATCTACTCCCTTAAGAAGAAAAGTCATAAGAAAACCATTTCTATTACACACAAAGGCCATTGCACCAAAACAGAGGAGTCTAAATTTATTTTAGAATCTGAATGTCTAAGGATGGCAAGCCCAACAAGAAAATGACCCCTCCAATATAAATTAGAAAGGGAATACAACACAGTTAAAAGAGATCACATCACTGAAAAAAATTACTGAAGCAGGTTAACACATGAAAATGGGAAGTACATAAGCAGACACATGAATAGAGAGAGCAGACAAGAAGACATGCGTAAACACCCAGGACATCAAATCCAAGGAAGACAAATAAGATGGAAAAAGAAGCATGAAGTCACATCACTGCTTGCCATGGCCAGGCAAAATAAAAGAGTAAAGGGGGCTAAAGATGGATGGCACTCACTTCGGAAAATAACGCCTCTGTCGAAGTAAATCATCTCCTTCAACCATTGCAGCATCCATACTATGAGCAAATGATAGGAAATCAACAAAGCTTAGATGGATAAAGATGCATAATAACTGTCATAGGAAAGAAAAAAAAAAAAAAAAAAAAAAAAGATGCTAACTAGCCTGCCTTCATCACCATTGTTTCCTTTTTTAACCCTTTTTACTGGTAAAAGAAAACTTCGTAAAGGGAAGAAAAATTGGAGCATTGTGGGAGGGACACCCATGCACACTAAATAGATGGTAATTAAGAATCTCCACCAATCAACAAAATATACAACAATAACAGCAATTCCTTTTTGTCCAAAAGTGAATATCATGGGTCCACTTTTCTAAGTGCTTCTTCTTTTGAATTTTACACTATCAGAAACATGCTAAATTACTCTTCTTCCAAGTGACACAAGATATCCAGGGGTAATCTTCCCAAACAACCTTTAGTCTAGGTATGAAATGATGAGGCATCCAAGTGTCTAACCATAGCACTAAATTGTCCAGGCAATTATAATGCTAGATTTCCAGGTAAACCAAGTCTGTACCAAGCAACATAGAGTTTCTAAGCATATTTGTTGTATACAAGTTGGATAGATAAATTTTAGTCTCCTGAAAATTCAAAAAGCAACATAATTGATACTCAAAGAGCTTTAAGCACACCCCAACCATGTTTGAAGCAGATAAATTTTAGTCTCCTGAAAATTCAAAAAGCAACATAATTGATACTCAAAGAGCTATAAGCACACCCCAACCATGTTTGAAGCATACATAAACTAATATACAGAGACTAGAAAACAGCTCACATACCAATTAATGGAATAATTTTGCCCAGACATAAATAAAGGCCTCAAAAAGCAATTCAGGTATAAAACTAGAAGTTGTGACTGTCATCCACAATCAACTTCCTTTGGGAAGAAAACGTTAAATCTTCATCAGACAGATATTTATTTATCTATGATAACCTATGTCAAGGCCAATATCACAGATAAATTTTATTACTAGAAGTGAAACATTAAAAAACTTACTCATTCACAGCACACCATACAGCCAAGTATTTAACATTCAAGGCAGTAATCTGTTCCAACATCCCACACCAATTGGGCTCAACAACCGCAAAATCCAACTCCTCCACACCTGATGGAGGAAAGCAACAAATCAAATCAGCTAAACAAGGACTGAGGCCCCAAAAAGCTAATAAGGACATGAATTCAAAAGACAAAACTTCTAAACAAGGAAAATACAAACCAAATAACTTTGGAGGAATTAATTAGGGAGAACTTTGAAGTAATAAACAACCTTTTCTTAGCCTAAAAAATCTTTTACAACACAAAGAACTGATTCACAGGAAGTGCTACCTATCAATGTTGCAACAACCTTGCCAATGTTAAAAATTAAGGCAAAGACTTAAGTCATATGTTTGCACAAACTTAAGGGACCTAATATAAATGGGGACATCAGCAAAATTTACAAGGAGCTAGGAAAGATTATCCACACTATTAACCAACAAAATTAGAATGAGTCACATAACTTACAAATGTCATTAAAATACATAATTCCTAGATTTTATTTACTAAAATGCAAGCACTGTATCTATAACAGGTCACCAACCTGAGGTGACACATGCATCATCAGCTTGTACTTCACCCTTTGACAGTATGTGGAACTTAACTATGACAGTTTCAAGCTGAGAATATCACAAAAATGTACTATAAGGTATAATACAATAAAATGCCAAAATATCACAAAAAGATGCAGCTAGCAATAACCAAAACTCACCCTTTGAAGATGCTGCGACTCAATTTGGACAATATCATCAATTCCCCTTTCAATGCTCAATGTTTCTTGGCTATCATATGAAGTCAAACCATCAATTTTTATGCTACTGGAAGAAAAAGTTACAAGGCATCCAGAACAATAATCATTCCGATATGCAACATAATCAACTGCAATATTTACATCATCCTGCAAGTTGCACAAGCAAATATTGTCAGTGAGCTCTCTGGTCATCATATACAACTAGGCAGCAGCCTGAATCTTCATTTGTGACCAATATATCTTACACCACACAACACTAAAGCATTTATCCTCAGTCAAATCAAAAGCAGTGTCCACTAACTGTAAAGAATGAAACATAGTTCTGAGGTTCAACCCTGGAAGGCAAAAACCATTTTTATTGAGAACAATAAGCACAATTAAACAATGCAGCATAGTGTATGTAAAAGGTAAGGTGGGTACAATATCAGGCAATAAATCTGCCAAAGCATTTACATGCCTATGAACAACAGTTGATGATAGCACCAAAATTCAAATGACAATTGAACAAATGCAGAGCAAATAAACATGAGAAAACCAATCCAGGTGTTAACATGTGAAAGCCATTAAATCTTCAACCCTTTTAAAAAAAAAAAAAAAAAAAGCTTTATTTCAACAACACTTTATTAATTCTTGGAAGGAAAAAAAAACATACCCTTTTTGGGTCACTGGAACACTGATCTAAATTGTGGCCATCCAGTGTAACTGAAATCATGCAGCAGACTGTTGTAAGATACCAACCCACACAACTCATATATCCAAGGGAAATACATTATTCAGCAAATGAAGTTCATAGGGAAGTACCATCACCCTCTGCAATCCCAGGAGCATGACTTGATGGAGAACTCTCATTCATACTTTCATCAGCATCTATTTGCAAATCAACTGGTTCACTCTGTAAATTTTACAATAAAGAGAACATTGCAGTTACTCATACAAAAACATAAAAGAATTTCTAGCTTGAAAATTTTGTTGCACATGTGAAATAAGGATGTACACTGGATGGACAATCTGAGAAGGCATGATTTAATTGATTTTTCGCAGGTGAAGGTACTTCACAGCATGAGACTCTTGCCTCCAACTTGGTAATAGAACCTTTGGCTTGCTGGTTGTTTATATTGGAATAAGACTCTTGTTCATGACACATCCAATTTGATTGGGAAATAGCATCTGTGCCAGAAATTTTTTCTTTGGTGCCAATATTATCTCTCAACATTAATGGAGGAGCATCTGAAATAACATTTTCACAACTCTGATCACATGCAACTGCATTGACATCCACACAAGGTAGACTTCCAATATCCTGCTTTGAAGCATCAGATCCTTGAACTGCAAACACAGTTAAGAAACTTATTTAAAGAACGTGGCAATAGCATTTATCACAAACATTGGATAATAATGGGAAATGTTAGTAATTATTATTGCAATGATCTCACTCAATGGTCAACAACATGATGCTCAGAGACTACTGATATGCAACCAACTCAAAACTTCCACAAAATTCACATCTGCTATGATTAATTTATAGATGTAGAATAAGAAGAGTGAAATTTCCTAAACAAAACCATAACACAAAGGGCGGAAGCTCTACTGTATCACAGTCTCTAGAATTCCTCTGCCAAGCTCTAAGTCAAATGTTCCCATACCAACCTCAATCAATAAACACCTTTTTATCATAATCTTTGATCCCTTCTGATAGCAAATAGATACCATCTACAAAGTCATTAAAGCAAGTATAAATTAAAGACAAAAAAACCTGCCTCTACAACCTGAAACATGAAACCAGGCAATCTAAATAACTCTCCAAACATCAACCAGAACTCTTAAATCACAAAGCTTACATGACTAGAAAAAACCAATTGCTGCTAGTAGCAAAAGTTTCTCATTGAGATGAAATTGTCTATTTTTGCAGATCCTAGATGAAAATGAGTCATTGATTTTCAACTGCACCAGAATGCTCTCTTCCCATATTGTTTGGACATGCTAGAATTTTCCTCTTTCTCTCTCTCTCTCTCTCTCTCTCTCTCTCTCTCTCTCACACACACACACACACACACTGAAGAAAAAGATCACTTGTCATTTCATCCCTATTATAGATGCTACATTTCTAATCATATGTCACACTTGCCATACACCATTGTAGAAATTATAACATGTGTGCTAAAAGTCAAGAACAGGTATGTTAATATGAGATATCTCTCTCTCTCCCCCCTCTCTCTGAAGAAAAAGATCGCTTGCCATTCCATCCGCATTATAGAAGCTAAATTTCTAATCATAGGTCACCCATGCTTAAATCCATTGTAGAAACTATGACAAGTGCCCCAAAAGTCAGGAACAGGTATGTTGATATGAGAAAATTTTGCCCCATGTGTTAGCACCTTCATCTTCTCCATCAAATCGAAATTCCACCCAGTGGAACCCAACTACAATGTAATGCACAAAAAATTTGAATCCTACTTGAGGAACAAAAATATCCAACTGGTAAAACAATAAATTATCAGCATAATCTCAACTAAAATGTGAAATTATATTCCGGCTTCTTAAATGCCCCAGCTGCCAACGGGCTAAAATGAATTCATTTCATGGCCACTAATCATAAAAAATGGGAAAGGTCAAGAAGAAGAAGAAGTGGCTTGGCTCTAGTATTTGCATGACTATCAAGAAAATGAAATTTGGATTTGATAAAACCCATACTTTAATATAAACTAAAGAGACCCTCCCCAGTGGTTAAGAAATTAGAATTTCATCTTAGAAGTCCTAGGTTCTAATCTTGGGAAGGAGGTTGTAAGATTTATGGGAAAGGGGAGAGCTACACAATAGATTTATGTGTCACGGCCGATGTGCCTCCTAATGGACCAAAAAAAAGAGACCCTCCTCTCTTACATGAAAAAAACACAGTGCAAAAGACGCCTGAAACCTACTATTACTGAGACCATCATTCAAACAATCCCTATCATCAAAAGCCCCTACATTTATCACAAACTAGGAAACACGTAAAAAGGTTTCTCCCTGCCCAGCTCCAAATTAAGATATACTGAAAAGATATAGCTAAATGTGGGGGCCAATATTGATCATCGCGCCAATTTTTTCCGTAAAGGAAACCACCAAATCGATCCGAGACGAAAGAAATCAGTTACAAAGAGGAAAAGAACGGCAAAGAGAGAAACGCACCGCAGTCAAGAAACTCATACTTCAAAATGGCGGGACCGTCGGTGCTAGGGTTTTTTAACTTGCTCAAGAATTTCCCGGCGGTGAGGTCTGGGAGCTCGTCCTCTTCCTTGAATTCGAAGACCTCGAGGCCGTTCTTCATCGCGAGGTATCCCCGCCGGCGATCGGAGTCCAACGAGTGAGTCAGCTGTAGAGATTTAAAAGGACGACTTACGAAGAAGGATCGACTTTGAGAAAGATAGCCAGCCGACCTTTCTTAAACCAACCAGGAAAATACTTCTAATCCATCAAATAAATAAGAATCGCGATTTGCGAACGATCCACATTAGATTTTCCCACGCGCCTTGTGGGAAAGTTGCCGCAAGGTTTACTCGGAGAGAGTAGATGAGCTTTTTTTCCCACGCGCCTTGTTGGTGTGGTTGGGGTACGTTTACCTCACGCTCCTATAAGAATCTGATCATTGGGTTTCATAGTTGAGACAGAAAAATAGGAAAGTTGCGAGAAATAGGCCCAGACTCCGAA
The DNA here is from genome assembly GCA_037832345.1 of Rhizophora mangle. Classification (NCBI taxonomy): domain Eukaryota; kingdom Viridiplantae; phylum Streptophyta; class Magnoliopsida; order Malpighiales; family Rhizophoraceae; genus Rhizophora; species Rhizophora mangle. The sequence goes on from JBAPLJ010000320.1 coordinate 3,214,439, forward strand.
CTCCCAATTTTATACTTGATAATATGTTATGGGTTGAGTCTGAATTATTTTTTGAAACTTATGCTTAAAATATTGTTAAAACTCAACCATTATTTTTTTTTTCCAAATAAAAAAGAGATTATTGGGATTAAATTGAGGGTTACATTATAATTTAACTTTCTTTGTATAAAAACTGTCACTGAGTAATATTTAAGTAAAAAACATATAATTTTATAATTAAAAAATAAGTAAATCCAAGATAATATTTATACACCATGTAAATTCAAAATTTGTTTACATTCCACAAAAATAACGTAAATTCAAAGAAATTAACCAAAAAAAGTGTATATATCTATGAAAGATCAATTAAAAAACTTATTATATAAAATTATAACAAATTATTTTTTGTGATCTTCATCATTAAATTACAAAATTTTGAAATTGTAGGAAATATCCATATTTTATATCTTAAATTAAATATAACTATTTTTATCCATAACAATCTTTTGCAAAATAAAATGATAGAGTATAACTGGTCAAAATATTATATGTTTTCATGATCATATTGTACTTACTCAGTGAATTGTGAAAAATACACATTATTTATGCATCACATAAAAAAGAACCCTTAAATACTATTTGCAAACTAGAAGAAAGCAAATACAATTGGCTACAAGAAACCACAAACTAATAATTTAATGTTTGTTTGAAATTAATTATTATATGAGTTTGAATAATGGTTATGCAACATTTAACAAATAAATAGTAGAATTCTAAAAGTTATTCATGAATGGATAAATGAGTTAAAAGGGAATGTTAATAATGTAAAATAAATAAATGGATAGAATTTTTAAAATTTTTTCACCTCTAGATCTTTCATCTATTTTATTCTCTAAGCTAAAAAAAAATGTAAACATGTATGAAAAGTGCGTCATGTGACACATCTGTATCATATAAATAGCATATATTTATATGAGAGCATTGTTTATGCGGTATTTGACATGTTTCTACCGTGTGGATGAAAGATTTACACCAAATCACCATGACACACACCAGCAGGCTTTGGGGTTCTCTCATTTGGATTCTCCGCAATTTCGGGTACGTCAAAAGAATACGAAGAACCATTAATTTGTGTGATAAAAAAAAAAAAAAAACAAATAAAAAACACAAAAAGAGAAACCATTAACTGTTCCTCGCGGTAAGAAAGCAATCTTACAAAGATTGTGAACATGAAGACGACTTGGACGAAAAGAGAGGATAGAAAACATGCATAAATATTCACACTTCTATTGTTACTTGTTAGTCTGTTGAAGATGCAACAGGAAACAATTAAGGGCACCGCTTGGTTTAAACAAACAAGGAAACATCTTATTGACCGAACTTGCAAAACGCAAGTTTCTCGGGTCCTCTGTTCTGTCTGAAACTCTTTGGACCATCACCATTGCCCCCCAATTCGATCTCATTTAGAAGTTACGAGTAAATTATTGTTTAAATCACAACATATCTCTGGAATTATTCTTTGATTTATTAAAAATGTTCTTTTTTTTTTTTTAATAAATATTTTGGCCCTTACTTTATGGTACAATTCAGTCTTTCAAATAGACAATTTAAACTTTTCTTTGCCAGAATAAAAACTGTTGAGCTTTCAAAAGTAGTATTAGCAACAATAAATACTAATATCTGATTTTGTACTTGGATGATTAATCTCACATGTGATTTATAATTTAAATTTTAGAAGGAAAACTGTTCGGATATGATCGGCCAAGTGTATTATAAGTGAAACAAGAGTTATATTTTCAACTTGTTATCGCAATTAATTAGTCAGATAAGTAGTCTGCATAATTCCAAATGACGAAAATGCCCATCCTCATTTTCTTACTCCACCCTATTGCCAAAAGACTTGGGTCCTGATTGGTCCACACACAGAAAAGCATATATCCCCACAAACGCCCGCTCGCAGCCCATCATTTTCTCGCGTCAAAGAATTTTCTCAGTTACCGAAAAAAAAAGACAAAAAAAAAAAGAAAAAGAAAAAAAGAGAAATGAGCGAATACCGTAACAGAGCGGAAGCCGATCGCCTGCTTGGGATTGCAGAGAAGCTCTTGCGCTCGCGCGATTTTAATGGCACCAGAGATTTCGCGATCTTAGCCCAGGAAACGGAACCACTCCTGGAAGGCTCCGAGCAGATCTTGGCCGTTGCAGAGGTGCTCCTTTCTTCCGAGAAACGGATTAACAACAAACATGATTGGTATTCGATCTTGCAACTCGAGCACCGATCCGACGACGATGCTGTCAAGAAGCAGTACCGGCGGCTGGCTTTGCTCCTGCACCCGGACAAGAACAAGTTCCCCTTCGCTGATCAAGCTTTCAAGCTCGTGGCCGACGCATGGGCTGTTCTGTCCGATTTCGAGAAGAAATCCCTGTATGACAATGAATTGGGCCTGTTCTCCAAGATTGATTTATCTAACGGCGGAAATTTGCCATTAAGGAGGAGCCCGAGGCCGGGTTGGAAGAAGGCGGATAATACTAGTCAGAACCGGGAGGATCAGAGAACAAAATTATCGTCTTTTTGGACGGTGTGTCCGTACTGCTACGTTCTGTTCGAGTATCCTAGGGTTTACGAGAATTGTTGTTTGAGGTGCCAGAGTTGCCAGAGGGCGTTTCACGCGGCGTTGATACTAACGATGCCGCCTCTGGTGCCCGGGAAGGAGGCTTATTACTGCTGCTGGGCATTCTTTCCGTTGGGGTTTGTGTTTGGTAATCCGGAAAGCGGAGGAAAAAATGCCGGGGCAACGATGACTTCACCTCCTGGTTTTCCGAATTGGATGCCTCAAATGTTTGCCGGGGCCCAGCAGCAACAAGATCAACTAGGTGACAAAAATGGCCTTGCTGCAGGAAGTGTTGCCCAGCAATCATGGGCGTCCAGGACGGAGAATAGGGATGGGGTTGTGGAAATTCCACACAGGGGCGCAGCAGCCCCGCCAATGGTGGTGCGTAGGAAGAGAGGAAGGCCTAGAAAATATCCATTGCAGGTGTAAATTTGGTTCCTATTAGGGATGTTCTCAAAGAGCCAGAGATTGAATGGGATTCCAATTTGATGAGAACCAACAGAATAAGAAGTGCAGGAAGTTCATGTGGCCATATTTTTTGCTGGAGGAAGTGGGTTTTGAGGACTCCATAGGTAGTATTGTTGTTTGTAGTTATTCATTTCTTGACATTTTTTTTCTTCTTTTTGGTTGTAGAGGTTAGATGTTTTGAACTGACTGCTGAAAGGTGATTATGTGGCACAGTGATCTGCAACAATCGTTATTTCTGCTAAGTTTTAACGATCAACTGAGAGCCTTCTTCTGTGTTTACTTTGGACGTACATCCTCTGTGTGCGCATAATTGGTTTATATTCTGAATTCTGCTGCTATCACATGGTGATGTACAAAGAGATCCATTCGTGTTTTTGACTCCTCGACTTGTCAGTTTTAGGAGACAGGTCGCCAGTTTGAATAAGGCTGCAAGGTTCTGATTGTTGGATTATTTAACATTGGCTGAATTATTACAATTGTCATTATTCCTCCTATTTTCTTCTCTATATCTCCATACTATTATCTAGTAGTTGGTCATGCGGCCACTACGTGTGCTGCTAGTTTTGAAAGACTTGTTTGATTATCAATTCTTCTAATTGTCGCGATGAGAATCAGCTTCATGGGTTGAGAGCTTCAGACCAGCACAAAGTACTGCAGATCCCGATTATGTTTGGAAGCTGTATTGAAGCTTAGTGTAAAAGGTAATGCAATAAATTTCCTTGTCAGGCAATGGCAAGTGTTACTCTGTAATGTTGCAGATTGCAGAAAATTCATGAGTGGATTCAGCCGGCCTTTTGAGGTTGTTGCTACAATGCAACTATTGAGGGTTTTGGTTGGCCCTGGCAGCAAATTAGAAAACGCTAGGTGCACTTCAAATGCTCCTCAATTGGTTGTTCACGGTTCAGTTGGCTGATGAGTAATGCCTGGTGTGAAAATACCAACTCTCTGCTGTGATTTGTGATCTTGCACAAAGTAGTTGGGTCACTTATCCTTTTTCCAGCAGTGCTTTGCCATTGACAATCAACCATGTTAATATAGGTTTGTATTTATCAGCAACTTCATCACTTAAAACTTGAAAAGAGAAATAAGAAAGAATACACTCACCCCGCCAGCACCATTTGATATCGATTGGATTATTTCTGCAATGTTGTTGAATTTCCCCAAAATAAAATGCGTAACTTCCTTTTACCCTCTCACTGGGTTTGATCGAAATGTCCCATCTATTTAACGGCACTGTGGTCAAAGACACCACTGAAAGGTTTGTCAACTGCAGACAGCTGAAAAACATACTAATTGTCCCGAATAAAGACATAAATGTAATTGTAAACATTGCAAAGATACTGACCTTAGTGACAGTCAGAGAACATCAGATTTATAATATAGGTGAGGATATACCTAAACTCTGTTTTATGACTACAGAGATCATGGTTTCCATTGGATTCTGACCTCAGTAAATATTGCTCAGTGTACTGATAATCGAGTAGATTTGGCTTCTCTCAGTGCTGTCTGGTTAAAACTCACTCAAGAATCAAACATTGTAAAGTCACCTAATCGCTAAATATTCCCAAAGACCTGATGTCGAGGACGAATGTCTACAGTATTGGAGCACCACTCTTTTGCAATGGGTCAGATTTGTCAGAAAAATCATTCTTATCAAGTAGATACAAGTTTTAAATAGAGCATGAGGTAAGAATATTGTCGAGATATCCACATGAAATCTACAGCATTTCACATTGATCACCAAAAGCAACATGATCTTTGTTCCACTTCCATTAATTTACTGAAAACTACACGAGTTTCATTACAGAATTGTCAGCCCAAAAAAAATGGTACAAATGGTCCACGAACCTCTCAAGATGACCCAGAGGAGTTTGATAGTCGAAGGCACTCACTCTGGCACCTTCGAAGACAGATATCATTCCAGTTGGGCACCTGGTGTTGATTAACACAGACAGTTCTAGCACACGCATCAGCACATGCATCAATCTGAGAGACACCACAAACAGTCACACAAGTATCTACAACCGGGTCTTTGGATAATGCACCAACCTTCTTCAGCATTCTCTTGGATGTGCATACCCTCTCGCAAACAAAAATTACATCAGAGCTTTTTTCACGTCCTCTGGCACTCTTCTGCCTCTGTTCTTCTGTTCTACTTTTCTTCATCCTCAGAACTTGTGCCGCAATTACAGCAGGTATAGCTGCACCTAACAGTGGCCACCATGGGTCCACCATACTGTCAACACACGAGTAGTTCATCAACCATTAGACTTTCTTTTCTAAGGAACTTTGGACATTTTTTTATTTATAAAAACAAAAAAGTTATCACTTTATTAGTGGATTAAAAATTTCCCACAAAGCCAGCTAAAGAAAGCTGCACCAAAAGAGAAAGAATGAAAGGAGACCAAACAACCACCATCCACAAATCCAATCAAGCCGCCCATTCAGCAAAACCAGAATTCCAAAGACAGAGGCATGTAAACTAATAAAACCACGCAATGAAATGCTGCATTCTAAACACAGCCATCAACTTTCTTTGAGTTCTCAGCAAGACTTTGAACTAAAATAATAATTACCATACTAGCGATCTTCAAACTCAAACAAAATCGATCTAACTTTCTCCTCGAATATGAAATCAACAAGCTAAAAACAATCCAATTGTTTGTTAGCCTACTTCAGGTTCCCACTTGCTCCTAATCGAGAAGACATACAATAACATAATGCTATCGCGAATTCAAACCTGACAAAATCTACGAACAAAAGGAGATATTGAACATATAAAGAAGGCTAACCTCTGAAGAGGATCGCCTTTCTCTTTCGGGTTCCGTTTGATTGCAGAGAAAATCACAGGGCGACGCGGGAGCTCGTTAATTGGGTTTAGGGTTTTGAGAATCGCGGCTGTTGGACTCGGGCCACAACGTCTCCAATTTCCTCCCTTATAATCTCGTGGGCGGGGATTGAAGGGAACAGATCGGGCCGTTCGGCACAGCACATCTATTGATAATTATATTTCAATATTATAAATAAATTTTAATTCAATCCATTAATTGTAAATTAAAAAATCACTCCATATTATCAATCTATATATATATATATATATATATATATATATATAATAAAAATTTTAAAAATTAATAACCTATTTATGTGATGATGTGTATATTAAGTAAATTTAATATTAATTTAATTAAAAATTATAAAATTTACGTAATTAATATACTAGGGGTAGTCACGAGGTTTTGATACTTACAATGATTAGTTTGGTCAAACATAGAAACAAAATCTTTTAATGGAGTCAACATTTTTTTCCGGTATTAATTATTAAGAACCATTTCCATTAAAAAAAAAACTCAAGGAGAAAACGGGATGAATATGAATTCTTGGAGGGGCAAATTGAAACGAACAGAACTAAAATAGTTAAAAATAATAAAAAAAAGGGGCCGATACAATACAGTACGGACGAAGCAAACCAGAGGCGATCTGGATCTTCTTCAACAATAAGGAAAAAAGAGGGAAAAACAGAGATTCAAGGAAAGAGAAATAGAATTCAATCATGATCTCTCAATTCTTCGTTCTCTCTCGGCGAGGCGACAATATTGTTTTTCGCGACTGTGAGTACAAGGATCTACTCTTCTCTCTGACTTTCTTCGAGCTAGGGTTTTTCTGTTTGTTTTTAATCTTCTTCTTCTTCTTCTTTTGTTTCGATTGATTAACTCTGTTTCTTGCTTAATTGCAGATCGCCGAGAAGTTCAAAAAGGAAGTGCGGAAATATTTTTCCGTAAAGTGAAGTTTTGGAGTGAGGACGGACAAGAAGAGGCGCCGCCTGTCTTTGTAGGTATTATCTTTCTTTAGTAAAATGTCGGGGGCACTGCATTTTCATGTTTCTTGAATTTGTGTAGTGTACTCCTAAACGTCTTCAATTCTGATTTAAAAATGCAATGTTTTACTTATTATGTGAAAATTGCATGAGTTCGGTCGCTCTATCTGATGTTTATCGTCATTTCAAAATTTATTTGGTCATCTTGACTGTTCATTTGTGTACCTGATCCTTACCCAGCTCTCACTGGGGGGAGAATTGTGCACTGAGACAACCTTCTTATCTTGACTTGTTTGTCTTGAAGTAATGTACAAAGTTGCTATGTTAGTTTATGTTAACCAATATCATTCTACAGTGTAATGCGCTAAGTTTCTTTGCTTGTATTGTTTCTCTCCTCTTTGGATCCAAGAACTTGGATGGCGTAAACTACTTTCATGTTAAGGTTGTTGGGCTGCTATTCGTCGCAACCACAAGAGTCAACGTGTCACCTTCTTTGGTCTTGGAACTTCTGCAAAGGATTGCCCGTGTTATCAAAGATTATCTTGGGATTCTCAATGAAGATTCTTTGCGGAAAAATTTTGTTCTCGTGTATGAGTTACTGGATGAAGTGATTGTAAGCTCCTAATTCCTTGTATTTTTTGTAGTGATATATTTCCTGAGCATATATATCGAAGCCTGGTGCTCTTTCCCTTCTAGTTTCTACTATTTAATTGTGCATTTTGTTCCCAATATCTTCATAAAACACATGATTTTATCCTCATGTTATATCTTGATTTATTTTGTTGCCTCTATACCCTTTCTGTTAAACTTGGGAAATTATTGTTCTAGCCTGAACATTAGGAATGTTATTATTCCTGGAGGACCTCTTGTCACAGGTTCATAAATTGTTGCTATGTGAAATTTTTTAACTTCTTTTGATGTAATTTGTTTCCAGAACAGCAAAAAATGTTCCTGTGACCCAATGCACAGAATATCAATCTCTTTGAACTTTTAATGGCATAGATTTTATTTAACTATGTATTTTTTATCAGCTGCTCTTCTTGCAAGCTTTAAATAATGCATTATCTTCTCTTTGACAGGATTTTGGTTACGTACAGACAACATCTACTGAAGTATTAAAATCACATGTATTTAATGAGCCAATTGTTATTGATGCGGCCCTTCTGCAACCTCTGAACCCTGCTTCCATTTTTATGGTATTTGACCATCTGTTTGTTTGCACTCAGATAATCCAGTGGCATCTCATTTTAATTATTTGATTTGCATAATTTATGCTGACCCCTAAAAACTGAACAAATGCAGCAAGGAACGAAAAGAATGCCAGGTACAGCTATCACAAAATCTGTTGTTGCAAATGAGCCTGGGGGTAAAAGGAGAGAGGAAATATTTGTGGATGTAATTGAGAAAATCAGTGTCACATTCAGCTCTAGTGTAAGTTCTTTTGGATTATTTGACTTAAGATATTTAGAATTGTTCTTAGTATCCACTGTACGTGTTGCAATCACTGAAAATTAACTAGATAAACAACTGGAGTTGGTTAATTCAAAAATGCTTGGCTGCAATATTGGTTTCACAAATAAAAATTTGATTTTCTGTTACTCTTCATCTAAAAACTTATGGTCTAAAAGCTCCTTTCATATTTATTAGTCTTTTTAAACTGCTGGTTTCCTACACAACATTAGTGTTGAACACTAGTGATGATTTCTCTCTCAAGCAATATCAGAGCTTGATGAAAGAACTCCTTTGGTAGGGCCCCCTATTTTATGTTTGTAAGGTCATCATTGGAATGCAAAACCGTAATGAGTGCTTGACTTTAAAATTTTGCACTTTTTCTTGTTTGGGATGTGGGGGGCAGTGATCCTCCTACCCTGCATTATTGCAGCCTGAATCACATTGTGTTCATTTCTTTAAACAGGGTTATATATTGACTTCTGAAATTGATGGAACCATTCAAATGAAGAGCTATCTCACTGGAAACCCAGAAATTCGACTAGCCCTTAATGAAGATCTCAGCATAGGAAGAGGTGGTGGAAGATCAATATATAGTACTTTTCAAAGAGTACCACTTACATGTTTATCATCATACATATGATTGTCACTGGATTCTATATTCTACAGTCTTTTTACATTTTTAGCTTTGTGCATGGGCAGCAATGATAGTGGAGATCAAAGTTTTAGGTTCTGGAACCATTTTTCCTTGTCATTAATAAAAGTTTGACTGATAATTTATATCTTAATGCTTTTATCATGATGATGTCATTTTCCCTGTTGAAACAAAATGGTAATCTGGGGTTCATTCTAAGATCTTATTTTCCTTTTCCTTCTTTGATGTTTTTATTTCATTTTTTCCATTCATTTATGTGCAAGAGTCCATCTTAGACTACCACTGGTTATGGACTGTGATATCTTTGCAGCCTATTCTTTTATTCCTGTTTTTGTGAATATGTGCTGTTTTTCTGTTGCAGATTCTAGGAGCTCATATGGTTCAGGAGCAGTTATACTCGATGATTGTAACTTTCATGAATCTGTACATCTGGATAATTTTGATGTGGACAGGACTTTGAGTTTGGTGAGTGAAACAGTATAATGTAAGCTTGAAAGTGACATGCCAATACTGTTTGATTGGATGGGAATTTTATTCTGTTGATGATTTACAGGTACCACCAGATGGTGAATTTCCAGTCATGAACTATCGAATGACCCAGGAATTCAAACCTCCTTTCCTCATTAACTCTTTAATTGAAGAGACAGGAGCATTCAAGGCAAGTACCAGACCCCTTGTTTGGATTCAGCATAATGAACTCTGCCATATTTTTGACTGTCTATTACATTTATTGAAATATGATGTTTGAATATAGGAAAATTATTTTGCATGGATGAAAAATATCATTCTGCAGAGCCTATATGTGTAATCAGATTACCAATTATGGTATGCATAACCATGCTGTTGTCTCCTCCTGTGCCTACCTCATGTTGCTTTTAGGCTGAAGTAATTATCAAAGTATCTGCTGTGTTTCCCTCAAGCATCACTGCAAATACAATCACCATACAGATGCCATTACCAAAATATACTACCAGGTATGAATACTATCTCTTATTGTACTAACCTAGTCAGGCAAATTCCTTTTCCATTTCTCAAATTTTTTTGACTCAATAATGTTTCTCAGCAAATTTCTGTTTTGTGATTAGGATGGCACATCTCATGTGTTTAATTGAGTCTGGTTGTAATGGCTTTGATTCATCTTTGCAACAATCTTACTGGGCTGATTCCAAAGTAGAAATGCAAGACAATTTTGACCCCCCTACAAGTAATTTGTGAAACGTGAAACAGATAACTGATAATAACAATCTTAAATTTTGCTGCTGTTTGCATGCATCAGAGCATGCAGGCTGCTGTTTGAATGTTTGCAAGTTGGGAGTTATGGAGGTGTGCCCTAGAGTCTAGGGATTATGGGTTGTGTAGAAAGAAAACAATATGTATGCATTGCAATTTTAGTGATGGGAGGATTATTGATGATCATACCATTAGGTTAAATGGTGTCGAGGTACCTCGTTATTATTTCATTACCTAGGTTCTATTGTTCAGAAGGATGCTAACATAGAGTAGGATATTTAGCAACCATAGGACAAAGGCAGGATAGTTGAAAAAGAGATCTACCTGGGGTTTTGGGCAGTAACCTTCAAATTCATCTTAATGTTATACAGTATATTATTGGCTCCTGTTTAGTTCTTGGTTCACTTTGCAGTGCAAAGGAAACTACTTTGAAAGAAGCAGGCTAGAGATTCATAGACTTTTGAAATAGAATTAGTTGTCTTTAGATGTCATAAAAGTCTTAAATGTTGGTCCATCTGCATTACTGTACTAATAACTTGAAGAATGTTACTCTTCATATGCGACTGCTAAGAGAGGTGGCAGAGGTGCATAATGCTGCTTTTTGCACCATCAATTTGTATGGCTTGCCATTTTCTTGCTAAATTTCTGGCTGATATTTTGCAGGGCAACTTTTGAGCTGGTTGCTGGAGCCATTGGGCAAGCAGCAGATTTCAAGGAAACAAACAAGAGAATTGAATGGGTGATAAAGAAGGTGAGAATATCGTGAGTGTCACGTCATTGAATTTTCCTTTTTTAGCAGTACCATGGTTATTATGCATTAATGAACTGGAAATTACTTATACAATGTGCAACAGATTGTTGGTGGATCTGAACACACATTGCGTGCAAAACTAACATTTTCGCAGGAGTTCCACGGTATTAGCTCTTATTAATTTACCTTATGGCCATTTTCTAGTGTATGGTGATTTCACATGTTATTTATTGTGGTATCATTTTCTTGAAATAGGAAATATAGCAAAAGAATCCGGACCAGTTAGCATGACATTCATAATACCTATGCATAATGCCTCAAGGCTCCAGGTAAGTCATTATTTGCTAGCTCCTACAGCTTTTTGTGTTCAGTAAGTCATTCCTATTGCAAAAGCATAATATTGTTGTTGTTTACATTAGCATTGATTCTCACTTAAACGTTTGGGTAACTAGTAAATTCATCATTCTAGCAAGAATATAAAGAGGTGTAGTTCTTCACTTCAATGTTTGGGTAACTTGTCTGCCAAAGAATTTTTCCTACTCATAGAATATGACTTTTCTCACGGGAGTTAATTTGCCAATGGCTAAAACTGTGGTAGTACTGTTATGATCGTTATATGATGAACCTTTCCCTTGTCAATTCTATTGGTTCTTTCTTGCAGGTGAAATACTTGCAGTTAGCAAAGAAATCCAGTTATAATCCATATCGGTGGGTTAGATATGTCACACAGGCCAATTCTTATGTTGCTCGTTTATGACACAGCGGAGTCCCCACCCAGCCTTTGTTTCCTACCTTATTTTCAAGCCTTAAGGTTGTTAATGGTCGTTACAAATAATTGTCTGCAATGTATGATTCTTGTTGGTTTAGTCGTCCTAATGTTGCCAGTATGATTACCTCTGAAGAACCCTTTTGGGACATGAATAAAGTATGTGATTCGAGATTTTTAAACTCAGGCGAGGAGACCGCGAGGGTATTCTCTAAGGTAAGCACGTAATTATCCAACCAACTGGCTACCTGTTGTTGCACGGAGAAAAGTTCGTGCTTGTCGAATGGAAAATGCTTAACGTCTATATAAAGCAAGACCATAAAGATGACAAGAGGTCTATCGTTGTCAAAAAGAAAATGCACGTGTCTGAAAGGATGGTGCAGACAAGTCACCTATATTATAGGTGCAGGAATGAAATAATCATTCATTGGACTCTTATTAAATGACAAGATCTCACAAAATCTATCAAACCATTTTTGCATTCTATTCTACTTTGTAGTTTGTAGCTTCAATTTTTTAAACTTTTTGTCTGCCTGTGTGTTGAGAAAGTGGCTCAGGAAGAATGTTGGCGCGAAACTGTTTGTGACCAATACACCAATGTAACAAGTTGTTGGTGCTGCGCTAATAGGAATGGTCAGCCCCTAGAAGGCCCATCTCTGTTGGGAAGCCACTTCAATGGTTTGATAACCTCGCTTCAAATCAAAGAAAGGAAGAGAGGGTGAGATAGCAAATCCCAAATAAGGAGTTGGAAGCTATAAATGCAAACTACGATCGAATCTACGGAAACATTGGTTTATATAAAAACTGGCCTCTCGACTCCTATTTATAATTTCAATAGAATAATTTTTGCCCTGACCAACGAAGGCTTTAAACATTTAATGCATCTCAGACGACTGGAAAGCTGAGAGATGAGATTGTTGTGGTTCTATAGTTTAAAGTATTACCTAAACATGGAATTCATTTCCGATAAGGTCAATGTTTGATTTCACGGTCCTCTAGTAAAACAAATAAAAAAAAAAAAGGGGCTTCCGGAATGGATTGCACTTAACGATACTTGCTTTTATGGCTTATTGAAGTACTTGGCTGCATCATTGATTTTACGATTCTAGAATTACCTCTTTAGGTGATGCAGTATATCCAAACTCCTTGCAATCATCCGCCGTGAGACGAGATTGATAAAAGGGGATTTGGACCTGCAAATGAACTGAATAAGATGGATCACATTCTTTCCTAACACAGTGACATTTGTGCAATCATTCATAGAGTATGAAAGATGATCTTAACCAAGAAGTGGTGCAACTGTTCGATGTTTTTTTTTATTTTTTATTTTTCCGAATTATTTAAGCAACCTGTTAAATGCGGCTTATTTCGCCAATGTACAAGTCCATTACTAATATATGTACCCAAAGAAAGGAAACTTCTGAGAGTTCCGAGTAATTATGTTGAATTGCTGTCTTGAAAACTGCATGTGGACAATTGGAGGATACTATAAATAAAATAAAGAGGACAAAAGTCCAAAGATTAAGCGAGCCACTAGCGGTGGTTTCTGGTGGAGAAAACAACTGGGTGTAACTTGCCTTTTAATTTATGTTTGCCCCAAAGGTCAATCTCCCCGACTCTTAAAGTGTTTTTCAAGAGTATTTATATCACAACTTCGTTTCTTTGACTTCTTATCCCCGAGTCTATAATTACCATATTGCACATACTCAATTTAAATCTCGGGATATTAATTGTCCTAATTATAGAATCATTGACCTTAATTAGGACAATTAATATCCCAAGATCTAAATTGAGTGATTATATATGTTAACGATAATCATTGTATAGACTCAACATTTTCTTGAAGACTGCCACTAATCACCTTTTTCGTGAACAAAGTAGACTTACTTTGCCAGAAGGTTTCTTTCTTCAAGCCTCCTTTTGATGAGTGGGTTTTCTATTAAATTATAAATAATAGTTTGTGCTCTCACATTTCCCTTTAGTGCCTTGTGCTTCCCCTCAATACTATCTCAATAACAAAGCGCAATTCTTTTTTTTTTTTTTTTTTGGCTTTTCGATGGATAATAAAATTAATTTTCCGATATCCCAAAAAGAAAAAGGGATGTTAAAACGAGTTATTACAGGAAAAAAAAAAAAAAGGAAAAATGGGCAATGTGTTCAACATAAATCATCTGACTCTAATCAAACGGTTCTCTGCATAGCAAATCATTTGAAAAGCCAAAAAAAAAAAAAAAAAAAAAAAGAATAATGAGAAGGGTTTCATTTATCAAAATAATACAAAGGATCGCTGTCATGTAATGTTCACCTCATGACCGTTTCCTCCTGCAAGAACATTTAATGAAAGCCGACATCCATAGACCTGTCGGACGCTCCATTATTTATGTATTTATTATTAAAAATATTAAATATAATAAAAATTAATTTTTTTATTTTTAAATTTTATTGTCTTTTTTTAAAAAAATTAAAACTTAAAAATTTTAAAATAAAAATTTTAATTTTCATTATTAAAATGTCTTTTAATAGACGCATTCCATTGTCTTGCTATATGACTCGAATTGTCTAGATAATCAACACCTATCTTTTGATTAAAATCCTTGTGAATCAACGTTTATTTTTGTGACGTACACATGAGAGAATACATGGTTAATTAAAATCTTTGTAGATACTCTATTTTTCCCCGCTGGGACTGTTTCCATTTTTATTTTGTTATGTTTTCTTTTGGATCTCCCGTGAAATTGATGATGGGGTGATTTCGCAAGCAATTTTTTTAAAAATAAACTACAACGATTTCAGTTAAGCGAATTGGCTTTCTCAAATCTCAGTTTTTTTTTTTTTGTTTTTTTTGTTTTTTGATCGTAAATCCCAATTAAACAAATTATTGCAGTCAACTCCATGCCTAATTACTATATTAATGGTACCATATAATCCTCTCAAGACTTTTATATAACCGACAATGAGCACTGACATGTGTTCTTAGTTCAGCACAAGAGGGATAAAAATAAAAAAAATAAAAAAAATAAAAAAAAAAAACCTTTAGAGCTCAAAATTGTGTTTGGGTTAAATAGGTCAGGCTGCATCTAACATTACCTAACTACTTTCTTTTTGGCCCTATAAATTCTTTGTCGTCCTATTTACTCAGTTAGAAACTCACCTCGAAACTTCCAATTTATAATCGTCGAGACATCATTTCTGGATGTCTGCATCCATCCATCCAAAATTTAGCCAAAAGTCTTTAGGAGAAATTATGATTAACTAGATTTTTCAAGGCCGCTAATTTAGATTAAGAATCCTTAAACAGTGACTAGAGAAAACTTCCCGTTAACAAAATCACGATTTGGGGGACTTTTGCTTTCTCTTGAAATGACTGAAAGGAGTCCTAAAGTGCCACGGCATGTCTCAACTTGGCTGCCCATTTTGTTTCAAGTTGCTTTGTGAGCTACTAAGTTACTCCATTTCAATTACTTTTCCAACGTAAGTCTGCCTTTTCTGCCCAACTTGCACAAAAAGGAAACCTGGCTTTGGTTCTCAACTAACTGTTTTCTTTGTAACTTGTTTGGGATCACCTTTTTCATAAATTCCATTCGACTCAATTTTAAGAAGACAATTTTTTCTTTTTTTTTTTATTTTATTAATTTGGTCATCTAGGATTGAGTTTAATTCAATTTCTTGTTTGATATAAAATTTTATATGAAATAATTAAATTAAATTAAATTAAATTTTTTTAGTTTCTATAAACATTTTAAGTTGCAGATGAATTAAATTCATCTAATTCTCACTCATTTTAGTGAAAACACTAATTCTATCATATTAGTTTTAAAAATTCATTTAAATTCTTGTAATTTTAAAAATTATGATTCAAAATAAAGAAATTAAAGAATTAATTCAAATTATATTCCATAATTTTTTTTTTTTTTTTTTTATCGTTAACGATACTATCTAATAATTTGACAATGGACAGGCCTTTTTCTTTTTGGACTACACAATGGACAAAGCTCACAAGCATCTAATTGTCAAATCCGATTCTCCATAACGTGATCATGAATTCTTTATCCTCCAGGTATATAAAGCCTCGTTAGTGATTAATAGGGGACTCAACACACCTGAGGTGATGTGCAAGAAGAAGAACACCTTCTCATTAAATTAATTATAATATAATGAAGCCCCACAAATGTACTTTCCACTGTGGGAGTACTTCACTCCAGATCGCGTGTCTTTGGATTTTTAATATAGTTCGCAATTACTTTCCAAATTGGGGGACACCTGTAAATAATGATATCTATTTTTGTAATTTCGGTTCAGGTTCACTCTCCGCGTTGACCAATTCGGGAATGTAGAATTTATGATTTCTGTCCTTGTTTTTTTTTTATTAAATTGTATCTTTTATCTCTTGGTACCAACTTCCTCCAAAACTTCCAATTCTAAAATTTAAAATATTTTGCAAGCAATGATTGACCTCTACCTCTTTGATGAATAATTGACCTTTTATTTTTTTCAAATCCTGCGCAGCTGGCCACTCCCTCCAATTTAACTCTTTGTTTTTTGTCTAGCATTATTTCTTTTTTTTTTTTTTGACTCATTATTTTATTAAAATAAGAATAAAACACTTCGAAATGCCCTTGTGTACAATAGTAAAATAATGGGAGTGACATCTCCTCCTCGTTGAAAAATAAAAATAAATATAAATATAAAAAAATAATCTCAGTTACATGACAATTTTGAGTCTCCACGGTCCTTCATGTGAGTCACGTAGAATGGGTAGTGTACTGATATATGGAAAACGCTTCTTCACCCGGACCGTCCCATTTTTTTTTTTTTTTGTCTTTAATTAAATGTTACACCGATTTTCTTTTTTATTTGCACTATTTCGCTTCTGGCTGCTGTGCTGTTATTAAATTCATATGCTTTTGGGACTTTTGTCTTTAAGCCAATTTAAGTTATTGCTCATAATAGTAGTAATAATAACAGCATATGAATTTTAGTTGGTTGAAAAATGTAGACATTTAAATAATTTTGAATATAAATATAAGCAATACTTAACACTTATTATAATGAAATTATTAAATATACTTTCCAAATTGACTCGTAGAAAAATTTAGACTTGAGCATGTAGGCTTAGACATCGATCAAATATGTATTGTCTGATATATTTTTGAACTTATTTCTAGATCTCTAATATGTGAATAGTGTTTTGTGATGATACATTTTTGTAAAATTCTTCTAGAATGTGTGAGTTTTTTCACATCTCGTTGTATGAAAATCTATAGGAAACATGTATTCAGAGTTGATTGTAAATTCTACCAAAAAAAAAAAAAAAAGGGACAGTAAAAAATTAATTACGATGAGTTAATTTGTATAAATGATCAATTAAAAATATATTGGTAATTTTAAAATTAGAAACAATAGTACAAATACATTATTACCAGCGAGTGAAACCTGTTAAGCTGAATATCTAACAGGAAGCAACGCCGCATTTTTCTTTTTCCTTTTTTCTTTTTTTGGGATTAACTAAAATGGGACACGTTGATGGATAAATGATAATCTCTCTCTCCGGGGCATTGGTGAATTTGCTTATAGTAGCATTCCTCTTGTTTCTCGTCCACAGAAAATATTTGTTCTTTTATGGTAAGGAAAGTAAAAGCGTCATGTAGGCAATCAAATATTTATGGTAACTAATTGTTTTAGGAAAAAAAAAAAAAAAAAGGCATTCATTTTTTTTTTTTTTTTTTTTTTGTTTGGGATGGGGCGCATATTCGTTCTTTTATTTGTTCTCTAGGATGGCTTATGCTCTCAATTTTTGTTTTTTGTGAGAAGCTCTAGGATGACTTATGCTTCAAAGTGAAAACGGGTAAACTCTCTCTCCTTCTCTTTCAAAAAACTAAAAAACAAAAACTCTCTCCTACCCAGACAAAAGGAAACGACAAAAAAAAAAAAAAAAAAAGAAATTCCAGAAGGTGGGAGAAAGGAGTGCGATTAACGTGTAAAGAAGTGGACCACTAACAATCGCCTTGGTGATTTTCATTAATTAATTAGTTTTGAAGTTGTATGACATAGGTCAGTCGGCCCTTTTCGGTATTTGTGGTATTTATTTATTTATTTTTTTCTTCAGAATAACAAATAATTTCATATCTTGCATATTTATCATTTTTCATTCACATTAAATATTACTATTTTTTTTAATTTCTTCATTCATTTGACATGAAATTAATTTAAGTCATTTAAAATGTGAATTATTATTTTATTTTATTTTATTTTGTGTGTTTTCTTCTGGGGGTAAGGTGGGAATGGGAGGGATTAGGACGGAACACAAATCAAATTGTACTTGTTAAGCAAAAATGATTGACAACCTAGAATTGAAATGGGATGAAGCCGGAAGGCTTCAAGCAAAGTCATCCCATCCATTCAATTCAATGGAGCATAGGAATGCAAAATGAGACCGTCTTGTCAAAGTTAGTGAACTGATAAGAGTTTGAATTTGAGAGAGAGAGAGAGAGAAAGGGAGAGAGAGACAGAGGGGTGGGCGAGGGGGCGAGTGCCCAGGCCAGCCTAGACCCATATGCGCAAGAATCCATTGACAGAGAAATGAGAAGGCCCATGACTTAGAGAGAGAGAGAGAGAGAGATAGAGAGAGAGAAGAGAGAGAAATGGATTTGGAGATACATAAAGGGCATGCCCCCATAGCCCAAAAGACAGAACATCAAAGAGTCATTGTCAATCCACTCGGTCGGGAGGGGGGCTCCAAAACAGAGACTCTTCCACATCTGTCTTCTTTTTTTCAAACTTGAAGTAAAGAAAATAACCAAAAATCAATGGGGCAAAAGCCAGCGTTTCCATGGTCGGGTTTAGCTCACCAAATTGGCAAAAACATCCAATTTTTTCGTTGAAAAAACCAGCCTCCTGCTGTCTGACAACGTGGACCCTACTTTCCTTCCAATCCCAACCCAACCAGCGGCGCCATTAGTCTTTACTTGGTTTCCAAGCTCACCCACCCCCCCTCTCTCTCTCTTCCTACCATTCCCTCTCTCTCTCTCTCTCTCTCTCTCTCTCTCTCTCTAAAGCAGCTCATCCCCATATTTTCACTATAAACAAATCCAAACGCCCAGCCGCTCACTTCTTGGTTGTTGTTATCTTTTGCCCTTCCTCCCTCTGGCTTCTTGCATAAACCCTACCAATCTCTTTCTCAAATTCTGTTGTGTCCGAAACTTCTCAAAATCTTTCGCTTATTTTTTTATTCTACATCCCCACCAATCACACTTGCCCGTACTTATTTTACCATAATAATACTAAATAAAATAAAAAGACTCAATCCAAACTAGAGCGCCAAAACATGAAAGGTGAATATGTAGAATCGCAACCACAACATCACCAACACCACCACCAGCCCAAGCATCATGATAATCCAAACATGTTCTCCAAGCTCCAACATCATCTTCCCTTCTCATCCCACTTCCAGCTTTCTCGAGATTCCGAGGATGATGACACCCGCAGCACCGGGGTCGCCGCCGTCTCTACATCCCCCGCCGCCACCACCCCACCTTCCCAGAAACGTAGACCTAATGAACCCAACAGCGGCCCCACCACCGATGGCGCCACTATCGAAGTGGTTCGCCGGCCCAGGGGCAGGCCTCCTGGCTCCAAGAACAAGCCGAAGCCGCCAGTTATTATAACCCGTGAACCGGAGCCGGCCATGAGCCCTTACATTCTTGAAGTCCCCGGTGGAGGCGACGTCGTCGAAGTGATTTCTAGCTTCTGCCGCCGCAAAAATATTGGAATCTGCATTCTCACTGGATCTGGCACCGTGGCTAATGTCACGCTCCGTCAGCCATCGACCACTCCGGGAGCTACCGTAACTTTCCATGGAAGATTCGATATTTTGTCTATCTCGGCTACTTTCTTGCCTCAAGCGGCGTCGTACCCTGTGCCGAATTTTTTCACTATATCGCTGGCGGGCCCACAGGGGCAGATCGTCGGTGGGATCGTCGCCGGGACATTGGTGGCGGCGGGTACCGTTTACGTTATTGCGGCCACGTTCAACAGCCCGAGCTATCACCGGCTGCCGATCGACGACGATGGGAGAAATTCTGAGTCCGCCGGCACCGGCGATGGACACTCACCGGCTGTGTCTGGAGCGGCTGGAGGCGGCGAGAGTGGACAGCACGCGCCAGGTGGAGGAGACTCGTGCGGGATGGCCATGTACAGTTGTCATTTACCTTCTGATGTGATATGGGCACCCACAGCTAGGCCGCCGCCTCCACCGCCTTATTGAAAGAAGGGAAGAAAAAAGAAAACAAAAAAAAAAGTGAATTTCTAGATCATCCACTTTTTTCGCTGTCTTTTTCTCTTTCGTTTTTATGTTTTTTAGTTTCATTAGGCGCTGCTTTTTCCCATCACTTCTGTTTGATATTGGATTTCCATCGATGTTTATGTTATATTTGTGGTGTTAATTAATTAGTTCAGTTTAGTTTGTAATCCTGAGGAAACGAGCCTTTTCATTTTCTTTTTTTCTTGGATACTAATAACTCTGATGGTTCGTATATGGCTATTATGTCATTTATTTTAAAATCTTAATTTAAAATTTGAAAAAAAAATGCTGAGACCTGAGTGACAAGATAACTCCAGAAAAGTGGACTGGCAATCAATTGGGAAGGGAGACTGTATGTGTGAATGAATGGGTCATGTGTCAAAATTTCTAATTTCGCTTTGAAGTTTGAGGGCTATGGGGGCCAGTAAGTATCTCTGCAATTTTGCAGCAGCAAATGACTTTCATGCAGCAGGCCTGCACTGCACCACAAGGCAATGCTGATGACTTTTTGAGTCACCTATTATCCTTAGCTTCTCATTCTGGTTAAAGCGTGTACCAGTAGAGAACGTGGCTGGGACTCTGCTTGCCACTTCTCACATTTTTCCCCCATTGATATCATGCATTCCCACGCACACCGAGTCAGAGAGAGAGAGAGGGAGGGAGGGAGGGAGAGAGAGAGAGAGAGAGGAGGGATGCTTCATCAATACGTTCTTTGAATGCTCATCCAAAGCCCACTTTAATTTTCCCGTCCTTTCTTTCTTTTCCAATCTAATTCATCTCGTGTACTTTGTTTTGTCTCTTTCTTCTTTCGCCCTCTTGCATTTTGCTTTCACTGACGGGGAAAGAAAAGAAAACGTAACAAAAGCCAAGGGGGTCATGTAGGGCTGTAAGTATCCTCATCCTCCGTTCCCATGCCTAATATGGTTTGATTCTTTAGGCTGTATCTGATATCCACAAAGACGATCGTTTCCGAATTTTAGCCTATTATGGATAGAGTTGGCACTTCAGCCAAGAATAGATAAAGTTGAGATAGAGCAGCAACATTTAATTACACGCCATCTGCTATGTATATATAAAACTTGTCCACCATTCAACTACAAGCTGTCCTGTATTCGTCTTTCATCACCACGACTTAACCAGCCTACTATGCATTTAAATTGCTGGGATTCATCTTAAAGGCTGCAGATTAATGTATATTGCAGCTCATATGAGTGATAAAACGAAAATTAATCTTTTTTTTTTTTTTTTGGGTGGGTTTGGGGTGGGGGGGGTGGGGAGAGGCGATTGGGGAGGGGGGGGTTCTAGACAGGTTCTAACGTTTATATGCCAAACATTTTATATTTCTATGGTTGAATTACCTTCTCCGTGTTTGTAGGTTTTGAATTGTTATATATGCTTGAAGGGGGATAGGCTGTTACTGGCTCCTTGAACTCTTGCTTTTTTAGTATCCTCAAATCTTAGATCCCAGATTTTAGTTACATTACGTTGCTCGCCCATTAATTCCTACTTGTAATGCGTCTGTACTGTTCTTATTCATCCATTTTCTAAGCCATTTTGCACGTAATAACAATTGAATTGCATTTTTTATGTGGACTTGAGAGTTGAGACTCTTAACTAATAGACTTTCGACTAGAGACTGTAACACAGCACCTGTAATTTTTTGATAATTAAAAAAGTCTATTAAAATTAAGCTTCATTATAAAAATTATATCATATAAAAGAATAAAATTTAAAATTTTAAATAATATCTAATATATTAATTATATATATTATATTTTAATAAGTACAGATAATAATGAAAAGTTATTTACTACTAGAACCTGTAATTGACATTAATATGCACAAACATTGGCATGATTTTAGTGGCTAATGATTATTTCTGGACTAGAACATCATCTATAGTAAATTATTTGACAAATTACAAGGGCTAGCGGGAAGTGTAAGCAAGGGGAAGAAAGGAAAACTGCTCTTCAGTCGGTCTATATGTTGTTTTGACGAGATGTTATTCATTTGGTGAATAAAATTAAAAGAAAAAGAAAATCCAAATTGCATAGACGCGTTTAAGGCATTCATTTTGAATTACACTTTCGCAATATTTGAATTAGATGTAACGACATGGTGCTCTCTATACTCTCAACAAGTTCAGTAGATACAATTGGTCTATTGCCTTTTCAAAAACAATATTATTTGTCACGAGTCTTATCAAAATTTTAATAATTAAATTGATTATTAAATTAAAAATTTTAGTAATTCACAATTCACCTATTTTAATTAAAATTAAATTAATAAAATTAATATTTAATATTAAAAAATTAAATATAAAAATATTTTTTATTTAAAAAAAATTAAATATAAAAATATTTTTTAATTTTTTTAAAAAAATTAAAAATAATTAAATTTTAAAAAATTATAATTAATTTATTAATTTATAATTTAACAATTAATTTAAGAATTTAGTTACTAAAATTTTAAATAAATTAAATAAAAGTATAATTTAATTTTTAATGTTATCAATTTCATCAATCAAGACTTATTCAATTTTTAAAGCCTTCAATTGTATACGCTGCTCTCTCCACTCTTTAACAAGTTTCGTGGATACTGCCATGAGACAAGGCTAAGCAAAGTGATAATCCCATCTCCATCCAAAATAGATGTGTACAAATGCATGCTAGGAGTGGCGACAGGGTGGGGCAGGGGAGACAGAAAAGTGTTGTCTCAATATTTGTCTTCGTTTATTTGTCTCAATCTCTAATGGAAAATTAGTTTAGACTGTCATCTTCGTCTCTACCCTGCCCCCATTATTTCTGATAAAAATAATAATTCTCAAAATAAAGTCTCAAAATCTAAGATATTAAACCAATCATTAATTTAAGTTCAAAAGATTTTAATTAATTTTCAAAAATTATTTTTACAGACAAAATATTTTCAAAAAAATATAATTAACATGCAAATTTACTTAATTAATTTTTTTTATAAAAAATAATGTATAATTATTATATAAATTACAAAATTATAATTTAATAATTTAAGATCGATGTCAAGAATATAAATGTCAATTTTGTCTCCAATATCAATTAAAAATTCAGGGCTTAAGGCGAGATTTCCAAACTCGAATCAATTTCCTTTGACCTTGCCCGCATGACGCAGGTTGAGGTGAATTTTCGTGGAGCCGGAGACCATTTTCATCCCTAATGCATGCAAATGACGCGAAAGTTTTGGCGTTAATAACCTTTATAAACATACTAATCCTGATTGAGTTGAACGAGATACGGAATGTTTGGCGTAAATAACCTTATTAATAAGCACACTAATCCGAATTATCATTTGAGTTGGAGTATAGGTATCAAAAGTTTCACACCTGGTTAATTTCTTGTAATGTAAATTCAATTGTTGTTGTCATAGTAATTA
This sequence comes from Rhizophora mangle, assembly GCA_037832345.1. Taxonomy (NCBI): domain Eukaryota; kingdom Viridiplantae; phylum Streptophyta; class Magnoliopsida; order Malpighiales; family Rhizophoraceae; genus Rhizophora; species Rhizophora mangle. The sequence continues at coordinate 3,237,870 of JBAPLJ010000320.1, forward strand.
AAATTGTAAAAATGAATTCGACATCCACAAAGAGTGCCGGCACCAATGGCTTGTTTTCGTGGTTGTGGAAGTACCGCATAATAATTTATATCATATATTTGTCCCTTCTTTTCCTGAAATTGCAAGCTGAAATCTGATCGTGTATGTCACTTTTTTCCTTTCCTGAAAAAAAGAAAAAAGGGATAAATTCTGAAAATGGTAGTTTAACTGTTATCTCACGGATCAAATGAACATGAAATTGTGAACTGTTATTTTGTAGATCATGCCTACTCCCTCGCCACATGATCCCCCGTAAACGCATGTCATTAGTTGTAAAGAGAATAAAAACAACAACAGATTTGCCAAAATGAATAACCAAGTTCATGGCCCCATAAGACATGGTGACGATCGAGGGCAGCGATCTTCGTCCTATTTGTTGACTTTTGATACGATCTATCGATGAAAGTGACTGGATGCCTGCTTTCGCATTGCAAATGATTAATTGATACCCGATAGCTAGTTGTCACGATTCATTAATTGGGGTAATAGCCGAGTTCCAATCCCAATTTCAACCAACATCGATTGATATTTTGACTTTTTTTCTTGGATGAATATGCCAAGAAATGGAAAGAAGAAACTAAAAGAGAAAATTGGGATTTTTTTTTTCATCATGTTTTATATTTATAGCAAGAGACAGAAGGAAAGAAAAGAGAGTGGGAGGAAGACAATACATTTGGTTGGAAACCAGAGAAGGTGGAGGGGAATAAAGCTCTTTACTATTTCAAATTACTTACGATTATTGTCTGTTTTTCCAAAAAAAAAAAAAAAGAAAAAGAAATAATGGTAAAGAAATAAAGGGTAATTGGTAATTTTGTGCCAAAAATAAAAATCTCCCCTATCTTCTCTCCAAATTGGGTCCAAGAAAAAGGTGCCAACTTTTCGTTAATCACCCTTCTGTCTTCCCGTTGTTGAGTCGTCAAGTTTCGGACATATCTCTTTTAATTGTAATTTTTTTTTTTTAATCTCACAAGTTATTATTTTCAGGCTGACTTCCGATTGTATTCACCCGCACCACCAGCCCTCCACCCACTCTGTTTTGACTGGGCAAATAAATAAATGTTTGATCAATGGACTCCTAAAATGGACGTTAATGTCATCTGGGATTTGCCAAATTAAGCTGACTAAGACCCAATCTTCAGGACAGAGAATCTTTGATTCAAACACATACCCGATTCCCAATTTGGAGCTTTTTGGAAAACTTATCCAATCATGCCTCACAAATAGTTTGCACATAATTTCCAATAAAAAAAAAAAAAAAAAAGAAATGTTTCGACGCGACGTCACTTTTCTTGACCACTCTAAGTGCCGTGACTTCTACTCTTTCTTTCTAATCGCCAACCCTACTGGCCTAGTGATGAGGGCCATTATGTATGGCACCGAGGACCACCATGTTTCGCCGTTGATTCGCAATCAGTGTTCCAACTGCCGGTTCGTATTTGAAACATTACAGAGCAAGATAGCAAGTTGGCGTAGGCTTTGTTAAGCATTGGAAGCTCGAAGTCTGTGGGCTCGAGCGACTTGGGCCTTGGAGGCCCAACTCAGGTGGATCCAACCCTCAGCTAGAAAGTGTATCAACACAAATTATATTTCCTTAATAAAAATACCTAAGCAAATAAGAAACATTAACATTCTTACATCTAATTTAACATTTGAGAGTCAGCATTTCATACATAATAGCCACAACGCGATATACCCGAATGTTTTAACACACTTATTTTAACATTTTTTTTTTGACCGTACACGTCGATGTGCAAATCGAGAAGAGACCCTTAATAATAAATGTCCAAGCATGTATCGTTCTTTGATATTCTGAACGGTCAATCAATTCTCTTGTCAAAGGAGACACAGACAAAATAGCGCATTCGGGGGAATTGAAGACCCAAAAAAAAAAAAAAAAAAAGAAAGAAAGAAAGAAAGAAAGAAAAGTTAATTTATGCTCCCACCGACAACAAGACGAATGGAGAATAACACGTGTTAATCGCGATGTAAATCAACCCGACAAACGAAAAAGAATTCCATGTTGACGGTGGCACAAGTGAACTTTAAGCGTGCCCTAGGCGGTCAAAAAGTCAAATATATGTCTATGTTCCATGTGGTAAAAGAGACAAAAGGATCTTTTTCAAAGTTTTCAGATTTCATAGTACCAATCTGCCTTTGTTTGTGTAAGCTGAAGTGGAAATTTTGCCATGCATGTACCGAGGGAATTGTACATTGTCTTCAGAATGGCCATCGGAATGGGTCGTGGCTGTGTTGCCATTCCCTATGCCATGTGCCCTCCACATTTGGGTAGATGGGATGGGTGTGTCTGTGCCCATATTTTAAATTTCCAGGACAAATTTCGGAATCCCTGCAAATTGGAAGTTTCGTAAGTGGCTCACTTTTTTTTTAGCACACTGATAACTGGATTGGATTCTGGAATATATTGTGAGAAGTGATCCAGGGCCATTCCAAACTGAAATTATTCAAAAATATTTGATGCACACAAGCACATGTACATTTTAATCACAGTTGGGATTTTGTTAACTAAAGTCCATAGAAATTAATCCCCATTTTTTGCTGAAGTAAACGATCCTTTTTTATTATTATTATTATTACAAGTACCATTGGTAGTCAATCAAATTCTGACACGTTAAATGTAATTCAAAGAGCATCAGTTTGGTATCATTTACGTTTGTAAAATTTTATTTATGTGAACAGATGGGTGGCTCTTATAAGACCATACGTTCATAATATTCGCCTTTTGATCACTTAGCAACCCTCCCAGTCCAAGCCAAATGGATTTTAAAAAAAAAAAAAGAAAAAAAGAAAAAACGCAAAGCCACAGCTGCCTTCGAGCCGCAAAGAAGATTCAGGATTTCAAACACGCAAAATATTCAGCGATATCATAACTTCTAGAAAAAGCCAACAGAAAAAATAAAATAAAGGGAACTTAAGGGTATGATCACATCTCTCACGGACAATATGCGAAAAAAGGTCACATGCTGTTGCTTTCTTGGGCATATATCCGAAACATGGGGGGGTAGCTGTTGCCGGTGCGGCTGTGGCCTTTTTCTCTCCATGCTTGTTACAGCTTAGGGAAAAGTTACACAAAGCACGCAAGCATACACATCATTCACAATTCACTCGTCTATATTTCCTCATATTTGCATACGGTACATGGCTCTTTTTGGAGTAAAAAAAAATAACGAAATGGCGGCATCCATGGATGCCTTTCTTTCCCAAGTTCTCTACCTTTTCTTTTTTCTTTTTTTTCCAATTTTTAACGTTAGTGGCTTCTTAATTTAAATTGGAGCTTTAGTTAGTTCAAGCACAGTATCAATATGGAAGCGAGAATTTATACATAAATTAGGCATCAAAATGTGAACCAGGGCAATGCTTTGGACTGTGGTCTTTGTAAAGAATTTTTGCTAAATGAAAGCCAATATTGTGCATCCCATATTATTTAAAAAAATCATCATGTCATGTATTTAGTGCAGAATAGTAGTATTATCTTTTTTAAAAGAAATATTTTAATTGCCTTTGTAGTTTTCAAAAGAATAATTATTGGGGGTAAGCTAAGGAGTCAATCGTTAATCAGTCAATTTTGTAGATTATGCTTCCAACTCAGATTTTCACGATCTTTTAAGAACCAAGAGGGAATTTAACAAATTGCCCTTCAAATTCCAGCTGTGTGACTGTGAACAGTGAAGGGAGAAATGAAAATCTGACAACTGGGGCATGGTTGAATTGTGTACAATGCATGCATGTTTGACAACTGGTGGATAGGCGCCTGTGAGTGTGAGTGGTCGGGTGGAGCTATCACTTGACAAGTCCTTCTCCTGGTTTGAAATTGCAACTTGTTAAAAGTCAAACAAGGTGTAGTGGCCAGTGTAATGTCATAATTGCAATTAAATCATCCTGTATCTTCTGCTCCTCGCTCTGTCCTTGTCCATTACTTACCAACGGAGGAGGCAGCTACAAGTTGTCTTAAGTTGGTTGGGTGGTGGTTGACTGTTGACAATTCATCCTGCTCCACGTGGCTATCTGCTTCCTTTTTGGCGGTGTCCCGTTTCCAAACTCGCCTAGCACGTTAAGAAAATTTTACCTTTGATTGCATCTTTTCACCTCTCTTTTCCCAATTTACGTTCTAGTATTTGACATATCGAATAAAATCAGCTTCCGTATCGAAATGTCTTTTTCCCTTCTCTCGAAATTTCCAATTTGTAGCAGGCCGACGATCTCTCACTTAAAAAAGAGTGAGATGGGCTCTGTCCTGAATCTGGTTTGGGCTACTTGACTCGATCTTATTGGTGGGGTTCCCCGCTCATAAGCAGATCTCCAACTAGTGCTTGTTTGGCAATTGATTGGAATCTGCATCGAGGTGACTAGATGAGTGAAAACCTACTAAATCTCAATCCATCCACGAAGCACAATGGTATAAAAGGGTGTACCCTCCTCATACTTTATGTGCATGGGCTTTCGCACGTTATGAAGTCAGATATACCGCCCAATGTAAAATCTTGCCAGTTATTTCACGTGTCTCCGTGTATTCAGTCCGAGTTCGAATACCTTCGCTGCATCCATCCCCTGATAAAAGTAGGATTTTAGGTTAAGACACGTTGCTTGATCCTATATTAAACAATCGTGTCAAGATGTACCGCTTAATTCCATATTTAATAAGCGCTGTTAGGACCCTATCCGAACTCAAGTGACTAGTCATCTCTCTAAAAAAAAATTATTGAATCAATAGCTCAACAGATGACTCATGATCTAAACGTATTAAAATAATAACCAACACTTTTATAATGTCTTATTTTTATTATTTTTAAAAAAAAAATTATAAAGTCATCTATACAATCTTCTCCTTGCCCTTAATTTCTTTATTTTACCAAAAGGCTCATTTAATAATTAGTAATGGAAACTGTGACCTTCATGCGATAGACACCTCAAGTCACCTTCAAGTCATAGACTCACAGTAAAATAACCTTCAAGGTTACGTTAAGATACACCATTTAAACAATAAAATAACAAGCTGGACACAAAACATAACTAGGCAAGGGCAAGAGAAAGATGTACAAACTGCATTGATCTACCACCACAATGCTAAAAAGAGTTGATGATCATGGAAATCCAAATGGCGGTGTAAAAACAATAAAATTTATGACTCGCTTTGGAAGAAACAACTTTACTGGGTCCGCACACTCCACGGAACCCAATTTGACTTGCATTGCCTTGCCCAGAAATCCACATCCACACACGGTGAATTTCTCACGCGGAGGGAAGGAGTTGGATAAAATGGTTGCGGCTGGTATCTTTTATCAAAAGCTGACTGCGAGAAACATACAGCCTCTCCGTCCCAACCCTTATTTAGCCTCTAATCTTAAATAACTGATGACAAAAATATGCCTAAACTCTTCTTTCGCTGTTTGATTTCCTAAATGATACACCAGATGTGACATCGCTGAAATGGTGCCCTAATTTCCCTGAGGCAGTTTCCCTACAACTACTACTAGCGACTAAACTTCTACATTGTTTAACAGGGTCAGAATCCAAACCCCAGCGCTTATCATCCTCCATCAGGGAACCTGAATGGTCAATTTGAGATCTGCTTGTTTCTAAAATGCTTGAAGCATTTGGGTTTCTATCAGCATGGTGCACATGCCTTGAGTACAAGGGGGAGGAAGAGGAATAAGAGTAACTGTCAGAATCAGATGCGTTCCCCCAGGAGCTATTCCCTCCACCAAGAATATAATCAGAAAAATCATCTGTACTCGTAGAATCCCGGGTGCCATCAGTACTGCATGACCCTTCATCGGAGTTGCTACTTGTATGCGAGTAATTGTCACTTGATGAATCCTCTCCCGGGATCCCTTGTAGTCGATGGAATTTTGAAAAGAAAGGCTCAACATTGACCATATTATCCACTAAATTGGGCTGGAGTTGGACCACACTTGAAAGTGTAGATGTGGATCTCGAATTCAATGTAGCGTTCTTTCCACTGATCCTTGAAGAGCTACCTTTAGTTTTTGGGTCATGTGATACCATTGTGCTCCTTAGCATCCTTGGGGGCCTTGGTGAGCACCTACAAGAAAATTGATTTGTCAAACACCACAATATGAATGGTAAGAGACATTAAATCTTCTCCAAGAAATAGAGTTCAAGTGATCTCTGACCTTGCGTAAAGAAGCATGTATGCCCCCTTCGTCAAGACCCTTTCAAGTTCCACTGGCGTTACCTACCAACCATGGAAAACCCAATTACATACAAAAAGAATTCACGGAAAGCACAACAATCAAAAGCTTAAAAATGTGTTAAGGTTTGTTATATTGTGTATAATGTACAAAAACAGGAAAGGTTCCAGCCAGAAGACCTAGATCCAGCTACCAAAGCTTCTGAATCTGGGGAAGTATAAAAGGAAAAAAGGAAAAAAGGAAACAGGTGGAGGAAGAATGTTCCTCCCAAGAGTAAGATAGACAACACAAAAACATCAATGCACAGACTTCCCTTCTAAAATTCCTCTGATTCACAAGATGCAGGCAAAGCAGTGTGGCAAAAGTTAGAGTTCACTAGATCACTACAGGCCCCCTTTACCAATAAGATGACACATATACCAACAACAAGAAAAGAAGCATCAGAGGCCCTTGCTAAAGCACGATGCTCACTTCCAAATTGTCCTAAGAGGCATAAAAAATCAATTATTTAGAAAGACAATTGAAAATCTTCTGTAGACAATGGCCGACAGAGAATCCCAGTAAAAGAATATGCTAAGGTAGCATTAAAATCAACTAAAGAGATGGTCACATCTAACAATTAAAAGAAGCACAAAGCTAAAATTGTGAATTTAACAAGCAATCTAAATGCCAATTAAATCGGGATGAAACTAAATAAAAAATAGCATACCACACTGTCATCAATCTTGAACCACTTGTTCTGGATAGTCTTAATGTAGGACACATAGTGCCCAGAAAATGCAGCATTCATTACATCCAAATGGACAATCACACCATAAAGTCTGTACATAGGAGATTTATCACTTGTCCCACTTATATAAGGTGCTAGGTCCAGGATCTCAGGGAACTGAATAGGTTTATTGAGCTTTCCAAATTTACCTGACTGTAAAATCAAAGGGAGGAAAGAATGAGATAAAAGATTTCCACTAATGCAGGGTAACATATCATTTTTTGTTTAAGGAAATACCTGGAATCGCTTTAGTGCAATTGTCAGGATGTTAGGAGCCTCCAGAATTGTTAATTTTTTCTTGGCTTTCTCATAAGACTTGCACCTGAAATAAAAAGTTTTTGATAAAAACTAGTAACCCAAAGCAGGTTGAAGATACATTACACTTCCTTGAAAGCTCATATGGTATGATTAATGCATGGCAAAATCTTAATTCTATCTATTCTCCAGTGACCCCAACATTCCCCTTTTTTAGTCTGACAGAATAACATAAAGCAAATATGTAGCCAGTTTCTTGGACTCAGTTGGCAATGAGACCAGAACTCAGATTCTCATATTAAAACATAAACAAAACACAGATTTTTATAATGGTAAGTCTTATCAACCTGGAACAGTGGTACTTGTTGTCTCCATCCAGAATCTCAGTACTTGTGAATCGTCTGAGTGCATCTTCAAGCTTTCCTATTTCCCCTCCTATCTCAACAGCAAGATCCATCATTCTTTCTTGACGCTCGGACTTGTAGTGGCATTTCATGCATTTAATCTGTAAAGAACATCAAATCATTGTAAAAATCAATTGAACTCAACAAAGTCTTGACTCCAAAAACTAATTGGGGTAGGCTATAAGGAACTGGTCTTGGCATTCCATTCCATTGTGGAGCAAATTGAGGGTCAGTTGGGTTACTTCAAATCCTTCCAAGTCAAGGACTTAAATAAGTGGCCTTTGCAAGCAACAACTTATAGGAAACAGACACAGAATTCATCTGTAAAAGATGGACTAATTTCCAATATGTTTAACCTTTGACCGAAGGTGGCCACCAAATGTTAGGCCTATGAGTGTTGTTTCTTCTTCAGATGAGCCCATCATACTGACCCTAGCTTCCTCGAGGCAAACAGAGTGCATTTTATCAATAGCACACCTGGCATCAATTTCAGTAATTTTCTCTCACAAAAAGCAAAAAGACTGAAATCATAAAAGATGGACAATAAATATCTAACAAGTTTCGAAAAAATGACACCAAGTGCACCTTAGGAATTCATGTGCATCTTCCTCTCTCCCACTACCAAGATGAGTTCCAATCTTTTGTAGCTGGGACAGTATATGGATAGGAGAAAGTGGTGATTTCCCTTCTTTTGCCTTCAAAATTAAATCTTCAAAATCACAAGTAAAGCACCATTCTTTGCGCACACCTTATGTAGAGAAAAAAAGCAATATTATGCTTTGGTTGCCATACATGTTATTTGAAATCCAACATATTGATGGTGGTTGTGATAAAAATCATACATATTTTAGAATGGAGTCCTTGAACTAGATAAGCAACCAGAGGAGGAGTGAATGCCAAGCATTGAAGGACAGCATTAGCATAACAGCTGCAGCAATGGAAAAAATGACGTCTTCAGGATCACCAAAGCAATTTTTTTCAGAAAAAGTAACATCCATAGAATAATAAATAAGCAGCAAGATAGCAGTATTTTTTCCATGCAATTCCACTGAGAGTAGCCAAAGATAATTGAAAAACAGAATAGACCCCCAGTAAAAAAGTGAAGTGATCAAACAGCCCTTTAAGAAGTTTCAATTGCTAATAAGACATTTGTTCATCATGTCAATCCATGCTAAAAATTATTATGACAAGCAAGCAACAAAATATCTAATGGCATGTGCAGAAGCGCAACCCAAGTGTGAGTTAGGGTAATTCACACACTGAATCTACATTGTTTAACTTGTTTCACATATGCAGCCAAGAGATACAGACCTACATACATACATTTATACATACATACATACATACATATACATATATATATATATATATATATATATATATATATATATATATATATATTGCATACCTGTTTCCACAGTTGATAAGCCCAAACGGTCTCACTTCAACTTTATCTGAAGTATATAGCCATACAAATAGATCATATGGAAAAAGGGCCTGAAAAGACAAAGCATACTTCAATTCAACTCCATTTGCATCCCAGGAAAAAGGATATCAAAGATGCAAACAACCAACAATATGTAGATGAAACCTTTTCACCATATTTTCCAGATTTAGTTCCTATGAATTGGTCAACAACTTTCTGCACTGATGATTTCAGTCCATAAAGAGAACCTGATGAGAAACTTGCCACATTGGAGGAAGTTGTGCAGCCACCTTCAACATTATTAGCTTTGCTCAATTTCACATTTGGCACTGTAAGCTCCATAGCACCAGTAGCAAAATGACTTTGAGAATCACTGGATGAAAATCTGGATTCTGAATGATGTGAAGTACCAACAGGCTCATTAGCAGCATGATTTAGCCTTGCAGAGCATGGGGATGAAGATATACAGATTTTTAAAACATCTCTACCTGATAAAGCCTCCTCAGGACAGGAAGGTTGGTGAGTGCGTGAAGGAGTTGCTGATTCAGATTTAAGCTCACTGATTTTTGAAACCTTTGAATCACCACTATAATTTTTATCCATACAGTTAGAACTTGCACAGCTTGCAGATGGGGATAACTTGCCATTAACAGCTCCACTGGAGCTGGACATAGCAGAAAGACCATGGGCATCATTGCTGGATACAACAGAGTCAAGCGCTCCCCCCCAGCAACCAGAAGAAGCTTTACCAGTACTGGTAGTTGAACCCCTAAACACAGCATTAGTGCTCTGAAATGAAGAGTTCGATGTTGCACACTGACTTTTCCCACAATTATCATGAGAACTAATCTGATTTAATTTGCTGAATGTGCTAAAACTATCTACAGAATCAACCAATCTAGCAAAGTTAGGAGATGATGGCTTGGTCTGGTCCACATCATGCAGAATGGATGCTTGAATACCAGGAGCAGTATCAGAAGATATTTGTCCATCTGGACCCTCAGGTTCATTTGAACTGATACTGTCACTGACCGAAACATCATCAGATGACTCATCTCTGAGAGTAGAAGTAGAGAATCCAGAAAAAGAGGAACCTGAAGATTCAGTACAATAGGTTCCTTCAGTATCTGCTACAGGATCAACTATGGCACTGTCATCCTTCATGCATGGAACTCCTGCAGAGCAACTGGAATTAGACAGTGCAGATTCTGAAGGAGATGTTTCAATTTGTGCACTCTCATATCCATCATTGTTAACAAAGTGTTTGCCTTGCTTTGCAAATTTCTGCCTAGAATTGCTTCCAACTTCATCAATGCAGTATGTGGGATGAGGAAGTTGGCATTCTTCCTTGTGTCCTTGTCGCCAGTGGATAATCTGGCATTTACCAGAACTGAAACAAACAGAATATGATGTAGACATGGAAAGATCATAAAAGGCACTGTCCCACAGAATAAGGAAAATTGAAAAGCAGCAAAAACTACCTTTATCCACTCAATTGGCATCAATCTCAGACTTGGCAATGATATGTGTGAACATATAATCACAGGTATGAACATGTAACAAGTCAACTGAGATCCTAAAGAGGCCTAATAAATATCATTGGTCTAGACATCCTAGCACCAAAAATTGTGTGCAATTGAAGGGACTTACAGGTTGATGTAAAGCATCACTGACTTCACATAATAGCATAAGAGCACATGGGACAACCAAATCTTTCATTAAGAAGCAAGTATTCTGCTTCTGATCAAAAGTCCACCATCTCTTCACTAATGTGTGAAACCAGGACTAGTGCAATCTTACAGTCCCTCAATTAAAAGTAACTCCACCAATGGCTTTTCACAATATAGTATGCAAAAGATGCCTTTTAGTTTACATATCACAAATGGATTAAGTGAAGGATGCCTTTCAGTTTCCACGTTGCAAATGCATTAAGCTGAGTTTCAGAATCACCACTTCATACAACCCATGAAAATTGAGACACTTGACTATTTAGATTTGCTTATTAGTGTATTACACATCTTACACGTCTGTGTAACCTTCAAGCCATGTATCCATGGAGTATTGATAAAACAAAGAACTTTGTAAGAAATGTTTACAACTTCACTAAGCTTGGTATCCAATTGATTTATGTTTGCCACATTGCTTCCTTCATCAACACCCAATTCCACGCTTTTCTTTTTGCGATTCCACTGTGTGGCTCCAACAATGTGAAGCAATGAATCAGATTCTTAAAAGATAACTATTCGGACCAGCTTCCCCGATTATCAATACTTAAATCACATGGATAAAACTCCAATTCTCTGTTTCCCTAAATATTATGCCCACATTCACACGTCAATATGCAATCTGGGTTCCATCTGCTTTCCCGAAAACCAGAAGCTAAACCCCGTGAAAATCAAACGTTAACAGAAAAAAATTAACCAATCAAAAAAGAAAAAAGAGCTTAACAGTTAGTAAAAAATGAACATACCAATATCTAACGGATTTACACCGGGCACACCGTGTAGTGGTTGGGCAATAACAAACAGCACATTGATAATTATTGGGCGAAACAGGCACCGAAACGGCAGCGTGGGAAATAGTGGCCTCGAGCTCGGCCCTAGCAGCCTCCTCCGAAGCCAAAACCAAAAGCCGCCTGATCTCCTCCGTCCTGGCGACGGAAAGCCGCCATTTACGGCGAATTACGAGGGATACCACCGGAAAGACCAGGCAAACCACAAGGACCAGGCTCGAAAACCCTAGATCCCCGGCCAGAAGCATTTATTATCCCCCCGCCTAACACGGCATCCAGCGAAACTAACAAACCTTAAGCTCCTGCTCTTTCCGCCACACATAGGTGAGGCGGGTCCGGTCGGCAGCGAGGCCTATTCAGAGACTGCGTCGGCTCGCACGGACGGCAATATGGCCGCCGTTGAAAGATCGGAGAGACGTACGGTGACGATTGCACAATGGCTAACAAGAGAAAGATTAGACGTTACTTTTTTCTGCCCAGGTTAAGGGAAAAGATTCACTGAGACGAAGTGCAGAAGCAACTGAGCTTCTTGGATTTTCCGACAATCAGATGGAAGAATTTAGGAGGGCCGTTCGTTTATTTTTCTCGGAGAGGCGAGGAGGAGAGACGAGGAAGTCAGAGGAGAGGAATGTGACTTCTCACAAGTATTATTGGGAAGATAATATTTATAATCTTTTTGGCACGTTATTAAGGTATAATAAAATAAAAGGATTTGGTGGCAGGCCGAGGGAAAGGAACTTTGTTTAAATCTCATGTATTTATTTATGTAAAAAAAATAATATTGAGTATCTTAAACAAAATTTAATTTATAATAAAAATATTATTTTTACTGAATAAATAATTTTTTAAGATAGTAAAAGAAAAATTATTTATTTTAATAAAAAAATATTTTGTGATAAATTGAAATTTTTATATATATTTAGTATTATTTTGAAAAAATTATATGAAGATTCGTTAATATAAAATGATTAAATAATTATATATTTTTAATAATCTGTTAATATTAATTAAGCTGACGCAAGATATCCGGTCCCACCGGTACAATATGCGGTACAATTTCTTTTTTATTTTTATATAAGATGCGGACCTTTTTTTATTCCTCTTAAATTGATGTTGCGTAACAATAACTGATACATGTCTTGGCTGTGGAAGATTCCGAGTTGGACGAATGTCTGACAAGAGGCATGTGATGGTTACTGCTTCGAACAGAGTGGTGTTTGGCGCGGTTGGGGATCGGACGGTAGAGATTGGTTGTTGGTACCTTGAAGTTCTTACGTTTCGAGGAGTTTGACGATGCTGTCACTTTGGCATCTAGGCTTGCATCAGATGGGACATTCAAACAGTCAAGTATTCCACCCCTTCTTGGCTAAGGGCTGCATTTGATTGGATAATTGATTCTTGTCATCATTATCAAAATCCACGTTCGGTACCAAAAAATCAAGAAAAAAATAAAAACAATAAAACTTGACTACGACGAATCTAATCAAATGCAAGTAAAAGGTTGGAAGTTGAACAAACCTAAGGGAAAATGCAACCAGTAGCGTTAAACATAATTCTGCTTATACCGGGAAACGACTTTGATCAAGAAATTGGAAGGGCGGGAAAGGCTGGCTAGGCTCCTAATCCACCTACATAAGGCTGATTAAATTGCTTGTGACAAAGCTGGTTGTTGACACAGGTGCTGCCGCATTTTTTGACTATCTCAGACTCATCTACATGATCGTAAATTTTATCTATTAAGCTCTTTTAATATAATTTTAAAAAATTAGTAAATCTACCATTAATTTGATAATAAAATAAATAATATATTAAATTAAAAAAATTACTCATCTCAAATTGATGCAAATAATTTAATGGAATGCTTGAAATTAATAACCGGATGAATTTTTTTTATATAAAAAATGTATATCATTGTATTATTTTGTTAAAGTTAGTTGTGTATGAATAATTAAATTTTATTTATTTTTATATAATATAAAGTTATTAATTATTTTTATGAAAAGAATTGATCCGCTCATCACGTCATTGACCCGATTGTTGGATCGGATACCGGCATTCCACGTCCTTCTCCGAGTTACTGTCAAATTTGGTTTTAAAAATTATGTCTTCCAGAAATGTGAAAGCAATAAATTTTCCTAAGTAGGTACGGCGTTACGTGGGGATCTTGACATTCTTTTGTTAAAATGGTCATGGGGTGAACAAGCCTCTTGTACTAATTCATTGGATCCCGCAAACTGGCTTGTCCTAAATGCTGGCTGATAGTATGTCACGGGGGGTAATGCTCGACTCTTTGGCTTTCTCTTTTATTGCACTATCATGCCCAAGAACCAAATAAAGTTACCCAATAAGTTTATGAGTGGAGAAAATGGCATCGCCCGTCGAGTCGGCATCGTTAATGGAATATTATACGATTATATATACCAGCAATAAGTTCATAATTTATAAGATAATATTTATTATTATTATTATTTATTTTTAAAATGTAACAATATTTTTTATTTAATCATGAATATTAAATAAAAAGATAAAATATTTTTGTAAATTATTTTTTGGTTAGTCGACTTATAGTGAAACTTGAATTTGAAAATCAAAACTGGATGGGGATAATTACAGCATCATTGAAAAAAGAAAAAAAAGAAGATGCAAATGTTTCCAAGAGACACAAGGAAAGAAGGAAAGAGAAGGGAAAAAAGAGAGAACCCCAACTCATATAAGTCTACAATTCTGTTAACTAGCGGACGAAATAATTGCCTGGCTACAATTGTGTTAGACTTGGCAGTTGCCGATCCTGTTGGCTCGCACTAATTCAAACAGATTTCACAACAAAGAAAATAAAAGAGGACTTGTACCAATTGTTAAAAAGAATTCGAATCTCTCTCTCTCTTTTTTAATCTTTATTTTCTTCATGGGCTTCGGGCCTTCCTCGGGACTAAAAAGAAACAAAAGAAGACTCGGAATCCAAGTCCAATTGGTCTGCACGGTTCATAGGGCCGAAGCGTATCAACGTCAATATCTCCGAATGAGAAATCTGTTACGTTTCTTCTAACTTTAATCCCCCCAAACGCAAACATTGCTTTCCCTTGTTTGAGTACGGATTTTGCTATCTCTATTGCCTCTAACAGTCTGCACCTAGTGGTTTATTACCACAATTATTGAGTCACGCAATCGTACTCCGATGATCGTCAAAGAAAAATAATAATAAAAAAAAAAAAATACAATTTCCCTCTGCATTAGCAGCAGAATCAATTATTTCACAACAAGATAGTATAACTACTTTAATCTACCTTTGCAAACGGCTTCTTGGCAGTCCTCTTGGGCAAAGACGTGATGAAGACCAATGCAAAGGCCCAAAAGGCCATTAGAACTCTGATATAATAAGATCAGATTGCAGCCTTTCATTCTTCCAAAAGGCGTAAACAGCTTTTTGGTAGTCCTCTTGGCCAAGGAGATGACGAAGACCAATGCAAAGACCCAAAAGTTTATTAAAACTCATATGATAAGATCGAGTGGCACGATTTCATGGCTGGGAAGGAAAACGACACTATATTTTTATATTAAATTTATGATATTTTTTACTTATAATTTTTTAATATAAAATTTCTAAACAACACAAATAAATATTAGAAATTTTAATAAATTTCTTCCCCTGTTTTTATTTTTTTGGTGAAAAAACCAGTTAATATCGAAGACTCGAAATTTGAGCGTTCAATTGGGTAAAGGATTCGATCAATCATGACGGCAAACCTTGGGTGCGTGATCGTGGCCGTCGATGGCAGCGAGGAGAGCATGCACGCCCTTAAATGGGCGCTCGACAACATCAAGCTCCGTTCCCCTGCACCCGACTCCACCGAATCTCCCGGCTCCTTCGTCGTCCTCCACGTTCAGTCTCCGCCATCCATCGCCGCTGGTCTCAATCCCGGCGCCATCCCCTTCGGCGGGCCCAGTTAAGTCTCACACTCTTTTCCCCCGAGCGTCTGTTTTCGATATCAGTTTCGAGCTAAATCAAATTACTAACTGAAAGGTTTATTTTGACGTTGAAACCGAAGCTGGGGTGGAGCCGGCTTTCACTGCGGCGATTGAGGCGCACCAACGGCGGATCACCCAAGCGATCTTGGATCACGCGCTGCAGATTTGCAGGGAAAAGAATGTACGATTTGCTAAATTTATGCGTTGATGATTCTTGGTTGTTCATTTAATGTTTTAACTGTTTATGAATTTTGCGGATCTTGATATCGAGAACTCATTTTACTATTATTAGCTTGGGTGCAATTTGTGATCAATGCCATCGTCTGCAATGACTCTCATTTGGCTAAATTACCGAGAACTTGTTTTGTGGTAAGGTGACTGTCAAAACACAAGTTGTTATTGGGGATCCAAAGGAGAAGATCTGTGAGACCACAGAAAATTTGCATGCTGATTTGCTCGTAATGGGGTGTCGTGCTTTTGGCCCTATTAAAAGGTGGTGTGCTCAAGAATGATCTTTCTGTTAGTTGTATATTTTTTCATTAATATTTTCTTATCTCACATAATTTATGCACAATTCATTATGGAGTTTTCCATTGTTTTGATGATTGAGAATTTGCAAGCACCCCCTTTTAGGCGATTAATTGTAGAGAGTATCTTTTAAAATCACTTGGAGATATAATAAAAACTAGAAGAAGAAAAGGGAGATTATTTGGAGCTTGGGTGAAAATTTACGAATTTAGGTTCCGTGATCATCCTTGATTATGTTGTTAATAAAATGATAAACAAATACTTCAGAGGGAAAGAGGAGCTTGATCACCATTAGAAGTTTGAAAGTGGAGTTGAAATGGGCTCACATTGGGGATAGATGTCATTGGATGTCGGTCTTCAGAGTGATTTAGTAACTAGGACGTCTCATGTTTTCTTTAAATAACAATATTGTGTGCTTATAAGCCAAGTCCTCTTAACTTTACTTGTAGTTGCTGCTTAGAATACCATTGACATTTGATACAATTTGCTTTCTTCCTGTGGTTGAAAGCTGAGCCTGTTTCATTACATACATAGTGTAATTTGTCAGCTATTATCATGATAGTCCTGTCCATGGATGGCTAGTTTAGAGTTTGAGTGCCTTAACTGAGCAACAGTGTATGTTAATAGAAGAGGGATATGGCCAGTTTGATGAGCACTGCTATTGAGAGCATAGTTAAATAGAAGGTCTTAAATGGCAACAAGGAACTCGCAAGTGCA
Organism: Rhizophora mangle; assembly: GCA_037832345.1. NCBI lineage: Eukaryota > Viridiplantae > Streptophyta > Magnoliopsida > Malpighiales > Rhizophoraceae > Rhizophora > Rhizophora mangle. Next base: position 3,254,656 of record JBAPLJ010000320.1, read on the forward strand.
TACATATTTGAGAGATAATTTTAGTGCGCATAGTCATGTTGTGTATCTATATCGTTTTCTTTAGTAGACTAGGAGTAGAGAGAGAACAGTCATGATGGCAAGTGGTAAATCTCTCTTGGAATATGTTGGAAGATTATATGTCATTACACTGCTGTACATCCTTGTTTTTTTCTCTCTGGGGGAAACTCATGCATGTAACTGTTTGGCTTGAAGGGTCTCTTGGTTTGCCAATTGCAGTCTTATGACAATGCTTGAAGGGAGCTGATGGGATATTATCTAAGGTTTAGGGTTTAGGGTTTAGGGTTTAGGGTTTAAGTTTTGGAGGGGAAGTGCTATGTAGGTGCGGTAAGAATCCTTGCCTAAGGGCAGTGTTAAAATGCTTGAATATTATTTTGATTTACCATAAAAAAAAAATCTGCAATAAATGCTTTTGTTGTTTTGACCTTTTATCCACTTTCTAGAAGCAAAGATGTGAAGTTTCTCATCTTTTTGGCCTCATGCTTCCTTGTCGTTTGAATTTGTGCTCATTGTAGATGAGTTGGTCATTTAGCCTTTTATTACAGTTAAATTGTTTTCCAAGGCTAGTTATGCACTTAAAAGTTTGATAGACCTTTACATGGGAAACAAGATTACATAAGCCTTCTGTGGGGTGCTTGACCTCAATGGTGTGAATGTTAACATGGCAATGCATTGCTCTATATGCTGATGATGATGGAATATTTTGCACATTAACAGGATGTTTTTGGGAAGTGTAAGCAACTATTGCACCAATAATGCACAATGCCCAGTCATTATTGTCAAGGGCAAGGGCACTTCATCGTAGTCAAAGAAGGTATGCTACTGGTACTTCATCATAATCAAAGAAGGTATCCTACCTTAAGGCAATTTGGCTATTTGGCAGCCACTCATGTTCTTCAACCAATTATCGTTCAGTTTTTCAGCTTTTGTGAAGTTTTCATTGTTGCAACAATTATTCGTTCAACATATTCCATCTTATGACACCTTGATCCATGTTTTGATAACTTTAATGGCAGTTTAGGCATTTACTCTTGAAATTTTTTATTTTTTTAACCCACAATGAATTGACAAACATGTTTTGGTGTGTCTCCTTAACTTTGTTTGAGTTTTACATCTAGCCACTCCTATAGACAGAGGCTTACTTTAGTTGCATTTAGTCCAAACTTGCAAGTAGCTCAACTCACTTTATAATATTGTTTATTCTCCCATTCTTGCACATGTGAGGCTAAATGCTGCCATTTACCTAGAAATATTTCCTGAGTAAATTAGGCCTAAGTTGGATTCATATGGCTAAAACTGCATGGCTTTGTTTCTTTCCAGATGGAAGGCTTCTGTAGTATGTGTTCCCATGCAACTTAATATTTTCTATAGAAAACAAAGTTTAGAATCTTTTGCAGCAAATGTCTTGTTGGTGAATATATGGATGCTTAAATTAAGTATCTTGACTGGGTTGCTGTCCCTTAACAGATATCCCATTACTATTATTTATGTTCTTTGAGTAGGAATTCAGTCCTTATTCCACAAGTAATTTCAAATCTTGAGCATGAGGAATGAATTATGAAGTTGTTGTTGCAAAAATGAAAGTGGTAGAGTAATATATATATATATTTTCATCTGGATAAGTAAACCAATCTGTTGATGGAGTTTGTGGACAAAGATTGGCTGCATGAAGGCTTGTTGGCTTTGGATGGCATGTACAGTGAAAACACATGTTAACTTATTATAGTTATAAGATAGGACTGATCATGGAAAACAAGCCTGATTGTGTGATTGTCTTCAATGTCTCGTTGAGCTTTCATCAAATCCTAGGAGTCCTGTTCTTCCTGCATGGATGTTGTTTAGTGTTACTAGGGGAAGCCCAACTGCTAATTTCAATTAATGGTTGGTTATGTACATCTTAGGTCTATTGTAGATCATAATCATGCTTTAGTTCTCTAAGCTTTTTGGGATCCTTTATCAGCTGTCCTCTTAATGATCTTGGAATTGTTGCAGATTCAATCGTGACTTATGACTGGCTGTACTATGCAATCGTTCCTGATATTTGTTTCAAGTGGTTGGGAGGAAAAGCTTGGGCATGATCATCCTAAAATATGCTTGCGTTGCTGCATAGAATTGTGATGTTGTGCAATTGTATTTGTGTGTACATTAAAATTTCTATTTTGTTGTTGGAATTGCTGTATTAGTTTGTTCTGTGGAATTTTTTGCTTTTCTTGCCGCGAGGAGACTTGGGATGCTTGTCCCCGTCCTGGTGGGGGCGATTACATGGTGCCTCAGGATCAGTCTCCTTTTCGTTTCATTGATCTCTGAAATTGTAGTACAATGTTTATGATTTTGTGATCGATATGGGGTTATGAGTTTATCATGTGTCCAGAGGAGCAAAACGGTAAAATAGTTGGTAAAGTGAATTGAGCTACTTGCAAGCTAACCGAACAGGTGATTAGATATGATTTTGGTGCATTGGTTTTGTACGAGTTGTTCTATGGAGTTGTATAATCCTAACTAGCTTGAGCAAAATTATGATCCCGATACTGGATTGCAGCCTGCAGGAGTTTAATCAATTGCTTAGATTAAACGGGGAACAACAATATTAAAGGTTGTGGAGAAGGGCATGGTAGGGGATCAGCCACGGTGCTGAATTTTTACACTATAGTTTATTTGTCTCTGCACAGCTTAGATGATTGCAAGATTCCAAAAATATAAGGTAGCTCTCATTGGATCTGGAATCCAGATACCTATTGGAGCTGGTAGTTTTGGCGGCATTCAGATCATCTGCGCAAGCCGCCAAGTTGAGTTCGATGTGGTGGGATTAAGAATTGCAGAGCCCGTGAGTTTGGTGGGGGGACTCTTCACAAAAAGTATAGCCTAGCATGTTGTGAGTCTCGTGTTTTTGTTTCTATCCTCTTTAGTCAACGTGTTTTTGTCAGCTTCACCATGGCGAATTGTTTTCATTGCCTATGTGGGGCTTGACTCTCCCTATTTTGTTCTTTTTAATTTTAAAATTCCAAAAATCTCTGTTTATTTGTCTGCAGCATGGGCCCCAAATTGAGCGGTGTCTGTGGGTTTGCCGATAAGACCGACGTGGCAAAATGTTCCCCCTTCTGATGTTGAAAACGATCTCAGAACCGAGGACCGTAAGGCTATCCTCAAGCATTATAATTACTAAAGTAGACAATCAGTTAATGTATTTAATTGTTTTTCCGATAAAAAGCATCAAGGGCTAAAGCGTAATATAGGACAAATCTTCGAAATATCTTTCTAAGGAGGTGTTTTGATGGATAAGAATTTTGCCCTTTTTCTTTTCTTTTTTGTTACTTCAACTAGATGGAAGGGTCAGAAATCAGTTATTCAAATGCAAAACGCTTAAGAAAATGCTCATCAAAAAATAAAAATACGAATCGACTCGAACAAGAACAAAACAGTAAGCTTGTTTTGGTGCTTGTAAATCAATAATTGTACTAAACCATTAACTGGACTAGTCATTTTGTCTTTTTCCTTCATTTATATGGAGAGCCCTATTTTAATTAATTAATTACTTATTTATTTATTTATTTCAAAAAGAATGTTGCAGTATTAAAGATGTGATTAGATCTTGGCACATACAAATTGATAATGCAAAACATGATGGGGGAGGGGGGGCCGCGGGGTGACAGAGAGAGAATGGACCCATGTTATGGAGGGAAAACGCTTTGTTTTGTATGTCCGTGACTGACAGCATCTCTTGTTGCCGTGTGGCAGTGTCGTATTGTCTTCCAGAAGTCAGAGGGGGTTCACGAGCTGAAATTATTGCAAATCATTTGCTTTTTTTTTTGGGTACAAAATCATTTACTTGAATTGCTCAATTATGCTTGACATCTTCAAGTTTTAACAATTATTCAACAATTATTAGTTCATTCTACCAAGTGATACTTGTACGGTCAATTTCAATTGCCAACACTTGTTGACCAAAATCGAGTTTAACCAAAAATAGAGTTGGAACCAAACGTCTGCTATGGGCAAAAATTGGAAGCCTAAAAGGGAAGCCGTTAAGTGGATGACGACGCTAATCGAAGCATTACAGTCCCGCTATTTCTAGCACATACCTGCAGTTGGCTAGTTTTTCATGGAATATGAAGAGAAAAATCTCTTTCTTTCCGCTTCAAATGGTTAGACTTGTTACACCATATTTCTCCACACCATCAGCGATATATTATGTTTAATTAGATATATCATTTAAAGAATATACTTTTTTTAAAAAAAAAAAAATATTGAGTTACAATCTTAAAAAAGAAAATATAAAATTTATGGGAATAAATATATATAACTCATAATTCAATTAACTTCTTAATAAAAAATATATATTAGTTAATCAATTAAGCTAGCTGGACCACATGGACCCAAGGTTATTCTTGGAGATAAGACGCGCAACATTACACGATCCAATGTGAATTCTACCTTGGACTCGAGTATGATGAGAAGGCAATGATAGGAGGGCAATTCAGTAACTTAACATCTTCCAGCTATCTACCGCATATTTAGGTGCCTTTCTCCACCCATGCAGACATGCAAAAGAAACACAAACGCGCACAAAAAAAAATATATCATATGATTGTGTAGTTGGCATTTGCTTGCAATTCAGTGAAGTCCAGAAAGTCATCATGGACCTCAGGAGTGCTACTACTTTGTTCCTCTTCTTTGCTTTTCTGATCGCAAGCACCAAAGCAGCCGACCCTTGTGCCTCTCAGTTTGGGGATTCAGATCTCTCTGTAATTCCCATCTATGGCAAATGCTCTCCTTTTATGGCACCCAAGTCTGAGTCCTGGGTCAACACTGTTCTCGACATGGCCTCAAGAGACCCAGAAAGGCTAAAATATTTGTCAAGCTTGTTGGCCCAAAAGAGCACCTCTGTCCCAATTGCTCCGGGCCGACACGTCATCAACGTTGGCAATTACGTTGTCCGAATCAAATTGGGCACTCCGGGTCAAATGATGTTCATGGTCCTGGACACTAGCAACAATGTTGCTTGGGTTCCTTGCTCCGGATGCTTGGGCTGCTCTAGCACCACATTCCAACCTAACACCTCTACGACTTTCGGATCATTGGATTGCTCCATGGCCCAATGTACTCAGGTCCGTGGATTTTCTTGCCCCGCAACAGGGGCATCGTCATGCCAATTCAACCAATCCTACGGTGGGGATTCTTCGTTTTCTGCTGCCTTAGTGCAAGATGCAGTTATATTAGGCAAGGATGTGGTTCCCAATTTTTCTTTTGGATGCATCAGCTCCATCGCTGGGAATTCAATCCCGCCACAAGGGTTATTGGGTTTGGGTCGTGGCCCATTGTCACTAATTTCCCAATCCAGATCACTCTACTCAGGTGTTTTCTCATACTGTTTACCCAGTTTTAGAAATTATTACTTTTCGGGCTCTCTAAAACTAGGCCCTGCTGGCCAACCCAGATCCATTAGAACAACCCCACTTCTGAGAAGCCCACATCGCCCTTCACTGTATTATGTGAATCTCACCGGAGTGAGCATTGGGCGGGTTCTCGTGCCCATTGCCCCAGAGCTTCTGGCATTTGATCCAAACACCGGAGCCGGGACCATAATAGACTCGGGCACGGTAATAACCCGATTTGTGCAGCCCACGTACACGGCAATCCGGGACGAGTTCAGGAAACAAGTTAAGGGGCCATTTTCAAGTCTTGGGGCCTTCGATACCTGCTTTCAGGCAACAAATGAAAGAGTGGCACCTGCCATAACGTTCCATTTCACAGGCTTGGACTTGGTGTTGCCAGTTCAGAACAGCTTGATACATAGTAGCTCTGGGTCTCTGGCGTGCTTGTCAATGGCCGCAGCCCCAGCAAACGTGAATGCGGTCTTGAATGTTATAGCCAATCTGCAGCAGCAGAACCTCAGGATTTTGTTTGATACCGCCAATTCTCGCGTGGGGATCGCCCGCGAGCTATGTAACTAGTTTCCTATCTCTTCTCCCTCGTTGTGTTTATCTAAATACGTTTCCATCAAATATAAATTGTGTATTTGGTAAACAGGCCAAGTCCTGTTGTTAATCAACGAGTTTGCTGTATGAATTAATCTAATAACCAGGAATGCAATTCCAAAATGTGAGTACGTATCATCAGTAAATCTCTTCAAGCACCGAAAGTATGTTCACTACAGATATACTCCCCAATTACAGAAACGATCGCATGAAACAAATTAAATACTTGTTACAAATCTAAGAGACTGTATTTATTTATTTAGTCAGTTTTTTTTTTTTTTTTTTTTTGAAATTTCTTTTGGTCAGTTTTCCCCTCAACTCACGGTGTCTCTCTTTAAGATATTCTTCTGGTCAAAATGTCAACCCCACCACTGGTGCACTGCAACACCTTCATCCCTTAGCTTTCCATACAGAGCCAAGCACTCCCAATAAGCCCTCCCGTTTCCATTGCCCTTTCCCCCATGCCCTCGTGGCTTGCACTCCAAGAAAAGTTCATCCACAAGCCTTATTGCTTTACTCTTCACCAGTTCCTCAACTACCTCGGCCTCTGCCTTCATCACCACAAGTTCTTCCTCCTTGACATTCTTCCTCAGCCACTCTGACATCCCCACCTCTTGTACCTGTGGTACCTCCTTCCTCGATGTCTCTTTCATCACTGTCTCAATCTTGTACACCTCAAAATCAAGATTCCTTGTAGGATAGTGCTTTTTGAACCATCCAATTCCGCTTCCTCCCTGTTTCTCCGGCAGCCCCACATCAATGAACACACGCCGAGGGTAGCTCTCCAGTGAATCACCCGTTAAGTCTGGTAGATACCTCGTTCTTTTCAGGTATCTGTTTGATTTACCTGAAGCTGCTCTTGGTGGTTCCAGGAGCACGTCTTCAAGGTTCTTCAGTAGTGCCTTTCTTGCCTCAGTTGTATATCCAAGGAGCTTCCTTTGCGTTGCCAAATTAGTATGATTCTCGCCCGTCTTCCTCATTGCCAATACGGTGGACTGAAATTTCCTGAAATAGATGATTTTATAATTGGCTGGCTTTTTGAAAGCAAAGGAAGGATTGTCGCTTAGTTGAACAACCGCAACGCCTCCAGTTTTGAGGGTCCTGTCAATGAACTCCGGAGCAATTTGATAGTTAAAGCTGAAGACAAAGTTGAACGACTCATCAGGAATCATCGTTTGCCAACCAAAATCGTTGGCATAGACAAGATTCGTCTCTGCATCATTAACAATCTGAGAAACATACACGGCAGCATTTTCATCGTCATCCCCGCCGCTTAAGAATATGGCTTTGTCGCCAGTTTTAATTATGCCTTCATTTGTCAAGTCACGGAAAATCAATGACAACAGATCCAGGTTAACTGAATTGGAGCCAACTTGATCAGGCCCAAGCACAGCTGAGGAAACACCAAAATTGGTTCTCACCGTGCAGAAGGTAACAAGTATCAAAGCCAAAACCATGGCACCAGCAATGAGCTTCAACATCCCGTTATAAGCAATCGCGTATCTGTCGTAATCCAGATCAATGTTATTGATATGCAAGACAAAGGGCTTGCATTTGTTGATGGTTTTCGCTCGGAAATATATTAAAGGCTGCATTTCCATAGCTGGACAAGTCCAAGCTATTGTCAGGGAAGATTTGTGTATACTAACACAACAAAACTGGATTGACTGAAGCCGAGGCAGATTGATTAAGAGAAGGCAATAAGGTATAAAAGGTGCAGAGAAATGGGAGCTAAAGAGATGAAGAAGTTTAGAAACTCGAAGAATTTAAAGATTGGAAAAATACGAAGGGAGAGGGAACAACAAGAGTAGTAGAAAAACTGCTTAGCGTGTGCAAAATCTAGCAGCGGTGTGATTTCCACCCACGAGTGCCACGCGGGTACTTCGTATTCTAGACCACAGTAACATCAACTCCCTCAGCCGCTGCGCCTCCATTTCTTTAAATTCCCCACCCCCCAGATGGATGATTTTTTCAATTTTCCAGCCGCCAACTTATCAATTCATCAGAATTTTGAGCGACACATTGTAAGAATACAAAAAAACCACCGATCATAAAAGCTTGAAGGGGAGGAAAGGGAGACCAGAGGGAGATCCTTCTTGATGTTCTTATTCCCTACTCATTTCTTTTTTTTTTTTTTTTTGGTTTTTTTGGAGAGGGAATTCTACGGGGATGGAGAGTTGGCTAGGAATAGATCAGTACAAAGAGGAAAGAAAGCAACAAAGATGTTGGAAGTATTAAAATGAAATGCAACAGTTAAAAACGCTTGGTTCCACGAAAATTGAGTTTAACCATTAGCTGGCTCTCTTAAATTCCTGTTTCAGTTTCCCCTAGGAATAGCGTAGTTTTTCAGCGTTTGTTATTATTACGCGGAATTTGGGTTGCCATTATTGTACCAACATGTACCGATTGATCACACCCTCATACTAACTTCATCTCCCTGCTCCCAAGTTCTAACATTTTCTGAATTACATGACCAAGTGTCTTTTGCATGTGAGCATTGCTATTCTGCCACATGTCCGAACTGAAAACATCTGGGCGTTTGATTTTGTGGGTCCTACAGACATTCCCCAGTCAATTGAGGCATGTACTAATTTGGACAAAATGAGAGCATTCGCCTTTGCATGTCTACCAATACCTTCCGTGGCCAATTTTTTTTCTGAGTTTTCATTAAACTTTAATTATTAAACTCACCATTTATAAAAATAAAAATTTTACCAATTATAATCAACGATTAACATTTAATAATATAAATTGGTATTCAATTTATGAATTAATATAACTCTTTTATTTTGTCAAATCAGCTAACAGTTACCTGACATGTCGCAAGGCCATAGCTTGTAAATAACAAGCTTGGGCCCAATACAATATCTCCTCTCTAGCGAATGAGGTTGGGCCCTAACTTGTTCCCCAAACCCAGCCCAAGGGTAGATCTACCAAAGTATTGGGCATAGGGTGTATATGTATAGTGTCTATATACACAGAATATTTTCAAAAATTATAAGAATGCAAAACGTATATCCATAAAATTTATATACTATTTTTTTAAAAAATATTTTGTGCATAAAAAAAATCTAGTAAAAATAAAAATTGTATAGACATCATTCCCTTTGGGTCACAATTGAGTGTACATGTTTGTTAAGTCATAATAGAACTCAAAGCAACGGGATAAAATTAATTTTCCAAAGAATATTTAATTACATATTCATTTTACTACATTTCATTATTATATAGTCAAGCGATTTTTTTTTTTTCTTTTAAAACCATTGTACTAAAGACAAAACAAGAAGCCTTGCATGAAAGGAAAAATTTACAAGCAGGTTAATATTCTCATCAGTACTTGTGAAAATTTACTGCACTTACTTTATTTTTAGAAAAAAAAAAAATAAAATAGAGAGAATAAAAAGGGAAAAAAAATATTGTTGAATACTAAACATATTTTTCCTACGTAAATCATGATTATGCTATTGCAATAAGGTAGTGATTTTTATGAAAGAGAATTTTTTTAAAAATATTTTAGTGACATAGATAACGATTATTAGATGTATCCTTTATCTTCTCATCTACCACGTACTAAAAAATTTCAAGCTGGAAGATATATTCATTTTACAAATTTTTTGACAGGAGAAATTAACATTAAAAAAAAATAAAAAAAGAGATTCCCATTTCACCTAATGAAAGCAAATATAAATTGGCTGAAGTCAGCAGGGATCAAATTTTCAATATCAAGGGTGATGACTATGTAATACATAGGCACTCACACTGCTAAATAATTTAAATAATTAAATAATGAAGAATTTGGCTTCAGTGCCAATGGAAAAATGGTCCAGACCTATAAATAAATAAATAAATAATAATAATAATTAAAAAATGGTCTGGACTGGCAGATGCGAGATTTGTGGCCCACCTCTCTCTCTCTCTCTCTCTCCTTTCCACGAGGATTCCATTCTGATTTTTTCGGTTGAGCAAGTCTCAGTCCACACGTCGGGGCATAACTTTGACTTGACTACTGCCTCAATTCAGCCTCCCCCTGCCAATTAATTAAAACCTCCCCCGCATAAAGGCCAAAGAATACGCGGAATCATCGCATTGCTGCCTTGCAAGATGGTGAAATTTACCATAAACATCTAGAATTATTCTTATCTTCTAATTATTTTCCCATCCTTTAAATAATCTCCAAAAGTACTTTTTTCGTGGACACGCGTCACAGCAACATCTCTAGTAAATATTGCTTTGGATATGCTAACCGTGCACTTACAAGACAAAAATAACTCGAAATATTGATGTTAGTACTTTGATTTCTAAGTTAATATTAGAAGTTGATTTTGTTACGGTTTGTAAATTTGAAAGACCAAAAATAATTGAACAAAACCGATAAGTTTAGTTTAATAAACTTTTATATATTTCGTTACTCTAATTAAAATTTTGATAATTTCTTTGATTTTTTTTTTGTTTGTATTAAATGATACCTAAATAACTTTTATTTGCCCATCATTCATATTATTATTATTTGACAAAAAAGATTCTATCTTATTATTGGAGTGACAAACTAAATGTAATTTTAAAAAAATATGCACAAAATTCTTATAATTAAATATTACAAATCACAGTTAATTTCATCATTAATTAATGATGAAATTTAATAATGTAAGATAACATGAAAATATAACACTCACTCAAATAATTTAACTTAAAATGTAAATTATTTTTAAAAATAATCCAACCGTAGTAATGAGCAATAATAATTAGGATCCATATCAGCGCTAAAAAAATAATTAACAGTCAAATATGTTATGACTAAGAACTTAAATCTCTAAAGTACAGGTTTTTTTTCGTTTTATTTTTAAAATAAAAGATTTTTTTTGGCAGAAGAAAATTAGCTTATGATATTTAACACAATAACTAAAAGGAAATCCAATCCAAGACCGGTAAGAACTATGTTTGTCTCGGTCTCAGATTTCTAGAGCTATGGCGACTTCCAGATTGCCGCCCACCAGCGATTTTCTCCATCTGTGTGAACCTTGGGAATAATTCCAACCCAATTTTGTTAATTCGGGATGATTTTCTGTGGAGCAAAGAAATCAGTGGTCAACAACAAAGGTGCCTTTTTTTTTTTTATTTTAAGGTGCACGAAGATCCACTGTTTGCCGACGAAGCAGAAGCACATGAAGTGCACCCCCACGAAGATAATTATTGCGAGGTGGATATGCACGAGAGCATTATTCTCATATTCCTAAAAGCTCTGGAATCTTTGATAAGGATGAGCATCGAAAAAGAATGTCCCTTAACAAATTAGAAAAAAAGTGGCAAATATATTAATGATTTATGCATGTATCTGCAATTTTTTTTTTTTTTTTATTGTTCCTTTTCTCTAGTGCAATAGTTGTGTACTTGACAGAATATAGCTAAATAAATCATGTCATAAAAGTTTATATAAATTTTACATTTAAACTCTTGCAATTTCCTCTCTGTCTTTATGGGAAATGTATTTGTTACATCAAAAACGTCATACCCCACGAGAAGATATCACGATGGAAAGGTGCTAAAACGTTTTAACGAAATTGTGGTTGAGGAGTGAAGTGGGAACCATCATTTTACAAAAAGAAGTTGGGAGTATCCAAATGGAGAAGGCTGGATCGTTCCATGAACTTGGCTCCTTATGATTATTTCTAGACCTAGTTGAGGCTTGGAGACAAATGTCAAAATCCAACTTAAATTAAATGAGAATCAATCAAGTTAGGTCACTGACGTATTCCAGCTGTGTGTGTTTGTGTGTGTCTGTGTGTAATATTTTTGCGAGCTTATTTGCATATACAGCTGGAATATGTAGGAATTTGATACAGGAAATAAAGTAGATCATAGAAAAATATCAAGTGACTTGAAATATACATAAAGCTAACCGAACCTGATTAATTGGATTTGATCTCTTCAAAACTTAAACCAATCTAAATAGCTGATTTTGTTAAATTTTAAAATTTAATAAATTTGATATATAAAGTAACCAAAACATCTTAAATTCAAATAATTAAATATTTTAAATTATTAATTAACTCTATTTATATTTTATTGTATTGTATTTCTATTTTAAATTATTTTTTTAGAAAAAAATTTAATGAGAAAAAAAAAAAACAAAAAGAAGGAGAATAGAAGAGGTAGATTTTTTTTGTTTTCTTTTTTTTTTTCAATTTTTAATCGAGAGAACGGATGGATCTGCATAAACAGCAAGCATTCAGCCAAACTTCTTTATAGATTGAGAAGGAAGTTTATGGGAAATTGTTGGCAAGCGACGCGTTCTGGTGTTTGAATAAAATATATATTTATTGCGGTTGGAGTTGGGACACGTGGCACCCGCTAGAAATCAAATACGCAAATTAAGGCTTTGGAGATGGATGCATTCCATTCGATTCAAATTTACGTGGCGACCGGCGAGTGACAGCGTCAGACGCAACTTTGGACTTGGAATGGACAGAGACAGGCATGCGCAATTTGCAAGAAAGATCTCGGAGAGAGGTTGCTTCAAGCTTTGTTGAAAACAAATACAACACGGAATTCAACACTGAATGCCGGTTTACATTATTAAATTTTAATTTTTAATTATAATTAATTTATATATTTTTTGATTAATTATAAAATAATTATAATTAATTATTAAAATATAATAATATAAATATACGATAAATTTTTATATCTAGTTTTTTTATATTTATTTAATAAAACTAAAAAAGATATGCATACTTGATCGATGGTAGCTATTGAGCCATTCAAAACAAGATTCCTCTTCAAATTAGGGACAGAGGGAGGAGGGGAGGAATATGTATTTTTTTCACGTATAAATTTATACCTAATTTTCTTATAAATTAATTATTATCCCCCTGAATTTTAATGTTACCTCACACTCTCACTATTTTTTTTCCCCCATATTTATTTAGAGTTATTCATATAAAATTTTCTCTTTGAATAAATTTAGAGACAAATTTATAAGTCTTTTTTTTTTTTTGAGATTTTATATCGTAAATTAATATACTATTACATATATAAAAGAGGTCATATATAAATTAAAAAATCCTAACTCATAATTTTTTAAAAACATTTGATTATGTGGGCTAAAAACATTCTTAAGATTCAATCTAATTCAATCTCAAGTCCAAATTTTTTTATTCAAACTTAGCAATAAACATTAAAAAAAAAAAGTTTGAAGAAAATATGGTTACTTATGTATCAAAAGATATATTTAAATAAATAAATAAGTATTCAAAATTTTCAAAACATGAAAAACTCAAAAAGAATAATTGTTATTTTGATTGTTCATAAAAATTAATATTATTTTTCTAATTTTTCTAATTATATTTATTCATATGCTTTAACCTTCACTAAGAAATTTTTCCTCGATCCGTCCCTGTGCATCAAGTAGTCAACCGTTACCAAAGTTCTATTATGGATCCTGTTAGTTTTAGTTCATTCGACTCCACCGAACTCCATTTGTCCCCATTTTACGGCTTGCTTGTAGTAATAAAATTTGAAATTTTCAATTTGAAAAATAAATCAATTTTTATTATCTATAGAATTGAAGTATTACGTGACGTTGGCAATGCTTTTTTTTTTTTCATAATGAGTGCAATTTACTAGAAGGAATTCAACGTTTCGGGTCTTATGAAGACTCCCCTTTTAATTAATTTATACCCAGACATAATATGTTTTTATTAAATGTTCAACCACTGCTCCAATACCCTTCCCATATCTTTTTAATAATTTTTTTTAAAAGAATATAATCTACAAATAAATAAAATAAAATGTGTAATAAAAATAAAAAAATGTAAACATAACTATAAAAAAAATTAAATACAAAAAATAGATTTTTTTTTTTTACATATTTTATCTTTATTATATATACATCATATATTCTTTTAATAAACGAAATTCATGCTCCCTATCAATCACATCTTCTTTACTTTTCTCTCCGTTTAAAGCTTCCGCCCGCGTAACGGGACCGTTCCCATGAAGCGTGGAAACTTCAAACAAATACTTTAGTTGGGTTTGGCAATCTTTCCTCTAGAAAGTGACAAGGGATTGTTGGCTTCAAAACAAGAACCGTGCAAGAAGAAGTTTGCAATATTGAGGTGATTTTACAGTATCACCAAAAGACCATACAATTAATTAAATAACAACATTTTCCAGATTAGTGGCTTGTAATGGGCCGGCTGATTCCAGCATGGAGTGTTTTTTTTTTTTTTTAATAAATAAAATTATATTTGCAATTAATAAATATTTGTTAAAATGGACCAAAAAAAAGATTATTAAATTATGTTTACGGCGTGACGAGAATTAGACAAATCAATATCATTTCGCCGACACCCATTTTCATAAATCATGATTTATTCATTAACTTAGTCTCTAGAAATAAACGACATAAAACTGTGTACAAAATAATTTTCGTCTCTCAAATTCTCAACACATTGATAACGGGAAACCCAAAAAAGCAACACAATCAAGAAATGGGCAGTCATAGCCAAATCAAACATTGTCAGCATTCTCTCCTAAAAAGTGGGAAAAGAAAAAAAAAAAAAAAAAAGGGAAAAAAAAAACAAAACCAAGATGAAACTATCATTAATTAGGAAGATACAACTTAAGACGGGGTCAAAGCCAACTCTCCAAGACCCGAGGGGCAAGGTGAAATAAGAATTGTTTCGGAAGCCATTTAATTATTCGAAAATATTTGGAAGACATAGAATTTAGGCCATCAATTAGAGTAAATTACCAATTTCTTTTTTTAAAAATTTTTATAGTTGAGTTTTGACGACTGAGATCTTGCTGCTAATATTTGTGTCCTCTTAATCGAACCTTTTATTATTTAATAATTAGGCTTTGATGCACCGAATAAAAAGGGAAAGAACGGGTCCGTCGGGTCGTTCTGGGCGGGCGCTGGTCCGAGTCCAAAAATTGCTTAGAACACCACCAAAGCGAGTGGAGTGATCCCAGTCAGTGGTTCGAGCCAGATCAATGCACCGAATAGCCCGCCCGCCCGCCCGCCCGCCATCTAAAGATGGACCCCGCAGAACCGCGGACAACTAGTCCATGGAATTTCTCCGATTTTTTGGCGCACCCATTCTGAACTTCTCTCGCTCTTCTTCCTCCTTTCCCACTCTGCTTTCGTTTTTGCCCTTCTCACCCGCTCCAGCTATATACATGTATATATATATATGCCTTAACCATCTCCCCTCCACAACCATCCCTCAAAATACGGGAAAAAAAGGAGTCTCTTTTGAATCCATCCTATCAGCGTATGTCTCAAAGGCCTTTCGTCCCTCACTCTTCTTCCATAGCTTTTAGCTTACACTCCCATCTCCTCGTCTCCAGTGACCTCAGCCCCAACTGGGTTTGTTTTCAGTTTTGACCAAAACAACAAAAAGTAGACACTTTTATCAATCCGGTTTAACTTAAAAACACAATTTAATCATGGGTGTCAAAGGCTTTGTTGAAGGTGGCATTGCTTCGGTTGTGGCCGGTTGCTCCACTCACCCTCTGGATCTCATTAAGGTCCGTATGCAGCTGCAAGGCGAGAACTTGCCCAATCCCCAACAAATCCATAATCTCCGCCCGGCTTTTGCCTTGAACTCCGGCGCCGCCGTCGTCCATCCTAGCTCCGTCCATGTCGCCCCTCGCGTGGGTCCTATCTCTGTTGGCATGCGAATTGTCCAGGCTGAAGGCGTTGCCGCATTGTTTTCTGGCGTTTCCGCCACCGTTCTCCGCCAGACACTGTACTCCACCACTCGTATGGGACTTTATGATGTTCTGAAGCAGAAATGGACCAACCCGGAGACTGGCAACATGCCGCTGGCAAGGAAAATTGCCGCGGGATTGATTGCCGGAGGAATCGGAGCCGCCGTTGGCAACCCCGCCGACGTGGCTATGGTTAGGATGCAGGCAGACGGGCGGCTCCCCGCGGCCCAGCGGCGCAATTACAAGGGCGTGGTGGACGCCATCACGCGAATGTCTAAGCAGGAAGGGATCGCGAGCTTATGGCGAGGCTCTTCCCTGACGGTGAACCGCGCAATGATCGTCACAGCGTCGCAGTTGGCGTCGTACGATCAGATCAAGGAAGCCATCTTGGAGAACGGCATGATGCGGGACGGGCTCGGGACCCACGTGACGGCGAGCTTCGCTGCCGGGTTTGTGGCGGCAGTGGCTTCAAATCCAGTGGATGTGATCAAGACTAGGGTTATGAACATGAAAGTGGATGCGGGAAGGCCCCCACCGTATAGTGGGGCCATTGACTGTGCACTGAAGACCGTAAAAGCCGAAGGGGTTATGTCCCTTTACAAGGGCTTCATACCTACGATTTCAAGGCAGGGCCCCTTCACTGTGGTTCTGTTCGTGACACTCGAGCAAGTCAGGAAATTGTTCAAGGACTTCTAGGGTTCTAATTCGATTTCAAGAGGGAAATTAACTTATTGATTGATGATGACGAAGAAGTGATTGTTATTCTTATTAGTCTTTGTTACTATCATAATTTTAATTTTAAGAGTGTCTTGAGAAGTTGCTTGATGGGAAGGTTACTTTAGATTTTTTCTTTTGGGTTCAAATTATTGAATTCTTTTTTTTATTGTCCTCTCCAAAGAAAAGGGGGCACTCTCCTCCTTGTACAAGTTTTGGGGCTATAGTTTTCCAACTTGTGCAAGTGGGAAGCAAAGCAGCACAACTCCAATCTGCCTTCTAACTGGGAGATTAACGGTGCTGTTTAGGGATCTGAACGGGCAGCTGCACCTAAGTAATCGAGTTGACAAGTGTCTGTAAAGACTCGTGATTCTGTTTGTTCCATTTACAAAAAGGGACCATCTCCTCTTCTCATTGGCTGGGCGACAATTTACCATGAATTTCAAAAGAAACCAAGCACTACATCATTTTCCTCCTTGTCAACGCCATTTTATAATCATTAAACAAATAGTGACAAACGGACAATCTCTTCCTTCTCATTGGCAGGTCTTAACAAGACAAGAGGCAAGCCGGAATCGTTGGTTTCGAGGGCCAGTCGTATTTTGGACGTGCACTGGTTCTTACCGTGTAACGCGGCTTGTGGCGTACACATGGTCTGTGGGAAAAACAAGCGGGCCATCCACAACCTTTCACAACGGGAGGAGGTCGCTCCTTCCACCTGGGTCCACCGGCCCATAAACAATTGGTCATTCCTACAATGCCACGCCGAAGCATTCAAAACGACGCAATTCTATTCCCCCCATCCTTCTTACAATGAGCACAGCATATATTTAGCAAAATGCATTTTCATCGTTGACCCTGGTGTTTTTTCTCTCTTGTAAAAATGCTAGGCCATGGATGAAGAAATTATGCAATCTATTGCTAAAATTTTATTTTCATGCAATAATGCAACAAATCATGAGAGTCACATTAAAGAAAAAAGACTAGATTTCTTTTCTTCAGGAATACGGGCTGCATAATTAATCAAATTAAACATCATCTAGTCAAAAGTCCAAAAATCGTTTTGGTTGCAGTCGATTAGTGCTAAATGGGACCCACAATAGCATAGGTCCCACTTGCAGTCGATTAAGTGGAGGCTTAATTCCTGGCTGGTCTTCTACTAGGACCCACTTGCACAGGACTAGAAACTCCGGTTACGTCAAAAAATTGGATTTTGCCCGAACAAAGGATGTCGTAGCGCTTTGTCTTCGAAGCAGCACAAATCAGAACAGATAATTCATGGTTAATAATATAGTGAGCAAGCAATTCGTATTTACACGATGGACTCATCAGTGTGATTGTGAGGATCTTCTGTAGGAGGTGCCACCAATCCAACTTTTAATATTGCTACAACAAGCTTCTCCACTTGGTAAAAAACAGTTTCGCACGTGCACGAGAAGATCCATTGTAACTATCATCTAGTGCTGTTCCTTGGTGTTGGTGGCTTTTGACCTTCTGATCTCTGTACCTTTTCTGCATTCCGGGGTGTATGGCCTTCAAATCTTCCTCCATCAAGAATCCGGGGATGCTGGACATCCAAATATAGTCCAGCATTCAGATTCTTAGCCGCTAGAGTGTCAGATTTTCTTATATTTTCAAAATTTGGAAGCAATTGGTGGTCAATTGCCAACCCTTTGTCAGGGTTCTGGGCTGATTGGGAACCTTCAGAGCCTCCACCTCTGTCAGGAGTTGTGACTGCTTGAGCTGAACTACGGCCTTTGTCCAGATTTTGGAGTTCACTTGCAATCGGGCTGCGCCGCTCCTTTAGAAAGTTGAGTCTAGTTGTCAACTTTATCAACGCAGAAGTTGTTGAATTTGCTCCCTATTGTGAGGAGTCATGGCGATTAGTAGCATAAAGCCAATAACTTGCATTCTATGAAAGACAACTGAGAACCAATTTAGTCAGGTTAATTATGATCATGGACATGTAGAAGAAGCATAGGCTCAAAAAGAAGTCTTCCATGAATCGACATATCATCCACGCAAACCAAATGAGACGTTATA
The DNA here is from genome assembly GCA_037832345.1 of Rhizophora mangle. Taxonomy (NCBI): domain Eukaryota; kingdom Viridiplantae; phylum Streptophyta; class Magnoliopsida; order Malpighiales; family Rhizophoraceae; genus Rhizophora; species Rhizophora mangle. Next base: position 3,273,120 of record JBAPLJ010000320.1, read on the forward strand.
CTTACTTTTACAGAAGATTCCCACCAGGAAATTCATACCTACCTCACTTCTTGTACTATGCTTCTTGGAATTGCTTGAAGCATGCCTGGAGCTGTGGCTATGTGCCTGATCCCCCTGCTGCTGGTTTTGAGGTGGATGTTTCTTAGGTAGAAACATTGGCTCATACCTACAGGCATTTTCAGCCCCATCCATGGTAGCATCCTGCGATAAATTGTTAGATTTGTGCATGTCATCGGATAAAATGTATGCTTGCAAGAGCTACTAATTAACAGGTTGCGTTTACCCTCCTAAGAAATAAGAAGCAGCCTCATCTATATAATCCAGTGCAATAGAACCAGTGAGCAAACTTTGACATGGATCTTTGACAATGCCAGCTTAAGTGAACTACAATAAAGAAAAATGGCAAAGCAGACAAATGCCATGAGGCATGGCAGAAAAGTGCATGAAAACATACCATCTAGGCAAATCACATCAACCATGCTGGAAAACATGTATGCACAAATTGTAAATATCTCTTATAATGAGTGGGCAGAGTTTTAAAACAGAGTATGGAGGCGGTTATTATAGAGTACCAGAGAAATATTTGCGAGGAACTTTCTCTCATGACAAAGCATAAAAAAGATTATATACAGCTAAAACACATTCCAGTTCCATTCTTGCCAATCAGGCTGAGGCCAATAAAAGCCGATAAAAATTTTTTCAAAGGAAATGCTGAGAATTCAATCAAGCACTGATTCATCACTGACCCATTGCCCATGCCAAATTGAAATTACCTTACTTGCAGGCCTTCCAGAAATACGCACAGTACCAGCAATTCTTTCTTGCTGTTTATCTTTCCTGCAAGAAGAACATACACCCTTGTTTCACTAAAAAACTGCAAGAGTGCAGACTGTAAAATACAAGTATGTTTCCTCTTTAAGTTGGAGAAGAAAGGTTTTTTTCCCTCTTAAAGTGGGAGAAGAAATGTCTGAAAATAAAGGAAAAGATGGCCATGGACAAAACTTAGTGTGTTCCAAAAACTGACAAGAACATGTTTTCACTTATTGTTGGAAAGCAGCTAAAAGCCAATTCAGACATGGGGATCAAAAATAATAATAAGATTACACTTTTGCTTGATTATTTGATGTTGAGTCATGATTAGAATCATCATTTTGTCCATGCCGTTGGTTGAGCTGCATACGGAGTTCATCAAACTTCTGATTCAAATTGGTGATATCTGCTTCTGCTTGCTTTATTTCCTCAATATCTGCCTTCAACTGTAGCAGAAGTTAACAATTTGATGCATGATCTAGATCATCAAATCAATGAAAGCAGAAACTAACCTTTTCATCTATCACAACTGGAACAGGCAAGGGTCGTTGGGATGTGTTGAGCCCTGCCTCGAGAGCAGTCCTTTTATCTTTCTCCTTTTGCAGTAGTTCCTTCAGTCTTGCCACCTGCAAATACATTTAATTTGCATCCACAGTCATGCATACAATATCTTACTCTCATTGTACTATTTAACAGCTCAGAAAGCCATTCAAACAAATGCAGTCCATCACTTAATAGAACTAACAAGCAACTATACTTAATTTTTCTATATCAGAGTAACTTAATGTAAATAATGCCAATAGAAATTTTATATTATTTGCAACATGAATGCTAACTTCCATCTAAATACAGCATCCTTCTATTCCTCCACATACAACCTACAGCCCAGATGACCTAAATTTTAAATTTTAAAATTAAGCATTCATTGAACTCAAATTCTAATCAATGTTATGGAGATAATGAACTAGGCCACTTTGCAAATATAAAATGAAATTAATATAGCACAGTCAATACTATGAGGAAAAAAGCAAAAGACAAAAAGAGCCACCACCACATGTTTCTCCTGTGTTCATGGACGAAGAAAACTTCCCAAGACCTTCATGCTAACACAGAAACAAAGAATATCCATCTCGTTCTCCATTTGATCTAATTACACCTCCCTCCCTCCCTTTCCCCCCATCCCCTCCCCTCACTCAAAAAAAAAATACTTAATTTAAAAAGAAGAAGCACTAAGAAAATGCAAAAAGAAAAAAACATATCAATGCACAGTGAGCAAATTGCTGTAATCTTGTATGTCAATAGCCTAATAAATTTCAGAAAAGATATCATCATTAATCCTAGTGTAAACCATGTAAATATCCTTGCAAAAGGAAATTAAGAAAGCCAGGGAGGAGTTCAAACAAGATAAGACATAATCTCTCATATAAAGCATACATCTCGCTCAAGAGCTAAACGCCTGTCATGCAAGGCCTTTTTTCGCTGCTCCAAGTTGGTCTGGAGAACTGAATTACCTTTAACCTGTATAAGAAAACAGGGTAAATTATAACAGGTAGCCCAGAAAACTTGTTACATTGACAAAAAGGCAGATACTTCTTTAGAGTACTAGCCTCTTCAAATATTCTGCTTTGTAACTCAATTTTACTTGCTTCCAGCATTTGGAGTTCAACTCTACATATAAGTGAAAAAAGTCAGATTTGCATCATAGCTCAAGCCCATAAGAGTCCATGCTGCTGTCATACTGATTCAAAAAGTTGTTTTCTTTAAGAATTTTTAGACTGCAAATAAATTTTAGAAAAGGAATTGAACAGAATATGTATTTTGTAGATGCCTCTTTGTATACTGCTCAGGAACATACATGACATTCGGAGTATCTGTAGCCATTATTAAATCATGTCCAGAAGTAACCAAAAACTGAGAAAAATAACTACTGCAAAACAAATTTATGTTTTCAAGAAATGGACTTCCACTAGACATTATTCAACAAAATTGAGTAATGATGAATATAAATGAAACATGGATAAAAGTGGAGAAAGATATGGATCTAAGAATGAGAACTTTACAACCTTGTAACTAAAGGTTTACAAATTCATATCTAAGCATATTCTTTTAAACAAAAAACACAAAAGACTCCATATCTAAGCATAGAAACCACTTGAAAAATAAAAAGACCAGCAGCATTCTCTATGAATTCCCAAAACTATAGTCCAGTGGAAGGGCATGATGCATAGAGTTTACAGTGTATCTAAAGGATTTCCCTTTTCAATGATGACAATGAATTGGATCAAAAGCAATTCTGGATGAGGTATTTAAGCCCAAGGATGAATTGAAATAAAAATTTTTAATGGCCATCAATTATAGCTTAGCCTCAGAATTTTTGTTGATAATTTGATAGGTTTGAACATGTTGATGACAGTCTCTCACACACTCTTCCTCTCAAATGCATATGTACAGCTGACATACCAGTACTACTACAGCATGAATGTACATTTCTTTGTGCAGTTTGAGAGTTGAAACAAATGCAAACTAAAAAACATTGGATAAAATGCATTTATTACAATTACACAAGATAAAAATGTAAAACAGGCAAACGTAAACAAAACATTTTAATGAACAGAACATATTCTATACTTACTCATCCTCAAAGTTACAGTCAATGGATTCCATGGAAAGGTTCTTCCTTGCCTGAACTCATTTCAAACAGGTACTAAATACATTAGTAATGATTGATAAGAAAAATCCAAGCCACATCAAAGGGCAAGAAATATTTACTCACTGAGGTACGCCCCCAAACAGTTGGAGGCTTAGTGCCATGCAAAGGTCCACTTGATAGACTTGTAGATTTCTGCACACATGCAGATGCATGATGACCAGTTTGATTGTTCTCCAAAGTTGTTTCCGTAGAAATGTCTCCTAATTGTTTTCCACAATTGATTTTCTTTGTTCTCAAAGTATTCTCACTTGGCTCTGTGATTTTCTCACTTCTCCTCACATGATCTGAACTTGGTGACGTCAGTTCAGATTTAGATTCATTGTCTACTTCAGAGGATTTGGAACCAGGGCTAAAAATTTCACAACCCTGCATATTTGAAATAGTTAACACAAATATAGCTATTTCTTTCCAAAAAGAAGAAAAGAAGGAAAGATAAAAGAGAAACATTAGTTAGCAGAGTTATGATAGATACATAATTTAGTTACAGAACATTGGTATTGGAAGAAGAGGTGAAGCTTCACTGACTCATTGCATTAGAGGAGACTAACCACAGATTTAAAATGGAAAAAATAACAAAAAGAAAAGGAGAAGGAATAAGAGAAGGTTACAGTCAATAAAAAATTTTCAGCTTTTGAAATGATTGGAAACTAGATGCCATTTTTAAACACAATCAAAAAGAGTCAGGTAAAAGGAGTCGATCAAAAGGCTTTGCTAGCCTTTCCCATGGGAAAAACAAATCCCTAGAATACACTGATAAACCATGCACATGATATACACCAATTGATCAAGAAAGACAATAAGAAAATAATATTCTGAAAAGAAAGAAGATAAGCAGCTAAATCCAGCATCATGAATGCAACTATTAATGATGACTGGAGGTGCACTACCATATTTTCATTGAATAAATATAAAAGCTCATTTTAGTATGAACAGTAGACGAGCCTTATTGTCATAGAGATCTTCATGAGAGGCACTAGTTTCAGTGCTGGTTCCACCAGAGACATTGTCAAGATTGTCTTCTGTGTATGCATCAGACTCTTGGCTTGCATCATCATGTTCATCATCTTCATAGTATTCATCATCATCAGTTACCTCCTCATCCTCACTTTCAAACCCTTCAGAATCAGAGTATAGTCCAGGTGACATCGAACCCTCCTGCAAGTGCTATGTGACTTAGAGAACGCACAAAACAAAACTAATTCCTGATGAAGTGAGGAAATAACTGCCAAATTTTCAACTTTAATTTCTGATGTTTTTGATCTTCATAAGTCATAATTACATTTAGCAGCTAGTATGGCCTACATTCTCATAAACTACTGCACCAAACTATTTTAAACCAACATCACAGCAATTTGACATGAATGCTCATATATAATAGAAAAATCTTCTGATTCAAATTCTGTCCATTTCAACTATAATACAAGTCTGTTTTGAACGATGTAAAACAATAGATACACTACTGCTCACACTGAATATGATGTTGTACTCTTCTAATAAGGTGATAATAATGGCTTGAGCATGATTAGCTGCAGCAGCAGCTTTGAGAAGCTGAATGGAGCTATCATCACCCACATCGAAATTAGTTTCGACTTCACAGTCACCAGCAAGAAGGGGGCGAAGCAGTAAAGGTGCCATACAAGCAGCCACAGCTGAAGTGCTCATTCGGTTCACAGCTTTGTGAGAAGCAACAGTTTGCATCATTACAAGAATTCTGAAGAGAAAGAAAAACGAAGCACCTTTGACTAAAACTATCTTATGCAAGCAGGTAAAGGGAAAAAGAACAGGAAAAATTTGTGAAAAGGGGCATTTTACAGTCATTAGTCTTTTCATGCATGCATGATAGCACGCTGTATCTAAATGAATTACAAATTCCAGTAAACCTATGTTTCCATATCTGATACTTCTACCTTTATTTTGTCTCATTCAATTATGCAAGTGGCAATACTCTGCTGGTAATAACTTTTCCAGAGCCACACAGCTATTATAGATTAGTTCTTCAGAGTATTTGGTACAGTGAGTAACTCCAAACAATACATTTGTTGAACATTAATAATACATGCAATTCAATGGGAAAACTACTGAGCTCTGTCTTCAGCTTAAATCTATATAATCTAACTCAGAAGCACCCTCTGAAATGGCATTGTGGGTCATATCAATTTAGTTGTTGTCAATTACACAATGTGAAGGACAAATGACAAGAAAACTTGAGTGAGATGATGAATTTTATTTATACCAATGGTGGTAAGAATAACTTTTAAGCTCTTCCACAGCCTCTGGGGTCTGAGCAACTACCAGTACAAATCTTATGAGGCCAAAGATGAATTCATTCTGGCAATGGCACCGAGTAGCAAACACAGAGGGACAACATGCAGGTAAAACTTTTCTTGAGAGAATTATAAATAAAAGGGGCAGATGTATGGTGAAAGAAGATAATAACAAGACAGAACTAAAGAATTAAATGAATGCTCAAAATGGGACTTTTTTTTTTCATGTAACAGATAACATTAATAAATCAGGCTAAACTACCTTTGCAGTAAGCGACGAATGGGCTCAGGAAATGTTTCATATATTGCTGCTCGCATGGCATTGACTCTACTGCTACGATCAGTTCCTGTCAATCAGAAAAATATCAGCTAATGGAAACTTAAATGAGCACCAACATATCAAAATGTTTATGACCTGAAAATTTTAACAAGAATTCCTTATGACAATTACCAAGCTTACCATTCCAGTATAACAAGAATGTCCATTCTACATACTTAGAAGATGCTTGAATAATTTATGTCTTGTAAAAGCATAAATAAAATAGAGCAAATATACAAAATCTTCAGACATATCACAGGGATTTCTGCTTAATATTTTCATTTGCTCTATATCACCCTTGTCCATCCCAATTTGCAAAATAAAACATTCTAAAAAGGATCAATCTCAGCAGATTTATCTCTTCAGAGAAGATTCACCTATTCTTGAGCTTTTGATTATCCAACTGCTGTTTCATCTATGGCATCTGGGGACACACTGCTTTCTAGGATTTGCATCATGAAAAGCATAGCAAGATGAATCAAAATGCGTACATTAGCTCAGTGATGTAAGGGATAATGGGGTGGATTTGCCTATGGTTTCTAATTTACTGCATGTACATATTTTACACTAATCAAAAGAATTAAAGCTAAAGAGATGACAATTATGAGTTCAAATAAAAGGCACAATTTAGTAAATCAAGGAAAGCCACCACATCTGATTCAATTTCTAGCCACATACAACACAATAAGTAGTGAGAATCCATAATGTGACACAAGAACAGAAGAAAGACTGCAATAAAAACTTCAGCAATGGACTTACGACAAGCTTCTAATAGTGCATTACAGCAAGATGCTGGCACTGGAGATGAAGGCAACTCTCGGAGGAAGTACTGGAAATTAAAAGAAATTTAAATGAAAAAATTATCAGTTTCCAAGATATGCTGTAATTGGAAAGAGAGGAAATCAGGACTTTGTTGTGAATCAAAAATGGAAATACCTTGACACAATCAGCAATAACATGTGCATCCTCCTCTGGGGAGAACTCCATTTTCCCTGAAATGGTGTTAAAATTTAGAAAGCCAAGTTGTCACCAAGAGTATTTCTTGTGTAACACTACCATTTATCATTGCTTCTTCATGTGCTCTAAACTATATGGGCTTGATTGCATAACACCTCAAAATCTTAATTTTCCTAAGCTACTGCTAATGTACAGGTGGGACAGCTAAACTTCTTGTGTGTAGTAACCTACAAGTGCTGTTAACAGCTTGTAATTTATCCAAAGGAAACAACTCTATATGAAAACAAACCCTGCTCATATTCTTGAATTCGATGCTCAACATCATCAACATCAGCAGCTTGCCGCAAGATGCCTTCCACTTTGACTCCTGTTAATCAGTTTCAAACAGTCAGATTCAATGACGGTGAAAAGAGAGCATATTATTGCCTTACAAACAAATAATGGAAGTGGTCCAACAGACTTAGTGCATCTCATGGTATATTAACAAAGGATCATAATGTTGGAGATAATATTAAAAAAATTGTTGTAGTAATATAAGAAAAATCAGAAACAAAGGGCCTGAGTGGATCCTCAATTGCTAAATGGTTCGTATCTATATGATATAAAGTCAATCCCACATACATGTACCCCCTCCCCCAAGGTAGGGTGAGAAAACAACAAAAATCTGACAATATCAGTTGAAGAAAGTAGTAGTTGCATCACAACTAGTAATCACAAATCACATCGATGGTTCATGAAGTGAAACCAGTTATTATATACAACAGTCAGTTCCCCCCTCATGAAATCTATGAAACCAATCAGACATTATCCTGTCACAGATTATGTACACATTACCATTCAAATAGAAGGAAAAATATTCAAGGAAGTAGCTTAACCCAGTTCCATAAACATGCATCTTAATATGTGCAGCAAATAAAAACACCCACCATGCTCCTCTATAAACCTAAGAGCCTTTTCCAGAAAGGATGGAGATCCATCAACTTCTTCTAAAGCAAGTAAGATCGGTCTGCCAATGACCAAAGATTTCCCAGGTCGCTTGTCCATTGCTAAACAGGGGAAAAAATTAGTATGTCAATGATCTGATTGCAGGATAACATTCACAGATTGCCATGCTGGCTAATGCAGACAATACCAGAAAAAATATAAAGATGTTAAAATATTAAATGGGAGGAGAAAACCAAGAATAAAGGATGAACACAAAAACTAGACAATCACAAAAATGGGAAAATTTTTTCATAGTTTGTCCATGTAAAAAGTAGAGCTGCTCATATAGAACAAGAATTCTGCCATTAAGTATCACAGCTGTCACCTAAGTGCTTCAATGGCTTGAACATTTTTTTGTTGTTTAACCCATATTATTTCTCAAAACCCATATGAAACTTTTAGTTCTCTTTTGCTGAGAGAATAAGAACCAAAAAAAAAAAAAAAAGATACAAATATTGCACTATGTCTTTGCATAAAATCAGTGATAAACTAAAAAAAAAAAAGCCATACATTGTTCAGAAGAGCCATTGACTTCATCAGCATGACCATCTTTGAAGATACCATTTTGACCCATCACACATGCAGCATTTGGTGCTTGTGCTAGAGCATTCTCAAGTGCAGTTTTCCATTCATTTAAATCTTCTGATGTTTCAGCCTGCATCATCAATAAAAATAACCAGAGATCATTAACCAGAACATGATCTTAGCATGAAGATCAGAAGAAGTAGACAAAAAAATGGTCCCTAGATCTCATTTCTGCCCCATGAATTTTTTTATTATAATACAGGATTTCTCTCTATAAAGTGCCACTTGACTCAAGATTCCATTTTTGAAGTTTTATTTCAAGAAAACTTGTATCATATAAAATTAAAGGCCAGTACAATTTTCATTGATTCATTGACCAAAATCTCCTCTAATGTTGCAGTTGGTTCAAAGGTCAAGACTGAGCATTCTAGGGAAGAGACTGCACCAAATTGCAGGCTCAGTTAGATAACTCTTCACTTGGACCTTTTGTTTGGCATGGAAAACAAGCTCACAGCTCATATTCATGCTTGCTTAATCATTATGGCAAGCGTGCGTGCCAATAAGCTCAGTCTCACAGGATCATGAACAACTTTGATCAGCATCCCTATCAAGTTCTACCAAAATGACTGTACAAGCTTAAGCTTGTAAGCAAAGAACCCATCTGGTTCAAGACTCAGTTTTATACCATTTAATTCCCTATGGCTAACCTCAATCAAGCTCAAGATGGATTAAATGTCCTCAGGCAGCTCTTTTGCAGCTCTACAAGAATATAAGGGACTGCAACAATGATGCTGAACGCAATATTGGGGACAAAAGACAGGCAAGAAATACAAGAAAACCTTAAGGGTAAAAGCTCGTCCATCACGACCATCAGGAAAGAGAACAGTCAACAGCTTTTTGTCTTCCTTGACAACCACACTAGACATCATGCCAAGGAACGCCACAGAGTTAGTTCAATACTATGGGCAACTAATTCAAAAATTAATAATGTCTAAATTTAAAATGCAAGCCAACCTGCCTGTATTGTTGAGGTCAATGCCACCAAGGGTCAAATTTACTTCACCTGATTTTTGAGGAGTAGTGCTCTGAAACGTTAACATGTGAATACACTTAGAAACTTAAAACATTCCAAGTATCAATGACAGAAAGTAAGGGGAAGAAACTAAAGTTTCCATAATTATCTACTATGTGTCAGCTACTTACTGGATCACTTCTGAAGAAAATAAGCGAAGTTCGTGTCAAGATAAACCAGCGCTTCTTCCAGGAGGTCCATCCAATCCCTGCACAACAGAATTGGTGTGAGATTTGCTAGCAACTGTATGGCTAATTGTTGCAGAAAAGGACAAGTTACCAGTGTTTGTGTAACTGTACGAGAGCTTAATACAAGAGCATTTAAGGTTCTAGGCCCCCTTATATTTCCATTAATCCTAAAGTGTAAGCAGATGCATAAACCAAATCATCAGAACACACCTTTGGATGATATGAAAAGAGGCCCGCTCTTGAACACCTGTAATAACAACTTATACTTCAGCCTTTCCCAAAAAGGAAAGATTAACACAAAAATTGAAAAAAGAAATCCATATAATACCAAAAAAGAAAAAAAAAAAACATATCAGACGGCAAAATGACCTGATTATTAGTGGCAACAACGTACATCGATTCAAAATCACATCATATGATCATTATGATCTTACTATTCATATACAAAACGAAACAAAATTTATTAAAAAACAAAAAAAAGTTGAGGAAATAACGGTATTGTCATTGCGAGATCCTGGCAGTTGCGGCTGTCCTGGAGGCGGAGGAGGAGGTGGCGGAGGACGACCATCTCCCTGCAAATGATCGCCGTATACAAAGTCAAGAATCAAGAGAGAATCAACATCCAACTCCATCGCATTGTTTGTGGCATTTGCAGCGAAGAGTACCTGAGACGATTCCGTGTTTTTGTTAGCCGTCATCCTCTGGTCCACGAAATATCGAAAATCACATCTCAGTCCTTGATCAGCGAGGCGCAGAAACGATTACTCGGCATCAGCGGCACCGCATTGTTCAGAATCTAACGCCAGCAACCCCAAAAATAAAAAAGAAAGTCACAAGGGCAACCACCATAATCGTAACGAGAAAAATCGAATAGAGAAGATGTACCTTCATTTAAAATAAAAAATATATATATATATATATATATTTTTGGGAATGTCGAAGAAATAAACAAAGATTTTTCTCTATCTTTCTCTCTCTGTGTGGCGATTTGCGCTGCTTGGCATGACTTGCCCCACCAGAGTCCAGAGAATTGGTTTCCAACGGAAAACCGCTGCTCAAGCAAGAAAAAGAGGGCCCATGGAGAGCGGAGGAAGGGCCTTTTCTCCTTCTAACACGCGGCACCCGTACACGTCACCCGGATTCTTAGCTTCTTCTTCTTGTCTCTCTTTCCATTCCACTCCGTCTAGCCGTGCATGTTGGAGGGAAAAAAACAAAAACAGAAAAACAAAAAACAAAGAACTATGGGATATAAGGGTAGCTTCGTAATTTCATGTCCCGTCACTGTCTGCTTTCTTGCAGAAGGAAAAAGCGCGGTAACCCTTTACCTATGACCACCTTGATGGCTTCTGAGTTCATTTCAGTTTTCTTTCAGGCTTCAGTTCTCTGGTTCTTGGTAATGGAGTCTCCTATTATGCCCATCAATTACGTTGTTGAATGAGAAAGTAAATACTCAACAGTCCAATTCTTGTCTTATTTAACAAAAAGCATAGACTCGAATCTCAAATTGTCGTCACCAGGTCATGAATTTTTATTTGACTTTTGACCTAAGGAAATAGCTCCAATCTATACGAGGGACGGGACTTTCGTGTTTTATCTGAAAATGGCAAAAGCATGCAAAAGGAAATTTTTAAATTTTGAAATTTTTGTTGATAAAATTATTAATATGACGTGATTTAATAATTTAATTTTAAGATATATAATAAATTTAGTATATTTTAATATTTTTATTAAAATATTAAAATATATAATTAATAATAATAATAATAATAATTTTTTTTTTAAATTAATCAATTTTATTTTACAGCAAAATATCGATATTAAAATCCGACACCTTATGTCGTTATTCACTGGGAGCGTGAGACAGAATCATTGACATGATAAAATTCCTTTGGCTTTGTTGTTGTTTTCTGTTTAACTTTTTCCCGCCTTTTTTATTTCTCGCGGTGATGAACTGTTCTATTTGCAGTGATCTAACGGGGGAGGATGAGTCATGTCACGTTCACGTGATCTTTGAATTGTTGGTAGTGATTTTTACCTTTTGGTCGTGGGAAAGCAACTTGAACGGTGGATTTAGATAGTAGATATTATATTAATTTTATATAAAATTATAAATAAATTATATTTAAAAGAAAGTTAAAATAAAAATATGAGTAGAAGTGCCGATGCCATCATTTTTAATGATTTACTTCCTCCATTCCTTAGGGTCCGTTCGAACCCCAAAAAACTGTTAGGCATGATGCTTCGCAATCGATGGCCGCACAAAAAAACAAAATCTGTGACTGCACCATGAACGAGAGATCACCTCTGATTGATGAAGACCGCATGTGCGCTCATTTTTCTCCCTTAACTAGCGGGTAGGATTTACACCGTTGGTGGGGCCCATTCACACCTCTTGGTTAATCCGTTCTTTTTTCTTTGGTAGGAAGCATCGTAGAGGTTGCCAATTAACATACTCAATCAACGTTATACGTTTATAGGAGCGTGGAATACAAACCCTTTATATATTTTTTTGGCGTGACACGTATTTAATGCCACCACTTAATCAATCCATTATCGCTAATAAGAACAATGGTAGCACAATGATTAGAGTGAGGATATGACAGTCAAAATTATGACATTATATTTTAAAATTTTAACATATTTTGTGTTCAGATACTGGAATTGTCTCACTGGTTCTAGTTCTAATAAAATTAAAATTAAACTTAAATTAAAATGCATTTCAAATATTTTAACGTAATACTATAATTGGAGTTTCAAATTATTCTTTAATTATTTGGCTGCCCCCCAAGTTCGTTTATTGTGAAAATTAATGTTGATGGGCGTTTCAATTCTAGTATCTGAAAACCCAACGTAGGAATGTTTCAATTGCGAGGCTTTGGGAGAGAGCCCATGACGAGTAGAGAGTTTAAGTTGGCCCGTTAAAGGTGAGGTTGAGCCAGGTTTCATTAATCTGTACGTTAATTTAATTGAATTGATTAATTAATATTCACTGTGTCTTAGATTTCTGATGTTACGACCAAAATATTCAGTTGGTATTAGAACAAAAAAATGCATAATATGCATAAAGAATTCGTTCAGAAAAAAAAAAAAAAAAAAAAAAAAAAAGGAATATGCTTAAGGAAACGAATTAAAAACGTTAATCAAGGAAGATACCAAAGACACGCCCATCTAAGGTACGTGCGTGCCATTGGGACTTCAAGCCAACTCCAATCCCAAACCACCACGGAATTTAAAATCCTCAAAATTGCCGAAATACGCTCTATTTATTCATTTAATTAATTAATTATAAAATCACGTGAAAAACCTAAACGCAAAGCGGCGGACCAGGCGGCCAGCTACAAAGCCCTCCCTTCCTCCCCTCCCTCGCCCGAAGACAGCAAAGAAAAGAAATTAGAAAAAAAATAAAAACCTCAAAATTGATCGAATTTAAGGCACGCAAAACACATGTTAGTTTGTGATTTTCAACAAAAAAAGCACATGTTACTATTTGCCTCGGATCGCTCGAAAAGTAATGGATCGGATTCGAATTGGATTGAATTAAATTAGATCGGCAATTCTAGGGTTTCGAGAGCGCCGATTGTCTGGTTGATTGAAAGGCGAAGGGATTTAAATTTTACTTAATTAAGGCATGGAAACGGAGGTTTCGAGTTCGAATCCGGTGGGGTTGAAGGGTGACAAGAGAAGGGAGAAGGATCCGGTTCGCGTGAAGAGGAGGACGTTGCAGGCCGTGCTCGAGGAGTGCCAGAAGGCTCTTGAATTGCTTAGCAATGCTGGCGGCGTTGACGATGATGATGACGACGCTAACGATAACGACGGCGGTGTCAAGCCCCATGAGGAGGAGGTGCAAAGCCAGGACAGCTCCTCCGCCTTGCCTGCCGACAGAGAAGCCTACGAGGTGAGGGTTGAACTCTTTCTAGAGTTAAGGTTTTGGGTTGAAATTAGAAAATTTGAAGTCTAAAAAAGCACGTTTGTGTTGGTTAAACATCATTGGGGAAGTCAAGAATATTAATTATGACAATAATTGCTCAAAATTAAGTACTGTGTTATTGCTTGGATGTTTGATTTCAAAAGATCTTTTTTTTTTTTAGGGGGGGAGAGAGAGAGAGAGAGAGAGAGAGAGAGAGAGAGAGGGAGGTTTTAGGGTAAAGCAGTTGTTTGATGATTGATCTCATAGATGATGAAAAACTGTGGAGTTTCTATTGTTGGTTGGGTAATTAGTGAGCTTGATTGACGGTCTACTACTAGTTCTTTTGTTTTTTCACTCTCCTTAAAATTGCACAAGTGGAAAACCAAATGATTTGCTGGCTTGTTTAGGCTTTCATAGAAATTATGTGTAGTTGATCTACCAGTAATTATGACTTTCAATATCTGGCTAAGCAATGTAATTTCTAGCTTATATTTCTTAAAATGATGTCATGCTTGAATGATAAATCTTTTTTAGCTGTTCTAAATAATTGTAGGTACAAGGATATTCTTTGGTCATGGATTCCTAATTGCTATTTATTTTCTTTGCTGCTTTTTATTTTTCCTTCTGTCTTATTAAGTGTTTGGTAATATCTGGACATGGTATTGCCACCTTCGTTATGAGAAGAAGATTTCAATGCCCCTTAAGTTTGGAGTGTAAGGTATCTATAATATGCAGTTCTAATTACAGTTCTCTCCATTGGTAATCATGTTTTTAGGTTAGATGCTATAACAGATGCTAATACTTCAGTTTCATGTGATATAAACATGGTTAAGTTGATTGGGGTTTTTACATGGATTGGCTATGTTAATTGGATGGTACAAGAAATCTGCATGGGTGCATAACCTGTCCTTATTTGCTTCATTCTGTTCTTGATTGAAATTTTTTACTGTTTCATTCGTGCAAGTTGCAAATTTGAGTGTATCATACAGTTATTCCGGCCAAAATAAAATGCTATTCACATCACATCCATTTACTTATTGCAATTTATATGTCTCATTCTTGTATTAATTTCTTCTGCAGTTGTGTAACCTTCTCAAATCTAGAGTCAAAGACCCTGACTTCCTTGAAAAGCTAGAATCTGCTCAAGTGTCACATCCACAAAATATTGTTGGTATGTTTTTGAATCTTTGACTTGTCAGATTTTCTTGCAAATTGTGTCTTCAAGTTGAGATATGGTACTCAAGCATCTGATTATACCTTAAACATTAGCTTTACAATGTAAGTGCTTGGATGAATAAACCATGTTTCCTCTTTCTAATGATAATTGAGCTTTCATATGGTTGCAGAAGAAGTAAATACTTGGGATGTCATCAGTGAAAATGATCTTTGGGAAGGTGAAAATTCCAATTCAGACCAAGAAGATTATGTTCTTGTTCAGCAGGAAGATATAGTAGAAGGCATTGCATGCTTCATGGCTGCCTATTTGTTGTCCCTTAAACAGACTAAGGTATGCAAAGAGATGCAGGATTTGAAACAAATTGTTGATTTTGTTGCTAACTAAAAAGGTATTCATATTTGGATTACATAAGTGTAATGGGGCATCTAATGTATGTCATTTCACTAAAAATAATAGTCTGCTTGATTTGGCAACATCATAAAGGACTATATTGCTTCCTTCTTGAGATTTTGATTTTTATGATCAAAGTATTCTTATTTGGATGTATTTTTGTTTGCAGGACTTGACCCCCAATCAACTCCAAGAAGGTCAGTCTATGAAAAGAAATATATATATATATATATATATAGAAAATTTAAAAGAATTACAAATTAACTATTAAGTTAATGTCAAATACTACAAATTATAGAAATTTATTAAAAAAAATTAGACCTTAAATTAAATACTATTAGACAAATGCAATTTGCAGGTTTATTATATTTATTGAAAAATAAATTTTTGCTTGTATTTTATGTAAATTAAAAAAAAAAACTAAAATTATGAGTACTTAAAAAAAAAAGTAAGAGTAACTTTTTTTCTTTGTGATGAAAACAAAAAGAAGAAAAGAACTAAAAAGAAAAATTAAATTATGAGTATTATATATATAAATAGAGAGAGATTATTCTTACTCATTTGTTCCAATTCCATTTTATTTGAAGTTGTTTGTCATTAGTTTGCACAGAAGAGTTCTGACACATGTCAACTGTTATATTAGCTCTTAGCAAGACATTCTTGGTAAAAAAGAGAAAAGGAAAACTTCGAAAGGCATGGGAAGGAAGCAAAGTCATTTATAACGCGGCATCCTGGGCCGCAACTGCGATTGGGTAGGCTGTTTCTGTAACATTCCATTTGACGTGGTGCTTGTTTCTTTACCACATTTACAATATTGTTGGTCTTGTTTGTGTCATATTTATTATGCTTTCTGGTCTTGTGTAACCCTTCAATACAGTTTACTTGGCATTGCTGCATCTTCATGCAAGATTCATATGATTGATATTTATAGCCAATGGCAACTCCTTTCTGACCTCTGTTCCCTTCTTTGTGCTCACTTGTACCTATCAGGATATACCAAAACCCTATGATAGTGAGGGCTGCCTCAAAAGCCTTCTGGACCTCTCGTCATGTTATATTGAAGCTCCTATGATACTTCTGTCATTGCTCGAAGAATGTTGTAATGCTGGGATTCACTGTTGTATTTATGCTTGTGCTACCAATGCAGCTGCTGATTGACATGTTGTAAGCCATTCTTTTCTTGCCACAAGTTCATTGAATTGTCTGATGTGATTATTCTTGTAAATATTGTTCCTTTAGAAGCAATCTGAATGCAATTCAAATTTGTTGGCAAAATGGGAAGTTTAATTTCTCTGTCTTCCGCTCCCTCGTCCCCATCTGCATTTTAATTTGTCCTGTTTACTAAACTGAAATTCCTGTATATGCAATTAAGCAACGCGCGGTGTTTCTGTTGAATTTTTCAAATTCCAGACATGCCCTGTATTCTCTAATTTGAACTTATTAGCCAGTCGGAAAGAGTTTTCATCGTCAGCTTGCCAACGGATTCCGGGAAGCGACTAGAGCTGTCCGATCAAGTGCCAGGCCTAATCTGTCACCTTGTCAAAATCGTGGACATAAGGCTCATAAGATTTTCCTTTTATGGTGCAGACTTCATCAATTTAGTTACGGACTTCAGGAAAATGACACTAATCGAGTCAGAAGAGTTGAGATTCAAGTGTCATGTCTTGCAATCACTATCCCAACAAATTCGCCTTCTAAAATGGGGTTTTGGGCAACCTTTTCGAAGTACTTGAAGCAGGAGATGCCCGCGTCTTAATCATAATTTTTTCTAAATTTCCAAATTTTGTCAATCCTTAAATCGGCCAGTTGCGTTGATAAAAGATTAAGATAAACCCCTACGGCCCTACCCATACCCTCGATATTCCGCGATCAGGTCATTAAAGTTCTATTATCATCTGTCATTGATTTGCTTGTAATTAAATTAGCAAAATATTATTGATTGACCGGTCAAATATAGCTGTGGTTAAAAAATGCCACAAATAGAGCGTGGCAAATGACAGCATCGAGAGGAACACGAGCCAGGTCATCTAATGCTTCACCTGGTTAATGTCCGTTACAGGGCGCACAAGGGAACGATATTATATCATACCATATACTGTAAATGTGAAGACAAGGAAAATTCCATGCATGACTGACACCTCATTCACCAACACAGCAAAAACACAAGCCTCTCCCTGGATGGACTTTTCAGAGTAGAGCAGCTGAACTTCATGCTCTTTTGGAATAAAAAAATGACAGCTCCATCAATCCGGAAATATGCAACGGGATCATCGGTCAATAATCTTCATCAGGCCAATGAGATCTCAACTCATGGGCACCTTCTATATTCCAAGTTTGTCAAATTTCTGGTTCATGTAATCACAAACTACATTGCCTGCTCATCACATCCATGTCTAGTAGTAAAAAGTGTTATCCTTGTGATTGGGAGCATCCTTGCAAAGCATTGAACGCACTTCCATGATGGATCTCGGGGGCTCAAGATCTTTCTCTTGCAGTGCATTCCCAAGTAGCTGCTGCATCTGTGATGCAAAAGTATCATCCAAGACCTGCAAATTAACGAAAGGTAGAGAAGTGAACCCTGGTGCTAACAATCAATAGTTTTCAAATTTAGTCACAGATAACCCCCTTTTAATGACCAATAATGGCGTTGCTGTCTATTAGCTATTCCAATAGGCTTTTCATTCTCTTAACAAATTTCTCACATGGAAATGACCACATTGTGCAATCATTTCTAATCACATACAAAATTTCTTCGCAAAAGTTGACCCTTGATGGAAGAGTGAAAGCATGATATCTACCCAAGCTTTGAAAGACTGACTCTAGATCATTGTGGAACATTGATAGAAATTGATGCCAGCTTCAATGACTAACATCATTTGTGTGTCATTTTCAGAAAATACCCTAATCAAAAAGAGCCTGCTTGAGGTTATTAAAACATTAAACCACCCAAACATACCATAAAGATTTCAACTGGTGTACCATATGTTTTTCAGCTTTATTGATTTAATGAGGTGAATCCTATGACTGAGGATCTGATATTAAACTGGGTACTTTGGACTACTGAAATTGCAAATGCAATACAAGTACTCACCGACACAGCAATTCGTGAACCTTTATACCATGACCTGTTCTCTTTTCTGTTCTCCAAGAAACTCAGAACATCCTGCAAAGGGACAGAAAACCCCTTATTTCTAAAATATGAATTGATGATCTCTTGGCCTGTGAGATCCAATCCTATTAATCTTACCTGGCCCATTTGGTCCCAATAACCTCGACAGATCGCAATAAAAACATGAGTCTCAAAAAATGAGTGAAGGTGATTAATTGTATTTGACAGCTGGTCTTTCAATGGCTGCATTCTAGCTCGTATATCAGATTCAACCACAGATTCCTTCGATTCTTGGAGAATCTTTTTCAATTTTGTAGCATTCTGCAACTTGGTCTGCAACAAGATAAAAAGCAAATCAAGGACACAATGCTAGAACCAAATGAAACAAAATAAAGAGAAAAGCTGAATAGAAGAATAGAATCATGGTTGCATGCCTATATAAAGCAATAAGTTGTATCACAGGCCCTGCACTCCACAGAAATAATCATGGCTGAGTCAACTATCCAAGTGGGGGAAAACTGCATCTGAAAATGCATTGTGCATGAAACTAAGTAGAAATGAGTTTGTAATAAAGTGCTAGGCATTATTATGTTAACTAGGGCCAAACTAGATACTATCCTTGAATCTGAGAACAGCACACACCAAAGTTCATATAAACACAAAGGTGAATTTTTTCCCTTCCTGACAGCATTGCACCTCTGATCTTTCTAATGACTTCTACCTGAGCTATTGCTAAAACGATCTACTCATAAATTTATGTTTTCTTCCAATCTGATTATTGCAGTAACTCCGTGAATACATCCCTGCCATTGACTAAATGATTCATGGGATAAAAGAAAGAAATTTCTGAGATGACTATGCTCTTTGAAGAAGATACCCACATTTTCCGCCAGTTTTTCTACCACAGCTTGCAGATAACTTCTAAATTTGGCTCTCAGCATAACAGTAACTTCGCTAAGACGCTCTCCAGGAGCAGTGTTCCCACCATCAGGTATGCATGAACCCCATGATTTGAGCTGAGTCTCTATCTTAGGCCGCAGGACATCAAGCATTCTCTTCATGGAATTAAGCAGAATTCCCAGCTGAAAAGGATTGCAATTTCAACCATAGGGAACATTAGACAATAGCAGCATCCCAACAGTCAAGTTATTACTGCAATTAAACTATTATTAATGTTGTATTATTATTCTTTAAAAGAATGTGATATCATAGAAAGAGGACAAAAGCTAAATTAACCCATGCCAAGGGCACTAACCCATTTATGAATGAAGGTTTGCTCACCTCATCAGGCACAGTATATGAGCATACAGATCGTTTAGTAAGCTTCTTAACATAATTGAAACCAAATTTCTTGGGGGCCAAATTGTCCTTTAGAGGTGCCACAACATCTGAATATTGCTTGTCCAAAGCTTCCACTATGGCCTTCTCAATGTCAGCAATAGCCTTTGGTTGAAGCAAAGTCCACCCCCCCCCCCCCCCAAAAAAAAAGAAAAAAACAGTTCTGTTAGATTAACTGCTAATTAAGTTCAACAAAGATCAAATGTAAAAGAATTGTGTTTCTTATCAATTAAATGTAGCTCATGAAACAAAAGGCACAACTCTAAAAAGATAAGTAAGCCTCCACACAGCACAAGTGCCCAGCATTCTAGTTACAACACTGTTTTACTTTCCTATTCATACAGGTGTGTTTTTAAATTATTGGCCTGCATATACGTAGATAAAGGCTTGTTAATTAATGTCAGAGCTAACTATAGGAACCAGCATTACATTTGGGACTGCTCAGTATTTTCCTTTGGTCATAGGGACAACCAACCACAGTACTTGTTCATTTGACCATGGGTCCACACCTGACCTACCTTAAGGAACCCAAGAAATTTTATAGGCCTATTTATAGGGCAATGTCCGTCTGAACAACCAACACTATGGGTAAGAAAAAAGGTTCAAATGAAAAAGGCTGAAGGGTATGGAAGAAGAAAATAAAAATCAAGGGATAAAAAAGGGCATCTGACATACAGTCTCCAGCACAAAGACGTATTCAGGCCATCGGCAAATGATAACTTCATAGTTGTCCAAAGTCTCTCTCAAGCGATCATACATTTCATCAACAAAAGGAGTTGTAGAATGTTGCGTCCTTACTCCTGACCATTTGATCTGCAATTAAATAACCATTAGAATCCTGGTAACATTTGCAAGGCAACTGAATGCACTACAATTTCTTTGAGACTTAAACATTAACCATGATGAAACTAAGAAGATAAAGCTTCAAGTGAGTGTAACATACATGAATTCCATGCTGAAAAACTTAAGTATCTTTTTATACTGAAGCTTCACATAATTATACACAAATAATTATTTTTACTGCTGAAAAATGTACCTTGTCTAATTTACATGACTCAAGCAAAGAAAGGCGCTTATCTTGAATCCACAGCATGATGTACAAATGAAATAACTGCTTGGCATCCACACCCCCTTTGACAGGACTAGAAAACATTAAGGAGTGAGCTGAACCAATGCAAACAAATATATAACATTAGAGAGTTGCATTCCAAAGGGTGCTTACCTAATGCTCCAGCTGGCCAGATCCCTCTGAAAATCAGCTGTTGCAATAACAAGCTCTGCTACTGGAGGCGAAGGTCCAGTTGGAGGACATGCAAGCAGAAAAGCTCCCAATCTACTGCAAAGCTCTGTACTGTATATGGATGAAGATAAATTTGGAAGATCTATGAAGCTGCAGGCAAAGAAAAATTTAATCAGAGTGTGGCATATTTGACATCAGATCACCAAACTACCAAGGATAGCAGAGACACAACTACAAATGAAGTGCGTAGAAACATTAGATTTGAACAAAAAACTTCAGTTAACATCTAAAAGCCCTAGGAAAAAGCAAATGCCTGTGCAATTTATAGTCGAGTCTGTCTGGCAAGGGTAATAAAATGGAGCCTGGTTCCCATACCCTACCATCTAAAAGTAGTGAAAAAGAAAGTGTAAGAGGTTCTCAGAAAGATAACCCAATGATAAATGTATGGGAAATGCAGATCATACAAAGGAGGGGAAGAGAAAATTGCCAACTTGTTTTCTTACATCATTTGTTTCAGACAGTGCCACCAAATGTGAGAATTCACAAGGTAGAAACAAGTGATGCTCTTCTGAAGTTTGATAGGTAAATTCAAACAACAAGAACACAAAAAACAAATTGCTGAATGACCACAATTTCTCTCAAAGTATTACGACATTGCAAATATTCATGGCTTGTTTATAACCTATGTATGTCCACTTTCTTGGTGAGATTCAAACGTCTTGAATCAGAGATTAAATGTTGTAACTAGTAGCAATTGCAAAATTCAATTACTAATGCTAGAAGTCCAAAGTTGGACATTGGACCTTTTGGAGACATGCACAGATATCAACACTCCTTGCTAAATGATACAACATTGTCAAAATCAACAATCGGTCAGTGCTCCCTTGTGTAGACACATTGAGATGCCATGATCACAGAAAACTGTGAAAATCTAAGTAATCAATTCACAAGAGAATTTAGGATAAATCAACTACATGACATGCTTTTTGATGATTCGTAACACACAAAAAAATGAAATAATGCAATAAAGAGGACCAAACTCAACCTCTTTCCTAACACAAATGCAGTGACTTCAAGCAGCAGAGAAAAGAAAAGGAAGAAAAGAGTACCTGGGGAGAATATGTTGATTGTGGATTTCAATGTCAGTGTATCTCTTTCTTAATGTTCAGGCAAAGGGAAGTCATCTTCTGATAAGCAGTAGTCATAGCAACAGAATCCATCAAAAGCCCTTCAGTATTGGTGGCAACAAATTCATCTGTCTCAATCAAGTGGCGCCTTGATCTTTTTTTTGCAGATGCCTGAGGAAAACACCATCTCTCGATGATAAGGAGAAAAAAGAAAAATTAGAAAACATGGTCAGCATGGTCAATTTTTTAATTTCCTGTACCTGGAAATATCGGGTTAATTTTGTTTGTGCCTCAGGAGTCAATACGTCATGAAGAAGGGTATAGAGCTTGACAGCAGGCTCTAATGCAGGTGCTGCAAGCCCAGTTGCAGACTTGAAAACATCCATCATACCAGAAGGAGATGATTCATCTAGAGATTTATAATTTTCAAACACCAGAGCAAGTAGTTGTTCGATCTGATCCTTGATTTCTCCCAATATTCGGTTCTAGTGATGCAGTAGTCAGCAATCATTCACATTGTGTGAGAAGAGTGATGTGCAAACAAACAAACAGGAAATTATGAGTAGTAATTAAGGAAAAGTAACATCAAAATAGTGAAAAGAAATGAGGGCAACAGAATCCAATTGAGACCTTAACCATCATAATAGTAAATAAAATGAAGAAGATAACAGCAATGACAATCATTACTGCAGCATATTTCAAACTGAAAATTCTAAAGCATACCTCTTGATGACTCAAAATGTTCTTGCTGTGACTCTTCATTATTACAGGCATTAACAAATCATATACCAAGGTCAGGCAGTCAGCAGTTGGTGTGGCTACATCCATTATGTAGGAGAGATACCTGTCAAAAAATGGCATATTAGAAACTAGAGAGAACTGACCAAACGAGAGAATTAACAGCCTGTTAATGCATGCCTTGGTCATACTCTTCTAATCACAGAGAGAGAGAGAGAGAGAGAGAGAGAGAGAGAGAGAGAGACTGTCAGTCTGCATGATGGGTAAAATGGAAGTGTGGATGGATACATTAAATATAGGCAGAGTAGTACAAAACCAGCCCAATAAACAGTTATATTGAGTTCAGATACATTAAATATGCAGAGATTAAGTGCAAAATGTTTACCTTAGCTTGGTATAGACTTCAGAAACCCCATAATATGAGGCAAATTCATTGAGAAGCCATTTCCATGAACCATATAACAGTAAGTTCCTTTGTTGAAATCGTTGAACCTTCATAGCAACTTCTAGAACGAGGTCATAGGCAACTGTTTCAGCCACAGAGCCACACTAGGATAATAGAAGCATGAATCAATAACATAAGTCTATTTTCATAAACAGTGGTATACTATGAAGCTTATATGTAATGTACATTCCATAAACTTGGCCATCTATTGTGAGAAATTACAGAAAAAACAATAGAATTGGTTTGGTGAATAGGAGAGAAGTATGTTATTCTACATTTATTGTCTCTAAATTTTGATCAGATAACAAACCCAGTGCATCTTACAGTTTCGCTTCTTATTTTTTTCAAATAGCTCCTCTTTCATCATTAACCATCAAAACATAACCATTCGAGGAAATACTAAACCTTGTTCAATAATGAATCACTAGCAGGATTCACATTGAAAAAATTCAACTCTAATTACTTCTTTTATGCATAGGCTGGCCTTTTAGAAGGCATCAGGGTTTGGACTAGCACCTTCATATTACCGTCATCAGAACTTGTTGAATAATTTACATATAGCTGCAGTTTTCCTACAAGCTCATGCTCTGGCTCTCGATATATGGACCACCAGCGCAGCTTATCAACCTGCACCCAGTTTCAGCATGAGCTTTAAACCAGAATAATAACAATTGCTGATTGATTACACGACAGTTATGAATATTACTGGATCATCGGCAATAGCCGCAACTTGGGCAACAACACGGCCATAATTATTTCCCTTTGAATCTTGGACCTCCACAATTAGATCATCCCCTAGACTGTCTGGAAAGCTGTAGAGTTGTCAATGACTCTCTTTGGTAAGATTAGGAAATAAATTGAACTGATTATTGATTGTTGGGTTCTTGTACATACAAGACATGGGTTTCACCAGAGCCAGGTTGCATGCGGATGGCATCTTCTTCTGTTGTACTCTTCAGCCTTAAAGAACAAAAATACGGTTCTGGCAATGTAGATTGATGGAAAAGGGACCATTAGAGAATGGATAATACGGAGGATTTTACATAAGCTGCTCAACAGGTTCAAATGTCCATGTGAATAATAAATGAGAACTCTTATATTTAACCATTAAACCAAGCCTATGTCAAGATGATTCCTTTAAAGTGATAATGACTATTTCAAAGTCTTATGTCTGGATGGTTCCTAATGATACTAGTAATTGGCCTTAATTGGCATCAGGATTTCAACTTCAGTACCTTGTACAGCCTCATATGATGATGAACTGTTACGCAGACTTGTAACTCCAATTTTAAGAAGTCCAGAGACTTGTTTTATATACTGAGTGCCGGCATGCACATATGCCAAGCTTTGACGTGAAAAAGAACGACGTGCAGGTGTACGAGGTGCAACCCTGATTTTCCGAAATGCTTGCCAACTGTGCACAATAGCTGACTGCAGCTTAGAAAAATGATAATGTACAAATGCCATCTTTATCTTTGGCACCTTCAAGGATGACATACTGCAGCCAGTCGGAGGATCAAGAGTCATTTTGACTCTGCGTACTGCACAATGAATGAGAAGTGAGGAACTTGCAGAGAGTACTCAGACTGATAGACAGCATAACTTGGAGAAACATTACCTTGGACCTTGATCTTCCCAACAATTTTCTTAGGCTTTGGAACAGCTCCTTCATTCCCATGCTCAGATGAGTGTTTTACCAATAATTCCTCCTCTGATTGCAGTAGCATGTACTGTATGCTAAAATTCAAGAGAAGAGGTGCAGGAATAAATTGATGGAACATTTAATATGATTATTAAAACAACATCATTGTTCACACAACATGCATATTAAATGGCAAATCATGTTGTACATGATTGTCTAAGTTAATGTTTCTTATCTCAAAACTAAACATGTAATGAACAGAGGGCAATTGAGGAAACATTTCCCAGGGTATTTGAATACATCGAAAACTTAAATATTTTGGCAATATCATGGAGAAGAAGAGATAATCTCACCTGAAGGCCTCTCTTAGCAAAGCACACTCATTTTCCAAAAACATAGGAGCTTCCATGCAACCCCTTGCCCAAGCATGGAGGCAAAGGCGCACGCATCCATCATAAGCAATCACAGCGTGCCATGGGCCTAAAGCACTGTATTGATTAAATAGGCATAATTAATGGCCACTGTAAGTGACAAGAATGGGCCTGTAGTTGTTGTGTTGGTACACTTGCCTGGCATGAAATGTTGGGAGTCGAGCAGGATTTGAACCAACAGATGACGATATAGCTCCTCCACCAGTGGTTGTTCTGCAAGCAGATAAAAAAATAAATTTGAAGGCCATGCATTGGAACTAACACTTGACTAGTTATTTTCATGAAATTTCAATAATGTAGAACATTTGTGATAAATATAGGATCACTAAGTTGCATGCTCTACTGATTCAGCCATTAGGCATCACAGACCTTGCAAACTGTCCAGAATTCTTGTTTGCATCACCATTCTTTACTTCAATTTCTGAAGTAGTGTTAGCTTTAGTTGGATCAGCATTGGTAAAGAAACCACATGCATCACCGGTGTTTGTAGATTTATGCATTCTAGATGCTTGTTCAATGCCTTCTTTGATCTCATGAGCAGAACCACAAAATGGAGGTGCAGTGGGAACCTCAACATTCTCATAAGAAAATTTAGGATTCTCCAGGTTCTTGGAACGAAGATCCTGCAAAACAGTAGAAGTCAGGGATAGAACTGCACAACACAAGCATGTGGCCCATTAAGATAAAATTGTGGACATAGCATATGTCACCCATGAATGGCACCCTGACAAGATCTAAGAGTTCTCCCTCTTTTACATGCCTCTATCAACTTAGAAGCATGCATATCCACGTATAGAAAACTCCGCTATTTGCCAATATATTTATTCCAACTTTTACATTAGTTTGGCAACTCAAGAATCAATAAAATATAACTAAATACAAGACTACAGCACTTTAACATAGAATTCGTAAACACTTGATTGCAGGATTTCATTACACATTGTATAACATATCACAATCAAATACCTGCGGGCAAAAATTCCAACCAAAATTAGAACAACACTAAGACAAACCTTTCCAGAAACATATTCCGCATTGGCCCGGGAAGGAACACTTGAGGCATACCCCTCAGAATCTCGCAGCCTACTCCTAGGCAGTGCACCATCAATGCTGCCAACTTGAGTGGTGGAAAACTCAGAGCTACCGGCTGAATCCGACTCCACCTCATCATCATCATCATCTTCCGTATAAACATTCCTCCCAGCTGCATACCTCCCGTTCACACCAGCCAACCTCTCAGCTGCATTTCCCCGTCTCTGGGTCACTGTTTCCATAGATGAACTAACATCAGAATAAACATACTCACGCACATAACGCACACTCCTTTGCGTGGCATTTCCATATCTCTGTGCCATGGAGTTGGAATTTGGGATTCTTTCGTCCTGAGGGGACGAACCCAGGGAATACCTCCCTCCATAGACATCATCTTCGCCCGAATCTGTGGTAACATCATCGTCGGAAGCAGACCGGCTATTGTCGGTATCCGCCCGTCTGGTTCTAGACACAGGGATTACCGTTGGCGGCAGATGTCCACTCCTAAATTTGGACGGCGGAGGCAAGCCAAATCCTCGGCTGCTTCGAACGTTGGCCGTAATAGGATCAATCCTGGGCCCCACATTCGACTGTAAGAATGTGGGTTCCTTCTGGTTCTGGAATACACAACATAATTCAATTTCGCTTACTAAATTTTTCTCTCAAGAAAAAATAAAAATATGACTAAAATGCCAAAAAAAAAAAGTATGCGTGTGTATGGATAGATCTCAGACTATTGAACTCTTTTCAAGATTTTCCATTAAAATAAAGCATATAAGGAAGGCTGCGTTTTAATTTTACCTCTCGAACCCAACGAAGGGCATTGCTGTCCAGTCCTTCAGTAAACATTTTGTGTGTTTCACCTACACACAGACAGAACAGCACAATCTCAGATCCTAGAAAACATACAACATAAAACTTCTAAAGACATGCCGGGCTGTAAGACTTGCACAGGGAAAAGCAATGGCAACTCACGTAAGATATTCAAGCTCTGCGTTTCACACAGCCCCCAAGCTCGGTGAAAGTGAGATTGTTTTGTTTCTACCAGAAAGAGAAAGAGAGAGGAAAATATGTATGTATATATATATATATATATATATATATATAGAGAGAGAGAGAGAGAGAGAGAGAGAGAGAGAGAGAGAGAGAGGGAGAGGAGATCAACTCGGGGGAAATTGAAAGTTGAAGCAGATTAGAGAAAAGAGAAGACTAAAAAATGTTTGCTTCTCTCAAGACTCAAACGCATTCCATGTCCAGTTCAGCTGGTCGCGTGCGCGTGTGTCCGTGTGAGAGTGAGAGTGAGAGAGAGGAGAGGGGCAGAGCATTTTGGTTTCGGAAATATGAAGGGTTTTCCATTTTGGTTTTTCGAAAAGGGAAAATTATCAACCTAATAATGGAAGCGGAACTAAATCACTACTACAATGGCTGTTTTAAAATTGGTTTTCCTCATAAAGCGACGCCGTTGGACGGACTAGTCCGTTAGTAATTAAGAGTTATGACTCCTTTTTCCAGATCAAATGTGCTTCTTATCTTTAATTAAATGCTTGACTGGAGCATTATAAATTAGATTCTAAAATTGTCCGATAATAAAGCACTCACGTAAGGAAAGGAAAATGTGGTGGTGGGGTGGGGTGGGTTGGTGTTAGCGAAGAGAGTAACGGGTAAGTGCACGTGGCAAAGGAACTCCATTTTTATCTGATGTTTTTTAAAACATTAAAAATGGAACGTTGTACGTGGGGGCCACTTTTGCTCTAATTTCCCGCTAATATTTATATTTTAAAATCTTTTTTTTAAAAAAAAAAAAACAAGGGAATCGTTCACAGAGAGGTCACATGGAGTGGGACTGTGGAACGTGGGTCCCGAGAGACCCATGTTTGACATTTTCCTTGCTCGTTCGGTGCGAGCGCCGTGGTATTGGCCCATCGGCTGTTTTCGTGCGTGTTTTGTCTCAACTCAAAATGACGATAATGCCCATCGGACGCCATATCATCAGACCACACTTCAAAAAAAAAAAAAAAAAAGAAAAAAGTTAATTTTGGGAGATCGTCATTTTGAAATTTGTTAAGACTCCTGTACCATGCCCATAAAATTTGGTCCACGATTGACGCATGTAAAATGTACGCCGACTCCAACTCCAAAATGTTCCCGACTAGACTTGTGCCCCCAGCAATCCACGTGGGTGGCGGAATCATGTTAAACTTTAATTCGAAAATATTTGAACATGGCATTGCTTGTTGGTAAGAAGACAAAGGAAGATATGCACTTTTGGATTTCTTTTTTTATTTTTTTTTTTTCAGTTTAATAGCTTGTAATTAATGTTGGGCATATACATTGAGGCAAAGTAGACAGAGCAAATGACCATGGTTCGGACCAGACCCGTCTGCTTACCAACCCACCTACCGTTCCGCAAGTAAAAAGCCACGAAGGGCAGCTTTTTAGAACGAACAACCGGGGAAGCTGGACGATGGTGGACATTGACAAGCATTCCTTTATGGATAAGTAACATTGGTAACAATTCTTGGTGCCACCATGTCTAATACACAAACTCCAATTTCAAACACACAAAAATGAAAGCATTATGCCGTGCTTGAAGGATTAAGACCTGAAACCAGATCCCAGTCATATTTGAAATGGAAAGGAGAGACTACCATCGAGTGCAGTTCTATGGCCTACTGAGCATTCGATGAACCCAAAAAACATAAGAAGAAGAAAAAAAATCTTAGGACACTTTGATCTCAAACAGTCTGCCTCAATGCCTACGAATGATGAAGTCATTGAAGAACATCTAAAATACAGATAGGCAAGGGGCGCCTGTTGCTATAAGACAACAATGTCAACATCGGTTTATTGAAGCTCTTTTTTCAGCCACACAAATGCATTGTGATTGCTTCTACTGCATATACAAGTCATCCAGATTACATTCCCCAAGAAAGACTTTGATGCTGCGGGGTGAACCACAACTGCCTTCAGCTATTAATGCTCTGTCATTGGCAGCCATATGAGTGATAATCTTGTATATCATCTCGATCTGCAGCAATGAATTAGTAGAGGTAAGCAAAACAGTTCATTACTCAAATACCCTTTGGACATGGGATATTTTTACATACATCTTCAGGAGCATGGCAACGATCAGCTACCTCCTCCAGCGTCAATGGCTCCACGGGCTCTTTGCAGCTGAGAAAGGTATAGCACAACAATCACAATCGGTGAAGGTAATCTATTTCAAACTCCTAAAAGTGGCTTGTAGTTGTAGGTATCAAAAGCACAAGAAAGGTTGATGATCTCCTACAACACCATTTAAAACAGGAAAGAGGGGGAAAAAACAAAGAAACGATATCCAAAAGGTGATTGTTTAAGCTTCTGATGTCATTGCATAAACAGGTAGATGCAAGCTCATTTCAACGTATTGGCCAATGGAGGATTAAGCGTAATCAAGCATATCTTTCAAGAAGACAATTTAAGCAGATAATGGCATCAATCTTGGTCTGACAATTCCACAAAACTTAAAAGACATGCACATGGAGCACAAGGCACCATAGACCACAGAGATGACAGATCTCACCTGGCCTCATTGAGTACAGCCAAGACCCGCTTCTGAAGAGCTAACACTTCTCCTGCCGCCTTTTTCCCAGCTTCTACACCTAAGAGTATTAACACAGCGATCAGACTGCTTAACAAGAATGCATCAATCTTTACTAAAATTGCATGAAATCAAGAAGAAATCATAGACCACTACAATCATGATCTTTAGTTTTCACTATCAGCTCTAACCATCATTTAAGGAAAGAGAATATGGGCATCTACCAGGCTGATGATAAGCATTAATGTTGACAAGAGAGGCATATATCCCAACCGCTCGCTCGTAAAGCGCAATCATAGCCCCCACTGATCTAGGTGTGACTTCTTGGACAGTGACTGTTATAGACTCCCGGTCATTAGCATACAGAGCTGACCTAGTTCCCTGTAATGCATTCTCAGAATCACAATAGAAAAAATGAAATTCCATATGCCAATATAAATCTTTGGTAGCATTATGAAATAGCTGTTCTGATATATCTTACCTGTAGCATGCCAAAAAGGTAGTCGCCACATGTGACACCTGGTTCAAGTTCCCAATCATGACCAGGGGGTCTATCACGTAGGACTTCAATGAATGTCACAAAGAAATTGTGCACACCCTCTCTCAGTTGTTGAATGTAGCTATAAATTCAATAAATCTGTGCATCAGAACTCAGAACAGAAATCATCAGAATGTTCATTACATGCAGTCACACAGGATAAGTATAAATTACGCATGCTGATCTGTGCTCCCTTTATTTCCATAGACACTGAGCCCTTGATTCACCTGCAAAGCAGAGGTCTCATCATCCAAAAACATGAAAACCTACTAAGAGTAAAACATATCTAACAATAGCAAAGAGTTTCTCCAAATATCTAATCCAAAAAAACCAAGATTGTGGGAATCTCTCCATGTTAAACTGCCATTCCTGCTGAACTAATATTGGAAAAAATTCCAACTAAGTCATTGAGTCAAAAAGAGACTGAGTTTTCAGTAATGTGCACATCCAGGAAGTATAACTCAAACCAAGAATTTCCATGCAACAAAGTTAATGCCTTTTGCCACAGTCCTGTGTACTTGCAACCATAACATCTTAAACTTTGTATCTGTGCAAATACAACAAAAATGCAGAAAAATATAATTTTCTCCTATTGACTGGTTTGTGTAACTAACTCCCTTATTAGGATACTGTACAGCCAGAACAAGACAAAACTTGTCATTATAAGAGGAATAATGACAGTTCAAACTCCTGACTGATTGCACATACCCGATTACCATCTAGGTCAAACTCCTTCCCAAGTGATTCCATAACTAGCTGTTGCAGATATCTACTAAAAAGTAAGAGACTGTCCTTGTAGGGGAGAACAACCATATCCTGCACAAAGTACAAAGGAAAAATTCAGTTGCTGTTTCAGTTGTCTTAAACATTACAAAGTCAGCATGCCAATATTTGAAAGTAGCAAAGAGATAAATACCTTGGACCCCACCCCATCAGAAGCCCAATACCAGCACAAAGCCAGTAAAGCTGCAGGGTTATTCCTAAGCTGGAAGAAACAAAATATATCAATCAGAAAGGATCAATAGTAGTATAGAAGCAATGGACAAATAAGTTATTTACTGATCACAAATTTTTTATTGTTGTAGGAAATTATTTTCAAAGAGTAAGTTTATAAGGCCTGTTTTCCAAAATCCAACAATTTATAACCTAGGGATAAGGGAAGGAGCTCTAAATTTCAAGTTCACATGCAGATGGGACCATAGTAGGGATGCGCATTAATTTTGTACAGAGGCATGTGTGCAACAATATAAATATATATTAGCTCATACTACAAAGTTTTAGTAACCCAAAACTCTTCAACGAACACTAAAGATCCAACAAATTAGGATTATTAAATCAGAGTTACCAACTAAAAACTGCAAAGTATTTGAATCAATAAACATTGGATGGTTGCCTCATCCATCAAAAAGGTTCTTATCCTCAGAAAACATTGAAGATTCAACACTTACCACTGTGGTCCGAGTTGACTCATCCATCAGTGATGCACCAGCAAGCATTTCTCTAATGTCAATCCCCTAAATCAAAGAAAAATAAAAAACAATGAATATAATAATCACAACAAAAGAAAATTTCAGGCTGTAAATTGAAAGATCATTTACCTGAAGTGCTGCTGGAAGTAAGCCGACAGCAGACATTTCAGATGTCCTACCACCCACCCAATCAAACATAGGAAATCTACCTAACCAACCCTCAATTCTTGCTGTGTTGTCTAGTAAGGAATTTTCTTGCGTTATGGCAACACCCTACATCCAATCGTGCATCAACATTTATATGACGAAAAGAATGACGGAAAGAAACAGCACACTGATTTTTGATAAGATATGACTCTACCACAATATAACAAAAGGCAAGAATTAAGTGATGAGGTGAGAAACATGTCAAAATTTTCATTATTTCCAGTAGTTTGATACCAGGTGTTACATATCTAACTAGATAACAGCTGACAACGATAGATAATTCCTGCTATCACCCTGCAATGGTGAGTACATCACAAAATGCAAAGATTAAATGATTCAAAATTTTCATCATTTCCAGTAGTTTGATGCCAGGTGTTAAATATGTAATTACATTACTGCTGATAACAATTAGATAATTCCAGCTATCACACAGCAATTGTGAGTACATCACAAAATGTAAAGACTAAACGATAAAACTAATATCAATAAACATGGCATTGATTCATTAAATGTTGATAGAAGCAACACCAGTAATTGCCAAAGCATAAGATCAAACAGAAAGCATACAAGAAAATGATCTTGCAATGCTGGTCATGACACAACCAAAGAAATTTCATGATGTACAGACTAACATATTGCATCTGGGATGCAATCCAAATCAGTATAACTGATGAAGTCCACATCAACTAATTCATTTATTCAAATCAAATTGAAAGTGCAAGCGAACCTGCCAACCTACATATAGTTAGATCAAGCCAGTGTTATCATAATGTTTTATTCTGATCTCTGTGCCAATTTAGAAGTGAAAGGAAATTTCTAAAGTATAATATGAACTAGGGGAAAATTAATGAAAGCAGAAATAAGAACCTGAGATCGAGACCTGTTTAGCAAAATCCAGGCCAGCTTCACGAAAGGCCTTCTGTACTTCCAACAAGCCATTTCTAGTTTCAGGTGTACCTCCACTCTGCTCAAAATTGAGACCAACATTTCAATTGCAACATTATAGTAGCATGTCGTATCATGAGTAGATAATTTAAATATACAGGTGTGTGTGTGTGTGTGTGAGAGAGAGAGAGAGAGAGGAGGGCGAGAAGGAAGGAGGGAGAGTTTGCAGACAAAAACAATACATAGGAATCTATCATTCCTAGAAAAGTATAATGCCTGTAAAGACCTTTGATATCACTATTACAAGTGTAGAAGCAAGCTCTGGTCCAAGCTGAGCAATCTGATGATCAATTCCTGCTGGATCTGTATTATCAATGAATCTTATCTGCCATAAGACAAAACAATTATCTACCACAACAAAAAATCTTCTAAAGCAGAGGGCGGTAAGATTGAATTTTCAGCTATTTCATCAAAGGAAAGATACAAAATCCCTTCAGTGGAGAAACATTGATAACAAGAACTTAGTTCATGCAGAAGCCCTGAACTTTTGCATCATCACAGGTCATGGACTGTGTGACAAATAAATTTCAAATAAATTCCAGTTTTCCTTTAAAAACCATGAAAGTAAACTGAGAGGATTCCTACATAGTGAATCAATGAATCCAGCTATTCTGATGTTTCTCCTGGGGCCTCTGAATCCAGTTGCCATTCATGATAAATAGCTTATCAAGCAAAATTTGACATTTGTTGTATAATCCTCTTTCTGATTGTTACTGTGAAAAATTTCTTCTATAATAACAAATTATCATATACTGCATAACAATGCCTTAGCAAAGAGACATGGAGCAACAGTGCAAAGAATGACAAGAGAGAGAGAGAGAGAGAGAGTTTTAAAGAAAGAAAAAGTGAAATACAGAAGCTTTTCCAACAAGCATAGGTTGGAGGATTATCAAAGAGACAGGTTTGCAAAAGGCACTGATGACAAAGAGAAAGGTTGCAGGAATGTTCATCAAAGCTAACAATCATACGACATACATAATTATGCTTCCTTTTCCCAGTAAGAAAGATTAAAAAATGTAATTGAATACCTTGAGAGGAGGATTATCAGGTGCCAGAGCCTCTGCAACAAATTGTGGTCCAAGCGCTGAACCTCCAATCCCAATGGACAGTATCGAAGTAAAACGGCCATCTGGAGAAGATGGGGGCTTAATCTGCAAGAGAAGGATGATTATGGTGCAGCTATACAGTAGAGCCTTATAAAAGCACTTTACAACTATTAAGCATTAACATCACTTGACAATCATCTCAGAATCTTCACCAATCCGTTTAGGCATTACATCTCGATTACGATCATTGTGACCATCTCACCTCCGTTCCCAATTTAAAAAGAAAAACTGAAAAAATGACAAAAAAAGAAAGAAGAGAAAAGGGAATGAAGAAAAAAACTGACCTTACCACTGACGACTTCGTCGGCAAACTTGCAGACAGCATCAAGCGTCGTATCAATCTGCGTTCTCAAGAAAGTGTTGGAAGCGAGGCCCGAACTCCTCAACCAGTAATGACCGACCATCCTGCCTTCATCTGGATTGGCAATCGCACCATTCTCCAGCTCCTCCATGGCCTTGAACGCCTTCTGGAACCGGGGCTCCATCTCTGCCACGAACTCATTCGTGAACCCGATCCGGCTCACGTCCAAGTACAACCCCAGCTCCTTGTGCTGGTACAGCCAGTCAACGTACCTCCTCCATAGACCGTTCGGGTCTTTCTCCAATCCTCGTTTCGGCTTCTGGGGCAACTTGTATTCCATATTCGATAAGTCCCCCGAGATCTCGCGAGCCACCGACTGAACCGGACCGGTTCTGGAGCGAGTCAGGAATGGGAGTGAGGTTCTGAGAAGTGAACAAGAACTGAGAGTGGTTTTAGGTAGAGAGGGTTTGGGCTTGAGAGACAGAGAAGATGAACGGAGACTCAAAAGAGAGGCCATTGATAGTCGCTTTGGCCTCTTGGCACTTCAGAACGATGATTTCAAGAGAGGACGACAGAAACAAAAAAATAAAAAATAAAAACCAGAGATGAATTGACGTATAAATTATATATATCAAAAAATAATTTTTATATTATAAATTTTATATTCTCTTGTCAAATAAAAAACGTAAGATTTTTTTTTAAAAAAATTATTTAATAAAATACACGTGCCAATTCATTCTGACTTTTTGTTTTTTTTTTGGGAGGGTCTACCGACCTTTTCTCCCAAAGAAAAATGGAAATGTGGTAAACAGCGTCGCCGAGGTTTGGTCCTGCGTGTTGTTGCGTTAGTTGCGTTGGTGTTTGGTCGGGAGCGCATCTTCTAGTTTTCACGCTGTTTTTGATTGGCAGCTTAAGAAGCATTGCCTGTGCGGTTTGACTCAACTGCCCGCTTAAAAAGTTAGTGTTAATTATAACAGTAAGGGTAATTTTTAAATTTTAAACTTGGATTTATTTTTAAGGATAAAAAATATTATAAATATATTAATTATTATATTTATAAAATATTTTTATTTATTTAATTTTATAGTATTAAATATTTTTAAATTTAAATAATTTTTTTTCTTATTTCATTTTCGTGTTGGTAGGTTTCACCCTCACTGTTCGCTTTCGACATAAATCTTGTGGGCGGGCGTCGGCATAGCTGGGATTTTATATATCCCGTTCGTTTGTTTTGTATGCGAACGGCTATCGCACGTGCGAAGAACTTTTCGAGTCGCTGGCGGCTCTTACGTATTTATTTATTACAATTTATTATATTTATTCATAATTTATCGTATAATTATAAATTTAATTTATAATTAATAATTTTAGTAAATTTTTAATAATAAATTAATTAATTAT
Source organism: Rhizophora mangle (assembly GCA_037832345.1). Taxonomy (NCBI): domain Eukaryota; kingdom Viridiplantae; phylum Streptophyta; class Magnoliopsida; order Malpighiales; family Rhizophoraceae; genus Rhizophora; species Rhizophora mangle. The sequence continues at coordinate 3,309,072 of JBAPLJ010000320.1, forward strand.
TAAAATGACAAAGTGATTTGATAAATTTAACTGATATAATTAATTAAAATAAAAGAAAAATTGAAGTGTGAATAAGATAAAATTACAAGGAGGGACTATGTGTGAAATTAAATGTTATTAGATTTAATTTAATATATTTAAAATTTAAAATAAAAATATAAAATTTAAATTTTATATTGTATGAAGAATGAATAAAGATAAAACTAAAATTATGGTAAATATACAAATTAAATTTTAAAAAAAAAAGTGCGAATAGTGCTTGATAGAGAAAGATTAACGTGAGAACCAAGAGCCACTGCCTTTTAGGAAGCGAGAAAGTCAGAGAGAAAACGTTTGAGAGTCCGTCAATTTCGAAATTAAAGAGGAAGAGGAAAGTGACTATTGTTTTGTTCTGCGAGAGGATCAAGTCGTTCTCTTAAAACAATGAGTTCTTTCTCAAGCATCATCGTCTTGACTTTCTCGCTCTCCAAAAGGCGCTCGGTCTTGGCCTTGGCATCGTTCTTTTCTCTCTCAAATGCTGTGAGATTCTCTTTTCACCTATTTTTTTATGTATTTTTTATGAGTTTAAAATTACAAGATTGAAGTCTCTGAAATAATGCTTATGTACTCTCTGCGTTTCCTTGTACTTAAGCAACTGACCATCAAGGCATCAAAGCAGCAAATTCTTACAGGCAGTCGGCTTCCCATTTCTTTCTTTGAACCCAACTTACATTTGAACATTCAAGTTATTATGCTTGTTTATGTGCATTTCTTTTTATAAATGATTTTTTTTTCCTTCAATTAAGCAAAATAGTAAAGGGGAAACTATACAAGGGATTAGTGGTTTTTAAAATTTCTATGATTCAATTCAGACTATTTCCAGTTGGTCCTAAAAACTTCACTGTATTTGTATGCATTTTTGTCACACCTATATATTTATAATGCATGATATATTTATTTCTTTGAACTTTTTAGCCTGTGATATGGCAGTCGACATTATATTGTGTCACACGTAAAATGGAAAAAAAGTATAAAAGTTTTGTTATCATCTGCCTACTGTGTGACATCCCTGTATGGTAAAATGTAACAAAGTTGTAAATTTTGTTCCAAGTGTGGACATGTAAAATTGGTCGTGTCGTGGCCGACACAAGGCTGTAAGAACCGGACCGGACTGGCCGATCCGACCGGTAAAACTGGTTGAAATATAAACCGATCTAAAAACCTGTGAACCAGACCCAGTTTTCCTAAGTTGACCGGTTCGGTTAAAAAAAAATCATTAAGTTAATTTTTCTTAGATTTTCATTATACCACGCTCTTCCCCCCGCCTTAGGCCTTAGGCTTACCGTTGCTTCCCTCGTTACTTTATACTTCTCAAAAAAAAATTAAAAAAAGGTAAATTAATTTATTAAGTTATAAATTAATAAATTAATTATAATTTTTTAAATTAAATTAAATTTAAAAATTTATAATAAATTTTTTAAAATAAAAATTATACTATTTAATATTAAATATTATTTTTACCAATTTAAATCCAGTTGAACCGGCTGAACTGAAAACTGGTCAGCTTTTCTGGTTCAATGACCGATCCGGTTCTGAAAACCTTGGGCCGACAGAATACATTAATCTTTGGTGTCGTGTTATGCTGTGTTCAAAAATTTAAACAATAAGGTTAGCACGATTCATAGGCCCAAATATAATAAATTCACGTTATATTGTGTCCGAGTTGTTAATTGTGTTGGTCTTAATATTTATTAAAAAATTTTATACATATATATAATATAATTTAAGTAAAAAATAAAAAAAGTAAAATTTTTTGATTTGAAAAAAATATATAAATAAATTGTTTTTATATGAAATTTTATTAATAAATATTAAATTTTAATTAAAATTAGTTAAATTTTTTATTTTTAATCAATAATATTGTATTATATTTTTTAATAATTTAATTATATTTAAATTATATAAATTAACATATAAAATTTTGTCCTTATAAATTTTTTTAATTTATTTACATAATAAAATTTTTTAAAATATTATATTAACATCAATAATATAATAAAAATAGAAACAAGTTCAGAACGGATCGTGTCCTGCGCGCTCAACAAGTTAAAAGAATTCAGCTCAGTCTAAACCCAGGCGGCAGACTGTGTCTAGCAGAACCTAACACTGTTTATGTGCACATCGTGTCTGAGTCAGCCCGTCTGGAAGTCGTACGGAACCAACGCAAAGGTCGTCCGTGTCTGAATCAATCCAAATCGAATAGTACCAAACCAACTCCCAAGTCGTCCAGCCGGTTTTTACAACATTGTAATGCCTACCAAATCAGGAGGAGAGATCGGCCTATTTCTACTGCTTTTATGACAAATTGCACAACTAGATGCCTCTTTGGTTCCCACAATTTTATTAATTTTCTTTAATGTGTTTGCATAATTGCATTCATAAAATGGTCAGTGAGATTTCCATTTTTGGGAAATCTGTTTTTAACCTTGTTCGAGAATGGAATACAACGCATGTTGTCCGTATTCAGAGCCGGATCATTTTATTTATCCTAGTTGATTGTTGCATTTGTTTTATTCATAGTTATTAATCCACCACAGTTAAAAAGGTCGGATAGATGAACCACTGACTCAGACCTCAAGTCAATTCGGTTCATCCAAAATTCAATTGAAATACTGATCTAAATCGAATTAATTCAATAATTAAATTATTTTATCAAATTAATTTAGTAATTTAAAATTATTTTTTAAAATTATTTTAAATTTTAAAATTATTGATTGTTGTATTTGTTTTATTCATAGTTATTAATCTACCACAGTTAAAAAAGTCGGATAGATGAACCACTGACTGAGACCTCAAGTCAATTCGGTTGATCCAAAATTCAATTGAAATACTGATCTAAATCGAATTAATTTAATAATTAAATTATTTTATCAAATTAATTTGGTAATTTAAAATTATTTTTTAAAATTATTTTAAAATTTAAAATTTTAAACTAAATATTTTGTTACTAATAAAAATTAAATATAAAATTAAAAAATTTAAAATAATAATTTTAATCTTTAATTCAATTAAAAAATATATTTTTAATATTTATAATATATATAATATTATATATTAAAATTGATAAATTTATCTTAAAATACTAAATAAATAAGTGTAATTTTAATCTTATAATTGTGAAAAAAAATATTTATATTTAGTTAAAATTCATATAATTATAGAAATTATGAATAAAAGACTTAAAATATGTATATAAATATTATAAAATATTAAATATAATTGATATTTTAATTTAACAATAAGTAACTTAATAGTATCTTTATATCAATGATCAAATTGAATTTTTTTTCATTATGATTCTATTTATTCTATCATTAGTTTTAGGCAAGTTTATAAAATAACATTTAGAGATTAATGTTCTACTCTTCTCATGTACCAACAAAGAGAGTTAATAAAATAACATTTTAAATTTTGTTACATAAATGTGTTTGTATATATAACATTTAATTTTTTTGTGCATAAAAAATGTTGGTAATATAAAAAAATAGACTTAATTATACAAACATCATCAAAATTGTACTTGATTTTTGTGAACGCTTAAAAAGTTCACTTATAGATATATTTGCCAAAACGAAAAAAATTAACACAAAAAAAAAAAAAGAAGCACACTCAAATACGATTAAATTATCACCTCAATTGGTGATGTTATGTGATTCGATTGAGTTTATTGGACTCAATATTATTAATTAACTTGAATTTAAAATTTAATAAAACTCAAATAATTATATTAAAAAGATAACCAAATCATATTAATTCGAAGAAAGAAAAAAGGACCCTAAAACTTTCGGGACGATGACGACGAAGACTGCTTCGGCGGTGGTTTTAGAACTCTAGGTGCTCGAGTTTGAGGTTAGAGAGAGTCGATTCAGTGAGTTCCTCCGAGCTGCAACAAGAGTGCATCGAGCTTCTGGTTCTCGGATTGATTTACATTTTCTCTGTAATGGTTTGTAATTGTTTGTGAAAAAACCAAACAAAGTTAGAATGCGTTTTATATTTATTTATTTATTTTGTTTAGAAAATTTTTGAGTAACACGAATGAATAGATTAAATGTGGAAAAATAATTTTTTTAAAAAAAAGAACAATGTTTTATTATTAAGCTAAATCTATTTTGCTACTAGGGACCTAACGAAAAATTTGAAGAAAAACTTAAAATAAGGGGGCAAAAAGAATAACTTATGGGAATTATTAATGTATATTGAATTTTAAATTTGGACTAATAATACTCTTAAAGTCCAATGAACTCAACTGAACAACATGGCTCCCACAAAATCAAGTTATTTTATTTTCGAGGTCTTATGCTTACATGTGGGAGGAAGTTGTTAGTTAACACGCCACGTCAATATACTTCATGAAATTCATCCACTTTAGTTAATAATGTATTACTTTTGATAACAAAATAATTTAAGAATTATAAATTATTATATTTTTAAAGTAGTATTAAATTTAGTATAAAATATTAAAATTGAAATTAATTTTGTATATTAATTAAAAATAAAAAAAGCTTGACTGTTGATAGAAAAAAAAAAAAAAAGAAAATAGTAGGAAAATAATTCAGTCCCTTTTTGACAAAATAAAATAAAATAAACAGTGGAAAATCCCAAACATAACCTGCGGACTCACAATTACCGCATAGGCAGTTTCTCCTTTCTGTGTGACCAAACGCGACAAACAAACGACAATGGCAATAGCCGCCGTTCCAGACAACCTGAGCAGAGACCAGTATGTCTACCTCGCGAAGCTCGCCGAGCAGGCCGAGCGGTACGAGGAGATGGTCCAGTTCATGCAGAGGCTGGTCCTCGGCTCAACCCCTGCCGGAGAGCTGACGGTGGAGGAGCGGAACCTCATCTCCGTGGCTTACAAGAACGTGATCGGTTCCCTTCGTGCGGCGTGGCGGATCGTGTCGTCCATCGAGCAGAAGGAGGAGGGAAGGAAGAACGAGGAGCACGTGGCGCTTGTCAAAGAGTACAGATCTAAAGTCGAGATCGAGCTGTCTGAAGTCTGCGCGAGTATACTCAAGTTGTTGGACTCCAATTTGATACCATCGGCGGTGGCGAGTGAATCCAAGGTGTTTTATTTAAAGATGAAAGGGGATTACCATAGGTACTTAGCGGAGTTTAAGGTTGGCGATGAGAAAAAGGCCGCTGCTGAGGATACTATGTTGGCTTACAAGGCTGCTCAGGTAACATCTGACAACAGCTGTTGTGGTCGGGTTCTCTGTTCGAAATTTTAGTTGCTTGATTGAATGTTATGCTGTGTTGGGGATTTCTTGAAGTTGAGATGATAGAAAAGTTATCTCCATGGTTTTGAATTTAATTGGGATTTTGTATATTTTATGATACTGAGTTATGAATTTAGGGAATTTCGTTGAAATTTGTGGAAAGCTTGGTGCTTTGACTTGATGGGGAATTGGAAAGGATCTTTGAGTCTTGTTGTCGTTCTGATGTCATTTTTTGACCTTGTTTTTGAAGGATATTGCACTAATCGATCTTGCGCCCACACATCCAATAAGGTTGGGTCTGGCCCTCAACTTCTCAGTGTTCTACTATGAGATTCTCAATCAATCTGACAAAGCTTGCAGTATGGCTAAACAGGTGAGTTTCCACATTTATACAAAAAGGTTTGGGATCGGTTAGTGTTGTCTGTCAATTGCACCATATTCACTTGTTCAGTATAGAATTGGTATTAGCTTGATGTGACTTCTTACCGTGAGTGAAGAATTTTGACACATTTTTTGCTGGCTTTTTGACGAGTTATTTGTTCCAGGCTGTTGTGCTGTTATGATTAATTTGTTTGATATACATGCTGATTAACATATGGTCCATAGGGAGCTGTCAATTTCCCACTTTGTATGTGCTTAAGTTATGTGCTCGAGTAAGTGGAAGTTCATAGACAGATTTATGGTTTTCCAAGGATGGGTTCATGTGTGTGAAGTCTAATAATCTGTTATAGAACAATAAGTTCTGCAGGAAGGAAGGCTTCCCAAAATCTATGGATGTCCTAAATTATAAATGAGCATAAAAGGCTTAAATTGCAACGAGTTAGTTTAAGTCAAGATATTGAGCTTTCCTAATGTATTCATGCTGTTTGTGTGCAGTAGACAGGAAGCTTAATGGAAATCAGACTTTCTGAAATTTTTTGGCTTAAAAGTTTGTAACATTTGGGATGTTCCTCACAAGATCCGCAGACTGTGGCTCTAGTTGTGTTTCAATGATCATGCTATTTGCATTTTACCAGAACATGCGTAAATCCTTTTCAGGGCCTTGCTCAAGGTTACAGAGTTTTCATCTGTGAATGCATGCTAGAGATAAACTAAAAATTTTTCCATCTCTTATGCAGGCATTTGAGGAAGCCATTGCAGAGTTAGACACTTTGGGAGAGGAATCATACAAGGACAGCACTCTGATCATGCAACTCCTGAGGGATAACCTCACTCTTTGGACTTCAGATGTCCAGGTCAGCGCCCCTGTATCTCAGTTGCCTCGTACCTCTCCTTTTCTTTATTAGTTCGAGTCCAAGATATTTCTTTGAAAATTGAACTAGTTTCATAAGCACTGAATTGAGGTTCATTGTATCCTTGCAGGACCAGTTAGATGAGCCCTAGAGGGCATCCTGAGCTCCCAGTCTTCTTTTCAAGGAGGTGGGCTTTGATTGTCATGATTTGTCGCGATTGCAAGTATATTCATGTAAAAAATTGGGCATCAAAACATGGACTTGATCGTTCTGAGTTTGGGCTAAACTTGCTTTGTTAAATTTCTAAAGCTATGTTTGGTAAGATTAACGAAGATTGTGATGTAATCATGTTGCATTACACCCTTTCTTACTTTGTTTGGATGTCTAAAGATATTGTAGTGTAATTGAATTGTGAATTTGTGACTACAAAATCGTCTCCACATTAGGTAATGTTCATTAAATAGTTATGTAATCGTCATTGTACCAATCAACCAACCAAAAATATCTTTTTAGACAAAAAAAAAAAAAAAAAAATTGCCCCACGTATGTGTATATAATATGCTTTATTGCAAAAGGGAACCTTGGTGGAGCATATGGCTGGCGATAACATGAGACGGTCAAAAAACAATGTGGCGATCGTGGAGAAGAATTAACAGTCTGGCATGTACGAATCAAAATGGATCTGCCCCAACTCATCCACGCTTTCATATTTCAAATCTTATTTGTAAAAACGGTAGATGGGCGCAATGCACGCGCAATTGTTGTCTTGAAGGCGCCCAAGCAAAGAGAGGAACAACGGACTGCAGACTGGAAAATTTAGATCAATAGGGAAACGAGATTTTTTATTACAGAACGGAAGCGCCCCATAAACAAGAATACTTTGCATCACCAACAACAAAATCGTCCAAATTAACAGCCTCGACAATAAATATAAAGCCAACGTGCTAGCATTAACATCCTCGATACATACAAAATGTAAACATGCCAAGCCAGCTGTATCCATATCTGGCAGGCGTTCAGAGACAGGTCGCCCCATTGGACAAACTAGCTCATCACTCCAAAAATGCAAATATAGGCTTTCAAATTCTCGCACAAGGACTGAATCAATCCCTTGTGCTGTTTTTTAGCCATTCTAGGTATGGAATGCTGCCGCCAGTAATGGGAAAGGAGATTACTTCTGGAACCCTGAGCAAAGAAACAGGAATAAATAATAAGGGGAACATGGTAAAGCTTGCTAATATTTACGGTGACAAATTTTCTAATTAGTTGATTAATTGGAACAAGTTGATCGATCTTCTCTGTTCATCTATTAAATCCAAGCAAAACCCTTTCCACCAGTTCCATTGCTCTAACATTTTTAATTTGCAATGAAGATTACCTCTAAGTTATTTACGCTTACTCAGATTCACGATTTGCGATGACATGTTCTGTAAGTGCTTCCAACAGGGATTTGCCTAGTCTTGATTATAAGTACCTCCTCGGAATCTGTCTGGATCTGCAACCAAACACAAGCAACTTACTTACGAGGGCACATTAGCTAAATATGAGCTTGGAGATGTTATTTATACACCTCACTCATTGTCAAAAAGTAAAAAAAAAACCTGAGAAAAGAAGACTTAATTAATCAGGAAAGAAATAACAGCACCTCTCCCTGTCAGTTATAAACTGATTGAATGCCCGTGCACAAGAAAAAAATGCATGTTGCACAGAGATTATAAGTCAGCAATTAACAAACAACCAAAGCAAAACAACTTATCATGGAGATGATTCCTAGAGGGGTTAAGGCAACGATAATTCACAGATACAGCACATTTATGGTGGGGACAATTCACATATAGCCCATGACAAGTAAAGACCTACAGATACATCATACAAGTACTGGTAGAAACTAACCAACGATCAGTAATGAACAAATGATCCATGTCTGTATGTGGGCATAAAAACTATCTGAAGATAAATTTTCAAATCAATTTTCTTTTCATTTTAGCCAATCGATAAAAGATAAGTCATGCCTTCAACCATACATCAACTTTTGGTTATGCACTTCGCATCCTCATGCTACATTTCTAGTTGTCTTGTTGTGACTATGGATGGAAATGAGGAGAACTCCTTTCTCTAGAAACGGTCAGGTGAACCAGTCAATCCACTCAGTGAATCACATCAGGATACAGTAAGAAGAGTTTGGCTGTAAATGGGGATAGGACTTCCGTACCAAATGCATGCATGCACCCCAAACTCAGATATAGACCCAACAAACCAATTTGCGTCATACAATTTTTATATGGGCACTACAGTTTGTGTTTGTCGGGTGGGTCTAGCAATAAACACATCTCCAAGCCATAGACCAGGTTTGGTCAGGGGAGGCTTAACTGTCTGCCAGAACAACCGACTAAACATGCAAGTCCATCAAGCAAATGAAGTTAGTACAGACCAATGCGCCCTCTCTCCCTTTGCCATCAAAAGAACCAAAGTACTCTTCTCTCTCTCTCTCTCTCTCTTTCTCTCTCTCTCTCCATAGCAGAGAAATCCTTTGACAAGTGGTTACAAAAATCCATACTAGCCATCCTTCTCCAAAAAATAATAAAACAAAATTTACCAAATGTATTAGCTGCCTTTGTGCATATGTAGTTTTACATTGGAAGCATTAGTGTGATGAACCTCCTGATGATATCTTTTGTCCATGTTCCTTCCCAGACTAGGCCTGACCCAAGGATACAACATCGAATTTTCTATTGGAAAAGGAAACAAAGATGGGAGTCAGTATACACAGTTATACACAGAGTATACTGGGCAAATTGAAGGGAGCTCTGCTTGCAACCTATATACCCCCCAGTGGTGTTCATAATGTTGATCCCAAGTAGAAGGAAATACTCGTCGCAAATTAACTAACGAACACTAAGAAGCAAGAGCCTTCAAGCAAATAAATTTGGAAGCAACATTGCAAAGCCAATGGTAGCTCAAAAGAAAGAAAACAAATGAAGTGCATGCCTGGGACTATGTTTACACAAGCTGCCAGTTTCTCTCGGACAATACCGTGAGCCAACTTCTTTCCTGCAAACAACTGGGAACAATTGTTGAGACTGCAGTACGATGCTTGAAAAACAGACTTTTTACTCGTATCACCTCAAATGATCATGCGGTTTATAGAAATTGAATGATATCTGTAGTACAAGGAATTTTGCAACAAACCAAAGATAAAAAAATAATAAGAAAATAAGAAAAGGGAATTTTCCTAAACATAGAAGAAAGTGACGAGAGTAAAAGAATTGTTTTCCATCAACTGGGGTTTCATTCAAAACCCATAATTGGCTAATCAATCATCACTTTCGAGATAAAAAAAAAAAAAAAAAAACCCATCATTGTCCTAAACATAAATAATTAAGCCAAAGAGATGAGTTCTTAGAGCTCCAACATCTTACTTATAAGTGATAAACGCATCGAAATGGGTCATTCACGACAACTTATAACGCCGAACCTATTTTCTTATGAATCGGTATCGCAATACATTAAAGAGCAATAAGGTCCTTAGGAATTCTTCAAAAAGAGAGAGAGAGAGATAGGAATGGGAGAGATTGAGCGCCGCCTGTTTTGATTGTGGGGGAGAGATTTGAGAGGCCCAAGCTTAGCACGTAGAACGCCCGCGACCGGGGGGCAGACGTCTTCGTATTGCTGAGGAATATCGGCCACTGCTCTCTTCTACTAGCACCACCGTGACGCAAGGCGACGTTTCGTTTATTAGAATCTTCTGGTTTTGACACGTAATCATTTTTTTTGTGTGGCTGATTAATCGGACGGTTGTTATCATTGTGGACTCTCTTGGGCTTTTTGCACTCAGTTAGCCACGATGCCCTCGGTTCACAGTGTTCCTTTTTGTTCTGACCCGTTTTTAGGTCCTGTTTTCAGAGGCAAACTGTGATTATTTTTGTGGCCCATTGATATCCCACAAACCATGTCATTGTAAAGGGTTATTAAACAAACATCTATCTTTAAGATTTCTTGAATTTTTTTTTTTCAAAAATTAAATTTATAAAAATAAAGAGAATTATTCTTATTAACCGGTTTACTGCTAATGCCAGCTCAGAAATATTTTGAGATGCATAAACTTAAATGGAATATTAATCACTGACCGGATGGGGTGGACCAAAATTGAGAACAGCACCCAATTAAAATAACCCAACACAAAGAGGCACCGAGATGTCATCGATGGCGTTGGAGGTGTGGCTAATGCCTAGACGACCACAATGTCACCAGCTCAATGCATAAAATACTTTAACCCCTTTTCCGCTTATTGTGTATCTCGTTTTATTGGCAAACATTTCTTCGTGTTGAAGTATCGGAAAGCTGTTAAAATAATGGAGTGGCGAATCTCAAGGACTTTTTGTTTGAGTTTAATAGGAAAATTGGCAGCAATAAATTGGTTGTTTCCAAGTATAGCTTATTCGGGCCTCGCCAATCTTTTATCCGAAATCTGGGTGTACGAAACAATTAGCAATTTAATACTCTGTGAAAATAAAATAAATCCAATCTGCTGCATTATGGCCCGTATTTCATAAATGATCTGGATAACAATTGCATGGGACAGAAATTGCAGAAGTTTGCTGCAAGGGTCAGGGGTTCTTGGAGACCATCCCCGCTAGTAATGGTTTAGCCGAGGTGCCACTGCCACATTATTATTAATTAAGTATTTGGGGGAAATGAAAATTTGTCGAGAATGATAATTTAGAATTCCGGGTTCGCTTACATGAACTTAAATTTGAGTCATCTATTAAACAAAAAAAAAAAAACAAAAAGAAAAAAGAGAAGTGATGGAGATAGATGGACACAAACAAGGGTCTTGCTTATAATGTATGTGTTGCAATTTAATGTTGGAAGGATGTATGAAAATGAAATTGCATTTGATGCCTCGAAAAGAGGGGGCGAAACAGCAAAATTTGACAGATTACGATCAGTAAAATGTAAAAAGACAACGAATGACCCTTTTCATGGGGAAAGGCCGTCAAGGAAGCAAACGTGTAAATGGGATTCTGGACCAAGTGAGAATCACCGTCAGCATCTGTGGTTTTGTGTGTGTGTGTGTGCCGGTAAGAGTAGTGATAACCTTTTTGGTGTGTGTGTGTGTCAGTGTGAGCGCGGGAAAGAGATTTAGTCAAATGCTGAGATCTGGTCATATGGCCCAATCGTCGGTTTCTAAGTCTGACGACTGACGGTCACAAAGAAAAAAAAAAGGGAAAGGGGGGGGGGGGGGGGGGGGGGGGGGGGGGGAGAGAGAGAGAGAGAGAGAGACAAACCCATATGGGCAAGAGAATTTTTGTGTATGAAACTGAAGACTGTTAAAAGGTGACAAAAACAAAGGTAAAATTCAAAGTGATAAAGGGGAAGAGCATTTCAAAAAAAGGGTTTTGATCAGGAATAAAACTAAACTAAAGCGTTAGAAATTTGTGTCCCTGACAAAGCCTCTCATTTAATAACCCATATTTTTTAAGCACGTGCTCGTGAATGCCCCATAGATCAAAAGCACACTAAAAGCATACCATTCTCCAATTTTTACTGCTTAGTTGGGTGATGATGCGTACAGAAAGGAGATGACATATATATATATATATATATATAAAATATTTTATATTATATGAATAAAAATTTATTCAGCATATAAGAAATTTATAGTGATATAATATAAAATCGTTTTGATTTTTTTTTCATGCATAATACCTTACGTTTATGTAACGGTTTTCTCCTTCAAGCCTCGTACATGCTATTAAATTACGGAGCGTCATAAAAAATTTACATTTGAGAAAAACTGGATAAAAACCCTCAATAGGCAAACGTAATAACGATAAAGTACGTGGGGGAGACGCTCCTAAATGTAAAAACAAAGGCAAAAAGGACGTGTCTTTTTGTGATTCTCTGAAACCCATCCCTTTAATTGCCTTTTTTCCTTTTTTCCTTCCACATCCCCTTGGATTTCCACAACATAGATATTCCTTCAAGGACATCGCTTTGCAAAATAAACCTGCAAGTGTAATGCGAATTAGTTCGACGCTTTAGGCAAGCAAATTTTAACAGTAACATTATCTTTATGATTAAAATTAATTACGAAAAAACAGAGTTTTGGTCACGTGAACATGATCTGTGGGTTAAACTGGGCCAATCAGATCTTCCAATTGAACAGGACGTTAAAAACATGGCATGGGGTTATATTTTCGTACTAATTTATTATGATTATTTTTTTTTTTTAAATAAGCCACGTCTGATGAAAAGGGCAAAAACCCGAAAAGTACAAGTGTAATTTCTTCGTTGATAGCAGGAGGTTTCCACTTGCTAGCGAATCAGCGGAACAGCGTCAGTGTGGAAAGAAAAGACAAGGTTATGGCTTATTGGTCGCTCTCTCTGAAACTCATTTGCAGCTTTTTCCTCTCGTCTTCAGTCTACACGTGCATATGACTAAAAGGAAGCAAAGCTTATCAATATCAATTTTAAAGCGAAATAGCGAACAAGAAAGAAGCAAAACAATCGTGAGGTTTTAGCAATTATACACCCCCCCCCCCCCACACACACACACACACAATGAGGGGAAGAAGTCAAACAATGGAATTTAGGAGGCCAAGATGAAAGTGCCTAAAGATGTACGTGAACATCAATGAGGGGGCCAATATTAAATTACGTGCAAGTTTATGGGTCAAGGTCGAATTTGTTGAAAATGTAAGTAAAATTTATGGGTAATTTTAAAATTTTTCAAAGTTTCAAAGGTGGAACCATGGCCCAACGAGACTCCATGTAACCCTTTATTGATTAATTGGTTTTTTGATTGGACTAAGTGCCACAAGACTCTACCTGTAATAAGCATGCCTTTTAGTTTAGTGAGAAATTATTTGCATACGAACAATGTTAATAAACACGTGTATATGTTAATCGTTGAACCGAATAGATTGTTTGAGTAATAATAAGTGTGGGTTTTTGTGTACCTTTTTTTTTTTTTTTTGGTACCCAATGATTAGTGTATTTGATATATATATATATATATATATATATATATATATATATATATATATATATATATATATAAACATAAACAAAAAAGTTTATGCATGTGCGGTACGATGTTTCTTAATATAATTAAGTTTATATTATAAAACAAAAAGTAAAATTGAAAATTCTAACTTCAATTTGATCGATATATATATATATATATATATATATATATATATATATATATATATATATATGAAAAGAAGAATAAATTGAAACAAACCAAAGCTTTTATTTTTATGAACATAAAAATCAGTCTCCCTCAAAATAAAAGGAATTTCAGCCTCCAATATCTACAGACTCTGGTTCGTAATAGCTCCCACATTATGTTACTAAATAGTTAGTAATTACAGTTGAATTTGCCATCTGTTTTTCCCGCGTACAGCCACCTTTGCTCTTTGCTTTGCGAGTTTTAAGACACTTGTACAAACAGTAACGCACTCTCTCTCTCGGTTAGAATTTAGGGATCCAAATTCTGTTCCTTTTGATATGAAAAATTCACGGTATAGACTAATTATCTTTAGATTTAGAATTATATAATCACACACACACACACACACAAATATATATATATATATATATATATATTTCTTTGTATAGTTTTTTTTTTGATTTAGTGGTTTTTTTTTAAAATTGAAAATTTTTATGTAAATTTTATGTATTCTTAATTTTATGTTTTGTTGTTATCAATGTTATTTCTAATTGTGAACTAGTATAAAAATAATACCAAATTTAATCTTTGCAATAAAAATTATGAAATATGATATTTTGATTTTGGATTACAATATTAGATTTTCACATTAATTTTGTTTTTAGGGAAACAATATCTAATCTAGAAAATGTGAAGATTAAATATGATAAAAAAGATTTAGTATTAATTTTGGTGTGTTCACTAATTTCTTCGTATTCAACTTTTAGGGATATTATTTTATATAATCTGAATACTCTCACTTTATATGAAGTATATGATCCCTTATTTTTCAAAGAGAAAATTAAATAGCTTACGATTGGTTTTGAGGCTTAGGCAAAGAGTCTTGTTGTTCAAGGGAGGTCACAACAAAGGAATTCTAATAGTGATGAAAGTAACATATCAAAATTGAAAAATGAAAATAAGACCTATAATTATTGTAAGAAAAAAGAGCATATCAAAATTAAATGTTATAAATTACATAATAAAAATCAAAAAGTTATTGCTAATCAAAAGGAAAAACAATTATAAAGCCTTGGTATAACTAGTGTAGTAGAAGATATATCCAGTGATGGATAACTTCTTACTATTTTGAATGACAACTCTAAACCTTACAAAGATTAGTTTCTTAATTCTGGTTACATTTTTCATATGTGTTATAATCAAGATTAGTTTTTAACATATGAGATAGTATTAAAAGGTATTGTGTTGTAGGGAAATAATGTAATCTTGAAAATTAGCAAATGTGCTCTTGTTTTGATGAAAGGACTTTTAAAATCTGTTAAGTTATATGACTTACAAGGTTTTATAGTTATGAGTGATGTGACTGTCACTACTCTTTCTTTGTTAGATAAAGATGCTACTAGATTATGACATATGCATTTAGGACATATGAGTGAGAAATGGATGGTTGAACTAAGTGAAAGAGATTTCTTGATGGACAAAGTACTACTAAATTGGATTTCTATGAACACTGTATTTTTGAGAAGTAGAAAAAGGTTAACATTAACAGAGGTATCAATAATACAAAGGGGATGCTTAATTATTTACATTTTGACCTTTGATATCCATTTAGGGTGCCCTTTAAAGCTAGTTCCATATATTTATTGAATATAATTGATGACTTCTTTAGAAAAGTTTGGGTGTTCTTTTTGAAATAAAAGAGTGACAGGTTTGTTACATTCAAACATGGAAGACTATGATTAAAAAGAAGATTAGAAAGTAAATAAAGCATCTTCACATTGATAATGATTTTGTTATAATGAGTTTAATAGTTTTTGCAATATAAAAAGAATTATAAGCACTTAACAATTCTTGGTACTCTTTAGCAAAACACCATTGCAAAATGAATGAATATGACTTTGATTGAGAAAGTACATTGTATGCTTTCTCATTCTAGTTTACCCAAGTCTTTTTAGGTTAAGGCTACTACTATAACATGTGTTCTCCTAAATCACTTTCCCTCAATTGCTATTAACAAAAAGACTCTAGAAAAGGTATGATTTAGTACTTTTATAAAATTATTCTAATTTAAAGATATTTAAATATCTTACATATATTCTTGTTGATAATGGTAAGATAGAACTTAGATCTAGGAAGCATCTTTCTTGGTTGTAAGCTTAGTGCTAAGGGATATAAAATATGGTATTCATAAATCAATAAAGTCATAATTAACAAAATATAATTTTTGATAAAATTATTATACTTACTAACTTGCATTTTGGAGATTCTTGTGATACAAGTTAATAAAAATCATAAATATAAGTGGAGCTTAAGATCAGTTTAGGATCTATACTAGATTTTACACCTTAGTCTAGTTCTAAAAGGTGAGTTAATGTTACTCCCTCACCATAAATAGTGGCTTTACAATATTTTATTGCTAAAGAAAAACCCAAAAGAGGAATTAGACCACTATAGAGGTATATGTTGAGGTTAATTTGGTTGTTTATGCCTTGAATGTGGTTGAATGTATTTGATTCAAGTGAAGAACCTACTATATATTTAGAGGTAGTTAGTTGTGAAAATTCTAGTAGATGGATGATTACTATGTAAGAGGAAATGGAATTTGTTCATAAAAATGATACATGGGATATAATGAGATTACTTAAAGGTAAGAAAGTTATTTGTTGCAAATGGGTGTTCAAAAAGAAAAAAGATGCACCTAAAGTTGAAGAAACCATGTATAAGGAAAGGTTGGTCATAAAGAGTTATAGTCAGGTTCAAGGTGTGAACTTCATATTTGTGTTTTCTCCAATTGTAAAATATAGTTTAATTCAAACCATATTTGGTATTGTGGGCAAATATGATTTTAATGTTGAGCAGTTGAAAGTATAGACAACATTTTTACATAGAGAACTTGAATAGTATATATACATATAACAATTGGAGGGTTTTGTAATTTTAGAAATGATGGACTATATATACTTACTGAAAAATTCTCTTTGTAACCTAAAATAATCACCTAGACAATGATATAAGAGGTTTGACTTATTTATGACCACTTATAGTTTTAGAAAATGTAGCTATGACAATTGCATTTACTTTAAAATATGTTATAATGAGTCATTTTTATATTTGTTCTTACATGTTGATGAGATGTTAATAGTAGTCAAAGATAAAGAAGAAATAAGAAAAGTAAAAACTTAGCTTTGTAAGGAGTCTAAGATGAAAGACTCAACGAGATTTTAAGAGAAAGAAAAATATGAAAAATGTACTTAAGTCAAAAAGGTACATTAAGAAAGTTTTTTATAAGTTCAATATGTAAAATGTCAAATCTATTAGTACTTTGTTAGATGCACATTTCAAATTTTCATTTGCTTTATCTTTGTAATTTGATGATGAGGTTGATTATATGTCACATATGTCATACTTTAGTGCAGTGAGATCTCTCATGTATACTATGATTTGCACATGTCCAAATTTATTATATGTTGCTAATGTAATCAATAGTTATATGATAAATCCTAATAAGGAGCATTGGAAAGAAGTTTAATGAAATTTCAAATATTTGTGTAGTATTACTGATGTTTGTTTGTAATTTGAGAGAACCACAAATAAGTTTATTGGATATGTTGATTCTAATTTTATTTGATGCCTTAATAAGAGAAGATTACTTACTGGGCATGTAGTTGTGTTTTTACCATTAGTAGTTATGTTATCAGTTGAAAAGTTATTTCATAGAATTATTGGAATTTTTAAGAAAATTATCTACTTAAATGAATTATTTGGTGAAATAAGTGGAAATCTATATATTATCAATGTTTATTGTAATAGTTAGGGTATTATTTTTCTCACTAAATATCAAATTTTTTGTGAAAAGATAAAATATATTCATATTAAATATTATTTTATGTAAAATGTTGTAAATAAAATTAGTATCATAATAATTTTATTGAGATTGACAAAATTTTTTTAATTATTAAATTTAAATTAAATTTAAATTATTTGATAATTATTATCGAGTTATATTTTTAAAAAATATTATTTAAATTAAAAAAAATTTTTTTTTATTAAATTATATATATTTTTTAAATATTAGAGATAATAATTTTTTTATAAAAAAAATTATTTTTTATATTAAAAATTTATATAAAAATAAAAATTATTAAAATTTTATAACTCATAATTAGTTTAATTTTATTTAAAAATATCATTGTATATATTAATTATATTAAGTTTAAATTTTATTAATAAAATAAATAATTTAAAATATTTTTATATTTTTAAATTAATAAATTTATTTTACTTAATTTAAAATTTTTAATATAAAATTTATATATTTTTAATTCCGTATTATATTGCTATTTACATTGTCCCTAGTTACACTCTCTCTATTCTCTCTCTACTAAAATCCCTTGTAATTGCCTCTTTCTCTCTCTCTCTCTCTGTTTTCCACTGGGAATTTTTCTCTGCCATTCTTATGCGCCCATGACCCTCCTCATCTCTCCCTCCCTTCACCCTATAAGACGCTACTCATTTTCCTCTTCTAAACCCTGGTTACAGCAGCCTTTTCAGCCCAAGAGAGAGTGATGTTGAGACAGAGATAGAAAGAAATACTGCTTGAATCAATAGTTTTCGCTTTTTTTTTTTTTAATGTTCTTTTGTATGAATATCTTATAAAGAGTAACCATTAATTCTTTGTTCTTCAATTCTTTTATACTAAACATTTGTTCTTTTGTTTAAAACATCCAAAATCTCGGTATATAGAGGCTTAAAAATCCACGCTTTTACCGTCATTTCCTGTCTATATCAAACTCTACAGCTTAAATACATTTATCAAAAAGAGAGAAAGATTTTGTTTTTGTTTTTGTTTCTGTTTTTTTATTTTTTATTTTGAGTGGTTTCGTATTAAATGGCACCACCGAGTTTTGACTGTGCGGTTTCAAACCTTCTCTGTGCTGAGGACAACGATAGCATTCTCGATGGTAACGATTACCATGCGGCTGTGGCAGCGGATTTTGATGCCACGTGGCACAATGGGAATCGTCGAATCCCGCACAATCAAGACAGGGCCTTTGATGGTAGAGATGCTGGACTGCCTATGCGGAGTGAGGAGTGTTTAGCATTAATGGTTGAGAAAGAGTGCCAGCATTATCCTAATGTTGATTTTTTGAAGAGGCTAAAGAATGGGGATTTGGACTTGGAAGCTAGAAAAGAGGTTGTGGATTGGATTTGGAAGGTGGGTTTTTCTTTTGAACAAGGTTTTATCGAACACTTCAAATTTTAATTGATGTTTACATTTTTGTTCCCCTTCTTTTGGGTAAGAATGGATTACAGGTTTGAACGGATGTTGTTTCTCAATCTGAAATGGGTTTGATGGGTTTCCTGGTCTTTTTTTTTTTTTTTCCCTTTTTCTGGGCCCGTGCTATTGCTTGATTGAATCTTGATGCATCTTTTTCTCTTGTGAAGTTGCTTTCTTGTTCCAACGTTCATTGACTAATGCGGGGACTTTCCTATCTGTTCCATTCAATTATTTGGATAATTCCTTTCGTCTGTGTAGTTTGGTTGACGATCAGTGCTATAATAACCTTCTATTGGTTGAATAGGCTCATGCACATTTTGGTTTTGGACCACTTTGTGCTTATCTATCAATAAACTACTTGGATAGATTTCTCTCTGCCGGTGAATTAACTGTAAGTTTGAAACTCAACCAATACATCAATATTCATTTGCTGTCTTTATTGCAATGCATGGTCTGTATTCATTAATGAATTCTAGCGGCATCTTAACTTTTTTATTGCTGGACGTGATATGCAGAGTTGTCAAGCTTGGATGATGCAGTTATTGGCCGTGGCATGCCTATCACTTGCAGCTAAAATGGAGGAGACAGAAGTTCCACTGTCTCTTGATCTGCAGGTTAAGATCCATCAAACATTCTATTTTCTTTGACCTGTTCTGTTTCGTTTTTAATGCAAAAGTCCTAATTGGTATGATGTTGACAGGTTGGTGAATCCAAGTTTGTGTTTGAAGCAAGAACCATACAAAGAATGGAGCTTCTTGTACTCAGCACCTTGAGTTGGAGAATGCAAGCAATTACCCCCTTCGCCTTCATAGATCATTTCCTTAAAAAGATCAATAATGATGAAACCCCACCTAGATCTTTTGTCTTGCAATCGGTCCAGCTCATATTAGGCACAATTAAAGGTTATTTCTCTCTATCTCCCGATCCCACTCACATTGGCAATGTGCTATGTCCACAGTAATTTCTCTCTGCAGTTATTGCAGTTTTGATGGAGATATTTGAGAGACGGTGTCTAATGCTCTTGTTTGGCGGGAATTCAATGCAGGGATTGACTTCTTGGAATATAGGCCCTCTGAAATTGCAGCAGCAGTGGCCATTGTTGTTGTGGGGGAGACCAAAGCGGTGGACCCTGAGCAAGCACTTTCTGTCATCTCTCAACTCGTCGAAAGGGTAATGTTAGTAACTAGGTGGTCTAAAACCAAAGGAAGAAACACCCGTGAATTTTGGTTTTGCCCTTTGCTTCAATGACCTTGAGGCTTAAATAGATCAATGAAATTTGATTTTATCCATGAAATTTGGTTTTGATTTCGATTACTTGTTTACATAGATCAATTTCCTGGATTCACGATTAAATGCGGCCTTTCTTATTGAATTCCCTTTGCATGATTTTCATCTTTGCAGGATAGGGTACTGAAGTGTGTTCAATTAGTTCATGATTTATTGTTGACTAATGGTTCTGCTAAGAGTGCAAGTGTTTCACTCCTCTCTGGCCCCCGGGCTCCAATTGGTTTCTTGGATGCCGCATGCTTCAGCTATAAAAATAATGACACAATTGCTGGGCTATGTGCAGATTCATCACAAAATGCCCCAGATGCAAAAAGGAGGAAGCTGAGCAGACCATGTGAAGTGTAGCTGTAGATGCACTAGATGTTGGATTACACAACTGTCTGTTTGATTTTGATGCATATAGAAGAATTGAGGTGTCTTTGATAATGCTGCCTAAGATGATGTCTAAAAAATTTACAAGAAGGAAAGGAAAGGATTAGTGGAAGGATTGGACAGGGAAGATTCAGGAGGGAAGAAAGCTAATAAATAAATAAATAAATAAATAATGAAGAAGAGAAGAGTCGAAAATATTGGTGAAAAAAGAAAATGGAAAATTGTTCTTTCTTGTGAGATACAACCTGTCACGGAGTGTGGGTTTTTCCTTAATTTTAGAAAATGCCATAAAAAAATGAGAAAGACGCCGTTCAATATACTTCATGTAAGAAGTATTTTTCAGTTGGGCAAGACACATGGCAAGAGATTCCTGAGTAAACTTGGTTCGTCTTATTACGATGAAATCGACGAGTAAAAGTATAACAAATCTACTCTAAGTTTTTATTTTTCCTTTTTTTTTTCTCCTTTTGCTTTTCAATAGACACAAATTGAAAAACAGTTTCATAGGTTTGACTCGTTTGAGTTTTAGTTGAGACGAGGAAAACACGTGGAATTAAAATAGGAAGGAGCAATCCTTAATAAATGGTATGATAGCAATAAAACAAGTAAATTAATCATATTTCACTTGATTTTATTAATAAATAAAATTAAATATAAAAAATTATTTCATTATCTACATGTATTTATTATATTATTTAATTAATATTATTAAGTAAAAATATTTATAAAAAATAATTTGTAGACATATTATTTAGTAGGTACTTTGTAAATTATAAAATATAAATAATATATTTTATATATTATACATATAATATTTAGTATTATAGAATAAAATTTTATAAAATTTATATGATAATAAATATTATTTATATAATATATGAGATAACATAAAAATGGAAAAAGGGAGATATTAATTTTTTTTCGCAGTGGTCACCCAACTCTAGACCTGCTAGCAATACTGCCAGCAAACCCTGTGTTTGACTATTTGTCCGGTTGGTCAGAGCGTGCGTTTCAATGTCTGCGGTGGCCAGTATGGTGGTCTCAATAGCCTTATAAAATACCTAGCCGTAAGAAAATCACTGGGAGCTCTAAAGGGTTTTTTAATTTTTTATTTTTTTTTCTGAATGGGGTGTGATGTTATCGGAAACAGCAACTGAATAAGATATACTAGACATCAAAAGGGGATTACTGTGGGTGTGGGAGCAACTCGCAGATTGCAAGAAAAAGAACGGAAAAAAATGGCCAACAAAATAGTTTTTACCAAAATACAAGAAAAAGAAAAGAAAACTGTTATAGGCTTCTGTTGTATGTCTGGATCCTAACAAAAGAGGGCCACGCGTGGGTTCATACCACCTAATGAAGTCACACATGTGCATCATTCCTGACACACCTATATAATTTTATGGATCCTAAAAATCTTGTCCAGCAATGGCACGGGAATCTATGTGCTGACCTGTGGAGGCCCACTGAAATAAAAATAAGGAGAAGGAATTCTTCCGATTTCTTACTTGGCCAATCTGGACCAGTCTTTCTCAACAAACATTACGACGTGCATTTAGTAAATCTTATCTCCGAGTTGCTAGTCTTGGAATTGGAACAAGGATTTCGCCAGGCATCAATCTCTGCTTCAATTTATACTGCCGTTGCTTGGTTGATGTTGAAAGCTTGGTAAAAAGAGGCACCCCAACATTTTTACCGCTCAGACACTAATGCCCAACGATACCATACGTTGGCAGTCCATGTTGTAAAAAGTTCGCATTCTGGCATCCCTGTTGGTGCTTGAACTTCACAGTGTTGCGGGCAGATTTTTATTTCCTTTTGCTTTTTCGAGGGGAAAACTATGTTGGAGAGGGAATGGGTTCCTGGCTGCACTGGTATAAATGGGTGTGAAAGACGAATAAATGGAAACACTATTAGGAACTTGGAACTTTACGAAACCCTTATGCCATACGTGCTTATCAAATTTGAGAACGCTCGGTGATACATAAATGACTCACCTTGGAACTCTTTTTTCAGCCATCTCACGGATACAAATCGAGCCTACCATTTTTATAAAAAAAAATTTATATTTTACACCCTATATTTAAAATTTAATAACAAGTCACATACCGCAATTAAAAAGATACTAAATACATACTATAATGTCGTTATGTACATGAGCACACACTAACATCATATGAAAAGTGGGGAGAAATACACAAAAAAAAAGAAAATTTTGTACTGTATGACATTTTTTTTCATTAGAGAATTTATTAGGTTTTGAGTTATATAATAAGAGATAACTCTTCTTATTTTCATATACTTCCTATTTCTTGTCTAAAACTATAATTTAAAATTCTAAAAATAAAAATATAAAATATTAATGACTGAACATCTCCTGAAATGAAAATTAATGTCGCTGTTTGCATCATTGTATGGAGCGTGGAGATGATGGTCGTGTTCCGGTAGCGTGGGCATAGGTTGAACCCGCCGAATGTGGAGCCCAACTCTTACACATTCTTTCCTCAGTTTGTTGGATGGGCAGCGGGTCCACATTCTCAGTGGGCTGGGCTCGAGCATATTCAGACATTTACACAGAAGAATAGTAAATTTTCGAATAATTTTTTCATTTAGGATACCTTTTAATCAAAGAAGAAATAACTGAGTCTCAGTCAATTCCAATAATAATAATAATAAAAAGTAAATAATCCAGCAATATATGATACAATGTAACAGTATCCTCACAGCAAAGTATCGGATTATACTATTAAAAGAGAAAACTATGGTGACTTCTGAAGAACTTACGGTGATTTTATTGCAATTTTTTTTTTTTTTTATAATGAGAATTGCATTGTAACTACAAATTCTGAAATTCTCACTTGTAACTTAAAAGTTTTTGAAATATAATTCTTTAAAAAAATATCAACAACATATCACTAAAAATTACTAATGTTGTTTAAAAAGTTATAATAATTTCAAGTTACTAGAATTGACACCTAATCTAACTCCTCTTTTTTTTTTTTTTTTTTTTAAAAAAAAAAGGTCTCATGTTATTCGCATAGAGACATGAGATGAAATATCATGCTTGCTTGAAATAAGAGAAATCATGGAAAGACATGACACATTAGAGCTTTTAATGGACAAAAAGAAAATTACACGTGCAATAATTTTCACAAATTAAGTTTCGTTGGCCCCAAAAAGGTTAACCAAAATTATCTCGTAAGATCCAATAGAACAGAAAATCACAAAAAAGATGTGCTTTTAGTTTTCACCGATGGCACGTGAATGATGTCTCAATTGCAGTGTCCTCAGCGGTAAAATGTAAAATGGAAAATTTACCCTTTTTTATGTTTGGGGGGGGGGGGGGGTGGTTTTGGGAGATGAGAGGACGCATAACGCACTGACCCTTCTCATTTCTGCAGCGATGTCATTGCTTTGCAAGGTTTGGAGAATTCGATTTGGGAATCCAGTCCAATCCAATCTAATCCTTCCACGATTCCATGATTCCACCGCAATTGAACAGCTAGCTATACGTCTATCATGAAGAGCAGAGGGGACTCAAAAACAATCATAAAAAGCAGAGGCTTACAGCTATCAGGGAACGCTGCTGCGCTCAAAAGTGGTACTTTTGGTACTTGATCTATCAGATGTTGACAGCTGGTTGACCCATGCGCAATTACACATCTCTGCGGTAAAGACGGCAACTTTTGTTTTACCATACTTGTCCTCACTCTCCATCAACTTATTTCGCTCCACTACTTCTTCTTTTGCAATATTCCGTTTGTGGTCCCTTTTTTCTTTCAAAATTTCTCGGCGTAGAAAGGAAAATTAGATAACTTCTGTTGTAGTTCGCGCATTTGGCACCAGGTCAGCAGCCTGCCCTCGTTGACTACTAGAGCGCATAGCACCAAAATACAACGTATGGTAGAGAAAAATCCATCGAAGTTTTCAACTTGTCTCGAAAGGGTGCACAATTTTTCAATCCATCATTCCGCGTGGTCTTTGTTTCTTGAAATTGATAGTGTCATTGGGAGAAAAAAAAAAAAAAACTATTGACACTTTTTTGTTTTAAATTTTAAAAATTGGGTTTAATTACTTCATGAATATGACCTTCAAATGTGAACGTAAATTCCATCTTGTCCTGTTTTCACATCACAGGTACGATATTGGATTGAAATTGTCTAAAGACGTGAGATTAACGAAAATAAAAATAAAAATAAAATATAAAAACAAAAGAGATTGTTCAACTAACATAGCAATTGCTTGCGTTGAGTCGTGTAAGTTTACCAATATAAATTATCATGATACCGTGATTAACTAATGCGTCACACGCATATTCACGTGGTCTCAAGAATATGAATAACACGTTAAAAGATTTGAAAAAAATTATTGAGTTAATATTCATTATTTGGAATGGTTTCATTTTTAAGGTGGCTTATTTTAACTCAAATGTTTCTTAAAATAAGAATTAATTTTAAGTGAGATTGAGAATTGAAGAGAGATGATTAATTTAGATATCAATATTTTTAATTATTTTATTAGACTAGATATTAATGTAATCAATAATTGATAATTAATATTTTGTGATAAGATAAAATTGATAATATCATCCATTAATAGTATTTAACAAAAATAATTAATTATATTGAATAATATAATTTTTAGTACATCTGAAAATTATGGGACGAAACTAGTTTCCAGTGCCGTAGAAGTGTATATTGAACTCGGGAGAAAAATGCAAATACATGAAAATGAGATAACTTAAAGTAAATTCGAAAGAGCGAGGGAGAAGGAAGCGCTATCAGTTGAACACCACCCCAGAAGGCACGCCACTGGCGGCTACCCAACCGTGGTAGCCTTGCGCACACCGCTTCTTCTATCTCGCAGCTGTACTGCCGCTTCTCGTTATCCATCCTCCTCAATAAAACACACTGTCAAACGTACAACCTGCTGTCACCCTAACCTCGCGTGATGGTAGCCCAATTAACTATCCTTTGACCAAAGCCCCCTTCCCTCTCTCTCTTTCCTTCTCTCTCTATCTATCGTATAGAACCACGAGCTCAAGCGTGCCGTAATGCATGCGTGCCTCCGAAAAAGATCCCTGACGGCAAAAGGGGGCTGCGATCCGATACAATTAAATTAGAGTAAATTCTGACTAACAGTTACGTCTCAGATTCCGACACGTGCATTGTCTCCCCGTTATCACGATTTATAAATTGTCCCACGCGTGACTCTAGCGTAGCGCTGGGGGAGATGTTTGGTGAAGAGTTTGAGAACGCGAGTGAACGCGCGTGTGCTGTTCAGAGTAAACGAACGCTGGCCGTGACCGCCTCTAACATAAAGCGTAAGACGGCGTGTTTGAGTGTATAAATAATATAATAATTAAGAATAAAAAAAACAAAGGGTTTTGGTGAGTCGCGTGCTAAGCCTGTTTTACGCATAAAGTCTGATGTTTCTTACTGTACCTCAGATTTGGTGGTCGGAATCGGAAGATTCTCTCTCTCTTTCTTTATTATTGCACTGAATTGAATTTGTTTATTTTTCATGTCGGGTGTTTTCCTTTTCGGACAAAAATTTAGCATCTGCTGCATTAGCCAGAATTACTGTTTTGCCCTCCCTCCTCCCAGCGTCTGTCTCCCTTGTCTCATCGAGTATTTTTTTTTTTTTTTACTGTGGTTAACGGTTACATGTTAGAAAAAAAAAAAAGAAGAAAATCGTAGATTTAAAAACATCGCAGTAAATGTTTTGCATTTTAACTAAATTTCACGTAATGTGAAGAATTAAGAAAGATAAAAGAATTTGATCCCTTAATTTTTTTTCGAGACACAAAATTTTGATAGTCGCTTAAACTAAATTTAAGTGATTTATTGTGCACATTTATTTTTCCCAAGACACAAAATTAATTTAATAGACCGAAAATTTTGTGTGTAGACTTGTCAGAGACAAAGTCAAACTGGTGGGAAGTCCCACAATTATTGTTACAAAACTGATTTCCTCACATGAGATGTCTCTCTTCTAATCGGCCGGATCAAAATTTAACGCGAAGGCTTTAGCGGCCACGAATTAGTCACACTCCCCCAAGAGACAATTTAAAATACATACCTCTTTTGTTTTTATTGATGCGGGTATGCCATGTAAATTTTTGTTTATTTAAATAAATAAATAAATATTATTTTACTGTTAAAATGGAATTATATTTAAAGGAGCCTTTCTATGTTTTTGATACCCACCGACTTCTCTCGATTTGACACAAATGAGTTCATGTAAAATGTATCCTATAATTGATTGTGCTCTCTGAAACGAATTCGTACGGGGCTACGTAGCTATGGTTTTGTGCCAAATTGACCGTTCCAAGGCTTCTAGATGCTAAAAGTAACTGATCCGAAGGGCCACTAATTCAAAACATTTGGCCCTCGCTTACTTCAAAATATTTAAAATTGTGAAATTTGGGGGTCGTATTTTTCTCGGGCCGCCGTATACTTTTTACAGTGTCTTTGAATTCGTTCCCTTCTTGTTTATTAACTTTTAATAAGCTAACAATTGATTATTATTGTGCTTAAAAAAAAAAAAATGCTAAAAGCAACTCTAATTCAGTTGATGTTTTCAGTAAGTGCACCTTTAACCGCACCCCGGTCCAAATTACTTCACCTAACAACAAAGTACAGAATTCGTAACAAGAGAAAGGGATTAGGCATGGTCTCATTATTCTTTCGTGGAAATGGGGATTGGTCTTCTAGGGTGTCGTCCTTTCCTCAACATGATAATTACACGTACTGTTCCGGATGGTAAATCTTGACTTCTAAATGCAGCTTAAACAAAAAGTGACAATGACTCAAATCTGAATTCGTATGAGTAATTATTAATATTTTTACTATATCTCTTTTTTCGTGTTAAAAAAAGAAAAGATTAAAGCCGTAATATCAATAGTCAAGTCATCTTATTGGGTTAAAAAAAAAAAAGTCAATTAATTTGGTAAAAAGAAGGTCGAACGATGTGCCAAACGCGGTGTCTGTTTAATCCACCTTCTTTAATATTTGAGTTGGTAAAGTAATCCGGAAGGTGGTTCATAGTCTTCGGGATAATTAAACCCTTTATAATTACTTGGCAACAGACGCACGATGCAACAGAACTAATTGAAATTCAAACGTCATTATTAGGAAGTGGTTAAATAATGTGTTCCCCCACTTGATCAATTCTCTAAACGCCGATATAATTACTCTTATTACAAGTCCACGCCCCCGTGCGGAAGCTATTATTCAATGACAACGATCAATTTCATCGGGCCATGATACACACTAATTATTTCGACTTTGAAGAATGTTATATGTAATATGTGGAGAAAATCAATTGGTCGTTTTCTTTTCCATTTCAATTTTTTTTTTTTCTAAGGAAAGTGAAAATAACAACGACAACCTTTGAAAAAAGGCTCTTTCTTCCCACTCTTTTGTTCGTGCAACCGATGACAGATGGAATTAGACTTGTTGTGTCTATAGGAAATATGTTGGGTTGGGGGATGGATTGGCATGTTGAATTGGAGACACGAACTTGACTTATCACCAACTGCATGGTCGTGTAAGGTGTAAGCGAGGAATCCTAATCCAATGGATTATGGGGGCTTATACATTTCGAGTTTTTTTTTTTTTTTTATCCCCTTTTGATGCTGAACTATGTGAATAACAGACCAAAATTCATAAATTCATATTCGGTAGTCTTGTGGAAATGTCATCGTTAGATGATAGTTATGAGATTTTCTAGTTAAAACATTCACAAGTCTTTAATTTACAAACCACGAGACTGACCGTTCGAAGTTCCGATGATAAAGTGATACAAAGAAGGGTATGTATAGATATATTTTTTAACATTGTATGTATTTATGTACTATTGTATATATATAACGCAGATTTGTTAACTTGCAGACTCTTTGAGACAAGCTAGGAATATGCACACTTTTGGTCAAAAATATCTCTTAACCTTTTGCTTTTATTTTATTCATGCAAAAGATTGTTCAGCCATATCACATCGTCATTAAAACACATTATCTACTCACAATACTTTTCCATCATCGTCCTCCGACGTACCTCACGAAGAGTCCGACAATTGTAGTCTTGTGGTTCAGAACTGGGAAAATCTAAATTTTTAAAAATTATTCCCTCAAAAAAGAACGAAAATGATTAAAAAAATTGCAAATGATGGAGAAAACCAGAGTGATGAAAGAAAATACCGTTGATGCCCACCTCTGTCAAGGAAAGGGTAGATTGATTTGTAAGAGCATTTTTGACTTATAAAAATGGGACAAATTAGCAATTATATAAATCAACCGGATTTATTTGTTAAGATTTATAAGTGGCATCTCAAATATGAAACTTGTTGCTGGTGGAAAATTTTTTTAAAAATTTTTAATATTCGTAAGATCTATTCATAAATATTGGTGTTAATTTGCTAGTCATTTCTACGACCAAAGTACCAATACTAGTGGATCTCAGTGGTTATTATATCAACTGTTTTGTGTTGACTTTGCTATACAACTAGCCTCAAGTTAATGCTCGCTATCTTTGTTACCTTAAAAAAAAAAAAATGCTCGCCACCTTTTAATCTCCATTCCAATTCTAGTAAATGTCAAAAACAAAATTATTCTTCTGCCAATAAAAAAAAAAAAAAAAGGACTTGTGTGATCGATTTTGGCACTCATAGAAGAAAAGAGAGGCAGAAGCTACCTTCAACATCACATCTACAACATTGTGGTGCGAAGGTTTGTGTTTTCTTGTCATTCAAGGGACACAAAGTGCATCGACCATTTCCAAATAATAATGTTCCATCACCTTACAATGTGGTGCCCCTTAAAAGAAACCAAACCATATGCATATATACACGTAATGTTTACTAATAAAGTAATATGAATTTTTAGTCTTAGGTCCAAGGTTCGATTCTCAATCTCTAAAAATAAAAATCAAGCACACGCACCTATTCACACAAAAATATTATTGTTATATATAGTATGGGTTGTCTTGATTAAATATCCTAACATATCTCAACATAAATACATTCTTTTTTTTTTTTTTATTCATTAGTACATTTTCTAGATCATTAGTATTGTAGATAGCAATTTTTACCTACCTCATAAATTTTGTTATTTTAAATATTTATATTTTCAATTAAAATTTTAATTAATTCCTATAGTTGGGTGTCACCCTAAGGAAGACATTAATATACTTTTGAGAGAGTAAGTATGAGACCAGCCGAGAACTTGCAAATAATAAGCATTTGTATATTGTCATGGGTATCATAAGCCGTAAATTAAGCGCACGTGTTTGATGATGAACATTCAAACCTAACCAACCTAATCAGCATCTCCCTGGGTGGAGCCACCGAAGTTAATTATAAAAACGTCGAAACAGTATTCCTTTTAAGATAAGATAAAGCAGGAAGGGTTGACACTTTACAACGAGCCATTTCTTTTTGATAAAATATGGCCGTATATAAAAAAGTGTGGTAGGATAAAAATCCAAGAGAGCAGGCGGTGGTGATAAGTGAGAGATGATATTTGAGGGAGGGGGAGCATGAATTCCCTACTTTTTGGCTTTCGTTTCTACTGGTTTGTGGTCTTTCTTTTTCCTTTTTTATTTTTTGTGTTTTTAATATATATATATATATATATATATATATATATATATATATTATCCAAGGCACGACAAAGTATATACAATCTTTTTAATGCGGAATGGGGAGTGGTGGAGTGAGGGGCATTGTTTTAGCTTTCCAAGCGTGAATGCTTTTGTTGGAGAATCCACAATCAAATGGCTCCATCTCCTTATGCCCTACCGCTAAGACATCTTCCCCATCATGACTCGAATTTATGCGAAAATTGGCTGCTCCTGTGAAGCAATTTCCTTTTGCTTTTCATTAACCCTCTCTCTCTCTCTCTCTCTCTCTCTCTCTCTCTCTCAAGCAATATTCATATGGCAGAAAACGCAGAAAATATTCGTCCATGGTTCAGGAAATAAGAAAGTGGAAACAACTGTTTGATTGTGCTGCTTTAATCGAATGCATCAAACAACTAGAGATGCCTGCACTTTGCATTGGAGCTATAAATCATTATGGCAATCGATTGACAATTTAACTAACAAACATTTATAGCACAATCAATATACCTTAGTTGGGCACAAGGTAGCACAATTAACCAATGATACAGGGGAATTTGGCAAAATCACGGGTAATTAACTAGTGAAATGGAAAAGTCAAGTCAAATTAGTTCAACCGATCAAAAAAGAAAAAAAAAAAAAGGGAAAATTATTCGAAGAACAATGGAAACATTACAAAGGACGCACCGATTCAAATATGCATCTATGCATATCCTTGGAATATGGAATGTCCACCATGCGATAGTGAGCATGCAACTCCAATCGGAATTGTTTTGTATTGGTGCGTTACACAGAACCGTCCATTTTATGTATTGGTTTGGGAATTGCTAGGATCCAGGTATTTTTCAAAACAAATCCCCCGTGGGGAGCTTTTTAGGTTAAGTGATCAATCCATAACACCACCCATGTCACGTATTGGAAACATTTGATATTAAAGCCCTCAGAAGGAACATTGCTTCAACGTTTAAAACTAGAATTTTATGATAAAAGCCATGATAAAAGAGGAAGCAGGCTAGCATGTATATGATGGTTAAATAACAAATGAAGCTTGTGGAGGAATCCTTTGTATTCCATCGCATTTTAGTACGGAGGTTGGCTGTTTGGTGCCACCAAAAGGGTAGACCCAATGGATTGTAAAGTTGTAGAGGAATTTTTTCTTTTTTTTTTTTTTTGATAATGAGGAACTTGATTAAGCATGGTTAGTGTTCCCTCCACTCCAAACAAGAGGGTATGAAAGTATGCATATAAAAATCCATTGTAAATTGATAAATTGCATAGAATATTGTGGGCAATGGATCTTCTTACCTGTGCTTAAGATCTTCTTCAGGTGACTAAATCATGGGTTCTCCTTGTATTATATAGTTGGTGGAACCATCCTCTTTCTTCTCTTCCTCAGAGTCTTTCACTTACTCAGAGTGTCACTTTTTTCAGCTTTTTTGTGTAGAGTTCGGTCCGATTATTCTAAGACACTGCATAATTAAGAAGCTACCACGTTAAACAGTAATAAGCTAAAAAATCATATTCATTTCGTATAGATAAGAACAAACTATACGAGCATTCTAGCCCAACAAGTCCGCGGGAGGAAAACAAAAAAAAAAACTTACTGTCAATATTTTAGCCATATATGGACTAGTACAAGAAGAGCATGTAGTTCTATGCTTAAAAAGAATTTTGGGGCGAGGAGGGGAAATCAACTATGATTTTTAAATTTAGACCGAGGGTCTGTTTCGGCGGATGCTTAGCCTGACTATTAATTTGACAGTTGAGATGGTGGGTCAATTCTGTCTAAAAAAACTAACATTTTTATTTATAAGAAAATAAATAATTTACTATTAAAATAATATTTAAGTATATTTATAATTTTTTTAATAAAATAATATAATTATAAACAATCTTTTTTTAAAAAAAAAAAAATAATGAATAAAAATTTTAGCACTGACCCGTTTAATTCATGGGACTAGCTATTTAAATCAACTAAATGGAGTAATTTTCACCTAATTATTTGTTTGGTTGGATAAAAGAATTGGACCCATTTTATGGTCGAGTTATCATTTCACTGGTTCAACCGTTGGACGAGTCTGATTTTTAAATCTATGGAATCAACTAGACCCAGTTCCGTTTTGGAGCCCTCCATTGATGGCCAATTATAAAAGATCAGGCACCTCCATATATGATATAATCACATTGGAAAGTATAATTGTACCCTATGGTTGGGCCAATAACTAGGGTACATATCTATGCATGGATGATATCAACTGACACTCGGTGATGTGAGGTACGAGTGTGAGTTTTAAGCATGATGTAGTGAGTGGGTCCCCATTCAGCATATAATAATCATGGTTTGAATGGTCAAGCTAAAAATTATTGGTGTTCATGTGTAACATAGGATACCATCCCTTCTACAACAATTATCTCTCGTTCCACCATTGTAGTCTACTAGTCTGCCCAGCCTTTTGGCCCGTATCCTCATGGTATTACTATACGCGCCACAATACTGTAATTCAAGCTATTTTCTCACCAGGCATAAATTTAACAAGAAATAATCTAATACGTATCTGACATATTAATTAATTGAAATAATTCAAAAAAAAAAAAAGAAAGAAAGTTGACACAGCGGTTTATATACGCTTATGGTATTGTTTATTTTTCTTGGTAAAATGTGAAAAGATTGTGATTTGCGGACCGTGCCAATATGTAAAAGGGCAGCATACGGGACAGGTCAAAAAGTCCATGGACACGAAGACTAGCTTAACCATGCTGTGTGGTTCAATTCCAACCCAAAAACAAAGCAACCCAAGATCATGAGTACCATCATATCCAGCTCCCCGCACGCACCGCACAAACAGAGAGAGAGAGAGAGAGAGGTGGGCTATATTACAGTGGATCATGATTGTACACAAATAAATACCTTGCGTGCACTTCTCACGCACGCACGCACGCACGCACGCACCCATGGGACTCTCGCTTTTAAGTTTAACCTTTTTCTTTTTATTATTTTTTTACTCTTTCGTCTAATTTATTCATAATTTTATATTAAATTATAAATAAAATTTATTAATAATAAAAAATTATATAATAATAATTTTTTACTTTTTAAAGCGGATGAATCCGTTCATGGACCAAAACGAAAAAGATCCCTCCGTTCACGTCCAGGGACATTTCTGTCAATTGCTTTCTATATAACCCTGTCTCCCACTTTGGCTAAGGCTTTTGTCTAATGTTGAATGTGTGTGGTGGTGTTGTGTTCGGTTCGATCTGCGTTTCGTGTCTTGCAAATTCAGCTACTTGAGAGCTTGATTTTTTTACTTCTGCGTGATTTGTCTCCCTGTAAGTTTCTCTACCCCATTTCTCATTTTTTGGAGGTTGATATTATCCTTTTTCTTTGCACACTTTTGATTTTTTTTTTTTTCCTATGCTTTTTCCTACCTTTTCTTTATTTTCCTTTCCTGCTTGATTGTCTCGTTTTGCCTCCCTTTTGCCGTTTTTAATTCATCTAGTGTCATTAGGAAACTCGTTTTTTTTTTTTTTTATTGTGTCAAAAGAAAATATTATGCTACTAGCTATTGGGTGTATGAAAATTAGATCGGTGTACTTAGTCAGAAATTTTGTCTTTTATCACATGGATTCACTATTTCTGCTGAAATATATGAACAAAAATATCTGATTTGCGGTGAATTGTTCTGGTTATGGATCAGTTTATCTTTATTTTTCTTCGTATTTTAGCGTTTCTTTTTGCTTGAATTACATATTGCTGTAATTCCTTTCTTTTTTGGTATCATCTTCATGAGATTTTAATACTAATTAGTAGGGAGTTTATTGTGAAATCTACTCTTTTTCCCTATTAATGCTTGTTTGGGATGCGGCTCTGATGTTAGAATCGTTTTGCAGGGCTGGGTTTTGAATCGCTGTAGGGCTGTCCAAAGTGGCTTTCTTTTTGCGGAGAGAAGCATTATGCGGTGGTTTTTGAGTCTTTCCGTTGATGTGTATCGAAAAGTTGTCTCCTTGAACCTCTACTGCAGAGTGATTCTGTAATTTGTTTTACCAATCACAACCTTTAAAAAAATTTCCCAGTTTCTTTTATTCAATCATTTTCCATGGGATCCACTTTTTTCGTTGTTGTCCCGTGCTATGTCCTCCAAATCAGCTGAATACTTCAAGATCTTCTTCTTCTGTTTTCTCACCCTTAAATTGACTGATTTCCACGATTTCTTGGTCTAGTTTTCTCTACTGTTTATGTGGTTCTTTTTTTTTTTCCGTGGTTGGTGAATCTTGGTCTTGGTTGTTCAATTGGTGTTGGTTTGATCTACAAATAGTGAATTCAGTTTTGGCATCTTTCGGGACAATTGTGATCTTGCTGTTTTGATTATATTGAGAGTTGGAAAGTAGGCATGGTGTGCCAAGCAGCGGGCCAAACAAATTTTCGAGCATTGAAGCATGAAAATGGGATTGCTGGGAGTGCTACGATTATAGTTAGAGTCATAGCCTGCTTTCATCCACTTCAAAATTGCCAGGTTAGTGAAAGATGATTGAATCAATCTCTCTTTCTATGTTTTTTTTTTTTATATAATTCTTCATTTTTTTATTATTGATGGCAATTGTCCAGCAATGCAAGATGTGCTGAACTCTCTTCTGATTTTCACTTTCTCTTATCTTGGCCAGGCTGAATATTTCCGTCATTTACTCAAACCTGTTACGTAGAGAGAGATTTGGATTTTCGTTTTTCAAGTTCAGCTGGATTTTTTGTTTTTACTGATATTCCTGAAAGAAAAGGAAAGTGCTTACCACTTCTATCACGGAAAAAACGTTCTGGTATGTTTTGCTCTTTTATACTGTTTAGTTGTAAATTCTTCTGGTTTATGTATAAGAAAAAGGCAAATTTTGGTCTTTGATTTATAGGTGATTGCTTTGGTTGAATGGGAGAAGATTGTGGATCCTGGTTTCCACAGCAGCACATTGATTGGCAATCACCCAACATGGATTACTTTGGTGCACCAATTCCCTCGGCGGAGCAAAATACTGTTCCTTTGTTTGGGAACCCCAGCGCTGCGAATCAAACCATGCCCAAATATGCATCACCCGAGACACCTCAGTCTTGGGCTGGTCAAGCAACTGAGCTGCATGGATGGTTTTATTGTTTACCCCGATTCCGTCAGGCATTCACGCCTGCTCCGAACTCTACTATGAACAAGAAAGTCCTGCCTGCCCCTTATGACAATGTTGAGAAGGAATTGCCTAGGGTAGACTCAGGGTGTGCTCCAAAGAAATTCCTTGTTTTTGATCAGTCAGGTGATCAAACTACTTTGATCTTTAGTTCTGGGTTTGGGGCCCCTCCCCAATGCACTACCTCGTGGATTCCAAAACCCACAAATGCTTGTAATCTGAAAAGGGAAGAGCTGGGTATCAAAGAAAACCTAAACCATCATTTGTGGTCAAATTCCATGGATGAATTTGGTGAAAACAATGGTGGCAATTCACAGAGTGAGATGCACGAGGACACTGAAGAGCTGAATGCCTTGCTGTATTCGGATGATGATAGTGACTATAGTGGAGATGAAGAAGTTACTAGCACAGGGCATTCACCTAGTACAATGACAGCTTTTGACAAGCCAAATTCATTGGAGAAAATCACAGAAGAGGTTGCTAGTTCTGATGCCTCATCTAAAAAGCGAAAGTTGTCTGACGGATGCTGTAGTGATTTACTATCACTCGCGGATCCAGCTACCTCTATAAGACCCATTAGAGGTTTTGAGTATGAGGACGATGCAGAATCTAGATGTGCCAATGGTACCATGTACAGTTCCCAAGAAGCTGGTTCTGAATTGGGCAACAAGAGGATGAGAAAAGAAAGAATACAGGAGACAGTGAGCGTTCTGCAGAACATGATTCCAAGTGGAAAGGGCAAGGATGCAATTGAAGTTCTTGATGAAGCCATTCATTATTTAAATTCCTTGAAGCACAAAGTGAAAGCATTAGGACTTGATGCACCATGAGTGATGTCTTTGGTTAATATTATTAATGCCAGGCATTATCACTTAAGTGTTGATTATAAGTAGTGAAAGGTGTGTGCAGAAAATATGCAGTTAGACTGGCGATGGGAATGGTTTTACACAGGCGATGATAAAGACTTCCTTTGCAAATTGGAGTGAAATGAGGGATTGATGGAGGTCTTATGTAGAAATCAGAAACAAAGCCTTTGGTTGTAAGGTCTTTGTAAAATGTTTTTATGTGTTCTCTAGAACTAATGTGAGTGCAGCATATTATGTCTCCATAAGTGGTGAATCGTTGAGCTGTGTCTTGGGCCCTGGCGAAAGTAGCACTTAAACTTCGGCGTGGTTTGGCCGTGTGAACGAGAAGACAATTCATCAATGCGGGACCCCCAGAAAGAAGATAAGTGCACGCTCCTTAGTTGTTTTTGGGGGCTAAACTCTCGCTTTAGCACCCTTTTTGTATTTTTTCTTGTCATGTTTTTCTCTTTGTGGGGTTCCATCTTTCTTATATTGTACCGTCTAGCGCGAGTGATGCTTTCCTCCATTGTATCTTTTGCAAGTTGCGGACTTTTCGCGAGGGAATGGGGCCTCTCAGTGTCTCCCCCAATCCACCCACATATGAATGTATCTACCAATCGTCCATTCCGAAGTGTCGTCATTTGATATTCTAGCGTTGGTCCTGGATGGTTTTTCTAGTGACGTTGTACTTTGACCGTAGAAGAATCAGCCATTCGATTTGCTTGCTTTCATGGACAATGTGATATCCTCGTTATTTGCGTGTGTTGTGCTTCGGTAATAAAATAGAAGAGGTTAGTAGTGTTGATGTGATGTAATTTAAGTATTTTTGTTGATTTTATCGATGTCTTTGTGCCTTTGTACGCACGATATTTATGATACTGGACCCCGATGTGGGGGCCATGGAGTATTATTTGGGCGAGGAAACGCATGTGATGGCTTGCCGGGGGTTTCCCCCTTGTTTCCTCGCTTGTATTCAGGGTCAAACTCGGTGGAAACGGAAATTGTCTTCCCAACTTTATATATTTTCAAGCGATCTATGCATAGTCCCAGAAGAAAACTCATCAAACACGTAGAGGGTAACGGAAAATCCCCAAAATTGTGTGTGTATATATATATATATATAATGTTGCAATTATTTCTGTTTTGTGTTTTGACACGGGATTATTCCGCCAATTCTTTTTTGGGCGAGGGGGTAGGTGGGAATCAAATTAATTTTACAAAGTTTTCCAAGCGTTAAGGAGAAGAATGATGAATGATATCAAGAAAGAATAAGACATGACAGGGCAGAAGTACAAACAAAAAAGGCGGGTATAGAAGCAAGTTGTTGATGAATTGTCGCAAATTTCTGCCTTTTTCGTGAGGATTGCGAGTGGGGATGAGGAATATATTCCAAACTACGTGTATACACACTGGCACAAATGGTGCCTGTCCCGATCGTCGTCACCTTGTCGATATCCTTGGCATGCTTTCCCCTCCTCTCCTCGGCACAAGATCGGGAACCGCTTTCCTCGATGATGAGGCTGATGTTTCCTCCATTGAACAATTATTGATTCGTTTTCGAGAAAGGGGTGCCACTAACTTTTTCAAATTCTATCCCCCAAAAGCTGATTATTAGTATTGTTATTATTTTCTTTTTTGAATATTGAAATGGTTAGTGATTAAGCTGTTAAATATCAATGAAAATGAAGAACGTAGATCCCTGTAAAAAGTGCAAAACACCCCAAACTCACATTCGTAAAAACCCTCCAAATTAGAGGCAGGTGAGAGTGGCAGATCCAATCCCCAAACACCCCCCCCCCCCAAAGGGGCCGAAGTTCCCCACCAACTCGGCCGAGTTGGACACAAACGTTTATTAAATTGCTTACTTTCTTACACAGTATATTTTGCAAATGCAAGTATAAGGAGGAGCGGATGACGGGGGGTCCCACATTGCAAACACGATAGAGTTGCCTCCTTTCGTTAAAGATGCTTCTGTTACCAGCTTTCGATAAGCCTCGAGCTGAAAACACCGTTTAAGTTCCGTTTGATTTATTTGATAACAACTACGGGCAATACTTTTTTCAATGTCCTCTTAGATATGGCTCCGATGAACTACGAGAATTTTTTTTTTTTTTTTGTAATTTAGCGTTTCTCTGTATGTTTCAACTCAAATTTGAATATTCTCTTTAGTGTTCATCTCTATTAAAAGAGAAATTAAGGTGAATCTAGTATTAAATGTTAGATTCAATATATCACGGTTGGTTATATGAGAAAATCCCACTTAGAACTATCATCACGAGTGCAGTGAATATTTTTTTTGAAAATGATAGCTGACCTTATATCTGAACCCACGGAAACATAAGATTTATTTTTTTATGATTTTTTTTTTTTTTGTTAAAAAAGGAAAAAGTTCCTAATAAACCCATATCCTTTTATGTTTTCAAAAAGAGCCCTCTTCCTCAATTAAAAAAAAAAAAATTAGACTCATTATTTTGTAAACTATATAATAAGGATAATTGTTCTTTTTTTTATAAATTTTACACTTTCTATTAAATATGAGAACCGAAAAACTCAAAAGTAAAAATCTAATTTTTCAATTACTAAGATATCAAGGATAAAAAAACAATCAAATATTTCTTTATTTGTCTGAAGAACTATTATTATTTTTTTTTTTTTAAGGGAGAGTCGGGGACCAAAAAGAAAACCTGAACAACTACTGGGCTTTGAAGAACTACATTTCTTTACAAGCCCGTCTGCTTTATTTACAAAACCATTTGAAGCCCAAATTTTGTTTGCATGTCCGATATGGAGTGGAGTGCCCCACGGTCCATTTCTACACTACTGGGCCAGTCCACTAAGCGCTCTACAGCTCGTTTCTACGCCAATCCAAAAGAATTCAGTAGAGAAGTGTAGAAAAACTAATCGCAAAGTAGCACTCGAATGCAAAATATT
Organism: Rhizophora mangle; assembly: GCA_037832345.1. Lineage (NCBI taxonomy): Eukaryota > Viridiplantae > Streptophyta > Magnoliopsida > Malpighiales > Rhizophoraceae > Rhizophora > Rhizophora mangle. Next base: position 3,348,229 of record JBAPLJ010000320.1, read on the forward strand.
TGATAATTAGGCAATGAAAGAAATACAAAGTTGGCTGTTGTCGAAGCATTTATGCGTCTCCAGTCACTCTACAGGGAAATTCCATTAAAATTATTGGGAGGTGGCCTTAGCAGTGTCGGAGCCAAAGATGGGAGGCTCGCATCATCGCGCGTGTATTTAACAATGATCAGAGCTATACAAGACTTGGATCAGAACAAGCAAGAGGAAACTAATCAAATTTATTTATCCCTTTGAGTTTCGATCGAGTTAGGGTTTTTTTTTATCTGAAGTTTCTATGCAAACTCCGATGGACGGTTACGGCTTTCACGACCGCAACATCTACAACTTGCTCGATAGCAGATTCCTCGACGTTCGTCATGTAACTATTTTTTTCACTTTTCTACTTTCCATTCTATCCCCTCGATCTCTTGATTTCCTTTTTTTTTTTTGTAAGAATATTTTCGCCATTTAGCATGTTTGTTTATTTTATTTTGTTTTATTTTCCTTTCTTTATTTCTTTTGGTAGCTGCCGGTTTGTTGTCAGCATTTTTTTTTTTTTGATATTTTTATAAAAATGGAATAAGATTAAAAAAATTAATTGTTTTGAATGGATTCCAGGTTGAATTAAGGTTACATAGGTTTCCAGTGTTCAAGTGCTACCTGTAAATCAAAGATATTCTTGTGATTTCTTTGATTAGCACCTTTTCTGAGGGTTCTGTTTGTCCTGTGAATTTTATTGGAGATGTTGAGTACTAGTAACCGTTACGATAGTAGGTTTGAAGTTTTTGTGTTTTTAAATGCTTTTATGGCCAGAGATGCATATTGGTTTCAACTTGAGTTGTCTGTTTCATATGCACCAATGTTTTTGACACAAGCTAATTTTCCCTTGTGCATGTATGCATCTACCATCAGCTGTGTTTTGTAATGGTTGTATGTTTTCCTATTGTTGTACTGCATGGACTGGTGCATGATATATGTAGAATCTTTATTTTCATCTGTAGGATGTTAGTCGCAGTCTTCAGATGCACTCATCATTGATACAGAGACTCTCCCAGGAAAAGGAGTTGGAGGTCAGTTTGATTTCAATAACATGATTGTGTTATGCATCTACAACTATGATATAAGTCTATACATAAAGATATATATACTGCCTATCTTAACACTGCAACATATACCTTGAAGGGGATGAATCATGGACTATATTGTGCTAGTTTATAACTTTTGGACTTAATTTTACCGTTTTATCATCAATTCTGTTCATTCATATGGACAACCTATGAACAATTCTCATATACCTGTTGATAGATTGTTGAAACTGGTAGGGTTCATTCTTTAATGCTATTTTTTCTTGAGATATCAATATTTATTTGTTAGCAACTCATAACTACACACTTCTCTCTCTCTCTCTCTCTCTCTCTCTCTCTCTCTCTCTCTCTCTTTCTATTTCTCTCTCTGTAATACATGCAGGGACATCAAGGTTGTGTCAATGCTATATCTTGGAATTCTAAAGGTTCACTCTTGGTTTCTGGATCAGATGATACACGGGTATGAAACTTGATACTCACATACTGATAGCAATGGAAGTTACTAAATCTTCTATATGTAATAAGACTTTTTTTAAAAAAAAGGAAATGCACTCATCTTCTTGATGTCTACATGTGGCAGATTTTGTTTTCTGTGGTAGAAGATTGTAGTTTATTTTACTTAGCAAGGTCGATGGGGCATTCAGTATGGTGAAGTTAAATGTGATTCTGTTAGGATTTAACTGCTAGAATTATATGAGGTTAGGAATTTCTAATTCTTGCCTTGGAAGGTTGCATTCCCTATGAGATGTATATGCATTTTGTGATACACTCTTTTTGCTTACCAATGAATTCTGCCTTATTGTGAAAAAAAGTGTGTCTCATTGCATAAAGCTCACACACCTCTCACACTATGGGGTCTAGAGAAGGGTTAGCTTCACCGTTGTTTTTCACAAAGGGGCTGTTTTAGTGACTTGAACCTATGACCTCTAGGTGATAATGGAGTAACCCTACCATTATAATAAGGCTCACCGTTCTAGTACACACAAGACAATGCTTCTCAACTGCAAAGCAAAATCTGACATTTACTTTTTTGACCTCACTTTTCAATTCAAGAACTTTTTCGGAATGGATTTCTGGCACATTCTTTCAGATGGTAACAAAGTCTCATGTTTTCTGGATTATTTATTTTCCTGGTGTTCTCTTTCTCTCTGTGTTTAAGAAAAAGAAAGCAGGAAAAATTGGGTCGAGGGTGACTCATGAAAAAATGGCTGTTAAAACATTTTTGGCTAATCCTTCAAATTGCTGCAGATGAATATATGGAGCTACACTGGTCAAAAGCTTTTGCATTCTATAGATACTGGACATTCTGCCAACATATTCTGTACAAAATTTGTTCCGGAGACATCTGACGAGCTTGTGGTTTCTGGAGCTGGAGATGCAGAAGTAATGTTTAAATTGAAATTTTAGTGGATGCCGTCTCCATTTATTTGAATATTCTGTCAACTTGCCTTGACCTTTTTCCCCCTCTTGGCCAGGTTAGGTTATTCAATTTGTCTCGCTTGAGTGGGAGAGGTCCTGAGGACAATACTGTTGCTCCATCAGCGCTGTATCAGTGTCACACTAGGAGGGTGAAAAAATTGGCTGTAAGAATTTGGTGTAGATTAATTTTGCAATCATGGAAAAGAACTCAAAGATTCAAATATTGCCAATGGTTGATCCTGTGAATAGTTTTTTTCTCCTTTTATTTTTCATGAGTTTGAACCGCCTCTTCTTGCAGGTTGAAATAGGAAATCCCATGTTGTGTGGAGTGCAAGTGAAGATGGCACACTGAGACAGCATGACTTTCGTGAGGGTTCTACTTGTCCACCTGCTGGATCTTCTCTCCAAGAATGTCGCAATGTTCTAGTAAGTTTGTCTTGAAATTTTCAATTGTATGTCTTATGAATCTGCATTCCCCTCTTTGTCCCTGTGGAAGGCTTTTGTGTGTCAAGGAATGTGGTGGACAATTTCTGAGTATATGGGTTCCTAACCATTCTGTTTCTGATCACGACTAACTAAAAGATAATGTTTAGGTCATCTCTTTAGATTTTCAGAGGCACTCAAAGGATTCTTTCTGTAAATGACTTGTAGTTCAGATTCATCTGCAGGCCAATCATTAAGACAAGTTATTGGGAAATTTAGTTTGTCAGTGTTGGTGACTTAAGTTTCTTGTATGTTTTTGATTTCACTATTTCCTGTTTATAAATTCCTGTATCTTACTAAGTTTGTATACTTGGAAGTGTACAGTCTTGATCTTTGTTTATTGTTTAATTTCAGCTTGACTTGCGATGTGGAGCAAAGAAGTCACTATCTGATCCTCCTAAACAAACCCTTGCTCTAAAATCTTGTGACATCAGTACCAGTAGGCCACATTTGCTTCTAGTTGGTGGCAGGTGCTTGTTTGTCTTGTGTGCAAATTCTTATTTTAGCATTCTCCTTTCCACTATTGTTATTATCACATTTGACTGATTTATTGTTCTCTGGTGTTTGTAGTGATGCATTTGCTCGTTTATATGATAGAAGGATGCTGCCTCCCCCAACCTCATGTCAGAAAAGGATGTCGCCACCTCTTTGTGTCAACTATTTCTGTCCTATGCATCTTTCTGAACGTGTCAGTTGTCATCAAACTATGTTTTTGTTGCCTTTCGTTTTTTGCATATTTGTACTGTATGATGCTGTCATTGGCTAAAATTTGTTTAGATGGTTTAGGAGTGGCTTGTAGCAGAATCTAAAAGCTATTGAGATCCACATTCATCTTATTCTACTTCATTTTTTGTGCTTTTGTTCATCATTTTGTGAATTATTGTTATAAACCCCTACCGCCTAGGGCAGTGGGCCCAACCGAGAATTTCATTGATTTAGGGGAATTTGAAGCAGAATTTTGTCACAGAAAGTCACCATTTACCTTTCTTTTTCAGGGACGAACGAGTGTGCATCTAACTCATGTTACATTTAGCCCAAGTGGGGAAGAGGTTCTCCTTAGTTATAGTGGAGAACATGTATACCTAATGAATGTAAACCATGGTATACTTCTTCATCTTGTAATGGTTGGATTATTGCAATGGTTGTCATGCCTGTCATTTATACCCTATTTCTTTATTTCTTGTTCTAACTATGCAACTTGTTTTGCATCCTAGGAACTAGTCTGCATGTGAATGCCTTCTTTTTGGTAATGTGGGTATCATGTGTATTTAAGAGACCTAATATATGTAATATTCTTGTTTGGGGAGGGAATCTTCTATTTTCTTGTTTGCATAAGGTTCTAGTTATTAGTTGTACAACGAAAGTGATGGATTATTTATCAAGTTGTATTTTCCAGCTGGAGGGGGCGCTATGCAATATACTACGGGAGATGTTTCAAAACTGACAACCTTCACTCCCATACTTAATGGACTAGAATTGCAACCCCTGGCTTCTGAAGTTGCCAGAAGTAGTGTTCATCCCAAACGTAGTACTGCTTCCATGGTGTGCAACTTTATCCATTTCTTTTTGTTGTTATCCAATATGTCATAGAGATTTGGAAGTTTCCTGCTCTTTTTCAATGCAATGTGGTTTTACAGATTGAGAAGTGCAAGCAGCTGGTTAAACTTGCAGAAATGCCTAGAGGAAGGGGGAAATTATTTCTATGGAATTGAAGCTTGTAATGAAGTTTTGGATAGTCATGGTCGTGATATTGATTTTATGCTTAGGCATGAATGTCTTTGCACACGAGCAGCATTGTTGCTTAAGGTTTTTCATGAATTTTGAAAATTTTTTGGTGTTCATTTCCTTTATTTGATATATATTCTGGTTAATGTATTGGATGGGTTCTATTTTCAGCGCAAGTGGAAAAATGATGTTTACATGGCCATACGAGACTGCTATAGTGCTCGTAAACTCAACAATGCTTCCTTTAGAGCTTTGTATTATATGTCTGAAGCCTTGTCTCAGGTTAGATTACAAAATAAAGTTATTTATCCTGTTTGCCATGCACCATGCTGCCAGTGATGCATTGTTTGTGCTTATCAACCAGATTTGTTTCTGCTATGATGTCGATAATTCTTATTGGAAATTGAACAGTAAAAATTTTTGACACTTAAAGTGTCAAAAATTTGTTCCTCAAAAGCTTTTTCAGATCCAATTTATATAAATAGTTTCCTTCCAGTTTCATTGCATTACAATCTTGTGTGTAAAAGTGATAGTATTGAGATGTTCAAGTCTGGCAATTACATTTGTTTTTTCTACTTATGTATGGGAGAATGAGCTTAAGATTTTTTTTTTTCCCACCCAGCATGTTAGCATGTTTCTTTATTGAATGATCATTTTTGTGCATTAAAATTATGGAATGACTGAGTTAATGATAAGGTTTTGGTGTTTTATGTGAAGCAAATGTCAGACTGTGTACTTTAGCTTACAACAGTTTTTGTATTTTTTTTTATCTTTTCTAGCAACTGATTTAAGTAAACATGATTATAGCTGCTTTTTGAGAATTATATTGTCTTGGTTACTTAACTTAGAAAGTGCTAGGATGTCTGACCCAACATTTTTGATGGATTTTCATCTCAGAAGAGAATTGTATTTTTTACACTCGGAAGAGAATCTTCTGAAAATAGCTGGCTATGATGATTATACTAACAATGCCATTTATGTTTTTGCTGGTTATTATGGTTTTTTTGCTTACTAGTAAGCTTCTCGCAGCTGGGCAAACATAAGGAGGCTCTAGAATTTGCCATTGGCGCTCAATGTTTGGCCCCTGCCAATCCTGGACTGGCAGACTGGGTGGACAATATGGAAAAGAATCTTGCTGCAGGTTTGTGGATTGGGATTTCAATCCTTTAACCGCTTCTCATGAGAAAGCAATTGTTGAACTGTCCCATTTTTTAGCTGTCAATTTTACATTGGTGTTGTTTTCTTGATGCCATCATATTGGTTGGAATGGAAGCCTTTCTTTTTGGAGTTTGTTTATAGCTTTTGAGGTTGGATCTAAACATAGTTGCATACTTGCATGACTAGCTGAAGCTGAAAGGGCTAATAAGGCAAATGATGGGGCATCATCAAGGTCTGAATCGCGAAGTGGAAAGGCACTGTCATTGAGTGATATACTTTATCGATCAGAGGCTAACAGTGATGCTTCACTAGATGGTCCAAGGTCTGAAAGGGAAGATTCTGACTATGATGAGGAATTGGAATTGGACTTTGAAACATCAATGCCAGGTGATGAAGACCATGATATTGAATCCAACATTCTTCATGGAAGTTTAAACCTGAGAATTCATCGAAAAGGTGATTCAACAAGGGAGACAAGCTGTATAAATGGCTTGTGTGGGTCTCCTTCATCATCTCAAAATGATCGAATGCCTTGTCAGGTTTGGAACTTGTATTTATCAAACTAAATCACTAGTTTATAATTTTGAGGTTTCTCCTTGTAAATATTATGCCAAGGCACACAAGTAATTGGATACTGGAATTATAGGAATAACCTGCCATTTATGGGTAATATCCCTGCAGTAGCAGGACACCTGTATATTTTGTAGATTGAGGTAAAAGTAGAAGGAAACTGGAATGCCATGTTAAAATTGTGCAAGTTATTTTCTCCATGCATGGGAATATATCTTCCACTTGTTTGAGGTTCCTCTTCCCACCCTCCCTTCTCTCTCCCCCCCCCCCCCCCCAAAACCATTTTTTTTTTTATCTGAAACACCCAAACACAGGTGTGATATTATGGATGCAAAGACATGGTTTTTTGTGTGATTAGTTGGCATATAGCTGGTAATGGATTACTGTTTTTTCACTTCACTTGTTTTATGCTTGTTTCTGTCTTGCAGCCTCAAACAGCAATTGATATGAAGCAGAGATATGTTGGCCACTGCAATGTTGGAACTGATATAAAGCAAGCCAGTTTTCTGGGGCATAGAGGTAGTGCTTGTCATTGATCTTCTGTGCATTCTTCTTGTTTTAGTAAGTATGATGCAGGTCAGTCCAAGTGTAATAGGGGAATCTGTTATTCATGTGAAGTGTGTTGGTAGGTACTTCCTTAGATGTTTCATCTTGTGATTGTTGCCTTAGTGTAAGGTTATATATCCTGTGAATGTACATTTTTCCTGAAAAAGCTTCTAGCCCTTGCTATTGTGGTAACCAGTGATTCTCAAGATATTTTAATAGTTACTGGATCTAGATGTTTGTTGTTTATGGGAAACTATGACTGGTAACATCTTCAATTCTTGTCAAATTATATCAGCTGAATGTCTGGAATCTTTTTGGCTAATTATTTGATTTGCAGAAACGTGGCTGGTTAGATCTAGTATAACTAACAGAAATAGCCCCTTTTTTGTGGTCAACCTGATGTGATAGTTAATCTTTTAGACATTTGATATTATCTGACATTGACCTCAGGAGAGTAAGTACTTATACATGCATGTATCTAGTGGATGCTAGGTTCCTAACATGTTATGGGTGGCTTTGAGGTCTTTTTTTAGTTCCTGTGGTTCCAAGAGATGTTACAGTTAGAGCAAATGAGATTCAAACTGTTGATACCTTTGGCATTTTGATACCTTAGGCTCAAGTTGAGGCAAAGTTGAGGAAGGCTTCACTGTCTGATCTTAGTCAATATGTTTGCTTTGGAATACAGTGGGAAACAATGCCTCTGTAAAAATGGGAATAAGGCTACGTATATCTGATCATTTCCCAGATCCCATAATGCAGTAGCCGTGTGCATTAGGACACAGAAAAAAAATAATAAGATTTTGAATGCAATGATTTCTTCCAACAATTTTCAGCAACCACTATTTGTTGCTTAGTTGAAATGGTTCACCTTTTTTTATTTTTTCCAATTCATTTTAAATTCATTTTGAGTCTATTTCTTTTCCAACCTTTATGTATAAGCTCATGAGCAGCTTACTGAAACACAGTCAATTCTCAGACTAATTTTCATTAATGATTACAGGTGACTATGTGGCAAGTGGAAGTGATGATGGTAGATGGTTTATTTGGGAAAAGAAAACTGGGAGACTGCTTAAAATGCTTCCTGGTGATGAAGCTGGTAATGTTTCTTCCCCAATACAAGTTTTTCTTTCTTAACAGTCCTGTGATCTTATGAATATCTTGATTATCATTCATCTCCGTACACAGTTGTGAACTGTGTGCAGTGCCATCCATTTGACTGCGTTATAGCAACCAGTGGGATAGATAACACGATAAAGGTGAGTCTGTTGAAAGGATATTATTTGGATACAGCAACCATAGATGTGGTTTACTGATTTTTGGGGCAACATTATGTTAGATTTGGACTCCAAGTGTCTCGGACCCATCGATTGTTGTTGGGGGAGCAGCTGGACCTGAGACTTCTAATGTGTTGGAAGCTATGGAAAGCAATCAGCGTAAATTATGTCAAAACCGTGAAGCTATTCTGTAAGACTTTGAAAGTTTTAGGACTTCAGCATTGCAGTTAGGCATGCTTGTGTGAACTTTAATGAATGCAATTTGTATCTGCATTGCATTTTTCCCATTGATGTGGTAACTTCAGCCAGAGCAATGGGGCAGAAGGATAAAATCATCATCCTACCGATACTCACCAAAATTAGGAAATCTGTGGAAGGCATTACCAGGAAATTTGAACCTTATTCTTAGCATATGCATGAATAGGCAGGCTCATGGGCTTATTCATGACTTTGACAGTTGGCAGTTCCTTTGATTTAGAAATAGTTATCATTTATCCCATGGTTCATGTTGCTTATGTGGATTATACAATGTTAGTTTCAGCCCTTTGGAACTTCTTGAACGGTTTCGGATGCATGAGTTCGCTGAAGGAACTTTACACCCTTTTGAGTGCGCTCAGAGCTAATGAGACTATGCAAACAACAGATAAATCAAGTCTATCTCTACTAGAAGCATTTGGGTAAGAATTTGTCTGTTCTTTCACATTTATTCTTCTTCTTGCTTTGTCTTCTTCACTTTTAGAGAGGGGGAGGGGGGGGAAACACATGGAGTTATAAGCACAGTAGAGGCAATCTTTTCTTACTTTTTGCTATCATGGCCAGTTGACTAAATTGTGACTCTAATTATAAGGAGAGGGGGGGGGGGGGGGAACACATGGAGTTATGAGTGCACTAGAGGCAATCTTTTCTTACTTTTTGCTATCATGGCCAGTTGACTAAACTGTGACTCTAATTATAAGGTAGATTTCCCAAGAGATCTATTATGAGAGTTTGTTTGACACTGCAGAATGTTGATTTGTCCCTTTTCCTATTTCTATGCCTCACAAATAATGGGATAAACCTGACTGGTAGGGATATATATCTTATTTGATCCCCATTTGCTGTCTAGCTTTGCAATTCCCAAAAATGTTGGCATGAAAAGACAGCCATATGCATGATGTTATTTGATCCTGGTCTCATGATTTTTTTCCTTTTTGCAAATTGCTTTCTTTTTCTTGTTGAAAATGAGATTATTATGACCAAGTTAATACTAGGAGAATACTTGCAGTGAGTTCTAGGAAATGTGAGAAAATAAAATATAAAGGGAAATATATGTGGGCTTGATTATGAAACATGACAGACCACAGGCGTAAGAATTTGAATTAACATGACTGATTATCAACAGAGACAAATATGAGGGGCAATTGGGACTTTGAGGACTAATTAGATCATGGCTGTCCCTTTAACATCCAATCACTTCATGATGCAACTTTGTTTTCCATACCATATTAAAGCTGTTTGTGCCATACTTAATTTTTATTGTTTTTCTTTTATTGTTTGCTTGTTTCATGTAAAATGCTTGTGTGAGGATGTCGCAAAGCTGTTCTTAAAACAATGTGAGGGCTATTGAATGTCATAGACCTTCAATTTGGAGAATTTGAAGCATATGATTTCATGCTCCTGACTTGTCAAATCCATGGTAAGAAAAGTTGTCTGAATTGTTTGATTTTTTTTTGTTATGGCTTCTTTACAGATTCCTGGTGAACTGTAACTGGAGTACAATTTTTTTTGTTTCACACATAAGGCGAGCGGGGAAGAAAAAGGCAACTGATCACTGGTGGTACGTTGGCAATCAGTTAATGTGTAAAGGTTATTTGGGTTTTCTTCGAATCAGGTGAAATTTTAACAAAGCGTTACCAAGTTTAGGTTACACCTAAAGCCTCTGTTATTGAATAAATTAATTATCCTATAGATCCAAATTTCTTTTCTTTCTCCCCTCGTCTCATGACTGTAAATATTTGTAAATTAATGTGTTTAAAATGTTTCTGTTCACTAGAGTTTCATTGATTTAAATTGAATGTAGATAATTTTGACCTTTATATGAATGTTGACTCTTTCTCTAGTGTTGGATTTGTTGCGTAATCTCTCAATCTTTTTGTCTGTGTTTATCGAAGACTGTACTTTTGGGATGAAAATTTCCAGGCATATTATCATCATATTGTTGAATAGATTGCACTCTTATTCAGGTCAATGGGCTGCATGGTTGCATTGTCGGGAAATTTGTCTTAGTGTGCATTTGGAGTTGATAACACTAATAAAAGAAATAACCATTCTTTGGCTTTCTCTTTCTTCTTCACTTCCTTCTGTGTTTTTGGCTCGCATCCATGTGCATGAGTGACTTGAATCTCCGACTATCTTAAGGTAATCATGTGAACGTACAACAAATCCGGGATTGCCTAAAAATGCCTGTTGTGTGTGGGGGGGACCTCTATTTAATATTTTCAGAATATGTTGAGATTCTAACATATTATAATAGTTTGATTTCTCGTATAAATTATGCAATGAACCTAATTTTCAATTGTGGCCGATTTCAGGCAAGTCGGAAGGCTTTTTCTGGTCTTGTCTTGGGCGATATTTTAGAAAATGTCTTCGGCCTTTTCTGTATGTCTTCTTTTTCTGTTCTCTTTAAATGTAAGATAAAGTCTCAGTCGGTCCAATTGAGGCACTGAAATTGAATGGTGATCGAGCTCGGAGCGCAAGGATGGAGAAGATATTTTCATTCTAACGATTTGTTGTCTAATTGATGGGCCCCATGCAAGGGGAAAAGCTGGTGGGCACGTGCTCGGCATGAGGCAGTGCCCCAGCACAATCTGCGCGCTATGGCCATGCTGGTTGAGGTGGGGAGAGGGGGGGGGGACCCGATGTGAATTATTTTTGGGATCGTGTGACATAAGGGGCCGATAAAATCGAAATTGTGAATTATGTCCGCTTGTGACATTCTTCGTTTACCGTAGACTTTAAAGTAGAAGTCTTTGTAACCAGGCATTCACTTCTTGCGCTAACAAAAACACGGCAGCCTCGATTTGTCTATTTCTTAATTTTGCTTTCGGAAAATCAGAAATTCAGAATGTAATCGTTAGTTCATAACTTGTTAAAGCTTATAAAGTAAATAGTTTCCTCTCCGTCAGGCAGTTCTAAACATTGGTCCTACTTCCGAAATATTAGGGTAAGAATCGTTTTTTGTTAACAAGTAAATTATACATGATAATCTTGCCTTGGACAAATGGCTACCTCAAGGAGCCCTACCACCAAATCAGAGTCTATATCCTGCGAGCAATTTCTTTCTAGGTTTGGTACTCCGGAAATTGTGTAGCGTGCTGATCAGGAAGAACCAAAACGGAAAAGAAAATACTGAATCGTGTGAGTGATGCCGAGAAAAAAGAGGGATTATTGACTCTAAATAGTTCTATACAGCGATAAAGTTGGTAGGGTAGTCGAAACGCCGGTGTCTCTTAGCCCAAGCGAGCACCAACTAGAAATTAGAAGGGACAAAAAAAAATAAAAAAATCTAAGAGAGACCTAAAAAGCCTGCTTTTCGGTTCTCGTACCGTGTGGGTCTCTCTCATATTTCTTCAGAGTGGAGGAAGTCGTACACCAAAGCCGTATGAAACTTCTTCCTTAACTTTATTGTTTAAAGTAGTTTTCAACCACTTTTAAAAGAAAGTTTTTCAGTTAAATTGACTAGTTAAGAATTTAAATATTTAACCATTAATTATAGTCTAATGATTACCAAACTATTTATTTGGGTCTGGGGATGAAGTTTGGGATGAATTTCACTCACATAAAATCTATCCTTCAAAAATTAGCTTGAAAGAAAAGAATTGAAGAGTTTATTTTAGAATTCTTACTGCTCATTCTATTATCAAAATTGACTCAGTTCCCATCCACTGTTCTAATTATAGTGGAATTATTGTTCCTATATATGAAGGGCAAAAGCATAAAAAAAAAAAAAAAAAACTCTCAAACAATTATGCGTTTGAAGATTCAACCAGATATTTGCGTTTTTGCATAATTAACCTTTTTTTGAAAAAAAAAAAAGAAATCTTTTTGATGAAAGAGAATGTGCTTGACTAAATTTGGGGAGACTCTATTAGTCATGGTCGTGAATTGACAAAAGAACTGACCTTCATTTGCGGAATATGCGTTACAAACAGACATAAATTTCTTCCTCTTTTTTTTTTTTTAAAACATCCCAAGTAAGCGTTGAAACACAAGTTCCTTTACCGTCACAGCAAAGGCATCTATGTTATAGTCATCTCTAATAATCTTCCAAATCTGTATCAAAAAAGGAAAGAAAATTAAAAATGACAATCCTCCAAGTTCTATATAACACTTTTTGCTGGAGGAAAACATAGTAGTTTTTTTTTTTTTTTTTTTTGTGTGTGTCTAAAATAAGAAAGTAGAAAATAAACCTTATAATACTCTGTTATAATTATTAGCCTCTCTTAAAATTGTGCATGATTAAATTTACGTTTAGTTTTACTGAATAATTTAATAAAAATTTGAACCCATAAGCTGCATGATATGAAGGATTCATCCAACAACTGGATTAGCAGTAGTTGTTCATGTCATAGGCCAATTTCCATGAGTTTGTTCATAATGATAACCATTTCGGGATGAAATGGTACGGCGCAGAAATTTCGGGCATAACAAATCAATAAAAAAATTGTTCCTGACCTGACTCTCTGTTAAAGTAATAACACCGTGGCCCGCTCTGCGCCCTCCCCCTTAAATTTGTTCATCTACCGCGTAAAAGCGACTGTCTTTCCCCGTTCACAGGGACACATTCCATCGAGTTGTTTTCTTAAAAGTGAGTTGGGTTGAGTGCACAAAATGTGCTTGCACCATCGACATCTTCAAAAAGAAAATTGCAGTAGCGTGCTTCAGGTTGTGTGTCGCAGAATAGCTGTATGTATCCCCGGATTGAAATTCTCGAGTTTTGACATTTAATTCAATTCTAATTCATAATTTCAGAATTACAATTCAAGTGTTTTGCGTGCAATACTTGGATGCAGATTTTTCAGACTCCAACGTCAAGTTTTGACTGATAGATGATTGATAAATTTTAAAGTATAACTTTTAACAATAATATTAAAAAGTAAAAATAAGATATAAAAAAATTAATTAAAAATAAAAAATATTAAATTTATGTCATTTAATTAATTTAATTTATATTTATAAATAAAAAATAAAAATAAAATAAATATTATTAAATTAAAAAATATAAAAATATATTTTTTAAAAAATTAATTAATAAAATTTTAAATAATAAAATAAAAATTATTTTATTTTTTTAATATTTTAATATGAGATTTTATTTATTAATTTAATAATTAATATTTTTTATGTGTTGATATTAATTTAAATTAGAAATTAATTTATATTAAAAATTTATTATAATATAAATTTAGTTGAATTCAATTTAAATTTAACTATTTGGATATATTTATATACTTGACTCCATATAAAGACACGTTATCTATATTGTTTGTATGTTTCTCAATTGTTGTATGTGTACATGATCACTGTCATTTAATTCTTGATGGAAGAGGTATACTTATTCTTAAAACCCTTTTAATGAATAATCGAATGTTTTCAGTTCATATTACCACTTATGTTTATACTTATCTTAGTGTGTAAAAAATGAGTCTTGGTTGTGCTATCTTTGTTTTGGACATTTGAATTTTCGTAGTTAAAGTTGCTTGAACAAGGAAACATGGTGATAGGCTTACTTAGCATATATCATGCTAATCAAATTTGTGAAGCATTTATTCTTGTCAAACATAGTAAACAACCTTTTGTGACAAGAACTTAATGTGCAAGACAATCACTATAACTTATTCACTTTAGTGTTTATGGCACAACGAGTCTTTTATCAAATTACAAGGTAATCTCTAATAATATTATTAATAATGATGGAGATTTGGTGTATTTTGCTATATTTGCAGATTATGAACTAATGTCATTTAATGAAGTGATTTAATATATAAAGTGGGCGAATGACATGAATAAAGAAATCATGACAATTGAGAAAAATAATACATAAGAGTTTACTACTGTTCTACGAGATCAGAAAGTTATTGATGTGAAGTGAGTCTTTAAGACTAAGAAGAAGTCTAATGGAGAAGTAGAGAGATATAAAGTAAAATTGGTTGAAAAAGGATTTGAACAACGACCTAACCATGATTATCACGAGGTGTTCTCTCCTGTTGTTCGAATAGAAACTGTCAGACTTATAATTGATTTAGTTGTGCATAATCATTGGAAAATTCATCAGATGGATATGAAGTTAGCTTTTCTTAATGGTGGTCCTCTTAAAGAGAAAGTGTTTGTCAAGCAACCATCAGACTTTGTGAAGAAAGGAAGTGAAGAGAAGGTGTATAAATTGCAAAAAGCAATGTATGGCCTAAAACAAGTCCCTGAAGTATGGAACAAACACATTGATTCCTTTTTCAAAGAAAGCAATTTCCAAAAGTGTTCTTTTGAGTATGCCTTATATGTGAAAATCAATGATTCTCGTGATATACTATTGGTATGTCTCCATATGGATGATTTGATTTTTACAAGCAACAGTTTCAGAATGATTAAAGACTTTAAGAAGTCTATTTGGGTATAATGTCTTATTTTCTTAGAATTGAAGTAACTAAAGGAGATGATCAAATCTTTATCTGTAAAAAGAGGTATGCTACTGAGCTATTAAAAAAGTTTTGAATGTATAATTGCAATTTTATGAGAAATCCTATAGAAGTTAAGACTAGATTGTCTAAAGAAATAATAAAACACTCGTTGATTCTATACTTTTCAAACAAATTGTTAGGAATTTGAGATATTTGACATGCATGAGGCCTGATATATCTTATGGAGTTTATTTGATCAACAAATTTATGGATTCTCCCGGCCAATCTCATATGTAAGTTGACAAGAGAATTATACGTTATATAAAAAAAAACTTATAATCATGGCATATTTTATTCATTATCCAAAAGTTATACTCTTATATATTATTTTGATAGTGATTGAGTGGAGATGTAGATAATCGTAAGAGTATTTCTAAATAATATTTCAACTTTGAAACTACTATTTATTTATGGTCATCCAAGAAACTATCTATTGTTATACTTTCAACTTGTAAAGTTGAGTATATAGCTGTAGTTTTAAGTATTTGTCAAGCTCTTTGATTTTATAATTTGTTAAGTGAGATATATGTTCCAGTTGCAGTTCTTACAAAAATATTTGTTGATAATGTTTGTGTAATTAATTTGACCAAAAATTCAATTACAGAAAGAGTAAACACATTAATACTCGTTTCTATTTTCTAAGAGGTTAAGTTAATAAAAAAAAATTAAATTATTTTACTATAAGTTTGAAGATAAAATGATTGATATTTTCATAAAATTATTAAAAAATAAAATATTAAAATTGAAAATATCACTTAATTA
Organism: Rhizophora mangle; assembly: GCA_037832345.1. NCBI lineage: Eukaryota > Viridiplantae > Streptophyta > Magnoliopsida > Malpighiales > Rhizophoraceae > Rhizophora > Rhizophora mangle. The sequence continues at coordinate 3,363,943 of JBAPLJ010000320.1, forward strand.
GAATGAGTGAATATTTATATTAATTTAAATTAGTGAATATTTATATTAATTCAAATTAAGAGTTAAATTAGATTAGAGATTTTTATTATAATAAAAGTTTTTAATTAAATTTAATTATTTAGATAAATTTATATATTTATATTTATATTTATATTATTTATTTATTTTAAATTATTATATATGATTATTTTATTAAATTAATAAAATTATAATATTTTTTAAAATTTTCTATCACCGTGAAATATTTATAGAAGAGTTTTTTCAGATCTCTTAAATTGTTTTGGGACTAAGAGCCTCTTACACAAAATTTGTAGCCATAGAAGAGGACAAGCAATAAAATTATTAGATATTAAAAATTGTTTAGATTTTAAAAATGAAATTAAGGAAATAAAAACATCTACAAATCCAGCAATAATACAGTAAAATTATTTTTTTTTTTGTTGGTTGCGAGTAAAGCATTTTCCTTATGGAAAGTACCTCCCACCCGGTTTTTTTATGCTTTGCTACCAGAACTTAGAGAGAGAGAGAGAGAGGTAGATCTAGCATGTTTTCTAACCTTAGGTAGTCAGATATGCATATGATTTCCTTTTTGCAGATTGGAAATTGCCTGTCCTTCTCTTCCATGTATCTTTTATTACTTTCCAAGCATGCGATCATAGATGACCCAAAATACTGCCCATATATAAACACAGCAACTTCAGCAATAAAAGACGGTTACTCATTTAACACAATCTCGTTGGGCGATTTAGCCTTCTACCCAATCCATTCATCCCCACTTCTCTCTCTCTTTCTCTCTCTAGAATACAAACAATATGACAGCAAATAAAGGAGCCATTGCATCATCACAACCAAGCCCCGAATGTTGCATGTGTGGGGATTATGGTCTTTCCTATGAGCTCTTCCAGTGCAAAATCTGCCAATTCAAATCCCAACACAGGTAATCCCCTTAGAAAAAATTACAAATCCTTTCTGGGTTTCATTTATTTGATCAAAAATCACCTGTTCTTATCTTTATACATACATATATATATATATATACATACATATATATATATATATATATATATATATATATAATCTGATCAAATTTTGTAGTCCTCAAATCTCTCTTCTATTTGTTCTTTCTTGGCACTCAAATTTCACAGGTACTGTAGCAATCTCTATCCAAAAGCAGAGACCTACCAAGTCTGCAATTGGTGTCTGAGCCATGAGAAGAAAGAGAAGTCACAGAATTCTTCGAATTCTTCGTCATCAAATAAGAACAACAGTGAAGGTGATAGCAAGAACAGCAAGAACAAAGAAAGGAATGGCAGCGACAGTGACAATCAAGGAGGGTGCTTTAGAAGCCAAAGGGGTAATTTGCAAGTCCATAACAGTCCCATCAAGAAACAGAGCTCACCACTGAGGTCGCCATCCACCAGAAGGAGAATAATCACACAAGGTAAATTAGAGGAGAAGCTTAGAAGGACAAGGTCAGAGGATATTACAATCAATAATAATAATAATGGGATTACAAAGCAAGTTTTTAGGAATAAGGTGAGAAGATATAAGCTCTTGGAAGAGGTTTCCAGCTGATCATCATCTTGGTCTGAAAAAGAAAAATAAAAAAAAAACCCCACAAAAAAAATGAAAAGGGGAAGAAAATTCATACATACTGTCTGCAATCTGATTGTACGGATAGATATTGATCCCATGTTTCTGTTTAGTTGTGGGAATTTCGGTCCCGATTCCCCAAAGTTGATAACAGACAAACAGATCAGTATTGATATGGAGTTTCTTGGTTCAGTTCGGTGTAATTTCTGTAACACAGAAGTCGATCTTGTCGTTGGATTCACTTTCTCACACCCATCTCCTCAAACATTCCAAGCGAAATGATCACCACCACATATTGCTGAAGAAATCATGACGGTCCAAAATGATTTCGTCCTAAATCTAGTGATGGAAATTGTGACACATGTCAGCAGATGATTCTCGGTGACAATTATGTATCTCGTCATCCTTTACCTAACAAATCTTTTTCCAATTTATCTGAAAGTTTACGGAAGAATTCTTAAGCATACTTACTATGCAAGATAAATAATTTAGCGTTTTTTTTAATATTATTTTAAGTTTAAATTTTGTATTAAAGTTTATTTTTACATAAAATAAATTTAAGTATTTAAATATATAACAATAAAATTTTAAATTTATTATCAATAAATTAAATATAAAAAAATTTATTATAATTTAATAATATTTAAATAATAATTTTTAATAAAAAATTAAATAAATATATCTCAATTTTGATTTATACACTTATATAGTTAAATTTTTTTTTGTAATTTTATGAAAAAAAGAGTTTGTCTTGATTATTAAATTTTTAAAATAAAATTAATTATTAAATTAAAAATTTTAATAATTTATTATTTAATTTTAATTAAAATTAAATTGATAAAATATATATTTAATATTAAATATATTAAAAATTTTAATAATACAATTTTTATTTTTTAAAAAATTATAATATAATAAATATATTTTTAAATTTTTTTGTATATATTGAAAATTATATTTAATTTATAACTTAATTAATAATTTTAAAAATAAAATAAAATAATTTTAATTTTATCAAACCCGCCCATCGATTAAGTTGGGTGTTCAAAACTTTACTTTATTCACGGTGGATTCTAATCCACTCTAGAAGTTTCTCGGTCATCCCATCGCAGGGTAGACTTTTTCACGGTTATCAAAAAATCTTTTCTTTTACTATTAATTGAAGGAGATAGTTGTACTAAAATGAGAACTGGGCGGTTTAAATTATGGGTGCCGCTACGAGGACGTGGCATTTTGACGCGTTCCCAACGCGGCACCCATTAAAGATTAAGTTTTTTTTTTTTTTTTTTTTTTTTTTTTTTTTTTTTTATAAATGAAATACGATTAGGTTAAGGGTGAAAATTTATTTTTTATTGTTGAATGGGGTCCACCCGTCTTGGACGCACATGAAAAGACGCGTCCATGCTATTTGTTTTTTTCCTTGCCCGTATTTGATTTTATAGGCTTGACAACGTATGAACAATTGTTGCAGGATAGTCACCAATGGTGACAAAGTGTCGAGCAATTCTTTTGAAGTTTCCGGCTATGTTACTGGGACGCGTTCCTTTGTTGACAAAACACGTGCATGCCAAAGATGAATTGTGCCCTTGTCGCACGCCACGACTCGTTGGTCAAATCCACCTCTAGATGTACGCTCGCTTACCTACTCGTTTACCTATTTTAGATTCTCAACTTTAGATTGGCATGCTACTGGAGTATTGGAGCTTTTTTTTTCAGGACTTTCAGAATCTCAATTGGTTTGGTCTGCAGTCTACAGTTTAAGATACAGTGGACCCAATTTACCTATTGGTTCTCTGTGCGCTTGCAGAAACCCAATTGGTTTGGTCTGCAAACGGAGTTGATTAAAACAAAATCTCCCATATATAAATTGCAATCTGCAACCAATCAAAAATAATACTGGTGCTGGTAACGCCAGTGCTTACTGGCAAGCTTTTACTACTAAAAAACCGTGCAATCTACACTTTGATTCTGTTCTGTCATTATTATGTTTTTTTTTTTCTTTTTTTAAAATTTTTTATGGAGGGCGGTGAAGGGTAAGATGTGAATCCATTAATTGAATTGGTAAGAATCATACGTGAAGTCAGTGCGTCCAGAAGATCACGGTTTTCATTAGCACAGAGATGTGATGCCCCCATTGCAAAAGCTTGCGGCTTGGATTTGACCATTAGGTGCTACGAGATTCTTGGCAACTTGAAGGGATCACCAATACTATATCATCTTTTCGATATTGTTTTCCAAAGAAAGATTAGGAAAAGGTTGGATAGATTGGTAAAATTAATTTCTTGGTGTGAACTCACAAAGCCCCAGAGTGGGTCTTATCTTAATTACTGTTTTCATTAAAGTCGAGAATCATGTTCTTTATTAAAGTGGTTTAAAAAGTAAAAAAAATATTCAGAAAATGGTCATCGAATCGTCATTGCTTCTCGTGTACAACTTTTTAGCCTCTTGGCCTTCTCAATATATATTGAAAAAAAAATAAAGAAGGTAATTTTCCTTAAAATTTTAAGAAAGCATGAGGGCTTACACTAATCTTTTAATGAAAAAAAAAAAATTGCAATTCAAAATGCCTCCTCGACTTTGCAGACTCGTAGGACCTCCCTCATGGGCCCAAACCACGGTATCGACCATCTGAGCAGGGATTAATAATGGCCCAAAACAACAAAAGATTGGTGGAAAGGAGACATGGACTGAACCTCTAGAATTTCGAGTTCAAATTTAAGTGGGTACCCATTCAATTAAAAAGAAAAAGGCAATAGGACCGAGACCCCTGTGCCTTTCTTTTCCACCAAGGAGGGGCAAAAATAAAAAAAAGCTGCAATTACTCACAAAATTTAATAAAAAAATTATAATTTTAAATATATAATTTGGCTCCTAAGTTTTACACCAAAGAAAAAAATAAGATGAAAACTACTGAAAATTGTAATTTAGTGATAAGAGAGTCCTTCATCGTAATGTGAAAAATTATAAGCTTAATTTTCAATTAAAATATTCAATAAAATTAAATATACAATCAAAAAATTATTTTTTAATATTTACAATCCCCTTAATAAAATTGTAGAGTATAAATTTTATTTTTTATTTTTTATTTTTTGAGAAAATTTGAAAGAAAAGATAAGATAGAGAGAAAGCCGAAAAAAAAGAAAACTAGAAAGAGGTAACGATTCTAATAAGAAGAGTATTTTTTCTTTGCAATAAACATATTATAGACACTTTATTAGTTTAAAAATATAAATTTTTAGTTTAAATATCATAAGTTTTAATATTTAATAAAAATATAAAATTTATGAAAATGTATTCTTATTATATAATTATTAATTTAATGAATATATATATATATATATATATATATATATATATATGATTGACCTAAAATGGGCTGGAGGCCACTATGGTTAGGCATTCAGCAAACCATTTGGACCCCATCTCTGAAACAACCATAAGAGGGAATGGAACCCTCTGGAGAGAACCTTGTTAGGTAGACCGTCTATTGTCAGTCTTATTTGGACATGGATTGGACAATGCGTGTCTCTATGTCAATTAACGATAATTAGATCCATCTACCTTGACGTTTTGATTTAAGCTGCGGGCAACTTATTTAAACAACAGTTTTTCTGGCTCTTGGACTTTTGACTTCTTGTCGTCCAATGTGGATATTTAATCGGCCACACACATATATATATATATATATATATATATATATATATATATATATATATATATATATATATATATATATATTTTAATTTTCTTTTAACCAAAATAAATAAAAGTATATCATAAAAAATATTAATTATTACATGTTTAAATTTTTGTTGATATTTTCATTCAATTTTTCATAAAAAATCTCACCATTTCAATATTGATAGATCAACAAAATTTTATTATAATGAATTACAATAAGTTTTGAACTGAAAACCTGACATCAGCATTTTAATTTTAATTAAAATACCTAAGCATATTTGAACAAAAGGAAAAATGATAAAACATAGATTCAAATTTGAGTCAGTTGCATGAAACATAAATGAAATTATTATTATCTAAATTCTCACTTCTAATGATTCATATACATACATATATGTGAGGCCGTGGGTGGGGTGGGGGTAGAACATTATCACTTCATGTATTTCCGTTGAACAAAAAAGGAACGTTATCTTTGACATGTTATTATTGTCAGGTTTGGTTAAGAGGATAAGACAAGTTGATGACATCCTTGCTGACTAAATCTCCAAGTTAATCATGGCTATTCACTTCCTTCTTCGGTTTTTTTGGCTAATCGCATGAACCTCTGCTTGATTACATGAACTTAGACGTGCATTGTTGAAATAAGAGTTCTGCTGTGCTGCCTATAGCAGAAACCATACCTTGTCACCTTATGCAGCCATTCGTGTACGGTTGAACGACAGATCCAGGTGAGGGAAGGGGGGCCATCGTCTCCCCCACCTCATTTATATTTGTGGAAAATAACACATAGCTTAATGGCCCATTTAGTGGTAAGTGTTATTAGTGGTTTTTTCTAGGTCTCGGATTCGACTACTTGTGCTTGAGAGAGACTTGTTTTGTATTTTTGCTCCTTTGTTTCTAAAGTTGTCTCGCTGAATTTTTCTTACCCCTCTGACAAATTGGTCTGGATCCACCACAGGTGGAATTAAGCTACGTTTGCACATGGCACACAGTATTTCATTGATTTGTTAAAAGACATTAATTTTAAGAAAAGATGGTTTTCATAGTGTGGTTATAAAAAATATTATATATTTTTTACTCTTGTCCCCGATAATATGAAATACTTATGGGAAGAATTCAAATTATTTTGAATATCATTTAGGGAATGTTGTAAAGTCAAAAATCACAGTGCTCGAGGTTTCCATCATCTTGTAACAATTTTCACAACTTTTGCTGAAATTCAAAGGTTAGGTAACCACCCTTATAAGCGGGATTTGAATTAACTTTTTGGGGGGGCAAACAACATGGCCCCAATTTTTTCCTTTTTTAGGTATCGATTGACTCTACTGCCATCTTGAAGGGTCAACAAAACCATTTTTGACTTTACATCTCCTCTCTCTCTCCGCCCCCCCCCCCCCACCCCGCAAATTAGAAATCCGTATCAACGTTCTCTCCAAAAATGGAGAGAAGTTATTAATCCCTCTGGCTTGCTCTGCCAATTACCATTATACGCATAGTACTTTGTTAGTTTTACAGTTGTTTTTATGCAAATTAGTCAATACTCATTCTTTTGGCATATAATTTAACATAACCTTCTGGTTGGGTTTCATGCCAAGCCGTCGAGTCCCGCACAAAACTTTTTTTTTTTTTTTTTTTTGTCATAAGGTGAGTTTTCCTTTTTTGCTTCTTACGTGATTAGAATAAATGATCAAAATCTACAGCCCTTATTGATAGGATATTTTTTATTTGATTTTTGCTGATTTAAACGGCGATTATGTATTGGTCTTGTATTTTTGGTGGTTAATGAAGGCAACAACAAATTGTTGAGACTTACTAATTAAATTAGATTTATACACAAATTTTATATATAATTTACAAGTCAAGTATTTTACAATTATATATAACATTTTGATTACTAAGAGTGAAATTAATATTACAACAAGTATTATTTTCTTTCCTCCTATTTTTTTATGCTTTCCAATCAAAAAATTTATAATTTTCTTTCCTTACATTACCCTTTTCCAAAACACAAGGAGATGAAAAATTTCCATTCTTCCCCACTTTTCATTATTTTTACTTTCCTTTCTGTCATTTTCCTCCCCCGACTTTTGTATCCAAGCAAGGCATAAGTTTAGCTTGTAATTGATTAACTAGAAATCTTCAAGATTAGTGATTTATGACTGTCTTAAATTAATTCAACTTTATTGCTCTGATGTTACACTTCAACTTGTTGCGATAAACTAACTAGATTTATTTGATTCAGTGATTTCTTTAAAATATTAACACATCAACATAAGCGATTTGATTGTTGACGTAACTTTATTTATACAGTTGATAATGGAGCCCAAAAACATTATATCTTGTACACTATCCTTTTGCGAGAGCCATTCATTTATCCACTGTCTATTCTTGTATTAAATTTTATACCTGCTTTTGATCGCAATTGTCCGCCTCTCATTGTCTGCATTATGTTGCCATCGCACTCAAAATCTAATTAAAAAGACTAGTTATCATAGCAGAGTAACCCATGATATTAATACTTACTACAAGTCTATAACTTCAATGACGTCCCACCAATCATGAACAGTAGGATGTCATAACAAGGACCATTCAACTAGCAAAAAGAAAGAGGTAAGGTGTGAATACGTAAGATTAATCTCCATATTTCTATAATTTTCTTTAATTATTTTTATGGAAAACCCAAAAAAGGAAAACAAAAAAAAAAAAACATTTTCTTCAAATAAAGATTAGAAATTATTGTTTAATTTTGGGGTTGCAAGACTTTTTCCATCTAGACAACTTAATTGTGGTAATCGCTCTTGTTATAAGTTGTATAAAATTGAAATTACTTTTGATTTTTTTTTAATTTTTGTCATAAGCAAGGATATTTTTGCGTAAAACACTCAATTCACTCACGGGTTGTCAGCAACTTGGATTTTCCAAATTTAAAACATCATTTTGATGTTTTCTCGATAAATTAGGAAATTGGAAAAACTGGGTTCTGCTTTTCTATTTAGGGCAATAATGTAATTGAGCTTTTGTTATATTTTTTGAATTTTGTTTCTTGAAAAAATGGCTTACATTTTTTTGAATTTGAACACGCCGTTGTACTTTCTCCCAGAACAGCCGAACTCGCCATCAATCTTTGAACCCCAACGTATATGAGAATATAAAAATAAATTTAGAGGTCAAAAGGCCGCTGCTTTAAATACTGTAGACTTCTCATCTCTCTCCTCAAAACAGACATGATTTTTTTTTTTTTTCACATATATTTAAAAGAAAGATAGGAGTCCATAGGCAGGGCCCTCTGATTTAACCCATAAAAGTATCGTGTACTATAGTCCACAATGTTTGCTCTCGGCAACGAAAAAAATGTAATAAAAAAAATGCTACATTATTGGATGCTCATTAGATGTTGGCAGTCTACTGCAGAGGAAAGCAGTCTTCTTCCCCCATTGCGCTTCCATTCAAAGTGCGAGTCACGTACAATTCTAGCGATCTTAAATGATAATAATTTTCATTTTATTTTATTGAAAGAAAAAAGAATAAGAAGAAAGAAAAAGACTACATTAATGATTAATCAGCTCCGGCGCCTCTGGGAGAGAGATCTGTGATGTTTTGCTTGTAGGGGTAGCGAATTAGAAATTTAGAATGCTACTGTTCCTTACCGCGTGGGGTTTCAACAAATGGGCTGTCGTCCGCTTTAGGTGCCGATGCATTAGGCATCAAATGGAAATGTAATGCCCTAATCATTAGCCAGAGATGTCTTTCACCTTTGGAGTCTTGTTCTCCGAGATCGAATGTTAATAATAAACTAATTAGCTAAAACTTAATAGCACTAATTGTGAAGTTCCAACCTCTGATTAATCAAGGATTCCGTGTGTGTGTGTGTGAAAATAAAAGAAAAGTCGATACATCGAAGGGGAGAATAAAGTAAAAGTAGATCGCCAACAAAAGTCGATACATTAATGCGGAGAATAAAGTAAAAGTAGATCGTCTCAGCCTATCCCCGATAAATTTCCGTATTAAAGCAGCACGCTTTTGCCAGTAAGATTCAGCAAGATATTCTTTACAACTCCAGAGCACATTCAAAATTGTGAAGCTAATTTTGCTTTCAAATATACTCCCTCTCTCTCTCTTCTCTCCCTTTCTCACCCTCAAAAGCTGTCAAACAGTTCACGCTTGCGGTGCTTTTGGAGTTCTAAGCGCCCCGCAAAGCCCACTCCCTCTCGATTCTCTCATTGTAGGGTTGCAGAAATGGCTTTTGAAATGCCAGTATCGTTTGCTTACCTTCAACTCCCCCACTTCTCTCTTTGCAAAGAAGAAGAAGTTTAACCCACCTGAATATACATATAAATATATAGCTCTTAATTTATATACATATCATGGGATATTTCTCTTGCGATGCAGAGTCGGCGATTGCCACTTGCGATCCTTACAACTGGGATCGCAAGAGAAGAAAAAACAGGCCCAGAAGAAATAATGCCATTGACGAGCCCACTAAGATCAGGGAGTTCACTTACTCCGAGATTGTTAAAGCTACCAATGGTTTTTCCGTCGATAGTTTTCTCGGCAAGGGCAGCCACGGCACCGTTTACAAGGCCACTCTCGATGACGGCAAGCTCGTGGCTGCAGTCAAAAAGACCACCTTGACCCATCAACACCGCAATAACTGCACCACTTGCTCCGCCCCCACTCCTGCCGACAACGAGATCGAGATACTGTCCAGAGTCCGACACCCACAACTTGTAAATCTTATCGGCTTCTGCGTGGACCCTAAGCCTCAGGATCGAAAGCTACTCGTTGTCGAGTACTTGCCAAACGGGTCCTTATACGATCTTTTGCACTCCATTACCACCAGACCACCTGGTTGGAACAAGCGGGTCCGGTTCGCTTTGCAAGTAGCCAAAGGGATTCAGGCTCTGCACTCCTCGAACCCCCCCGTCACCCACCGAGACATCAAATCCTCCAATGTTTTAATTGACGAGAACTGGAATGCGAGGTTGGGGGACTTCGGGCTCGCATTGAGAGGACACGTGGAGGACGTTCGCGTCAAGTGCACGCCCCCGGCGGGGACGTTAGGCTACCTCGACCCGGCCTATCTTGCGCCCGGCGACGTAAGCGCCAAGAGCGATGTTTTTAGCTTCGGCATCTTGCTGTTAGAAATTATCAGCGGCAGAAACGCAATCGACGTCAACTACAGCCCTCCTTCGGTCGTCGACTGGGCGGTTCCGTTGATAAAGCGCGGCGATTTCTCCACGATTGGCGATCGCCGTGTCGGCGCCCCGGCCGACCCGAGAGTGATCAGGAACCTGGCCATTCTGGCAGCCAGGTGCGTGAGATCCACGGCAGAGAAGCGCCCGGATATTTCGGAAGTGGTGGAGGGATTGGAATGCATCCGGAAGAGACTCAACGCGTCTCCGATGTGGAGTCAATTAAGAAGGCGCGTGAAGCGCGTGGAAGAGTGCCACTCATTGGATGCGGTGGTTGATGGAAGACAAGACGTTGTTAGCGTTGGCAAGACAATTAGAATGGGAAGCAGGAGAAACAAGAAAGTATCTACTGTTTCGAGCGCAGATTACGGAAGCAAGCCGATTGGTTGGGTCGGGGACCGTGTAATCAGATCGAGGTCCATCGGTTCATTTGGTGACTTGAAAATGGGGACCGATTTAAGACCCAGGCAGACGGTAAAAATGCCCACCGTGAAGAAGCTGAGCAAGTCCAAGTCCACCGGTCGGCTTGTACATTACAGTAATAAAGGGTTAGTGTTTGAGTTTGGTGAAGAAACTCATTCTAGTCCGAAGAAGGAAGATGACGCCGCCATGGGCATGCCTGGTTTATTGTTCATTGGCCTGGACGACAAGTCCGAGAAAGAAATGCAAGAGAAGCCCCTGGTCTCTACCTGAACATTGTACCTCGGTAATTGTATTAAATTCATTCTTGTATACCAATCATGTTCTTAATTGGTTTTACCATTACTATTTATATTGTTCCATTATAAATGTATTAAGTAACAAGGGAGTTGGTTTTTACAGCCAAAAGGTAGACTTCAACGGTTGTTCTATTAAATAAAAATTATATATTATTTTTTTTTTTGAAATTTTAAATTTCTATCTAAAATTAATAGATTGGTAATTAATATATTAAAATATGCAACAGATAATAAACTTTTTATAATGAGTTATAAAAATGTTAAAATACATTTAATTGTATATTTTATTAACTTGATTTTATATTTACTTTTTTTAGAAAAAAATTAAAATTTTAAAATATAAAATATTTTTTTTTATTTAATAAATCTACACTGTAGAGATTATCTGGTTGAATCTTTATGGCCATAAACGTTGTTTTTGTTCAAGCTATAGAGACGGCACGTGGTTACTGATCAGTGGACGAAACGAGAATTCTGAGGACGGCCCAGAAATTATGGTAGCCAAAAGTTAATTGCAGGGGTCAGGGACGGACAGGTCCATTATTTCCAAAGCGTATGATTCACATGGTTACTCGGATTCTAGTTCGGGCTAAACTACAAAAATGATTTAGTGATACGGACATCCTCAACGGATCTTGTTTGGCTCATTGGTTGCTTTCCTTGAACATGATTCGTCTTCTATCGAAGGCAGTTGTTACTGCTTGAATTTGATAGCCATATGCTTTTCGCTGCACCATGATCTTCACGGTTTGTAGTAGGAGTATGCCGGGACAAACCAATGACTTAGTGAAGTCGCAGGGTTAGGCAAGCTGTCCGCAAAACAAGAATGATTGAAAGAGAAAATTGGGGAGAAAGTTTTTCTTTTTCTTTGTTTTTTTTATTTTAAATCACGGAAGAGGTTAAACGTTGCACTACAAGAAAATTAAAATGAGTACTCATGGGACCATTGAATCTCAGCGCAGACACATCCTGTTGAATGAAGGAGCCGAGCAATTCATTTAAGGGGGATTTAACAACAAATGAAAACACCAAGTAAAAGATGAAGCAAACCTGGTCGTCCAGTCAACCGGGCGGTTTTTTTCTTATAAGTTTTTAACAAGATATGATTGGTCAGGAGACGAGCTGGTTTCGACTTGTTCAAATAGTACATCAAATTAATGTAGTTTTCCATCAACTTATAAATGATTGATGCAAGGTAGATGTAGTAGGTCCATCCACCACATGTTTTGTTTCCTTGTTCTTTGGCCTCCCTGATTTCCTCGCCGGAGAAGTAGCACCTCAGAGAGAGCCCAAAATCATAACCGTCTGTTGATCTGCCAACGGGCGTATTAACTGTGCCGGCATCCCATTAAATAATCGCTCAGATTTTTCATTGAATAAATGAATTTGTCATTATTGCACGCGCTCCTACCACACACAAGTTTTGTCTTGGATCAATGTCTTGAAAACGAAGATGTGATACAGTCCCTGGATAAACTTCATCGACCCTATGTATGTATAGCTAGATTTCGTTTTACACGTGAACACGAACACATCACATTAACGAAATTTCGAATGGCTTCCAGCAGCATGCTTGTCGCTAAACAACGCAGCTCCGGGTAGAAATTTCAAGTTGTTTCCAGCTCCAGGACACACCATCCTTTTTGTCGCTCTAGCCTCTTATTTTGATTATACCGTAAATCACGACCCTTGGCTTCTTGCTTCATGGATTGGATACTTTCTTTATATATACATATATATCGTTGACATGGATTGATTTTTTCTCTTAAAAATTTTTCATTAGCTCAATAAAACTCACAAAACCGTCAGTCTTCGGCCAACTTGCTGGTGGAATAAAACTCACACATGCTCAGGTGGACCTGTTACTGGTGGCGGAACTGCTCAAATAGGAAATAAATGAAATGCAGGTGAAAGACTCGTACCTTGCGCATTAAATTTAAATGTTCATATCCTTATCTTTTCCCTTTGTTTTTTTTTCTTTTTTTTTTATAACATTTAAATGATTATAATGACCACAAGGTGTTAGATATTGGAGAAAATGTAGCCTTTTTTTTTAAAAAAAAAAAAAAAGAAAATTGTCTTTTGAATCACCATTGAAATTCGCCATTCTATCACACTTGCCCGGACTCATCTAATCCGTAGGCAAAAACACCCAGATCATTTGCAACAGTAGGCATATTTGGCCGGACCCGAAAGGATCTTTTCTTTCACTTCATGGGCCAGATCCGGTGATGTCTGAAAAGTTCACGTATTGACTTGGATTGGATCGCAACTTGGCATAAACCATGTGGTCCAACCTAATACTACTGTACTCGCCCAATATCCACGATGTCATCCAATCGTAGAATGTAAACTAGCAATTTCCAAGAAAATTGTGCGTCTGTTCTGCTTTAGTAGCTATGGGGTCTGCTGGGTGGTCTTGAACTTGTTCGCCAATGTGGCCATCGCAAGCTCCATGTGGAGTCTGATTCTAAAGTTGCTACCGAGTGTTGAGACGGGCGTGCTGGATATCCATGACATGATAGTAACACGTGTTCCTATTACCAAATTTTGTTAATTAAAGAAAAATTTTACCAATTATAATTCAAATTTCACAACATTTGCACATGCCGCACAATTGGACAACAAAATTGGTATTTTTCTCTTGATAAATTTTTTTTCTAATTTTTCAGGTAGGGGAATAAGTATTTTTCAAGTAGGTGTAGTTTTTGTAACAAATAAATAAGGCACAAGCTTTTTTCTTTTTTTGAACAAAAATTATGGTTGGATAATTGCCTCTTGTACTCTTGAATCAATCACTTCAATCTTTTTTTATTTTGGGTACAACCACAAATCAAGTTTCAAAATATGTAATTGTTTTGAATATTTAAGAAAATTTATGAAATGTCTTATAAGCAATTCATCCCATCAAAATTAGGATCAACTAAACTGAGAGAGCACTCAAACACACCACTTTATAAATAAATACGCATGTTCTTCCCCCCCTCTTCACAATTCCACGCTATGGAGGAGTTGCATGCCGCCAATCCCTTAAAAAAGCACGACACGTAACCCCCAGTCACCAGGTGACTAACAACCATCAGGCGAAGGCATGGTTATTAACCGTCAAATGCAATTCACGAGCAATTAAGAAGCATGTAAGAATCAATAATCATGACAATGTCAACACTCAAGCCTCAAAGGCTACTCCATTTCAATCAAACATGGGACTGCTTGATACAAAGTCGATTTAAGCCAATCAACACGCAGTTACACTACAACCAACAATATATATCTCTCAGTACAAAAGACTTCTGAGTCGTCATGACATGGAGAAAAAATTCAAATATATGATGTCTTACTTTTATAAAAATAAGTTGTTTTTCTGACATTATATGAGTGCGTTTACACAGACGTTACTAAATTTTTTGGATTTGGGAAGAGGACAAAGCCACAAACTCAAGACAATGATTAATGAATAAATCAATCTTAATTAAGCCAAAAGGGCCGGTTTTGGTCTGTACTTTAGTTTTGGACTTATGCCTGTTATCTAATCCCACCTGTTAAATGAAATTTTAGAATCCTGAACCTGATGATGATACCGGAGGGTGGGGTTCGCAATGAAACAGAAAAAAGGCTGCAAAAACAGCACGGAAATGGAAATCAATATCACTGCTTTTCCCCGTCTTGTCACCGTCCTTGTCCCCCAACACCCCCCTTCTTTTTCTCTCCGTTTCTCTCAAGATCAAACATGATTTAAAAAGAGAATCTCCATCAATTTGAAGAACGGTGACAATGATTTATAATTATGAAACCTGAGACGAAGCGGAAAATCAGAGAATGACCTTCACAACGCTCGTGGCCTTCAGCGTTATAACACAAGCTCCTTCTCTCTCTCTCTCTCTCTCTCTCTGCGTCTGAAAATGCAAACCCAAGAAATTAACAAGAAAAGAAGAAAGAAAAAGAAAGACAGAAAGAAAAGCAGAAGAAAAAGAAGAGGGGATGAGTTGGTTTCCCGCCAGCTGACAAGAGAGTGACAGGAGGAGTACGGGGTCAGCGCGTCGCGTCAGATATACCGGGATTGGCTTCCGCTTTGGATGGCAATCACATGACTCTGTCTCTCTCTCTCTACTCCTAATCTGATCTCTCTCACTCTCAGCGTTACCTATTATGCCACAAATGGCTGTGATAATATAATCAAGACCGTTATATATATATATATATATATGAAATTATATAATATTTATATATTTATCTAAGAAATTATACAACTTTGAATATATTTACAAGATTTATTATTATGCAATGCAATTTTGTTAGATGCAACATGTATAAGTGTGTGTCAAGATTTATTTCTTCATACGGCGTCTTTCTTTGTATTATGTGCTTTTCTTTTTGGACTCTTTCTAGTTTCTAACACTTTCCAGTCAAAAGCAAAGGTTTATTCCCTCTCTTCTAGAGTTAAAGTTTTAAAAAGTCGTAAATTTTTTAAAATATTTTTAATTTTTAAATTAATCTTAAATTTTAAAATTTTATTTTATATGAAATATTTTTTAAATAAAAATAAATTAAATTATTAAATACATAATTTAATTTTATGAACATTATTTTAAAATATATTTTAAAAAATATAAAAAATATTTATATGCATATTTACTCTTTTATTTGATTTCTAAAAATAAAATTTTAAATTCTTTTATCATAAATTTAGAGAAAGTTAAAAATTTTACAATTTTTGTGTTTTTATGTGAGAAAAAAAAGAGGAATCTTAGTAAAATATGTTTATAAATATTATTTTAAAATATATTTTTTTTTTAATATATATATATATATATATATATATATATATATATATATATATATATATATAATCAATTTTTATTTAAAAAAATTCATATGATATAAAAATTTAAAATTTGAAATTTAAAATTAAATTAAAAATTTTAAAAAGTTTAGGATTTCTTGAAAGCTTAACCACTTACCTTTGTCTCTCAGACTTTCCCTCGTGAACATTTCCAATTTGCAATTTTAGCCCACACTCTCCATTACTTACATAGGGTGCCTCTCTTGTAAAATTAATATAATTTATTACATTACATAAATTTAAAATATTAATTTTAAAAGCCTGGCAGAAATCTAATAATAAATATTAATTTTAAAATTATAGGTGGAAATCTAATTGCATCAAGATTTTATTTTATTTTTGTTTAAAAAACTAATTTATCTATCTTCTTCATGATTTAAATAATTTAAAAAATGTATCGTTGTTTTATTTCATTGTGTCACTGAACTTTGACTCCGCACGTATTTCATGCCGTAGCCCCATTTGTGCTAGTAATTAACTAATCCAAACATAGATAGATTTACATGAAGATATTATAGCTTTCTAATTAAAACATAATGAATATACAACTAATTAAGGAAAATTTTTATTGGCTTCTTTTTAGCTATGAATCTGTTTAAGAAAACCCTTACAAACCTTTTTTTATTTTTTTATTTTTGACACGGTAAAAATATTTAATAATAAAATTCTAGTAGAAGTCGCTTACACTGCGGCCGTAAAAGCTAACAAAATATTTCCCACCACTTTGTAGGTGTCCTAAGTTTGAAGTTCGTTTGTCAAGCTCTTTGTTCAGGGCTGAAAGTTCTTCTTTGTGACCCCTACGGCGGTCGTAAAAGAAGAAGAAAAAAAAAAACAAAAATGCTGATGCACAAATGAAAGCATAAACTATGATTCTTGAGTTATATTGATATGGTTTTTGGAAATGGGTCTTGTTCATGTGCTATTGTTACATTAAAATTTCAATTATTGAGTGATTGAAACCGTTGTGAAGCTATCAAAAACTTTTAAAACCTGAAGTTCCACGATCAAGTGTGATATTCTGCTCTCAAGTTATGAATCGTTGCTTTCATGATAGTGGCTCTTGCATCTTCTGGTCGATTGTAACATTTTCAATCTTTCCTTCAGAGGGTCAGGTAGCCCTAGCTGGTTGAGCTAGAAATCCACTAACCTCGTCATGAACCACTGAATCCAATGAGATGCTTCCCAGCACCTATTTGCAAAGCAACGGAAATATAATCTTAGTCTCACAATTGCACGCAAATCACCTCTCTCTCTCTCTCTCTCTCTCTCTCTCTCTCTCTCTATATATATATATATATATATATATATATATATATATAGTATTAATTCTATGAAAAGGGGTTGCTAAGTGACATATTTGTCTTACTTTTTTTACTCATTTTCGTCTCATTCCACGATTTATGCCACGTTTATAATTTTAAAAAACCAGTTACCAAACCCTTAGGAAGGCACAAAGGGCCATAAGTACGTGCTTCTAAAAAACAACCAATCAGATTGCTTCATTTTTATTAATTTATCGCATGATTGGCTGAACCACGAACTATCATCTCAGTGTGTGACTCTTGTTGCTGCCTAAGCTTGAGCCACGTAGTCTTGTTCTTTATAATTTATCCAACTTTTCTCTTTCTCAATTTTAATTATGAATTAAGATTGCAATTCCATTCATTGATCAATGACTTAACTCACTTTAACAAACAATTAATATTTAATAATTACAAAAACTTAACAGCTAACTAAAAGGACATTGATTTATATTCTTTTTATCATCTAAATAATCTCAACTTTTAATTCAATCTCATATTTTCAATACGTATCATTTGTCCAACTGCTATTCTTTAAGAAACTGAAAGAGCAGTCAATTTTTAGAGGATTTTATTATTGCGAAGTCTATTTAACAATTAATGATTATATAATTTATACATTCTTGCAAGTCTAGGAGTTTGTGTTCTTGGAAAGAAGACTTGGTTGACAAAAAGAAAAGGTGGGATGGAGCCAGGAAGGAGTCGACGAAGTGCTTCAAGTTTTCGGAGGCACAGTGTGGATACAAGCTGTATTTTGGAGGAGGTGGAGGAGACGTCTAATTTTCTGGACGTTGTGTTGAGCCCGTTCCATGGTTGGTTCAGTGTAAACGACAGATTTGTGGAAGCGAGCGTAGAGAAAAAAAAGTGCCGACGGTTAAAGAAATGTGGTCAAGAGGTGAAAATTCAAGTTAAACAATTTTTTAGACTTTTGAGACAATCGTCAATTTTGTAATTGTTGGTATGCATCACTTCCCCTTCCTTTACAGTTTTTTCTTTTTTGATTTGTGTTTTGGGTACTAATCAATTACAATTTCAGTTTCACAAAAGAGTAAAAATATAGTGGGGTCTTTGATCTTTTGGAGGGACTAACCGCTGGCAAGGCCCATGAGACAGAATCTTTTGAGAGATTTGGTAGTCAGAACATGAGATTTAAATACTTTGATAGTAAATTTATATTATCATCAGAATCTCAAAAGTTTTGTTTGATATCGCGTTTATTTATTTATTTGTGACTTTAGAATTATATTTATTATTTTTTTTTATTAAATATAATTAATTAATTAATTAATTAATTTTTTTAAATAATAAACAAATAATATTTATCGAATTAAATAAGAATACTGCGCACTGGTGAATAACTCGTGGATTAATTCATTTTATAAAGTCACAATCTCTAGCAGCTATTGATATAGACTTGATAGATAGTCAATAAATAGTCAGCCAGTCACCACTTGATTTCCACTTTACCGAAGTGGCCAAATATCATCATTGGTAGCCAGAAAGCCACTATAATCATCTCTTCTAAGTGTTTTACAGTGAAAACCTCAGGCTACGCTATAATAGGAGCAATCATCCCTTTACTTTTTCCTTTTTTTTTTGTTTTTTTTGGAAACCAAAAGGAACCCGTATGGTCCCTGGCTCCCTCTGCGAGATTTATTTGCAAGTCAATATCGTAACACAACTAGGATTTAGATTGGGAAAAGGCATTAATTAATTTTGTCCATGCACACCACCATGCATGTTGTGGAATTGTTGCGCAAGCAATCAACAATTAATCTATTTTGTGAGAGTGCTTTTGGGCCCCCGTTTGTTTAAGAAGAAAGAAGATTGATTATTTATTTTATTTTTACTTATAATGTGTAAATTATCTTTTTATTAATTGAATCATAGCATATTTGAATTATTTTAATATTTTTCTACCCACCTAATTAGAAATTCATCACATTAATCATTATTACTTTCAAATTAACAAGAAAATCTATATCGGACGTTAGTGTATACTAACCGTTTAAACTTTTGGATGGTGGGAAGAGAAGCGTCATGAAGATTCTAACATCTCTACAATTAGAGAAACTAACAGCTTTTCGATCCATATTTGCTGTTTTATCCCTTAAATTTTGGCTTTTTTTTCAACCCTCGCGTCCACCGCACACTCGCCCATTGGCACGCGAGCACGCCCCCTTCTTTTCTCTCCACAAAAACAAATAAAAAAAGAATCTTGAATCACGAAATTAACAATAGAAACAAGAAAAAAAAAAAAAAGGAAAGGCTTTACACTCGATTAATTAGTCGTTGTTTTTTGTATGAATCTAAATATAAATCTAACAGTGGCTATGTAGGACAAAATGTAATTTTGGTATCCTGTCATGCCAAAAAATTTACCATCGTGTAAAAAATTATAAAAATTATAAAATTGCCATAATAAAAATAATCTGAACCCATGTAAATAACTTGCCCTCAACTTTATCAAAAATTTCATCAGCAACAGTTACGTTTTCTTTATAATTATATGATAATAATTTCCAATCCAAACGTACCATTTAATCTAACATTTTATCGTCCAGTACCATCAACGTCATCTTATCGCCTAATTCACTCAATGACGATAAAATGACACTTCCAATGATGCTCTTTTTTCCGCGGACACATACAAAGCATAGTGGTATAGCTTGCAGTGATCTAGAATGAGTAGGCTTGTAACCACTCGGAGATGTCCAAGTGCCCACTTGACCAAAAGACCAGGGTTACGATCCAGCCTTCTCGTTTTTTTTTTTTTTTTTTTATTGTCCTCCTGGCTAAATGTCTTTTAAAAGAAATTGTTTTTTTTTTTTTTAAAGGATGAGTAGCTTTGTTGTTAGTGTAGAGAGAGGTCTGGTCAGAGACTCATCAGACAGGACAGGTGTCAAGTTAGTGTTCGTCCCATTTTCCCAAACATTTCTTTTTCCTTTACTTATTACGTCACTTTGTTTTTTTGACATAACCTACACGCTAAACTCTCTCTCTCTCTCTCTCTCTCTCTGGTCTGTCTGCCATATGCGTTTTTAAGAGTAAATTTCCAGTCCTTTTCACTTTTACTGCAATAATTCTCAACGGAAATTGGAAAAGAACCAGACGACAGTGCACGCAACAATTACAAACAAACCCGTAACCTATTAACTTCACTTAACCGCACATTTTTGTCTTTTTATTTTTTTTCACCTTTTAAAGAGAGAAAAAAGAAAGTGAAAATTGTAAATGAACCGGTAATTTTTGGGTTTATGGGTGCGGAGAAAAGAGAAAATGGAAAGCACACGAAAGGCCTTCGAGCAAGACACCTCATTTTTGTGCAGCCCGGGAATTGACGGCCACGACCTTCTTAACCTCTTATCTTCTCTTTTTATGTGAGCTGATAAAAATTTTTATTTTTTAACCTTTATTTTTTAATTTTCCTGGGTATATTGAATTTCTTGGTAATACGCTAATAATTATTCTCTATATATAAATGAGGGCTCTTTATCACTGTTTTCACTGGTCATAGTGGCGGATCTGCTAAAAGAAACCGGCCATGTAGATTCTCTCTATCAAGAAAAGGTTGGGTGGACATTGGAGAAGAAGAAAGGAAGATAAGAAAGAGGAAAAAGAAAAAAAAAGAATGGATTTTGACGAGCACGAAGACAAAGAAGAAGACATGGGCATGGCGGAGCCACCGAGTTACGACTCAATTAGCAACGCGGGTTGGCCGAAAATGGGGGGAGAAGGTGCGTCAACGGCAACGCCAACGACTGCTAGAAAACCCGTGAGATACAGAGAGTGCCTCAAGAACCACGCCGTCAGCATCGGTGGGCATGCGGTGGACGGTTGCGGAGAATTCATAGCAGCGGGCGACGAGGGCACCTTGGATGCACTTAAATGCGCTGCGTGCAACTGCCACCGGAATTTCCACCGCAAGGAGACGGACGGAGGAGGGGATGGAATATGTCAGCAGCAGCAGCAGCAGCACCACCACCACCACCCACAATTCTCTCCATACTATCGTGCGCCACCTCCTGCTGGGTATCTTCACCTGGCTTCGCCGCCTCCGCAGCAGCTCAGGCCTTTGGCCCTGCCTGCGGCATCTGGTGGGGCCGGAACTCCCGGAGGATCTGGTGGCCCAGACGGTGGATACATGAGAGAAGAAGAGGACGTGTCTAATCCTAGTAGTAGTGGGGGCGGTGGCGCTAGTGGGGGTTCAAAGAAGAGGTTTAGGACCAAATTTACGCAGGACCAGAAAGATAAAATGTTGGAGTTTGCTGACAGGCTTGGGTGGAGAATCCAGAAGCATGACGAGGCTGCTGTGGAGCAGTTTTGTGAGGAGAATGGCGTTAAACGGCATGTGCTTAAGGTCTGGATGCACAACAACAAGCACACCCTCGGTAAGAAACCCTAAATCTTTAGGCCACCCAGAAAGCCAAAAAGGGACCAATATAAATATTAATTTGGATCCACTCTCATTGTCCAGCTATTGCCAGAGATAATCAAGGAGACATCATATTGCATATTTGAGAAGTTGGAAATGCAAATTGCAAAGTTGGAATTTCGATTTGTCAATTCATTAGGGTATTGAGATTAGGGTTCTTACTGTTTTTCTCTCTTTTTTTTTTTGAGATTTTCTTTTTTGTTCTAGTTGAATTAAACTTTTGTTTCAGTTTCTCTCCTTTTCAGTGCTGAATGTAGGATGAATGATGATGATGATGATGATGATGATGACTCCTTTGTTTCTGAAAACATTGTTGCTGATGGGCCATTGCTCAAGTCAGCGCATCTTCTAACTGTGCAGCCTACAGTTTCTTTCTTGAACATCAAAACAAAAGGAGAAAAGGAAAAAAAAAACTGCAGCATATTAAGCAACTGGTTCAACTTTAAATGGATTAGCTGGCGCTTAACTTTTTCTTTGCTTGGTATAGCTTGAAACGGCAGGAACTTGGAAACATCCAGTGGTGGTATTAATTGAATTTCTGCATTTCAAAGTCAGTAAGTTCAGTTGTCTCTAGCTAGCTAGCTAGCTAGCTAGTTAACAATTTCCTAGGTTAGCATCATGTGATGATGAAGATGATCATCAATCATGATGATAATATGGATCGATCAGGGGAATTACGGGTCGAATCCAACGTGTTTAGCATGCAATGCTGTAGTGTTTTGTGCCCATTTACAACTGTCAACTTCTCCTTTTTCTCTCTTTCTCACCGCCATAACTTTACCTCTCTCTCTCTCTTGTTTACTGTGACTTCATGCTGATAAAGCTCAAAACCACCCAAAACGGGTGTGGACAATTGTGCTTAAGTGGAGAGCGAAGATGGACCAGAAATGAAGGGAGTTGTTTGTTAGTACAAAAAATTGTGTCCCATCTCTCCTTTCCTTCCTGATACCTCGTCCTCCATTAATTGCTCTTTCCTCTCTCTCTCTCCCTCTCTCTCGCGGACGTTTCTCTCTATCAACGTTCTGCTTTTTCTTTCCCCTCTTTTTTTTTTTGTCTTCATCTTTCTCTAGTTCTTTTCCGCAATAATTGTTGAGTTTTTCAATGTACTGTTCAACCAAAACAACGCTCGGAGTGGAGCTTAACGTAGCAGTGACGGACAGTCTTTACCAGTTTTGTGGCAGATTTGCAGACCTTGTGATTGTCATTTACTCATGGCACATGGAGAAGAAGTTAAAACTTCATCACATTTTGAAACAGGCTTTCTTGCTTTCTGTTTTTTTTTTTTTTGGGAGGGTTTTTGGAAGGTGCACGGCGGCGAAATGAATTATAGAAGCAAATCCCTAAGTTATGCTCGAGTTTTAATTACAAATTGAAACACAATTGCATGGATTGAAAAATTAAAGTTAATTACCAAGCTGATTAATTAATTGGCTATAGATGCTCTCGTATAAAAATAATTAGATCCTATTTTGTGAAAAAGATGGTTAGAGTACTTAGTGGGAAATTAAAGTGGAAATTAGGGATGCCAGGGGGCAGACCCATGCAATAGACAAGTAAAGCAAATGAATAGGCCTAACGCAGCAACGGCAGGGGGCATTGGAAGCTGACCATCGGAAAAATGATCTCTGAAGTTTGGTCTCATGTTATGATGCTGCTTTTGTTCTGTTCCGTTGAAAGATGCATGTGGGGGCTCTGTCCTGATGAAAGAAAACGGAACAAGAATAAATGCACTGACATTACAGCTAATGTGGGTTACGTCTTGGTAGTTGTCTCTTGTAATTCCCAACCACAGTGTGCCAAAGACCACAACCCAAACCTCCTTTCATTGTTTCTCTAGATTGCATCATCTTTTGCGCCCAAAATTAACTCATTCTCACCCACTCGCATGGCCTGCTTATGCAAATAATACTACTCTAATAATAATATGAGAAATGCATGTAAAAATGCTAATGGATGTGTTTTGTGAAAAAAAAAAAAAAAAGTATGTGCACATCATGTCTCAAATATAAAACAAAAGGTCTGCCTGTAGAAACTGAAAATTAAATGTACACTATTTTATTTTTGTGTTCACAAAACTCACTTAATGGCATAGATGTAAGCAATGGCTATTTTTGGATTTCATGGATCATCAACACACATAAAGAAAAGAACACACATAAACTCAACCGTAAAATGTAGGGAAATTTTGGCGCTTTGGCATTTAATGCTTCCAAATAGCATATGCTTATGAAATAAATGCCTTCATGCATTCAAGAGTAACTTAGTGAAAGAATTGCATCTCCTGATGATTTTCTTTTTGCTTTCTCTTCATAGACTTCCTAAATATTTATTTTGATTTCAACACGATTGCGTTTACCATAATCGAGCTGAGGTACGGCCCGCAGGCCAAGCCAGGCCATTACGGCTTTCTTGGTCGTTATCTTTTTATTAGGTGAGCTATTCTCTTGTTTTGTTGTCCTGTTGTATTGCCGTTGTTGACAAATTTTGCCCAAAATAAGAACAACATAAGATAGCTTGCCCCAATAAGCTATTCAAAAAAAAAAAAAAAAGTAGCGTTTTTAGAGAATACCTGTTGGAGTTATAAGAAATATATATTAACCACATATTTTTTACTGATTTAAATAAATAAAATTATATATATTACTATCTTCTTATGTTTACATATGATTCAATAAGTGTTGCCGCAAAGTGGATGTAGGTTTAGAAGACACAATTGAAAGCAAAGATTTTTTTCGCAATTTTGATTGGTTATTTTAAAAATAATTAAAAAAAGAAAAGAGAAAAAAAAATGAGATACTTTATTTTGTAGCTCCTCAAGATTAAGCCGATTAGTTTTTCTCAAAAAAAGAAAAAAAAAATCACAAAGTAAGGCTCACCAATCACAGCAACACCATAATCACACAAAACCTTGAGGGCCTTTGGCGTTTTGGTTCAAGTCCCAACTTCTTCAAATTCTCACAAAATGTTGGTTTAATTATATATATATATATATATTTACTTACTCTTTTTTTTTTTTGTCTATTAAGAGATTTATTAGACCATAGATTATACAATAAAAGGAAGTTCTTTATATTTTCATAAATTATATACATCTTTCCAATATTAAAACATGAGAATTTTAAAATAAAAGTCTAAGATATTAACAACTTGCATGTCCTCTGATGAACTTACTTATCTTTCTTATGATATGCACAATTTGGCAACAAATGTAACATTCCTCTGAATTCAATCAAATTCTTTTCTTTGTTAGAACAGATGAAGTTAGCAAATAGGATTAATTTTAGAAAGTTGCTTTCACATGCTGAAATTGGAGCTTAGAGACGACTCCAGTGGAAAACAAAACGCCAAAACGAGGGACAAGAAACATTAAGCTCCGGAAATATAAGTTTCATAAGAGGAACTTATACGAAAATTTACAAGCGCCCAAGAATCTTATAAACTCAAACAGCTGGAAAAACAAACCAACCAAACACCAAATTTCAGTTAAGGTCGAAAGGGTGGCCCAATGCAATGGATGGATATTTAGAAATGTTATCGGCCGCTAACTCCAATCGTGTTATGTTCCCTTTCTTCAGATTGCCAGCGGTGATGCAGACAGTAAGCTGTCCTGAGTCACCTTTAAGAAACTGGCCCAATTCGAACATCTTATACCAGATATTCCGACAAGTAGGCCTGCCCAACCAGGTCTCAGCTTATCACATTTTCAACCAGGCCCCGGGGGGCCCAGATATTCCAGTAAGGCTGGGTAGCCCCTTGCTCGTTCCCAAGTTCCAAAGTCCCAAGCAAGTTGAGCAAAGAAAATTCACTTTCTCCAACACATGGCAAGTGGTTTTTCTTTTTCTTTTTTCTTTTTTTTTGTTTTTGTTTTTTTTTACAAATTTCGTCAGTTACCATGACATATAACATATGATTCTTTTTAACTTTAATATTTATTAAAGTAAAAATTTTAAAAATTTAAAAATTAATTATTTTAATTAATTAAATTAAATCAATAAAATTAATATTTAATATTATATAAAAAAAATTTTAAAATATATTTTTTATTTTTTAAAAATTAAAATATAAAAAATTATTTTTTAAAATTTTTATAAATTTTTAAAATTAACTAAATTATAAAAAAATTAATCAATTTATTGGTTTATAATATAATATTTAATTCATCAATTTAATTATTAATTATTATAATTAATAATTTTTAAAATAAAATAGATTATATTATAAAATATTTTCAATTTTATTGTTCTGATTGGTTACTTCAATCTGATTTTCAAAATCTTGATTCCATTACATCTAAGGTGAGTTAAGGGATGGAATATTCTTGGCATATCCTCTTATATATAGCAACGGCTATTTGCATATTTTATTAAATACACCATGGATTAAAAGATGAAAGCTCTTTTCATGGACGCAAGCCACCATGATTGCTGAGATGCATCAATTATTCCTCGGAATTCAGTCCATGATCTGAGAACGAAATTGTGCAGATCAAGAACAAGGCCTGCATCAAGTCCCTCAAGAGAAACTTTGGTGGCAAGTACTATATTTGAGGTTTAAGTTTTAATATTAAGAATGAAGTACTAAATTTATGAGAAAAAAAATTATCCTTATTGTATTATTCACTAATTAACTTGCCTTCTAATTATTATTATTATTATTATTTTAAAGAAACAAAGGATCATATTAACGGAATGTAAATAGTAATGTCATAGATAATAACAATCACAATAACTATAACATCTGTGCAACGATTATATGGTTTGATTATGTGTACAAGTAAATTTTACAATGATTGAGTTTCGATGCCAAAGGAATGTTACATGAACTTCACAACAAGTGTAGAATGCAATAGTCCATTTATTCCCCTATTCTGCACGTAAGATTTTACATAATGAGAAACTTCTGGGTTGCGGCAATGTTCCTTTAAGATTTTTCACTGCATTATCATAGTGTACGAAGCCCATGAACCAGAAGTCATGGCTGTCGATTGAGACTATTTGGATGTATTTTTGAGCCGGATTAACTTTGCTTGTTGATGGATTGAAAGTCTTCACCTGGGGTAATGGAATAACAACCTTGGCACGCGGATGTTAATAGATATATAGGCTTTGCATGGAAGCCCAAGACAACAAGCATGAATGGACACTCCGCAGAGCAGGATTTTCCCCAACATTTCTCAGGCAGAGAATTCGATCATCAACACGCTGCTGAATTATGCCTCAAACAGTGAACTGCTCCACTCCAGTTATTTTATCCCTTTATTTAAGGTAAAGATGTTGCCTCATTCTTCTCGAAAGTATTTGCTGATCTACTCATCAAACCCCTCACCTCGCTAATTCCCTGTAAAGTTACCAACAACTCCAGCATGTATATTTCTGTTACTAGTGCTCACCAAGAGATCCCGTGTTCAGGAAAAGACTTCAAGGTAGCACATTGGAACATCAACATATTTGCTTTTGCTTCAAGGTACAAAAGATGCAGGGAGAGAAATCACAGGACTTCGTCGCAGATGATCTTGTCACAATTGAAATATCCACTCTACCAATTTGAAATTTTCGAGTCCATCGCACAAAATAACTCCTTCAGTAGTAGAGTGTTGCTAAAACAATGTTCCTCCAAGTTAATGAGCAAAAGAGCAATGCTATCTGAGCATACGTACTTCTGAACATATATATATAGTTTGTCACCTCATTTCAAGTATTGGGTTCCTAGACCAGACAAAGAATGACAAGCATTTGAAAATGTTGACAGTCATGATCTGGTCATGCCTCACAATAGCTCCACTGAGTTTGATCACCAACTTTGTATGACAGAGGGTTGTCGCTACAAAATGCAAGCTTTGCTGTTGAAAAATACAGTACTCCCATAACCGGACCAGCAGAAGTGGATAGGTAGCATGCATATGTTTTCACAAGCTTTTCCTCAGGAACGGTATCAAAAGTTTGTGGGAAGATCTTCTCATAACCATCTTCTGCAAGAACCTTAGTTCCTTGAGTGATTCTTCCCATAGCATCAGCATCAGCAAAACTAGGACCAATTTTCACTAGCTAAATGTAAATGAAAAATGAAAAGGCTTTAAAATTATAAATTAAAAAATATAACAATTTAATTTTTCGTAATCAAAATCATCAGTGTAGACATTATTACTTCCACTAGATTATAAATCCAACCAATTAGTCATTAAAAGGCTAAAGGATCACAATTCACAAGCGCAGTAAAAAGGAAGCATAGATCTCGTTGTCCCTGCCCCCTTGCTAGTCATTTGGAAAATGAATGAAGAGGCAGAAAACACAACTTCGACACTTAAATATCGCACAAAGTAATACTAATCAAAAGAATTAAGACGTCGAGCCAAAAAGAGCAAATAAAAATTGCACCAATTTCCCGATGAAACAATAGTCGCCAGTGAGCCATAATAAAAGCAGAGAGAGCTCTTCATTAATGATGTACAAAAACAAGCATGCTCTCTATATTGTCTGTGCCGCGATACAATGGACCATTCATTTCTCGGTCTCAGTGAAGGCAATATGACATGGAAACCAGAAAACTGAAAAAAATGATAAAAAATAAAAAAACAGAGAGAGAATCAAAACATGAAATGCACGAAAGAAACTACAATGTTACGACACGTTTCCAGCAAGATCCTCGGCCTTCTTGGTAGCCTCCGCTGCCATTTTTTCCCACTTCCCTAAAACGTCCTTCACCACCTCCATCTTATCTTCTCAGAAATCAAAAACCCCGCATTCAAAATATAATAAAAAAAATGTCAATTGAATTGAATCCAAATCAATTCCAGTAAAAACAGAGACGCCTCGAGTATAAAGCGTATGGTCAGTGATGAACTTACTTTTGGTGGAGGGAGCCACAGAGACGCAGGCATTGGACTCAAGTAGCCTGTTAATGGTGGCACTTCTGGGGATTGGGGCCGGGTCCTGGTGGGTCGGAGGCTGGGACTGCTGGGGGCAGACGGAGACGTTGGACCACTTCTCGGGAGGAGGAGGAGCGATGTCGTCTGGTTCGAGCTTCGGATAGGGAGAGTAGTCCACGGTATGAGGGTTCTAGTTCTGTTTCTCGTGCGAATCGTCTTCAGAAGATTGCCATTTTGTAGCTGCAGTTGTTGTCATGGCGTCGCATTGATCGACCTCGACGTGCTAGTGGTGCTGGCTTCGATTCATGTTTTGTTTTCCTTCTTCCCCAAGTATTTGTTTTCAAGACAAGACAAGACAAAGAGACAAAAGACTTAGAAGTTTGAACGTACTAGATTCAAATTCAGGGTAAGTTTCTTAGCTGTTTGTTTCTGAGTTTTAAGTTTAACCTCTGTGCTCCAAATAACAAATGTTGTTATATTAATTATATGAGTAAATTTAAATTAAAAATTTATTATAATAAAAATTTAAATTAAATTAAATTTAAATTTAATTATTTAACTAAATTTAAATATTTAAAGATTTATTTATATATTTTTAAATTATTATGTAATTACTTCTCAATAGTTATTATTATGAGTGTTTCTAAATTATTATAAATACCTCTAAAATATTATATATCTATTTTATTATATTAATAAAATTACAATATTTTTTCTAATAGTATCAAAGCTATTTTTCTATTAGATTGCAAAATAACGAAGGTTTGGGTGCCAAATTTTAAATAATAAAAGTTTAGGGGCCAAATCAAGAAAATCATGAATTTCAATATGAACAGCACCATCGTTGTTTTAGTTCTCATTTTGGATGGAAAAAAATATAATAGACGGTGTTTGCAGATAAAAATTTTATTTGACTATAATAAATTTTTAAGTATTATGGAGAATGAAGTTATAAAACTTACAACAGATGCCATATAAGTATAGAAAGTTACTCACCAAGAGTTACAAAAGAAGGATAAAAAGACACTCTATTTCATTCATCAAGGGGTGAATGATAAAATTTTTGAGAAGATTGCAGAAGCAACCTCATCAAAATAGGCATGAGATATCTTGATGATGTCATTTCAGGGTGCAGACAGAGTTAAAAAGGTAAAACTCTAAACCTTATGATGCCAGTTTGAGCTTTTGTAGATAAGTTTCAAAACCAATTTTAGTTTATATAAATAGAATACTTGCCAAAACAAATCAAATGAGAATTTATGGAGAGCAACTGAATAATCAGGTGAAAGTTGAAAAGATCTTATATACACTTACATCGCAGTATGAGCACATCGTAGTTGTTATAAAAGAAACACATGATTTGTCCCAAATATCAGTTGATGTATTAATAGGCACGTTGCAAGCTCATGAACAATGCATGAATGAGAAACGTACTGAGAAGCCAGTAGAGCAAGCACTTCAAAGTCAGGCTTCTACCAAAAGTAATTAGAGTGATCAATTAAAACAAATGTAAGGTTCTTCTCATGGTAGAGGACGAGGATATAATAATAATCACTACAACAATAGAGGTCAAAGATGTCACCATAACAACTATGGAGATGGTGACAATCAATATAATGACCAAAGAGAATTAGACTAGATGTATAGAGGTCAAGGTCAAGGACAAGGAAGAGGTCATAGTAGAAGAAGGCATAACAAGTTTCATGTTGAGTGTTACTCTTGTCACAAGTATGGTCATTATGATAATGAGTACAATTCTTAAGAGTATAATCAGATGACTCATTGTGCATAAGAGGAAGATGTAGATGATGGAAATGAAACACTTATGATAGTTATTGTAGTTGCTGAGAAACAAACTATAATACTTGGTTCCTTGACACTACTTGTACCAATCATATGTGTGGGAAAAGGGAGCTCTTTGTTGATCTTGATGAGTCAATCCGCTCCTTAGTCAAGTTTGCTGATGACAGTAATATTAAAGTGATGGGAAAAGGGTGAATTCTTATCAAATTGAAAAATGGAGATTATAATTATATCTTAAATGTATTTTATGTACTAGACATGAAGAATAATTTACTCAATTTAAGCCAATTACTTGAAAAGGGGTATAACATGCAGTTACATGATAACTGTCTCTTAAATCTTGATGGGAAAGGTACACTCATTCTTAAATACCCTTTAACAAAGAATCAAATGTTTCAAGTTAATATTGCCATTAATTTTATACTTGTCTTAGTGCTATTGTTAAAGATGAGTCCTGGTTATGACATCTTTGTTTTGGTCATTTGAATTTTTGTAGTTTAAAGTTGCTTGAAAACATGGTGATGGACCTGCTATGATACATCATCCTAATCAAATTTGTGAAGCATGTGTTCTTTCCAAACAGAGTAGACAACCTTTTGTGATAAAGACTTGGCGTGCAAGACAACCATTCCAACTTATCCATTTTAATGTTTGTGGCCCAATGTGTGTGTCATCACATGGTAAAAATAGGTATTTTCTTACCTTCATTGATGATTTTATAAAGAAGACATGAGTTTATTGCATACAAAAAAAGTCTGAGGTGTTTGATCATTTTAAGAAGTTTAAGGCGTATGTTGAAAGATAAAGTGGATACCATGTTAAAATTCTAAGAACTGATGGAGGTGGTGAGTGTATTTCTAATAAGTTCAAAGAATACTGTGAAGCACAAGAATAAAGCATAAAGTCTCAATTCCATATACCCTATAGTATAATGAAGTTGTTGAAAGAAAAAATAGATCAATCATGAATATAGTGAGAAGCTTGTTAAAGGTAAAGTGAGTTCTTAATCTATTTTGGGTAGAAACTATTTTATATGTTGTTTACTTGTTGAATAGATCTCCAACAACAAATATTTAGAATATTACTCCTAAAGAAGCATAGAGCGGTTTTAAATTTAATGTAAGACATCTCAAGGTGTTTGGTTATATTGTCTATACTCATATTCCAATAGAAACAAGGACAAAGGTAGATGATCAAGGAGTGAAGAAAATTTTTCTTGGCTATAGAAAAGGAAGATATAAGTTATTTAATCTTATAATGAAAAAGGTAATTGTGAGCAGAGATATGACTTTTATTGAAAATGAAGTTTGAAACTTTAATATTGAAGAGCAAAATAACTTTCAGAGATGCCTAATTGTTATTTTGGGAGAAGAAGAAACTTAAGTTACAATGCCCATTATAAATTGGGAAGTCTCACCAATTGATGCATAAAATCTTACACCACAAGCTCTACAAGAGAATAGAAGACCAAAAAGAAATTGCCAACATCAATTAAATTGCAAGACTGTGTGGTAATTCCCGATAATGTTATCAATGATAATGAGGATTTGGTGCACTTTGCCATGTTTATAGATTGTGAACTAGTGTTATTTAATAAGGTGATTCAAGATACAAAGTGAGTAAATGTCATAAATGAAGAAATCAAGATAATTGAAAAGAATAATACATAAAAGTTTATTACTATTCTACGAGGTCAGAAAGTTATTGATGTAAAGTGAGTCTTTAAAATTAAGAAGAAATCTAATGGAAAAGTAGAAAGATATAAGGCAAAATTGGTTGCAAAAGGATTTAAACAATGACTTGGGCATGATTATCACAAGTTATTCTTCTTTGTTGCTCAAACGGAAACTATCAGACTTATAATTGCTTTGACTACACAGAATCATTGAAAAATTCATTAGATGAATGTGAAGTTAGCTAAAATAGATATTGAAATTAAAAGTATCACCTAATCAGAATTAAGAAAATATTGATATTAATTTAAGTTAAAAGTCAACTTAAATTAAAAGTTTATTATAATAAAAATTTAAATTGAATTTAATTTTAATTTAATCATTTAAAATAAATAAATAAATAATATATATATATATATATATATATATATATATATATATATATATTTAGTTTATATTATTTATATATTTTTCAGTTATTATTATTAGTACTTTTGAATTATTATGAGTATTTTTTAATTATTGTATATCTTTTATCATATTAATAAAATTATCATATTTTTTCTATAATAAAATTACAGTATTCTCCTTATAAATAATTATCTCTAAAAACGGTTACTCGTAATTAATTTTCTAGAGTTTTTTTTTTCGGGAATATTTTTTCTCTTTTTAACAAAAATAAGTTATAATATATTGATTATCATATCAACACATCACTAAACTCATATTTATACAAATTAATGGAGATAGGGTTCTTCTGTAAATCGAAAGCTTGAAAACCTGAGACTTCGACGTAACATTCTTGATCGATGTCGATAAGGAAGACAGGCCGAGACGAAGCCCAAAAGTTAGCGGTCACTAGAGCGTTCGACAACTTCCCTGCTTGGTAAAAAAAAAGAAAGGCCCAAGGATGCTGTTTAACTTCGAGGCCTCGATATGGGCGGGGGTGCCAACCTATCAAAGCCCAACTTGTGAAAGGAGTTGAACTCGAGCTAACATTACAGGTAGCTTGCCATGGTTCTCACTGTCATTTATTTTTTGTGTTGTAATAATTGATAATTATGGAATGCTTTTGACAGTTTGTTAAATGGACTCAAAGGAGTTTCACCCCATCACGAACCCGGTAGATGGTTGCAGGGGAGGTTCCAAACGCGAGAATGAAGCGTTCAATTATTGCATGCATACACGGAGACTGATATGGTATTAGGGCAACGATGCAAGCTTACCGGCAATAATCACCAAGAATCGGTCTCGCAGAACTTGCATCCAACTATGATTTCCACCGTCATATTTTTTCCAGTCTTACACCTCCACTTCACATGTATCTGTCAGTAAAGTTTGAAGAGAGAGGTTTCTTCCAAAACTTTCCACATGTTAAGCAGGTTGACAGTGATTTTTTGTCCCCTTGATTGTCTCTTGGCTGACGGCTCCTATTTGTTAGTGTCATGTATAGCTTAAAAAAAAAAAAAAAAAAAAGGCTATGTGCCACGAGCTTTTTCCAAGGTATTCTAGTGTTCAGCTTTTAATCTTTGCTCTTTTTCTGCAAATCCTAGTAGCATAGTGGAAACCAGGCCAGAAAAGAGAAGGGTCTCTTTGTCATAGACAAGGTATACCCTATTTTGTTGGAATCAGAATGGCTTCCAAGAAAACTTCAAAAATAAATATTCAGACAAAGCATCAAGCACTGGAGAGTTGTCTAACAAGTTTTGCATAATTCCGGCATTCAATGTAATGTCATGCTTATATTTTTTGAAAGGTAACGTCACTCGTGCTTATTTATCCCAGGAATGGAAACAAGTAATCAAGGCCATGCCCTTGGTGGAACCAGTCACAATTCATATTGTCTATGTTTGTGTGAGGGAATTCCATGATAAAAGTCATTGTCGCAGGAATACGGATCCATCCGCCTTGAATCTCATATCTTTTTTTCTTTTCCAATGTTGCTGCTCATAATTCTTCTTCAATTCTCAACATCCCAAAAAAAAAAAAAAAAGGACCCCATATTGATTAGATACAATTCATTGCTTGGAATCCATACATCGATGGAACAAAACAAAGCACAAAAAACAAGGATCACAACAAGATTTAAAGGACGACTACTCGGTTGGCTGAGCGCCTGGTTTTTCTCAGATAAAGACTTCTCTTCATTATCTTCTGTCGCAATTTCTAGCCATAAAAGCTCTGGCTTTCTAACCCTCAAAATACATAAAACCATCCAAGGTTTCCTTGTCGCTATAATATGAAATAGTAGCGATTACGTTGACACACTTTTTGGTAAACACATTAAACATCATTAATTAAAAAAATATGCACAAATAAAAATTTATAGTTAAAAAATAATATTTCATTCCCGTGAGTAGACAGAAAAAGTTCAACTTGGCGACTAAACCCATGTGTGGTTTAACGACGCCGAGAGGTGGCTAGTCTACCTTCTTTGTAATTTGTCTTTTATATTTATTTTTTCCCGCTATCGCAAACATAAAAATAAAAAAAAAATTTTAAAAAAAATCACATGTGGTAAGCTATTCTGTCTGAGAATAATTTTGAGATTTTTAATTTAACTTTCTTAAAAAAAATAGTCAATTTGATTTAATATTATATAAAATAAAAAATAAAAATTTAAGTAAAATTTAATTAAAATAAAAATATATATGATTAAAGATAATAAATTTATTATATGAAAAAAAAAAAACAATAATAATTATAAGAAACACTCAACTTTAAACACTAATTGTCCTTACGTTGCAAGTTACATGCATCTATTTCGGAACCAAACCAAATCCAAGTATGTCAATCAAGCCTCTGTGATTGAATTAGGTCAGCGAAACAAGAAACGCAAAGCAAAGCAACACAACGCCCTTTTTTAAATATCTTTGAGCAGGATGCTTGATTTAGCTCCTGTCTTATTAAGCATGCGGCATCTGACATATTTTTAAATATATAAATGTCACGTTAATAAAATATAATGGCCTAGTCTTACTTATGATTTTTTTTTTTTTTTTGTCTGACTTCAACATCGAATGACTTGATTTTTTAACCCGGGTTTTCCCACTTTTTTTTAATTAAATTTAGGATATGTGCATAAAAGTATGATTATATATATAAAATCTTTAAAATAGTCAGGCAAAAGCTAGTGTGAAATCAATTTGTCTCTAATATTTTTCCTGATATTATAACTGTTTTTATAATTTGTGTGCTAAATATCCTAAAGTAAAGTGCAATATTCAGATTTCCAACACTCCAACAGTTATTCCATTTCCTGAATATCCGATACTCGGACACTCTTCCTCTCGATATTATTTTCCACATTTGGTGTGTTCTATTACTCTTTTTTTAAAAAAAGATTTTATAAACAAAAAAAAAAAAAGAAGAAAAAAAAAAGAGAAACTAGTATAAATTAAGAATTATGATATTACAATAGAATCAGAGGCTTTAATAGTAGCAATACACGTAGAGAGTTTTAGAATTAGACCCAATGAAGAACGAAGAATGGTGCCAACCTCAGCAAACACCTAAATAAAATTGGATATCATAATTTCATCATAACCCTTTTTTTTTTTTTTTTTCCCTTCATTGTTATTATTAATCTATTTTATTTAATTTTATCCACCTCTATTTCTTTTGCTTTTTTTTTTTCTAAATTATTCCACCATTCAGCAAACAACAGACAGAAAATGAGTAAGGGGATTTTTCATTTATTTTTACAACCAAGAAAAACACTGGACGGACTTGTGCTTAGGCAATATCGTTAAAATAATCGCACTAGTCACGCCATTATACTGCGCGTGAAAGGCACTCACCTGAATGCGCCCCATCTACCGTGTCAGCCATTCGCCTTCAATTGCGAAACAACTGTTTACTCCCTTCTGATTGGACCGTGGTTTTACAATGTGATGCATTATATGATAAGGAGAAATAATTAGCTTCTTGTTAATGCGCAATGATTTAAAGGAGTAACGAAATAATCATCAATTCTAAGTATGTTAGCTACTAAGTATATATATATATATTTTCCAATTTAATCAAACTTTAGGAAGTGAAGGGGAAAAAAACAGAAAAGGCTGAAAAGTGAGTACAAAATTACTAATGGCACACATTTCTTAAATGATTGAGTGTTTAGCCCATGGAGTGGATTTGGGAAAACACAAAATGGTACCTTTTTAAGTCACCAAAATGGAGAACTTTTCCAATGGCAAAAAGCACATCTGCCCAATTTTCACCCACCAGAATCACAATTTTTTTAATTCTCAAATTTTTGGGTAAATTACTGTTTAATGAAGGTCAACCTAGTCAAATATTTAGTTTCAGCTAAAATATCACAACTGTTTACTGCTAATTATCGTGTTAAATTTTTTTTCCCAACACATCGTTTAACAATGTGTATATCATTATTGCTTAGGAGTTCTTGTGTCTGAGTTTATGATGTTAAAAATTAAACTCATTCGATGATTGTTATTATTTTGTTCCGTAACATCTTAAAAAGTATCACCAAGCTGTCTTTTTTTCTTCGTTATTTCTTCTTAAACAACAAACTTTTTATGGCGTCTTTTGTAGGTTGCAAAAGATAAGAAAGTTAAAGGATGAGATCAAGTTAATGGTTCTTTCGAATATGATCTTTGGATTGGCAGAAAAAAAAAAAAAAAAAAAAAAATAATATGGTCTTTGGCTAGCTTAGTAATACTATTATTTATCAATAGAATTTTGATTTGTAGTTTTTTTTTTTAATATATATAAAGATTACTTATATGTAGAAGTTCAATATTGATCTTTTGGACAAGTATAAACGATTTTCAGAGAACTCGTGTGGCTTTGGAAAATATTAAGCTTTGTATTTCAATATATGAGAAGAATACCATTTTATTTTATTTGCACAATCAACCTCCTTCAATCTGATATAAATTCTTAATATCAATTTTAATCACAAGTGAATATATTACTAAGAAAACTAAAACTTATTTTTTTTTTATTAAGGAATTTAAGAAAACTCAAAAAAAAAAAAAAGCTACTTTGAAGATGAATATATAAAATGAGAATATCAGTCAATATTTATCAGAATAATGAAGTAAAAATTTTAGAAGGTATGGTTACATGTTTTATTAGTGCTGAAAAATCCCTGTTCTTCTCTTTTTTTAGTTATTTACCAAACAAAGTTTTCAAACATAAAATAATAGGACAAAAATATTCATGTTTCGCGTAATGCGGATTAATAAAGCTACTTTGAATTAATAAGGCGATGACAAGTAATCATGAGAATTAATTTTTGTGGATTTCATTATCTTAACTAAATCCATTATATATATATATATATATATATAAAACTGTCATTTTGACTCGTGATAGTGACTTCATGTAAGTATGTCATGGGGAGGCTGACAAGTCAAACTCATTATGATTCCATAACCAACAAATCCACATAAAAGTGTTTGCAAATTACATAAACCGAGAGAGGCACTTTTGCACAAAACGTAAGATTCTGGGGGTCATTGCACGAAACCAAAAACATTTACAACCAAAATAAAAGCAAGGAAAAAGTCAATGATTCTTTTGAGATATTCAAATTATTAAAAAAAAAAATTAGACTTTTATTTTAAAATTAAGAAATTTTAATTTTTCTAAAAAGTATAAGAATTATAAAAATAAAAAATTACTCTAGTAAAAAAAAAACCATGGTTGGAAAAAGATAAATAATTAAAAGATAAAAACAAAGCATGTAACAAAAGTAGAAAAAATAAAACCCCAAATAATAGAAGACAAGTGAGGAGAGAGCTGTTGGATGTTTGAGATGAGAGAGAGAAAGTAGAGAGAGAAAGACTGAGAGAAAGGAGAGGGGCATAAGAAAATCCCAAAACTCAAGACTCAGCCTTTCTGAGGCTCTCTTGTCACCAAATTATACAGAACTAATATCCTCTCTAACCCAACTCTTCTCTCTGTCTCCAAAGAAAAAATCTTTATATTCATTTAACCCCTGCAATCAAAAAGGGAAAAAAAAAAAGGAAAAGGAAAAAGAAAAAGAAAGAAAAAATAACTCATTTCCGCTCCAGTTATATGATTCTCGACAAGAAGCCCAGATCAGAGAGCGACCCTCAGAGCCAAGATTTCTCGAGGGAGGATCGGGCTGAAATGTCCGAGGACTATGACCGATCTCCGACGCCGTCCGATTCAATTGCAAATGATTCGTGTTCTGGAAAGATCCGAACTTGCAATTCCGGGTCGGGGTCGGGGTCGGGACCTAGTTCTGTCGTCCCTGAACAGCAGCAAGCTACGTACGCGGACCAGGTCCTTGAGAACGTTCTAGAGAACGTGCTCTGTTTCTTGGCTTCCAGGCGGGACCGGAGCGCGGCTTCATTGGTGTGCAAGTCGTGGTACCGCGTGGAGGCGCTGACCCGATCCGAACTCTTCATCGGCAATTGCTATGCCGTCTCTCCCCGCCTCGCCACGTCCCGGTTCCCCCGAATCCGTTCCGTGACCCTGAAAGGGAAGCCCCGTTTCGCTGATTTCAACCTGATGCCGCTCAATTGGGGGGCCCACTTCGCGCCCTGGGTATCTACTTTGGCTAATGCCTATCCGTGGCTCGAGAAGGTTCACCTGAAGCGCATGTGCGTCGCCGACGATGATCTCGCGCTTCTTGCCGAGTCCTTTTCGGGGTTTAAGGAGATTGTTCTTGTGTGCTGTGACGGATTCGGTACTGGTGGACTTGCAGTAGTTGCTGGGAGGTGCAGGTAATAGCAAGTTAGATCTTATCATGGTGGGATTGTTTTTTTTTCTAATTTTTTTTTCGGTGGTTGTCGCTATGTGGGGTTGATTTTAAAGCATAATGCTTTACTAAGTTCTGTAAGTGAATTAAAATAGACTTAGCAGTATCACTTTATGGGTTCCAGTTTTTCAAAAAGCAAGTTTGAGATCTGTATCCATTGTGAAAAGGTCAAAGTTGGATACTTTGATGGAGCTGGGACTTTTGATGTTTTGGTGATTTGTATTATTAGTTGTTAAACTTTTAAACCAATGCAAACCTACATATTGATGTGTTGAAATGCCTGGGATTTGCTCAACTTATTATGCTTTTGCAATGAGAAAAGCTGCTTGATTGATGAACTTACAGTGTTTTCTGGTCTGCTATGTCCTATATACAGACAATTGAGGGTGCGTGCTTGATCTGATTGAATCTGAGGTATCAGATGATGAAGTTGATTGGATATCATGCTTTCCGGAGGGTGAGACGTGCCTTGAATCTCTGATTTTTGATTGTGTTGAATGCCACATTAATTATGATGTATTGGAGAGGTTGGTTGCAAGGTCCCCTTCACTGAAGAAACTGAGGTTGAATCGGTTTGTGTCAATTGGGCAATTGTATCGCTTGATGGTCCGAGCTCCACAGCTTACACATCTAGGGACAGGCTCGTTCAGTCCATCAGAGGATGTGGGTCAAGTAGAACAGGAACCAGATTACATTTCTGCGTTTGCTGCTTGCAAATCTTTAGTTTGCCTATCTGGGTTTAGGGACATTGCAGCAGATTATTTGCCGGCAATATACCCAGTTTGTGCCAATCTCACTTCTTTAAATTTTAGTTATGCAAATATAAGTCCAGAACAGCTCAAACCAATTATAAGGAATTGCCACAAACTGCAGATTTTCTGGGTATGTCTTCTTTCATTTTGTATTTTATGGATGATATGGGAAAATGTGTTTGAAGCTGATTTTAACTTTTATTCTCCAGGTCCTTGATTCAATATGTGATGAAGGACTTCAGGCTGTAGCTTCAACATGCAAAGAGCTTCGAGAGCTTCGAGTTTTCCCTTTTGATGCACAGGAGGATTCTGAGGTTCCTGTCTCTGATGTGGGCCTCCTAGCAATTTCAGAGGGCTGTAGAAAGCTTCAATCTATACTGTTTTTTTGTCAGCGGATGACAAATGCAGCTGTTATTGCGATGTCAAAGAATTGCCCTGATCTTAAGGTATTTCGTCTCTGTATAATGGGGCGTCGCAGGCCTGATTATATTACTGGAGAACCTATGGATGAAGGATTTGGAGCCATTGTCATGAATTGTAAGAAGCTCACTAGGCTTGCTGTATCTGGTTTATTGACTGATAAAGCTTTTGATTACATTGGAAGATATGGGAAAATGGTAAGAACCCTTTCAGTTGCTTTTGCTGGAGACACTGACATAGCCCTAAAGCACGTGCTTGAGGGGTGCTTAAGTCTGCAGAAGCTTGAAATTAGAGATAGTCCATTTGGGGATGCAGCTCTGCTTTCTGGCTTGCACCACTATTACAACATGAGATTTCTTTGGATGTCTTCTTGTAAGTTATCTCGTCATGGTTGCCAAGAGATTGCTCAAGCATTACCGGGACTGGTGGTGGAAGTTATTAAACATGAAGATGAGGAGGACATGAGTGAATATGTTGAGACACTATACATGTATAGGTCTCTTGAAGGGCCAAGAGATGATGTGCCAAGAGTTGTTTCCATCTTGTAGGAGTATCTTTTTTTTAAGCTGGAAGAAGTTGTGTTGGCTTTCCTTATTTGGCTACTGGGCAAGTGACATTCTTTTGTGGGAAAATAAAATCTGGCGGGTATCTTTTATATTACCCGCAAGATCCCTGTAATCCTTATCAGAGAATGTTGAGCGAACTACCTGTGCCATTATCATGTGCTGTTGCAGATAGCATTCTAAGCAAAAGCTATAAAGGAGCCCATTTCTTCTTTGCTTTGGTTCTTAGAAATAAGTTGGTCAAAGATGGGTGATGCAGGATATTTGTCACTGTAAGGTATTTGGACCATTGGATCTTGTTGTATCAGTATGCTTCTAATTTTATGTTCTTTCTGTTTTTTATATTCATTTGTTTGAAAAAACAAGAAGGCTGCCAGAGAAAAGGGATGAGATGACGAGGTGCAGAGCACTTGTTCCATGGAACTATTGCTTATCCTTTGATATGAAGAAAATGGAGATAACTTGGAGAGTTGGAGGACTGGAAACGTTTAGTTATGGGTCTATTCTTTCATTGTTCTTGCGACCAACAAGGGGGGATTAAGTACTGAATGCAAATACATCCACTGCTCGCGGAAGTTAATCTGTCTGATTTTGATTCACATGGTAGCTAGGCTTAAAAAGGCTGTAGTTGGTGAGAACTAAATGCCCAAAGACTGATGAATCTCTTCCACTCTCTCCTAATGTTTGTTTTTCTCTAATGTGTTGTTCTAGAATTTATTATTGTTATTGCCAGTCAATGTGAGATGGATAATAAATGCTGAGCATGCATATGCAAGGACCATATATTATGTATATATGACTTAAGCCGGTCTGCCTTCTGCCCCTGCTTTCCTCTTGATATGTTGAATGATCAAGTGACAGTGAGGTCCATTAATTATGTGTGCAAGATATTGTACAATTACACGTTGCGGCCCCGCTCCTTGCCGACTGTGGGGAGGGGGATCCAATTCCCTTCCCAAGGCTATGGAATGTGAATGGCCTTTTTAGTATTTTGTTGCAGGGGAGGCTAAAAAATCAGAAAAGGAGAACAGGGTCACTAACAATTGAATACAAAACTAAAAAATTCCTAACAAATTATCCTAGAAATAAGAAATATGAATGACTTGGATCATTTTACATGCCTCTCCAGGGTTGTACACCCGATATTATGTGGCTCGGGGACCCGTTTAATTGGAGGAAAAAGTAGACTAAAGGTACTACTTGCTTCATTGACAACTTCATTGCACTCTTTACTTCTATCATGTTCACAGGCTTTTTCTTTGACTCGGGGTGGGGCCAAAATTTGGGTGACTTGTCACACTCCTGCGTTTGTGTTACAAAGGAGCCCAACTCCACCACCAATGCTTCTCTCAATTATTGAGACGTGGAAGATTAATCTATCTGCCTTATTTGTCTGTATTCTTCCTGGCAAGCTTACCATCAAAGTGGAATCTGACTGTGCAATTGAAAGGTGATGGGTAGCAAAGCTAGACTTTCCAAATCATATGTGTTTTCTTATTCTTTCCATCAGCCCTGATCCAAGTGGGCACCTTTCTTTCTCAATCTTAAATCATGAGTTTCACCTGGGGGGGGGGTCCTAGTGGCTTACCAAGAAGGCAGTTTTATCAAATGGTAAGGATAAGGGAATGCGTGTAACTCTGCGTCTGTGGGAATGTGTGTGTGTGTGTGTTTGGTGGGTTCAACCTGCCTGGCTTAGGAGTCAGCTTATCCATACTGCTTTGCGAATAGTGCCCTGTATGACCACTGCCAAAGAATGGCAGCCACTGCTTTTCTATTACACATCTTCGCTGTTCACGTTCTGTTCCTGAGCAATGCTACTTTGTCCCAAAAATAGAAAAGGTGAAAGAAATAATAGATGCTGACCTTATTCAAAGGACCAGGAAAATTTTAGCCCCATATGCGTCAAGTGCACCCTCTTCGATGGACACATCTTACCTACAAGACACTCCTTATCTTGCTATCATTTGATAGATATAGAGACTTTTACTTAATTGAATGGCCATGATTGAACAAGCAAATCAAATCCCATTTTTAACTTTGCACATGCATTGCACTGTTGGCCTAAGCAGATACATCATTATAATAAGTTACAATG
The DNA here is from genome assembly GCA_037832345.1 of Rhizophora mangle. Taxonomy (NCBI): domain Eukaryota; kingdom Viridiplantae; phylum Streptophyta; class Magnoliopsida; order Malpighiales; family Rhizophoraceae; genus Rhizophora; species Rhizophora mangle. The sequence goes on from JBAPLJ010000320.1 coordinate 3,406,632, forward strand.
GCGAGGTTTAAGCTTCATGGGCACTGATTGGTGGATGCCCATCTCAAAGATATGCCCCACCACCAGATCAATGAATATGTGGGCCACGTGTACGGTATGGAAGATGGGATACATAAATGGCCTCGCTCGAGACATTACGAAAAGATAACAAACTTATTGGTATCTCTTATAATCATGCATTTATATTTAATGATATCATCGGAGAGAGGAGAAGCTAACGTACAAAGTAACAAACAACAAAACCCAACTAAATATTGGCAGGTGATAACTCCACCTGTGAGTGGGCGATGACAGACTGTGTGCTTGTGGAAAAAGTCGGTGAAGAAGCCAAAAAAAAATGGAGTTTGGTTTTTCTCAACTTTTGTCTGTTAAGCACATTCATGGCTGAACTAAGCACGAGGTCAACCACTAAAGTATGCTCTCTTGTGTTGCTCCACTCACTTAATTTTCCTCAAGTACACATGTATTTTTTCTTTTTTTTTTTTTCTCAATTAATTGCAAACGTTCTCATACACTGTAATATGCACTTGTAATCTCATGCATTGCAACCATTCCTTTCTGAGCTAAGGATTGGTCCTGCCCTGATTGAGCGACCGTGCCTTTGCCTTGTTTTTATTTGGAAAAATGCTTTGCATTTTCTTAACCTAAAACAAAAAGAAAATGACGCTTCGGGGGCTGCATCAAGAAATTCACTAGTATGAGTTCCATAAGATGGCAACTTACAAAATAAGTGAACTTTTTTTTTTAAAAATAATTTTTAAGTTTTAGGTTCTTGACTACGTAGTAAGTACTATTGCGTTATAAATCGAAGTATTATCTACCCTCTGTATACAACATTCGCATTTGTAATTTTGTTCCTTTCTTTTTATTTTTTATTTTTTTAATTTATTATTACTATTTATTTCTTTTGTGGCAGTTCCCTTTCAAGCCAATGATTGGATAATAGCTAGGGCCATTTTTTATTTGAATATTTGAGTTTTATTTTCATTTTTCAATTGTCTTGTTATAGCTACAACGTTTGGGTTGGTCATTTTGCAGATTTTGGCATCACCCAATTTGGAACTGCAGGGTAAACGTAACCTAAAATCTCTAACTCAGATCGTAAACCAAGAAAAATGACTACCTAACCCAACACATACCAACGAAGACTCAAACCTAATCCTTTTGACTTCCCTTGGATAGCAACGCATGTGGGGCTTTTTTTCTTTTATTATTATTATTATTTTTTATTCTCCTTTTGTTCATTGAAATTTCCCGATAAAACATGATAGAAGGGCAGCATCCTCGGACTCAAAACCTCAAATTACCACGCATGGTTTGGCCTCGAAATTCTCCTCTGCCTCTTTGATTTTTGCACAATTGCATTTAATTGCCACAAGTTCAAGGCCGGACTTACGAACTTCGAAGAGCAAGATTGGCATCATGCCAGATGTCAAAGGCCAAAAATATTTTGTTTAACAAATGAAGATGCTTTCTCTCTCTCTTTCCCCCCCGCCGTGATTCATGCGGGCACGCAAGCACACAAACCTATAAGTATTATTACTCCGTTACCATGTATTGATTTCAAGGTCAAAAGGAGGACACATGAAAGTTCGATTCGAGAATAAATTAGTGGTTGAGAGTTGAGGCTTTCGATGGTTTACGGTTATGATGCCACGAGAACTCCCTCTCTAGGCTTTTATGAAAAGCTAGAATTTTTAGACATACAGGATAATTTATTTCTCTCGAGTATTGAGACCCATGGTGTCTTTGCCACTGGTCCTCTTGCCTAATATTTATAATGAATCAGTCGATAGAATTTTCGTTGGTGTTTACTGAAAACGTAGACTTAGTTTCAGGGAGCGGCCTAATTTTCGAAAAAGCAAGAGTGTTTATCACAGCCCCATCTAGTGCAATTTGTAAACCCTTTTGATTGCTGGAAACTGTTTAAAAGTAAAATCTGACACCAGTCTTTGTTGTGGCTCCTATTTGATTCGTTATTTATTTATTTCTTTTGTGATACCTACAGTTTGATTCATGATTTGATCTCACCGAGAATCCAAAGGGTCATTGTAACTCTTACAAAAAATATTTATTTTTTAAAAAAAAAAAAAGAAAAAAAAAGTGGCTCTTATTAGATTCACCATTTGCTCTGGAAAATATTGTAACACATTATTGTCATTACCTCACTAATTTAACCAACCAAGTCAAAATTCCCAAATTATCATCGAGGATAAGGGTTCTCGTTCGAATAAACAGAATATTACTAGATGCATTGAGAAAGACAGGTGTAACTTTGTCTGCTTTAGCAAAATTTCCTGTCAACTAAGGAGGGTGTCTCTCTCTATGGCCATTCCACACTCGGAAGATACGTGGGGGTTGGGGTGGGGGTAGGGGTCCTCATCCCTTTTCTTCAATTTTTATCTGTGGGATTGATAGGGACACCACAATATTTTCTTGAAGAAAGATGGAAACCCACTTTGAATCTGTACCGTGCTCTGTTGTCCATTCAAAAAGGCACTGATTATTGAAAATCATTTTCAAAGCAATCCAACGGATCTTCCTCTGAACTATCCCTTACCCGCCAAACCGAAGACGTAAATGAAGCTCTTTTTTTTTTTTTTTCTGTATTATTATTATTATTTGGTGGAATAACATTCCGAACTTGCGGTACAGAGACACAATGAATCTAATTTATATTTGCTTTCGATTGGTAACTGCGAGAATTTATCGGAAAAATATTATGCCTAACTTATCCTTATAATCTCGTGTACGACACACCTTGCGTGTCGTTTTTGATTCTTAGGAGACTTGTTTGGACACGATTTCGGTGGGGGGTTCGGCACGCTGCCAATCATACGCATAAAGGCAACGGCGTACTTAGCAAACACCTTTACATTAGAACATTCTTTAGGGAATCCCAGCTTCACCTGGAGGTGGCCACTTGCTGGTGAGCTCTTCTCAACAGTGAATGCTCTTTGGGGACGGCCTTCTAAATAAAGGGCCAATAGCCCGTTAATAAATGAAATAATTACGTTGGTGTTTGGATACTTGGACGCCGGGGCGAAATGCAAGGACACCAAACCCACAGTTTCTTGGAACACTACATATCTTATCACAAAATGAAAATAACAATGAATATTAATTTATTATAACTATTAATTATAAATAATTATTATATATAAAATATATATATTAATTATAATTGATAATTATAATAAATTAGTATTTATTTTATATATATTTTACATAGTAGAATCCTTCTTATTAATATCACACTACAACCCTACCAATCTCCATTGGGAAAAAGCGATGTGTGCCCAGCCACAATCGCGTCAAGGTGGCCTTTCAAGCTTTTTTTATTTTTCTAAAAAAAAAAAAAAAAAAAAAAAAAGAAAAACAGAAAAGCTGAGGGTCAGAATTCAACTTCAACTGGTCAAAAGATTTTCTTCTTCTTTTTTGATGGTGGAGCCCAGTTTGGCCAGGATAGGTGTCAATCTCCAACCGATATTCCGAGGTCAGGGACACCGAGCTTTACAGTTCATGAATGAGGGCCCTCGAGAGTTTATTCTGAATGCAATGATTTTTCAAGCCAGTAGCCTAGAAATTTTAGGTGCACACTGATGGCGAGTGGTTCAAGTCCTCTCCCAGTTTATCCGCGAAAAAAGGGCGCCTAAACTTTTGGCTTTATCTGCCCATATATAGAGAAGGGGTGGGGTGGGCCTGGGTTTGATAAAAAGATTCCGAAGTTGAGAGATGACCAACGAATGAACAAGTTGCGACTTGCGCGTCAGACATCCCGTCAATCAACAATTATTTGCATCGACTTGCAGCAATCAACAGTATTCATCATCGCTCATGGGGTTGCAATACAAGGCAAGAAAGCCTAAGAAATCCACCATCACGATGACTAACTTCAGATTCTTAAAACCTGGAAACCGCTGACAACACAATAGTCCAAAAATTGAAAATATCATAAATAATAAAAGGCGTCATCGGAGAGATAACTCCACGGGGTTCATTTTTTTCATTAAAAGAAAGTAATAAGACAAAAAAAGAACAGTGCATGCAGCAAGACGGGCTGTAAAACCTCGTAAAAGAAAATTGGGAATAAGTAACGTCCGCACGAGCCTTGGCTTTGATTTTATCATACAAGAAAAGGCCTGCACCATGCTGGCCGTCATCATACTATGCAAGCATTTATGGTTCTCGTGCATAGTCATAGTTCCCATTAAACTGCATTACAGACCTCACAATCCACCGGGGCGTCATGTACCAAATTTCACCCAACAGATTTAAGATCCACAATCTCATCCAAGTGTTTATTGTTCCTCCCCAGATTAAAATCACCACTCTCAAGTACAAGTTTTCAGTATGCCACCAATCATATAAACCAGTGGTCAGTGGGGGAAAAAAAAAGAAGTTCTTTGTTCTCTTTTTGTTTTGGGAGTTCCTCATTGTTCACTGATGGACTTCACAACGAAGAAGTTGAAACTACTAGTCAGGGAGCCAACCTCACAATTCTCCACTCACGTTTCCCATTGATTTGGTGAGGAATGTATTGCAGCCTGTAAAAGAAGCAAACATTCAAATAAACATCAGTGATGCGGCCAACTACCACGAGAAAGTACATTTTTCCGAAATCTCCTACTGCTTATAAATGACCCTTTCCGGTCTTCCATTTCAGAAAACACGAATTGTGCATAAAACAACTGTTTTGTGAGTTCCAAAATTTCTCAGGCATGTCCTTGGTCAACTATCTTTGGATAGCCTAGTAAAATAAGCATCCATGTTATTCCTCAATTAGGATGCAAAAACATAATTTGCAAACATAACTCAGACAACAGGCAACAAAAAAGGAGAATTGTTTTCTTATAATTGGGGCACAGTGTGGGTCCATGGCATGCAGGCTTTGGCCCAAAATATGCATCATATTGGATTGGCTACATCACAGCCAAAACCGATATAGGAACAACCTCAGCTTGGTCATAAACATAAATGGACCATACCCAGTTCAAAACATTGACAGGCTGTGAAACCAGCTCAAAACAAATTGGAACTCAGTTTCAAGACCATACCCAATCCATATTCAACATAACCTCAGTAAGTTCCTAAAACCATGACATATTAATATGCCATTCGACTAGCAAAATAACAAAAATAATCCCATTCAATTTTTTGCTGGGAGCATGACATTAAAGCAATAGAACAGGAGTGCAAATAACCTATCATGCAGGCGAGACTGTTGCCCTTGCCAAAATTCAAAAAGTTCTGGTTTGAGCCTGTAACCTCCCCAGTTTGTAGGCTTTGGAATCAAACTTCTGCACTTAGAAGAAATTATGTGTTGTAGTTAAAAAATACATATGTAAAAGTTGGCCATCTGACTTAAAGGAAATTTAAAGGTACAGCTTACCCATCAGAGAACTTTTCCTCTAATTCTTTGAATTTTTCGTGTAAGACATGCCTTCCAGAAATCACAGAACTCTGGATGAAGCTCCCCCCACCCACCAAAGGAAAAAAAAAAAGAGGCATACGGAAACAATTTGTTTGATATGTCCAATAGAACTCAAAAAATAAAAAATTAAATAAAATCAAATGTAACAGGAACCTGTTCACTAACTATCGCTCCAATTTGACTTCCTTGAGGACGACTATGGAAGTAATGCTCAGATTCCTCAGCTGAAACTTTCTGCACAGATCCTTCTACCCTTACCTAAAAAATTGCATCACAAAAATTAAGATAACGAACATGCACCAGAAAAATACAAAAGCACAAAAGTTGTCACCAATTGATTGTCAACATTTCTGCTAACTCCTATTTGATGTTCAATTATCTAGTTACATTCAAATGGAGAAGACATCTTTTTGCACTGTACTCAGCTCTCTCACCCCACTGGGCAATGTTATCATGACTTCTTCAACAAAGCCATCAACATAAAAGAATCATAAATGCACATCATACATTGTCCAGATTTTCCAATGGATGTTAGCAAAACCACAATCTGAGAGTTGAAAAGTCCTTAATTTTGAAACCCTTGTTGGGCAATCTTATCTATTGTTAAATTAAGTGCCTGGCTCAATTTCAACATAGAGTGATTGAAACCTGTACACATTCACAGCTAGCTGATCAAAACAAAAGTAAAACTTAGGGTGAGGGCAAGAAGCATGCACTACCTGCCGGCTAAGGCCTTCCCAGTAGAAAAGAAGTGAGGCTTGGGGATTCTCAGATAATTCACGAGCCTTTCTACTCTCATAGTTGGTGTACCTACAGAGGGTAAATAATTGAGTAGGGTTTAATAACAGAAGTAGTTACAAGAAAGAAGAATCAATCTCATTGTTGACATTACAACATGATAGTAGACTAACCAGACAAAACCATTGTGATCAACCCCTTTTAACAATACCATTCTTGAAGAACTGTAAGAGAAAACAACATAATATATTATTGAATCATTGACTACTCCATGACATCTGAACAAAAAAGTCAAACAAACAAGAATGCAAGTAAAGTTACTGACATTGACCATATACTTATTTCTTGTCCTTCAAGACTCTGATAATGACAGGGAAAAGATACCCTTACAAGGTATCACTTACAAAGGCCTTAATTTTGGCCCATTAGTGGGAGGAGTGGGTAGACTGTGCATACACAATTGGGGGGAGAGGAACCCATCCCTTTTGATATCTCTCACATCTGAAGTTTAAGCAAGATTCAATCTTAGGTCCTATGGGACAACACCAAGAGATCTTACCAACTAAACTAGATGAGGTTCACAAGCTACTAAACTATACGAAATGATGCAATAACAATTTTTTTCAGCCAATAGGTAACAAAATGTAAGAAACTTACGGTTTACCATCCTTCCCAACAGTTGACAAGCCCATAGCATTTGGTTCCCTTAGTCCAGCAGCCACTGCATCACCAAACCATTTGTGGAACTGCAAGATAGGAGATAACTTATACTTTTACAGTATTTTAGCTATGCAATCAGCTTACGACAAGGAACATGAAAGAGCAGTCTAGTGGATGAGATTTTTATGTTGCAGGGTCTTCTGCCTCTGTTGACAGAGAAGCTAGTTTGGTGACCAGAGCTTGTGCCTTCTAGGTCATAACTAAGCAATTATTGATCACAAGACTCAACCCCTAGTTATTGAGAGAATTAACAGCCCTTCCCAGCTCCAACAAGGTTGCCACCATCTGCCCAGGCAGAAGAGGGGGGAGAGAGGACAAAAGAGTGCAAGCACAGAGAGAGAGAGAGAGAGAGAGATTAGCAGCACTCTCTGTCTCCACTGAGGGCATGAATCAATATGACCAACTAGAAATGTCTTGAGTAAGTACCTGGTCGATGGGATCAGCTGCCACCTGCTTCTCAAGGAATTCTGGTGAAATGTAGTTCTCTCTCAGAGACGATATGTCAACTTGTGGAGGCTTTCCGATTTGGACACACATGGAAGTACCAGGATATTGTGGAAGATGCAGCTTATATTTATTCACAATAAATGGTGGCACAAATCTACCTCCTAGAAAATGGTGGGAACCAGAAAATTTCTTTGCACACAACTTTGGAGCTGTCAAAGAAACCTAGGAAATATCAAATTAGATTAATAAGATGGCCTGGTTACCTTAATTCTTTAAAATACCAAGCACCTTTTTATTGTGATTTTCATTATCCCCAAAATGTAATTGCCATAATTAAAAAAATTAAGTCAGGAGAATACTTATGGATTGTGTTATAATTATACCAACAGGTCAGGCTTGATTCCTTGACCAGAAACATCTCCTTCTTCAACATGCCACCCAGATGGAATATCTACAGATACGATGTGTGGTTTTTGGCAGGTTTGATCATAATTATGTAACTGAACCAGCTTTTGGATTAGAACATCAAAAGGTGGTCTTGGGACACCTGAAATATTTTGTGAAGCCGGATATTGTTAATACACAATTAAATGACTCAGAAGTAAAAACTTTACATACAGATTACGTAAATACATAATATGAATATTATTCTATGGAAACCAATAAAAAGACTGGATTAACTTACAAATGCTCTATGCCCTCTTCCCCCGTGGTATAATCTGCTGCTTTGTTTACAAACACCCCTGTTTCAGTTAGGAACTAGGATCCTTGTTGTTTAGAATTTATTAATCAAGCCCAATCACTACTCTGGCTAATGAAATATCTTAAAGCAATGTTATTTTAAGTATATCTTTATCCTATTTCATAAAAAAATCTATTTTCATTTTTCCTTGAAAGTAGCTTATGGTTTGGAACTAATCACTTGGACCCCGATGTTCAAAGAAATATAATTAGCCCAAAAAAAATTGTATCACCATTATTTGAGAAGAGCTTCCAAAGCAGTAATCCAAGCTTCTCAAGTGGTAACAATAAAGCAAGGCCTAATTAAACAAAACTCTAGCAACATAATGAGACTTTCAATGAAACACATTGGATACTTCTAATTTCTAGGCTGTGACTGTATGTTTCTGCATAAAACATTTTAAATGAAATAGATACTGCAAAATCCTGCATCCTCATGATTTGCATACAAGACACAATGCAGATAGACACACATAAAGAGAGGAGAACAGTGGAGAAAAGGAATGATTACCATGAAACGAGAACCCAAACATTGCATCCACCAGAATATCAAAGTCCACTGACAAGTCTGAAGGCAGATCTTCCACTGACAAGAAAGACACTGACAATGATTCAAGCTACAACCAAAAAAAAGGCAAGAATTAACATGCAATACAACATATGATTGTTCATGATCACTTCAACTTAAGCTAATTTCCATACCTGCCTAACGAGGCCATCATAGAGGGGCTTTGGAGTACGCTTTGGATAGCAAACAGAAGGTTTATACCCAAAATGATAAAGATGACGAGCTGCTACCAAGCCATCACCACCGTTGTTGCCAGGACCACAAATGACAAGAACACGATTGTACTCACTTGGTTTGTAGACCTGTTCACTTTACAGACATTAAACCTTAATCCCAACCAAAAAAAAAAAAAAAAACTCATTCAAACTCTCATTTCTACAACATATAAATTCCTGAAACACTCTGTGTTTTCGTACGTCTGTCAGTTTCGTGAGAACAAAACGATTCAGAGATTAAATAACAGACAGAACACTGATCATTACCTCGGCAATCGAAGTGGCAACGCTCAAACCGGCCAATTCCTGCAAGTAAAACAACAATATGGAAAACGCAATAAAATTAAGAGAGTCGCTACTCAATAATCCTAAGTCCGAATTAAACAAAAGAAATCAGAGAAAGAGTTTACAAATCCGACCATTAGCTGATCGACGCTAAACCCGAGAGGGCCCATGAGAATCTCGTCAATTTCAGCGGCTTCACGCTGCGTTAGGTACGTTACGGATTCTGGATTCTGCATGCTTTGCAGACCACTTATCACTTCACTGGATTTTGAACAAATCGAACGGATTGGAAAACCCAGATATCCCTATTAGGAACCGATGGTAAGTAAATACCCTAGAGAGCCAATAATAGCTTAAGAGAGACAGAGAGCGTGTGTGTAGGCGCTTACCTTGGGGGTCGTTCTTGCTAGATGGCTGTGGCTATGAAGAGAACGGGAAGTGTCGGAAATGGCGCAAGTGTTGTTGCTCTGAATGTGGTGGTGGTGAGTGAGACTGAGAGGGAGTATTTGCGTCAGAAATACGCATGTCATCGCTCTGCCACTCTTGGATTCGGCCGTTAGTTTCCACATTCTTCTGTATTCTCTACCATTTTTCGTTTGCTTTTTTCCTTTGATTTTATCGTCGTACTTATTTATTTATTTATTTATTTATTTTCATTAAAAAAATTTATTCGTTCGTAAATTATACAATAAAATATTTTTTAAACTTAATTTTATTTTTTTAATATTAAAATTAAGAATTCTGAAATAAAAATTAAAATTTTTAATAACTCAAATATTATTAAGAAACTCTTTTTGTACTCTTTTTTATTAATAATATAATTTTTTATTTTTTTTTTTAAGCCCATGGCCACTGAAGACTGAGAGAGCAACACATATAAGCGCATGGGCCTCCAATACAAGGCTCGTCGGAGCCCATGATTTTGGCCCGTTTTATCTGCACTTTATATTGTGTTTTAAAAATGGAAAAAAGAAAAAGAGAGAAAAAAAAATAAGTGAAAGTTTTCACTTATTTTTTTTTTTTCTCACGCAATTTTCTCTCTCCTTACTTTGTTATCGAACAAAGGGTTAAAGTTTACAATCAATCATGGATTCACAATAAGAGCCGTTGTTGATTGTTTCATTGCCAAAGGAGGACTAGGAAGAAATCTCATTAGATTTAAATATTAAAGAGTGTTCAAAGTACACATCACAAAAAAAAAAATGATTATAAATATTTCTGAATCTAAATAGCACCGTGACCATTTCCTTCCTCGGCCACCATATTTTGCATCCTTTCAATGAAGCTCAGCATGGATTGCAAGCCCTTTTCATCTGGAAGAGAACAACTAATTCAGTAATGCACTTAAGAGCAGAAAAGTGACCCAGCAAAGTATCCGAATGAGCAAAAGAACACAGGAAGAAATAAAATGTATTTGAGCGAGTACCTAGCCTGGGTACGGTATGGCCTTTTGGATGATGAATCACAACTGAGTCTGCACAGGATTCCAAGAGTTCCAATCCATATGGCTTCAAGAAATCTGTCTCTCCTGCAAACAACAGATACCAAGGCTGTTAGTGAACGTTGTGCTTGGGGGGCTTCACCCTTGACTTCTCCATCCCCACTATGCTACACTGCACAGAACGTAATCCATAACTCAGATAATCAACCTAGTTTATGGCATTTTTGCAAGGGTACCAAGAAGCAGCGCCCATTGCTCAATTCATTCAGCTTAAGTACTAGTCAAAGCTACGAGTCAGGGTAATTAAAAGTCTAGAGTTTAATAACTAATAAGATCCAGGTGATAAAATTTTCAAAAACAATAAAAAATAAAAGAGTTTTACATGTTAATGGCCTCTAACTTGGCTCACGTTTTTTCATAGTTCGGCATTGAACATTTTCATTCTACGCAATTCGAGTGGGTTCCTGCTGGCGATTAACGTTTCAAGAGCCAATCAATTGTAACGCAGCATGTGTAATAACATGTCAGCAGAGTACTAGAACATGAAAGCCTGAGCAAGCAATAATTGGATGCATAGTTTTACATATAGAATTGTCTCACTAATTAAATTGATGAATCGGTCGGTTACAAACAAAGTTCAGATAAGTTTGTTGGAGGCTAAGAATATTATAACAAAGAAACCAATCGGAGAAGGAAGGAAGAACAAGTGAAAGGACCAAAACAGAAGGTGAAAATACCTAAAAAGTGGAGAGATGGGCATTGTAGAGGACAAGCATATGCCTTCTCAGCCACTGATGGTGATTTAAACTTGGCCCCTCCAATTATAATCAGGAACTTTATTTTGGGTACTTTTGTTAAAGCCACACCCTGCCAAAAACAACATGGAAGAACAGGGCCCCTCTTAATCCATGGCCACCAATCTCAAATTCCAATATATTATATCATCTGATTTTTTCATTCAAAAATGGATCAAAAAATAATAATAATAATAACGTGTGACTTCAGCGCACCTTCGCTTGCAGCCCCGGCAGCGCAGCCGACAATATCGCCCCCTATACCATTCCGATTCGTTGACACGTCAAAATTCATCTTTACTTCGTTCATTTTAATTGGTAAACTTTAGAAATTAAAACTTTCAGGTAAAATAAAAACAACCACGAACAGAGACATGCGGGTTCCCTTTTCAATGTACCTTTCCCCACCCAGTTCTCGAGAACCAAACAGAAAAATTGGAAGAGAAATCGGTCGATCAGTTGGACACACCTGTGAAAAACCGAGGAAGCCATCAAAAGGTCCATGCTTAATCATGTAATCTTCTATGAAAGCCAGGCATTCGTCAAAGTTTGTGTACTCTGTAAACTCCTGATAGAGAGAGAGAAAAAAAAAAACAAGAAAAAGCCTTTTTGAATTTGAGGATATCGTTAGCCTGCCAAAAGGGCGGCGGCTGAGGCCGAGAGAAATAATAAAAAGCATATTCTGTACCTTGTTGAATTGGAACCACTCGTAATAGGGAGGGTCAAAGATCCCTGCAACATCGGATTTGCCTTTTGCCGGGTAGGGCCCGTCGACGAAAACAAGATCGAGTTTTTGGAGGACGTATTCAGGCCACTTGTGAACCTGTTTCTTGAGAATCTCCCCACTTGTTCTAAATCCGTGTAGGCATAGAAACCTTGGTTTTCTTACAGCCTCCGCTGACGCCTCTCCCATGTTTTCCCAAATTGTCAGAAAATTTTCCCTTTTTAAGTTTTGTTGGGTTTTCGAGCACGCTGCCGAAACGCCGAGTGGCCGCTATTATTCCGTTTGCGCCTATATATATATAAGTCACGTGAATGACGTGCGTAAATTTTGAACCCCGCACGCTCTGACCCAAGGACCCGGGGGGGTTCGGTGGACGCGGTTTCAGTTTTTGATATTTGATCCTCAAACTCCCTATAATTCTACACCAAGGTGTTTCCTTTTTGTATTTCTATAGTTAAATCCTTTCAATTTTTTTTTTCTTTGTCCTGCTCAATTGAATTTAATCAGAGGTTTTTACAGGATCAATAAAATGGATGAAAACTAATTGAAAAGGTTTGGCAAACTCTGTTCGAAATTGACAAATAAATGAAAATTAAATTTAAGTACTTGATATTGTTTATACCAAAAGTCATTCTAAAATTAAATTCTACTGGGAACGGTTATTAGTTTTCAGTCAATATACCAGATTAAAACTAAATTATTTGAATAAAATAAAATTTATAAAGGAATGAAATTTATAGAAAACTTATAAAAACTTACTATTTATTCGGGAATAGATTTACATAGTTGATGAAATGGTGAAGGAGAATTTAAAATGAAAAAACTTGGTTTACATATGAAGTTTGACTTCTCTTTTATAGGAGAAGAGAATTGTACAGAGATTAGATAAACTGTATATCCAAACAAGCTATCTTTTGGTAGAGTTGGTAGATAGTTAGGAGTGGAGTGCAGCTTTTAGTGAGGTTGGTAGATAGATTTGCTGTAAAGTTGAGTTGTATATTTAGACAAATTGTTTTTCGGTGGAGTTGGCAGATAGCTGGGAGTGGAGTGCAGCTTTCGGTGAGGTTGGCTGACAGATTTGTTGTAAAGTTACAAGTTACTACGGGTAAATCATTTCCCGTTACTTTATATCTTTACATCTATTGTTTGTCTTTTCTTTTACTTTTGGCAGATTCTTTGGCCAATGTTTGCTGTGTTTGCTGAGTTGATGAACTGGCTTTATCAATGAGTCCATAAATGTAGTCAAATGGATCATGATTAGCTAGTGGGTCATAAGAAATGGAGGCTGAGTTGTTTCCAATTTGTCATTTAGCATTGGCAAGAGTTTGTTTCAAAGAAAAAATATATTCTTCTTGAGATTTAGATCCTGCTAGCTGGGTTTGTGTTTGGGCTTTATAGGCCAGGAACTGAGAAGTGGAGGCTTCCATTTGATTAGATTTGTTTGGATGTTGTTTGAACCACTCTAAATTACCTTTGGGATGGGCCTTTAATTGGTGGGCTTCAAAGAATTGGTGCCAAAACTTAACTTTGTAAGTTCATCCAAGTATTGGGGTGGCCATTAGTGGATCAGGGCAGTATTGGAAGTCCCACATGCAACACCAAGGCAATATGAAATAATAACAAAATAGGAGAAGCATAGGATATGCATTCTCTGTTTGTGAGAGAGAATATTTGGAAAAAAATTGAAATCCCTCTTGGATAGGTTCAAGAAAGATTTGGACAATAGGGTCGAACCATGACCACCATTGAAGAAACCAAAGGAGGAATTTGATGATAGTTTGAGTTTATCAGAAAAATAACCAAGAATGTTTGAATTATGAATTTTGAAAATAAAGGCATTAACCATGCTTGTTTGTAATCCCAATAATTAAAGTATCGAGTAAATTTGGAGTTTTGATAGACTGATGATCTGAATGAAATTTGGGTAGAAGGATGATTAGGCCATTTCGAAGGATGAAGGACCTGGATAATTTGTAGGGTTAAGTACCCTATTTCATTGTTTTGGGAGTGATGGTGAAATTTAGCAAAGTATGTATTAACAAGAATGGCTTTGTAGAAACTATGGGGTCAATGAGGATCCTAGGGTTTGTAAAACCAATATTGAAATATATTTTTTACACACTTACGAGGATCATCATGATGATATCTTGCTTCAATAAGTTTAATGTTTTAGAAAGCAAATTTTTTAAAATAAGTTAGTGGGAAAGACTTTTGAGGGGCTTTAGAAATTACCACCTTTGGTTTGGAAAATCAATTTGGAGAGGAGGAACCAATGACACCTTCTTTTGTGACAGTAAAACCATCATTTGTTTGGGAGGTGATAATGTTATCACCTATTTGCCTTTAATAAAGGCCTTTTGATGTTCAAGGGCTTTTAGTGAGGAAGGTGGAGTTGGTCTCCTTTTTGATTTGGCTATGGATTTGTCTTTATTGAGTTTTGCAAGGAGAGCTTTAAGGGTTTTTTTTGCTGTTGAGCTAAGTTGGTCAAAACTTGGGTTAGAAGAATTAGATAATTTGGATAATTCAATAGAAGTTTGTTTGTGTGGTTATGCCATTGGTTGGGAATCATAATCAGAGTCTGGCTAGGTGCAAGTCTTTACCCATGTTTTGGTTTTAGAGGTCTTCTTTTTGTGGGGCATGGCTTGTACCCTGTAAATATTCTTTTGTAAGAAAATTAGGAAGATTGTTAGAAGAATCTTTGATGTATGCAATATCAAAATCATAAATACTTAAAATGGCTTGCCATCTGGCAAAAATTTGTTTAGAAGTAAGGTTTTGAATATCTTTTTGTAACACAAATTTGGCTGCTTAGCAGTCAATGCGTAGAAGAAATATTTGATTTAATAAATTATTTTGAAATTTTGAAATACATAAAATAATGACTAAAATTTCCTATTTGATAGTGGAATATTTATACTGACACTCATTCTAGTGTTTGGAAGTGAATTTCACTAGCTACTCTCTTTGATTCTTTACCTGTTTAGGAATCCCTCCATACCCTAGATTGGATACATCGGTTTCTACTAGCAAAGGATCAACTAAGTATAGACATGGTAAAGTTTGAATTTGGGTTTTTACTGTTTGGATAAGGCATATGAGATCCTCATTCCGAGGTTTTTAAGAGTTTCTTTTAGATAGGCATTCATGGAGTGGTTTAATGGCAAGGTGGAGTTTTGGATAGAAATCAGCAACATAGTTGAGACTTCCAAGGAATCTTTGCAATTGTGTTTTGTCAGTAAGTTGGTCTGAAAATTTTTCTGCAAAGGTAAAAGATTTGGAAAAAGAAGTGATAATCCCTTGGGAGATATAATGTCTAAGGAATCATATTCTAGTTTGAAAGAGATCCATCTTGGATTTAGAAACAGCTAAGCCTACTTTCTTGGTTAGATACATGAAATGATGCAAATGTTTGATATGTTTTTCAATATTTTTAGAAAAGACAAGCATATCATCAATGTATACTATTATGAAATGCATACATGATATGTAAATGTCATTCACAATACATTAGAATTCAGAAGGTGCATTTTAAAGTCCAAATGGCATGACATTCCATTCAAATTGACCAAATGGGATAGTAAATGTAGTCTTATAATGGTAATCTTTATGGATTTAAACTTGCCAAAATCTAAATTTCATGTCAAATTTTGAAAATATATGAGCGTGCACAAGTCTTTAAAATAAATCTTTTTGGTTAGGAATGGGATACTTGATCCATTCCAAAGTATTGTTTAAAGGTTTGTAATTGATTACCAGGCATGGAACACTACATTCCAACTCAGCATTTTTGTTGACGTAGAAGGCTGTGCAACTCCATGGTGATTGGCTTGGTCTGATAATCCTTTTGTCTAGAAGACTGTCAATTTCCTGTTTACAATGTTTGACTAGCTCAGAATTCATTTGAATACGTCTGACTTTGGTAAGAATCTGTCTTTCATTGAAATCTTTGGCATAAGGCAAGGTTACAATATGTTGGTGTCTATGCCAAAATGCATCTGGAATATCAAAATAGATAGTTTGCTCAATTTGGGTTCAAATTATTTGCATCTGGTTTTAGACCTCAAGTGTTTGCAATTGGGTTTAAAGTTGTTTGAAAAAAACTTCAACTTTAAGGTGGTCTATCTGGGATTTCTTTGTTTAAAGCAAGATATTTAGTTTGGCTGACTTTTGAAGGGATCAATTTTTTAAGAGGTTAATGTTTTGGATTTATGGCTTTTAATGATTCAAAGATGATGGGTTGGCCAAGAATTTGAATGTGTATTCTTTAGTGTGTTACACTAAAAGGTTTAACAATGTTAGGGAATGGAGCACTAAGAATGACCTTTTGTTTTAAATTTCGTATAAGAATGAAAGAAGTTTTAAGAGAGATACCTTGCCGGCAAACCTATACTTCAGGAAGTTTGTATTCAATAATTAGTTGGTGGTTGCTTACCGATTTTAATCCTTTAATAGTTTTTTTTTTCGTAGAACTTAGTAGGAATAAGTCTTTCCTAAATGCAATTGAGATCTACACCAGTGTCTACTAAAGTAATAGTTTGTAAAGAATATTGATTAATAATAGTTAATTTAATGTTGACCAGTTATTTTTAGGTTGTAATTTCTGTTAAAAGAAATAAAAATTCATTATTAGTGTCAACAGAATTTTCTAGTTGAAATGTTTGTAATTCTGTTGAGGATGAATTGGGTAATTGTTTATGTACTATATCCAGTAGGGATGTTAGCATTTGGTGGTCATTATGACATTATTGTTTAAGTTGGGTAACTTCAGACATTAAAAATTTTATTTCGGATTTGAGGTTATTTATAGTGACAGGTCTGGTTTAAGATTGTTCAAAACGATCAAGGATGTTTTGTAAGTCATAAGGTGTCTAAGTTTGTTGGAACAACTCATTTGGTTTAGAGGAAGTAGGGGCTCTTAATAGTTTTTCAAGAAAAAGGCTTTTAGCATGATCATTACCTAAACTGTCAGGGATGTCGAGAATTTGTTCTTAGTCATGTGTTAGAACATATATCTCGTTGTTAGAAGAAGATTCTACAATGTTGTCATTAGGTTGAAGATCATGTCCATCTTTGGAGGAAATCTTGGATTCTTTCGTGCTGCTATCATTGAGTAGTGCCTAGATTTAAGTTTGGATTGGTTTTGTGAGTTTTAGGGCCTAAAGTTTGGTATTTAGTTTACAGTAACAGGCTGAATGACCTGGCTTTTTTGCAATTGTAACAAATTATCTTGGATTTTTGATCATTTTGGTAATCTTGCTGTGTAAGGGTTTAAAGGAACTTTTATGAGATTTTTGCATCTGTTTGGACTTGGACTTTTGATAAAATGGGTTGGTGGTACGAGGTGTATTTACCTTGGGTTTAGGTTTGGATTTTCTCTTGGTTTTTTCTTTCTGATAGGGATGGTCATCAAACTGAGCACAAAAAGATCCAAACTCCCTCCGAGTTTACTATTTCTCACGTTTGATCTGCTTCTATAGACGAAGGTCACTGCAAACTTGTAGTCCTTCCTTTTGGACGAAGCTTGTTAATTAACCATAAGATAAAGTATCATACGGTATTTGTTGTTATATAATTCAAAAGGTTTGTTACGAACACATTCTCCTAGATGTTTAGGAAGACTTGTTAAAAATTTTTCTTTCCAAATTGGTTGGTTTGCATCTTTTTGTTGCATAACATGGGTTATGAAAGTATCTTTGTACCGGCAAAAATTATATAGATATTTGCATCTTAAATTTGAAAGGAGTTTGATACTTTTATCCTTCAAGTGAGAAGGATCACTAATAAAATATTTGGTAATTGTGAAAATAAGAGTAGTTACTGCATCAAGAATAGGATTTTGGTGATCATTAAGGATCAGTCTCCCATCTTCATTACATTTGATACTGGAGAGAACTTTTTGGTGGTTTGCTGGAGTGAGGATATTATCCCACCATCCTTTAAGTTGTCTTGAAAATCCTGCAATAAGAATCTTCGCAATTGTTGGATCAGAAGTTTGACTATGGGTTCACTAAACGTTTGCAACCATAGTCATATGTTAGAGAAGATTTAGGATCTAATATTTAGAAAACTCATTGATGTTCTAATCATAAATTGAATTAGAATTATATTTGGTTTGAACAAAAGAGAGTTTTTCTTCAAGAGCAATATTAGGGGCAGTTGGTCTAGGGTAATACATTCGTGTAGGGATCCTGGATAGTTCTTTTACCCTTTGAACTTTGAAAGAAGAATTAGAAGAAGAATCAGATGAAGCATTAAAATTTTGGAGAACTTGTAGAGCTTTACCAGAGGAGTTTTTTTCCTGTAGAGCTTGGTACCTCTAAACTAATGCTTGTTAAAATTCATTTGAACTATTGTTAGAAATTTGAAAAGGTTTAAATATGGGGGAAAAAATTTGTTTAGAAATGGTCTTATCTTCTTCTTTTGTTTTTTATAAAAGAACTTGTAATAGGCTTGATATTGGAAACTTTGTTTCCAATGGTTTGTAAAATCTTGTTTGTATAATTATTTTGTTTAATAAGTTTTTGAAAATCTTTTGAAGAAAGGTCTTCATGTTCCCTTATGATTTTGAAAGGAGAAGCAGGAATAATAGATCCTTTGTGTTTAAATTGAATTTCGCAAGATGAGGGATGTATTGATTCTATTTTAGAACCGTTCTTTAGTTCCCATTGTTGCATTGCAGTATACATCTACAATTTTTATTCTTCCATAAAGGAAGTTCAAGGATAATCAAATTCCATTTGAAAATTATATTTATTGAACTAGTCAAAAAGTAGAACCATTTTTCCTTCTCTCGTCATCTAGTTATAATAATACTGTTGGATAGCCTGTCGTTTTTCATTTTGAAATGTTTTAAGAAACCATTTTCTTTTTTTGTCATTCCAACTGGAATAAAATTCTTTTCTCAAAGCATTTTTATTAATTTGAAAATCATTTGAAGAATCTTTTTCAAGAACATTAAGTTCAGGGTTTACCTCAAGTTCATTAGAGAACTGAACTTGGGAGGTAGAGGCTTCAAGAGAATCTAGTGATCTTAGGGAAGTTTTGTTGTATGTGGGCCTAGGTATTTGTTTGCATAGAGCAATACCAGAGAGGTTAGAAGTATAACTATTCATACTAGTGTGATTAGGAAGAGTTCTTACTGAATTACTCCTTTGCAAGTAATTAGCAACACGAGATTGGAGATCATCATCTTTAAAGGATGTAGATCTGGAATTGGTCAAGTGTTGTGCAAAAGAAACACTAACACTTCCATCATTATGTTAAGTAATCGTATTGAGATTGGAATTAATAGGAGGCTAAGTAATGGTGGCATTATCGATTTTCCATGTGTTTGGGAGCTCAACTTCGTGTCATTTGATGTATTTTGGGTTTAGAGGTTGGATCTTCTCATATCCGTTTGCCATAAAATTGTTTCGCCTTTGTTGTCAAAGCCATAAAGGGTCTTTGTATGAAACGAGGATTTCATGGCCTTGTACTGAATTCTATACATTAAACTTAAGGATATAGAATCTTCTACAAAATAATTGTTATGGATTTTGATTTCCAAAGTTAAAACATTTAAAATGTTTATGTCATGCAAAGAAACAGTAAAATTAGGATAATAGTTGAAATAAACTAGTCCAGAGAAAAGACTTGATTCAATAATACTAAGGAGAGAATAATCAAAATTGAACAAATGACAATCTGTTAATATAGCAAGTATCGATGTATCAAGTCATTCTCTAGAAAGTGGTTTGATACCTATTTGAACCATGCCTAGATGCAGATAATTATAATGCTTTTGATGATGTTTTATGGAATCATGAGAAAGTAGTTTAATAGTTTCGATAGATCTAGACAGACGACAATCTATTTCAATAGTTTTGATGGTGTAATCAGTTTTTCTAAGGATGTTGAATTTGAAAGTTTTGTAGATCTGTTTTTCGACAAGTTTAGGAATTTGCAAATTGTTAATAAATTTGTCAAAGTTTTCAATGAGGATCTCATCATGATTTAAGGTTATAGAAGAAGAAACTTTATAATCATGGCTAGATGTTTAAGGTCGTAAGGTAAAAGTAGACATACTTACCACTAATCAAAATATACCTACAGATGAAATTGGTTGTGAGATTTGTAGATACTGGCTTTAGAGTAATCCAACAGTCTTATTGTCTTACTAGGTCTTGTAACCTGGTAGGCTCTAAGTGGATGATCTACTCACACTTATCTCATAGGTGTTTTGCTCAATATACTAAGGTTGAAGATAAATAAGTTTCCTCTACTTTGTCTCCCCCTCACAAGACTCTGATACCACTTTTTACAGGATCGATAAAATAAATGAAAACTAATTGAAAAGAAAAAAGTTCTCAACCGTTGAACTTAATGACGATTGAACAAAATGTAAAAGAAAGAATTTTAGATTGCATGTAATTAGTGCCTTTAGGACCAAATAAATATATTACGGAAGTTCTAGACTTAACTGGAAGCAAAAGGAAAGTTTAATGGCCAAATTATAAATTTGGAAGCAGGAAGGGTGTAAAGGGTAAAAAGGTAGAGGGAAGATTTCTTTCTGGAATGTCAAGGCAATTAAAGGTGGAGCACGCAGGTTGGACTTTTCAAACGGTCTTGATCCGTAGGAGAATAATATCCATATTCTATAATTGCCACAATTGACCTGCTTCTTTTGCTTCATAGAAATTTGATTTGTGGTATTTATTAAAATCTAGATATTAGTTATTACACAATAATACATCAGCCTAATTTGATTTCCCTTTTTCTTCCTTTTTTAATCAGCTCAGGTTTACTGGATTGTGGTCGAATTGGCCGGTGCTTCAATGTTTTTAACTTGGTTTGTGACGTCCTTTTTTTTTTTTTTGGATATGATTAGACTAGACTATAAATTAATTTTTAATTTTTTCGGTTCAATTAAACCTGATTCTTAAGACATTAATATAAACCAAAAATGTTGATGACTCTAAGTTTAAAATTAATTGGGAGTAAAAATCAATAAAACCTATATAATTGTTTGCTATTTAAGTTTGCGAGTCTAGAAATTTTAAGTGGGTTTCATTCTAAGCATATTTAGAATACAATTATAAAGGATATAATAATAATAATAATAATAATAATAATAATAATCTATAATAATGTTAAAAACATAAAATTAAAATTGAAATTAACAAGTGTAGATCTTAAATTACAATAAAAATTAGTTACAATTTTACTGGGTATAGTCATAAATTCAAATTCTGAAATCCATAATCAAGTCACCATTTTTTTCAATCCTCCATTTGCATATCAACTAATTTTTCAATGAATTTACAATTTTAATTTTTTTAATTTGAATTAAGTTAATTTGATGGTTTAAGCACTTCCATGAAGATTGTCAATCAAGCCATAGTGCAAAAAAAAGTTAATAAGTGAGTTATTAACAAAATCTTGTTTTTGTGCAAAATAATTTAGAATAATACTAAATATATCGAATAAAAACTTTTTATTTGTTTTGGTACATTATTATTATTATTATTATTTATTGATGTAGATAACAAACTTTTTTTTTCATGAAAAATCCTTTGCATTTTTCCTTAAATTCCCTTTAATATTATTCATTTTTCATCAGATGAAACCATGTGTTGACATAACTCCTCTTTCTTTAAGAACCACAAGACTGATGTGGCCATGAAAATTAAAAAGAAACAAACATGAGGTGACTATGTGTTGTCCTTAATCGTTCATAACATGACACTTTCTTCGAGTAGTTGCTGAGAGTTCCTGTTTGTCTATAGGAGTTAGCATAAGACATTCAATGTCATAAGTGAAAGAGCACAATTGTATGAATATACATGGCATGTTGGAAAATTTGGCAACTCCCTGCTTAAAGATGCATGGACATTATATTACTGATGGTTTTTTTTTTCTTTAGTTCTTAGTTCAATGTATGTTGCAGAGGGCTTAAGTGAAAAGGATAGAAGCAAATTTTAGAAGAATTTTGTTACCTTTTCTAACTAAGGATCTTGTCATCGGGAGATTTAAAGAAAAGTCTGATTCTATAAGTCATCCCTCCCCTTTATTATAGTTCTTAAAATTACTTATTTTTATGACAAAAACTTAACTCATCAAAGAGAGGCTAAAACCTTAGGTTTCGTTAAAAAAAAGAACTCAATCTCTAAGTTAATAATAAAATTTAATTTAGACATTTTATTAGTCACCAGATCCTTTAAATATGACAAGTTTGTTAAAAATAAAAAACCTATATTTTTAGATTTAAGCTACAAAATTTAAGAAACTGTCTAATTTAGGAGATAAGTTTCCAGCAAATCCAAATAACTTAAAAATAAATTAGAAACATAGAAATTTAAGCTGCAAGTTAATTAGCGCATCTTTTATACATATATTAAACAAATGAGTCCATAACATCACCCTCCCCATAAAAAAAGAGCTTGTCCTCAAGCTCAAAGGTTGGATATGCATTGTAGAATTAATATAGCGATTCCTAAGTTGAATGGACTAACAACTCCCAGTTAACATGATTTAAATGAGCTCACGAAATAGTAGCAGGAGTTAAGATGACTTAGCCATTGCCAATCAGAGGCAGCGATGGTAAAAGAGTATGTGGCGCACCCTTATGTGGTTTCAAAAGAGAGACATGGAAGACAATGTAAAGCTTAGAGTCAACTAGTAATTAGAGCTTGTAAGCAAAGGACCCAACATGCTATAGAATGGGAAAAGGGTCTTAGAACTTTGATAATAGCTTGTGGCGATGCTATTTAGCAAGAGAGTGTTAACAATATGGTTGTAAATGAAGCTAAACCCAATCCCTAATGTTATATTCAACATCTCTATGTCCTTTGTCCTAATACTCCTTCATGTAGTCTTGAGCTTGCTGTAGTTTGCTCTTAATTTGATTGAGCACCAAGGCAAAGTTGGCTAAGGCTTTATTAATTGCCTCAACATTAGATAAACTTAGTAAATAAGACAACAAGCGAGAGGGGTCTCATCCATAAACAACTCATAAGGGAGTCACTTGTAGAGCTAAATGAAAGGATGTGTTATAACAATATTCTACCCATAGTAACCAATTAACCCAATTTTTTGAATGGTCCCTCCCATAAAGCATCTCAAGTACATCATAATTGTGTGATTGACAACCTTTGTTTTCCCATCAAATTATAGATGATATGATGAAGAAAAGGCTAGTTTAGTTTTATTCAAGTGAAAAAGTTCTTTCCAGAAGGTACTAGTAACAGCCACATCATGGGCAGAAGTAATGAATTTTAGTATGCCATAAAGACAAACAATGTTCTCAATAAAAACATATGCAACTCAAGTAGTGTTTTACGGATGTACTAATGGAATGAAATGTGCATATTTAGATAAATGATCCACTACAACAAACAAAACCATCTTCCCCTAGGCTTTAGGTAGCCTAGCAATGGAATCCACTGAAATATTGACCCATACTTGTGAAGGAAGAGCCAATGGCTGAAGTAGACCCACAAGACTCAAGTTGTTGACCTTGTGATGTTGATAAATAGGATAAGAGGCCACATATTCAATAATGGCAACTTTTATTCCCTTCCAATAGAAATCGCTGTGGATTCAATGTAAAGTTTTTTGTATCCCTTTGTGAGTGCTATCATGAAAACTAGATAATATTGTAGAAATTAAGGAGGAAGTGGGTAACAAATAAATTTAGTCCTTGTAAAGGAGAAGGCTACCATGAGTAGACTAAGGGGTAACCAACTTGCCATTGGTAACTTTAGTGAATGATTCTTGTAATGATGGATCATTAGCATTTTCATCACGAACAACTTCAACTAGCAAAAAGTGAGGTTGACTTATAACATTTAAGAGTTAGTCCTCCTGAAAATATCTAGATAATGCATTGGTAGTCTTGTTTAATTGTCTTGCACGATACTTAACCATAAAATCAAAGTCCATTAGCTTATTGATCCAATGTTGTTGAGACAAAGTGGTAATGTGTTGTGTTAGCAAAAATTTCAAGCTGTAGTGATTAGTACAAATGAGAAAATGTCAACCCCATAAATATGACCTCTAATGTTGCATTGCCTTCGTCAATTTAATCAACTCTCGCTTATAGGCCACCAACTTATGATGTCTTATGGCCAATTGTTAGCTGAAAAATGCAATAAAGTGATTATTTTGTTGAAGGATAACCCCAATTCCCTTTTTAGACATATCACTTTCCACAATAAATTATTGCTCAAAATTGGATAATTGCAAAACTGAAGTAGTAGCAAGTGCTCACTTTAATTAAGTAAAGGAAATCATGACAACTTTATTCCATTAAAAAAAATTTTGCTTCAACATATTGTTTTAAAGAGCTACCAATTATTTATAATTTTTAATAAATTTACATCTATTAACACTAAGAATCCTCTCAAAGTTGTAATTAATTGTGGTTGTAGCCAATCTATAATTACCTTAATTATGCTCAGGTTAATTGTCACATTTGTAGCTAAGATAACATGACTAAGGTATACAACTTGAGTTTCTATGAAAAAACATTTAGATTTCTTTAGATACAATTGATGGGTATGCAATAAGTCAAATGCGACACACAAATGTGTTAGATGTTCAACCTAAGTGTGGTTGTAAATCAAAATATCATCAAAGAAGACCAAAATAAATTTGCACAAATGGGCTTGGAATACCTCATTCATAAGGGCTCGAAAAGTTGAAGGGGCATTCGACAATCCAAATGGCATAACTAGGAATTCCAAGTGTCCATGATAGGTGTGCAATATTATTTTCTCAACATTTGATGCATTCATGAAAACCTGGTGATAGCTAGACTTCAAGTCCAGCTTGGTGAAGAATTAGGACTTGTGTAGTTCATTAAGTAACTCATCTACCATCAAGATAGGAAATTTATTTTTCATAGTTTTGGCATTCAACTCTCTATAATTAACATAAAATTGCCAAGACCCATTATGTTGCCTAACCAACAACACCAATAAGGAGAAGGGGAATCTACTTGGTCAAATGATCCATTGTTGCAATATTTGTATGCATTGCTTTTCTATCTCATCTTTTTAAAGGTGTTGGCGTCAATATGACCTTACCACTACTAGACATGAACCTAGCTCAAGGCAAATTCAGTGATCACAATTACGAAATGGAAGTAGACTAATTGGTTCTTAAAATAAATCACCAAACTCAAACAATAATTGTTTAAGCCGGACATTCCAAGAATTCATTTGTTTGAGCGAATAAAGGTGGTGTTGGTTTGAAGTTTGTAGCTCATGGAGCACAATTTGCCTTCCATCAACATCAAAGTTCATATTAAAAGAGGTGAAATCTCAAAGTATCGGTCTTAATGTTTGGAGCCATTTAGTTCCTAGTATTAAATCAAAACTAGCTAAGGGAAGCATAAAAAAATCAACAAAAAAGTTATTATTATTAATTGAGAAAGGATATGTTTGACAAAGGTTATGGTTACTCACATTCTCCCTATTTGCCACTAATACAGTTGTGCAAGAATTTGGTTGGACTTATATCCTAAGGTATTTGGTTGCTATCAAACTAATAAAATTGTGGGTACTCCCCAAATCTACTAACTCACATCGTTGCAAGTCTTGGATAATAACCCCGACTTGCATTGTAATTGCCCCCTTTTGTCTTGAAATGGCATGAAGTGAAATCTTCAATTCTACCTTAAACTCAAGTGCTAGTTCCTCCCCATTCTAATCAGCCAACTTAAGCCAAAAGAGATTTTTACATTGGTGTACCATAGAATATGACTCGTCACAATTATAACAAATTCCTTGTGCCCTTCTTTTTGCCATCTCAGCCCTTATTAGTTTCTTAATGAAAAGTGAGGAAGAACTTACAATTTTGTTATTAGCCTACACTCCTAGACTAGTGTTGTTCCTGGTTGGAGGCATTGTTTATACTATGTTAGATGAAGAAACGCCTTGAACTTTTGTACTAATTCTCGTAACACATTTTGTTTGCCCTTAAAGGATCATGCCAAGTTCATGGTGTGGGCTAAATCGGGTGGTGTGTGAAACTCCACATCCAAGTGAATTGAATCAAATAGACCCACGATGAATGAACTTACATGTTGGTTTATTCTAATGAATTGACTTACTTATGACAATCACTTCTAAAATTGGCTCTGATAATCCTCAATTAATCCCATTTATTTAACATTGACCAGCTCCCCTAAGGGGTTGCTATATGTTGGAGGGCCAAATTAAAGCAAACAATACTCTTTGAACTTATCCCAACTGATTGTGGATTGGTTGGAGTCCAACAAGTAATACCACAATTGCATCTCCTTAAGGAGATGGAATGTAGCTAGCCCCACTTTGTTTGCTTCTGTGGCATGCTGATTGGCAAAGAACTTTTCACATTGGTGTAACCAAATTAGGGGATCTTCTATACTAGCATAAGTTAGGAAATCCAACTTCATATATCAAGGCACCATTCCTCAATTGGTTGCCATACCAACCCTTATTGTTGGATTGCTTGCATTAATCACAGGTGGTGTCTACTTGTATAGGGGCTTATGGCTTGTGGTTCTTTTTGATTCCACACACATACTTCTCAGGCGACTTGCCATTATCTCTTAAATTATAGTGAGAATTCTTACATCTGATTTTCCAGTAATTGCTCTACCTTAGTAACCTTAACATCAGTTGTGACTAATGCCTCTTGGAAAAGTGTGTAGTCTATCCTCGGTTTGAAAGTCACCTATTGTGTTTAGCTCTGATACCAATTTGTTACCTTCTTTGACTAAGGATTTTGTCACTAGACAATTCATAGAAAAGTCTCACTCTATAAGTCGTCCCTTCCCTTTATTAGGATTCTTAAAATAATCTATTTTTATAATAAAAACTCTGCTCATCAAAGGGAGGTTAAAACCTTAGGTCTCGTATAAAGAGAGCCCAATCTTTAGGTTAATAATAAAATTTAATTTAGGCAATTTTTTAGTCATCAATACCTTTAAATAGAACAAGTTTGTTAAAAATAAGAACCCTATAATTTCATAACTAAATTATGAAATTTAAGAAACTACTTAATCTAAGAGATAAGTCTCCAGTAAACCCAAATAACTTAAAGATAAAGTAGAAAAATAAAACTTAAGCTGAAAGTTAAGTAACGTGTCTTTTATACACACATCCAACAAATGAGTCCATAACAAATTTCTTAGACTAGCTAGTAATATTGAATTCCCAAACTCTTTTTTGAATACTTTTCTTGATTTATTTTGTTAACATTGATTCAATTAAAACATATTTCAATTTTCTATTGGTTTTTATTTCTCATTATTTGGAGTTTTTATATTGATTTTTCTATTTGGATCTCTACATGCAAAGCTTGGTTTTGAATTTGAAATAAATGTCTATGACAAATGAAATTTGGATGGTTGGGATGCAACAATTGGAAACTCTAAATTAAAGGAAATTATAAAAGAGTTTAAGAATATTAGCATCATCTATGTGCAAATAGTTTTAAATACTTTACTCTTGGATTAGTCAAAGCAACGAGAAACTATTTCTATTAGGTAATATTTAGGAGCCATGGATAGCAAATGTACTATCACTAGTTCAAGTGTAAACTACCATATGTTATAGAATTTTCTACATAAGAAGATAAAATTTTTACTTGCTTTTAGCAATAATGCTCTTATGGGTAAACATTTTCACATTCTTACTTTATTGAGGTTAGGAAGGAGTTACATCATTTTTTGTTTTGTTTTGTTTTGTTCGATAACACCAAAAAATGCTCTTGATTTCTCATGTCAAATATATTAAAATTGTGACCACTAGTTAATAGAACTTTGATTTTATTTCCTAATTGCAAAAGGCTGCAATAACTTTTAAGGACTTGATTTTGTGATAGCATTTGATTGTGGTCAAAGTTTAAGTAAGTGTAAAAAACAACATAAGGAAATTGAATTAGAGCATTATTAAGAATGGTGTAAACCGTGTTGCTTGTGTGGTTTTGTTTGCCTTATTCTATTAATTTATTGTATGCATATGGGGTGAAAGTATTTAGAAGATGGCATCTAGTGGCAAAAAACCATCAGTGGCTCTCTTTAAGTAAACGAGGAATTATAATGCAAGTTACCACTTTAAAATCTTTGCATAACTTCAATGGTTTCAACCGGCACTTCAAAATTTTTCACCCTATTCCATATTTGAATGGAAGCCTTAAATCATGTTTGAAAAGAACAAACATCCTTGCCTTTTGAGGCTTAAGTAAAAAGTTTCAAAAAAAAGGCATCTCAATGCACGATGCTCTTACATGATAGAGTTTGGGGAAGGATTAGATGTTAGATGTAAAGAGTTATTGCATCCATTAATTTTGTATTGATACAATTGAACATTACCAACTTATAAAATTGTGAATGATACAAAAATACTAGTACATGCATGCAGATAGGCTTAACTTCATGCTATTTTTGTATTGATTATTTTTACTTGATTGAGAATAGTTCTTGCGCACTTTGCAAAGTGGGTTTCATTGTGGCCAATCATACCATTTTTATAGAATTTAAAGCACTCTAGATCTTTTTAAGGAAATGAGCATTCCTTTTTTTCCCATTGTTTCCCATCATGCACCTTAATGGATCATCCCAAATTGTTCTGCCATCCAATGATGTGCATATTGGCCTATTCGCACAAGCTCTAACCATCCTCTAGGGAAAAACTCCTTGACACTACTGTTTTTATTCATGAACAACTTGTTTTGTTGTCATGTATACTTGTTCTTTATTAATTAATGCTCTTTGATAAGTAGAAGTTTAAGATTTATTGGAAATCTAAGATTGAAGTGTGATCCTTAAAATAAGAAAAATCATATACTAGAACTCTCCATTGATATAAATATGTAATTTGATGAATTGAAGTAGAAAAGAAAAAAAAAATACAACTTGTTTCCTCTTTGTCTCTTCGTCTCCTTCTCTCTCCTTTGTTCTTATGTCTATTCATCTACCTAACAGAATTTAACAAAATTTGGGTATCAAAGCCAAAACAACAATAACTTTAATTAGTTTTTTTCAATCATAAGTGCCCAGATTAACCAAAGAAAACTATGGAATGTGGAGTATCCAAATGGAGGCCCTTTTAGGTTCTTTTGATGTATGAGACCTTGTAAAGACTAGTTATACTGAATCAAATAAGGAGGATGAGGAGATGTTTAGAGAGTTAAAGAAAAGAAAGAAGAAGGCATTATTCATGATTTATTGAGGAGTTGATGAAGCCACATTCGAGTCAGTTACTTTACCAAAGATGATGAAAGAATCTTGGGAGATATTGAAGAAAGCATATGATGGAGTTGATAAAATGAAAAGGATTCACTTGCAATCTTTTCGAGCTTAATTTAAAACACTACAACAAGGGAACTTAAAGCCAATCTCTAATTATTTTTCTCAGGTAATTTCTATTGTTCTTTAGAAGAGAAGAAATGGTGAGGAGATGAAGGATGTTTAGGTCATAGAGAAAATCTTGCAGTCTCTAGACTTGAAGTTTGACTTTGTAGCTATTGCAATTGAAAAATCAAAAGATCTAGAGATGATGAATGTTGAAGAACTCTTAGGATCCCTACAAGCCTATGAATAGAGAATACAAAAGAAAGGAGAGGAGAAAACTTTGGAGCAAACATTATAAACAAAGTTTTCACTCAAGAAGAATGAATGATTTAGAGGTTATCAAAGAGGAAGATTTATTGCATAAAGAGGACAAGACGACTGAGGTTCTTACTCTAATGAGCAAACCAGCAACCACAATGATAGAAATGAAACTAATCAAAAGGGTACGACTATGGAAAAGGTGAAGGTTGCAGTCAAGGATGAGGTCAAGGTAGTGGACGTGGTAGAAATACTAGCAAAAAATATGACAAATCTAAAATCTAGTGTTGAATTTGCAAAAAGTTTGGCCATTATTCTTATGATTGATGGTATAACACAAATAATGAAGGAGAGAAAGCAAATTTTATTGACAAAGAAGAAGCTTATAATGGGCCAGTTTTGCTGATGACGTATAATGAACCAGAACCACTTCAATCTGTTACATGGTTTTTCAACATTGGAGCCTTTAATCACATGTGTGGAAGAAAGGAACTTTTTATTAAATTTGACCAAAGACAAACGGGCAACATCACTTTTGATGATCTCTCCAAGAGGCTAATTGGAGGAAAAGGTGACATCATTTTCAAGCTCTAAAATGGAAAACAACTTTGCATTTCATATGTTTATTACATGTTTGATATTAAAAGTAATCTTTTGAGCATTAGACAATTATTGGAGAGAGGATATGATATAACAATGAAGAATTTGGCTCTTGGCATTTATGATAAAAATAATAATCTTATTACTTATGTGAGAATGGCCAAGAATAAGATGTTTCCATTAAAGCTAGGCATTAATAATTGAATTGTTTAAAGATAACTATTATAAATAGCTATACTCTTTGGCATCTTTATTATGGACATCTGAATTTTAAGGCTTTGAAGTTACTGGAGAAGAAAACATGGTGATGGGATTGTCAAAGATTGAAGCCCCCTAACAATTTATGTGAAGTTTGTATTATGCGAAAGTAGTAGCGGAAGCCTTTTAAGAAGTACAAATCGAGAAAAACATCATTACACCTTGACTTGGTGCATTTAAATGTCTGTGGACCCATCAAGCCTATCTCCATTGGAGGTATTTGGTATTTCTTGATGTTTACAAATGATTATAGTGGAAAAACATGAGTTTACATGCTGAAAGAGAAGAAAAAAGTCTACAAAATTTAAAGAGTTTAAGAGTTTGGTTGAAAAGCAAAGTGGCAATTAGATAAAATATTTACAAACTAATCATGGAGGCGAGTACACATTGCAAGAGTTTAAGAATTTTTGCAAGGAAAATGAGATTGTTCAATAGTTTAGGATGCCTCAAACACCACAGCAAAGTGGTGTTTCAGAGAGGAAAAGGCAAACGATTCTTAATATGATTTGATGTATATTAAAAGAGAGAAGTGTTCTAAAGGAATTATGGGGAGATGTTGTTGCTTATTCTATTTATCTGTTAAATAGGTTCTTAACAAAGTGCAACAGTGATATCACATCAGAAAAAGCCTGAAGTTCACGTAAGTCAAAAGTCGATCATTTCAAAATTTTCAAGAGCATTTCTTTTGCAAAGGTACAAAAGAAAAGCAGATAAAGCTAAAAGATAAAAGTCAAAAGTGCATTTTTTTGGGCTATGGAGAGAATTCTAGAGGTTACACATTAATGCCATTGTCACCTCGTTAAGTCAAAATTTAGCCTAATAGTGATGATTTGAGCAACTTGATTGTGAGGAAAATAGGGAGCATCCAAGACACATAACTCTAACCAAGTTGTCAATATCAATTTTGATGAAGAATTCAATAATCTGTGTCTCTTTGTGGGATTTGATCCATTAATGTATGAAGAAGCTTCCAAGGAGACAAAGTTGAGGAAGGTAATGGAGGAAGAGATTCATGTTATAAATAAGAACAATACATGGGAGCTCACTTCTCTTCTAAAAGGACCCAAAGCTATTAGAGTCAAATAAGTGTATAAGACAAAAAGAAATGCAAAAGTTAAAATGGAGAGGCATAAAGAAAGGTAAGTCATGAAGGGGTATAAGTAGAAATATGGGGTTGACTATGAAGAAGTCTTTACATTAGTAGCTTGACTTAAAATGGTGAGACTACTTATCTCTTTTACAGCTCAAATAAGATGAAAGATGTACCAAATGAACATGAAATTAGTGTCCTTGAATGGGAATATCAAAGAAGAGGTATAAGTCAAGCAACCATTAGGCTTTATTTGTGAAGGCCAAGACGAAAGAGTCTATAGGTTGAAGAAAGCACTTTATGGGCTCAAGTAGGCTCCAAGAGCTTAGAATTCCAGAATTGATAGGTATTTTGTTCGAGAAGGATTTACAAAGTGCCTTGATGAGCACTTATTGTATGTGAAGACAAATTCTAATGAAGAAATTTTACTAGTGTGTTTATATGTAGTTGACTTAATTTTCATAAGCAATAGTAACTTCATAATTCAAGAATTTAAACAATCAATGGAGAAGGAGTTTGAGATGATATACATAGGTTTACTAAGATATTTTTTGGGCATCAAAGTGTAGCAAAATGAAGAAGGAATTATAGTTTTATAAGAAAGATATGCCAAAGAGATCTTAAAAATGTTTTCAATGGAGGATTGTCAGCTTGTAGACACACTAATAAAGTGTGACATTAGATTGATGAAAGAAAGAGAAGAGAAGCCAGTGAACTCAACATATTATAAAAGTCTTATGGGTTGTCTAAGGTACTTAACTTGTACGAGACTTGATATACTTTTTGGAGTTGGCTTGGTGAGTAGGTATATGGAGATTCTGAAGACTTCCCATTTGAAGGCAACCAAGAGAATCTTGAGATATCTTAATGAGACAATTGATTATAGGTTGTTATATTCATCTAAAGGAGGTATGGAACTAGTTTGATTTAATGATAGCAACTAGGCTAAAAACTATGATGATCACAGGAGTACTATAAGGTTCATGTTTTATCTTGGTAATGTTGTATTCACTTGGTTTTCCAAGAAGCAATCTATTTTTGCTTTATCTATTTGTGAGGCAGAGTACATTGCTATAACTTCATGTGTTTGTCATGCTATTTGGTTGAAGAGGTTACTTCGAGAACTAAAGTTGTAACAAGAAGACACAACAAAGATTTATATGGATAATAAGTCAGCAATTACTTTGGCTAAGAATCAAGTCTATTATGAGCATTCGAAGCATATTGATGCACGTTTTCACCTTATATGGGAATATATTAAGGCAAAAGAAGTTGAGTTGTTGCATGTAAACTTAAGCGATTAAGTTGTTAATATATTTACAACGACCTTGAAAGTTGAAGTTTTTTAACACTTGAGGAGGCAACTTAGAGTTCAAGTTCTAGGAGGAACAAGTTTAAGGGGGGTAAATGTTGGCATGTAAACTTGTTCTTCATTAATTAATGCTCTTTGATAAGTGGAAGTTTAAGGTTTATTGGAAATCTAAGACTAAAGTATGATCCTTAAAATAAGAAAAATCATGTACTAGAACTCTCCCTTGATATAAATATGTAATCCAATGAATTGAAGTAGAAGAGAATAAAAAAAAAAATACAACCTATCTCCTCTTTGTCTCTTTGCCTCCTTTTTTCTCTTTTGTTCCTATATCTGTTTGTCTACCTAACAAAATTTAACATGTTTGTCAATTGAGTGTTGATCATCAGTGTTAGTCATCTTTGCCTCCTTCTTTCTCCCTTTTTTTAGTGTTGGTCATCAGTGTAACCAGGATGAAGAACACATATAATTCAAGGAGTGTATCAAACATTAAGGTCTAACAATTTTGAATTTTATTAATGGTAATAGCCTACCGAGTTCATTTCTTTTGTATGACTTACATTTCATTTCATTACTTTTACATATGGCTTCTGTTTATGTGCATTTTTGGGAGGATTTTTCTTTTTATTCTTTCTCATTCTACTTAGGGAGAATATTTCTATTAAAGGCTAAAATTATCTTCAAAGTTCTTGGGCTTTTAAGTTACATAATTAGTCTACATCATTGTAGATAGAAGTTTATTTAGCTCAATTTTTTAAACAAATTTTGTTTCTAATCACTATTTCTTTTTTTTTTTTTTTTGATCTTCTATTCCTAATCACTCCTTACTCTCCATTCGCTCCTAGTTTGACTAGTGATGACAATCATCATGGTCAGTAGCAAATGATGGACAAAGTTCCAAGAAGTTGGTCTATGCAAACCTGGTTGGTCTTTTTCTTACATTTTCCCTTATCATATAAGTGAGGAAGAGTAAAACAAAAGTGAAAGAGTGAGAACCAATGGAGTAGAGGCCATGAACCTACTCGTAGTAGCTTAAATCCTCCGATTGGGCATCTTTCAACATCCAACCTTCCACCTTAGCACATTACTTAGCGAATATTTTTGTAATAGTTGTTGCATTATTGAATGATTTAAGACCTCTCCTCATCAGCAATGTCAGCCTTATAACTGGTTCCCTTCTTGCATTAACCTCTTTCCCTTTGCCAACAAGATCTATCCAACATCTATTAGCTTTGCATCTCAACAAATCAAACACTTGAAGCTTCTTTTCTTTCCCCATGCTACCTTCGTCATGTCTCATCACCACCACCTTCTCAAAGTAGTAAGGTCGATCTTGTCATATCTCTTCATCTTAATTTCTTCAAAGTGTGCTTGCGTGAGGTGCTCTAGCCATGATCCCATTTTTAATCTCATCTCCCTCTAGTTAAAATGCACGCACCTTATCAGCCTCAAGCACTCCCTCTTGATGGACCAACCAGCAAAAGGAACCATAATAGTCAATCCGTGCCATAGATTCTCATAATCGTAATATGTATCCGAGAGGAAAGTTAATCCCTTCATTATTATGGCTGAAATTGGAAGAGCTTCCCTTTAGGAAAATGCTTCAGGACTAAAACATGTCTAGGTGTAGTTCATGTGTTTTATTTTTGTTTTATCCTTGTCTTTAGGAAGTAATTAGGTTGTTTTTTTTTAATATTATTGATCATAACTTATTTGTAGGATCATATTATTAGTAATTAGTTATTTTTTAAAGTTTAAATCATAATTTTTTTAAAGAAAATTGTAGTCTTATTTTTTCATTTTCCTGTCAAAATTAACAATAATTGGTATCAAAGCTCTCTTCTTACAAGATTTGTGTGCAATTTTTTGAAAATGTCATGGAAGCCAAAGCCAGTTTCTCCTTAATTGCTTTGTAGGTGTTTGATGAAAAAAACTACCAAATTTAGGTAATTCGTATGGAGGCATACCTGGATGCTTTGGATCTTTAGGAAGCAATGGAAGAAGACTATGATGTTCTTGCACTTCCAGACAATCCTACCATGACACATATCAAAACGCATAAGGAGAAAAAGACAAAGAAGTCGAAGGCCAAAGCATGCTTGTTTGTTGCAGTGTCATCAATGATCTTTATAAGATTAATGCCCTATAAGACATCTAAGTCTATATGAGATTGTCTTAAGGAAGAATATGTAGAAGATAAAAGGATTAGAGGAATGCAAGTTTTAAATTTGATAAGAGATTTTAAGTTGCAAAAGTTGAAGGAATCTGAAACAATCAAATAGTATTCAGATAGGTTTCTCGAAATTGCAAACAAAGTTAGATTGCTTAGGTTTGAATTTAATGATTCAAGGATTGTTGAGAAGATCCTTGTCACAGTACCTGAGAGGTATGAAGTGATAGTTACAAGCTTAGAAAATACCAAGGATCTATCAAAGATTTCTTTGGTAGAATTACTTAATTTTTTACAAGCATAAGAGTAGAAAAGACATATGAGGCAAGATGTCAACATTGAAGGAGCCTTGTTTGCTAATCATCATGGAGCTAATAAAACAAAAGGAAAAAGAAGAAAGGACAAGAGGGAATTTTTTTTGTTCTTACTTCGAGTAACAATAAAGGCAAAAAAGGAAGCTTCAAGAGTAAATACCCTACTTGCTATCATTATGGAAAGGAAGGTCACCATCCATTCAAATGTTGGAGGATACCTGATGCAAAATGTTCCAAATGCAATCAAATGGGACATGAAGCAATAATTTGTGAAGGAAAAGTTAAACAACAAAAGGTTAAAGCCTAAGTTGCAGAATAAGAGGATGAAGATTAGCTTTTTGTGGCATCTTGTTTTGTAAGTAGTTGTTCATCTAAAAGTTAGCTAATTAATAGTGGCTATAGTAATCACATGACCAATGACAAGGAATTGTTCAAAGATTTGAAGTCAACTAACATCACCAAAGTTAGAATCGGAAATGGTGATTACATCTTAGTTAAAGAAAAAGGAACTGTTGCAATAACAAGCTGTTCATAGACAAAACTAATTCATGATGTTCTTTTTGTTCCTGAAATTCAAAAAAACTTGATGAGTGTTGGTCAACTAATTGAAAGAGACTTTAAAGTTGTTGCTTTTAAAGACAAATATTGCCTAATTAAAGATGTAGCCAATCAAGATATTTTAAAATTAGGATGAAAGGCAAAAGTTTTGCTCTAAATCCATTGGAGGAGGAGCAAGCAGTCTTCTCAATCAAGGAGAATATCATAGAAGTCTAGCACAGAAGGCTCAAGCATTATCACTACCTAAGGCTGCAGCAAATGAAGTCTAAGATGATGGCAAAAGATCTTTTAGAATTTGAAGATCAAATTCCAAGCTGCCAGGCATGTCAATTTGGCAAGCTCAATAGAAAAGCATCTTCAAAGGCAACTGACAGAGCATTAAGGAAGTTGCAATTGATTCACATGAATGTCTTAGGCCCTCAAAGAACACCTTCTTTAAAAGGTACTCATTATTATATTTCCTTCATTGATGATTTCACTAGAATGTATTGGATTTTCTTTTTGAAGTTTAAATTAGAAGTAACTCAAGTCTTTTGGAAGTTTAAGGCAAGAGTTGAGAATGAAAGTGGCCGCAAAATTCAGATTGTGAGATCTGACAATGAAAAAGAGTATATTTCAACATAATTCAACCAATTTTATGAAGATGCAGGCATTGAACATCAGCTTATGACCCCTTACACTCCATAACAAAATGGAGTTAGTGGAAGGAGAAATAGGTATATCATGGAAATGTCAAGATGCATGTTGCATGAGAAGAATTTGCTAAAGAAGTTTTGGGCAGAGGCAGCAAATATAGCTATGTTTCTTCAAAATAGGCTCCTAACAAAGGCAGTAAAAGATCAAACACCATTTGAGACCTGGTATGGTTACAAACCATCACTGAAGTTTCTTAAAGTATTTGGTTGTTTGTGTTTCACTCATGTTTCACAGAGCAAATGTGACAAGCTAGATAGAAGAGCATCACTAGGCATTTTTATAGACTATAGCACTACCAGTAAGGCCTATAAAATTTTTCAGCTACAAACTGGAAATATTGTTGTTAGCAGGGATGTTCACTTTATGGAGGATAAGAAGTGGAACTAGGATGATGTAGAGAAGAAGGGTCAGACCATGATAAAGTTGAAACTCAAGTTTCTTGGTTTAAATACTAAAGAAGAAGAATGCTAGCAAAATGAAACAGTGGATGAAGTCCTTGTGAGAGCAGCTAGGTAACTCTCTGACATTTATGAAATGTGCAACATTGTTGTGTGTGAACTTGCAGATTATGAAGAAGCAAAAAAGGATCAAAGGTGGATAGTTGCAATGAAGGAAGAGTTATCTATGATTAAGAAAAATAAGACATAAATTCTAGTGAAAAGACCTCAAGATAAAAAGGTGATTAAAGTTAAGTGGGTGTACAGAACGAAGCTAAATATTGATGGTTTTATCAATAAACGCAAGGCAAGACTCATGGTGAAAGGCTATGCTCAAGTTTTTGGCATGGACTACTTGGATACCTTTGCACCAATTGCTCGTCTAGACACCATAAGGCTCTTGCTTGTTGTAGCTGCTCAAATGAATTGGAGAGTGTATCAACTTGACGTAAAATCAACATTTTTAAACAATGTTGTGCAAGAAGAAATTTACATTAAACAACCTAAAGGTTTTATGAAGAAAGGAGAAGAGGACAAGGTGTTTTTTTTCTTAAGAAGGCTCTTTATAAGTTGAAACAAACTCCAAGAGCTTGGTACAGCAGGATAGATGACCATTTGTTGAGCTTAGGTTTTAGAAAGAGCTTGTCTAAGGCCACTCTTTATATTAAATGTCAGAGCAACGATGTTTTGATAATGTCTCTTTATGTTGATAATCTTCTGCTGACAAGAAATAATGCATGACTAGTTGAGGAATTCAAATAATAAATGATGAAGGTTTTTAAGGTGACAAATCTCAAGTTAATGACCTTCTTTCTTGGAATAAAAATTAAGCAGGCTAAGAATGAAGATTTCATCTGTTAGAAGAAGTATGCCAAGGAGATTTTGAATAAGTTTAAGCTTAAAGAATGTAAGGAGGTAAGGACTCTCATGAATTAAAAGGAGAAGTTGTGTAAGGAAGATAGTGCTAATAAAGTTGAAGATGGATACTTTAGAAGTTTAATTGGTTGCTTGATGTATCTCACAACAACATGGCCTGACATTTTAAATTTTGTAAGTATTTTGTCCAGGTTTATGTATTATGCAAGTGAATTGCATCTCAAGGCTGCCAAGAGAGTGATTTGATATGTCAAAGGCATAAGTGATTTTGGTATTAAATTTACAAGAAGCAAGGAGTTCAAGCTGGTTGGTCTCTCTAACAATGATTGGGGAGGTTCCATTGATGATATGAAGAGTACTTCAGGCTACTGTTTTACTCTTGGATATGGTGTTTTCTCATGGAGCTCGAAGAAGCAAGAAATCTTGGCTCAATCCACTGCTAAAGTAGAATTTGTTGTTGCAACAGTTGCTATTAATCAAGCTTTATGGCTAAAGAAGATTTTAATGGATCTCAATCTGGAGTAGAAAGAAAGCATTGAAATTTTTGTTGACAACCAAGTTGTCATTACTATTTCCCTTAATCCTGTGTTTTATGGAAAAATAAACATTTCAACATCAAGTTATTTGTCTCAAGAGAAGTGTAGAAAAAAGAATTTGTGACTCTGGTTTATTGCAAATCTAAAGATTAGCTAACATATTTGTTTACAAAGCCACTTCCAATCAGCAAATTTGAGTTTTTGAGGCAAAAAGTAGGTGTTTGTAGCTCCTAAAACAAGGAGGAGTGTTAGTAAAATGCTTTATGATTAAAACATGTCTACGTGCAGTTCATGTATTTTATTTATTTTTTTGTTGTTCTAATTTTTAGGTTGATCCTAGCTTATTTATAAACCATATTATTAGTGTTATTTTTTAAATTTAAATTATAATGTTTTTTGAAGAAAATTGTAATCCTAATTTTTTCTTTTCCTGTCAAAATTAACAACACTTCCGGCCATGCCAAAGCATATGAATTCTTGGTGCCTTCTCCCTTGTCCCGTCCCTTAATGCATAAAATCCGTCCCTTGGATCGCCGTGAAGGGAAATACAGGTATTCAGCTTCGTTTTCCTCATGGGTGTCATTCAAGGAGCTTATAAACCAAGTGTTCCCTTCCATGGCCATGCCGGCGAACCTCAGATCCTTTATGGGAAGGAAAGTAACCGAGTCCCGGAGCTCTGAGACCAAAGTGTCAGCCTCCTTGGAAGAAGAAGGTTGATCATCAACTTTGGTGGCTTCCATTTTTCCAAAGAAAGACTTTGAAGCAGAAGTTGGAGGAGTAAATGCTTGGAAAGGGGAAGCTTGTGAATGGAGAAATACGAGAATTATCAGTAGTAAAACGACAGCCGCGACGATTTTGGTTGAGTGATAAGAACCCATCAGCCTCTTGGTAGGGCTCCTTCCGGTTTCCATGGTGGACAACTAAGTTCATGTATGGAATTGATAGAAAATTAGTGGGTTATCCTTTGACTTTTTGTAAGTAGTTATTACCTCGAGATTGCAATGGCTATAAGATTAAACAAAACCGAAAAAAAAGTTAAAATTCCCATTATATTGACATTTTAGCTAAGCTCGAGAATCCATGTATAATGTATGATTGAAAAATTGAAGTCTACGTCCAAAGGCGCGCAAAATGTGAGGTAAAGGCAATCCAGATCCACAAAACTGACTTTCGCTAGCCAGACAAAATAAAATAAAATACAAAAAAACCTCATTACCTTCATCTCTTCCTATTCGAAACCGATCAATCTTCTTTCCTGGCGATGAGCAACTGAGCCGCAATGATCGCGCAATTCGAAGTTTTGTGCACCTTGACGTTCATTAAGAGATTTTTTTTTTTTTTTCTAATTTGAAACTCGAGTCAGGATGTGCCATCAACGGCGACACAACTGGAAAATTCCAGTAATCAGACATGAAGCATCTCCAACTTACAGCCCCAGTGCCTTCTTTTTTAGGACAGTCAACCCGATTGCCGTTAATTAAGCAGCTATTCGTCCATTGTTGCTCCCTCTGCAGGAAAAAGTCCAGCCAGAAGTGTCACGCAGTCCACAATAACTTTAATACGAAGAAAAGCTTGCAATTTTACACCCAAAATCTTTGGAAAGTACTGGATCAGCGAAGAATAAGAATGTACTATGATGAGTATAGGCACACTAAACAGGCAACCTTTGAGAAGTTGGACGGAATTATTATACCAATTGTGAATCAGCCAGGCGCACTACAACATTTCCAGAGAGAATGAACAAATGGATCAGAATGGCTCAATAGCATTCTATTTACAGGTTCTGTACAAGTGGTTCCTCGGCTGACCCGGTCAGAACTATAATTATTAGGCTCGATAATGAAAAGAAAAATATAAAAATATTACAGTCAATTTCATGGAAAAGTATGTGACACTGCCACCAAACAAGGTTATGTTGGCCTGCAAACATGGCTCTGCTGGAAATTGCACCATCGGGGGTTAAATTTGAATCCCCAGATTAAAATATAGTGGGGATAACAAGGTTAGTGGTGTCAGTCTGTCAGCAGGATCAGCAAGCTTTACAGAGATTATTAGCCGTCAGGTTAGATGAACATGGCTGCTCTATTGGGGTGGTGGGCACACAGAGTCTACTTCTCTTTGGCTCAGAAATCTTCACATGGGAAACAGCCACAGTGAGTGCATCAATCAAACCACATTCATCCTGATCATCAGACTTGCCACTCAAACTAATTGAGAAAGACTGCCGATTGAAATGCTCAGCAGGAGAGACCTCTCTGAACTTGCTTCGATATGAATCTGATACAGTTGCAATGGCACATAGACAGGGAGTTGGGGCCAATTGGGTTTTCAATTTCGACCTTGTGGATAATGTCTTCAAAGTGCGCTCTGTGTAGAACAAAATCCATGGATGCCCTGAAAAAACATCAAGCAAATTTGTAAATATAGAAGGAAAAGCATAAACAATAAACTGGCATTACAAGGGAATTCATTCAGCCATTACTAAGTCCAAGAATCAAAACCATGAGGTAAACATGCAAAAGATACAATAAGAGAAACCAACTTGGAATGCCACAAGAGGAATCTTATCACCTCCGAATTTCAGATGACTGACTAGCAATCCATGTTGGAGGAAAACATAGTTATGCACATACACATGACACAAGTTAATTTGACAGTTTACTGAGGCATGCATGATAATAAGTCCAGCCACAACAACAGAAACAAACACAAGCTTTTTTTTCATCCTTACAAAAGCTTCAAAACATTAAATTATCAGAAGCTTACTTAGTACTTCATCTGCAGTTATCCTTGCCGAAACATCCCTTGTCAGCATTCTTGCAAGTAGATCTCTTGCAGGTTTGGATACTGTCTCCCATATTCCTGTGTGGAAGTCAAGCTTTACATTCTTGATTGCCTCAAAAACAGCCTCTAAAGAGTCTCCTTTAAATGGAAGACCACCAACCAAAAGAGCATGTAAGAGGACGCCAGCACTCCAAATATCAACTTTCTCAGAATAATTTCCGGACAAAACTTCTGGGGCAACATATGCTGGACTTCCAGCTAAACCAGACAAGGTCCCACCTGTATCATGGTAAGAAAGCCATTCCATGTGCATAAGAGAAGCTATTAGAATACAGTGCTACTAATAGTTAGCAATGAACAGACCTAGATTTCTAGAAAACATTCCCACATCCTTAATGTCTTTGGTTAGGAGTCCTTTGCAGCTGCACTACCCTAATTTAAGTTGACGAATCTTATTATCTTAAAATGAAAATTATGCGAAGTTATCTCTTTCAACAAAAGTTACTAGACTAATTTGCTGGTATCATTCAGAAACTGCCTGTTAAAGTGGACAATTTTTTCAGAAAAGAGTCATGTCTAAGAGACCATGTCATCCCTCCCTCCTGCCCCTTCACCAATATGTTAGTTCACCTCCCAGACATGTTACTCCATGAGCTAAAACCTGTATAAAAAACTTCAACAGAGATAAAAAAATTATCAAAGAAACCAATGGGAAGTAAAAAGAAAAACCTCTCACTTACAATTTGAAATTCTCATGGCCAAGCCAAAATCTGCAAGCTTTATCTTCCCTGAGCTCGTGAGAAGTATATTCTCTGGTTTTATATCTCTGTGTACAACCCCCATTTCGTGACAATACTTAATAACTAACATCACATCCTTGAAAATATTAGCAGCATGCTGCTCAGTATAACAACCCTCCTCAACCATCTTATCAATCAAACGACCACCAGAGCACAACTCCATGACAAGATGAAGGCAGTCTGATTTTTCATACACAGCATGCAATGTCACAACCCCTGGATGACCAGACAAATGCTGCATGATCTCCACCTCCCTGTGCACAGTCTCCTCCCCCTTGTGCAAAGTCTTACAGGCAAATTCCACTCCAGTTGTTTTAGACCTACATAACCAAACAGACCCATACTTACCACGGCCAATTGTGTTACCCAAAACATAGTCATCCTCAACCTTCTTCTTTCTACCCATCTGCGTTGCTGCATCTATGCATCCTATCTTTCTCTTAAGGCCTCTTCCAGGTGACACCAGAGACGATGAAGAGCCACAAGGAGGGGCAGTAGCAATCCCTGCAAGCCTATTTTTACAAGAACCAATGGTTTCATTGCCAGCATCCTCTTTGCACCTCTTGTTTAGCCTAAAATAATCTTCTAGCGAAAAATGAGACATCAAGATAGTCGATTCTGCCACTCGGTTTGGTGTTAACTCATCTCTAAATATTCACAAGCATCAGTTTGACTCCCTTTCCTCTT
This sequence comes from Rhizophora mangle, assembly GCA_037832345.1. Classification (NCBI taxonomy): domain Eukaryota; kingdom Viridiplantae; phylum Streptophyta; class Magnoliopsida; order Malpighiales; family Rhizophoraceae; genus Rhizophora; species Rhizophora mangle. The sequence continues at coordinate 3,449,435 of JBAPLJ010000320.1, forward strand.
CTTCCTCATCGAATCAAAATTAAGGGCAATTACAGCTCATGGAAGGGTAGACTGCAATGTATGAATAACCCAATAAGCAGATCACAGCACAACATAGCACTCCTGGCTTTGTTCCAAAAATAGAAAAAAATAATAATAATAAAACAGCATCAGAGTTGATTCATTCACTAATTCCACAATCCTCCAAAATCAAACGAAAATGGGAGAAAACATAATCATCAAGAACCAAAAGCACGAATCTTTAAGGCCTCGGCACACCCACCACCTCTCCCTCCTCCCCCCCCCCCAAAAAAAATAAAAACAAGACACACGAAAAAACTGGTTTCAGCCCTCCTTGTTCCAGATAAACCCTAAAATCGATACAATATTATTCGTCAATTACACTACAAGCAATCAAAGAAATTAACCGAAAAACTGGGTGCAAAGAATGAACCTTTCCACCAACGACCCTTTAGATCACCCCCAACAAATCGAATACAATACTTGCACAAAAATTGGAGGAGAAAATAGAGATCCAAGGCAATGGAAGCAGCCAGCCTGACAAGATAGAGATCAACAATTCTTGATTCATTTGGGGCCTCGCTCACGTAAATTGTATACGTCCCAAAATAAAAAAAAAAAGAAAAAAGATCACAACTTCGTATTGATAAAGGAAAAGTTCTGGAGCGACAATGAACCAAAAAGCGAAGAGAGAGCTTTGGGGTTTTAGTTTTATTATTATTATTTTTTAATTTCTTCCCCGAGCCGACGTGGCCACCTTTGAAAGTAGTTGCTCGGGTTTCCCAATCCGGGTTGAACATTAAAATCAACCGTTCATCATGACTCCATCTTATATCATCTCTGAAAAAGGTCTTATCCTGTGCGCAACGATACAGAGAAACCGAACGAGTAAAACAGAGTCTGATTCGTCCAAATTTTTGTGATTTTCAGATTTAGTGTTCTGGTTTGCCATGTCATCAGAGTCAACCATGCTTGACTTCTGTCGGAATGAGATTCCACCTGTCGAGAGGCTTTCAGACAACGACAGAGGAAAGACGGCGAAAGCGACGAAGGAGCTGCGCTGGAGCACGTGATTTTGTGCAGTCGCATTGTGGCGCACTTACTTGTTTGTGGCTTAAACTAGAAGATTAATATGCATGTAAACTATAAATTATAAGTAATTTTGTTTTTGTCATAAACCTAACACATCATTAAAATCTGTTAACCGATCCTATTAGATTACATTGATAGTATGTTTATGTAAAAAAACCAAAAAAAAAAAAGGAAAAGACCACGTAACATATCATACAACGTGCTATGTAATATTTTTAAAAAATAAAATATAAAAATATTATTAAAAAAAAACTGGGATTAGTATGTAATTGGGATTTAATTACTGATGCGTCATTGTGAATGGCCTACAAAAATGGTGTTCCGAATTTCTGCGGAAATGCCCTCCTAAATGGTTCAGTTTGTTATATCCAGACAATTCTTCGGCGATGGAGCGTCCCAATTTGTCATTTTGTTTATCCTTCTCTTCTTAAGTTTGCCACCATCAAATGTTGCTGACTGATCTATTAGTGTGATATGGGCATGGTGAAAAGCCAAAAGCTACGCGCAAATATACTCACCCCAACAACAAACTCTGCAGAGCACGATGCTCCTGCAACTACAGATGAGGCTGGTTCTACATTTCTATTTAAACCCAACTATTATAGGGTAAGAAGCACCGTTCAAGTTCTAATAATATTCCTTGTGAAGTGATGTATACGCTCGATTCGTCCCCCGTGGCTGATAATATAGTAGCATTGTTCTGGCCTTTTTTTAGTCAGTAATCTGCTTCATTTTCATTTTCCTTGCAGATAATTGAACAAGGCCTGACGTATCAAGCTGATTGGGATCAAGCCAGCTGGAAAGCATTGAAGTTATTCGAGTATGGACAGGTGACCTTAATATTCTTGCAGTGGTACCTCCCGGACATGATTTTAAACAAGCAAGATGGTTCAGAATCCATTCAGTGCAATGCTTCGATTAATTTTGAGATGTTTCTCTTTTGAGATGTTTGATGCTTTGCTTCATGCAAAACTTATTATTGGGAATGGATTTTAGGTTGTAGTATTTAAAGATAATAATAAAAGTAATAAATAATTAAAAATATGAGACAACATATAGGAGACATCAGAGTTTACGTAGTTTAGTCGATATGGCTTATGTCCACAAGTGAAAGTAGGAGAAAAATAACTGAAAATAAGAGATAATAGATAGGAGACAATAGATTTTACGTAATTCGGTCGATATGACTTACGTCTACAAGTGAAAGTGGAAGCAAATATTACTAAAGTGAAAAATACAAAATAGAGATTTAAGAGTCTAGTTAATAAAACTTAATTACTGAGACTATAGTCTCATGAAAATAGAGTTTTAACTCGCTTAATTTTCCCTTATTCTCTTCTCTTATAACTTATTATATGACTCTTATTTATAAGGAGTAAAGGTAGCTAACTATACTCTTATTCTCAATGTGAGATTTTGGCCATAACCCTCCAAAGTCCTGATGTGAGACATAAGCCAAAAACTAACAAATCTCCACCTTAGCTTTCACATGAACCCTTACAACACTCCACCTTCTTTATAAGCTTCCAAATCATATTAAGTCTAAGCACTGCTTGAACTTAATAACTGAAAGAGACCTTGTATGCATATCTGTATGATTGTTTTTGATACTAATTTTATGAATCAAAACCTTCCTCTCGGCAATTATCTCTGTAGAGATTGTAGTAGTACCCATAAATTGTAGTTCCCTGTAGAATATACAAATTTCCTGATCTGTAAGCTTTCATGACAACGAGAGCACCTTTACTAACTTTCAGAACTCCACCTTCACCGATGTACCTATAGCCAAGAGTCTCAAGTGTTCCCAAAGAGATGAGATTTTTCTTTAATTCTGGAACATGTCTGACCCATGTAAGTGTTTTTATAACACCATTATGAGTTTTGATTCTAATCATACCAATCCCAGCAATTTTGCAAATTGCATCATTGCCTATCATTACAACTCCACCTTCAACAAATTTATAGGTGGAAAACCAATCCCTATTGGGACATATATGGTAAGTGCAACCAGAATCCAATATTCATTCATGAGCAGACCTTGATTTATCATTAGCAAAGAAGATAATTCCATCACTATCATCTTCTGCAACACTGGTTTGAATTGACTCATTACCTTTGTGCTTCTCCTTATCCTTGGCTTTCAGCTTCAAACAATTAGCTTTGATGTGCCCTTATTTTTTTACAATAATTACACACCAAATTTCTATGTTTGGATTTAGATCTACTGGACATCTGACTATCTGTATTCTTCTTATCTGATCTACCCTGAACCACTAAACTGTCAATTTGACAGTTACGACTATTCTCCCTAGTTATATCCCTGTCGATCTGTTCTTTCAACTTCAAAATGGACTTAATTTCTCTATAAGAAATACTTTCTTTACCATAAAGCATTGTTTCTCTGAAATGCTTAAACAGATAGGGAAGAGAACACAATAATAACAGGGCTTGATCCTCATCTCAATATGAACATCTATATTACTCAAATCCATAAGCAAAGAATCCAATTTATTCAAATGCGACAATATAGATGATCTTTCAGGCATGTGAAGCATATATAAACATTATTTTAAATAAAGTCTATTCTTTACTGTATTCTTCATATATAAACACTTTAATTTCTCCCACAAATTTTTAGTAGTAATCTCATTAGCTACTTCTCTTAAAACCTCATCAGAAAAATTTAAGATGATACTTTATCTGGCCCTTTTGTCAAGACCAGTAAACTCCTCATCTGACATCTTCTCTGGCTTTTTCTACCTCCCTAACAGTACTATGTCAATGCCATTTTGAACCAATATGACCTCCATCTTCAACTGCCACATACCAAAGTTGACACTCTGGTCGAACTTTTTAGAATAATACTTAGAACTTCTCTGAATAATACTTAGTAATTTGAATAATACTTAGTAATTTTGATTTTGATTGCTTGATAACTTAGATTACTATTTTCTCAAAGAATGGTTTGGTCGATATGACCTACGTCCATAAGCGAAAGTGAAAGCAAATATTACTAAAGTGGAGAATACAAAAAAGAGACTTAAGAGTCTAGTTAACAAAACCTAATTACTGGTACTATAGGCTCATGGAGATGAAATTTTAACTCGTTTAATTTTTCCTTATTCTCTTCTCTCATAACTCATTACATGACTCCTATTTATAAGGAGTAAAGGTAACCAATCATACTCTTATTCTCGATGTGAGATTTTGACCTTCACCCTCAAAAGTCCCGATGTGGGACTTGAGTCAAAAACTAACACTTATAAATAGGTTCATATGTTCTTGTCATTTGTGATGTGTGTAACCAGTAATGGAATCTTCAATTTTGTGCCCATAGACCAAAGGCCAAAAAGCTTATAGAACTCTGACTGGAATTGGGAATTTCCTTGATGTGGCAAGCAACCATGTATAGACTATATGTTCATAATCTAATTGCAATTGCCATTATATACTTATTGTTGGTTATACAGATTTCAACTTTGTGGGGTTACTTTAACTGGTTTTGGCCTCAAACGTCGTTTTTTTTAAATTATTTTTTCAAATTTAAAATTATTATCTAGTTTCATTTTAAGGAAAAAAAATGTATACATAACTTTCATAATTTTGATTGCTTGATAGCTTTCTGTGTAGTGGTAAATAAAGACAACTTATGGTATCTTATGGTATCATCGGATATAGCATGTGGCTTTGGAGGATGGGTTGACGTCGAAAGACACCAAATATGGATTTGGACAGGGATCCGATGGTTCAGTTTTGTTGCTTGATGAGGTTTGAAATAAAGCTCACCGCGATATTCATTGTTCCTAGTCTCTTCTCTCATACCACACGCATCTATCCACTGCTGCAATTCTGTATTCTGTTTAGTTTTTCTCGAGCAGATACCACCTTGTTCCCTCGTAAGAGGATAGCTTTGAGATTGGTCCTGAACCAGAGAATGTTGAGAAGGCTGTGTCATTTGACAGAAACTTGATTTTCCGTCTTTGTACATTGAGCCGTGCTATGCCGCTGCTTGGGAATCATTTATTTTCTGTCAAAGGGAAGTGAGTTAACATACTTGATTTTAGTTTTTAGTGGTTGTGTGAGCATGTGTGCATATACATTATTTCCCACCCACAAGTCACATTAAATTTGCTTTAGGAGTTACACATCTAATTTATATATTAAAATTCATTTTGTGTAAAAAGTTAAAATCCAGATGACAACAAATTACCTTTAATTTAAATTTAGATCCATAAAATTGATGATTAATATCCTAAAGTGTTTATGAACGACTGTTTGGGAGCTTGGGCAGCGGCGAATCCTTTACTCAGACTGATGTTTTCCCAAGATTTTAGGTACATCTTCTCAAAATCAAAATTTGGTATAACCTTGACAGGTAAACTCTGGGAAAGATTCTCTTGTATGTTCTGATATTCTGCTGCATAATTTTGGTCCCTTCATCCTTTACGATCTACATTAAGCTTCTTGCATATTTCCTCTTCATGGAGGGAGTACACATCGGATCTCAAGAAACGTTGAACATGCGTTATCATCCTGAAAAGGGGCCAAGTCAAAGACTTCTCGTGTTTGTCTGTGAAATTATAGTGTCCCAGCAGAAATGACACTTGAATACGATTAATTCAGCGTGTGCCAACTATTTAAAGACCAGTTTACTTCTTATGCCATTCTTTGTAAATGTGATGCTAATGTATTAAACAGTCTGAAGGAAGGGTAAAGCAGTGCGACAGAACAAACCCATGGTGCTACTATACATGCTATGCCAGTATTGAACACAGCCTACACAAGATTAAAAGTCTAAATGTATTTCCAAGCAACTGAACATAGTTTAGTACCAGCAAATGTGGATCGTAAATGGGAAAATGCTGTTAAAGAGGCAGATTGAGTTATCAAATCGCAATAATAAATGATTTTTGAATCTAGATATTGGAAGTAATGGTGCAGGAATTATTCGTCACATGAAGATTCTTGCTTTCCCGAGGTAGTTCAACTCTGTATTTTGGAGTGGAACAAGTGGGAACAATCCACCTCTAGTAAACCTCTAGTAAACACTACACACAGACACAAATCACTGCAGGAATTACTAATTACAAGATAGAAATTGGAGCTAAAGTTTATAATTGGTTGTTGCAATTGGCATGGCCTTTTTTGGTTCTTGAAACTCAAAATAAAAGAAATCTAGAAACCTAGTCACAGACACAAATTGTGCACTACCAAGTAGACCAATACTGCAGAAATACAGGCGGTCAGCATTTCTGCTCACATCAGTAGGCATGGCAGATTCCGCGGTACACTACCTAGAACTGAACAGAATATCAAAACACAATATCAACACAACACGGATAGCTCATGTAACTCATTTAATAGCAGAATCTAAATACCTGATGCATAACTACCCATCAGAATTCAGAACTCAGCTACAAGTCTTACTGACAAAAGTACCAACAAGATAAAAAGCATGCTAACCAAGGACAGTTTCCAATTCCTCAAAAGAACATCACAAAGATAGTCAAATACCAGGCATTTGGGGGTCTAGTAGAATGACTACCAATAAGACCAATATGTAAAGAACAAACTAAGGCAAATGCAATTTGGGTCTCGGCTTGCTTACTTATTGTTTCTCCTCCCTCTCCCTGTTCCACTGCTCAATCCTAGCCCTTCGTTCCTCGCTGCCTTCCCTGATAGGGCTCCTGCTCCGCCGCGGGCTCCCGTGCCTTCTCCTACCCACATCCCTCTCGTGTCTGTCTCCACTCCTTCGCCCATTTCCCCGGTAATCCCGGTCTCGAAACTCCTTCTCGCGCCTGTGATCGTAATCGCGATCCCGATCCCTCTCCCTCCTGTGTCTAGGGCTGACGCTTCTGCTCCGGCTCCTACTCACTCGATATCCACGATAGCTTCCGAACAATTTCCTCCTCAATTCCCTTCCAATCAGTTTGACATGCATGAAATTACAGTAACCACCACGGTTGCAATTATTCTCCTCAAACTGTCTGCAGGTGGCTTCACGGAAATCAGTGACGGGCGAGAAATCAGCGATAATCGGACGGCCAGAGTAGAAACGGCCCTGGAGGGCCTGCAAAGCGGCGGCAGCCTGGTCCTCCTCCTTGAACTGGACGTAGACGTTTCCGATCATGTGGTCGGCGAGGTTGTCGCAGACGTTGAGGCTCTCGATCTCGCCGAACTTGCTGAGCTCTTCAAAGATGTCTTCGTAGAAGTCCTCGAAGTGTTCCTGGATCTTGCGTGGGTCGATTGGCTGGCCCTGGGCATCGACGCCTGGGGTTATCATGTCCGGCCGCTGGTACATGTTGGACAAGAGGAGGGTCGGGGAGATTGTTGGGCGGTTGTGGAGACGAGAGCATCGATCGCCGTGCCGGCACGCTCCGATCTTGAAGTAGAACGGGCAGTTCACGCGGTCCTTCTCGGTTCCGAAAATCGAGGCCAAGTCCGCCATGCCAGTCTATAAGCCAGCTAGCCCAGTCCTTCCTCTTAGGGTTTCTCTTCTTCCAGATTCTCTACACTGCTCTTCTCTTTGGTGTTGAATTTTTTTTTGCTAGCAAACGAGATCGTTTTACGTTTCTCTTCTTTTCTTTTCTTCTCTCGTTTTTCATTCTCATTTCTTTCTTTTTTTTTTTTTCCCCTTTTTCATTTTAAGCGGAAGCCGTGAAACGAAACCTCCGCTGTCCATCATTTATGCGGACCCCACATTGCTTTTCCACCGACGGCCCACACAGTGCCAAATTTCCAATGCAGTTTCTTTCCCAATAGAGAAAAATAGAGAAAAAGGCTCTCAAAGTTTCATTTTAAAATAAATCCAATGATTTAAGGTACCACTGAGACCACTCTCCGGTTTAATGATGTTTCGAGTGGTGGATTTTTTATTTGAAAAAATTAAACTAGTAAAATAATTAATAATTTTCAATTTCAATTCACATTTATCATAATTAGTATATTTTCTTACATTTTTTTTTTCAAAAAAAAAAAGAAAAACAGTTTCCTTACTGTCTCTCCCGCCAGCATAACATAAACCACTGAGCAAAATTGAAAATGGCCGCCACGTGTGTAATGTGGAGTTGCCTTAAACACGACCAAAGCCCAATTCAAAGACACAAGCTTTCTTAGTACCCAATCCTTCTTTCTCTTCAGTATCTTCCTTTGAACCCAAATCCAGACCACCAAAATCAAACAACTATCAGAGATTCTCCGTGTCCCTGATGCCAAGAGATGACCAATGCCACCAACAAAATTTGTCCCTTTGATGCTTCAACCAACGGTAGCCACAAAGGCTAATCTCCATTGGACGGTTACTGGTCCCATATCCAAGTCCAGAGGCAAGGTATCACCGGTTTCCATTTGCTGCCTTCAATTCCCCCAAAGTGAATCCCAAAACACATTGCTCTGGTTAGTGGGCAATGCTAGCTTTTTCTTGTTGACTATGTTTAGACTGCGAAATTGGTGTAGCTGACACGCATACTTGACCGAACTCGGAGGGAATTTTGCATGTTACTGAATGATGAAATTTTTTCCGGCAAACAAACAGGGTGTTGTTATTATGCGTGGAAAAATTCCTAACTGGCATGATTCTATAGGTATGAGACACTTATGACGCTGGGGAATATTTGGTTTTAGTCACAACTGATTCGCAGGGTACATTCGATAGAGTTCCTGCTTCTATTCCCTTCAAAGTCCGCGTTTCTTTCTTTATTGATTTTCCCTTTCCTAGGAGTCCTTGTTGATTCATGTTTTCGCCAGTGTTTAATTGTAACTATCCCAATCACAGGTTCTAAACGAGACGAGCTTGTGGTGGTTTGATAGAACTCGAGACATAACTGCAAATTCTGTTGTATCAGATCCTGATAAAAAGGTTACAGTTGCATAGAAATGTTTGGTTTTTCTGTTGAATTTGTTGGTGAGTATTTCAGGTGTAAGGTTTTGGCTACTCTATTCTGTTCAGCCTTATTCAAACTTAGGCTCGAAAAATTTTGGACAATTTGGTGGAACTACCATCTGATTTAATGCAAAGTTAAATGGAAGATTCTGAGATAATTTATTAGAGTCCTTTTTTGAGACAAAGTTTGGTGTTTAAACCAAAATTTTTAAATTCCACATGGAACAGATAGTAGTAACTGTATATAACAAGCATGTTCAACCGTTGACCTTTGTAGATTTTTGGTTTGTAGTTTGAGGGTATGTGACTGGGAGTACTCATACATCATTATGGGTGGTCTACAAGAATGGTTTACGAAGTTACTGTGGAAACACTCTACCAGATGGTGCAGTTCCTATGCCATTAGTTATTATCTTTCTCTTGTACATTGCTGCTTTATTTCTGATCTATTAATATGAAACAGCCATGGTGAAAAACCAAAAGCCAGCCACAAATATAGTCACTCCAACCACCAATTCTGCAGATCATGATGTTCCTGTAACTTCAGATGAGGTTGGTTATATTTTACAATTTGAACCTAAACAATGTACGGTATCATTGTTGTTCTGATATTGTTTTCTGTGTTAAGTGGTCTACCTGCTGGTTTTCTCTTCTATTGCTGATCTTTAAGAACATTGTTCTGCTCTTCCCTCAGCTGTTAAGTTAGGCTGTCTGCTCCGATTGCTTTGTAGATAATTTAATGGGGCTTGATGACCTGTGCTGATTATGATGAAGCTAGTTGAAAAGCATTGAAGTTATTTGAGTATGGTCAGGTGACCTTAATACTATTTCTTAGTGTTTCCTGGACATGATTCTACTGAGGTGTTATGGTTCAATATACATCATGGGAAATGTATTAACATTCAGATCCTTTTCTATTTTAAATGAATATATGAATGCTTTATTGTGCACAAACCATCTAAATAGGCCCTTTGCATTGCTTAGATTGAATTTCTCACCCATCAATTTTGTGTGACCAGTAATGGCAATTTTGAAATGCGATTTTCCTGGATCTTGAATTTTGTGTCTATCAACAAAAAGCCAAAGGCTTGTGGAAATCTGACTGGAAATAGAAATTTTCTTGATGCTGAAGATTACCATGTAATATGTGAATGATAAGTTGATAATCTGATAACAAAGGGATATGTTGTATATTGTTAATTAGATAGAATTCCAGGTGGAAGGCTGATTCGTTGACTTATTGTCATGTTTTGGCCTGAACTGTTTTTGGTTTCAAACATCTCCATTTTTTCTACCAATTGGATTTTCTTTTACTAAGATATATTCTACTTTTGTGATATTGATTGCTTGATGGCTTTTAGTATGGTGAAGATGATATGTATAGACAGTTTTATTGCTGTATAGATTACAGAAAGTTGCTTTGGAGCATGGCTTGACATTAGTAGACACAAAATATGAATTTGGAAAGGACTCTAATGGTGCAGTTCTACTGCTTGACGAGGTTTGAGAGTGCTGTTGCTGCACCTTTCATTGCTTTCTATTGTTTCTCCCATACTGAACAGATATGACTGCTGCTACACTGCATTTGGATGAATTAGTGTTCTATCTAGTGTCTTCTCTTGTGATGCAAATGTAGGTGCATACACCTGACTCAAGCAGATACTGTTTAGCCCACTCATACAAAGATCACTTTCAGAATGGTCTTGAACTTGAAAATCTTGATAAGGTTCTGCTGTTGATTTCACATTTTTCTATCCCATGCATGCATTTGCTTATGCATGGATGTGTTGATAGCCAGCTATGGTTAGATTTTATTTTTTCACGGTCTACTTTCACTTTCTGGTACCGTGTAAAACTGTGATATATCAGTCTTCCGAGATTGAAAAGCTGTGAAAATTTTAAGAGTTCTTGCAGTTGTGGTTCAAGGATCACTTTAGTCCACATGAAGACGAGGCAAGTCCACTCACTGAGTCACATTGAATTTTCTGTAGGATTTGTCTAACTAATTAAGCACTTAGTCTCATTTTCTGATGCAATTTTTAGATCCTCCCAGATGCTCCTGAAAGTCTTATTTGTGAGCTAGCTTGGCGGTGAGTCTTCTATGTTTCTTTATTCTGGGGATATTTACAAGAGAATCAAACATGGAAAGGGTTATGATTAGTTTAGTTTCCTTAGGATGAGATGGATAAATGTGGTAAAGTCTCATGTACCTTTAGAACTTTAATTTGTGCTTCAAATTGTTTGGTGGGCAGTAATGAAGATAAGATTGAGATTAATTTGCAATCATTTGAGAGGCAACAAGGCTGTATTTGCTGCATATTTCTGCTTCATGTTCATTAGGGAAAGATGGGTTCAATGTCCATGTTATATATTTTTCAACTTGATGGAAGCAATGGCCTACATATATACACACATGCACATACATGCACAGAGACATATATATAATTGTCTAAGCCTTTGTTATCAATGTTGACTGATATTTTCATTTGTTCATTTGATGTTAGATATATCTTCTTGTACAAGAAAATAATGAAATCAAGATTTGAGATACCATTGATGGAGGCCATGTCCATTGGGAAAGATTCTTTTGTGTGCTATTTTTTAGCTTTTTGAGGAGTAAGCTTTAGAGTAATAATAAGATTATTCTATTATAATTAAACAGTCATATATTAAAGTTATGAAAATAAATTTTTTGTGAAAATAAGAGTAAGATTGTATATATCTTACTCTTCTTTAGATCTAATAGCGTGGGAGTCTCGTGTACTGAAACTTTTTTATTAATTTCATCCTTTGAGAACTAGCGTTAAGTGACATGCATTCTCTCTGTTCACGTATGCACCGCTTTATGATCAGATCTCAAGAAATGTTGAACAAGCCTTATGACCATTAAAGTGACTCAAATTCTAAAGCTCCTCATGTCTCCATGGTTGAATCATAACAAGATATTGACACCAATTCGTTTTTGACTTGATGAGTTGGTCTCTACTCCAGTCGTGCGAGTGAACTGTTTTCTCATTAATTTTCCTTGTTGGTTATAAAACAGATGTGAGAGGCTATTTGCTGTACTGTAGACTGGTATATAGCCAAGTCATTTTGGTCGCTAGTTCCAATAACATGGGACGTGGTTTGTTACATTCCCAATTCCCCATCTTCATGGTTTGTTTCATTCCCAATTTCCCGTCTTCGTGGTTTGTTTTTCACAAACCGTAATCGATAGTTGTGCACCTGTAATTCAGCCAATTGATCTTGTGCCTGTATGGTGTCCAAATGCCTGACTCATTCCCATTGGCCTTGGCCAGGATCGCCCATCTCTACAACTCAGTTTCAGATACGAGCTGATTTATTTTTTGTCGACTTTCCCTTCTCTTATGCTTTCCAATTTGCAATATTAAATGGTTTGTCAATGTGGGGCTTGAATTGATAGTTACGAACTTATTATTAATCCTTATTACGAACTCATTTGACTCTTGCGGCCTTTATTGAAGTGGCACATTTTATAGTGTTGGCATCGATTGATTCATATGGGCCATCAATAGGCTTCCATTATTAAATTCAATCAGTGGCAAATGATACTCAGAAGTTGTTTTCATGTTGGGACTCAAAAACCCGTCCTCCTCAGCAAACGTTACAATTTCTTCCTTCAGCATGTGAAAGTCTCTCGTGTCCTTTTCCCTCACATCCTTCTGAATCAATTTTAAATGCCAATGGTGTGACGTTTCTATGTTGATTGGATTTGGACACATGAATAGTGTATTTACGTAAACATCAATGAATTTTTATTATATATAAAAAATTAATACATTATAAAATATTTTTTATATAATATAAAAATTATTTGCGTTTCCATTTTAGATACTTCCTTATTTATATACACAGATCAACAAATGCACGCATCCTTGTGACTTTATGCAGCATGACCTGCATGAAAGGATGCCATACAGTAATTTTGGCATCCATACGCTTGGTAAGTATTAACGTTAATTGCACGTACCATAGCATACATAATGATCTACTATTATGATCAATACACCAAGGTTAGGACTACTATAAGAAGCTTCCGATTTTTTGAAAGGTTTTTTTTTTTTTTAATTTTTGGGTACAATTTTTTGAAGTATTGTTTTAAGCTTCAAGTATACGTCAGCCCGAAAGCCACCATTTTATTTATTTATTTTAAAAAACACAACCATTCTATTCTTCCAAGTATTTACGTTTGCCTTTTCTTAATCCTCCAAGCTCTATGTTGGCATGTATGTTGGGGTTCTGAGTATTGCCTTTCTTATCAGCATTTGCGTTTTTAATAGCGTCCAAAGCGTAATCTCGACGGGTCGACAGAGCGAAATGTGGCTAAAACCGTACGCACGCGGACGACTTTCGGTTGGAATTAATTGGAGTATTGGATGCAACTAACTTCCACGAGCTCCAGGCTCCCAAACTAACAATTTACCACATAACATCACACATGACAAAAACTAGGAATTTTTTGTCATTTTTTAACTGGGACCACCGGCCTATGTGGATTGTACAAGGCGATTAGTATTAAATTGATGGCATTCCAAGCATTATTATTCTTTGCAAAACCTCTTGCTTTCTTTTGAAGAACTGCATGATATGTCCACATATCTCAATACAGCCACCTGTAGCCACCAGTAGTTACAATGATGGGCACCCATGGACATTAGGTGTTTGCGTGCGGACTTCCTTTTGAATATAATATACACCTAATCTTGTCTTACAAATATATTTTATTGTTCTTTTTATTTCAACTGAGCTCACTTAAATTCTTTGGTTTTCCTTGAATTAACTTAACTCTGTTTGTTAAGAGGAAAAAATTATGGAATCGATGAAATATAATTCTTCTAAATTAAATTGGTCGACCCAGAAAAACACAAAAAGCTCATTCGGTCATTAGTATTAGCTTAACAAAGTGTCTTCTATTACCTATCTGCACAAGAGAATCCTAAAGCTTTTGTGTTTACCTGGATCAAAATTTCAGACACGTTATGGGACCTTCCCATAGAGGCATAAGTGGTCTTTCGAAATTAAGACAGAATTAAACTTTTAGACTAAAATATTTATATTTCAGTCCATGACAAGAAAGCTACAGGGAGCTTTGTGAGGTTAAAAAACAGAAAAAATGAAGTTTATAAGTGGTTGCTTTCCACATTCAGAGTTTGACAATCTCAATTAAAATAACAAAAATGTTAGGAAGCCTAAAAAAACAAAAATAAATGCATATTAAAGACATGTCATATAACTATAATTTATTATTATATACGAAAAGACGTATTAACTGTAATTAACGATTATAATAAGTTTGTATATAATTTTTAGTACATTTCTCATTTATTTGTAATAAAACTCTAAAAATTAATGGCAATCAGATGGTAAAACTGGCTTATATGCCAGATATGACATAACTTACCCTTTGCAAACAAACATTAGAATATCATAAATGAATACCCGAATCGTTTATAGCATGACAGAATCCGGGTGGGAAGTTTGATTACTGCTTTCTGTAATTGAAACAAAATTGAAGTGAACGGTTTCTTATTTCATTTCTCTTATCCAACAAAACCGATAAGAAAAAGCAAGGAAAAAAAAAGTAAAATACCCGGTCTGTGTTCTTGGATACATATATCTACAAGAAAATTAAAACCTCATTAAAGCCCCAGGGGGGCAGGGTTTTTTATTTTTTATTTTTTTTATTTAGTGATGCATTATCTAAGATCTTTGAAATTAATTAAGCGTGACAATCAGACATTAGATGTTTGATTGGGAACAGTAGAGGATTGAGGCATCTCGGTTTCAAGATGATTGTTATTCATGTTCATCTTCTTCTGCTTCTTTATTTGTCTTGCCTCGCCGTAGGAGTAAGAAAAGAAACCCCAAAGGGAGAGCCCCAAAGAAACACCTTTTTCTCCTGAGAAATTCTCTTGGTAGATAATCACGGCGAGGACCTCCGTTATCGGAAGGAGAACTGTGCTTATGATGCCGGAGAGTAAAGAGGAGCCACAGAAGATGACCCCCACGGCTCCCACAAAAAAACATTGCCATATTATTGCACTCCACACCAGCACTACGTAAAACCTCGTTTCTCCCAGATCAAAGGTTGTTGCCTCTCGCGCAATAGCCTGTTCAACACACAAAGTATAAATATCGATATTGAGAAAGAAAAATAAACTATTTACATACTTTTGTCTACTGTTTTTGGCCACACATATCTGGCACAAACAACATTTTTTTGTTGGCATTTCGGAAATCAGGTAAAAATAACATAAATTTTGATATAACATAACAAAGTTTGTGAAGTAAGTGATTTTTTTCTTAAGAAAATTATATATATTTTGTGGTGTACACAACTAGTAGACACCCAATAAGCACCTTTTGGGTTTTGTTCGAGTTGTTGAGCAATGAAGTTTTCTTCTCCGAGGGTTATATATATATATATATGTATATATACACCTAGGCTATACAAGATCCAAGGTGAGAGTCTACTAATAAGTCAGTGTTTAGTCACGCATCCGCTAAGAAATTGAACTCTTATAGTACAACCCCATTTTTAATAAGGAAAAAATGGTTTGATGTTATGTGGATTCAGGTTTTGTATCTTCTGTGCCAATGCAACTATTAGTGTTTCGCTTGGGAGACTTCCTCACAAAAACAGTTTGAACCAAAATATCACCAAATGACTTTCAATCTAACCTAAAGGGACGGTGGCTTAATTACATCCGCACAATACCTCTTTTCTTGATGTTTGAAAAAATATATATGCCAAGGCTATCCAATGTATTGATGGACCAAGCCCCTAAAAACTTCTAAAATTTTTCCCTTCTAAATTAGCTTTCAAGTCTTTGAAATATCATTATTGTTCTCCGAATTAATCTTATTGATTTGCTCCATCCCCCTCCCCCCCCCCAAAAAAAAGGAAAAAGAATAAATTCCTTGATATCCTTATGGTGTGCAATCTAATTATTAATACAGATCAAATTTCACCTTCTCGCATGTACCTCGTTAGCCAATGAAATAAGCGGAGACTCAAATCACAACGAACTGGATATTGTTTGTCATACCGTGTCGTTTTTTGAACGTCACTGTCAAAGACCCCAGCTCATAATTTAACGGTGCAGTCGATATCATCTAGACAAATAAATGACAATTATGATTTCATATTCTAATCGCTGAAATGAGCTGGGCTCGCACCGCTTCAATCGAGGGAAGTGAAGTTAATAATTTAGTAAATCGATGACAAGGGCTTTGATGACTAACCATATATGACAAGGTTGGCATGCAAGATCGGCGAAAAGGGATATATATGTATTGTATATGTGCCGAGAGGAGAAAGAAATTGACCTGGAAATCATTGTTAACGATCATCCCGATGAGGCAAAAAGTGGAAGAACAAAAATTCAAAACCAAATTGATCTCCATCACAAATGTAAAGGAAATCTCTTGCTTGGCCTTCATGTATGTCAACTCAATCAACGGCAAAATGAGCCCGTACAATAAGGCAGACCCCAGAGACATGACAAATCCTAGGATATATTGCTTGCTTGATTCACCTTCAGGCTTATCGCTGTTAGAATGCAAAGCTAAGATTCCAGCCCCAACTGTCAACAGGACGATCGCGTTTATTGAATAAGGAGTGAACTTCTGCTTCACCAAGACAAATGCAAAGGCAGCCGTGAAAGCCAACTGGGAAGCAACGATTAGAGAACAAGTTGATACCGGAAGACATGCCAGACCATATGAATAAAGATAGTTGTCAAGACCAGTGAGCACACCGATGATTGCAGCCGCGAAAAATGCAAGATACCTGCTGTAGAAGACTTCAGCGTTGGGATCAGTGGTGCGGCGGTGGAAGTAGGATAGGGCGAGTGCGATGAGGGCGATGGGCCAACCGGCGGATTGGAGGAAGCTGGTGAGCCAGACACGCTTGCCGCCGTGTATGTAGTAGAGGCGCGTGATCAATGGGCCAACGCATCCACCTACGGAGAAGAGAAAGCAGCTCAGGACTAGTAGCACCCTTTTGTAGGTAACAGTGGTGCCAAGTATTTTAGCCCCCGTTTCTGATACTGTCTCCTCTGTAATTCCGGACATCTCCAGCTGAATTTCCATTGCTTTCCCAATATCTGGTTCGAGAAACGGATTGTGTCCTGAAACAATAAGGGCGGGGTGTTGAAATTAAGAGATAGTCCAAACAGCTTGTAAAAGAGAAACAATATTGAAGAGAAGCTGTCGGTTGCTTCTTCTATATTGGTATAATGGGATAAGAAGAGGCAGCGTTTCAGGTTTTAATTTAACGCTGAAGCCCACTATAAAAAAAAAGAAAGTAATGAGAGCAAGCAACTTTTTCCTTTCCACGTGTAGCAGTTGCTGCTGTCACTGCTTTCTATAGTCGACGGCGGTCCATGATTTCGTTTCGGGTTTCACTCAACTTTACATATAATTCATTAAATTTTATTCAATTAGGAAAAATATATATATGCATACACAAGTAAAATTAAAAATGATTTTCCCAACAAAATGTTACGATGATAGTTTCTTTATATGAAAAATGCTATATAATCTTAATAATACAAACCCGATACCTAGTAATAGGTTTGTAAACTAATCGCTAGTTTGAACCAAGCAATTCACATCCGAGCTTGTGTAAGGCGCAGTGTACCCAAAATAGACAAAAAGGCATGTGAAAACCTACCAGATAATTCTTATCTGCAGCCATGATGTTTGCAGCTAACAAATTTTCCACATTTCTTGGTCAATCTCTACCAGTCTACGCGAGGAAGTTGTGGATGTCTTGCCGATCCATAGATATGGGCCAACGTTAGGAATACAACAATAATGATAAGTGCTCATACGTAAAGATTCCCACTCCACCGCAAGTCCCACCACAAGTGGCATTCACTTTCATGTGATAAATGTTCAAAACTCTTTGCGTTCATGTTGTCTTTATGGGCATGGATCCTTGTGTGCCGACAGCCAGATAACTGGACCGACCCACGGCTGGTCCCTCGGCACTTTATCTGATGGCTTCGAAATTATTTGTGATCGAGCTACTGCTAACCAATTTCTCGTCTCCTTGGTATTTTATTTGCCTTCCAGTCTCCCACTAGCTAGTATGCCAGTTTCCAAGTGACGAGAAAAGTGTGCTGCTCAGGTTTTTGCCTTGAACCTTCCTGAAGTCTCCCAATAGCAATTTATGCGTCTAAAACGTCAGTTACCATCCATAATTAAAGTTGAAACTTACATTGCAATGGTTTCAAATAAAAGTGACAAAAAAAGGCTAGCAATTCCCTTTAAGCATTCCAATTTAAGGTACCCTGTAGACAGGCGGAACTGCGTTGTGGATTGCAAGGGTCAGCTATGGAGTCAAAAAGATTCCCCGCAGTTTTTATAGCTGTGGCCCTTTAAATAATGTAAACTATCATTTTCCACTATTAATAAGGCATTATTGATTGTCTCCTAGTTTCGCTATAAAGTGTTATCCCACATGTTTGAGGTCACTTCTGTGATAAATCTGCCGTCTAATTATTGTGAGAAAAACAGAGAGGGCTACTGTTGTGCCACAGTACAGAAAAACCGTGCCTACCATTCCCTTGCCGAAAGGTAATAGAACCCGATTAATTTGTCCAATTTGGTGGTACTTCTGATTGACATGGATCCCGCCAATCAGTGTTGTGATCCAGGATCGAAATTTTTTATAATAGAATAACTAAATACCTAGGTAGTTAATCAAATCGATTCATTTGTAGAGCCCCAACCAAAAAAATAAAAAAATAAAAAAAATAAAATTAATATTTGATTGCCTCCTCGGTCCTCTGTATCACTCACAAAATGCTTTAATATATGTAATATGTAGGGAAACTTTTTAGAGAAAAAAAAAAAGAAGAAAAGAAACGAATATAGACTAGTTCGAAAAAGAAAAAGTAAAAGAAAAAAAGAGATAAACATCCACCTACAGAGAAACAAAAAGAGAGAATGGAGTTAAGGAGTCGAAAACATTGATTGAGAAAAAAAAAAAATTGAGTTAGTTCAACATGTTCATTTTTTTGGACGGTATAATTTTAGTTCTTAGAGGATTTTGTTTTTGCCATTTAGTTTAGAAAAATAAGATATAAGGTGTTTGGGAATCTCCTTCAAAATATAAAAAGAATGTTAGTACCTACCTTTCTTGGATCTTTAGGTCAAAATCAACATCTCAACGGTTTTTCCATTATTCTCCCTAGATAAATTTTCTTTTTACCCTTATTTGTCTTACTCTTTCCTAGTTAGAAAAACAAAAGGCACTTGCCTATTTTCTTAAAAACCTCTCCAGACACCTAATAAAATTAGTCGAAATAGATTTTTCAAAACCCCATTAATAGTTGTTGAAGAAGCCTAACAACATGCAATCTTAGAGCCCAACGGCTACATCACTATTGGATGGCACAATGTTCAGTTGCAAAGACTGCAGTCTAGTTCCTCCAGATTGCCAACAGTAGTTTGACATTAGCATTCCATGATTAGTGGTTCCTAATCTTTACCAATGTCCTCTTAATTGCAAAAGGTTATGTGACTATGGACTTCTTGCAAAACTTCATATTTATAGAAGAGATCTTCTTCAAACTTCTCAATTCAATCGATTTGGTAGAATTTTTCAAGAAACTCTCACAGAGCATATTAGAAACTTCTACCAAGGCAACTACTCTAGTGACACTACCAACAACACTTTAAATATCATTAGTTTTCTAGAACAAATTTCCTTTTCAAAATTTCAACTAGCTATCCATCACCTCTACATTCAAAAAAGAAAGTGATTGGGCATTCTAGGAGAAATTCCTTAGCCTTATTGGTGGAAAGCATTAGCGACTAAAGTCAATCACTGGCTAGCTTATGTTCAAGGCAAACAACTAAAATTGTCCCCCTACAATACTCACTATTGTGAAATAAGAAGGACCACTTACCGATGATTCTTTTGTTGAAATGCTGAGATTGACCTAGATCGAGCACCATTACTACAGCACAAAAAAGGTATATCACCTTGACTTTTATGCTTTAGAATCAAAATTAACAAAATATCCCATGGATGATCTAGATTATCACATAGAAGATGAAGAAGCCTTTAACATTGACAACTACGAAGAAGGATAACCTCTAAGAAGGAATTCAATATTAAAAAAAAAAAAGAAAACCATTTCAAAATTTTCCTTAAAATTTTCTAGTGTTCCATTGTGAACCAAGTTTCATGAGTAGTCCATTGCATTATTCATCTAATTTTGCCTCTTAATTCCTTGCTGCATTAGAAGTAATAGTCTATGAGAGTCCTCAATTCATTGTATTAGTCTTCATAATAGAGTCAACATGAAAGACTTCCTACTTAAAGGAGTCATTTAATTCCAAGACTAATCCACAACACCATTAGAGTCCTATCAGTCATCCAAGCATCCACTTATGTCCATAAGTCCTTGTTATGTCTATTAATACATTCTTTGAAAGTTATTGAGTTTGTTATGTATGCAAGTAGTAGTCCATTACAACCATTGAGCCTAAATTCGTTGAGTCTTCACATTGTTTTATTAGCCATCTCTATTAAGTGCATTAAGTGTTTAGTTCACTAAAATTAGTCTAGTGAACTTGTCTAATAACTCATAGAGTTAGCCATTACTAAGTTAGGTCAAGAGTTAGTTGGTCAACAAGCTCCCCTAGACTTTGCAAGTCTTGATAATCCTTTCTAAAGGATTCTAGATCTTGTCTAAATCTAGTACTCTAAGCCTAGATAACATTCTTTTGCTACTTTACAATAGTTGATTATTATCTAAAATTCAAGCTTTCTATTGATCAATTGAAGGAAATTCACAAGCAACAAGTTCCTATTATTTGGCTATAGGAATTCACAAATAAGGTGCCTTGCAATGGATTTCTAAACATCCATAGCTGTCCACCACTAAGCAACCCAAACTCATTAAGTGTCTTCTTGACTGCAAGTCAATTATGGCAAATATTTTGGAGACCTTGCTAGATATTTTCTAGGACACTCTCCAAGCTCTTGGTTAAGGTCAAGAATGCATCATTAGATTCTCCTTAGAATCATAATCTTGACCCATCCATATCAAATATCAAATTTCAAGCATCAAGCACATAAAGGACCTCTGATAACATTTTCAGAGATTCTCCATAATTATCAATCAAGCTTTGGATGGAGCCAAGCAAACATCATGGGCCTTGTCCTTGATTCTTTTGGTCCCATCCAAATTAAGTATAAAGACAAAGGCAAAAAGCAAAGGTGAAATGTTTTTTCGAGGGTAAAAGGATAAAAGCAAAAGAAATCTTTACTTTTACCTAAAGTTAAAGTAAAAAGCATATACTTTCTGAAAAGTAAAAGAATCTACTTTTCAAAAAGCAAAAGCATTTGATTTTCACCAAAATTAACTTTATTTTAAGCTTCAAGCATCTTATCATGCTCCAAGCATCTGAGGCCCAAGTATCTATAAAAGACCTCACTTATTAGGCATTAGACAAACTCTTAAAAAAAGAAAAAGCTTTTAAAAAGAAGAAATTTTTTTTTTCTTAAAAGATGCTTTAAAGAAACTTTTCCTTTGGGAATAAGTTCTATAAACCTTAGAAAACATTTTAGGAGGAAGTCCTCATAGAACAGAATCTTATCCTTTGTAAATATTTTCCTATCTTGTATTATAGTAACTCTTCTCTAAGTGTTTTTATTTACTCTTTTCAACTTGTAAAGGGATTCTTGAATGGGAAATCCCTAAGCTATCCTTCAAATATCTATGTATCTTTAATGCATGCAAATGAATTTTAATATTTATCTTTAATGCATGTACCAAGGTTTCATTTGAATGTTTTCAAATGCATAGTATATCGATTGGAAACTAGTACTAGCTTAAGAGACTTATGTCTAAGCAACCTTTGGTATAAACATGCCACATATAAGATAAATTTATCCTTCATATGCAACATCATACATTCTCATATAATCTCTATTCCATAAGATCCTTGCCTAAAGAAATAATGAGGTTTTTGGGCCATTCCTTAACAAGATATCCTTTTAGGGGAATTGATATTATAATTAAATTGCCACCATCATGATGCAGGATTGAGTCCTCATAAATCCCAATTCTAGGATGAGCTAAGGGGTAGGGGCCACACTTTAGTGAAGCATGATGGGTTGATAAGGTAAAAAATAATGAGGTTTATGGGCCATTCCTTAACAAGACATCCTTCTAGGCAAATTGGTATCAGAGCCAAGTTGGCACCATCGCAGCATAAGTTTAAGTCCTTGTAAATTCCAATTCCAAAAGGGGCTAAGGGATAAGGTCTACACATTAGTGAAGCATGGTGGCTTGATAAAGTTAAAAATAACAAGGTTATATATATAGTTAATATTAAATTTAGTTAATTTATAATAATAATAATAATCTATTATTATTTTAAATATTTATGATATTTTACAAATTATATGCACACATAAGCACATACATACACATTTTTATATACACATCTTGTAAGTAGTATAAATATATGTAATATATATAATAAACTTGTAAAATTTTCATACAAATTAATATATAAAAATATATATATTAAATAATAATGATTTTTATTATAAATTAGTAAGTTAATATAAAACCAAAACTTAGTAATAAGATAAAAATTAGTATAAAAATAAAAAAAATTATACTTATTTTTTTTCAAATTAATATATAAATAATAAATAATAAACTTTTCACCTATTATACTACATGATAAATAAAAGAAATTAGTTTTTTTTTTTTTGAATTAATTAGTTAACTTGTAATCGAAGTGGAGTGATAGGAGAAAAGTTAGTATAAAAATAAAAAATAAATACTTTTAAAATAAATTAATTTATGAAAAATTAAAAATAGATAAAATAAAATGACTAAAAATAAAAAATTATTTCTTCAATAATAACTTATTAACTCTCAAAGTGATCTGAAGCCTACCAAAAAACAATTTACATGTAATATGTTTCAAAAGTAATTTGACTCAGAATAATTCCACTCATTAGGTTAGTTCTCATGGGCCATTATCTCATCAATCAATTTTTTTATGTTTCATTTTTCCTTTTCTATTTTTTTTTCCAACATTATGATATAATTTAGTTCTTTACTTCTTGTGGCTTTATGTACATGTTTATTTGATTTGATTTGATGATGTTTCTTTCAATTGTAAACTTTCTAAGAGATACTAAAATCTATTATTATGATTATGAAAGATTCCCATAACAAAAACCATGTGTGATGCTTATGTTGCAGATATTGACATTTTTAATTATTTAATTATAACTTATACTCACCTTATTAATAATATTAATTATGTATCTATCTGGTCATTATGAAAGTTTAGATAGACAATATAATGGCCAATTCATTTCATGTTATTAATTAGTTACATTTCATCCTACTTAATTTTAAGTATTTTTTATCATATTTATTTTTATATATTCAATTAATTAAAATACATTGATCTAACTAATAATAATTGGGCTGTTAATATCAAGTTCATTATTGCATTAACTTTGCTGTATTTAGCATTTGTCTAGTTCAATTGTTGCCACTCCTATGGGTAGTAGTGGAAAATGAAGATGATAGGACAAATAATTTAATATTTTGAGATTTTTGTAATTGGATGAGTATGATTTAGAATGATTGTGCATCAAACATAACATATGGCTTAACTAATACTAATTTCAATCATATTTCCAATTCCAACTTTTATGGCTAAAAAAAAATAATCCTAATGATATACTAGAGTGAATGAAAATTCAAGATGCATATAGAATTATTAAGATCCTGGGTAATTCCTACCTTTTTTCAGGTATGCACATAGAATATGTATATTTGTGTTCAAATGATTAAGAGCATATACATTTTTGAAAAGTTTTTTCTTTTTTTTTTTGAAGGGTATAAGATTTATGGAAAAAAAATGGTCAAAGAGAAAAAAATATGCTTATGTTGGGTAACCAAAAAAAAAAAAAAGAAAATAATTTTGTTTTCTTCTAGTTTAATTTTTTTAAAAAAATTTAAATCCTAGATAATAAATAAAATGGTTTGGATGCATTGAAAGTTTTGGTTTCATGCTCCTACAAATGTAGTTAGCTCAAATTTCCATAACAGAGTAACTCCTCTAAAAAATGATTTTAAATACAAGCATTATTCTCAAAGTAAAATTTAAAATACAATGCAGTCCAATTTTCTCCTAATTTACTCATGGCAGCATTATGTATGACCCATAAAAATGAAAGCATGTCATAGAAGAGATGCAAACAGACTTCTTAACCATTTTGCATTTTCACTTGCTCTTGATGTCATATAAATTTGTTCAATTGAACATGTTTGCTGAGGAAAAGCAAATTTTTTTTTTTTTGTAGAATACATGATGGAGAAATATCATCCTTTAAGAGATTGTCTATAAGACTATCCCAATAAAAAAAACAAATGTATTAAAAGGGGAAAAAAATAACAAAAACACATTTCATTTTCTCATAATTGGTTGCCACTACAATTTTTCCATGTAAGATATGGGTCAAAAGGTCTACCAGGTCCCTCACTTAATTCTCCACATTAACTTCCTACATGCATGACATAAAAACAAAGGTAAACCTTTACAAAGCTGCCAACTTTGAAATTGAGTAGAAGGAATGTTGTAAAACCAATCAAAAAGTTCCCACATCTATATTTACTATAAGAAAGGATAATGGAGATGAATAACTCATAACTAAATTGAGATTGACACAGAGAAACAAAAATAACAAAGGATGTATCTTGAGCCAATTTGTCTTCTAATTTTTATCATGACATTTCCATTTGTCAAAAAGGAAATCACCATATGCTTGAAATTTGCTCCATTGATCTCCTTTTTTTTTTATTTAGACTTATGCCTAATTTCTTATACATATATGACAAGACCCTTAGTCTAGATGTTAACCTTAATCTCTTACATTTGTGCAACTAGCCATCCGTCAACATGGCAAGAAATATTAAACATAACTTTCTAATGGTCATGTGCTTCATAAATCATAAACACAAACTCAATGGGGCAAAGAACCCAAAATAAGGTAAAAAAAACTAGCTTAGTAGAAGATTATGGAGTGGATTGAAGTTTTTAATACCAAAACATGAGAATAAAATCTATACAAGAATGACATGCAACAACTTTAGAAAAATTTCCAGCTCTAGTGATGCTGGTTGCCAAAAATCATAATGAACAAAGCTTATATTTCTTGGCACCAAGTAAGAACCATATAAAAGAGTGGATCCCTACCTACGTATATGCTCTTTGTGCATATTGAAATTGATTAGACAATTGAAAAACTTTTGATAATTCCTTTGAATTCTCTCTTTGTACTAGCCTGAATAAAGTAATAAGTACCAATTTTAGCAAGTTAGGGGTCAAACAAAAAGGTACCATAAGTTAAATTAGTTAATGAGAATCCTCCAAAATTCAACCCCAAATCTCTCCTCTTCATTTTACCCTATTAATGCAAATTCCTTTACAATAATTCCATCCTTTTTAACTCAGTAGTCATAAGAATTATGCTAAAAACAACACCATTTCGCTCACACCATTTTGCACATAGGAAAGCATATTCTCAAACTACTTGTAAGCATGGGCATCGTGTCCATAACATTTACTTTAGTCACATATGCTTATCCTTTTAATCAAAAACATGAATTTATGATCTAAATTTATTTTTATACATCCCTAATAAAAAAGCAAATTGATACTTTGATAGTCAAAGAAAAGTCTAAACTAAAACTAAGGCACTTAAAGTAGTTGATATGATTGCACAACCATTGACAATATGGTCAAAAAATTTAGTAGAAGAATTAGAATCTGAAATCACATTTTAATAACAACTAAATAAATTAATCAACAAAATAGCAAAACAAGCAACAAGTTTGAAAAAGGATACATTGAGTAAAAGCTATGGGAAAATGCACTAGCCAACACAACCATAAACATTTATGCTTGTGGCATAAAAAAAGTAAAGCTAAAACATTACAACCACTTACAAAACTTTATCATTGGACAATAAAAATTCAATTCCCATGTAGTCAATCTTCCAAAAAATGAAAGATAAAGATAATAAAACAAGGAATCATAGAAATTTGTGTGAGAGTTTATAAAAAGGAAGAACAAGAGCATAAATTAGAGGAACTAAGAACTTAAATGGAGGACCATTGTTTTGCTTCCTAACTGGCACCTCTCCTCAACAAAATTCAAGCATAGACATTAATTATAATCAATAATGCATCAATCAACAAAGACTCAAAAATAAAAACATGTGTGTAATACGACATGAGCCCAGAATAGAAATTTGACAAAATCTCACCAATTAAAGGCTAGCGCTTGAACAATAAGGTCATAATTGGATGTCAATTTGGAAAGAGTTTGTTCTTTGTCCAAATCTAAAGGGCCCATTTGCCATTTGAGTTGGATATTAAGTTTTAATAGAACAATATAGGATGAAATTATTATAACTATTCTAAATATAAAGTTAGTTAATTTAAATTATGCATAATTTTAATCTTAATAGTTATTTTATTTTTTTTTTTAAAAAGGGAAAATGTGATTAGTGTATGTATTTGTTGGGACCATTCCTTTTGTTGGGAAGATCAAACTATAAAAAATATCAAGTTATTTAATTTTCCTCCAAATTTGAAAACAATAACATTTTTCTTATTGTCATAAGTTTGAAAGTTACTTAACCCACTTGTTAATTGTTAATATTCTCTATATCATTCAATGATTTGATTTCAATAATAGTTAATATATGTAAATTTTGATGGTGATTATGATAGATGTTTGATGATAAGAATTTAACTATAAGCTATGAACCCTTAAAGGAGAACAAATAAAAAGAAAACTTTGGTACACAATATAAGGCATAATTATACTTCATATTTGAGATTATTAAAAATTATAAAAAATATACTATCATTATCAGTCTACTTGGAAAAAAAATCATTAAAGATACTCTTGTATGTAATATAACCATGCAACTTTAATATTCCTTTCTTCCTCTCATTTGAAACCTCATTTTCAAAATGTTGACATTGCAAATGTTAAAGTATATAGTTGTTTAACTAGAACTTATACCCACCTTAAAATTATTAATTGTGTATTAATACAATTATTATAAAAGTTTAGATAAACAACATAATGTCTAATTTCACATTATGTTGATGATAGTAATTAAACTAACTCATAGTTTCCTAAAAAACCATAGCAAATAACACTTTTATTAAATGACATTATGTAAAAACAAAAAACAAGAGTGGATCCTCAAGCTCATTACCAACCCAGTACTTGGAAATGTTGAATTTTGGATAGACAAATACATTATTACCTCAATATTAGACTCCTTCCCTACTTACATGCTATTTGTGTAAAATGTACACATTATTGAAGTTGATTAGACAACCAGGGTTTTTAGCATGCCAATGTTGTAAATGAAATGAATTCTGAGATTGTTGAAAATAATATTAGGGACAAATTGACTCAGCAATGATGACAAGGTTTAAGACTGACAAATTAATGGTGTCACAAGCGTGGAAATGCAAAGAACAAATTTTCAATTAATTAAATTTGAAATGGAAGTGTGTGTTGCCAACACAGGAAGAGAATGATGCATTAATGTGAGTGTAAAAGGAAAAAGTGATGGTTTCTCCACTACTTGAAGTTTCAACACATAAATAAGGTAGGAGATCAAAAGAGACAGAATTAACTCAAACAAGGTTTTAATGGCTAAAGTCAACCAAAATGGTCATGACATGAACATGATAGGAGTTTGGAAAAAATTGAGAATGAGTAAGATGGTACATGTAATCCCTATGATTTGCTAATTCTAAGGAAATTGGAGGTTAGGGAAGAAGTTTTGAGAAAAATTGGAAATTTTCAAAAGTAATAGAGTTATCCACGTAAAAATAATAGGTAGCATGATGGCTATTATTCTTCTCCTCCATAGAATTAGCTAGGGTTGAACAATTGAATCCATGTCATGGTGCGAGTGACAAAGTTTAATTAGGAGAAGAGAGAGAGAGAGCTTATGAAAAATCAGAAGGAGAGAAGGGTTGCTGCCTCTTTATAATCACCAAAATTAGTATGCCAACTAATAGGGCTACAAAGCATAGGATGTAAGAATATGAGAAGGCAACTTATCACTTTATAACATTATAAATGTACTTATATTTAATTGTTTTGTTACTTTTGTCCCTCGATCAATCTTAAATCATGATGACAATAATAATTTATAAGTTATGGCATCTTGTTTTTTTTAGTTCTATTAAGAAATTTGGATCAATATTAAATTTTGTTTCTTTTAAATATGTGTAATGTATTTGCTATTTGAATGCCCAAGGTTTGACTTGGCCACTGTATAAGCATATTTTACTTAATGTTGGTGGGAAAATTAAACACTTAAAATGTATTGGTGCCTCATATACCATCAATAGGTTAGAAAACGTCAATACCCCGACACATTTTTCATCTTGTTTACACAATCAATGTAACATTTTTGATAACCAATTTGACGTAATTTCTTTTAATTGTAAATTTTACAATTGACGCTAAAATATGTAATTACCATTGTAATATTTTATCATATTAATTATTATTCTTGTAACCTAATTTTCTTTTCTCAAGATAATATAAAAAATTTAAATAAAAGATTGTAATATATGAATTATTGATTTTATATATTATAAAGTATAATTTTTACTATTTTGATTATTGATCTTATAAATTTTCTTGTAAGAGAAAATAAAACAAATTTATTATTTATTTCTTTATTTTTTATTTATTATTCTAATGCACACACACACATACACATGAGTATAGACATCTTATATGTACACCATTTTTTTTTATGTATTATGTAAATAAATAAAATATTTAATTTACATAAATTTTGTTTATTTTAATATGTGAGTGAGTGTGTGTGTGTGTGTGTGTGTGTGTGTGTGAGTGAGTGGGTGAGTGAGTGAGTAAGTGTGGGTGTATTTAATATTAAATTTAACTAATTTATTTTATATATAATAATTTATTTTTATTTTAATTATTTATGATATTTTAAAAATTATATACACACATATTTTTGTTTGCATATTTTGTAATTAATAAAAATATATGTAATATATATAATATATTTGTAAATCTTTCATGCAAATTAATATATAAAAAATATATATGAAATAATTATTTTTTTTATTTATTATAAATTAGTAAGTCAATATGTAATTAAAGTTTAATAATAAGATAAAAATAAGTATAAAAGTAAAAAAAATTACTTTTTAATCACATTAATATATAAATAATAAATAATAAATAATAAATAACAAATTTTTTTTGCCTATTATATTATATGTTAAATAAAAAATTAGTTTTTTTGAATTAATTGGTTAACTTATAATCGAAAGGGAGTGATAAGAGAAAAATTTATATAAAAATAAAAAAAAAATATATATACTTTTAAAATATATTAATATATAAAAAATTTAAAATAAATACAATAAGAATGACTAAGAATAAAAAATATATTCTTAAGTAATAACTTGTCAACTCTCAAATTAACCTAAAGCCCACCTAAAGTCTACCCATAAACAATCTGAATGTAACATGTTTCAAAAGTAATTCAACTTCAAATAATTTCACTTGAAGACCTGTGTTGACACATTTACTAGTGGTGCTTATGTGTATGTAGTTTTTTCCATAAGTAAGGGTAGCACTCACAAATTTGTTAGGGAGGATTGTGCTAGGTTGCTATAAAGTTGGTTGTGTCATTAAATTTATAAAAGAGCAAACTTTATGTTATCTAGCAAGAGTCACCAACCACTCATATAACTATATAAGATCAAATGTACATTTAATTCCATCAAATACTTTGAAAAGGACTCGAACTCATGACTTTTGCATATGATGATCAA
The DNA here is from genome assembly GCA_037832345.1 of Rhizophora mangle. Taxonomy (NCBI): domain Eukaryota; kingdom Viridiplantae; phylum Streptophyta; class Magnoliopsida; order Malpighiales; family Rhizophoraceae; genus Rhizophora; species Rhizophora mangle. The sequence goes on from JBAPLJ010000320.1 coordinate 3,479,351, forward strand.
CCTTTTATTTCTTGAAACCCACAAACGGTAAAAATACCTTAATAAGGACTCAAACTCATGACTTAAGTGAATAGGAACAAAAATACAAAATTAAAAGCACAAGGAATTTCAGAAGAAACTAAAAATTGAGAAAAAAATTAATAGGTGAATGGGGCACCTTTGTTTTGCTACTTAATAGGTGACCATTTAAAACAAAATTCAAGCACAAAGATTAATTCTAAATCAATAATACATCAATCAACAAAAGATTTCAAAGTAGAAACATGCATGTAATGCAACACTCCTCAAGTCAGTTCTCACGAGCCATTTTTTCATCAGTACAATTTTTTCCTTTCTCAATTTCTTCTCTTTCATTTCCAATGTTGTAATATAATTTAGTTCTTTCCTTCTTAGGGCTTCATTAATGTGTTTTGTTGGTTCGATCCAATGATGTTTCTTTCAATTGTAAACTTTGTAAGAAACGTTGAAATTTGTAATAATGATTATAAAAGATTCCTATGACAGAAACTATAGGTGATGCTTGCATTGTAGGTCTTGACATGTTTAATTATTTAACCATAACTTATGCCGACTATATTAATATTATTGATTGTGTGTATACCTAGTTATTATGAAAGTTTAGATAGATAACAATATAATGCTTAATTTCATTTCATGATATCAATTAGTGACATTTTAATTTATTTTATTTTAAGTATTAATTTATTTTATTTTATTTTACTTTTATATATTCAATTGATTAAAGATGCATTGATCTAACTAATAAAAATTTAGTTGTTAATGTTAAGTTTGTTATTGCACATCAAACATAACATATGGCTTGACTAATATTGATTTCAATCATATTTCCAATTCAAACCTTTTTGGCCAGGACAAAATGATTCTAATGATGTGTTAGAGTCAATGTCAATTCAAGATGCCTATAGAATTATTAGGATCCTAGGTAATTCCTACCTTTTTTTTCACATATGCGTAACGAATATGCTTATTTGTGTTCACATAATTAAGAGCTTAGACATTTTTGAAAAGTTTTTCTTTTTTTTTTCAAGCATATAAAATTTATGGAAAAATGGGCAACAAGAGAAAATATGATAATATTGGGTAACACAAAAAAAGGAAAATATTTTTTATCTAGTTTAATTTTTTGATTTTTTTTTAAATTCTAGATAATAAACAAAATGGTTTAGATGTGTTGGAAGTTTGGTTTTGTGATCTTGCAATGGTAGTTAGCTTAGTTCTCAAAAATAGAATAACTCCTTCAGAAAATAGTTTTAGACTCAAACATTATTCTTAAAGCAAAATTCAAAATACAATCCAATCTAATTTTCTCCTAAGCTACTCATGGCAACATCATGTATAACTCATAGAAATGAAAGTATGTCATTGAAGGGATGAAAATAGATTTCTCAACCATTTTGTATTTTCACTTGCTCCTGTTGTCATATAGATTTATTATGCTAAACATGTTTGCTAAGGAAAAGCAACATTATTTGTAGAATACACAATGGAGAAATATCATCCTTTAAGAGATTGTCTATTAGACCATCCCAATAAGAAAAACAAATGTATTAAAATAGAAAAGAAATATTAAAAACACATTTCATTTTCTCATAATTGGCTGCCACCACATTTTTGCCATGTAAGATATAGGTTAGAAGGTCTACTAGGCCCGTCACTTAATTTTCCAAGCTAACTTCCGACACACAAGTCATAGAAACAAAGGTAAAATCTTTGTAGAGCTATAAACTTTGAAGTTGAGTAGAATGAATGCTGCAAAACCAACCAAAAAGTTCCCACATTTGTATTGACTGGAAAGAAAGGATGATGGAGATGAATAACTCATAATTAAATTAAAACTGACATATAGAACAAAAACAACAGACAATGTATCTTCAGTCAATTTTGTCTTCCAATTTCTATCATAACGTTTTTAGTTGTCAAAAAAAAAAATTAGCAAATGCTTGAAATTTGCTATATTTTTTTTTTTTTTGGACATAGGCCTAATTACTTATGTAGATATGACAAGACCTCTATCTACATGTTAACTTCAATCTCTTGCATTTGAGCAACTAGCCATGCATCTACATGGCAAGAAATACCAAGCACAACTTTTTAATGGTCATGTGCTTCATAAATCATGAACACTAACTCAATTGGGCAAGGAACCCAAAAAAGACAAAGGAAACTAACTGAGTAAAAGATTATAGAGTGGACTAAAGTGTTGAATACTAAAACATGTGAATATAATCTATAAAGTAATGGCATGCAACAAATTCAAAAAAAAAATTCAACTCTAGTGATGCTGGTTGCTAAAAAAATAACAAACAAAGCTTATATTTATTGGCACCAAGTAAGAATAATACAATAGAGTGGATCCTCTAGCTTAGTATCAATGTCGTACTAAAAATGTTTCAAATTCAAACACACAAATTCACTATTATCTTAGTGTTAAAGTCATACTCCCTACTTGCTTATATGCTCTTTGTGTAAAATGTTCATGTCTTTGAAATTGATTAGATAACCAAAAAAGTTTTGATAGTTCCCTTGAATTCTTTGAGTATGCTAGCCTAAATAAAATAGCAAGTACCAATTTTAGCACGTTAGGGCTTAGGCAAAAAGGTACAACAAGTTTAATTAGTTAATGGGAATTCTCTAAAATTCAAGCCTAAATCCCTTCTCTTCATTTTACCTAGTTAATGCAAATTCCTTTGCAATAAATTCATCCTTTTAATATAGCAAACACAAGAATTATGTTAAAAGCAACACCATTTTGTGCATAATAAAGCATATTCTTAAATTACTTATAAGCGTAGGGATTGTGTTCATAACATTTACTTTAGTTGCAATAATCATTCACACATGCTTATCCTTCCAATCAAAAAAATGAATTTATGATCTAGATTGATTTTCATACATCCTTAATGCAAATTGATACTTTGATAGCCCAAGAAAAGTTTAAACCAAAACTAAGGCACCTAAAACAGCTGATATGATTGTTCAATCATTGACAATATGGTCAAAAAATTTAACAAAAAGAATCAAAATAAAAAATTTCATTCTTAGAATAGCTAAATAAATCAATTAACAAAATAGTAGAATAAGCAGTGGGTTTGAAAAAAGTTGCACGAAGTAAAAGCTATGGGCAAATGTACTAGCCAACTTAACTGTAAACATTTAGGCTTATGATGTAGTGAGAGTCAAACTAAAACATTACAACCACCTACAAAACTTTATCATTGGAAAGTCAAAATTCAATTTCCATGCAATGAATACTTGATAAAATGAAAGATTAAAAAAATCATTAAAATTTGTGGGAGAGTTTACTCAGAGGAAGAATAAGAGCATAAATGAGAGGAACCAAGAACTTGAATGGAGAACCTTTGCTTTACTTCCTAACCAATGCCTCTCTTCAACAAAATTCAAACATAAACATTAATTCTAATCAATAATATATCAATCAACAAAGATTCTAAAATAACATGCATTTAATATGACATGAACCCATAATAGATATTGGACAAAAACTTACTGATTGAAGGCATAGTGATTGGATGATGAGGCCATAATTGGATGTTGATTTGGAAAGCACTTGTTCAAATCTAAAGGGCCTATTTGCCGTTTAAGTTGGATTTTGGCTTTTTATAGGACAATGTAGGATGGAATTATTATAATTAATCTAAATAGAAAGCTAACTAGTATAAAATATACCTAATTTTAATTTTAATAGTTTTTATATTTTTTCAAAAATAAAGTAACTAGAAAATGTGATTAGTATATGTATTTGATGAGACCATTCCTTTTATTGGGAAAATCAAACCATCAAAAATATCAAATTATTTAATTTTCCTTCAATTTTGAAAACATTTACATTTTTCTATTATCATAAGTTTGTTAGTTATTCGACCCACTTGTTAATTGTTTGTATTCCCTATTTATCTCAATGATTTGATTTCAATATTAGTTAATTGATGGTGATTATGGTAGATGCTTAATGATAGGAATTCAACTACAAGTTATCAATCTTAAATGGAGAAGAAATGAAAAAAAAACTTTGGTATAAAATATAATGTATAATTATACTTTTTATATGAGATTATTAGAAATTATAAAAAAATATGCCAACAATATTAGTTAACTTGGACAAAAGTCATAAATTGAGACTCTTGTATGTAATATAACATCTAAAACCTCATCTTCACTATGCGACTCTAGTATCCCTCTCTTCCTCTCATTAAAAACCTCATTTTCAAAATGTGAGCATTACATATGTTGTAGTGTTTAGTTGTTTAGCTAGAACTTATCCCACCTTAAAAAATATTAATATGTATAAATAAAGTCATTATGAAAGTTTAGATAGATGACATAATGCCTAGTTTCACATTACATCGATGATGGTAATTAAACTAATAATTTCCTAAGAAACATAGCAAACAAAGTTTTTATTAGATGACATTATGTAAGAACAATATACAAGAGTGAATCCTTAAGCTTAATATCAACCCATTACTTGAGAATGTTGAATTTCAAATATACAAATACATTATTATCTCAATATCAGACTCCCCCCTGCTTATATGCTCTTTATGTAAAATGTTCACATTGTTGAAATTAATTAGATAGCTAGGGTTTCTTAGTAGCTCTAACATCTACCTTCTTCCTTCATCCTCATCCAATATCTCCAAGACATTCTGATGAACAATGATAATGGTAGCACCCAAAACATTAGCAAATACTTTTAGTATGCTACTATTGTAAATAAAGTGAATTCCAAGTCAACAAAAATAATTTTAGGGAAGAAATGTCTCAACGACAATGATAGGGTTTGAGACAAACAAATTAATAGTGCTACAAGCATGAAAAAGCAAAGAACAATCTTTCAATTAGTTGAATCTAAAATGGAAGGTGTGTTGCCAACATGAGAAGAGAATTATGTGTCGAAGTGAGTGAAAGTGGAAAGAGTGAGGTTTTCTCCACTACTTGAAGTTTTAGCACATAAATAAGGTAGTAGATTAAAAGAGGCACAATTAACTCAAACAAGTTTCTAAAGGCTAAAGTCAACCACAATGGTTATTGCATGAACTTGACAAGACTCTAGAAAAAATTGAGAATGAGTAAGATGCTATTGCAATCCTTATGATTTGCTAATTCTAAGGAAATTGGAAGTGAGGGAACAAGTTCTGAGAAAAATTGGAAATTTTCAATAACAATTGAGTTGTCCATGTAAAAAAAAAAAACAGCTAGCATGGTGGCTATTATTCACCTCCACCTTAAAATCAGCTTGGGCTAAGAATTGAATCCATGGCATGGTGGGAGAGAAAAAGTTTCATTAAGAGAAGAGAGAGAGAGAGAGAGAGAGAGAGGGAGAGAGAGAGAGAGAGAGAGAGTTTATGAAAAATTAAAAAAATAGAAGGGTTGTTGCCTATTTATAATTACCAAAATTAGTATGTTTTAGAAAAATTGTAGATGTGTGTTAAAAAAGTTAAGAGAGAGGAAAAATGGATTACTAAACATGAAATTCAAACATATCTTAGGTAGCTTGAGAGAAACAGGGGGCAAAAAATTGTTGTTGCACCTATTTATAATCATAAATACTTATTTGTTTGTAACAAGAAATATGGAATTGTTGTGCTTGTAAAATTGAAAGGAACATTGTAGGTGAAACTTTTGTTATGTTAGCTAATGGGGCTATAGAGCTTAAGATGTGAGAATATAAGAAGGCAACATATCACTTTAGAATATTATAAATGTACTTGACTCTTATATTTAATAGTTTTGTTACTTTTATCTCTCGATTAGTCTCAAATCATGATGATGATAATATTTTATAAATTATGGTGTTACCTCTTTTAATTAAATTTAGATATTTGGATCAATATTAAATTTTGTTTCATTTAAATATGTGTAATATTTTTGTTGTTTGAATTCCAAAGGTTTGACTTGCCCATTGTATGAGCATATTTTACTTGATGTTGGTGGGCAAATTGAACATGTCAAATATAGTGGTGGCTAGGATATCATCAATAGGTTAGAAAGCATAAATACCTTAACACAATTCTTATTTCAATTACACAAACATCACAACATCTTTGATAACCAATTTGATGACATTTTTTTTTATTTATAAACTTTACAAGAGACGTTGAAATTTATAATTATCATTACAATATTCTATCATATTGATTATCAATCTTGGCTAAGCATGAAAAATAAATCATTGTGACCTATATGTTTTTTCAAGATAATATAAAAAATTAAAATAAAAAATTATAATATTTGACTTATTGATTTTATATACCAAAAAATTATAATTTTTATTATTTTGACTAAGAATCTTACAATTTTTCTTTATTAATTATTATATATATATATATATATATATATATATATATATATATATATATAAAGTTATGATGAAAGTTTGGATAGACAACATATTACCCAATTTCATTTCATGACAAATCAAATAGTGATATTTCAATTTATTTTATTTTAAGTATTTTTTATTGTATTTTATTTTTATGTATTCAATTAATTAAAAATCATTGACCTAACTAATAATAATTTAGCTATTAATGTCAAATTTGTTATTGTGTTGGTTTTGCTATATTTACTGTCTGTCCTATCCAATTGTTGCCACTTCTATGGGTAGTAGTGAAGGGTAAAGCTGATAGGATAGATAATTTAATATTCTCAGATTTTCATAATTAGATGACTAAGAATTGGAATGATTGTGCATCAAACATAACATATGGCTTGATTAATGCTAATATCAATCATATTTTTAGTTAAAACTTTTCCACACAAGACCAAAATATTCTAGTGATGTACCAAAGTCAATGATAATTCAAGTTGCCTATAGAATTACTAGGATCCTGGGTAATTCCTTACATTTTTCATGTATTCATTGAGAATAGACTTATATATGTTTTAATAATTAAGAGTGAAACATTTTTGAAAATTTTTTTCTTTTATTTTTTTTTGAAGGGTATAAGATTTATGAAAAAAAAATAGACAAAGAGAGAAAATATGCTTATACTAGGTAACCTAAAAAAAGGAAAATATTTTTGTTTGTATCTAGTTTAATTTTTTTTTTTGAAAAAATTAAATTCTATATAATGAACAAAATGGTTTGGATGCATTAGAAGTTTTAGTTTCATACTCTTGCAAAAGTAGTTAGCTTAATTTTTCATAACAGAATAACTCCATTAAAAAACAATTTTAGATGTAAGTATTATTCTTGAAGCAAAATCCAAAATGTAATCCAATTCAATTTTCTCCTAGGCTACTCATGGAAGCATTATGTATGAGTCATAAAAATGAAAGTAAGTTGCAGAAGAGATGGAAATAGACTTCTTAACCATTTTACATTACCACTTACTCTTGATGTCATTTAGATTTGTTTTATTGAACATATTTGCTAAGAAAAAGCAATGCTATTTGTAGAATACAAGATGGAGAAATATCTTCCTCCAAGAGATTATCTATAAGACTATCCAAATAAGAAAATTAAATCTATTAAAAGGGGAAAAAATAATAAAAACATGTTTCATTTTCTTATAATTGGCTGCCATTACATTTCTACCACGTAAGGTATGGGTCAAAAGGTCTACCAGGTCCCTCACTTAATTTTCCAAACTAACTTCCTACATATAGAAACAAAGGTAAAATCTTTACACTGTTGTAGACTTTAAAGTTGAGTAAAACTAAGAACTTGAATGGAGGACCTTTGTTTTGCTTCCTAATTGGCACCTTTCTTCAAAGAAATTTGGACACAAACATGAATTCTAATCTATATTACATCAGTCAACAAAGATTCCAAAATAGAAACATGCATGTAATATGACACAGACCCATAATAAATATTTGATGAAAACTCATCGATTAGAGGCATAACAATTGGATAATGAGGCCATAATTGGATGTTGATTTGGAAAGTGTTTCTTCTTTGTCCAAATTTAAATGACCCATTTGCTATTTAAGTTGGATTTTGACTTTTAATATAACAATGTGGGATGAAATTATTATAATTAATCTAAACAGAAGGCTAGCTAATTTAAAGTATACCTAATTTTAATTTTAATAGTTATTTTATTTTTTCAAAAAAAAAAATGAAAAATGTTATTAGTACATGTATTTGATGATGCCATTCCTTTTGTTGGGAAAATTTGGTTATAAAAAATATCATGTTATTTAATTTCCTTTTAAATTTGAAAACAATAACTTTTTTTTTTTCATTATCATAAGTTTGTTAGTTATTCATTCTACTTGTTAATTATTTGTATTCTCTATATCTTTTAATGATTTGATTTTAATATTAGTTAATATATTTAAATTTTGATGGTGATTATAATAGATGCTTAATGATAGGAATTCAACTACATGCTATTAACCTTAGATGGAGAACAAACGAAAGAACTGTTGGGTATAAAATATAATACATAATTATACTTTGTATCCTAAATTATTAAAAATTTAAAAAAATATACTAAAATCATTAATTGACTTTGAAAAAAATTATAAAATGATACTCTTGTATATAATATAACATTTCAAACCTTATCTTTCGTTGAAAATTATAAAAAATATGCTAACATTATAGTCAACTTAGACAAATCATAAACTAATACTTTTGTATGTAGCATAACATAAAAAAAGATCATCTTCTATTAGAGTTTTCAAAATAAAAAGAAAGAATTGTGATAGGTTGTGTCTCCTATGATTTGAACCTAGGATGGGTGTGTGGTGCCAAAAGACACAACCACTAGTCCAATTACCTTTGAACAATTATTTATTGTATTTGTTGAGTATTAAATGTGACTTGAATAAATAACTAAAAATAGTTTTTGATGGATTTTGAACCTATGACTTATAAATTGCAACTAAAGGTTGTGACCGATGGAAATGATTGTTATGTGTTAGTTATCAACTAATTACTTTATATGTTGTTTCACAATAAATGACAAAAAATAACGAAAAGTTCTTTCCTTAGCATTTAAACTCATGACTATCCAATGAATGGTTAAGATGTTAACCATTAGAACAAAGGTTTTTATTGGCAAATGGTCACCAACATGTCTATAAATATCAAGGGCTCATCATTTGTTTAAGAGATTAAAAAATTTTTCTTTCTTCTCTTGGTTCCTTAATTATTATATTAAGGATCTTTTTATCTATAACATTGCTACATAAATATTATAGACATTGCATAAAGCAATTCTAAAAATACACTAATTTCTTGAGGGCTTAATTTTAGTAGTGCAATCTACAATCAAGTATGCTTCATTTTATCTTGTGAGGGAATTTCCATAAACCTCTATTGGAAATTAGTGAGGGCAAATTTTTCCTTAAGGAAAGTAGCATTGAATGTACGGTTGGAAGCAATTATCTTTCAAATTTTAATATAGTCAAGAGTTTGTATCAATAATCTTAAGCAAAATTTTCCTATCTATGGCTAGAATGTTAAAAGAATTGGTTTCAAACTTTGTGAAATTAAAGAGGTTGGATGGAGGAAACTTCACACAATGGTAGAATAGAGTTCACTTTTTATTAGTGTCATTATAAGTAGCCTATGTTTTAAACACTACAAGACCAAAAGAGTCTGAAAATGAGACTATTGTTGATACTAGGAAGAGACAAAAATGGGCAATCAATGTTGAGATATGTAGGGGACACATCCTAAATACCTATTTACCTTAAATCAAGCTAATTTTTTGTATTTGTTGACAAAAATCACAACCCATAAATGGCTCATTAATATTACCATTCAAATTCATCTTACAAGTTAACCACTATAGCCTTGTTAGATACTAGTGCGTACTTGAACTATATTTTAGAAGGCCTTATCCCAACTAAATACTATGAGCAAACCTTGGAAGGACTCAAATCTACAAGTAACCATTCCCTTTGAATCTCATAGGCTTTTTGGTGCCTGTATATCTATTTAGGTACTACTATTAAAACTTTTTTTTTATTTTCATCAAAAACCTCTAGCAAAAGGTTATCTTAGTTACACCATTCTTTAACCTTATCTAGCCATTTCATGTCACACATCAAGGAATAACCACTACTAGCCTTGGTCAAACACTTCAATTCCAATTCATTTATAAGCCTTAAGTTAGAAACCTCAATTTCTTGAAACATATCTCAATTCAAGAATTTGCAAAACTCAATTTACTTCTTAAGACCAAAACATCTCAACTTCACCATCTCCAAGATGAGATCAATTTTAAAAATCTTGAACACCAATTGACAAAACCAATTCTTTAGGTGAAAATCCAATCCTTTGAAAACCACTATTTATTCCAAAGTACCATATGTCTTTTGGCACTATAAGCAACTTATGGTAGATTTACCATATGCTAAGCACTTTTGTGAGTGCCAAATCCCTACTAAAGCATGCCTAATTCAAATGCATCCATAGTTAGTGGAATATTGCAAGCAAGAAATCCAAGCCTTACATACTAAAGGTATCATGCGACCTAGTAAGTCACCCTGGAGTTATGCAACATTTTACATCAATAAGAATGTTGAAATAAAACATGACACTTCTAGGTTAGTTATCAATTACAAGCCCTTTAATCAAGCCTTGGAATGGATTAGATATATAATTCCAAATCGAAAAGACCTCTTCCAATGCCTTGCTAAGGCATTGGTTTATTCTAAGTTTGATCTAAAATATGGATTTTGGTAGATTCATATCAAGGAAGTAGATCAATACAAAATTGCCCTCTTTGTACCCTTTTGCCAATGCAAATGGAATGTAATGCCATTTGGATTAAAAAATGCACCCTCTAAGTTCAAGAGGATCATTAATGAGAATTATTCTCACTACTCTCAATTTTTAGTTGTTTATATTGATGATGCCTTAGTATTTTCATCCAATAAAGATCAACACATCAAGCATTTGACTATCTTCATAATAGTCACCTGTAAGCATGGCCTAGCCATTTCCAAGCCTAAGATCACTCTTTTTTAAACTAGGGTAAGATTCCTTGGTCATTATATCTATTGAGGTACACTTATCCCTATAGAATGATCAATCTAGTTTGTTGATAAAGTTTTAGATAAGCTTATTGGCAAATCTTAACTCTAAAGGTTCTTGAGAAGCCTTAATTATATCATAGACTTCTATCCCAAGCTCAATTTAGTTTGCAAGCCTTTACATGATAGACTAGGGAAAACTCCAATTCCCTGTTCTCCTAAGCATATAGCAATAGTTCAAGCCATTAAGCATCAAGTTAAGGAACTTCCTTATTTGCACATTTGAGATCCAAACCTACCAAAGATACTTGAGATAAATGTCTCAAAAATAGGTTATGGTGGGATCCTTAAACAAATTAGTGGTAAACAGAACAACTTGTTTGTTTTACCTCTAAGCATTGGAATGACTGTCAATAACAGTGTTCTATGATCAAAAAAGAAAATTTAGCAATTGTTTTGTGCATCTCCAAATTACAAAATGATTTACTTAATCAAAAGTTTTTATTTTACATTAATTGTCAAGTTACAAAATACATTTTGCAATACAATGTTCAAAACATTACATCAAAATAGATTTTTTCCCATTAGCAAGCAATTTTAAGCATTTTTTACTTTGACATTAAGTTTGTGAAAGGTAGTTTAAATTCTTTTGATTTTCTTACAAAAAAATTTTTGCAGGGCTTTTTACCACCTTAATGCCTCAAAAAAAGTTTACTGAGCCACTGTTCAAATTTTTAATCAAACCACTCAAAACATGGGCTCAAATCTTTGAAGAAGAAGCATTAGCCCAAGTAAAACCTTTAAACTCTTCAAGCTCCCACTATTCATCCTGACATTCAAATATCAGTCCCAAAACTAAAGCAACCCTTTTTTGCTTACCATCAGATGCTTATCAAACACTTAAGACCCAGTTAGCCTTTATCCACTATCATCAAAGCTTGCTTCCTCAAAGTAGATCAAGCCTGAAATAAGCCTTGTATTTTTTCTAGTAAGAACACCAAATAAGCAACAAGAAAAGAGGTGGTTAAGGTATCACCTACCCTTCTCTCAAATGAAGTGGTCACAATCTCATCATCCCCTCTCTCAAAATCAATTTCAAGAGGCAAAAAGGTGGTTGTTTTAGATACCCCTATATAAATTATTTTCCTAAGTAATGTTCAAGCAACTTCTAAAAAAGTTTTGCATTATATTATTAAGCCTTCTTTTCAAAACATTGAATTGATTGAAAAAGAATTCCTTGACACCAACCCTTGGGTTGTTTCCAACAAAATGTTTTCTTCAAACTAGTTTCACAAGCCTTAGGATTCATTAAAGCCCATATCATTCTATGAAACTATACTTATCAAAATTAGATCAATCAAAATTAAGTACCATTACCACCAAATTATCCAAGCCAAATTACCTACTTAATTTTTCAAATTATTTAGGTCCTTCAACTATCAAATTGGCCTAAATCACCAAGTGACCATAAAAAATTTCAAGCTAGCATTACTATCTCCTTAAGTGTCCTTCCCAAATTCAACTATTGGAATTACATATAAACATGGTTTAATGCTTTCTATTACTAAAATCAATCACATAGGGATTCTTGGATGTTTTTTGTTTTTGGGAAACCAAAGCTACCATTACCTTTCCTCTTTGGTTTAACCATTGGTGGAATTGGTTTGGTCCAACATTTGAAATATTTTTCGACTCAATTTAGGAAGTTTTCAATATCCTCCAATCAAAATTTTAGCCCTAAATTAACTAAGCTTCTTTTTGTCAATTATTACAATTTTCTTATATTTTCAAGCTACCTTGGATTTATGCATGGGAACTTTAGATTAGGGATGATCCTTTTAGAAGGAGTACAATTCTTGGCCAAATCTACAAGGGCAAATTGTTGAAATAATTTTCTGCTACTTAATAGCAGAAAGCTCACAAGCATGGTATCCTGCAATGGCTTTTTTAAAAATCTCTAGCAAACCAACAACATTGAAGCAAGCACCTCTTAATTCTTGCAGCAAAAGACACGTGTAAATGCCCTCCTAGCTAGAGCAAAACCAAGCATGAATATCTGATTGTATTGATAGATATTCTCTAATAAGCTCAGCAAGCTGTGGATGCAGTTAAGTTTAGCTTGTCATTATCATATGATCCTTTTTAGAATCATGATCCAAATGAAGATGTTTTTGTCCCCATCCACATCAAGCACAATAATGAAGGCAAAAAGCAAAGGTGAAATACTTTTATTAAGGGTGAAAGGACAAAAGCAGAAGGAATCTTTACTTTTACACAAAGTTAAAGCAAAAAGCATCTACATTTTTGAAAAGAAAAAGAATCTACTTTTTAAAAAGCAAAATCATTTGCCTTTCATTGAAAGTAACCTTGTCTTCAAGCTTCAAGCATCTTATCAAAATCCTTTGGGAATAAGTTCTACAAACCTTAGAAAACATTTTAGGAGGAAGTCCTCCTTGAACAAAATCATATCCTTTGTAAATGTTTTCTTATCCTTCAGTAGCTCTTTTGTAAGTGTTCTCTTACTTTACTCTTTTCAACTTGTAAGGGGCTCCCGAATAGGAAATTCCTAAGCTATCCTTCAAATGTCTATGTATCTTTAATACATGCTGATGAATTTCAATATTCTCTTTAATGCATGCACCAAGGTCTCATTTGATTGTTTTCAAATGCATATTTAGTATATTGATTGGAAACTAGTACCAATTCAAGAGACTTATGTCCAAGCGACCTTTGGTATAACAATGCCACATACCGGATAAATTTATCCTTCATTTGCATCATCATACATTCTCATATAGAGTCTCTATCTCGTAAGATCCTTGCCCTGATTGGTAGGCTTTTAAAAAAAGAAAAAGCTTTTAAAAGAAAAGAAGCTTTAAAAAAAAAAAAAAAGAAGCTATCCTTTGTAAATATTTTCCTATCTTGTAATCTAGTAGTCCTTCTATAAGTGTTCTCTTACTCTTTTCATCTTGTAAAGGGATTCTTGAATGCGAAATCCCTATGTTAGCCTTTAAATGTCTATGTATCTTTAATGCATGTACTAAGGTTTGATTTGAATGTTTTCAAATGCATATTTAATATATTGACTAGAAACTAGTGCTAGCTCAAGAGAGTTATGTTTAAGTGACCTTTGGTATAACAATGACATGTATTGAATAAATTTATCCTTTATGAACATCATCATGCATTTTCATATAGAGTTTTTATGCTATAAGATCCTTGCCCTAATTGGTATCAAGGCCTAATATTGTGTTCTTTTTGTGACAAATGAGTAGGTATAGTATTCTTGTTTTACAATGGTCTGTTTCATCTTGTTTAGTTATCAAGGGGAGAAACCAAGTGTGAGTACAGTATAAAGGGGAGGATATTGAATGAATATGGTCCTAATAATAAGTACCAAGGGTAAGGTAGTGAGACCATTAGTCGGCCCTAAGACATAAGTGAAATCTTTATTCTTAAGCTCCATTTAAGGAGAATCCCTATAGCAACTTAGTGAGGAAAGGCATACCCTTACACCAAGTTACCATGTCTACTATGTCTATGTCTTTATCCGTAAGTCACATGTACCCTTCTGAGTCTATTACTAAGAACAACATATCTTAGGAAGAGATCTATATAGAAACCTCAAACCAAGTCATAGACTATTGAAGTAGTATGAGAAAGTACCTAGTAGGATAAATTTTAGGATAAATCTCTTTAATATCATTCATTCACATCTCATTCTTCCTAGATTAGTTGCATTAGATAGTACCCAAAATTTGTCAATGAGCTAAATCACTTGTATAATATAGAAGAATTAGAAATTTTAGAAAGCTAGTTCTTAGTTCAAGTCCACTTTTTATTGTTCAAACCACCTCCTTTAGAGAATTTTAGTAACTTTGGGCTCATCTTGATGAATCTTCACATTTTGAGTTAGCACATCAAGACAAAAAGAAAAAGTAAGCATCTCCATAATAGACATTCATCGAAGTGGCTAGTTGAGTCATCTGTGTCTGTAGATCTTGGATGGTTGAGTTGATTTTCTACTGGAATTGAATATTCTGATTAGCCAGTTGCATGGTGTGAGTTGTTAGGTGCATCATCACATCCTCTAAAGATGACTCAAACCTATGTAGAGGTGGTTGATGTGTCTGGCCATGTGGTTGCTGTTGGTGCTGACCTTGCCTGAATCTCCAAGGTGGCTGTCTTGGTTACTCTTGTGATTTTGATCCTGAGTTCCCATACCTAATGTTGTGATGATTGCACCACCCTAGGTTGTATGTGACTGAGTATGGGTTGTATCAAGGTTGATTTTCCTGTTGATATGGCCTTCCATGATATCCTCCGGCTGCAAGGACTTGATCTTGTGACTCCTTTGCCAATGTTGGGCATGAGGTAGTAGGATGCCTTGAACTTGCACAAATACCACAAACTTGGCTCCTGGGGGCAAGTTGAGAACCCCCTTGGCCTAGTTGTTGTTGACCTATAGCCAATCTCCTTACAAGTGAGGTAAGTTCGTCAAGACAGTGCTCCACTCTTTGATGATCTTGACAGGTGGCCGATACTTTGTGTACTCCTTGAGATGGCACTGTGGCCCTCATGCTGAATTGTTGGGAATTCATTGCCATGTTTTCAATTAATGCTCGAGTGGCCTAGGGTGTCTTATCCATCAGTGTGCCACCACTTACTGCAATGATCATGCTACAATCCATCGATAGTAGACCTTCATAAATGTATTAGATCAAAAGCTGTTCTGATATCTGGTGAAATGGACAGCTCACACACAACTTATTAAACCAATCCTAGTATTCATAGAGGGTCTCACCATTAAGCTGTCAGATCTCATAAATCTCTTTTTGGATGGCAGTAATACACAAGGTAGGAAATAACTTTTTGATGAAGGGCTTTTTCATGTCATTCCAACTCCAAATGGCCTTAGGATGGAGATAACAAAGCCAATCTTGCATAGCTCCCTCCAAAGAAAATGGAAATGCTCAGATTTTGACATGGTCCTCAGAGGTTCTTTGTAGTCTCATTGTCGAATAGACAATATGAAATTCCTTAAGATGTTTATGGGGATCTTCACCTACAAGGCCATGATATTTAGGCAACAAATGAATGTGTCTAGATTTAAGTTCAAAGTTAGCTTTAACACCCGGATACTAAATAAATTGAGGTTGGTAATTGATATTGGGTGTTACTAGCTCTTTCAAAGTTTGATTGTTATTTCCATTATTCCTAGCCATGTTGTTATCCCTAGCTAGCTTCAATTCTTGATATTCTTCCTCAATGAATCTAGATGACGATAAAGTGGGTAGAACTGATGATGATCGTGCAGTCCTATGACGTCTACTCCATGTTTGTTCTATTTTTGGGTTGAAATCAAACAAGAAATTGCTAGATGACCTAGTTATACACTATGCAAACCATGCAAAATAAAGTTGAAACAAGGATAAAATAGAGTTGAACAGAACAAGAGCAAACAACCAAGAAATGCAATTGACTAGAACAACCTTAAACAATTTAGAGTAGCCAAGCCAATCTGAAAATGGAATGTATAACAACTAAAAAAATGAAACAAGGAAAAGTTGGAAGGAATGGCAACAAAACCAGCAAAATATATCCAACACTAATTAGAAACTTAAATAAATAGACAAATTAAAGCTAAATCAATAGAATAACCAAGGAATAAACTAAAGCAAACATGAATCAATTAACATTAACGAGTAGAAAGTGAAAAGGAGAGTCAAAAGAAAGTTTATGCTGGTTAGACATTGGCAAAAGGCCATATGAGGTAGCTAAGGAAGAAAAAGAACCAACTAAGATGAATTATCCTGTCTTGAAATTGATGTTCTTCCCCTCCTTCTTTAGTCATGACCAGTAGTAAGAAACCTACAATAGTGGTTAATTATTTACAAATAAACAAGAAAAGGTCATAAACACCTTGGTTCCCCGACAATAGTGCCAAAATTTGACAAATTCAACTGTCGTATCGGTCAAATTAATTCTTATGGTGGCCTGAAGGCTTGTAGTTAGTGGTATGACCCTAGTCATTTCCCAATGAACCAATGTATTTTTTTAGACTATATGGCATGAAACTAACTTTAGTAATTCTTGAACCTTGATAACCTATCCTTGATTCCTAAGGTTACAGGAATGTATGTCTAATTGGTTAGCCCTAGTCCTAACTGAGATCTCACACTAGATGACTTTGCACTCCCTAAAATTTTTAGATGATTACCTAGATTTAACTACTATGACTCATGAAGAACTCGCTATTGTGCGATTATCATACAATCTAACTAGTCTAAACACTAGAGTTTACTAACTTTAGTAGAAAATGTCCCCTTAATCTCATCCTAAGTGTGACTCAAGTTACCAATTAGTAGCTCTTAAGACACTACTTAACTCACCCAAAACCAATTGGTATTATCACTTAAGGAATCTTGTTAAGTGACTGAATAAGAAAATGGCTAGAATGAGAAAACTAGAATTTATTCATTCAATGATAAAACATGATCTCTAGGTATGTGAGTTCAAGAACCCCAGAGTTAAAATGATTTACACAATCATGGAACAAAGGAAAAGAGAAATGGAAAATGAGAAAATGAGTTGTTTCCATCTGTCCTGCCCCCATTTTTTTAGCCCATAACCATCCATTTTCTATGTTTGTTCACCACCTCTTCATCTTCCTTGCAATTAATGCTCTTTTGGCCATTCATGATCCCAAGGTTGCAGCATGTCATGAGGTTATTCTCTCCTTCCCAATGCAGCCCATGCTTGCCTCTTCATCTTCCTTGCAATCAATGCTCTTTTGAGCAGTTCTTATTTGCCTTGAAACTCTTCCCACCTTCTTGAATGGATTAGTCATCAACTTGGAAAATAATCCCAAGTGGTTTGGACATGATTCCAGGCACTGAATTCGGATGGTGAAGTATCATGGCCCAAAACATACAAATCAGCCCAGTTTTCTACTCCATGGAGGCTTGCTGAACTTCACCCATGCATCACTCCATTGAGATGGCCTTATCTTCTTCTGTTGCCTTCACAAGAGTTGTAGCTCTTCGATTCAGCTTTCCAATGACTCAAATTTCGCAGCTAAATTCCTTTCTGTTTATGAGAAATGGCTGAAAAACTAAGCAGTGCATGACTGATCTGCTTTGTCTAGCACCCCTCTCGTGATCAGAGTTCAATATGTTGCCTTGTCCAATTGGTTCGGAATTTGCACATGGTTTCTTTATGGAAGTTGTAGCTAGGTCTCTTAGCTATCCATAGAAATTGGTTTCACTAAAAGGAACCTCCTGAAACCTAAGAAATAGTCAAAGTACGTAAACTGCACAAAAATTGAATTTTACTAGATTTTTCTAATAATTAGGCATATGGACAACTAAGTGAGAAGTCAATCAAATTACATCACCTAAACTATCAAACATGCATAAAATATTAAGTATGAGGCAAAATATTATGCAAAACTTGGTTGTTATCAATGTACTAGAGTTAATGACAATTTAAGATGCCTCTAAAATTACTAGGATCTTGGGTAATTCCTTGCTTGTTTCATGTATGCAAAAATAATATGCTTATTTGTGTTCAAACAATTAAGAGCTCAAATATTTTTTAAATGTTTATTTTTTTAAAAGTTATAACATTTATGGAAAAAGTGGACAAAGAGAGAAAATATGCTTATGTTGAGTAACCTTAAAAAAAGGAAAATATTTTTGTTTGTATCTAGTTTAATTTCTTTTAAAAAATTTTAAATCCTATATGATAAACAAATTGGTTTGGATGTGTTAGAAGTTTTGGTTTCATGCTCTCACAAAGGTAGTTAGTTTAGTTTTCCATAATAGAATAACTCCTTTAGAAAATGGTTTTAGATACAAGCATTATTCTCAAAGCAAAATTTAAATTACAATCCAATCCAATTTTCTCCTAAGCTACTCATGGAAGTGTCATATATGACTCATAAAAATGAAATAAGTTGCTGGAGAGATGCAACCAAATTTCTCAACTACTTTGCATTTTCACTTGCTCTAGATGTCATATAAATTTATTCTGCTGAACATGTTTGCTTAGGAAAGCAACATTATTTGTAGAATACAAGAAGGAGAAATATCATCCTCTAAGAGATTGTTTGCAAGACCATCCCAATAAGAAAAACAAATGTATTAAAAGGGGAAAAAAATGCTAAAACAAGTTTCATTTTTTCATAATTAGTTGCCAATACAATTCTACCATGTATGATACAGGTCAAAGAGTCTACAAGGTCCCTTAATTTTCCAAACTAACTTCCTACTAGGTCCCTTAAATCAATTTTCTCTTCCAATTTCTATTGTAACATTTCCAATTGTCAAAAAGGAAATTGGCAAATGCTTGAAATTTGCTCCATTGTTTTTGTTTTTTGTGGACTTATGCCTAATTTCTTATATAGATATGACAAGACCCTTAGTCTAGATGTTAACTTCAATCTCTTGCATTTGTGAAACTAGTCATGCATCTACATGGCAAGAAATACCAAACACAACTTTCTAATGGTCATGTGCTTCATAAACTATAAATAGTAATTCACTGGGGCTAAGAACCCAAAAGAGACAAAGGAAACTAACTTAGCAAAATATTATGGAGTAGACTAAAGTTTTTAATATTAAAACAAGAAAACATAATCTATATATAAAAATGACATGCAACAAATTCAGAAAAATTTCTAGCTCTAGTGATGTTGGTTACTAGAAAACATAACAAACAAAACTTATATTTGTTGGCACCAAGTAAAATGATATAGCAGAGTGGATCCTCTAGCTTAGTTTCAACATAATACTAAAAATGATTCATATTTAGGCACACAAAAACACTATTATCTTTGTGTTAGAGTTAGACTCCCTCCCTGCTTTTATGCTCTTTGTCTAAAATGTCCATGTCTTTGAAATTAATTTTACAACCAAAAAAATTTTGATGGTTCCCTTGAATTTTGTCTCTATACTAGCTTGAATAAAGTAGCAAGTACCAAATTCAACAAGTTAGGGCTAAAAAAAAAAAGGTATTATAGGTTTAATTAGTTAATGGGAATTCTCCAAAATTTAACCCTAAATCCCTCCTCTTCATTTCATAGCACTAATGCAAATTCCTTTACAATAATTCCATCCTTTTTAACTTATAAATCATAATAATTATGCTAAAAATAACATCAATTTGCACACAAGAAAGCATATTCTCAAACTACTTGTAGGCATAGGCATCATGACCATAACATTTAATTTAGTTACAATTGCTAATCACTCACACATGCTTATCCTTCCAATTGAAAACATGAATTTATGATCTGGACTGATTTTTATACATCCCTAATAAAAAAGCTAATTGATACTTTGACAACCCAAGAAAAGTCTAAACCAAAACTAAGGCACCTAGAGTAGTTGATATTATTGCTCAACCATTGACAATATGGTCAAAAAATTTAGTGAAAAGAATTAGAATTAGAAATCACATTCTAATAATAACCAAATAAATCACTCAACGAAATAGTAAAGCAAACAAGAAGTTTGAAAAAGGATACATAAGTAAGAGCCATGAGCAAATGTGTTAGCCAACACAACTGTAAACATTTAGGCCTATGACGTAGTGAGAGTCAAACTAATACATTAAAACCACTAGCAAAACTTTATCATGGGATAGTCAAAATTCAATTCCCATGTAATGAATCATCCAAAAAATGAAAGATAAAAAAAGGGACACATAATAATTTGTGGGAGAGTTTACTTAAAGAAAAAACATAAGCATAAATGAGAGAAATTGAAAACTTAAATGAAAGACCATTGTTTTGCTTCCTAACCGATGCCTCTCTTCAACAAAATTCAAATATAGACATTAATTCTAATCAATAATAAATCAATAAACAAAGATTCCAAAATAGAAATATGCGTATAATAAAACATGGACCCATAAAAAATATTTGATGAAAACTCACAGATTGGAGGCATAACAAGTAGGTAATGAGGCCAAAACTGAATGTCAATTTGGAAAGTGCTTGTTCTTTGTCCAAATCTAAAGGGCCTATTTGTCATTCAAGTTGGATTTTGACTTTTAATAGAATAATGAAGGATAAAATTATTACAATTAATTTAAATAGAAAGCCAATTAAATTAAAATACACCTAATTTTAATTAAAATAATTATTTTACTTTTTGAAAAATAAAATTAATGAAAAATGTGATTAGTGCATGTATTTGTTGGGACCATTCCTTTTGTTGGGATAATTAGACTATAAAAAATATCAGGTTATTTAATTTCTTTCAAAATTGAAAACAATAATATTATTTTTTTATTATCATAAGTTTGTTAGTTATTTGACCATTGTTAATTGTTTGTATTCTCTCTATCTTTCAATAATTTGCTTTCAATATTAGTTAATATATTTAAATTTTGAGGGTGATTATGATAGATGCTTGATGATAAGAATTCAATTACAAGCTATTAAGCCCAAAAGGAGAACAAATGAAAAGAAAACTCTGGTATAAAATATAAAGCATAATTATAATTTATATTTGAGATTATTAGAAATTTTAAAAAATTATACTAACATTATCAATTAGCTTGGACAAAAATCATAAAAGGATACACTTGTATGTAATATAGCATCATAAACCTCATCTTCACCATGCAACTCTAGTATCTCTCTCTTCCTTTCATTTCATTTTTAGAATGTTGGTATTGTAAATGTTGAAGTATTTAGTTGTTTAACAAGAACTTTTACTCACCTTAAAAATATTAATTGTGTATAAATACGATTATTATGGAAGTTTAGATAGATGACATAATGCCTAATTTTCACATTATATTGGTGATGGTAATTAAACTAACTCATAATTTCCCAAAAAATATATCAAACAAAGCTTTTATTAGATGACATTATGCAAGAACAATATACAAGAGTGGATCCTCAAGCTTAGTACCAACCATATACTTGAAAATGTTGAATTTCAAATACAAAAGTACATTATTATCTCAATATTGACTCCCTCCCTACTTATATGCTCCAACATCTACCTTCTTTCTTCACTCTTATGCATCATCTCCAAGACATTGTGAGAAACAATGATAATGGTAACACCTAAAATATTAGCAAATACTTCTAGTACGTTGTCATAAATGAAATAAATTATGAGATTGACAAAAATAATTTTAGGGATGAAACATTCTTACAATGATGATAGAGTTTGAGATAGAAAAATTGATAGTGCCATAAGTGTGAAAAAGCATAAAACAACCTTCTAATCAGCTAAATATGAAATGGAAATGTGTGTTGCCAATATGAGAAGAGAATCATGTGTTGGAGTGAGGACAAAAGGAAAAAAAAATGAGAATTTCTCCACCACCTAAAGTTTCAACACATAAATAAGGGAGAAGATTAAAAGAGACAGAATTAATTCAAACAAGCTTTTGATGGCTAAAGTCAACCAAAATGGCCATGACATGAACTTAATAGGAGTCCAAAACAAATCAAGAATGAGTAAATGGTACATGCAATCCTTATGATTTGCCAATTCTAGGGGAATTGGAGGTGAGGGAAGAAGTTCTGAGAAAAATTAGATATTTTCAATAATAATAAAGTTTTCCATGTAAAACTAATAGTTAGCACGGTGGCTATTATTCTCCTCCACCTTAGAATCAGTTGGGTCTAAACAATTGAATCCATTTCATGGTGGGAGAGAAAAAGTTTCATAAGGAGAAGAAAGAGAAAGCTTATGAAAAATTAGGAGATAAGGGTTGTTGCCAATTTATAATCACCAAAATTTGTATGCTGTGCTAGAAAAAAACTGTAGCTATTGTGTTAGAAAAACTGTGAGTGTTGTGCCAAAACTGAGAGGAGAAAACAGTTGTTGCACATGAAACTCAAACATGTCTTTGGTAGCTTGAGAAAAATAAAGAAAAGAAAATGGTTGCTACACTTATTTATAAAAGGCCTACTTATAATCATGAAAAATTATTTGTTTGTAGTAGGAAACATGGAATTAGTGTGCCAGAAAAATTAAAAGGAGTGTTATATGTGAAACTTTTTGTTATACTAGCTAATAGGGCTATAGAGCTCTTATGATGTGACAATATAAGAAGGCAACTTATCACATTACAATATTATAAATGTACTTGACTCTTATATTTAATAACTTTTTTACTTTTGTTCCTCAATTAGTCTAAAATCATGATGATAATAATAATTTATAAGTTATTGTGTCACCTTTTTAAATTAAATTCAGGTCTTTGGTTCAGTATTAAAATTTGTTTCATTTATATATGTGCAATATAATTGTTGTTTAAATAACAAAGATTCAACTTGGTCACTATATGACCATATTTTACTTGATGCTAGTAGGCAAATTGAACACGTAAAATGTAGTAGTGCCTAAGACACCATGAATAAGTCAGAAAACATCAATGCCTAAACACATTTCTCATCTTGTTTACATAAACAATATAACATTTTGATAACCAATTTGAAGATGTTTTTTTAGTTGTAAACTTTGCAATAGATGTGGAACTTTATAATTATTATTGCAATATTTTATGATATTGATTATCAATTTTTCTTATCTCAAAAAATAAATCACAACTACTTTTTTTTTTAAGATAACATAAAAATTAAAATAACAAATTTTAATATTTGAGTTATTGATTTTATATACTAAAATATATAATTTTTATTATTTTATCTATACATTTTATGATTTTTTTTAAAAAAAAATAAAACAAATTTATTATTTATTTATTATTCTATTAACTATATGTATACGAGTATAAACACAATTCATATGTGCATCATTTCTTCTATATATATTATGTAAATCAATAATATATTTAATTTATATAAGTTTTTTTTTATATATATATATATATATATATATATAAAGAGAGAGAGAGATAATATTAAATTTGACTTATTTATTATATATATAATAATCTATTTTATTTTTAATATTTATAATATATTTAAAAAATTATATACATATATACATACACATATTTTTTTTGTTACATATTGTTAAAATAATATAAATATATAATATATATATAATATATGAAAAATATGTATTAGTATACATAATATATAATATACAAATATATAATATATGAAAAATATATATTAAATAATAATTTTTTTATTTATTATAAATTAATAAGTTAATATACAACAAAAACTTAATAATAAGATAAAAATTAGTATAAAAATAAAAAAAATTATATATTTTTTATTCAAACTAATATAAAAAAAAATAAAAATTTCACCTATTATACTATATGTTAAATAAAAAATTAGTTTTTTTTTTGAATTGACTGGTTAACTTATAATTGAAGTGAAGTGATAAGAAAAAATTAGTATCAAAAATAAAAAATATATACTATAAAAATAAATTAAAATATAAAAAATATAAAATAAATAAAATAAAAATGATTAAAAATAAAAAATTAATTCTTAAATAATAACTTATCAACTTTCAGATTAACTTGAAGCTTAGCCAAAAACAATCTAAATGTAACATGATTCAAAAGTAATTTGACTCGGAATAATTCTACTTGATGTCTCATGTGGACACATTTATTTTATGAGTAAGGGTAGTACTTACAAATTTGATAGGGAGGATTATGTTAGGTTGCCACAAAGTTGGTTGTGCCATTACATTAAATTTACAAAAGAGCAAACTCTATGTTACCTAGCAAGAGTCACCACTCACTTATATGACTATATAAGACCAAATATATGTTTAATTCCATTAAATACTCTGATAAGGAATCAAACTCATGACTTTTTCTTAGGATAATCAATCCTTTTATTACTTAAAATCCACTAATAGTAAAAACTACTTTGATAAGGACTTAAACTCATGACTTACATGAATAGCAACAAAATACAAACCCATATAAGGTATTTCTCTACTTTAAATTTTAAGGACCCATTCCAAAACAAATGGATCTAACTACAAACTCTATTTTTTTTAATGAGATAATTATATTTTTAGAGAACTCTTTCATTAGGAAGGCACATTCAATAGCAACTCTAATTGATACAATTCTTGGTTCACCATGGTACTACTAGTACAAATTGCAAACATAGGCTTTCTTTCCATGACTTCTAATATTCCTCTTTTATTAACCCAATGCTATATAGAATAACCTAAACATAATTCTGTGGCTTACAAAATATAGCCTCAAAGTTACATCTTAACAAAGAATCAACATAGAAGGCGATTAAATAATTAATTATTATTACCACCAAGCAGTAAACCCTAGTTAAAAACAACATCACCATAATTGAATAAAATCAATCCCTAATTTAAACAATAAAAATGTGCATTTGAAATACCTCCCAAAGAATTTTATAGAAAGATAAAAAAAAACAAAAAAAACATCAATTTGGTAGTAAAGGGGATGGATTTAGAATCATACCTTTAGAATTGAGCTCATTATGCTGGGCTTCAAGGCAATTGAGGTTATCATTCTTCTGGCAAACAAGCAACTGAAGCTCATGGATGTGCTAGAGATAATATTATATGAGCCCCTCTCCTTGCTTCATTATTGTAACCTTGGTAAAGCACATATCCTCTCTAATCGCCAATTTTGGCTTCTTTGTCTCTACCCCTAGAACAACCATTATTATAAAGTAGATGTTTTTTCACCATTAATTTTACAATTTCAAAAGCAAATTCACTCAAGTAATTTTTGTATCAAGTCCTTTTCAAACCATTAAATTTGACTTCTTCACTATAGTTTCTTGGTTCGCAAAGAGCTTGTGGCTTCTGTGGATTTATATCATAGAGGGAGAAAGAAACAAGGAATTAGGATATCTTTGAAAACAAGTTAGTTGTAATATGTTTTGGGCTTGTGTCAGTGTCTTGGATTGATATTTGGGCCTTAGTTCATGTTTTGGATGAATAAAATTGGGCTTCATTTTTAGCCCTTCTCAAAGGATTGAGATACAAAATAATTTGGGCCATGATTTGTAATGAAAGTCTTGAAAGTTTGTTAATTTGTTGAACCAAGTGGGCCATATTGTAGGGGTAAGTCTAATAAGTATATAAGTGGTAATTTCTTAACTTCAAATCTAGATAAAGATGGTATAATAATTTATAATAATTCTAGTTGCTATCTTAATGGTATAATTTAAGGGTCTTTTAAATAAATTAATTTTTAACTACAATTAAATTTTTTTTTTTTTTAAATTTTCTTGTTATGTTATTGATATATAAGATCAATTGCAGAGAAAAACATAGTCATTGGAGGATTATATTATTTTGTCTAGCAAACTAATTAGCCAAAGATTCTAAATATGTTTCGTACTTGCATGCCAAGTAAGCAATAACAAAAGCTTTCTTTATTAGAGAGAAAAAGGAGTTTTTCCTTAAATAAAAATGATAGGGTGGTGGCAGAAGAAAATTCTCTATTGCCATGGCTTGTTATTATCTTAGTTATCTTGTGTTGGTAAAAATGACAAATCTCTTACCTTTTAATGAATTCTTTACCATGATTAGCCATATAGAAGTAAAGATGGCAAAGGTTTAGATGATTGTTATCCTTCTATCACATTTTTTTGTTTTGCATCTCAAAAGTGCAAGGGTGCAATCAAATATACATCTTTGTTTAAACAAGAAGCAACCAAACATCTTAATTCATCAATTGTTTATATTCATGCTTGGAGTTTAATCTAGGTTGGCAGTTGATCCCAACTTTGGGAAAACTATGATCCTTATTTGAATTATGGGCATAATTATGTTAGAAAACACATTAGTTACTTGTCTATGTGAAAAATTTCTCTCAATTGAAATGATTGTTAACAATAGGTTGATTATGAGTACTTGATGCAAATTAAATGGATATGCCTAACTAGTTAACTTAGCTCAACCTTTAAGTCACTTTTGAGGCTTCCCATCCACTAATTGTAAGTTTAAGTGGTTAGAAAACTCTTATTAACAAGGCAGTATCTTTTATAGTCAAGTTAAAGAGGGGAATAAGGTGGTTTTAAGGGAGAAAATGGGAAAAGGAAAAGCTTTGGGTCAGAGAGATGACAACTTCTTACAAGGAGCACAAGAAATTTAAAGAATAAACCCCTTAATGGTCTCTTTGAAAGAAGGAATTAATGACTAATACTTGGATAGGTCATGTGATGACAACATATTTGGTTATACTATTTGGTAAGAATTCAAATCATCACTTTGAAAAAAAAAAAAAAAGATTCTTTGTCCTTTTGTTACCATATTTGCCCTTTTACTTTATATGGAAATAAGGGTTATAAACTCATTTTTTTTGTCACATTTTTTAAAGTTCATTTTGTATTATTTTTTATTGTGACACTTTTTATCATTTTCCTTTCTTTTCCACATGTTCTTAATAGTATGCCCACATTTTGCAATTTTAGTAAATGACAACGAGTTTGCCATGTATATACATCTTTGCATTTACCCAATTATGACCTATGATAAGATACAAATTATCCAATTAATTTTGTAATAACAAACAACACTTATTGTATATATTGGTATTGACCTAACACAAACTTCCATCACTACCCAAGATATATATTTTTCTTTCCACCCTTTAAGTTTTTCTCCCCACACATTCACTAAAGATATTGATACCTTTTTTAATCTCCTTATACAAATGGGTAGACCTAACTACCCATATGGTTATAGAGCCAATAACCACTCCTTATTTAATTACTGGGTTAATATTTTTACTAAAAGTGACCTTAGACTTATCTAAGCTAATTAATTGGCCTAACGCCTATAATTACAAATGTGTATAGATTCTCTTGGAATAAAACATGATAATTGTTTTCAAGTAATTACAACTCAAAACAAAATGAGAGTAGTAAACTAAAATTTACTTGGTGCAAATGTATATCTTATCTTTTCCTTTTCTTTGGTTGTATATTTTATCATCGTTAAAATATTTTTCAACATAATCCATGCCTAATTAAGTTTAAGGGGAAATTTATTTTAACCTTTTTTTTAAGTGTTAAAAATAATTCAATATAAAATGTTAAAAAATAAATTAAAAAAGTATGGTATTTTTTTATGATAAGTTATTTTGATTCACCAAAAAATGTTGGTCAAAATAATAAACGCATAAATTTATTATTATTATTTTTTTTTACAAAATTCAATGAAATTTAAGTTTGAATACTATCTATCATTTAGAGTAGAAAATTATGAAAATGAAATTAAATTTTTATTTATATAGCTTGTAGTATGTTTTAATGGATTTTGATCAAATACAATAATAATAACAATAACTTTAACCTTAAATTTAAAAAGGTTTAATCAAATTAATATATATATATATATATATATATATATAAGGATAGAATAATTCACTTAAAAATGAGAGAGAGGAAAGAAAAGGGATAAATACGAAACAAAAAGACCATGAACTCACCACATAACCCAAGGCTATAAAAAATGAATCCATCTTGAAACAAAAAAACCATCACATAAGCACCACAAATCTACAACAAAGGAGACCAATTGGTAAAGACCAAGCCCATAACACTACCCACTCATCTCTAAGTTCAAAGTCCATCTAACAAAGTTACTAGGCTTAAGAGTCGACAACCATTGATTTGATGGCCTATAGCCATTAAAAGATTACAATGGGACCACCTAATCTATTTTCATGAGGCACCCTTCTTGTAAGAACATTTAACTATAATAGTGTAACTCAATATTACAAATATGATTATATATTTACTGCATTTTTTCCTTTCTTAATAGGTAAAAATTAAAAAAAACAAATATCCAACTTAAGTACTGATCACAATAATTTGCAAAAACAAACTAAGTAATTTTAGTATGTTAAAAAATGATCGGTTGCATTATGAATTGGTTATTTAAATTATAATTTTTACAACAATGGATATAAAGGTGAACTTTTAATTTCATGGTTTAGTATAAAGAAACTTGTGTGAACATGTTTATGGTATTTTTTTAATTTCATGAGTCACATTCAAGTTAAGCAATAGTTCTCAGACAACTAAATTCTTGCTTTTAATGAAATCAACCAAAGTTGTGGCCATTGACATCAACATGGAGGATGTACATATAGGAGTATATATGTGGGATTTAATAATAGGTAAATAGCCATTATCACTCGAAACAAGCACAACCTTTTAGCCGTGTCTAATTGTTCAAAGTTTCCAACTTTTCTTGTACTATGGTGGTAGATTATCCAATAGAGGAGTTCTAATCTAGAAGCTCGTTGTAAGAATGCATCCAAAAAAAAAAAAAAACCATGTGCATGTCTTTATGCACTAGTAGGAAGCACTAATAGAAACATCACACCTTTGTCAAGAATTGATGGTAAGTTAGACATATCATCCTATCTAGCACTCTTTGATGTTGTAAATATCTCTAAAGAATATACATACATCCATTATAGTTGATCTATAAGAAAGCAACCTAAACTTCTATCCAAATTTTCTACTCTCATACTTTTACCAAGGCTGCCTTTTTGATTTTGAAAAGATATTCAAATTAGAATGGACAAATTTGTATTTCAAAATGTTGGCTTGCTAAATAAGTGTACATCATCATTATATCACATCAAATTTTAGTAATTAGCTTAGTGTATGATTGAGTTTCTTCTTTTTTACTAATTGTTCGAGAAATGTTTGAAGGCTCGTAAATAAGCAAAAGGGAAAAAGAAATAGAAGAATATAAGGGTGACAACTGAGATAATTGTAAGACTGATATTTTGAAAGTTCAAAACTAATAATTACTTTCCTTGCGTATAACATTAAGGCAATGTAATTAACATCAATTATTAAGAGGTTAGAATAATAAGATAAGAATATGAAGGGACTCTTTCATGGATGAAATTACAAATTTCTTTCTAGTCAAGCAAATTGGCCCCCATTGATTAAAAATAAAAAAAAAATAAAAGTTGCAAATTGACCTGAAGCACTACAAGAAACAATAAAGGAAGTGGAATAGCTAGTCAAAATGCAACCAATGGTGGCATACACGACCACCATATCCCAACATGAAATATCACCATGTGTCCATCTTATCCTTTTTCCCAACTTTTTCCATCTTGGCATGGGCCCCTTTAGGCCATTAACTTTCCCTCTCCCCAAATGCTCTTTAAATAATGCTCAAAACACCAAGAAATTATTAAAGCAAAACCCATCACAAACTCTTATTTCTTTATAGATTAATAAAACTTGGAAATAGCTATTAATCTCCTTCATTTAAGACCCATGATGGTCCAACCATAGGCCGCCTCATCTGGCACCCATAAAGATAAGTTGAATCATTGGAAAAGCTCCTTTGCCTCATCGAACTGGTGGACCCCTCTCTTTGGTTGGCCTTAGAAATTGACTACATTGTTTATGAGGATGAGGTAGACAATGATGTCCTAGGGAAAGAAGAGATTAGCTGAGGTCATGATTAAATTGACCAAATCTCGATTTGCTCTAGGATGCTTCTTAGAGGAAAAGGCCAAGAAGTTCTGCATATTGATTGCCGACATTTTGTTTCACAATGCCATGTATCACTCCTTGATCACCAACTGCCTTGTCGTTAAGTTTAAGCCCTACTTGACTTAGTAGCATTGTAGCCACTCCCTAAGTCAATTCTCATGGGCTATAGTCTCATAAATACATTTTTTATTTCCTTTCCCTTTGCCCCTTTTTTTTTTTTTTAAATCTTCCAAATGTTGTAATATAATTTAGTTCAAGCCCTCTTGGGGATTCATTGATGTGTTTGATTGGTCCAATCTAGTGACATTTCTTTGAGTTGTAACTTTTGTAAAAAATGTTGGAATCTGTAATTATTATTGTAATATCACATAATATTGATTTTCATCATTGCTAAGTTTAGAAAATAAATTATTAGTGATAATGTACAAATATGATTATGAAGGATTTCTTTAAAAGAAATCGTAAATGATGCTTGCATTACATATGTTGATGTGCTTAGTTGTTTAATTATGACTTATGCCACCTTATTAATAATATTAATTGTGTATAAATATGATTATTAATAAAGTTTAAATAGATAACATAATACTCAATTTTACTTCAATTAGAGATTTTTTAAATTTTATTTCATGAATTTAAATCATATTTTATTTTTTTGTATTCAATTCATTAAAGATGCATCAATCAAATGTATAATAGATTAACCATTAATATCATGTTCATTATTGCATTGGAGGCAACAAGTGTACAGTAGCCATAGGAGGAGTTCTGATCAAGAAATCAAGAAACTCTTCCAATGATTGCATAAAAAAAAAAATTTAAAAACCACTTGTATGTCTTTATCTACAAATAGGAAGCTTAGATGGAAACATCACACCATTGGAAGTAATTGATGGTAATTTAGTGATATCCTATCTAAGACTCTTCAATGTCATAAATATCTCCAAAGAAAATAAGTAAATCTATTATTGCTGACTTGTATGAAAGTGACAATCCACATTTTCTACTTGTATACTTCCATTAAGGCTAACTTTTTGATTCCCACAAAATATGCAAATCAAAATAGGCACTAATTCAAAATGTTGGCCTTGCTAAATTTATAAGTATACATACATCATTATATCACATCAAATTTTAGTGATTAGCTTAGTGTATATTATTTCTTTTTAATTAGCTCTTTTAGAAACATTTAGAGACCTAAAAAAATGCAAGAAGGAAAAATAAATAGGAGTTTAGGAACCATAGAGGGGTTATAATTGAGATAATTATAGGATTGATATTTTGAAAGTTCTAATCTAATAATTACATGCATTGCATATGATGTGCATTGTAATTAACATCATTTAATGTGATATCTCCAAAATTTAACCCAAATCCCCTCTTCCTCTTACCCCATTAACGCAAATTCCTTTATGATAATTCCATTATTTTCAACTTAATAATCACAAGAATAATGCTAAAAACAACATCATTTTGCACATATGAGAGCATATTCTCAAACTACTTGTAACAATTATTCTTTTTAACTATTGTATGCATGGCCATCATGTTTATAATAATTACTTCAGTTGTAACTACTAACCATTCACATTTTTATCCTTCCATTGAAAAACATGATTTTTGGATCTGGATTGATTTTCATACAACCCTAACAGAAAAACAAATCGATACCCCCACAACCCAATAAATGTCTAAACCAAAACTAAGGCATTTGGAGCAATTGATATGATTGCTTAACAATTGACAATATGGTATAAAAAAAAAAAACTTTGTGAAAAGTATTAAAATTAGGAATTGCATTATATAAGTAAATAAATCAATCAACAACATAGTAGAATAAGAGGTAGGTGTGAGAAAGGATACACCAAGTAAAAGCCATGAGCAAATAAGCCAGCTAACACAACTATAAACAATTGATCCCTCAAAATAGGTCTATGGAATTATGAGAATCAAACTAAAACATTACAATCACCCACAAAAGCCAAATATTAGACAATAATATTTAGTGAATAGTCTAAAGAATGAATGAAAAAAATAATCACAAAATATGGCTGGGAATTTAGTCAAAGGAAGAATAAGTGCATAAATGAGAGAAACCCAAAACTTGAATAGGGCACCTTTCTTTTGCTTCCTAATAGGCAACTCTCATCAACAAAATTCAAACACAAACATTTATTCTAATCAACAAAGATTCTAAAGTAGAAACATACTTGTAATACAACATTCCCTAGCTTGGTTCTCATGGGCCATTATCTCATTAGTACATTTTTTTTTTTTCAATGTTGCAATATAATTTAGTTCTCCATCTTGAGGCTTCACTGACGTGTTTCATTGGTTTAATTTGATGATGTTTCTTTCAATTGTAAGCTTTGTAAGAAACATTGAAATTTATAATTGTGATTATGAAAGATTTTCATGACAGAAACCATGGGTGATACTTACATTGTAAATGTTGATGCATTTAGTTGTTTAACTATAGCTAATGCCTACCTTAATAATAATTGTGTATATATTTGGTTATTATGAAAGTTTAGATATATAATATAATTCCAAATTTCATTTCATAATATCAATTAGTGACATTTTATTTTATTTTATTTAAAGTATTATTTTATCATATTTTATTTTTATATATTCAATTAATTAAAGATACATTGACCTAACTAATAGCAGATTAGCCATCAAAGTCAAGTTTGATATTGAGAATGCATAAGATGGTACATGTAATCCCTATGATCTGCTAATTCTAGGGAAATTAAATGTGAGGGAAGAAGTTCTAGGTAAAATTGGAAATTTTCAGTAATGATAGAGTTGTCAATGTAAAAATAATTGTTAGCATAGTGGCTATTATTCTCCTCTACCTTGAAATCAACTAGGGCTAAATGGTTTAATCCATGGCGTGGTGGGAGAGAAAAAGTTTCATTAGTAGAAGAGAAAGAGCTTATGAAAAAGCGGAAGGAGAGAAGGGTTGTTGTCTATTTATAATCATCAAAATTAGTATGTTGTGCTAAAAACCTTTAGTGGTTGTGTTAGAAAAATTGTGAGTGTTATGCTAGAAAAACAATGAGGATAAAAGGCTTGCTACACATGAAAACTTAAACACATCTGGGGTAACTTAAGGAAAATAAAGAAAAGAAAATTGTTGTTGCATCTATTTACAAAAGGCCTATTTATAATCAAGAAATCTTATTTGTTTGTAGCAAGAAACATGGAATTGTTGTGCTTGAAAAACTGAAAGAAGTGCTATATGTGAAAATTTTTGTTATGCTAGCTAATGGGGCTATAGAGTTTAAGATGTGAGAATATAAGAAGGCAACTTATCACTTTATAATATTATAAATGTATTTGACTCTTATATTAAATAGTTTTGTTACTTTTGTCCCTATATTAGTCTCAAATCATGATAATGATAATAGTTTATTAGTTATGATATCACCTTTTTTAATTAAATTTAGATATTTGGATCAATATTATATTTTTTTATTTAAATATGTGCAATATGTTTACTGTTTGAATACTAAATATTTGACTTGACCATTGTTTGAGCATACTTTACATGATGTTGATGGGCAACTAAGATACCATCAATAGGTCAAAAAATGTCAATACCCTAACACACTTCTCATCTTGTTTACATAAATAATGCAACATCTTTGATAACCAATCTGATAACATTTCCTTCAATTGTAAATTTTGTAATAAGTGCCAAGATTTGTAATTATCATTGCAATATTTTATCATATTGATTATAATTATTGTTTGAGCTCGGAAAATAAATCACTGTGACTTATTATTTTTTCTTTAGATAATATAAAAAATTATAATATTTTAGTTATTGATTTTATATAACGAAAAGTATAACTTTTTCTACTTTTGAATATGAATCTTATAAATTTTTTTATAAGAAAAAAACAACATAAATTTATTATTTATTTCTTTATTATTTATTTATTATTCTATTATATATAGACACAAAAGTATATACATATCTCATATGCACATTATTTCTTTATATATTATGTAAATAAATAATATATTTAATTTACAAAAACTTTATTTTATTTTAATATATATATACACATATAGATAATTATTATTAAATTTAGTTTTTTTATATATATAATAATAATAATAATAATAATAATAATAATTTATTTTTATTTTAAATATTTATGATAATTTAAAAATTATGTACATATACACTTTATTTTTGTATACATATTTTGTAAATAATATAAATATATGTAATGTGTACAATATATTTTTAAAATTTTTCATACAAATTAATATATAAAAAATATGTATGAAATAATAATTTTTTTATCTATTATAAATTAGCAAGTCAACATATAATAAAAGTTTTTAATAATAAGATAAAAATTAATATAAAAAAAATAAAAAAATTATATACAATTTATTTAAACTAATATATAAAAAATAAATAATAATTAACAATTTTTTTCCTATTGTGCTATATAATAAGTAAAATATTAGTTCTTTTCAATTAATTGGTTAATTTATAATCAAAATGAAGTGATAAGAGAAAAATTAATATAAAAATAAAAAAATATATTTTAAAAATAGATTAATATATAAAAAATAAAAATTACTAAGAATGAAAAATTAATTATTAAATAATAACTTGTCAACTTTCAGATTGACTTAAAACTTACCCAAAAACATTATAAATATAACATGATTTAAAAATTAATCTGACTTAAAATAATTCCACTTAATGATTTGGTTGATACATTTACTAGTGTTGCTTATTTATACATATTGTTTTTTCATAAGGGTAGCACTCACAAATCCATTAGGGAGGATTGCACTAGGTTGCCATAAATGGAAACATTGCACCTTTTTTAGGAATTGATGGTAATTTAGTAATATCATCCTATCTAGAACTCTTTGATGTTGTAAATCTCTCCAAAGAAATCACATGCATCCATTATCATTAACTTATAAGAAAGTGACTTAAAGTTTTGTCCAAATTTTCTACTTGCATACTTCTACCAAGATCAACTTTTTGATTTCAAAAGGATAAGTCAATCAAAATGGGCACATTTGTATTTCAAAATGTTGGCTTTTTTAAATTTATAAGTGTGCATTCATCGTTATATTACATAGAATTTTAGTGATGAGTTTAGTGTATAATCAAGTTTTTCTTTTTATTGATTGTCTAAGAAACATTTGGAGACCCAAAAAAAATGTAGAAAGGAAAAAGAAATAAAAGGAGATTAGGAACAATAGAGGGGTAACAATTGAGATAATTATAAGACTGATATTTTGAAAGTTTAAAACTAATAATTACATTTCTTGTGTATGATGTTAAATCATTGTTATTAACATTAATTATTAGGAGGCTAGATCAACAAGATAAGAACCTGATGAGACTCTTACACAAATGCAATTGTAAATTTCTTTCTAGTCAAGCAAAATGTCCCTTATTGCTTAAAAAAAAAAAACAAAAATTGTAAATTAACTCCAAGCATTACAAAAAACAACAAAGGAAATAGAATAGCCAATCAAAATGCAACAAATGGTGGCTCACACAACCAAAATTAATTATTTATTCAGTATACTCAATTTTACTTCAATAGTAATTTTTTAAATTTCATTTCATGTATTTAAATCATATTTTATTCTTATGTATTTAATTAATTAAAATGCATCGATTGAACGTATGATAGATTAGCTGTTAATGTCATGTTCATTATTGCATTGAAGATAATAAGTGTACATTAGCCATCAAAGGAGTTTGGATCAAGAAATCAAGGAGCTCCTCCCAAGATTGCATCGAAAGGAAAAAAGTTTAAAAACTACATACATGCCTTTATCTGCTAATAAGAAGCTTAAATGGAAACATCACACCTTTGGAAGTAATTGATAGTAATTTAGTCATATCCTATTTATCATTTTTTGATGTCTTAAATATCTCCAAAGAAAATATGTAGATTTATCATCATTGACCCATAAGAAAGTGACCGTCCACATTTTCCACTCATATACTTTTGTTCAGGTTAACTTTTTGATTCCCATAAATTATGCAAATCAAAATGGGCATATTGTCTTTCACATTGTTGGATTTGCTAAATTTATAAGTGTACATGTATCATTATATCGTACTAAATTTTAGCGATTAGCTTAGTGCATAATTGAATTTTTTTTTTAATAGCTCTTTAAGAAATATTTGGAGATAAAAAAAAAAATGCCAAAAGCAAAAAGAAATAAAAGTTTAGGAACAATAAAAGGGGTTACAATTGAGATAATTATTAAAGTGATATTTTGAAAGTTTTGAACTAATAATTACATGCATTCCATATGATGTGCATTGTAATTAACATTAGTTAATGGGATATCTCCAAAATCTAACCCCAAATCCCCTCTTCTGCTTACCCTATTAATGCAAATTCCTTTACAATAATTCCATTCTTTTCAACTCAGCAATCATAAGAATAATGCTAAAAACAACATCATTTTGCACATATGCAAGCATATTCTCAAACTACTTATAATAATTATTCATTTTAACTACTTGTATGCATATTATCTTTCTAATGAAAAATGTGTTTTTTTAATCTAGATTGATTTTCATACATCCCTAATAGAAAAACAAATTGATACCCCTACAATTTAAGAAAAGTCTAAACTAAAACCAAGTCACTTGGGACATTTGACATGATTAATCAATCAATCAATCAATCAATAACATACTATAATAGGTAGCAAGTTTGAAAAAGGATGCACTAAGTAAAAGCCATGAGTAAATGAGCCAGCCAATATAGTTGTAAATAATCAATCCCTCAAAATAGGTTTATGACAGAGTAAGAGTCAAACTGAAACATTACCCATAACCAAACATTGGACAATCAAAATTCAAAACACATATAGTGAATAGACCAAATAATGAAAGAAAAAAAATGATCACCAAAAAAAAAGGGGGGTGGGGAAATTAGTTAGAGGAAGAATAAGAGGAACCTAGAACTTGAATGGGGCACTTTTGTTATGCTTCCTAACAAGCAATTTCTTCAACAAAATTCAAATATAGACATTAATTCTAATTAATAATACATCAATTAACAAAAAATAGAAACATGCATGTAATACAACACCCCTCAAGTTGATTCTCACAAGCCATCATCTCATTAGTATATTTTTTTTTCCATTTTCATTTTTTTTCTTTCTTTTTCAATGTTGTAATATAATTTAGTTCTTTCCTTTTTAGGTATTCACTAACGTGTTTCATTGGTCTCATTAATGATGTTTCTTTCAATTGTAAACTTTGTAAGAAATGTTGAAATTTGTAATTACGATTATGAAAGATTTTTATGACAAAACTATAGGTGATACTTATGTTGTAAATGTTGATGTGTTTAATTGTTTAACTATAACTTATGCCCACTTCAATAATAAAAATAATAATTGTGTATATTTATCTGGTTATTATAAAAGTTTAGATAGACAATGTAACGCCAAATTTCAATTCATGATATCAATTAGTGATATTTCATTTTATTTTATTTTAAGTATTTTTTATCATATTTTATTTTTATATATTTAATTTATTATAAATGCATTAACCTAACTAATAACATATTAGATGTTAATGTCAAGTTCATTATTAAGAATGCATAAGATGGTACATATGATCCTTGTGATTTTCCAATTCTAGGGAAATTGGAGGATAAGGAAGAAGTTCCTAGAAAAATTAAAAATTTTCAATAATGATAGAGTTGTCCATGTAAAAATAATAGTTAGCATGGTAGTTATTATTATCCTCCATCTCAAAATAGATGGGGCTAAACAATTGAATCCATGGCATGGTAGGAGAGAAAAAGTTTCAATAATAAAAGAGAGAGAGCTTATGAAAAATTGGACAGAGAGAAGAGTTGTTGTCTATTTATAATCCCAAAAATGAGTATGTTGTGCTAAAAAAGTTGTAGCTATTGTGCTAGAAAAGCTAAGAGGAGAAAAGGGTTGCTGCACGTGAAACCTGAACATGTCTTATGTAGGTTAAGAAAACCGGAGAGGAGAAAATGGTTGCTACACCTATTTATAAAAAGCCTATTTATAATTATGAAAACTTACTTGTTTGCAAGAGGAAATGTGGAATTATTGTGCCATAAAAGTTGAAAGGAGCACTGTACTTGAAACTTTTTGTTGTGCAAATAATAGGGCTATAGATTTTCGGACATGAAAATATAAGAAGATAACTTATCACTTTATAATATTATAAATGTACTTGACTCTTATATTTCATAGTTTTGTTACTTTGTTCATTCGATTGCTCTCAAATCATAATGGTTACAATAGTTTATAAGTTATGGTGTTACATTTTTTAATTAAATTTAGATATTTGGATTAATATCAAAATTTTGTTTCATTTAAATATGTGTAATATGTTTGCTATTTAAATATCATAGGTTTGACTTAGCCATTATATAAAATACTTTACTTGATGTTAGTGGGCAAATTGAACATGTAAAATGTAGTGGTGTTTAAGATACCATCAATAGGTCACAAAATGTCAATACTCCAACACACTTCTTATCTTGTTTACATAAACAACACAACATCTTTGATAACTAATTTGATGATGTTTCTTTTAGTTGTAAACTTTGCAATAGATTCCAAAATCTATAATTATTATTATAATATTTTATCATAATGATTATCACTCTTGGCAAAGCTTGGAAAATAAATCATTATGACCTTTTTCTTTTTTTCATGATAACATAAAAAAGTAATTAAAGGATTGTAGAATTTTAGTCATTGATTTTGTATATTAAAGAGTATAATTTTTTTTTTATTTTGATTATAAATCTTAAAAAAAAATTTTTTTTTGAAAAAAAAAAGAAATTAAATTATTTATTTATTTTTATTATTATATATATATATATATATATTTAATCACACTAAAGTATATACATATCTATATACATACATATTTTTTTTTTTAAATATTATATTTAATTTCTATAAATTGTATGTGTTTGTGTCTATAAATTTTAAAAAATATCTTAAATTTTTGAAATAAAAATAGATTACTATATATATATAATAAATAATTTAAATATAAATATATATGTAATATTTATAATATATTTATATATTTTTTTTATACAAATTAATATATAAAAAAAATATATATTAAATAATAATTTTTTTATCTATTATAAACTAACAAGTCAATATACAATCAAAATTTAATAATAAAAAGTAAAAAATTAGTATAAAAATAAAAAATTATTTGCTTTTTATTGAAATTAATATATATAAATAATTAATTTTTTTTAACATATAATACTATATGATAAATAAATAAAAAATTAGTTTTTTTTAAAATTAAATGGTTTACTCATAATTGAAGTGGACTAATAGGAGAAAAATATATATAAAAATAAAAATAATATACATTTTTAAAATAAATTGATACATAAAAAAAATAAAAAATGACTAAAAATAAAAAATTAATTTTTAAATAATAATTTGTTAAATCTTGGATTGAATTGAATCCTATCCAAAAACAATCTAAATGCAATATGATCCAAAAGTAATCTGACTTAGAATAATTTCACTTAATCACTTATGTTGGCACATTTACTGATGATGCTTATTTATATGAATCTTTTTCATAAGTAAGGGTAACATTCATAAATCCATTATAGTGGATTGCACTAGGTTGCTACACTGTTGGTTATGCCACTACATTGAATTTGTAGAAGAGCAAACTTTGTGTTACTTAGCTAGAGTCACTAACCTTATTCATAGAACTATATAAGATCAAATATACATTTAATTCCATTGAATACTTTGATAAGGACTCAAACTCATGACTTTTGCATAGGATGATCAATCCTTTTATTACTTGAAACCCACAAATGGTAAAAACTACCTTGATAAGGACTCAAACTCATGACTTACATGAATAAAAACAAAAATACAAAATTAAAATGCAAAGAAATTTGGCCAAAAAAAAAAACTAAAATCAGGAAAAAACTATGGGTAGATAATAATCTAAAGAATGAAAGAAAAAAAAAATCACCAAAAAAAATGGTGGGGAATTTAATCATAGGAAGAATAGGAGCATAAATGAGAGTAGCCAAGAACTTGAATGGGGCACCTTTATTTTGCTTCCAAATAGGTGACTCTCTCTAACAAAATTCAAATATAGACATTAATTCTAATCCATATTACATCATTCAACAAAGATTTTGAAGTAAGAACATACATGTAATACAACATTCCTTGGGTCAGTCCTCATGTGCCAACATCTCATCAGTACATTTTTTTCCTTTTACATTTTTACTTCTTTTTTCTTTTCCAGCATTGTAATATAATTTAGTTCTTTCCTTCTTAGGGATTCACTAACATGTTTCATTGGTTCAATTCGATGACATTTCTTTCAATTGTAAACTTTATAAGAGACATTAAAATTTATAATTATGATTATTAAAGATTTCTGTGATAGAAACCATGGGTGATGCTTACGTTGCAAATGTTGACGTGTTTAATTATTTAACTATAACTTACACCCACCTTATTAATAATATTAATTGTGTATATATCTAGTTATTACAAAAGTTTACATAAACAATATAATGCATAATTTCATTTCATGATATCAATTAATGATGTTTCATTTTATTTTACTTTAAGTATTTTTTATTGTATTTTATTTTTATATATTCGATTAATTAAAGATGCATTAACCTAACCAATAGCAATTTAGTCATTAATTTCAAGTTTGTTATTGCATTGCCCTTTATTGTATATTGTGTCTGTCCAGTTCAATTGTTGCCACTCCTACGAGTAGTAGTGGATAGTGAAGAAAGGTGAACAAATAATTTAACATTTTAAGATTTTCATAATTGGATGACTATGATTTGGAATGATTGTGCATCAAACATATTATATGACTCAAGGAATATTGATTTCAATCATATTTCTAGTTCAAACATTTTTGGCCAAGACAAAAATTATCCTATTGATGTACTAGAGTTAATGACAATTCAAGATGCATCTATAATTATTAGGATCCTAGGTAATTTGTAGCTATTTTCATGTATGCATAGAGAACATGGTTATTTGTGTTCAAATAATTAAGAGCTTAAACATATTTGAAAAAATTTTTTTTTTTGAAGGGTATAAGAATTATGGAAAAATTGGGCAAAGAGAGAAAACATGCTTATGTTGAGTAATACAAAAACAAGAAATTATTTTTGTTTTTATCTAGTTTAATTAAAAAAAAATAAATCCTAGATAATAAATAAAATAGTTTGAATGTGTTAGAAGTTTTGGTTTCACACTCTTGTAAAGGTAGTTAGCTTAGTTCTTGATAATAGAATAATTCCTTTAGAAAATAGTTTTAGATGCAAGTATTATTCTCAAAGCAAAATTTAAAATTCAATCCAATCCAATTTTCTCCTAAGATACTCATGGAAACATTGTGTATGACTCATAAAAAAGAAAGTATGTCATAAGAGATGCAAATAGACTTCTCAACCATTTTGCATTTTCACTTGCTCTCAATGTCATATAGATTTGTTCTATTGAACAAGTTTGCTAAGGAAAAACAAAACTATTTGCAGAATATAGGATAGAGAAATATCATCCTCAAAGAGATTGTCTGTTAGACCATCCCAATAAGAAAAGCAAATGTATTAAAAGGGGAAAAACAATAATAAAAACATGTTTCATTTTCTCATAATTAGCTGCCACTAATTTTTGCCATGTAAGATATGGGTTAGAAGATCTACCAAGTCCCTTATTTAATTTTTCAAACTAACTTTCTATATGCAAGACATAGAAACAAAGGTAAAATCTTTGCAAAGCTACAAATTTTGAAGTTGACTAAAACAAATATTGTGAAACCAACTAAAAAGTTCCCACATTTGTATTCATTGTAAGAAAGGATGATTGAGATCCATAACTCATAACTAAATTAAGACTAACACACAAAAAAAAAACTATAAAGGATGTATTTTAAGTCAATTTTCTCTTCCAATTTCTATCATAACATTTCCAATTGTTAAAAAGGAAATTAGGAAATGCTTGAACTTTGCTCCATTATTTCTTTTTTTTAGATTTATGCCTAATTTCTTGTATATATATAACAATACCCTTAATCTAAATGTTAACATTAATCTCTTGCATTTGAGCAACTAACCATGCATCCACATGGTAAGAAATATTGAACACAACTTTCAAATGGTCATGTGCTTCATCAATCATAAACACCAACTCAATGGAGCAAAGAACCTAAAAGAGACAAAGGAAACAAACTTAGTAAAAGATTATGGAGTGAACTAAAATTTTTAAAACTAAAATATGAGAATATAATCTAAATAGTAATGACATGCATGAAATTCAAAAAAATTTCTAGCTTGAGTGATGCTAGTTGCTAGAAAACATAAAAACAAAGCTTATATTTATTGGTACCAAGTAAGAACTATATAGAAGAGTGGATCCTCTAGCTTAGTATCAATATAGTACTAAAAATGTTTCAAATTCAGGCACACAAATACAGTATTATCTTAGTATTAGAGTAAGACTCCTTACTTACTTATATGCTCTTCATGTAAAATGTCAATGTCTTTGAAAATGACTAAATAATCAAAAAAGTTTTAACAGTTCCCTTGAATTCTCTCTCTATACTAGCTTGAATCAAGTAATAAGTACTAGTTTCAACAAGTTAGGGCTAAAAAAAAAGGTACTACAAGCTTAATTAGTCAATGGGAATTCTCCAAAATTTTACCCCAAATCCCCCCTCTTCATTTTACCCCATTAGAGGCATCATGTCCCTAACATTTACTTCAATTGCAACTATTAACGTTTCACACATGCTTATCCTACCAATTGAAAACATGAATTTATGATCCAAATAGATTTTCACACATCCCTAATAGAAAAGAAAATTGATACTCAAACAACCCAAAAAAAAAAAATCTCAATCAAAACTAGGGCACTTGGAGCAGCTGATATGATTGCTCAACCATTGACAATATAGTCAAAAATTTTAGTGAAAAGAATTAGAATCGGAAATTACATTCTAATAATAACTAAATCAATTAATCAATAAAATAGCAGAACAAAAAGTAAGTTTGAAAAAGGATATACCAAGTAAAAGTCATTACCAAATGCCCTAGCCCACACAATTGTAAACATTTAGGCCTATGGCGCAATGAGTGTTGAAATGAAACATTACAACCACCTATAAAACTTAATCATTGGATAGTCAAAATTCAATTCCCTTGTAGTGAATTGTCCATAAATGAAAGATAAAAAAAATCATGAAAACTTATGAGTGAGTTTACTCAAAGGAAGAACAGGAGCATAAATGAGAGGAAGTAAGAACTCAAATGGAAGACCTTTGTTTTGCTTCCTAATTGGCACATGTCTTCAACAAGATTTAGATGCAGACATTAATTCTTAATTAATAACACATTAATCAATGAAGATTCCAAAACAAAAACATGCATGAAATACAACACAAACCGACAATAGATGTTTGACGAAAGTCATCAATTGGAGGCATAACGATTAAACCATGAGGCCATAATTGGATGTCAATTTGGAAAGAGCTCAAACATTTTTTAAAAGTTTTTTCCTTTTTCTTTTTTGAAGGGTATAGGATTTATGGAAGATAATGGACAAAGAGAGAAAATGTACTTATGTTAGGTAACCTTGAAAAAGGAAAATATTTTTGTTTTATCTAGTTTAACATTTTTTTTTAAAGATTTAAATCCTAGATAATAAGCAAAACAATTTGGATGCATTAGAAGTTTTTGTTTCATGTTCTTGCAAAGGTAGTTAGCTTAATTTTCCATAATAGAATAACTCCTTTAAAAAATGGTTTTAGATGCAAGCATTACTCTTAAAGCATAATTTAAAATGTAATCCAATCTAATTTTCTCCTAAGCTACTATGGCAACATCGTGTATGACTCATAAAAACAAAAGTAATCAATTAGCCAATTTTCTCCTAAGATGCAAATAGACTTCTTAACCATTTTTCATTTTTAGTTGTTCTTGATGTCATATAGATTTGTTCTACTATACATCTTTGCTATGGAAAAGCAACACTATTTGTAGAATATAAGATGGAGAA
The DNA here is from genome assembly GCA_037832345.1 of Rhizophora mangle. Taxonomy (NCBI): domain Eukaryota; kingdom Viridiplantae; phylum Streptophyta; class Magnoliopsida; order Malpighiales; family Rhizophoraceae; genus Rhizophora; species Rhizophora mangle. The sequence goes on from JBAPLJ010000320.1 coordinate 3,523,878, forward strand.
ATATCATCCGAGGATGTATCTTAAGTCAATTTTCTTTTCCAATTTCTATTGTAACATTTCCAATTATCAAAAGAGAAATCAAGAAATGCTTGAACTTTACTCCATTATTTTTTTTATTTTGGACTTATGCTTAATTTCTTTTACAAATATGACAAGACCCTTAGTCTAGATGTTAATTTCAATCTCTTGCATTTGTGCAACTAGCCATGCATCTACACAACAAGAAATATTGAACATAACTTTCTAATGTTCATGTGCTTCATAAATCATAGACACCAACTTAATGTGGCAAAGAACCCTAAAGAGACAAAGGAAACAAACTTAGTAGAAGATTATGGAGTGGACTAAAGTTTTTAATACTAAAACATAAGAATATAATCTATATAGCAATGGAACGCAACAAATTCAAAAAAATTTCTAGCTCTAGTGATGCTGCTTGCCAAAAAACATAATGAATAAAGCTTATATTTGTTAGCACCAAGTAAGAACAATAGAAAAAGGGTGGACATAAACATATTTGTTAGCTTATTTGGTCTAGCTCAGTAATATAGTACTAAAAATGTTTTAGATTCAAGCACATAAATACACTATTGTCTTAATGCTAAAGTGACACTCCTTTCCTACTTATATGCTCTTTGTGTAAAATGTCCATATCTTTGAAATTGATTAGATATCTAAAAAAGTTTTGACATTTCCCTTGAATTCTCTCTCTATGCTAGCTTAAATAAAGTAGCAAGTACTAGTTTCATCAAGTTAGGGATTAAATAAAAAGGTACTATAAGTTTAATTAGTTAATGGGAATTCTCCAAAATTTTACCCCAAATCCCTTATCTTCAATTTACCCCATTAATGTGAATTCCCTTTTTAATAATTTCATCCTTTTTAACATAGCAATTACAAGAATTATGCTAAAAAAAACACCATTTTGCACACAAGAAAGCATATTCTCAAACTACTTGTAGTCATGGGCATTGTGTCCAAAACATCTACTTTAGTTTCAATTGCTAATCATTCACACATGCTTATCCTTCCAATCAAAAACATGAATTTATGATCTAAATTGACTTTCATAGATCCTTAACAGAAAAGAAAATTAATATTCTGATAGCCTAAGAAAAGTCTAAACCAAAACTAAGGCACTTGGAGTAGTTGATATGATTACTCAACTATTGACAATATGGTAAAAAAAATTACTAAAAAGAATTAAAATCATAAACATTTAGGCTTATGGCACAGTGAGAGTCAAACTAAAACATTACAACCACCTTCAATACCCTATCATTTGATAGTTGGAATTCAATTCCCATTCATTGAATTGCCCATAAAATGAAAGATTAAAAAAAAAGAGGAATCATAAAAATTTGTGGGAGGCTTTACTTAGAGGAAGAACAAGAGCATAAATGAGAGGAACTTAGAACTTGAATGAAGGACATTTGTTTTGCTTCCTAACTAGTGCCTCTCTTTAACAAAATTCAAACACAGACATATAATACAACAATCAACAAAGATTTTGAAATAGAAATGTGCATGTTATACAACACATACCCATAATAAATATTTGATGAGAACTCACTGAGGCATATCAATTGGACAATGAGACCAAAACTCACTGATAACAATTGGAAAGTGGTTGTTCTTTGTCCAAATCTAATGGGCTTGTTTTCCCTTCATGTTAGATTTTGACTTTTAATAGAACAATACGAGATTAAATTTTTACAAGTAGTCTAAGGAAAAAGCCAATTAATTTAAATTATAACTAATTTTAATTTTAATAGTTATTTTATTTTTTCGGGAATAAAATTAATGGAAAATGTGATTAGTGCATGTATTTGATGAGACCATTTTTTTCATTGGAAAAATTAGATTATCAAAAATATCAAGTTATTTAGTTTTTCTCCAAATTTGACAATAATAACATTTTTTTTATTACCATAAGTTTGTTAGTTATTTAACCTACTTGTTAATTGTTTTTATTTCATATATCTTTCAATGATTAGATTTCAAAATTAGTTAATATATTTAAATTTTGATGGTGATTATGATAGATGCTTTATGATAGGAATTCAACTACAGGCTATCAACCCTATAAGGTGAACAAATGAAAAGAAAACTTTGGTATAAAATATAAAGTATAATTATACTTTGTATCCTAGATTATAGGAAATTATAAAAAAAATACTAATATTATTATTTAAGTTGGAAAAAAACCATAACATGATACTTTTGTATGTAATATAACATCAAAAACCTCATCTTCACCATGTAACTATAATATTCGTCTCTTCTTCTCATTAGAAACCTTACTTTCAGAATGTTAGCATTGCAGATGTTGAAGTGTTTAGTTGTTTAACTAGAACTTATATTCAACTTAAAAATATTAATTATGTATAAATATAGTTATTATGAAAGTTTAGATAGATGACATAATGCCCAATTTCACATTATGTTGATAATGGTAATTAAACTAACTTATAATTTCCTATATAAAAAAAGAAAATATAGCAAATGAAGCTTTTATTAGATGATATTATGTAAGAACAATATACAAGAGTAGCTCCTTAAGCTCAGTACTGACCCAATACTTGAAAATGTTGAATTTTAGAATGACAAATATATCATTATCTTAATATTAGACTTACTTTTTACTTATATGCTCTTTGTGTAAAATGTCCACATTATTAAAGTTGATTAGATAGCTAGGGTTTCTCAATAGCTCCAGCATCTACCTTCTTTCTTCATGCTCATACAACATCTCTAAGACATTATGAGAAATAGTGACAAGGTTTGAGACAAACAAATTAATAGTGTTGCAAGTGTGAAAAAGCAAAGAACAACCTTCCAATCAACTGAATCTAAAATGGAAGTATCCAATTAATTAAAGATGCATTGACCTAACTAATTGTAGTTTAGTTGTTAATCTTAAGTTTGTTATTGTGTTGGCTTTGTTATATCTAGCATTTGTCTAGTCTAGTTGTTGCCACTCATATGTGTAGGAGTGGACAATGTAGAAGATAGGACAGATAATTTAATTTTTTGTTGTTTTTGTAATTTGATGACTAAAGTTCAGAGTGATTGTACATCAAACATAACATATGTCTCAACTAATATTGAATTTAATCGTATTTCTTGTTTAAAATTTTTTGGCCAAGACAAAAATGATCCTAATGATATACCATAGTCAACAACAATTCAAGATGTCTTTAGAATCATTAGGATTCTAGGTAATTCTTAGCTTTCTTCATATATGCACAGAGAATATGCTTATTTATGTTTAAATAATTAAGAGCTCATACATTTTTGAAAAGTTTTTTCTTTTCCTTTTTTTTTTTGAAGGATATAAAATTTATGGAAAAAATGGACAAAGAGAGAAAATATGCTTACGTTGGGTAACCCAAAAAAAGGAAAATATTTTTGTTTTTAGCTAGTTTAGTTTTTTTAAAAAAATTTTATATCCTAAATATTAAACAAAATAGTTTGGATGGATTGGAAGTTTTGACTTCATGCTTTTATAAAGGTAGTTAGCTCAGTTTTCCATAATAGAATAATTACTTTTGAAAGCAATTTTAGATGCAAGTATTATTCTCAAAGCAAAATTTAAAATACAATCCAATCCATTTTTCTCTTAACCTACTCACAATAGCATCTTATATGACTTTAAAAAATGAAAGTACATTGCAAAAGATATGCAAATAAACTTCTTAACCATTTTTCATTTTCACTTGCTCTTGATGTCATATAGATCTATGTTGTAAACATGTTTTCTAAGAAAAAGCAACAGTATTTGTAGAATACAAGATGAAGAAATATCATTCTCCAAGAGATTGTCTATAAGACTATCCAAATAGAAAGAATGTATTAAAAGAGGAATAAATAATAAAAACACGTTTCATTTTCTCAAAATTAGTTGCCACTACATTTTTTCCATGTAAGATATGGGTTAGAAGGTCAACTAGGTCCCTTACTTAATTTTTTAAGCTAACTTCTTACATGCAAGACATAAAAACAAAGGTAAAATCTTTGTAGAGTTGCAAAGTTTGAAATTGAGTAAAACAAATGCAATAAAACAACCAAAAAGTTCCCATGTTTGTATTCACTAGAAGAAAGGATGATGGAGATGAATAATTCATAACTAAATTGTGACCAACATAGAGAAACAAAAACAATAAAGGATGTATCTTAAGTCAATTTTCTCTTCCAATTTCTATCTAGTTGTTGAAAATTTTAGTGAAAAAAATCAAAATCAAAAATTGCATTCTAATAATAACTAAATAAATTAATCAACAAAGTTGTAGAACAAGAAACAAGTTTGAAAAAGGATACACCAAGTAAAAACCATTAGCAAATGCACCAGCCAACACAACCATAAACATTTAGGCTGGTGGCATAGTAAGAGTAGAATTGAAACATTTTAACCACTTACAAAACTTTATCATTGGATAGTCAAAATTCAATTCCTATCTAGTGAATCATCTAGAAAATGAAAGATAAAGGAAAAAAAGAATAATAAAAATTTGTGGGAGAGTTTACTCAAAGGAACAACAAGAGTATAAATGAGAGGAACTAATAACTTGAATGGAGGACCTCTGTTTTTCTTCCTAATTGGTGCCTCTCTTCATCAAAATTTAGACATAGACATTAATTTTAATTGATAATACATAAATCAACAAAGACTATGAAACAAAAACATGTGTGTAATACAACATAGACCCATAATAGATATTTGACAAAAACTCACTGAATGGAGGCATAATGATCAGATGATGTGGCCAATATTGTGTTTTGATACTTCCTTTTTTCTTTATGTTAATATTAAGGGGCTGTTTTTTATCAAATAGATACAAAAGTTTTGAGTCCTTGGCTTAATGCCCATGACAGAAATTGCTACAAGACCAAATTGGAGGAAAAAGCATTGAAAGTCATTATCATATTCCACCTTTTAAATAAGTTCATTAATTATTGCTCTTATCCATGTTTTTGTTGACTAATTAGTTAATTTTTTTTCCTTTATTTCAATTATTTGATACATATATTTAAATTTTGATGTTGATTATGATGAATGCTTGATAAGGATTCAAGTACAGGGTATTAACCCTACGTGGGGAAGAAAATAAAAGAAAATTTTGATTTAAACAAAAAATGATCTAGTTGGTATAATAGAGCATCACATGCAGTTGAAAAAGATCCTCAATCAATGTTACATCCAACAAGAACCAAATGAGGGGAAACAACTTGCAAGAAAAATAAAAACAAAAGGCAATGTTCTAATTCAATTTCAAATATTTATCATTTAATTAATCTTTTTCCATCAAAATCAAAAGAAAAACGAATTGTAAGGAGGAACACTATGAGACATGACAAATGACTAAAGAGAAAGGGTTAGACATAAGACATTGGGACAGAGAAAAAGGGGAGGGAAATAAAAGGGAAAGAGACAATGACAAGGATGTGCAGAGGCAGTAGGTGGCTAAGAAAGAAAGAGATGAAAAGGGAGAAAAAAAAAATAAGGCTAAGGAAGTGTATGAAAAAATTGCATTTTGAGGCTTTCTTCAACTTCTTTTTTGTTATAGCAGTGTTTTATTTATTTATTTATTTTTGTTCCCTAGAAAACCCAAATGGAACAAAGGCATTTTATTGGATGAAAAACATTAAAAAACCAAAATTTATAACCAATTCAATAAGCCTTAAATGAATCTATATATTATTAAAGATATTCCAAGCTATAAAAAAGTAGAGACACCTTAAGAAAAAAAATGGCTCAAAAATTATGACAAACTTTAAAAGCTTTGCAGTTTTTTTTTTTTTTTTTTGGTTTTATGTTTGAGCCTTAATTCATGTATAGCTCAACTTGATTCTTATCCAAGGTGTACAATCACATTGTTAATTAGTTAAGTAAGGATATTCTTTATCTTCATTACAAGTCTAGAGATGATGATTTAAGTGAACATACATTATCTGTCAATCAAGACTACAACTCTCTTTTAGTGAGAACATTTTAAGGTCCACCTTATTTTGGTGCACTTTTAGATGGGGCAAGAATCATGGTGGTAGTTACAAGATCTTTTGGAACAAAATTTATGATGATGAATTAATTTATTATTGTGTTTTCCACAATTGCACTTGGTTTGTGAGGGAAAATGCTATTTATTTAAAGAATATTTCAAATAAAAAAACATTCAAATATTATGAAGGGTAATTTCAAGAAAATTGTTGTGATCAAAATTAATATCTTCGATATAAAGGAGATAGACAATCTTGTTTTTTTACGCTATTTATGTTAAATAATGCACCTTTCTTTATGTGCATATCTATGTTAAAATATTCATTATTCCTTTTAATAGTGTCACAACCGGTTGTTTCCATTCAACTTTTTAATGAAGTTTTTATTTTGTTGTCATATATGGCTCATTGAGTTTAACAAAAATCCCTTCTTATTTATGATTTACATTAGCACATTAATTTGACAATTTGATGTAGTAACTTAGATAGGAATTTGGTATTTTTTGATATTCATTTTATTTTAAATTTTTTTACTATAAATAACAATAGTATTCACATAATAATAACATGTCAATTTTTTAATGGATAGTGTATTAATCTCCTTACAATCATATGTACCAAAAAAAAAAAATTAATTTTTAAAAGAAAGGAAAAAAAATGATTGCAACTTATGAGATCACTTAAGAAGCTTTTGCATGCCTAATGTCAATCAATTTGAGACTAAATGAATGCAAAAAAGGATTTTAGATATAATATTTGGAGAATTATCTATGAGAAGGCCTTCTAGCTTTCTACAGCTTCACTTAACATTTGACATAAGGCAACATCTTTCCCTTTGATAGACCATATCTTCTAAATATCACATGCTCACCATTCTCGTGTCATTTTACTGTCAAAAAAATTATCCACAATACCAAGCAACATAGCTAATATTAAGAGTATTGATCCTTGGTAAGGTTGATACAAATTTCAAGGATGAATGATGAAAGGTTATGAAATGCAAATGTCCATGAGAAAGATTCATCCCTTATTTCTTACAACAGTAGTGATGGCAATCAGTTTGCAATAGTGCCAAACGCTGCCAAACAAGGGATTCATTAATAAGTTTAATTATTAAATGAATACTATGAGGGAAATTAAAAAAAACCAAAGGAAAAATAAAAATTAGAATAGAAGAGAAGTTATCACACAATTAATACACTCCTATGTTAAATTATTAAGTTAAATGCATTTTACTCCTAGTTATTTGTCACTTTTACAATTTACTTTCCTATGGTATTAATTTGCATTTTAAGAATTTAATAATTTATTGTTTTGACAGTTGAGACCCTATGTTAGGATTTTGTTAATTTTACTAATAAAATTTAATCAAAAAAAATCACGGTTGTCTTTAAGTGTAAATCAAAACCATAAAGTGGAATGTGGCAAAAGAAACAAAACATAGCAAAATAAAATGCATTTAACTCTATTTTATAAAATTATTAGTTACAAATATAAAATATAAAATTTTATTTATGAAATTTTGATATATTTAACATATAAATACATATGTGAGATATTGCAAATAAGGTAAAATTTAGGATTTAAATCCTAAATTTCACTTTTTTTTGTTAAAAAATATTTATAATTTAAATCTCTTCTTATTTTTCTCTTTTAAATAAGATTTAATTAAAAATATACTTTTCAATTAATATTTTAAATCCTTACATCATGTAGCTTTAATAATCTTGTATAATATAATTACAAATGTCAAGAGAAAACTAGTAAAATACTTATGTGATGACATTTGTTTAATTTTTAACTTCTTTTTAATGTTCCAATTTTGTAGTATTTAACTTTGATTTAGTAGTTGATTTATCATCTTTCTTAGTATCTTAATATAATTAAAATTTTAATATATATCTAATTTATTCAATTATGATTTAACATGCATTATAATTTATTTAATTCATATTAACAACTATTCACATATACCTAAAATCTAAACAGTGCAAATACTTATAATTAAAAAAATAAAAAAAGAAAATAATTTTTTAAAAAGTAAAATACTCCTAAAATTTTCATTTCTTTAAAAGAAAAATAATTATAATTTAAGTTTTTTTTTTATTTTTCTCTTTATGTTTTCTCAAAAAAAAAATTATTACACTAAAATTCATTTTTCTATTTTGGAAATAGAAAAATACTCATAATTTATTTTTATTATTATTTTCTTTTAAATAAAATACAAATTAAATATATTTTTTAATAAATTTACACATCACATAGGTCTAATATTAGTCTATATGTATATTAGTATTATTGTGTACATGATAGTTAGATTAATGGATTAATTACATATTATAAAATACTATCAATGAGATATATATGCATAACTTGTAAAGGAGAATTTTCATTCATACGATTATTGATCATTATTAATCATTTTTGTCGATTGAGTGTCAATTTTCTTAGCCATCAACAACTTATGAATTTAAATAGCTATTTAATTAATTAGCAATCATTACTACCCTAATAAAAGTAGGGCATATTACCTTTCAAATTGGAATTTCTAATGAGAATTAATAGATCTTCCAAGTCTTCATCATAAGGTGCATGGTGAAACTCAATAAGTTTTGGCTTTGTTTATGAAATGTGACATAACTAGTCAATTAAGCATCAAATGGGACGACATGTGGACAAAAATTGACACTAAAAGAATATATAATTGGTTGCAAGGATTCCTTCTTTGTAGGGTGCAATTTAGGAAGAGGATGACATGTCACAGGGAAATTATATGTGTAAAATACTTCTTTTGCTCTCCTTATTGCTAGCAAATTATATGTGTATAACCCTTCTTTTACTCTCTTTATTGCTTATGAAACTTCTTTTTTCTTCATATTGGGAAAAAAATATTGATAAATAATTTGCTCCAATTATTATCAATAATTTTCATGGCATGAGGCCAATAGTTCACCTTTTGTGCCCAATAATTTGATTTCATATGGTTTTCAAAAAGTTCAACTTATTAGTTTACTCCAAATTTGTGGTACAAAAAGATATGTAGCTTGTCCACCATGGTTATCTTTTACAAGCAATGGTACTTCATTAGCTACACTTGTTTCAATTGTTTCGACCAGTTTCAACAACTCCATAGTCCATATGCCTTGTGTGATTGCATACTCTAGTCTTTTTAGTTTGTAGAGAGAAATTATTTTTTGTGTTTGATTTTCCATCTTCCTTTCTCTACAATTTCTTTTGTAATAGTGTACTTTATCTAACTTAAATTAGACAGTGAAACATATCCAAGAACAAATTCAAATCTTTATTAAAGTATTCAAATGTACATACTAGCCTCTCTCTTACTCTCTAACTTATCTATAATACTAAATTATCTCAATATGAATGCATAAGTTATATTAACAAATGCACTTTAATTCATTTGCTAATGAGACAGACTATACAAGATAAAATGGTAATTGATATCCACCATTTTGGCTCCAACTAGGAGGGCATTCATATGTGTCTTCCATTAAAGGAATTGAGAAGTGCTTGCTTTAATAGTGTTTGACTACTAAGGATTCAAAAGGAACCACTATAGAACACCTTGCTTGTGAGTCTTTTGTTGTTGGGTAGTAAAAAACTATTACCAAAACTTAACTCTAGAAATTTGGCTAAAAACTTGAGTCCTTATGAAAATATCATCCTTAATTTGTAATTCCCATGCACAAATCCTTGGTAGCTTGAAAATATAAGAGAATTGTAATAATTGAGGAAATGAGGCTTGGGCTATTTAAAGCTTGAATTTGGATTTGAAGACATCATTGCCTTCCATGATTAGGTCTAGAAAGATTCTAGATGTTGGACCAAACTAATTCCACTAATGGTTAAACCATAAGGGAAATGATATGGTAGTTTTTGATTCCTAGAAGAACATCTAAGAGTGCTTGTAGTACTTGTTATGATAATAAAAAGCATTAAACCATGCCTACTTATAATCTTAGTAATTAAATTTGGGAAGAAAGTTGGAAGACATAGTAATGCTGGTTGAAAGCTTTTGATAGTGGTTTGGAGAATCCTAGTGCTTTGTAGAACTAATTTAAAGAAAACATTTTTTAAGTAGCAACCCAAGGGTTATTGTCAAAAAATCCTTTTTTTTTTTTAATAAATTCAATGTTTTGAAAACTTGTTTGGACAAAATAAGGTAAAATACCTTTTGAATTAACTTGAGAAATGCTTGGGAAAATAGTTTGAAGAGGGGTACATGAAACAACCATTTCTTTGCCTTTTGAAATTGATTTTAAGAGTGGCCAGTGAAACCTCAACCACCTCTTTGCTTGTTGCTTGCTTGGTTTTCTTGCTAAAAGAAGCACTAATGCTTGTTTTAGGCTTGATCTACTTTGAAGAAGCAAGTGTTAAGGTACTTGGTGGTTTGGTAAAAAGACTAACAAATTTTTATGTCCTTGTTGAGCTTTTGGGGGTAAGCTTGAAAGGGTTACTTGGTGATTTGGGCTAATGTTTGAATTTGAGGATGAATTGTGGGAGCTTAAGGAGCTTAAAGATTTCTTTTAGGCCATTTCTTCTTGGTTTACAAGTTGTGCCCAAGTTTTAAGTGGCTTGGATGGGTTTTTGGTAGTAAGCTTGGTGAGTTTCTTTCTTGGCATTATGGTGATTATGACCCCTACAAGAATTCTCTTGTAAGAAAATCAAGCAAAGAGTTTGAAAAATCAAATACAAATTTAATGTCAAAATCAAATATTCCTAAATTTACTTGCCATCTTGCAAAAAATCTATTTAATGCAAGGTTTTGAACATCTTTTTGCAAAACATATTTTTTCGCTTAACAATCAATGTGAAGTAAAAATTTTTGAATAAGCAAATCATTTTGAAATTTGGAAATGTATAAAATAATGACTAAAATTTCCTTTTTGATTGTAAAATATTGTTATTGACAATTATTCTAATGCTTAAAGGTAAAATGAACAAGTTGTTCTTGTTTACCATTGACTTGTTTAAGGATCCCATCATAACCTACGTTTGAGGCATTTGTTTCAACTATCTTAGGTAGGTCTACATCACAAAATGTGTAAATAATGAAGTTCTTTGACTTGCTACTTAATGGCTTGAACTATGGCTGTGTGCTTGGAAGACAGGGAACTAGGTTTTTCTTGAGTCTCATATAAAGGCTTATAGACAAGATTAAGCTTAGAATAGAAGTCTACTATGTAATTAAGACTTCTTAAAACCCTTTAAAGTTGAGATTTGTTAGTAAATTGATCTGCAAATTTATCAATGAATTGGATTAGCCTTTTTATTGGGATGACAATACCTTGATGGATATAATGACCAAGGAATTTTACTTTAGTTTGAAAGAGGCTTATCTTGGGCTTGGATTTGGTTAAGCCATGCTTGCAAGTGACCTCTGCAAAGATCACTAAGTGCTTAAAGTGTTGGCCTAGATCAAATGAAAACACTAAAACATCATCAATATAGACAACTAAAAATTGAGAATAATGAGAATAATTCTCATTCATAATCCTCTAGTACTTAGAGGGAGCATTTTTTGAGTAGAATGACATTACATTCCATTCATATTGGCCAAAAGGTATAGCAAAGGTAGTCTTATACCTATCTACCTCTTTGATCTAAATATGCTAGAATCTAGATTTCAAATCAAGTTTGAAAAAGATCAAAGCCTTAGCAAGGTGTTGTAATAGATCTTTTTGATTTGGAATTGAATATCTAATCCATTCCAAGGCTTGTTTTAGAGGGTTGTAATTGATAACTAACATGGGAGTTCCATGTTCTATTTTAGCATTCTTGTTCACATAGATTGTTGCACAGCTCCAGGGTGACTTGCTAGGCTGAATAATGCCTTTAACAAGTAAAGCTTGAATTTTTTATTTGCAATATTCCATTAATTATGGATACATTTGAATTAGACATGCTTTAGTTAGTATTTGATGTTCATTAAAATGTTTAGCATAAGGTAAGTCTGTATGCTGCTTGTGATGCTAAAAAGCATTAGGTATCTCAAAACAAATAAAGGTTTCTATTTGATTACAAAGGTTTTGGATTTTAGCTTGGAGAATTAGTTAGGATAATTGATGTTTGAATTTTGTTAAGCTTATCTCATCTTAGAGATGGTAAAGATGAGATGTTATGGTTTTAAGGAGTACATTGAGCTTTATGGACTCTTAAATTGAGATATTCTTCAAAAGATTGAGGTTTCTAACTTGAGGCTTATGTATAAATTGGAAATTAAGTGTTTGACAAAGGATTTTAGTTGTGATGCCTTGGTTTGTGACTTAAAAAGTTGAATAAGGTTAAAGAAGGGTGTCACTAAAATAACCTTTTACTTGAGATTTTTAATCAAAAAAAATGAAGTTTTGATGTTTATACCTGATTGGCAAATGTAATCATTAAAAAGCTTATACAAGATCGGAAGGGGGTGGTTGCTTACTGAAGCCTTTCCAACATTTTCTCATGGTACTTGGTTAGGATAAGGCCTTCTTAGATGTAGTTCAAATATGCACCAGTATCTAACAAGGCAATAGTAGTTAGCTTGAAATCATAAATTTGAATTGTAATGTTGACAAGCTATTTTTAAGTTATGATTTTTGTAAATAAAAATAGAAATTCAGCTTGGTTTAGGGTAGACATATCAAAATCTAGGTGTTGAGATGTTTCTAGATTGGCTTAAGGAGTGTTTGGTTTAATAGGCTAATTTATATAGTGTTAAAGAAGAGATAATGATAGATTATGGTTTATTGCTTTTTGTTGCTTAAGTTCATTGATTTCTAATTTTAGTTGGTTAACTTTGTGTTGAAGTTCTTAGAGGGTTACAAGTTTTGGTTTAAGTTGATCAAAATGCTTAAGGATATTTGTAAGGTGTTTAGACATGTTAAAGTAATAAATGTTGATTAGAGCTTGAAGGTGCTTAGGATAAAAGCTATTAAAGGTATTGGGTTTTAGCTTATGGATTATCTATGAAATCAAGTAATTCTAGGATGAGTTCTTGGTCTTTAATGAGAACACTTACCTGTTTCTCATATCTCAAAGTAAATGAGGTGGCAAGTTCATCTACTTAAAGGCCTTGTTCATCATTTGATGAAGAACTAGAATTGGAAGAATCAATGGATAGGTTTTAGATTTGGTCATAAATTGGTTTAGGTAATTGGATGGTTTGAACTTTCTTTATAAGTCTATAATAATGTGCTAGGTGTTCGAGTTAGCCACATCTAAAGTAGGTTACTGTGGGGTTATGTGGTGGCTGGGCTTTAGGCTTAAAAGATAGTTTGGGCTTTGGGCTTGCTTTTAAGTTTTTGGAATGGGCTATTAGTGGATGTATTTTGGAGACTTATGGGTTTTGGAGTAGGAAAGATTTCTAATGGGCTTAGAAGGCTCCCTATGTCTGGACTACTTTTTATAACAAAGAAAGTTATTGAATTAGGCATAAAAAGAACCTAATTCCTTTCGAGTTTGTTTCTATTCACACTTCAATTATCTTTTAAGCTTAAGATTTGAATATATTTGCAGGCCTTCTTTTTGGATGAAGCTTACAAGCTCACCATAGGCTATGGTATGGTAAGAATTGGACCATTGAAATGGGCTTGGAGTTTAGATCTTACTTTGTCACTAAGGAGCCTAGGTAGAAACTTCTCTTTCCAAAAGGACTCATTGCCATCATCCTACAACATGACATAGGTTAAAAAAGTATCTTTATACTATTGAAAGTTATGAAAATACTTACATTTTAGATTTAAAATTAATTTGGTGGGTTTTTCCTTTAAATGTCAAGGATCATTGATGAAATGCTTGGAAATTGCAAAGATAAAAAATGCCATTACATTTAAAATTGGTTAGGCCTGATCATCCAAAAGGGGTTATCCATATAGGTTTATTTTAACAACTTGCAGTATTTAGGTATGATTAGCTTGGATGAGAATGTTATCCCACCAGCCTTTCAGTTGACCAATAAAGCCAGCAACTAAGAGTTTAGTAATTGTAAGGTAAGAGAATTGACTCTAGGTCCTATATATATTTGAGACCATAGTCATTTATTTAAGGTTAAGGTGTAGTTACACCCTTAAGCTTCCAAGTGTCAATATATATTAGGACTAAGGTGTGTAGACTCTCTAGACAAAGGCTTGATGCTTACTTAAATGAGGCCAAAATGAAGAAAATTGTATTTCATCATGTGTTATTGATAATGGCTTGAGAAAAAATATTGATAGCCTTAAAAGAGTTATAGAGATGATAATCTCTCTCCTTTGTTTTGATGGTGTAATTGATGCTTTCAAAGAGCTTGAATTTACTCTAGTGGTAGATTTCTTTTTTGGCTAGCTTGAGTATAGACCAATTGTTTATGGTTTTACTAAAGTTTTCTACATTAATTTCTTCCTTAATAATGACTTTACTTGAACTAGATTAGGAGTCATGAGCTGAGGTAGAAGGTCTAAAGATATTAGACATGGTTACTTGATATAGGGACATACCTAAACTTGTGGGATTGCTTCAGGGATTCCCTACAATGGAGCATGGGATACAATGATGTCTCCTACCAACATTTTAGTGCTAACTAATGATCTTGCTGCCTCTCTTAAGACTTATTGTTAAGACCACACTCATTTAGTTTCTTCCTTTTAAGTCACACTCACACTTAATATCTCACCTAAGTAATCAAACTAGAATAGATAAAACACCAAAACAACTAAAAACCAAGAATATTATACTTATTTCCCCAACATATAAAGGATATGACTTTGATACTAATTAAAACATGATTTATTTTATTTAAATATGATCTATTTTACTTTTTAGCAAATTTGAAGTAATCTTTTACAAAAATTGTAGAAATTATAGTAAAATACCTTTATTTTGAAGAATATTTGAATTGATTTATGTAATTACTAAAATTTTGAATTTTGTATGTTAATTTTTTACCTTTTCATGAATGTTGAGTAACCTAATACTTGAATACCATAAATTACATAAAAAGGTATTAAATTTGAATAATAGTTAAAATAAAAAATAACTTACTCAAATCAGTCTTTTTTTTTTTTTATTCAAATAGAATTTATTTTACTTTTTGGTAAATTTAGAGTTATCTTTAAGTGAAATTGCAAAGATTACAATAAAAGATTATAAATTTGAATAACAATTGATTTCATTTAAATAACTATAAAAATTTAGGACTTAAAATTTGAAAATGTCATTTTTTATTTTTCTTGAATGTTAACTAATGTTTTACTTAAATTGCATAAATAATATAAAAAAAATTGAATTTGAATAATGGTGAGAATGAAAAAACACAATTACTTAAATCAATTATTTATTATTCAAATATGATATATTTCATCTTTTAATGAATTTGGGGTAATCTTTTACTAAAATTGTAAAAGTTACAATAAAAAAATTTAAATTTAAATAACATTATAATTGATTTATAAAATTAAAAAAATGTTGACTTTTGCATTCAAAAATGTCTTTTTTTTTTTTTTTTACTTTTTTTTTTTATGAAGGTCAAGTAATCTAATGGTTAAATTGCTTAAATTGAATAAAAAGATATTAAATTTAAATAACGATTAAAATAAAAAATAAATTATTCAAATAGATTAGTTTTTTCATCTAATAGGGTTTACTTTACTTTTTAATAAATTTAAAGTAATTTTTTATTTATAATTTTTGTAATTCTAATGAAAAATTATTCTAAATTCACTAAAAAAATGATGATCATATTTAAATAAAAAATGATGATTGATTGATATAATTGTATTTTTTATCGTAAAACCAAATGTTATTTAAATTTATATTCAAATTGGGTCTATTTTATTTTTTGGGAAATTTAGTGTAACTTTTTTGTGAAATTTGAGAAATTATAATAAAAGATTATAAATTTAAATAATATTTGGTTTGATTTAAATAATTGTAAAATTTGTGGTTTTGTATTCAAATTTTTTATATTTTAGTTTTGTTGAATATTGACTAATTTATTATTTAAATTGTGTAAATAATATAAAAAAAATTTAAATTTGAATAATAATTAGAATAAAAAATATAATTATTTAAATTAGATTTTTTTTTATTCAAATATGATTTATCTCCTTTTTTGATAAATTTAGAGTAATTTTTTTACTAAAATTGAAATAATTGTAGGTAAAAACTTTAAATTTCAATAATGTTTGAATTGATTTGTATAATTATTAAAATTTTGAATTTTTAATTTAAAAATATTATTTTTTACTTTTTCATTAATATAAAGTAATCGAATATTTATATGGTGCAAATTATATAAAAAATGTTAAATTTAAATAATAGTTAAATTAAAAAAAATATAATTACTCAAATTTGATTTTTTTTTAAATAAAGTTTATTTTATTTTTTTGTAAATTTAGAAAAACCTTTTATAGGAATGGTAGAAAATACAATAAAAAATTATAAATTTTAACAACATTTTGATTGATTTAAATAGTTAATAAAATCTAGAGTTTTGTATTAAAAAAATAACATTTTTTACTTTTTATAATTGTTGATTAACCTATTATTTAAATTGCTTAAATAATACAAAAATAATTTAAGTTTGAATAATATTTTTAATAAATAATGTAATTACTTAAATGTATTATTTATTTTTCAAATATTATCTATTATACATTTTGATGAATTTGAAATAATCTTATTATTCTTCTTTAAGCATCCTCATTATCTACATCAAACTTATTTTAGATGACTAAACTATCAAGCATTACAAAAATCAATAATATATGTCATCATTATAAATAAAGTGATACATAATTTATGCAACCAAGTAGCCACAAAAAGGAGCACCAAATCCTATAATGGATATAGTAATGGCCTAAGCATTTTTGTCTTCCACCCCCCAACTCCCAAACAATAAGTATAACAACAAGTTAGGTTTAATCACTCTTCATGATCAATTGTGCGATAAAACCCACATATGACACTTCCCACATAAAGAACTTCATTCTTCATGCTTAAAGTTTAATTTAGGTTGGTAACTCCCAACTCTAGTTTATAATGATCCCTATTTGAAATGTGAGCATAAGTATGCTAGAAAACACATTGATTACTTGTGTATGCGACAAATTTCTTTCAATTGGAATGATTGTTAATTGTAGGTTGATTATGAGTACTTGATGTAGATCAAATGGATATGTCTAAATAGTCAACTTAGCTTAATCGTTAAGTCTCTTTGGTGGCTTTACATCCATTGATTGTAAGTTTAAGTGGTTGGAAAACTTTCATTTTTAAATTTTTTAATGAAATTTACTATCATAACTATATGAGCCCTAACAAGTAATCCATTTGATGATTTGATATTCTTTGTTGAAAATATAATTTCAAGTAATTATAGCTTTGATCCAACTTCAAACCTCTTTTTTAAAAAATAAAAATAACTTTTCTTTACTTAATATATTAGAAAGAGGAAAAACATGAATAAAAGATTGAACACACTCATGGATTTGATGTGTCAAATCTCAATTTTACTCTATTTTAATAATTTTTTCATTCTTGAACCACTTTTTTTTAATAAAAAAATTAAAATTTTAATTTGAATGTAAAAAAGTATAATTTTGATGTGTTTGCATATATATATTACTAAATAGTTTCAAATGCGTACAAAGCCATGGCAAACCCCTCTCGACCAATGTTGTATTTTTTTGTTTTTTTTTTTAATGTAGGCTATTATGTAGTATCTAGAATTTCTCTCAATTTCCTATTTGGTGTCACCATATTATATGAAAACAAAATACATAAACTTATTTGTCTTAATTTCATAATCATTGTCGGCACATGTAATTAAGAGTGATGCATCTTATGAGTTACAACTAGTACATGTCATCAAAATGTTAGATGTTAGGTGACTAAGGGAACATTGATCCCAATTTCTTTGGTTATTATAATGTTGAAGTCTTGGATACATATTCTCTGCCTCATATTATTAATTAGTAGGCAATATGTAATAATGACATTACAAGTTATAGGTTACATGTTGCACTTTTATTTGAATTTGCTTTATTTTGTTGACGAGGTCTAACCTTGCTTACAATCTTATCCAAAATTAGAAATTAGGACATTGGTTGACCATTGTAGTCATGCTCTTTATTGTGCTAGCAGGTAAGCTTTTGAGTTATATCTTGCTTTATTTGTTTAGATTTTTAAACATGAACATTGAGTTTAAAGAAATGTATCAAATAAAAAGTTGTACTCTAACTATTATTAGAGGAGAAACAAATGTTAATGTATTGTTGCTTTACATGTTCATGTTAACTAGGGATTAGAATAAGAATTTCATGCTAAACATTCATGTTAATTAAGGATTGTTATTTGTCAAGAGTTAAGGTAATATCTTTTATAGATGAGTAGAAAAAGGGAATAAGGTGGGTTTTAAGGGAAAGGATGAAGAGAGGAAAAGCTTTGGGTTAAAGAGATGTTAACTTCTTACAAAGAGCATAGGCAAACGAAAAAAAAAAATCCCTTAATGATCTCTTGGAAAAAAGACGAATTAATGACAAACACTTGGATAGGTCATGTGATTACAACATCTTTGGTCATATTATTTGGTTAGAATTCAAATCATGACTTTGAAAAAAAAAAAATTCTTCATCTGTTTGTCACCACTTTTGTCCTTTCACTTTATAAGGCAGAAAAGGGTTAAAAACTCATCTTTTCTCTCACATTTCTTTTTTAAATTTCATGTTGTATTATTTTTTACAATGACACTTTTTATCATTTTCCCTTCATTTCCATATGTTCATGACAGTGTGCCCACATGTTGCAATTTTAGTAAATGATAGCAAGTTATCAACATATATACATCTTAGCCTTTACTTGATTGTGACCTATGATAAGATACAAATTATCTAGTTAATGTTGTAACAATGAACAAAATTCATCGTAAATATTGGTATTGACCTAACACAAACGTCCCTTGCTACCCAAGATAGACATTTTCTTTCCACCCTTTGAGTTTTTCTTTGCACACATTCATTAAGGATATTCATACCTTTCTTAATCTCCCTATAAAAGTGGGTAGACCTAACTACCTTTCCTTATTATCCACCATATGATGATAAAGCCAATAGCCACTCCTCATTTAATTATTAGCTTAATATTTTCACTAAAAGTGACCTTAGACTTGTCCAAGTTGATTAATTGGCCTAAGGCTTATGATTGTACATATGTATGGACTCTCTTATAATAATACTGATAATTGTTTTCAAGTAATTACAACTCAAAACAAAATGAGAGTGGTAAACCATGAAGATTTACTTAGGGGGAAATGTTTATATCCTTTTTGTCCTTCTCTTTGGTTGTATATTCTATCATGGTTGAAAGACTTTTCAGCACAAACCATGCCTAATTAAGTTTAAGGGGAAATTTATTTTAACTTATATTTTTTTAGTGAGTTAAAAATAATTTAATACAAAAAAAATTAAAAGTAAAGTAGACAATAAGGTATTTTTTATAGTGAGTTATTTTGATTCACCAAGAAAAAGTGAGTCCAAATAACAAACACCTAATAGGCCCATTCAATCTATTTTCATAAGGCACCCTTTTTGTAAAAACTTTCAACTACAATAGTGCAACTCAATATTACAACTATGATCATATATTTATTTCATTTATTCCTTTCCCAATAGGTAAAAGTCAAAAAAGATAAAAATTCAATTTAAGTATTAATCTTGATAATTTGCAAAAACAAACCAAGTAATTTTAGTATGTAAAAAAGTGATCAATTGCATTAAGAATTGGTTATTTAAATTATAATTTTTATAGTGATGGACATAAAGACAAATTTTAATTTCATGGTTTAACATAAAGCAACTTGTGTGAATGTGTTTGTGGTACCCTTTTAGACTTGAACCTTAAAAAAGAAAATTCCAATTTTGCAGTTGAATTTACCAAGTTACATTTAAGTTGGATAATAATATTCAAACAACTAAATTCTTAATTTTAATGAATTCAACTTAAGTTAGTGGCCTACTAATGTCAACATGGAGGATGTACATGTGCATTATATGTATGTGGGATTATATATATGGGTTTTAATGATAGGTAAATAGCCAATATTACTCAAAATGAGCATGGCCTTTTAATAGTGCTTGATTGGTAAAAGTTGCCATCATTTCTTGTAGCATAGCAACAGATTAGCTAGCAGAGGAGTTTTGATCTAGAAGCTACTTCTAAGAATGCATCCAAAAAAGAACCAAAACCCCACGTGCATGTCATTATGGGCCAACAGGAAGCACAAATGGAAACATCACACCTTTGTTAGTAATTGATGGTAATTTAGTCATAACATCCTATTTAGTACTCTTCAATGTTGTAAATATCTCCAAAGAAAATATATACATCTATTATTGTTGACCTATAAGAAAGTGACTTGAAGTTCTGTCCAAATTTTCTACTCACATACTTGCATTGAGGCAAACTTTTTGATTTTAAAAAGATATGTAAATTAGAATGGGCACATTTGTATTTCAAAATGTTGGCTTTGCTAAATTTATAAGTGAACATGCATCATTATATTGTATCAAATTTTAGTGATAAACTTAGTATATAATCAAATTCTTTTTTATTAGCTATCTGAGAAACATTTGGGGACCTAAAAAAATGCAAGAAGAAAAAAGAAATAGAAGTTTAGGAACAATAAAGGGTAACAATTGAGATAATTATAGAATTGATATTTTGAAAGTTCCAAACTAATAATTACATGTATTAAGTATGACATGCATTGTAATTAACATTAGTTAATAGGATTTCTCCAAAATTCAACCTCAAATCTCCTCTTCCTCTTACCCATTAATGCAAATTCCTTTATGATAATTCCATTCTTTTTAACTTAACAATCAGAAGAATCATGCTAAAAACAACATCATTTTGCACATGCAAAAGCATATTCTCAAACTACTTATAACAATTATTCTTTTTAATTACTTGTATGCATAGGCATTATGTTTGTAACAATTACTTCAGTAGTAATTGCTAACAATTCACACATTTATCCTTCCAATAAAAAAATGATTTTTTTGAATAATTTTTTTGATTTGGATTGATTTTCATACATCTTTAATAGAAAAACAAATTGATACCCCTTACAACCTAAGAAAAATGTAAACTAAAATTAAGGCACTTGGAATAGTTGATATGATTACTCAATAATTGACAATATGGTAAAAAAAAAACTTAGTGAAAGGGATCAAAATTAGGAGTTGCATTTTAAAAATAAATAAATAAATCAACAGAAACAATACAACAAGCAGCAGGTTTGGAAAAGGATAGACCAAGTAAAAGCCATGAGCAAATGAGATAGCTAACATTGCTATAAACAATTGATCCCTCAAAATAGGTTTATGGCACAGTGAGAGTTGAATTGGAACATTACAATCACCCATAAAAGCCAAACATTGGACAATTAAAATTCAAAATACATGTAGTGAATAGTTTATGGAATGAAAGAAAAAAATAATCACCAAAAAGTAAAAAATGGTGGGGAATTCAATCAAAGGAAGAACAAGAACATAAATGAGAGGATCTAAAACTTAAATGGGGCACCTTTGTTTTGCTTCCTAATGGGCAACTCTCTTTAACAATGTTCAAACATAGACATCAATTTTAATCAATAATACATCAACTAACAAATATTTTGAAACAAAAACATGCGTGTAATATGACACTTTTTAGGATAATTCTCATGGGTCATTGTCTCATTAGTACTCTTTTTTTCCTTTTTCATTTTGCTTATATATTTTTCTTTCAATGTTGTAATATAATTTAGTTCTTTTCTTCTTAGGGCTTCCTTAACATGTTTTATTGGTCCAATTTAATGACATTTCTTTTAATTGTAAACTTTGTTAGAGACATTAAAATATGTAATTATGATTATAAAAGATTTTTGGGATAGAAACTGTGGGGGTACTTATGCTATAGATGTTGATGTGTTTAGTTGTTTAATTATAACTTATGCCCACCTTATTAATAATATTAAATGTGTATATATTCGGTTATTTTGTAAGTTTAGATGGATAATATAATGCCCAATTTCATTTCATGGTATCAATTAGTAACATTTCATTTTAATTTGTTTTAAGTATTCTCTTATCATAATTTATTTTTATATATTCAATTAATTAAAGATGCATTGACTTAACTAATAGCAAATTAGTCATTAATGTCAAGTTTGCTATTAAGAATGAGTAAGATGGTACATGCAATCCCTATGATCTAACAATTCCAGGGAAATTAGAGGTCAATGAAGAAGTTCCAAGAAAAATTGGAAATTTTCAATAATAATAAAGTTATCCATGTAAAATTAAGCATTGGCTAATATTCTCCTCCCCCGTGAGAGAAAAAGTTTCATTAGTAGTAGAGAGAGAGAGAGACCTTAGGAAAAATTGGAAGGAAAGAATGGTTGCTACCTATTTATAATCACCAAAATTAGTATGAAGTGCTAAAAAAACTCCAGTTATGTTAGAAAAATTGAGAGGAGAAAAGGGTTGCTACATATGAAACTCGAACATGTCTTGGGTAGCTTGAGAAAAATAAAGAGGAGAAAATGGTTGTTGCACCTATTTATAAAAGGCCTACTTATAATTACTAAAACTTAGTTATTTGTAACAAAACATAGAATTGTTATGCATGAAAAATTTTTTGTTGTCCCAGTTATTTAGGTTACAAAGCTTTAGACATGAGAATATAAGAAGGCAACTTATCACTTTATAATATTATAAATATACTTGATTTTTATATTTAATAGTTTTGTTACTTTTATCCCTCATTTAATCTTAAATCATGATGACAATAAATAGTTTATAAGTTATGATGTCACCTTTTTCTAATTAAATTCAAATATTTAGATTAATATTAAATTTTGTTTCATTAAAATATGTGTAATGTGTTTGCTATTTAAACATTGAAGGCTCAACTTGACCACAATATAAGCATATTTTACTTGATGCTGGTGGACAAATTGTACACATAAAATGTAGTGGTACCTAAGATACTGTAAATAGGTCAAAAAATATCAATACCTCAATATATTTCTCATTTCATTATCACAAACAATGCAACATCTTTGATAACCAATCTCACATTGTTTCTTTTAGTTGTAAACTTTGCAATATACACCAAAATTTGTAATCATAATTGTAATATTTTATCATATTTATTATCATTCTTAGTTGAGTTCAAAAACTAAATTACTGCGACCTTTTTTTTGTTTTCTCAAGATAACATAAAAAGTTAAAATAAAAATTATAATATTTGAATTATTAATTTTATATACTAAAATGTATAATTTTTACTATTTTAATTATAAATTTTATTAATTTTCTTGTCAGAAAAACAAATCAAAATTATTATTTATTTTTTATTTTTTAATTATTATTTTAATACGTGCACATACACACACATATGCACACACGCACGAGTATATACACATCTTATATGCATACCATTTTTTTTATATATTATGTAAATAAATAATATATTTAATTTATATAAATTTTATTTTATTTTAATATATATATATATATATATATATATAATAATCTATTTTTATTTTACATATTTATGATATTTTAAAAATTATACACACACACACACACACATATTTTTGCATACATATCCTATAAATAATATAAATATATATAATATGTATAATATATTTGTAAATTCTTTATACAAAGTAACATATAAAAAATACATATTAAATAATAATTTTTTTTGTCTATCATAAATTAACAAGTTGACATTCATCCAAAGCTTAATAAGAAGATAAAAATTAGTATAAAAAATAAAAATTATATACTTTATATTCAAACTAATATATAAATAATAAATAATAAATAATAAAATTATTTTCCTAATATACTATATGATAAATAAAAAATAGTTTTTTAATTAAATGGTTAACTTATAATTGAAGTAAAAAGTATTAGAATTAGGAATTACATTCAAAAAATTAATAAATTAATTAATAAAATAGTTGAACAAGCAGTAAGTTTGAAAAAGGATATACTAAGTAAAAGTCATGAGCAAATGAGCTAGCCAACATAACTGTAGATAATCGATCCCTCAAAATAGGTTTGGCACAGTGATAGTTGAACTGAAATACTACAATCACCCACAAAAGCCAAAAATTGGATAATCAAAATTCAAAACACATGTCATGAATAGTTTATAGAATGAAAGAAAAAATAATCAAGAAAAAAAAATGGAGGGAATTTAGCTAAAGGAAGAACAAGAACATTAATGTGAGAAACCCAAAATTTGAATGGGGCACCTTCATTTTTCTTCCTAATAGGTGAGTCACTCCAACAAAATTCAAATACAAATATTAATTCAAATTAATAATACATCAATCAACAAAGATTTTGAAATAAAAACATTTGTGTAATACAATACTCCCCTTATTAATTCACATAGGCCATTGTCTCATTAGTTCATTATTTTCCATTTTCCTTTTTCTTTTTTTTTTTCCAATGTTAGAATATAATTTAGTTCTTTTCATCTTAGGGCTTCACTGATGTGTTTTGCTCATCTGTTTCAGTGACATTTTTTTTTTCAATTGTAAATTTTGTAAGAGACGTTGAAATATGTAATTATGAATATGAATGATTTCTATGACAAAATCCATGGTTGATGCTTGCATTATAAATGTTGACATGTTTAATTATTTAACCATAACTTATGCCCACCTTATTAATAATATTAATTGTGTATATGTCCAATTATTATGAATGTTTAGATAAACAATATAATGTCTAATTTCATTTTATGATATCAATTAGTGATATTTTATTTTACTTTATTTTACATTTTTTATCATATTTTATTTCTATGTATTCAATTAAATTTAAAGATGCATTAACCTAACTAATAGCAACTTAACCGTTAATGTTAAGTTCATTATTGGATTGGCTTTGCTATATTTAGCATTTGTCTAGTCCAATTGTTGCAACTCTTATGGGTAACAATGGATGTTGAAGATGATAGGATAAATAATTCAATATTTTGAGATTTTTGTCATTAGATGACTAAGATTTGAAATGATTGTGCATCAAACATAACATGTGGCTTGACTATTACTGATTTTAACCATATTTCTAGTTCAAACTTTTTAGGCCAAGATAAAAATGATCTTAATGATACCAGAGTCATTGACAATTCAAGATGCCTTTTAAATTATTATGATCTTGGGTAATTCCTAGCTTTTTTGACATATACATAAAGAATATGCTTATCTATGTTCAAATAAGTAAGAGCTTAGATGTTTTTGAAAAGTTATTATTTTTTTTTTTGGAGGGTATGAGATTTAAGGAAAAAAAATGGAAAAAGAGAGAAAATATACTTATGATGGGTATCCCAAAAAAAGGTAAATATTTTTTTATCTAGTTTAATTTTTTTAAAAAAAAAAATTAAATCCTAGATAATAAACAAAATGGTTTGAATGTGTTGGAAAGTTTGGTTTCATGCTTTTACAAAGTTAGTTAGCTTAGTTTTCTATAATAGAATAATTCCTTTGGAAATAGGTTTTAGATGCAAACATTATTCTCAAAGAAAAATTTAAAATATGATCTAATCTAATTTTCTCCTAAGCTACTCATGTCAACATTATGTATGACTCATAGAAAAGATAATATGTCACTAAAGTGATGTCTTGATGTCATATAGATCTATCATGTTGAACATGTTTGCAAAGGAAAAGTAACACTATTTGTAGAATATAAGATGGAGAAATATCATCTTTTATGAGATTGTCTATTAGATCATTCCAATAAGAAAAACAAATGTATTAAAAGGGGGAAATAATAAAAATACATTTCATTTTCTTATAATTGGGTACCACTACATTTATGCCATGTAAGATACAAGTCAAAAGGTCTACTAGGTACCTCACTTAATTTTCCAAACTAACTTCTTGCATTCGAGACATAGACACAAAGGTAAAATCTTTGCAAATGTTGTAAAACCAACCAAAAAGTTCCCATATATGTATTCATTGGAAGAAAGGATGATGGAGACGAATAACTCATAACTAAATTGAGATTGACATAGAGAAACAAAAATAGTAAAGGATGTATCTTGAGTCAATTTTCTCTTGGAATTTCTATCATAACATTTCCAATTATCAAAAAGGAAATCAACAAATGCTTGAGATTTGCTTTATTGTTTTTTTCTTCTTGGGATTTATGCCTAATTTTGTATACAGATATGACAAGACCCTTAGTATAGATGCTAACTTCAATGACTTGCATTTGTGCAACTAGACTTGCATCTACATGGCAAGAAATACTAAACATAACTTTCTAATGGCTAAGTGCTTCATAAATCATAAACACCAACTCAATGGGAAAAAGAACCCAAAAGAGACAAAGGAAACTAACTTAGTAGAAGATTATAGAGTAAAATAAAGTTTTTAATACTAAAACATGGGAATATAATCTATACAGCAATGACATGCAACAATTTCAAAAAAATTTCCAGCTCTAGTGATGCTAGTTGCTAGAAAATAAGTCAAATAAAGTTTATATTTGTTGGCACCAAGTAAGAATGATATAG
Source organism: Rhizophora mangle (assembly GCA_037832345.1). NCBI lineage: Eukaryota > Viridiplantae > Streptophyta > Magnoliopsida > Malpighiales > Rhizophoraceae > Rhizophora > Rhizophora mangle. The sequence goes on from JBAPLJ010000320.1 coordinate 3,550,440, forward strand.
AAAAGTGGATCCTCTATCTTAGTATCAACCTAGTACTAAAAATGTTTCAAATTTAGGCACACAAATACAATGTCAAAGTTAGACTCTTGGCTTGCCTATATGCTCTTCATGTAAAATTTCCATGTCTTTGAAATTTATTAGACAACTAAAAAAGTTTTGACAATACCTATCATTTCTCTTTATATACTTGCATGGATAAAGAAGATATCAATTTCAGCAAGTTAGGGCTCAAATAAAAAGGTACTATAAGTTTAATCAATTAATGGGAAATCTCCAAATTTCAACCCTGAGTCCCTCCCTTTCATGTACTATAAGGTACTACAAGGTACTAAAGGGTATTTCTCTTGAAAAGCTTACTAACCATCTTTATACATGTAGTCCCTCCCTTTATTAATCAATCCAATGATGATAAAAAAAAAAAAAAAACATAAAAGGTAAAAGAGAAATGAAAAATTTTATTTTGGCCAAAAGAAAGGACACTACAAATTTGAGTGTCATTTGTTCAAAAAGCAAAAAGAAAAGCAAGCTTGTTTTGGAGCAACAAATGAGAAGATGGATGCTATGATCACAAAGATCAATTCAATAGAAGATGACATTACATGGTGGATTGATTCTAGGGTTACACGACATGTTTACAAGAATAAAAGTCATCTTAAAGTATTGAAACCAGTAATTAATGGTATCGTTGTTTATATGGGAAATTCTATTGTAGGTCCTATTTTGGGAATTAGGAAAGTAGAATTGCAATTCACTTTTGGGAGAGTCATTATTCTTACTAATGTATTTTATGTTCCAAAATTTAAGAAAAATTTGGTTTCTAATTGTCTTTTGAACAAATATGTGTTTAAACTTGTATTTAAGGCTAATAACTTTGTCCTCTTCAATGGAGGTGTGCTTGTGGGAAAGGGCTGTCATTGTGATGGGATGTTCAAACTCAATATTGTTACTAATAATAATACTAATGTTTCTACTTATATTGTTAAGCATGCTTCTTCATGGCATAATAGATTTAGACATAAAAATTTTAAAAGATTATACAATTTGGTTAAATTGGAATTATTGCCACATTTTGATGCATCTAAAGATAAGTACACACCTTATATGTTAACAAAAATACCCAGAAGTGCATTTACAAGTATTCAAAGATCTTCAAGAATGTTAGAATTAATTCATAGTGACATGTTATTTGCATAACACACAAACACTAGGAGAAAAAAGATACTTTGTGACATTTATTGATGATTACTTTAGATATTGTCTTGTTTACTTGTTGTATACCAAAAATAAAGTTCTTGAAAGATTCATAGTTTATAAATCTAAAGTGGAATTACAATGTGAATAAGTTATTAAATGCTTACAATCTGATAGAGAAGGAAAAGATTGTGACATGGCATTCTTTGTGTCCTTAGGAATTATTCATCAAACAACTACTCCTTACACACTATAACATAATGGTGTTACTGAATGCAAAAATCAAACATTGATGGAAATTGTTAATGCCATGTTGTCAACTTTTGGCTTACGCTAGGGAATTTAGGGAGAAGAGTTGCTTATAGTATGCCACATTTTAAATGGAGTTCCTACAAAAAGGAACAAAACAACCCCATATGAATTATGGAAAAGAAGGAAGTGAAACCTTAATTACCTAAGAGTTTGGGGCCGTAGAGCAATTGTTAGAGCTCTTAAACCCAAAAGGAAAAAGTTGGGTGAAAGTGGAGTTAAGTATATCTTCTTAGGATATACTTACAATAGCAAGGCATATCGATTCATGGTCATAGAGCCTAATAACTCTATATTTGCTAACATACTCCTGGAATCAAGGGATACTATTTTTTATGAACATAAGTTCTTCTCTATTCCTAAAATTTTAGAATAAAAACAAGTTCCTAGTAATGAAAATGATGTGTTGGAAAAAGGAAATGAAAATGATGAAGTCATTAAACTTTATAGGAGCAAAAGAGCAAAAAAAGCAAAGACTTTTGGTTATGATTACTTTATGTTCCTAGTAAGAGGAACAAGGGAATTAGTGAGTAATCAAATTTTATATTGCTTTAATACTAAAGATGATCCTAAGACACTTAGTGAAGTGACAAAATTGCACGATGCTATGTTTTGAAAGGATGCGATAAATGATGAAATGGATTCCATTATGGGTAATAACACTTAGAAATTAGTAGACCTCCCACTTGATTCAAAGCCAATTGGATGTAAATGGATTTTTACAAAGAAAATGAAGGTCAATGGAACCATTGATGAGTTTAAAGCTAGGCTAGTTGCAAAAGGCTTTACATAAAAGCAAGGTGACAATTATATTGATACATATTTACCAGTGGCTAGAATTACCACAATTAGGCTAGTCATTTCACTTGCCTCAATTCATAAGCTAGTAATTCATCAAATGGATGTGAAATCAACATTCTGAAATAATGAATTAAAAGAAGAAATTTATATGGAGCAACTTGAGGGATTTGTCGTACCTGGTTAAGAGGACAAGGTCTGTAAATTGATTATGTCCCTTTATGGACTATATAAGCACCTAAGTAATGACACCAAAAATTTGATCAAATGATACTTGCCAATGGATTTAAGATTAATAAATCAAATAAATGTGTCTATAGTAAATTTAAAGAAGGAAAATGTGTAATTATCTATTTATATGTAGATGACATATTAATCTGTGAGACTAAGAAGTTAAAGTTACCAAAATGTTTCTATCTAGCAATTTTGAAATGAAAGACATGGGTGAGACAATTGACATCCTTAGAATCATAATCTTGTAGGACTAAAAAAGCATAATGTTTTTTCAATCACATTACATTAATAAGGTTCTTAATAAATTTAATCACATAGATTGTATGTTAGCCTTTACCCCTTTTGATCCCAACATGAGTTTTACCAAGAATGTTGGAAGTCTGGTATCATAACAAGAATATGTAAACGTAATAGGATATCTAAAGTACATAATGACATGTACAAGGCTAGACATAACCTATGTAGTTGGCAAAATGAGTAGGTACATAAGTAATACAAGTGACATTCATTGGCATAGAGTAAATAGAATCCTAAAGTGCCTAAAGAAAATAAGGAATTATGACATAAGTTATACTAGTTATCCTTCTGTTATAGAAGGATATTCAAATGTCAATCAGATCACTAATAAAGAGGATCATACTTCTACTAGTGAATGACTTTTTATGCTCAGTGGGGTTGCAATTTCTTAGGGTTCCAAGAAACAAACTTGCATAGTAGATTCCATCATGGTTGCAAAATTTGTTGCATTGGCTTTTGTCAAGTAAAGAAGCAAAATGGTTAAGGAATTTACTTTATGAGATTCCTTTGTGGCAAAGCTAATAGCACCCATTTTTTATACATTGTGATAGTGTTTCAACTCTAGCAAGGACATATAGTCAAGTATATAACGGTATGTCTAGTCATATTAGACTTAGAAATAGTTATGTGAGAGACTTGATCATAAATAAAGTTATCACGATTGATTTTGTAAGTTCAAGTGAAAACATGGTTGATCCTTTAACAAAATGATTAACAAGAGATATGATGAATAAGACATCAAGAAGGATGGGTCTCAAGCCCATAAATACAAATTACCCATAATGGAAACTCAACTCAATGCTAGATACAACATCAAGTTTTGAGTTCAATGAGTCAATGTACATCATTAGTGTGATTGAAGCACTTAGTTAATTTTTATTTCCATCCCAAGGTTATATAGTGGTTGGTTCCTATAGTAAAATTAGGAAGATGAGAGTTTAACACTTTTAACATACTTAAAATGATGTTATATAGTGGGGGCCCTAGTCTTACCTATATGAATATGGAATGTTTAGGTCATTTCATTAAGCTAAAGGGCTTGGCTTTAAAGCATTCATAAAAAGGATATGGACACAATGACCTTTTAAGGTGTTAATTATCTAAAAGAGAGGAGTAATGTTATGTTGTCATACGTGTGAATTGTTTCTATAACTTATTAATAAGAATAGTTGGTTTAAAACTTGTCTACCACATTATTCAATTTGTAATACACATTTACTTATGCACATGACTAAAGAATTGTTGATGATCCTTTTTATTTTTTGATATTGTGAAAATGGCAGGGGATTGTTGAAGTTTTCAAAATAAAAAAAAAGAAATGTGATAGGTTATGCCTCTTGCAATTTAAACCTTTGAGGGGGTGTGTGGTGCCAAAGGACATAACTACTAGTTCATTTACCTTTAAATAGTTATTTATTATATCTGTTAAATAATAAACATAACTTTAATAAATAATTGAAAATAGTGTCTAATGGGTTTTGAACCTAAAATCTATAAGTTGTAATTAAAGATTGTGATCGTTGGACTAAATGATTATTCTATGTTAGTCATTAACTAACTGATTTATATGTTGTTTCATAAAAAATAAAGTAAAGTTATGTCCTTATCATTTGAACTCATAACCATTTAATGAATGGCTAAGATGTTAACTGCTAGACCAAAGATGTCTTTTGAGTAATAATCACCACCATATTTATAAATACCAAGGGTCTGTCATTTGTTCAAGAGATCAAAAAATTTTTCTTTCTTCTCTTAGTTCCTCCATTATTATATCAAGGATTGATTTTTCTATAACATTGCTATAGAAATATTATAAACATTCTAGATAGTGATTATGAAAATACACTAACTTCTCTAGAGGTTGATTTTAATAGTGCAACTTACAATAAAGTATGCTTCATTTTATCCTATAAGGGAATTCACATAAACCTTTGTTGCAAATTAGGGAGGGAAATTTTTTCCTTAAGGAGAATGGCATTAGATACATGACTTAAAGCAATCATCTTTCAAATTTCAATATAGTTTAGAGTTTTCATTGACATCTTCAATGTGAAACTCTAGTATCCCTCTCTTCCTATCATCAAAAACCTCATTTTCAGAATGTTAGCATTACAGGTGTTGAAATGTTTAGTTGTTTAACTAGAACTCACTCACCTTAAAAATATTAATTATATATAAATACAGTTATTATGAAAGTTTAAATAGATGATACAAAGCCTAATTTCACATTATGATGATGATGGTAATTAAATTAACTCATAATTTCAAAAAAAAAAAAAAGCATAGCAAACAAAGCTTTTATTAGATGATATTACATAAGAATAATATACAAGAGTGGATCCTTTAGCTTAGTACCAACCTAATACTTGAAAATGTTGAATTTTAGATATACAAATACATTATTATCTCTATATCAGACTCCCTCTCCACTTATATGCTCTTCATGTAAAATGTTCACATTGTTAAAGTAGATTAGATAGCTAGGGTTTCTCAATGGCACCAACATTTGCCTTTTTCTTCATGCTTATCCATCATCTCTAAGATATTGTAAGAAACAATGATAATGGTAACACCCAAAACAATAGCAAATACTTCCAGTACACCACTGTTGTAAATGAAATGAATTTTGAGATCAAGGAAACTAATCTTAGGGATAAAACTTCTTAATGACAATGATAGGGATTGAGACAAACAAATTGATAGTGCCATAAGTGTGAAAAAGTAAATAGTCTTCCAATTAACTAAATCAAAAATGGAAGTGTGCATTGCCATCATGGAAAGAGAACCATGTGTCAAAGTGAGTACAAAAGGAAAAAGTGAGGGTTTCTCCACTGCATAAAGTTTTATCACATAAATAAGTTAGGAGATTAAAAGAGATAAAGTTAACTCAAACAAGGTTCTAATGGCTAAAGTTAACCAAAATGACTACAAAATGAACTTGACAGGAATCTAAAAAAAATTGAGAATGAGTAAGATGGTACACACAATCCTTGTGATATGCCAATTCTAGGGAAATTGGAGTTGAGGGAAGAAGTTCCAAGAAAAATTGAAAATTTTCAATAACAATAGAGTTTTCTACGTAAAAATATTAGCTAGCATGATGGTTATTACTTGCCTCCACCTTGGAATTAGCTGGGGTTGAACAATTGAATCTATGGCATGGTGGGATAGAGAAAGTTTCAATAGAGAGGAGAGAAAAGAGCTTATGAAAAAGTAGGAGAGAAGGGTTATTGCCTATTTATAATCACCAAAATTCATATGTTGTGCCAGAAAAATTATAGCTATAATGTTAGAAAAATTATGAGTATTGTGCTAACAAAACTTAGAAGAGAAAAGGGTTACTACAAAAGAAACTCAAACATGTCTTGAGTAGCTTGAGAAAAATAGAAAGGAGAAAATGGTTGTTAAACCTATTTATAATCACAAAAACTTATCTGTTTATAGCAAGAAACATGGAATTGTTATGCTTGATAAACTAAGAGGAGCTTTGTACATGAAATTTTTTGTTGTGTTAGCTAAAGGGGCTACAGAGCATAGAATGTAAAAATATATGAAAGCAACTTATCACTTTATAATATTATAAATGTCCTTAACTCTTATATTTAATAGTTTTGTTACTTTTGTCCCTCAATTAGTTTTAGATCATGATGATGATAACAATTTATAAGTTATGGTGTCACTTTTTTTAATTAAATATAGATATTTAGATCAATATTAAATTTGGTTTCATTTAAATATGTGTAATACAATTGCTGTTTGAATACCAAATATTTGACTTAGCCACTGTATGAGTGTCTTTTACTTGATGCTAGTGGGCAAATTCAACACATAACATGTAGTGGTGCCTAAGATACCATTAATAGGTCAAAAAATGTCAATATCCTAACACACTTTTCATCTCATTTACACAAACAACACAACATTTTGATAACTAATCCGATGATATTTCTTTTAGTTGTAAACTTTGTAATAGAAGTTAAAATATGTAATTATTATTGCAATATTTTGTTATATTAATTTCATTCTTGGTTGAGCCTAGAAAATAAATCATTGCAATCTATTTTTGTCTCAAGATAACATAAAAAATTAAAATATTTAAATTATTGATTTTATGTACCAAAAAGTATAATTTTTATTATTTTCACTACGAATCTTATGAATTTTCTTGTGAAAAATCAATAAATTTATAATTTATTTTTTTACTTTTTATTTATTATTTTATTATATATATATATACATAAGCATATACACATCTCATATGTACAACATTTTTTTTATATATTTTGTAAATAAATAATACATTTAATTTACATAAGTTTTGTTTTATTTTAATAAATATATATATACCAATCAAGGCAAGGATCTTGCAAGTTAAAAACATTGTATGAGAATGCATGATGATGCATATGAAGGATAAATTTATTTACTACATGGCATTGTTATACTGAGGTTACTTAGACATAAGTCTCTTGAGTTGCTGATGGTTTCTAGTTGATATACTAAATATGCATTTGAAAGCATTCAAATGAAACCTTGGTACATGCATTAAAGATAAATATTGAAATTCATTTGCATGCATTAAAGACACATAGACATTTGAAGGGTAGCTTAAGGATTCCCCATTTAAGAGTCCCTTTACAAGTTGTAAAGAGTAAAGTAAGAGAACACTTATAGAAGATACAAGATAGGAAAATATTTACAATGGATAGGATTATATTCTAGGAGGACTTCCTCCTAAAACATTTTCTAAGGTTTGTAGAACTTATTCTTAAAGGAAAAGTTTTTCTAAAAGCTTATTTTTTAAAAAAGAAAATGATTGCCTAATGCTTGATAAGTGAGACTTTTTATAAATGCTTGGGCCTTAAATGCTTAAAGCTTGATAAGATGCTTGAAGCTAAAAATCAAAGTTACTTTTGGTGAAAAGCAAATGCTTTTGCTTTTTAAAAAGTAAATTTTTTTACCTTTTAGAAAAGTAGATGTGTTTTACTTTAACTTTGGGTAAAGGTGGATATTCCTTCTACTTTTGTCCTTTTACCCTTAATAAAAGCATTTCACCATTGCTTTTTTCTTTTGTCTTTATGCTTGATGTGGATGGGGCTAAAAATGTCTTCATTTGGATCATGATTTTGAAAAGGATCATATGATGATGATAAGATGGACTTAGCTTTATCCATGGCTTGTTGAGCTTGTTAAAAAATGTCTTTCAATACAATCAGATACTCCCATTTGGTTTTCGCTCTGGCCAACAGAGCACTTGTATGTGTCTTTTGTTGGAGGAATTGAGAGGTGCTTGCTTCAATGGTGTTGAATTACTAAGGATTTGTAGAAAACCATTGTAGGACACCATGCTTATGAGCTTTCCACTATTGAGTAGCAGAAAACTATTTCCAAAATTTGACCTTATAGATTCAGCCAATACTAGAGTCCCTATGAAAGGATCATCCTTAATCTGGAGTTCCCATGCCCAAATCTAAGGTAGCTTGAAAATATAACAAAATTGTAATAATTAAGGAAAAGAAGCTTAGGTAATTTGGGGTTGGAATCTTGATTGGAAGATATTGAAACCTCTGTAAATTAAGTCTAAAAGGATTTTAGATATTGGACCAAACTAGTTCCACTAATGGTAAAACCTGAGAGGAAAGGTCATGGTGGATTTGGCTTCCTAGAAAAACATCTAATAATGCTTGTGGGATTGATTTTGGTAGTATAAAGCATTACACCATACTAGTTTTAATCCTAGTAGTTCAATTTGAGAAGGAAACTTGAGGACATAGTAATATTGGCTTGAGATGTTTGATAATAATATGGTAATTCAGGCCAATTTAAGGATTGAAGGACCTAAATAATTTGAACAATTAAGTGGGTAATTTAGCTTGGATCATTTAGGTGGTAATGGTACTTGAATTTGACTAATCTAATTTTGATGAGTATAGTTTCACAAAATGATCTAGGCTTTTGTGAATCCTAAGGCTTGTAAAACTAGTTTAAAGAAAACATTTTGTTGGCAACAACCCAAGAGTTTGTGTTAAAGAATCCTCCTTCAATCAACTCAATGTTTTGAAAATGGGGCTTGATAATATAAGGTAAAATCTTTTTTAAAGTTGTTTGAAAATTGCTTAGGAAAACAATTTATAGAGGGGTATCTAAAACAACCACCTCTTTGCCTTTTGAAATTGATTTTGAGGGAGGGACTGATGAGACCATAACCACCTCATTTGAGAGAAGGGTAGGTGATACCTTAACCACCTTTTTGCTTATTACTTGATTAGTGTTCTACTAAAAGAAACACCAATGCTTTTTTCAGGCTTGATCTACTTTAAAGAAGCAAGCTTTCATGATATTGGATAGTTTGGTAGAGAGGTTAACCAAGTTTTAAGTGCTTGATGACCTTTTAATGGTAAGCTTGGAAGGGTTGCTTTAGCTTTATGACTGATATTTGAATGAGAGTATGAATGGTGGTAGCTTGAAGAGTTTGAAGGTTTTTTTTGGGCTAATGCTTCTTCTTTAAAGATTTAAGCCCATGTTTTGAGTGGCTCGATTGAAGATTTGGAGGGAGGCTTAATGGACATTTTTCAAGGCATTATGGTGGTAAAGAGCCCTACAAGAATTCTTTTGTAAGAAAATCAAGTAAAGAATTTGAACTACCTTTCACAAACTAGACATCAAAGTCAAAAATGCTTAAAATTGTTTGCCAATGGGCAAAAATTTGATTTGTTGCAAGGTTTTAAATATCTTTTTGCAAAAAGATGGGTCCCTCAGATAACCTTTTGCTTGAGGTTTTTGATCAAAACAAAAGAAGTTTTGATAGTAATACCTAAATGGTAAATATAAGCATCAAAGAGCTTGTGCAAGATTAGAAGGGAATAGTTGCTTGCAGATTTGAGTCCTTCCAAGGTTTTCTTGGGATAAGGCCTTCTTAGATACAATTCAAGTCTACACCAATATCTAACAAGGCTATAGTGGTTAGTTTGTAATCATAAATTTGAATGGTAATATAAATAAGCCATTTATAGGTTGTGATTTTTGCCAATAAATACAAAAATCAGCTTAATCTATGGCTAGCAGGTTAAGATTACAATCTTGGTTTGTTGATGGATTAGCTTGACAAGGATTTGGTTCATGAGGATCCTACAAAGATTAGTGAAGACAAGATAGCGATAGTTTATGATTAACTAATCGTTATTGTTTGAGTTCTTTGATTTCTAGCTTGTGTTAATTAACTTCTTATTGAAATTCTTGAAGAGTAATAGGCTTGGGCTTAGGTTAGTCAAACTACTTGAGTATGCTTGTAGGATTATAAGGTGTTTAGGCTTGTTAGAGCAAAGGATGTTAAGTAAAGCTTGATGGTGCTTAAGTTAGAATCTTATGAAGATATTGAGTTTTAGCTTATAAATCATCCATAAAATGAATCAATTCTATGATGAATTCTTGATTTTTAATGAGAACAATTATTTGTTTCTCACTACTTAATGTAGATAAGGTGGCAAGTTCATCTACTTAGAGTGCACATTCTTCATTCAATAAATAGTCAAAACTAGAGGAGTCAATGAATAGGTTTTTGATTTGTTTGTAAATTGGTTTAGCTATTTTAAGGTCTTGGACTTTCCTTCGGATTCAATAATAATAAGGTAAGTGCTCAAGCTAGCCACATCTAAAGCAAGTTAATGAGGTGCTTAGAAATGTTTGGGCTTTGGGCCATTTTGTTTGTTTTTGTGGTTTTTTATGGACATATATTAGAGGCTTTTGGGCTTGAGGGTAGAAAGGCTTTCTAATGAGCTTAGGAGACTTCCTACATTTGGATGTATCTTGATGATAAAAAGAGTTATCAAATTAGGCATAAAAGGAACTCAGCTCTTTTTGAGTTTGTTTATGTTCATGCTTTAGTCATTGTTAAAGTTTATGATTTGAACAAATTTGTAGGCCTTCTTTTTGGATAAAGCTCACTATTTCACTATATGCCAAAGCATGGTAAGGGATTAGACCATTCAAATGGGCTTAGAGTTTTGATCTTACCTTGTCACCAAGGAACTTGGGTAGCCTAACTAGAAACTTTTCTTTTAAAAAGGGCTGGTTGTCATCTTCCCACTACATGACATGAGTTAGGAAAGTATATTTATACAAATGAAAGTTATGAAGATACTTAAACTTGAGATTAGAGAGCAATTTAGAGGCTTTATCCTTTAAATGAGAAGGATCACCAATGAAATATTTAGAAATTACAATGATCAAAGATACTACTACATCTTGGATTGATTGGGCTTTGTCTTCAAAAAGGGGTTCACCCTAAAGATCTATTTTGATAGCTTGAAAAACACTATCATGGCCAATTTGAGTGAGAATATTATCCCACCATCCTTTTAGTTGACCAAGAAAGCTCACAACTAAAAGTTCAGTAATTGCAAGATCAAAGAGCTAACTTTGAGTCTTATAGACATTTGATACCATAGTCATCTACTAGGGCAAATTCATGACTTTGTATTCAATCAATCCATCTATGTTCCAATCATGAATAGAGTTTGAGTTGTATTTGGCTTAAACAAGGGTTGGTTATTCTTCTAAAGCAAGGTCCAAAGTCATAGGTCTTTAGTAATACATCATTGTGCTACATGGCTTAAATTAGAGCTTGTTGATAGCTAATCACTATCAGAGACCTGAGGTGTAGATGACTCACTAGAGCTAACACTTGTCCTAAGAGTCTAAAGACTCTTAGCAGCTTGATTTTGTGTAGTGCTTATGGATGGTTCTAAAGCTTACAATCATTACTTTAGTGCTTGATGAAATTCATTTAAAGTTTTTCTTGAAATAAAAAAACACTTAAAAATTGGTTTAAAAAAAGATTTTGGAGCTTGATCTATTATTGATGGTAGAGAGGAAACCATAGTTTCTATATAAGAATGAGTAAGATGGAACATGCAATCATTGTAATCTACCAATATTAAGGAAATTAGAGGTGATGGAAGAAGTTTCAAGAAAAATTGAACATTTTCAATAACAATAGAGTTGTCCATGTAAAAATAATAGCACACACGATGACTATTATTCTCCTCCACCTCAAAATTAGCTGGGCTAAACAATTTAATCCATATTGTGGTGGAAGAGAAAAAGTTTCTTTAAGAGAAGAGAGAGAGAGAGAGAGCTTACGAAAATCGAAAGGGAAGAAGGGTTATTACCTATTTATAATCACCAAAATTAGTATGTTGTGCCCAAAAAACTATAGTTGTTGTGCTACAAAAACTATGAGTGTTGTGCTAGAAAAACTGAGAGGAGAAAAGGATTGCTACACATGAAACTTAAACATGTCTTGGGTAGCTTGAGAAAAACAGAGAGTAGAAAATAATTAGTACACTTATATATAAATAGTCTATTTATAATCATGAAAACTTATTTGTTTATATAAGAAACATGGAATTATTGTGCCCAAAAAACTAAATGGAGCACTACACATGAAACTTTTTGTTGTGTTAGTTAATGGGGCTACAAAGCTTGGGATGTAAGAATATAAAAAGACAATTTATCGCTTTATAATATTATAAATATACTTGACTCTTATATTTAATAGTTTTATTACTTTTGTCCCTTAATTAGTCTCAAATCATGATAACAATAATAGTTTATAAATTATGTTGTCACCTTTTTTTAATTAAATTAAGATATAAGGATTAATATTAAATTTTAATTCATTTAAATATATGCAATATGTTTGCTATTTGAATACTAAAAGTTCAACTTGACCATTATATGAATGTATTTTCTTGATGTTGGTAGGCAAATTGAACATGTAAAAATGTAATGGTGCCTGAGATACCATTAATAGGTCAGAAAATGTCAATACATCAACACACTTCTTATCTCATTTACAGAAACAATGCAATATCTTTGATAACCAAGTTGATGATGTTTTTTTAATTGTAAACTTCGCAATAAACACTAAAATACGTAATTATTATAGCAATATTTTATTATATTGATTATTATTTTTTGATGAGTTTGGAAAATAAATTATTGTGACCTAATTTTCTTCTTTAGATAATATAAAAAATTAAAATAAAAAATTGTAATATATGAATCATTGATATTATTTACCAGAAAGTATAATTTTTATTATTTTGACTATAAATTATATGAAATTTTTGTGAGAAAAAAACAAAACAAATTTATTATTTATTTTTTTATTTTTATTTATCATTATATTTTATAAATATACACATGAGTATTACACATTTCATATATGCATCATTTTTCTATATATTATGTAAATAAACAATATATTTAATTTACATGTATTTTATTTTATATATATATATATATATATATATCAAGTGAGAGAGAGAGATAATATTAAATTTAGTTTATCTATTATATATATATATAACATTTTATTTTTATTTTTAATATTTATGATATTTTAAAATTATACACACACATACACACATTTATATTTTGTATACATATTTTTTTTAAATAATATAAATATATATAATATGTATAATATATTTATAAATTTTTTTTTATATAAATTAATATATAAAAAAATATAATATAAATAATAATTTTTTTTATTAATTATAAATTAATAAGTCAATATACAAATAAAATTTAATAATAATATAAAAATTAATATAAAAATAAAAAAGTATATATTTTTTAGTTTAAACTCATATATAAAAAATAAATAGTAAATAATAAATTTTTTACCTATTATATTATATGATAAATAAAAAACTAGTTTTTTTTAATTAACTTACTAATTTATAATTGAAGTGGAGTAATAAGGAAAAAAATTAGTATAAAAATAAAAAATATATACTTTTAAAATAAATTAATATATAAAAAATTTAAAATAGTTAAAATAAAAATAACTAAAAATAAAAAATTAATTTTAAATAATAACTTGTTAACTCTTAGATTGATCTAAAGCCTACCATAAAGCAGTCTAAATGTAATATGTTTGAAATTAATTCAAATTGAAATAATTTTACTCAATGGACTGTGTTGATACATTTACGAGTGATATTTTTTTTTATATATATAAACTCTTTTCATATGTAAGGGTAGCACTCACAAATTCATTTGAGAGAATTGCACTAGGTTGCCGCAAAGTTGGAACTCTTTTCATACGTAAGGGTAGCACTCATAAATTCATTTGAGAGAATTGCACTAGGTTGCTGCAAAGTTATTTATGCCACTACATTGATATTATAGAAGAGCAAAATTCTATGTTACTTAGCAAGAGTCACTAACCATTTATACAACTATATAAGACAAAATATATGTTTGATTCCATCAAATGCTTTGATAAGGACTCAAACTCATGACTTTTTCATAGGATGATCAATTCTTTTACTACTTAAAACCTACAAATGGTAAAAGCTACCTTGATAAGGACTTAAACTCATAACTTACACAAATAGCAACAAAAATGCAAACCCACATAAGGCATTTCTTCACTTCAACTTTCAAGAACCCATTTTGAAACAAATGGATCTCACTACAAACTCTCCTTTGTTTTTTTCTTTTTTTTTGGCAATGAGATAATGATATCTTCAGAGAACTCTTCCTCTAAGAATGCACATTCAATAACAATTCTAATTGATACAATGATTGGTTCATCATGATACTAATACAATATATAAAATTAGGTTTTCTTTCTACGATTTCCAAAGATTTCTCCTTTATTAAGCCAATAGTATATAGAACAACCTAAACATAATTCTATGGCTTACAAAATATAACCTCAAAGTTGCATCTTAACAAAGAATCAAAATAGAAGAAGATGATTAAATAATTAATTATTATTACCACTAAGCATCCAACCCTAGCTAAAAAAAAAATCACCATAATTGAATAAAATTGGTCCTTAATTTGAATAATAAAAATGCACACTTTAAAAACCTCCTAAAAGATTCTACAAAAGAAAAAAGAAAACTAAAAAACCATTGGTGTAGTGGTAAAGGTGATGGATTCAAGACTATACCTCTAAAATTAAGCTTATTACATTGGGCTTCAAGGTGATTGAGATTATCATTCTTCTGGCAAACAAGTAGTTGAAGCTCATAGACATGTTAGAGATAATATTGTTGAAGTCCCTCTCCTTGCTTCATCGTTGCCACCTTAACAGAACAAGTCTCCACTTTGATCACCAATTTTGGCAACTTCATCTTTATCCCTATAATGGCCATTATTATAAAGTAGAAAATTTTTCACCATTGATTCTATGATTTTAAAAACAATTTCACTTAAGTAGTTTCCGCATCAAGATTTTTCACTATTGATTTTATGATTTTAAAAACAATTTGACTCAAGCAGTTTCTGCATCAAGTCCTTTTCAAACCATGGAATTCAAGTTTTTGACTCTTGTTTCTTAGTTAGCAAAGTGGTTGTGGCTTCCATGGATTTATATCATAGAGGAAAAAAAAAGCAAGGAATTGGGATATTTTTGAAAACAAGCTAGTTGTAATATGTTTTGGACCTCAGTTAATGTCTTGGACTGATATTTAGGCCTAAGTCCATGATGTAGATGAATGAAAATGGGCTTCATATTCAACCCTTCTTAGATGACTAAGATACAAAATAATTTATGTCATGATTTGTAATGAAATTCTCGAAAGTTTATCAATTTTGTTCAACCAAGTAGGCCATATTGTAAGGGTAAGTCTAATAGATATACAAGTGGCAATTTCTTAACTTTAAATCTAGATAGAGATGACATAATAATTTAAGGTAACTCTATTTGTTATCTCAGTGGTTTAATTTAAGGGCTTTTCAAAAATAAATTAATTTTTAACTACAAATAAGGAAAGTTTTTTCTTAATTTTCTCATTATATTACTAACATATAAGATCAATTATAAAGAAGAGTATAGTAATTGGAAGATTATATTATTTATCTAGCAAATTAATTAGCTAAAGATTCTGAATATGTTTTGTACTTGCATCCTAAATAGGCCATAACAAAAGCTCTCTTTATTAGAGAGAAAAATGGGTTTTTCTTTAAATGAAAATGACAAGGTGGTGGTAGAAGAAAATTTTCTATTATCATATCCTGTTATTATCTTGGCTATCCTGAGTTGGCAAAAATGGCATATCTCTTACTTCTTAATGAATTCTTTAGCTTGATTAGCCATATAGAAGTAAATATGGCAAAGTTTTAATTGATTGTTATCCTTCTAGCACATTTTTTTTTTTTATTTTGCATCTCAAAAGTATATGGACACAATTAATGGAACATATTTTTTTAAACAAGAAGCAACCAAATGTCTTGATTCATCAATTGTCTATATTCATGCTTGGAGATTAATCTAGGTTGGCAACTAATCCCAGCTTTGGGAGACTATGATCCCTATTCAAAAAGTGAGCATAAGCATGCCAAAAAACACATTAGTTAGTTGTATATGCAACAAATTTCTTTCAATTGAAATGATTATTAACTATAAGTTGATTATGAGTACTCAATGCAGATTAAATGGATATGTCTAACTAGTCAACTTAACCATTAAGTCTTTTTGGTGGCTTCCTATCCACTAATTGTAAGTCTAAATGGTTGGAAAACTTTTGTTTCTTTATTATCATAACAACATGAGCCCTAACAAGTAATGCATTAGATGATTTGATATTCCTTATTGAAAATATAATTTCAATCAATTTTAGCTTTGATCCAACTTTAAACCACTTTTTTAAAAAATAAAAATAAAAATAACCTTTCTTTACTCAATATATTAGGAGGTAAAACATAAATAAAAGATTGAACACCCTCTTGGATTTGATGTGTTGGTCTTAATTTTACTCTATTTTAATAATTTTTTCATTTTTGTACAAATTTATTTTAATAAAAAAATTTAAAAATTTAATTTAAATGTAAAAAAAATATAATTTTGATGTGTATATGTGTATATATATATATTACTAAATAATTTCAAATGCATAAGGTCGTGGCAAGCCCAACCAATTTTTCAATTAATTTCAAACAATTGTTTTTTTGGTTTTTTTTTTTTTTTGAATGTAGGTTGCTACATAGCATTAAGAATTTGTCTTAATTTCCTATTTGGTGCCACCATATTATATAAAAACAAAATACACAAACTTATTAGTTTAGATCTCATAATTGTTCTTAGCACATGTAATTAAGAGTGATGCAACTTATAAGTTACAACTAGTACATGAAGTGGAAATGTTTGATGTTAAGGTGATTGAGGGAACATTAATCCCAAATACTTTGGTTATTATAATCTTGAAGTTTAGGATACATATTCTCTGCCTTATATTATTAACTATAGGAAATATGTAATAATCACATTATAGGTTATAGGTTATTGGTTGCAATTTTTTTTTGAATTTGCCTTATTTTGTTAATGAGATTTAACCTTGCATACAATCTTATCTAAAATTAGAAAATTGGCTCACTGTTATAGCCATGCTCTTAATAGTATTAGTAGCATAGCTTTTGAGTTATGTCTTACTCTATTAGTTTAGATTTTAAAACAAGAACATTAAGTTTAAAGAAATGTACTAAATGAAAAGTTTTCATCTAACTATTGTTAGAGGAGAAACAAAGGTTAACATGCTACTACTCTACACATTCATGTTAACTGGGGATTAGAATAAGAATTCCATGCTAAACTTTCATGTTAATTAAGGATTAGACTAAGAAGTTCTTGTTAACTAAAGACTAGAATAATATGTGCAAATAACTAGTCTCTTTTTTTCATTTTCTTAGTTGGAATTTCAAGTGGGAAGAATAAAAGAAAAAGGTAGGGATTGTTATTTGACAAGAGTTAAGGCAGTATCTTTTACAGACATGTTGAAGAGGGGAATAAGTTGGGCTTTAAGGTAAAGGATGAGGAGAGGAAAAGCTTTAGGTTAGAGAGATGCAACTTCTTACAAAGAGAACAGGCAAATAAAAAAAAAACCCTTAATGATATCTTAGGAAAAAGGAATTAATGACTAACACATGAACAGGTCACATGATTACAACATCTTTGGTTGTATTATTTAATAAGAATTCAAATTATAACTTCGAAAAAAAATATTCTTCCTTTTGTTACCACTTTTGTCCATTCACTTTATATAGCAGACAAGGTTAGAAACTCATATTTTCTCTTACATTTTTTTAAATTTCATTTTGTATTATTTTTTACTATGACACTTTTTATCATTTTCCTTTCTTTTCCATATGTTCCTAATAGTATGCCCACATGTTGCAACTTTAGTAAATGACAGCAAGTTAACAATGTATATACATCTTAGCATTTACCCAATTGTGACTTGTGATAGGATACAAATTATCTCATTAATGTTGTAACAATGAACAACACTCATCGTATATGTTGGTCATGACCTAACACAAACTTCCCTTGTTAGCCAAGATAAACATTTTTCATTCAATCCTTTGAGTTTTTCTCCACAAACATTCACTTAGGATATTCATACCTTCATTAATCTCTCTATACAACTAGCTAGACATAACTACCTTTCCTTATTATCCACCATATGATGATAGAGCCAATAACCACTTCTCATTTATTTATTGGCTTAATATTTTTACTAAAAGTTACTTTAGACTTATCTAGGTTGATTAATTGGCCTGATGCCTATAATTGTAGATGTGAATAAATTCTCTTGCAGTTAGACATGATAATTATTTTTAAGTAATTACAACTCAAAACAAAATGAGAGTGGTAAATTATGAAGATTTACTTAGGGCAAATGTATATCCTTTTTTTCCATTTCTTTGGTTGTATATTCTATCATGGTTGAAAGATTTTTTTAACACAAACCATGACTAATTAAGTTTAAGGGAAAATTTTATTTTGACTTATTGTTTTAGAGTGAGTTAAAAATATTTCAATGCAAAAAAAATAAAAAATAAGGTATTTTTTATGGTGAGTTATTTTGATTCACAAAAAAAAAAAGTGAGTGAAAATAATAAGCATGTTCTGATGAATTTTAATCAAATATAATAATAATATCAACTTTAATTTTAAATTTAATATGTTTTAATATATAATATATATATATATATATATATATAGTACAAAACAATTCTCTTAAAATAGAGAGAGAGAGAGAGAGAGAGAGAGAGAGAGAGAAGAATAAATAGGAAACAAAAAGACCGTGAGTTCACTGTGTAGCCTAAGGCTACAAAAAATGAATCCATCATATAACGGAAAACCATCATATAAGCACCATAAGTTCGTAACCAAGGAGACTAGCTGGGTGAGGACTTGGCCTATCATGTTGCCCACTCATCTTTAAGTTTAAAGTCCACCTAACAAAGTTACTAGGCTCAAGAGTTGAAAACCATTAATTTGATGGCCTAAGGTTACAATGGGCCCACCCAATCTATTTTCATGAGGCACCTATCTTATAAAAACTTTCAACTACAATAGTGCAACTTAATATTACAACTATGATTATATATTTACTACATTTGTTCATTTCCCAATAGGTAAAAGTCAAAAAAGACAAAAATCTAACTTAAGTACTAATCTTGATAATTTGCAAAAACAAACCAAGTAATTTTAGTATGTAAAATAAAAAGAAAGATCAATTGCATTAAACATTAGTTATTTAAATTATAATTTTTACAATGATGGACATAAAGGAAAAAATTTAATTTCATGGTTTAGTATAAAGTAACTTATGCGAATGTGTTTGTAATACTCTTTTAACCTTGAACCTTTGCAATTTTGCAGCTAAGTTTACTGAGTTACATTCAAGTTAGATAATAATTCTCA